>CM045452.1:7843268-9158268 GCA_024666655.1 Dascyllus trimaculatus | reverse complement strand
GCGTTCCAAGACCCATTTTACCATTTTATATAGCACGCCAGAAAAAGAATGAGCATGTCCCAAGCATGGCAAAACTACCAGTATGTCCTGCTACATCTGTTTGCATCTGCAGTATGAAAGCCAGCAAGCTTTTCTAGTCATTCTGACCCACAATCCTTTGCACAGCGGAAGATAACGTCACGGTGTGTTACGCGGGAGTAAAACCAGCTTGAGCCACCGAGAGCACACAAACACACAACAGCCCAGTTTGCGCAATAGACTATGACGGTTCTCTGAGCAAGGTTCTCAACGCATAGGCGGCAATAATATGAAGAAGTCTCAGCTGGGTGCGTTCTGCATGCAAGAGCAGCCGAAAGGAAAAGGTGCAAAGTATGGGATTTGGAACGCATCCTAAATATCTTCAGGCTCACTCCCCCTTCCTTCACTCAAAACAGTCTGTACGACTCACAAAAAAACAGAACGACGACAGAAAAAAAAAGGTATTTCTTTTCTACCAGCTAAATAAGAGGTGAGCCATTAAAAGTGAGTAAGGCCGATAGAGAAGCGTCGACATTCACCAGGTAGTGTACACAGCAAAGCATCGTCTCACATTGTTAACAAAAAGAAGGGAGCAGCAGCCAAACCTGGGTGACCAAGAAACACAGCCGAGGTGGTTTCAGAGGGTTTCATCGGGCCTTCAGATGGGGTCGTGTTCATGAGAGGAATTCATGTGAACCCCGCCCGTCTTGTGGTATTCACAATTTCATAGGCGAGTTCAAGAGTTGTAACAAGTTTGCTGTCGTTTCCAGAAATGGCAGAGGTCTGTTTGTTGGTAGATATTAAGTGATAGATTGTAATTTTAGTCATAGTTTTGTACATTTTCGTCATAACTTCATATATCTGAGGAAAATATTATACATATGCACGATGTTACCCAGTAGTTCTAGACGCTCACAAGTTCCATTCCAAGGCAACAGTAGTTTGAGTGCCTGCAATCCTGATTGAAACCAGTCGACTATGTTCCTTCTCACCTCGGTCTGATTCGTCTTGTGCCCAGACGGGTACAAAACGACTGCGGCTCATTCATGAGTCAGTCTCACAAACATTATTTTAGACCCAAAATGTACTTTGAACAGAAAAAAACCTCAACTCCTGACAGACAAAGAAGTGACATCTGTGAAACTGACCCATAGTGTTTCTTTGTTTTCCCCATTTTCAGAGTTTGTTCAGCCTCCCCCCCCCTGCCGTTTTGTTTTTCATCCTCCCAACCTGATTACTACCATTCGGCAGCATCGGTGACAATATATTTATTCATATATATTTATACATATTGATAAAAGTTATGTAAAAACATTATGCAAAGCAGTGTAAAATAGTTTATAATACAAAATGGTTTTTTTCTGTTTTTACATCCTGGGGTGTTTTTAGGGCGGGACCTCGGCCGTCATTGCACGGTCTGTATGGTACAACTGAGATGAGATATGCACATGCATGTAGCAGGAGGAGATGACCTGGCTCTTGCGCCCCTCCCCACCCCTCCCCCAGTAAAACCACTAACCGCTAAACCTGCGATGCAGCCGCAGAGCTGTGAAACAAACTGAATACGAGTTTGAGAAACAGGCGGGGCACATGCTCACAGTGTGAATGCATCACTTAAGTAGATGATAGTAGTCAGAAATAAGAAGACAAGGATAGTAGATTTAACTAGCATATACACCATCATTCGTCCTTATGCCTGTAAAATCCTCCCCCCACACTCAGTCTGAAGAAATCCTAGCTGCTAAATTCTTGAGTTGGAAGCAAAAACATACACCAGCAGGGTAAATTTTTGATACCGGACTCCCACTCAATCAACCAGTGTGTCAAGAAACCGCAATCCCAAAATTAAAGATGCTAAGTTTGACATCTTTTAATGCCATTTAAGTCATTTCTTTAGCCAAGTTTGTTTAAAAAGGAGGAGTGTCAACTTATTTGGACTAACAAATGGATTTAACTCGGGAGAACGTGGAGGCAGGCGGCAGTGATGTAACCAAGGTTGGGAAATCATTCAGGTTTAGACATCAACTAATTTTTTTTTTTTTTTAAATCAGCAGCGAGGCAGAAGAGTGGAGGCCATGGGACTAGCGGTGATGGGGCTCGAACACCACGAGTCCTTCACTTCTGCCTGCTGCCGTTTACAGACCTCAGGGCAAATGAGTGGTGGCGATTTGCTGAGGTGGAGGGTCAAAGGTCTGAGCTGACTCTGCGATGAGAGGTGGTAACAGTACAGTCTAAGGGTCGTGAGGAAGGTGGCAGCGAGGAGGAGGAGGAGAAGGAGGAGGAAGAGGTGGGGTGCATTCAGAAAGGTGGGTTCTCCTGAGTAGGGGTGGTGTCGGTGGGAGAGCTGACGGCATCCCCGTTGCCTCTGGGACCGACGACCTTATACTGAAGAGGAGAGGGGGGAGAGAGGAAACAGATGAGTGGTATTGATTGCACCACTGAATGCACTGTCTCATCAGTTAGTGTTTCCTGTAGATGTTTACTTTGACCACATTTAAAACCCTTGTTGGCATCACTTGAGTGTTTGCTTTGCCTGAGACAAACAGAAAGACAAGCTAAACTCAAATAAACTGAAGTACTTGATCTGTGCAGTATGACAGTTATAATGCCCTAAATCATAAGAAACAACCCAAACCTGAGTTTCTCAGATTATTTATTTTACAAGAGTAAAAAATAACATATGTTGCATATGTCGACCCCATGTGCTACATATGTTTTACTGTTTAGAATTACTCTCCCTTGTCGTGTCCTCTCTGCTCTGTATAAACACAGCCTGCAGTTCAGTCAAAAAGTCCTTACATTTTTGTCATGTGACTGTGTTGTTACAGCTGCATCAGCCATTGTTGCTCCGTTGAGCTGAGGAGCATAGAGTTATTAGGTTTTTAACAGAAAATGATTTTACATCGATTCTTAAATGAGATACATAGAATAATAGTTATTTTAATGAAATATCACAGTTTACATACTTAGATTTGGTTATTTTTCCTGAAGTAAGTGTATCATACGATATTTTCACAAACCATCACAATTCTTTAAGTTTTTACATTTTTCAGCTCAGATAAATGTGTCATTTTGTGATTTTTTTTTCAGTATGTCTTTCAAACCCACTGCTGGGTTTGGATTACATCTGTAAACTGCATCTACTCACCTTCAGGTTCCCCACTTTATCTTCAAATGACTTGAAGGTCGCAGAGTTCCTACAGAACAGAGAGAAATGTCACTTTCACAAAACATGACTATTACAATCAAAAATACAACTAACTGTACACTGCAGATAAAAAAGTGAACACTTTAAAATAAAAATATATTCTTATAAAAATCTAATACAGTTTCAGGATGAACTACATTTATATTGTGTTATGTTGTGAGGCTACGGTTGCTTAACTTTCTTATGTATGTAGTTTTATACTCATCTGCAGCCATACTAACCAAACACTGTTAAACATTATTTATACAGCAATAACAAGGCTTTAAAAAGTGCTTTGACAAAGCAAAAGCTCAAAACCCTGAAATCAAGTAACTGTGAGCCCAAGCAAAGCCAGGCAAATATATATGTCAAATTAACATGAAAATAAAAGAGACGCAAAAATACAAAATGCATAAAAATTCAATATAACTAAATACAAATACAATAAAAAAGCAATAAAGACGAGAAAAAAGGCCTTTTTGTGTGAAGAATGTGACCAGTTCATTATATAAATATGATGTTCATGTGATGATAACTGAGGGACACAGAAAAAGGACTTTTATAAATTATAAAATGATATAAAATGTCAGCATTTCAGAGCAGCACTGCGACATGTTCAAACATCACAAATGAATAATGAAATACATAAACCAAAGAATATTTTCATGCTGCCACAGTCTTGTAAATGTGGCAATATATGCATACAAATAAGACAGTAACCTAATCAATATCATCATTAGAGGACAAAATATCAGATGACTTAATTCGTTAAAAATTACGAACAGATCAAAACTTTTATTCATTCACAATGTGTTCCAAATATTTTGTCCACTCAATATTGTATTGAAGCTCTACTCCTAAAAGCTCTCGTGGTCAAGAAAACAGACATCAACAGATCAGCAACCATCAAGAAACAGCAGCAGTACAGTAATAAAAACAGCTGTGTGTTAGAGTGAGCAGGTCTGTGAGTTACTTTACCTCATGGCCGGCATACTTATCGAGTGGCGAATGGAATAGTTGCTACTTTGTAAGCGTTAAAGAGAGGAGACAGAAGTGCAAGTGTTACAATGCAAACAAGCAGTGACACACGCACATACACACACACACACACACAATATGATGCAGATGATACACCAGTTAAAAAGCTGTTGGGGATTATTAGTTAGCATAATTTATTAGTGAACAATCCTTTGGCAGGGCTTTTCTTACATGGAGGAGTTTTTGGTGCCCCTCAGTGAGGTTTTAGGCAGCAGAAGGAAAATCACCAGCAAACAAAAGAACTAGCAAATCTAAAGTTTGCCCAATTTTTCCAACTGGAGTTGAATTTGTTCAAGCGTTATACACACTATTTTTCATTTAATGCACAGACTCCTGTCAAATCAGGGAACACATTTACTGTACTGACCAATCATGCTTACTGTCGAGCACCGTCACCCACCAAAAGGCTAACTCTAGGCCAGCAAAAACCCTGTTAGGTTGTATTAAATTAACAGTACTACTAGTGTCAACAAAAGGCTGTAATCCAGATCATTAGTCACCTCTTGGTTCCTGCCAATTTCTCTAAAAATCTTAATCTTACTCATATTTGCTTAATCACCTACACTGCAGTGTCATTTTGCCAAAAATGTGAGGAAGAATAAAAAACAATACAAGCATCACTTTATTTATGGGTCCCATGGTTTCCTATAAACTATAGATTTTAATAACATTAGAAGTAATTTAGTAGTAATTATAGAAAAACCACATGGTGACAGTAGGTGATGGTAAAAATAATATGTTTAAGCAATTTTGTTTCTGGGGTTTCATTTACTCAGGCAGAATAATAGGAACATGCAAAAACTTCTGTCAAATAAAGCAGCACAGACTCATGCTTACTGCCTGGTGTTGTAACCCCTTAAAAGCCCATTCTGAGTCAGGAGAAACTCTAAATAAAGCAGTTATATTAATGAAATCCACAACTGCTGATAACCTCACCACTAAAATCAAATACCGCAGCAAGCATCTATTTCTGGCAGGTTTTTCCTGGAAACTTGCTCTTGAGTTTTGTAGAAAGTGACAGACCCATAAAATATAAGTGTTGCCAATGTCGTTGAAACCTTTTCCTGTTTTGGGGTATCAATAGGTGCAGATTCCACTCACTTTAATTAACATTTTAATTAAAAATGAGATAAAACTTAAAAATCTAAAATGAACAATTCCTTTGAAGAACTTCAGCATTATTAAAATAACCAAAACCGAAAAAATGTAACATCTGTGTGCTGGATTAGAAGCACTTCAGGGTAATCGAAGGTAATAAATTAATAGAGGATGCAAGGTTTTTTGATCAACAGCAAATGCAAAAAGCAGTTTGGAAAAAAAGCACGTCAAAATATTCTTAACTACACTGGCAGAGCTTAGCCTCCTTGACTAGTTTAAATGTTTCTTTCAGGCCACATAGTAAAGGACATGTTAGTCTTACCTAAAGGAATTAGAGAAAGGCAGAGCTCTGCGGGTCAAACCAAGGCAGCGAGTAAAAAAAACAGGAGGAGAGAGCATAAGCCAAAATCATCAGGACACAAACACAAACCAACACAGCTGACGAGGTCAACGCACACATACACACAAGGTGAGGCACAGCAATGATATCAGCAAGGAAATCAGGCAGAAGAAGAAAAGCATTTAGACAGCAGAGCAGGGCTGTGTTTGCTGTGTAACCAGTGATACCAGCACAACTGATGAAAAGTTAAGTGACTCCTACTTCTTAGTGAGTTTCTGCTGCTTGACTGTACTGAGATGCTGACTGTCAGAGGTCACCACTATATATAAATAAAGGTCAGCACACCTCTAATATCATCAGTACAACAGAGTCATGTTATACTAACCAGTGACGTTATCTTCTTTAACAAGGACTAAACTGAAATCCTGATTAGGTATGTCCTGATCTGGGGCCAATCAGGCGTTTTTAAATCAACAGTACTGGCACAAACCTAAGTCTAATCCTTTGTTTACACCCACTGACACAGGTATTGTGAATTTGCATAATTGTATAAATAATGCAGCACTCACTGTCAATCAATAATTGATTAATATATAATATAAACTGCACATGCCAGACACACACCCTGTGCTGGTATTACAGTTTAAAGCCTCTGACACACGGCACAGGTCAGCTGCTGTTAAATACAAGTACCAAGTATGTATGGTTAATTCTTTTTTTTCACAAACTGTTACTTTGACTGTAAAACAGTTACAGTTTTAGCAACACAGCCTACACTAAAACTGTGTCTAAGAGCAAAACAGGAACATGCGAAACAACAAGTAAAGTAATGTCTGAGAACGACTTGCGGCTACGGTGGAATCACTATAGATGGAAAAATGGAAAACATGCAGAGACGAGGACCAGGTCAAAACAACCGAAATCACCTAAATGTGATTTACTGTATGACAAGCCAATGGACAGCACACACACACACACACACACAGTTGTCAGTACACTCAGACAGCTATGTATCCCTTCCTCATGTACACCCTTGCAAAAAGAGTAACATCAATGTGGGCGGACACATGGAAACATTAATACAATAACAGACGGTTGTGCAAGTCAACAATGCACCATCAGAGATGAGAGGACTTGCAGGCGGAGGAGTTAATGTGTTAACTGTGTATTTGTCTTTCCATAGCTACACTCCACCCCACAATCACACTTAACTATTACTTTGCTAATTTAAACGTAAAGACTTGTTCCTTTTGTGTCTGTGCAGTGTGAAGTGAAATCAGCAAGCCACAAAGTGTGATTCCAGGGTGGAAAAGCTTAGTACAGGGATGGTTCAACTGTTCCAAAACAACCATAAAGCACTAATGATCTCATTACAATTCAAAGTAGAGGAAATTTAAAGGCAGGATTTAATTTATCAATGTGTTTGATGAGAGGAGATGTCTTTGAATATGCTGAACCAGCCCTTAAGTCAGTGTGAGGATGGAATAAACAAACGAATGTGTCTGATGGAGTCAGTTCATTAGTTCATCTACTACTAGTAAAGGTCAGTATAAGGGAGTGTGTAAGAGGCTAATCACTGGTCAGCACCATGACACAAATTCAGTGCTACAGGAAGAAATGAGCAGTGGACAAAAAAATATTCAGCTGGCTTCAAACTGATCATGAGTGTGTATGGGCACACAGTAGTGCCCAGGTGAGTTTGATACTGTCTGGGAAATATTATTACATGAAAGTCTAAACAGTGAACATGGATGAATTCTGCTAAATTTACATTAAAAAGTGGCTTTAAAATAAGATTATAACAGTGTCACCTATTATATCATTCATCTTCCCTAGCAACTACTTGCCAGTAAACTAAATGGAAATTTAAATTTACATTGAAGCACGACTAGTCTAAACACTGGTTGTGCTTCAATGTGGATGTGATCATTTTGGACCTTGACACTAGGTAGAGAGAGACTAATAGGGTTAGGGTTATCAGAGATATCAAATACAGTGCTGTTAAAAATGTTGTCATGTGACAAAAACTCAGGATGTTTACCGCTTAACTGGGTAGAAATGCAGGTTGGGTTTGTACAGAGCAGAAAGAGATGAGGATGAATATAATTTTGTTAAATATCCACTGTATGAAGAGTAAAAAAAAAGTTATACATGTCAATTCCTGTTCAATTCAACTCAACTATTGTTTTTTTTCTTTTCCTATGATTTTTGGCATTATAACTGAAAAATATTACACAAAGGATCTTTTCAAATTCTCTCTACTTCCATGTTGATACATCTTCCATATAGCTGCAGGACTTTATGTGGTGGTAAAAAATGTGCTCATGGTGAGTGAAAGTGTGACGAGAACAAAAACACCCAGAAACTGCTTCGGGTTCAGAGGACTAAAGATCCCCTTAAATCAGGGTGACTGTTTAACTCATCAGTTTTCTGCTGGACTGAAGGGAGCACGAATGCAGTTGTTCAGTTATCCAGTTTTTTTGGTTTGAAAAAGATGTTAATTTACCCAAAATTCTTAGCTAATGAGTCCTATTTAAAATAGTCAAGTAATAAACAGCTTGTCCAACAGTTTAATTTAGACATCTAACTTAAGTCTGACTATTAGTTAGATGTGAGCCATATTCAGAGTATTTTTGTGAAACTGGCACCAAGTTTGGGTAGCTTTTTACACAGCAACTATATTTAATTGCCTAAGAATAAATGTGGATATGCCATTTCAAGGCTTTTGTTTCAACACTGTCCATGCTGCTCATTTGTTCTTGTAGCCTGACCAGTGTGTCAGCCATTTTGGCTCTACTGTACTGTACCTCATGTCGCCCAGCCTCCTGCTGATGGCCGTGCCCACTGTGGTGAAAGCTGCACTTGTCTTCTGTCCTGCCTGGGAAAGAGTCTCCTGAGTCTTCTTGTATCTGCAGGGAGGAGGGAGATGGGAGGAGGGAAGGATGAAGAGAAAGGAGAGCGGTAGGAGCCAGAGAATGGAAAGAGAACAATGGAGAAAAGGAATGCGGGGAAGACAGATGGTTGGAGTGGAATGAAAAGAAGATGCAGGACAGCAAAAAAAAGTGGACGAGAAAGAAAGAGAAGAGGACAGGAGGGGGGAAGAGGAAGGAGGTTGATAGAGGAATGAAAGACAAAAGAAATAAACAAAATGGGTGGACAGAGTGAAGAAGGCAGGGCAGATGGATGGGTGAGGGGAGCGTAAAAACGAGAGCGATATCAGATCAAATCATACGACTGCATTGAACAGAGACAGAAAAACTAACAATGTTAAGTTACTGCTACATTTCACAGCTGAAGGACAGTATTCACCACTGCAATGGTTAGTATTCACACAGAAATACAGTCAAGACATTACAGGAGCTGAGACCTAAGCAAAGAAAGGCTGGTGCATTGAAAGAAAGGCTGGTGCATCAGCCCCATGATTCCCTGTTCAAATGATATATTTAATGTAGCAGCACTTGTCCGATGGCCACCCTGAATTAGACTGCTGATGCTAATTCACAAAACAAATAGAATCTACTGTGTTGAAGATAAGTAAACAGATGTCAGCAGTTTTTTCTCCCAAAACACCCGTAAAAAGCACAGTAACCCATCAGTAATAAAGGCAGGTAAGATTCACTATGTGCCACTGCAGCCTAGGGCTTAGGATCTGAGTGTCTGTTTATTGAATGACCTGCAGTGAACCACAGAAAATCTTGACTGATATTACACTTAGTCAACCAATTGACTGGTTGTGTGAAACAAAATGAACAAAAAATCAACCTTGCATTATTTTCACAAATGATATGAACATGGACAGGAGCCTGCTAGCCTGCTCCTGGTCTGTTGTTATCACTTCAGTACAAAATAACCTAGTTAAAATGCTGCTGGTTTGCTCAGACTCTCTTGTTATTATTAGATAACAAGGTTCAAATTAATTAACATTCTACAGGCTGAAAAGATGAGCAGGTAGAGTACACACACGATTTCAGCTGACTACGAATCAAACATGACTAACAGCTGTACTATTTACAGCTGTTTCAAAGCGTCAAACAAAAAGATGGGGAAAAGGCCTGACGTCAAAGAAAAGGACAAATCATTATTCAAAGGGAAAGCAAAGCATACACAACTTATAGTGTTGACAGCTGGACAGATGCTGCACGTAGTGGGCAGGACTGTTGGTGTCAGAAAGAAAACCACTGAACACCTGATTTTGATGTCAGACAGTTTTGTGGAAGGCAAACACTGTTATCAAGTCCAATAAGCAATTCATATAAAGAATACTGAGGCCTTTGTAAGAACAACAATGCTATCTCTATTTATAAACCAAAAAGGCTTCAATAAATGGCTGCAAACATTACTTTTGAAAATATACCACCTGACCAACATCTGATAAACTGACTTTTACATTCATGCAAATCCCAGAAACTTCTCCTTGATGACAATCCAGGGACATTTTCACGGTGGAAAAAAAAAAACAAAAAGGGAAAGGACATTTTAACCAGTGGATTAAGTGGATGAAACTTGCCTGCAAATATAATCATCTGCCTTATCTAGAGCCATGAGCAAGCTAAATAAAGAAACTCTAAATAACAAATTTACAACTGTTTCACAACAGTGGCTTGACTAATGCAGAAGCTGCTTTGTGTACCAGGCTGGGTGTGGTGGGCTGCTGCCAAATACTTCTTGAGATAAAACTCAGCAAACTCACCATGCTGGTATTTAGACCTCAAATGTCTGAAGCTGAAGTTAACATGAGCATTGCAGACAACTACATTCATGTCTTAATCACAGCACTGTTTGTGGTGATATCTTACCAAGATACTTTATCAGGAAAAATTGTATTCAAAACCAAACAAGAATCGATCCTCAAATCCTCAAAATGCAAAGAAAAATGAATGTGTTTTCCAGTCTCCAGTGTGAACATGTAAAATAGCCTGATGGTTTTCTCCTAAACAGGGCTCAATTAAAATCGAGACAGGAAATCAGTTGTGTTGCTTGTTTACATACAAGCTTCAGTACATTCCTGGTGTCTGCAATCTGATAAGTCTCATGCTTACTGTTTTCTAGTGTGGATATTTCTTATTACAAGCAGTGCACACAAGTATTTTATACTAAAAACCAAGGATTTTCCTGCCGAAAAGAATTTTTGGTCGCCTTTAAAGAGGTTTTAGGCAGCACCAAGGGAAAATCATAATTGCCAAAAATGACAAGAAATTGTCTACACTTCTGACAGGCAACTGTAAAAACAGGAATAATCATTTGATTTTGAGTTTTCTGACAATCCATGAGCTGCTCATCAGGGAAGTTTCATCAGAAAAAGCATAGTATTGCAATATTTTATCAAGTTACAATTATGCACATTAACACTCAGCAAAAATAAACAACAACTCTAGCTGCTTGTGTGCACACATATCACACATATCTGAGCCTCTAAAGCACACAGCAGCAGATGGTTTACAGAGGCTGAGCAAATACAGTTTTGGAGATAAGCTGGTGTGGCTGAAAATAGATCTTAGAACTAAAAGAACCAGTGCAACTTAAAAATGTGTTCCGTATTTTTTTAAATCATCATTGCATACCGTGTGACACTAGGAGGGAGTAAAAATTGGGGTGAGTTTGAAGTGTGATAGAGAGCAATTAAGCTTTTATTATACTCCCTTGTGGGCGTACAAATGGACAGCTGTAGACACAATGTTCCCTAGTAGATGTGGAATGCATAACACTGGCTTTAAGAGTGGAAAGCTGACATCCTTATCACAATGCGGGATGTGGATAACTCTGTGCGGGATGTCGTTCTACCTGTGTCCAGTCTGTAAGCACACTCATTCTCATTTGGTCCTTTGATTACAGTGAAGAAAATGTTATTTTCATCTTCCAAAATGAAAGCTCATTCAGATCCTCGTATCCCAATAAAGCTCCAAACTTCTGATGAGGATAATTCAAACAAGGAATCAGCAGATGATATTGTGCTGAAAAAGGCAGACCTACTCTTTCTGACATGAATGGCTCCCGCAGCTTACATGATGGAGATACTACAAGAAAGGAAACCATATATTGTGTGTACATCATTTCGTGTAGCCCAACATTTGCGGAGAAACCCAGGTTTACCGACACAACCTCAAGTTTCAAACAAGAAACACTCACAAAGCACAAAAGCAACGTGAAGCATGAACTCACTATGAAATGGATTAAGTAACCTGCAGTGTCTCTAACAGAATTTTTTTCTCTTAAAACACTACTTCACTTTCTAGCTTTTTACTTCAAAGTAAAACAGTACATTGCTTTTTTTGTATATTGCCCATTTATTACCAAAACATTATCAGTAACACAGATAAGATGGAAAAATCGAAATGTGTTAGGCTGCATGTTCATTTAAGTGGTAATCCTAAATTTTGTAAATTTTGTATTGGTGCTCTAAAAATGTGTCACCCCAGCAGCAGTGCTACTAGTGGAAAAGTTAGTCCTGCAGCGATTTCTTTTGTAAAGACTCCTGAACATGCAACCAGACAAGAGCTATACCAAGACTGCAACTCAGTTTAGACCACAACTCAAAAAGAGACAACTACGGAAACAAATTGGCATGGAAAAAGAACAAAATGACAAAAGCTTACAGAAAATACAATGTTTTTGAATGTGTTAGTCCTGAAGCGGTGAGTACAGCATAGAACAAAACAAAGTGCAAAACAGTCACAGTGTTAGAACGCAGCATCCTTGGCAACCTGCCCGTCACCAGTTAAACTAAATAGCTAATTTCCTAACAGGTTAGACAAGAAGCTGTTTTAAACTACATGGTCCTAAAAGGCCTTGGATTCAGCAATAAGAGAAGCCTACAGTCTGTGTCTGTGACATTCACTGACAGCTGGTGAGTAAACTTAAGGGGACAATGTAAAAATTTTGAAAGACTGACTTGCAAACAGAGTAAAATATGGCTGTAAACCATTTTTTTGTTTGTTTTTATTGTCTTTGCTGTGTATATTATTTTCAGCTGCACATGATTTCAAATGCTGTATTGCCATAAATGATTATTTTAGTTTGATATTTTTTTCTAATAAATTGTATTGCCAATAAGTTCTTAAACATGATTGAATTTTCCATTCATTCGAATAGCTTTCAAGCACTTTTGTCTAAAAACAAAGACTAAAACGGTAATTAAAAAATTAAAATGGTTGTTAATAGCTTGTAGCACATAATATAGCTTGTGACTGAGGATAATGGTTTTAACTGGCAGTCTTACAAATGTTAGATACAAATTATTTGAAACACTGAAATAATGAGATTTTTAAAGTCTGTGAGCCCTAACATAAAGTAGAAGATCACTCCGGAATTTAGCCTCTAACACAACAACGGAAAAAAAGAAGAAAAAATCCAAACCAACTGCAACACCCTCACCATCACAGAGGCAAATGAAAAACAAAAGGAAAAGGCATTGGCAGTAAAAACAGAACAAGACCAAAACTCCCCCCAAAAGAAAAGCAAACTTAAAGAAACCTTAGCTCATCTACAGAAACAAAACAAGAACACAAAAGAGAAAGGGGTCAACTCACGCTTCTGAGCGGGTAATGTCATCCAAAGTGGCTGAGGCAGACAGATATCTGAAGACACAACAGCAGGATAATGACACAGGGGAATAGACACACACTCACAGTACAGCAGAGTCACAGTTCCTACAGACTGGCCATTTCCAACCTCCATTACCATTTATACACATGTGCTATTTATAATAGAACTAATGAACATGATTTGTCACAATTTTAAAAGAAAAACACCTTTATCTAAACTACAGAATAACCATGGTGGTTTATGAAATGAAAACCCCAAACAATTTTGATGAGTAACGATTTACTTCAACATATTTTTTTAAAAGAAAAAAAGTACCAAATGCTGTGATTTCAGTTCCTACATTTTAATATTTTCAGGTTTATTTCTACCTCTCTGACAGTAAACTGAATATCTTTGGGTTGTGGACAAAACAAAGCATCTGATCAACATTTTTCACAATGGTCTTACACGTTACAGGGCAAACAACTAAGCGATTTATCGACACAGAAATGTATTTGTGCAGCACCACTTCAGTGAAAATGCTGTGTGAGAGTTCAGTTCAACTCAACAGGAAGCTGTGAGGGTAAATAAACACAGCAGCACACTATTAGTGGAAAAGCTGAAAAAGTGGATGCTTTAGTGGGTCAACCGTCCCACTGTAATTCTTAAAATTCAAACATGCTACTTGATCAAACACAGCCTCCTGCCTGTACTAAATCTAGAATAACAGAGGTGATGTGTTTGTGCTGTTAAACAATAGCAGAGGAAAGAAAAAGCAACACAATTTAAGAATGACAGGAAATCTAACATAACATTCATCTGGTGGGGGCTTTGATCCCTTAATGTTTGACAGTCATAATGCTCGTGATCCTGACCCTGTTGATGTCTCTCTCAGCACAGAAAGGCATGTAAACAGCTTAAATATTTGTATATTAGAGTGACTGTTGACACGTGATAGCTATGTACACGTAGGAAGCCATCCTGCTGAAACTGCTGAGTCACAGTGGATCCATCATATTCAGCCAGCGAAATACAGGCAGATCAAGTCAAATGCATATTCTGAGGGCCGAAAAGCAGGTAAGAAGATTTGGTTCATATATAAGGTTTACACATAAAGTGACATTTGCATTCAGACCAATCCAATAAAATGGCCCTTGTGAAGCAGTATCACAAATGTGATGTCAAGATCTCAAACAAAAATACAATGAGCAGAGTGCTTACAGATAGACTACGATATAAGAAAGGTTTGCAGTTTCACTCACTGCTTTGTGGACCACCTTTTTGAAGTCTTAAGTTTGGCAAACGCCATCTTGTTTTGTTTTCTTTTTAATTCGACATGACAAGTGAGGGGTGTATCTGACTGTGCACTCAAGAACACTATGTACACACATAAGGTAGTAGCCTATCAATTACCACATATCCACACATAAAGCATACCTGATAAATAGTCTATTTTCCTCTACATGGGATCATAATTTGCAAAATGACCATCATGGTATATTAAAGGGGCCTTGAAACTAGCGACTGAGATCATCAACTAATTTGGAAAATTTCTGCTGGGGTAGCAAATCAAATGAGAAGTATAGGTCTTTTTCTCAAACACTTCTATACAATAGCAACTGAGGAAGTCGCCCTCTGCTGGCTGTAGGTTTAAGACACTTCTACACTGGCATCAATTTTCAGACACACAGGATACATCAATTGTTTAAACAGTATATGGCACAAGTTTGTTTGGAATTAAACTAGATGTTAAAAAAGTGTGATTTGTGAAAACTCTAATTTCATTCGCTGGTTGCCTGATAAATGACGTATTGCAGAAGTAGGACATTACACCAATCACTACTCGCTGTACTTACAATGCCAAACAATAAAAAACATGACCTTGCCCATAGTCAAAGTACATATTTTTAGCCAGGTCTCGTCCAATTACATATATTTTCCCTGGACAACAGAAACAGGAGACAGTTCTCCTCCAGACAAGGCCAGCCTCTATGTCCTTCCTTGCATTAGCACAATGCAGTTTACTGTACAGCACAGTGACTTCATACAGACCGGCTCTGTTACACTACACTGTCCCTTCACTTCACAGCACAATAATCTGAAAAGAAATAGGGGTGTTGTCTCTTCTACATGAGGATGTTTGTGCGTGCGCGAAGATTTATTTTGAGAAAGAAATACAGCTCAATCAGCTGATCCAGAAAAATTTGCTTAACAATGCAGAAAGAACAGCCAGTGAGCAGTACTAGCTAAAAATACTGAGAGAACAACATCCTTGGGTGAAATGCATACACACAGATACACATATTTACTATCTGAGAATCGAATTAACCCACTGGGTTCTGAGTCATTTTTTCCATTACTGGCGCCACAACTCTTTTAATATATAAATATGCGTATACATGTAGCACTGTAAGGCTCAGGAAAACATTAAATATATATTTTTTAACAAAGCATGGGCTATTTATTCACCAAAATAGTAAAGAGTTGTTTGTGCAGTCGGCATTAGATAAGTAGATAAAACATTGCACTGTCATTTTTATTAGTTTGCTAAAGCATAAAAAATAAGTGTTTCTGTGATGGAATATGAAGCTCATGGATAAAATATTAGAACAGATAACAGCTCATAACGGCTGAAATCAGCACTGCAAGAAATAAGTCACCACGTTAAACATTACATGCTATGTTACTGCTGTGAGTGCAGTCATGAATGACTAATCAGAGCTCCAGACTGTGAACAAAATGATCGCATTTAAGACCTTTTCTTGAGAGTGTTAAGTGTGGTGTTGAAAATTTCAGATGGTTGCATCTGTGTGAGTGCAGGAAGATCATTAGGTTGATTTGCTGCCCCTCCATCCGGCACAGGTAGCTACTGCATTAGCTTTTGTGTTTTAGAATAGTATTTTTTCTGGCTCTGTAAGTCTTCTTCCTGCCTGATGTGTGAAACAATCTATTTTGCTTTTACCATGTTCTAATAATAAAAATAAATAAAAATAAAAATCATGTGTTAGTGCCACCCATCAAGGAAACTGGTAGCACCAGTGCTGCAAGTGAAAAGGTTAGTCTGGAGTCCTGCTGATGGGGTCAGCTTCTCTTGGCCAAAAATTCAGTTATTGTCTTTCTCTTGTGCTAATGAAGAACTCTAAACTGGGCTGAAAACTGCTTTGAACAGGTAACTGACTCACTGTTCACCCACTCCAGTTTTCATGGCAACCTGCTGAGAGTTTTTATGCCTCAAACATATTTATAATTCATAACCTATTTGTTTCTTTGTTTAGTCCAGTTCAGCTCTCTCTGCGCTTCATAACCCCCCCCCCCCTTCTCTCTCTTCCTTTCTGGACATCATGTGTCATGTGACTAAGCAAAACACTGTCTCTTTCTCCCCCCCTTCCTCCCTCCATCTCTCTCTCACATTCTTTTCCTCTCCTCCAACTTGTTTCTGCAGCAGCTTGTCTGAGCCGCCCGTCTGGTCTCCAGGCATGACGAGGGCGCTGTGCTTGGCATTGTTTGTGTTCCGGCCCACACTCAGAGAAATGCGCCTGCTTGTATCTGTGTTCCTGCATTTCCAGTCCAGCGTGTAATAATCCAAAACTATTCTAGCTTTATGGGCGAACACCCAACTGAAAACCTTGACTGATAGTGTTCAAAAATGCATCAGCTGATACTTCTGTGTGGCAAGGTACAACAAAGACAACAAATGAATACTAGTGCCACTGCCTGCTGCTGTTTGAGACCGTGTGTGCATGTTCAAGTCAACAGCAGAGTCAGCAGCGTCACCCCGTCAGGTAAGGCTAACGATCTGTGTGAGCTTGCCAATCCAGTTCATTTCAGGAGCAGCCACACGGAAAATTCCATCAGCTTCAGACCTCAAGGCAGCAGAAGCAGCAGCCTGGTCGAAACAGGCAGAAAACACACTGATTTAATGTTTTTCTTGCCAACTACAGAGTTTCCTCTGAAGGTAGAGAACCAACTTCAAAACCTCCATCCCATACTAACTGCTGGGGACAGTTTGGACAGTTTTCAAAAACTGCAAAAATAATCCCCCCTCTATTTATTTCTATTTCTGTTCATCAAAGTAACCTGTTTTGCTGGCTTTACAGACTTGGTGACCTAAGAAAGTACATTATCTTACTTGAAAACCTACTACTAATGTGGAAAAGAGATCCGCCGTGCAAAGCTTTTACAGCATTTTCTCAATGTGAGAGATAAAGTAATCTGTTGGCCATGTTGGCTCATTAAAAATGGCCATGACTGGATTATTGAAGGGGCCTAATGGGCACAGGCTCTGCAGCCAGAGATTCCACTCTTTGTAAAGAGTTCAGTCAAAAATAGAGCTGTCCAGAATTCATTTTTTTGGCTCCTGATCCTTTAATATTTAAATGTGTCAAGGGGAGAACAGCTACACTTAAAAGCTGGAGTAGGGATGAACAATTTAGGGAAAACATCCATTTGAGATTTTTCTGACATACACTGCAATTTGATTTGTGATATATATATATATGATCATGACACAACATCAAAATATTAACTCTATATACTAATGCAGTATTGAGCACTTAAAGATATGAATTACAATATGTACAATTTAATTTTCTTTATGGCGTTACATTACATGGAGTTACATTACAGTACTTCATAAGGCCCGTTTGATACGGAAGAAGAGTCGCTAGCAACAATAAAATAGTAGTTTGTTAACTAGACTGGGCTAATCACCACTACACTATTTACACTTTACTTTTTGGCAGCACACTCATCATGCACCCACCGGTGCTAAGTAATGCTGATAGGTAGTGGTGTTTGCTGGTGATCTGGCAACAGGCCTGGCACAATACCTTTTGTGTAACCGTTTTTGTTTCACATCCATCATCTGACACCAAAAATACTTCCATAACACTAAAGTGCTTCTTTACTATACAGTGAATAAAATGATTCCCTCCAGATACATGTGTTAGCTTGTTTCACCAGTAAAATCAGGCATCAGCGGAACACTGTTCATTACATCCTTACATCATTTGTACATTTCCTTTGTTGCCACTTGTTTTTTTTGAGCCAATCAACCCTCAGGCTGAAATCATTATATCATGCGCAACCATTACCGCTGTGTGGCTTAATGGTGTTTGATTTGATACATAAATGGTCAATTTGTGCCATCCAAGTCAACAAACACAACAGCATTAGACAGTAATTTCTCGATAATGGGTACTGTCTTGCCAAAAAAAAAAACTCTGCCAAAACAACTTAAGAAAATTCTGGTTTATTTCAACCTGGAATTTTTCACATTAATATGACTCTTGTGGCTCTAAACGTCATGCTTAGTTTGCACTTTTCAGCTCGGTTCTGGAGATTCAAGGAAACAGCGATTAGTATGAGTTCCATGCATTAGCAAAATGTCAGTTCCAAGTGGCTAATTCCCGCATTTACTTTCAGACAAACACAAGCATCTAAAAAGATTTGTGTAAAAAGCTGCGTTTCTTTTTTTGGGGGGGAAAAGCTGCAGGGACCTTATGCTAATTTTCCAGTTAAACACAGTTCACAAACCGTTTGTGTGACCCCTCGTTTCCCAAATCCTCTACAGCGGATATGACTAGAGCAAATTCACCCCACGTTAACAGGAAATGTACCAAGTTGAAATAAACCTGAATTCTTTTAAATAGCTACTTTTTGACTTGATTTGAATAAAGCAAAGACTGAACAATTAACTCCAAACCTTTCTCTGCACAAAATAAAACTCATGAGAAACATGGTTATTTCTTTCTGAGTAATAGGATTAAACACCAGTGTCTGTTTGAGGGGAAGTGCCTGAAAAAGCTAAAAATATGGAAGAAGGTTCATTTGGACAGGAAGCAGAGAGAACGACATGTGTCATCACTTCTGGAGGAAGACAGGACACCTGACCTCTGGGAGAGGAAGTAAAAAAACAGACACTGACAGGATGAATGCTGAGACAAAAAAAATGTAGAGAAAGAAAGAAAACCAACCAATAAGGTGTCTAAATAAAGGGTATGGTATATTACAGCAGGTTATGCTGTTATACACCATAGGTTTTAGGTTGACTGCTGGAAAATTCTGCCATGTCGTCTCAAACGGACTGAATTCTCTTTACCTATATCACCACCTTAAAAGAATCTCATAATCAAACACTGAAGGGTGAGGCCACAGTGGACAAACACAAATTCAGGTGAGTCAGTTATGTAACTGAGGCTGTTGAGGTTAGGACTGAGATATGCACCAAATCCCACTTCAGTGCTACAAGTCTAGCCACATATGCAACAGAATCCTGGCAGCGGCAGGAGTACGGATTAACAATCTTCATACTCAGAAATACTCAACCAAACAAATACCCCACTTATCAAACTTTATTTCTAATGCATTTAACTGAATGTGCTCCTTTGCAGCATCTCATTCAACATGAGCAAAAGAGACAGACTACAGGTAAATGTTTGGTCTCCTACCAGAGTCAGACAAGACAAAGTTAAACACAGCCGGCTGAAATGTTCTCAAACATGGTTAGAAGGTGAGAACAGAGAGGGATCGAGAATGAGTAAAAGTTAGAGCGTGAGAGAGCAAACAGTGCAGAAGCCCAGACATCGAGCAGCAAACAGTAGGTGGACTCACAGATCCGAACTGGTAAGTCTCTCATTCCACTCGCCCAGTTTCTCAGTGGTTCTCACATAGCTAGAAACAGAGACGTGAGGGTACGTTATGCTGTAGAGGTTCAGCAAGGACTCAAAGCAGGCTGGCTTCAAGAGAAGGCCAAGGTTAGAAAATCCCAAAAGAGAGGTTATATCATTAGTGAAGGTCAAAGTAAAGACTACATGTACACAAAGTGGGATAATTTTCTAAGGGTGTGTTCCCTGAGTGAAGAGTTAGCATTTCATCTTCTGCACAGAGAAACATGTACAAATCAAGTTTACAAAACAGCACCGTGTAAGCAAGTCCATGAAGAAGCTCGCTCAGAGCTGATTTTGGGGGAGAACCTACTGAGGGTTAGTACCTCTGAGCACCCCCAAGTACCCCTGACATATGCTAGCTAATCTCAGAGAGGACAAGCGCCATTTTTTCCTGTCTTTTCAATATCCTCGTCCAGTAGAAGTTTTCTCCTCTCTAACACCGCCATCAATAACGGAAATTTTATCACATATGCTATAATAGAAAACCTCTACTGTTCCATTTCCTACGTGCTCATGGAACTGGAGTTACACCCAGTAACTACTACTTGCTATTGTTTGGGTGCTCACAGATTTAAGGCTGCAGTGGAAGCTATCAGGTCATACACCGCAATGAAAACAAAAAGGCTGAAATGGGGGCACTCCAATACCTCAACTGGTTACGAGGGAGCCGCATGAACAGGGACCATTAGTTCCCACGATGGTGGCATGATTTGTTGCATGTCAGTTCTCCTTTTCTCTCCCTACCATTCCTGTCTCTTACTGACTGCATTTAAATAAAAAAGGCATAAATTCCCCCCCCGCCCACCCAAAAAAATCCTTTTAAAAAAGGCTGAAAGAGCTGATTAAAGGGTAGTTTCTCGAATATGTCTGTGCTACTTTGCATGTTCCTGCAGTGGGAAGCCACCTAAGGATTCATCAACGTTACATTATTACACTAATAATATTTAGGATACTAGAGCACAAGAGGTAAAGTCGACTGAAAATGTTGTCTACCTGACAGGTCAAGACCTTTTTCTGTTAACTGCTGGGACTAGTGATTTTTTTGTAAATGCATTTCCAGGGTAATATTTTTTTATATTACAGGAGCTGCATAGCACAATTCTGCCCAGGTTTCATTTAAAATAGCATAGATGTCTGCTATACACAGTATATGTTGACAAATACTCCTTAAATGGTATGAAGGGAGTTTGTTTTGCCAGAGTCAACATTATTAAGAGTCAGACAAACCTGGTTAATCTCACTTTAAATTCAGTAAAGTACATATAAAGACGATAAACCATTAAATGAAATATGTTGTTTACTTGTTCATGCTTGGAGAAAATAAAAATGAGAAAAAAACTGTTTATTAATCCATGTGGGCAGATATGTCGTTATCTTTAAAATGAAACACAGCTATGATCGCTTTTTATTGGAAAATCAAATTAAAAGTTGCAGCAGAGAGAATGTTGAATACTCATTAGGATTCTTCAGACCTCCTTGCCGTTCTGCTTAAGTTAATAACTGCAACTTAAATGCAAAATTAACTGGAAAAACACGATGATGTTAAAGCATCAAGTTTATTTTTAAACCTAAATGCTGCTGTGTTTGATACAAGTTTTATCCTAAGCTGAAAACTGCTGATAATTATTTGTTAACAAACTGCAACAAGCTTGATTGACAAAAGAAACAGAGCTTGCTCTCAGTAGCTTTTTATAATATGATTACTAAATCTGACAACACTGCACCTTTGCCTCAGCTGAAAGAACCTGCTTCTGTTCACCCTACATAATAAAACCCTGTGCAAAATATAGACGAAACACTTCAGAAGCCTGGATGTGTCACCACAGGATGAGTCATTTTGTGACTAACTCTGATAACGCTGTTACTATCAGAGAATGCCTGCAGGGAGTACTGATTCATCTTAATGGACTTTTCAAAGATTGTGTAAAAAAATAAAAAAATCTATGGAGGTTTCCTGTCCATATCATCAGCTACAGAGATGTATATACTACTGAACTGCACTGCAAAATGAAGGTACCTTGTTGTTTTGACCAATATAAAGCAACACTTATGGCATTTTACAGCTACAGCTTCAACTGGCTCAGGCTGCGTTCAGTAGTGCTGTAGTGTCCAGGTCGACTTATCAATTGTTTGGTTGTTGTGCTCTCGTCCTATCAAACTCTCACTGGTCAACTAATGTTACCTTCATAAGGAGAAAAGCGCTACATCAATCCAATCCTTCCTGGATTAATTCATTATTTTGGGTGTGTTTTCACAACAATGAACTTGTATAACCTAATGGAGCTTGCTAGGTCTAACTATTTAACATTTCCTGAATGCTGACTCTGAGTCATCTCGAAAGTAATAATTGACACCAGGTCAAAGAAGTTGTTGGTGTGGCGGCATTCTGTTCAAACAGATAACCAGAAAGTCCAACCTAAACTTTGCAAACAGCAGTTTGTAAATCACAGATTATCAGCCAACATGGCAGATCATCTACAAACAGCAGGCTAACTTCTATGCATTATATTCCTTAATAGTTTTTGTGCTGGAATCACCTGCTCACATAGTTGAGTTTTCAGAAAGCATACGACGGCAGGTGCATGCGGGTCTGGTTCGAGTCATTTATAGCATTTTAACATAAAATAACCAGGTAAAATGATGTTATTTGTCACAGATACTAGCTTTCATGCTGATTGAGATTTCATCTAGGCTAATAAGGCAAGTAGTTAAAGTGTACACAGTGCACTGTGTTCCATTTAGTTCTAAAGTTATTGCAGTTTTTTTCCCCCTCATAACCAATCCATTGGTTGAAGAGTAGTAGCAGTAGTCCTAGTGTCACAACACTCAGACCAAAGAAAAGCAGGGTTACACAAAAAAGTGAAATCAATATATCAGTCAACAACTTGCTTTTTTTCCCAGTCATTTAGTTGCAAGTTTAAACAATCCTCCTGTTGACTTTGCCAAAATTATTAACAGTTGTATAGCATTTTGGCAAGCCTTCAGACTTAATTACCAAAAAGACATTTCCTAGAAGTACTTGATCTTCTCATCAGCTCCAGAGGCAATATTTCCACACTAACAAAGCAGCACTGTTTTCAGTCAGAACAGAGTGTAAGATTTATAGGAATTGCAGCTGTCAAATTATCGCAAAATATTTATTTTATCTTTACAAGGCTGCCAGCTAGATGCTCAAATAATAAAATGACCAAATGCTTGTTTAGTATACTAGTAAATACAAATACAAATATAAATAACTTGAAGATGTTTCAGATTCTCAGAGAGAAAAATAGCCAGTAAAAAAAAGCTGATGGAAGAGAAGATGAAAGCTGCATAGGGCATCTATTGTTACTGAACATAACTCCATACTGAACATTTATTTAGTCTAAGTTGGTGGTGAATATTTGAGCTTTTTAGACCACTGACAGAGTAGACAAGAAAAATCCAGCGACTCTCTACAGACAGCATAATAGCTAAATTTTTGTTGATCAAAAACTGTGATTGAACTATCCGATCTGATTAATACATACGCATTGGAGGTTTGTACGTCTTGCCAGCTCTTGGTGAGGTTCTGCTTGAGTTCCGTGAGTGGGCTGAGGCCGAGTTTCCTCTTCAGCTCTGTGGCGTGTCTCTCTTTGGCTGACAAAACCTGACGCAGGGTGTTGATCTCCTCCTCCACCTGAAACAAATCACAAAGAGTTTCTCTTCATACCTGATGCTCTATCAAACTTCAGCTCTTTTCTTTTCAAGATTCCCAAAAGAGGAATCTCACTAATAAATGAAGTATATGTGTGTCCTTCCTTCAACCGTCATTCTGATCTACTTCACACTTGGCAGGTGTATTATCACAGAACAAAAAAGTGGTTTGTAAAACGTGCAGTGTTGATGGCAGAGCACAGTATCAACAATTCAATGCAGGAGCACTTGAAGCACACACAGGATCTATTTCTAGAAGACGCACCGCCAGAAAAGGTCAAAGTACTGCAAGTGTCTATTCATTAATAGAGAGAGCTTTTTAGCATTTTTGGTCCTTGTAGCTGCTAAATACACTCATAAAGCTCAAAATTAAAAATAAAATGAACAATTTGATTTTGGAGGACAACTAATTGTTTAGATCAAACAATCAATAGATGCATTGACAGAAAAATCATCTCGTGGCAGCATCTGGGGATTCTGAAACACCTGAACCTTACCTTGGTGAGCTCAGTGCGGAGCTCCTCAGCCTCCTCCTCTGTGAGGCCCGGGGGAAGAGGGTTGGCCGAGTTCCCCACCGCTCCTTCCACCGGCACATCGGACAGGCTGTCTGAACGATCGACTCCAAGGCCCTTGTTAGGAGAGTTCAGGTTGATATCTGTGATGGGAGGTGACAGAATAAAACATTAATGGGAGAGGGAAATGGAGAGGCAGCAGAAGGGTAAACAAACACACACTTAGACCAACTGAAGTGTTAAAAGCCAAGAGTGGTTTACTCAGATGATCTCTCTCAGTATCCATTTCACACACACACCAAGGCCAGGAAGACGCTTGCAGGAGATAGCCAACAGGAAGCGAAAGTGGCAATTAGCAGAGTAACTCAAGATCCCTCTGTCCAAGAGCCATTATAACTCCCACTTTGAAAACAGAAACTCTGAGGCAAACTGGACCACAAATAAAGAAAACAAAGAATCTATTCTTTAACCTTTGCAAGCCTCTTTTATCCAGAGAGATCTGACTGCACAAAATTTCCAGTTCAAACACATAAAATCTGCAACCCTCAGCATTTCTATGACAATGAGTTTATGTAGCATCAGTCACTTGAGGACAGCAGCATAGTTTTGGCAGCTTGGCACAGTCAGAGGTGACTTGGAGGACAAAAGACCTCAAGAAGGGAAAGAAAAAAAAACCGGAGACACTGCCTGAAACAGTGAGGAAAAATATAGTTTATGCAGCAATGTTCAAAACAATATGTATTCAGTGAGCAAAGCAATTATGGAAACTAAACTTAAACCTCACATTGCTTACAAATGCACTCATTTCCAAGCCAGTAACCAGGCAATGTTTTTGAGAACAGCGGTTTCAATTTTACTGAGTGATTTGTGGAACAGAATTATTTCATCACACTCTAAATTCTTATACTGAAATTTGAAATTTTTTAAGCATGAAAAAAAGACAGCTTAAATAACCAATTTTTAAGGAAGACCAAGATGAACATTTCTTCTATACAGAGGAAACCCTCTCCATGTCTGTACAACTGACTGCAGAGTAGTTTTCAAAGCATTTCAGACAACACAGTAGACAACAGCAGGGCAAACATGTAATACTGTTGCAGAAGACCAAAGAATAAAACTATCAGCAGGTAGTGCTGGTGGCGCTCTGTGATCCAGAGTTTTCCCAATAACATCCATACACAAGCTGGCAAGAGATGTGGCGGCTCCACCCTCAAGGTATATTGATTCAGTCGAGAATGATTCAGATCCACCCACAGAAAGAACAGCAGTGAGGTTAAAAAGAGACAACACATAAGAACAGAAAACGGAAGGTGGAAAAAATAACTTCTTCCTATGACTTACAAGAAAAATCCTATTGCAGATATTATTTGATAATGGTTGGCTGTTGCATTCTTTATTGTAATTTCACCCTCAGTTGTCAGTTCAAGTGATTTCCTACAATTCCCTGAATGCCTTCTGAAAATAAATAGTATAGTAGTTGCACACAGAGGTCATAATTTGCTTTCATCTAGCTTGTTTACTAGTGGTGGAACTACTTCGCAAGCTGAGGCATTTACTGCATGTGATCACAACCACACCCCCCACTTTAAGCCCAACCTTACTGTTGCATTGTATTCTGGGTTGTATATTTTAAGGCTGATGTAGATGCATAAATCATTGTAAGAGAATCTTAGAAATGGTTAAAAGTCTGTACAAAATGACAGCTCTATAAAAAGGTACTTGCTCTTTGATTCTGACTCACACCAAACCTGACATTTACTGTAAGTGTCTCTTCTCTTAATTGTGTGGCAGATTGCTCACATCATGATGAAACCAAACTATAAGGATACGAAAAAGTCCACTGCAAGTATCTGTTGTTGTTTTTCATTTGAGATGGAGTTTTGCTTTAAAAGGCACAGACGGCAATGTCACACAGCAAGGTATCAGTCAGGAAAAGTCCCTGGCAGGGCCAAAATCCTCTTCTCAGGTTTCAAAGCATCATTTAGAAAACAGTATCAGGATGTATTGAGACAGACATGTCCTAGTTCACTCGGATTTGTTCAGACAGACAAATGTAGGCGACCTAAATCATTTCCTAAAAGCACTCATTGTGAGGCACAGGAAGCCTGATACCAAATGACACATCTATCATGGTCACTCATGATTACTAATGATGGGATACAGCTCTGGAAGGTTCATTAGGGAATATCCAAAGCCTTTGCAGCAATAATGGTGTGGAGGTATGGAAAGTAAAACTAAAACTGTGATATGTAACTGGATATTTCTGCAGCTAATGGTTATTCTAACATTGTCTGAAAGCTTCAACGCTCCCCCTTGTTGCTATTTAAACCTGCACCACAGTAAAACCATTCAATTCATGATTAGCGTTTTACCCCAGCAACCATGCATTTTGCCTACCTATACAATAGTTCAAATACTGTGTAAGAATGTCAATAAAGCAACTCCTGATATCACATGATAAGGTGTTGATTTTTAGGATTTGGTATTTACTGAGCTTAGATGTGGTCAATGAAGCTACTGTGTGGCAACACAATTGTGTCTACAATACATTTCTAGATTTGTCAAGTAATTTATTCTGCTATATTTCCTTGTTATGTTTCTCAATTAAATTTCAAGAAAATCTCGTAAATTACAACAATAAAACATGTACTGGAAAAAAAATTGAACAAAGTACCACCTATAGTATAGTCTATTACTGTATTTTTCTACAAAATGCCTGTTTACTACCTTATACAGCTAAAACATCAACAGTCCATTTGACAATAACTAAATAAGTGTTAAATAATGGTAAAGCAGAAGCATCAGCATTTGTCTGGCGCAGTTTCTTCCTCTTTAACCACGTAGATATGAGACATCACAAGCAGTTTACTGGTCACTTTAAGATGAACGCAAAGACCTTTAAATACAGTCAGTAAAGTCAGTTTTCTTAAATGTAAACTAAGAATCTATCATTTGAGTCAGTCAGTTTTTATGTAGTTTTATGTTTGCACTTACTTTAATTTTAACATTTTCTTAACGTTTTGTTATAGCGTTTGTTTTAATATGTTCAATGTATTTTGTGTAATATTTCACAAGTCTATTTATATACTGATTGTACAACCTTTTACTAATCTTTCACATCTTAAGTACCTATCAAATGTTTTCTCTTATTCCATTGATGTGGAGTAAATTAGTAACTAAATCTGTTCTTATCATCCTATGTTTTCTCAGTTGCTTGTAAAGCACTTTGTACTGCATTAGAGTTGCTGGCATGCTAGCATGTTGTCATCAGCTGCTCAGTTAGTCAGCAAATCTAAATGTTGTTACCTATTAAAAAAAGTTTAGTATTTACTAGACTGCAAAATGCATTTGGGTAAATACGAGACTAAAGCAAACTAGTGTTGCATTTAGGGCAGGGGTGGAACTAATGGGTGGCCACATTCACCACAGATGGAAGTCTGTCCACCCTACACAACCAATAGCGAAGCCTTTTAGAAGTATGTGTAGAGGTGGAGTTACATCCAGGAACTACTATTTTATTTGGCAAAATCACTACTGTATGGCCATTGCTCCAATGCAGATATATTTTAACAGTGCCCAATTCAACCACATACAACCAAGTAGTTCTGAGAAGAGAAAAATGTTTACACAGGTTTCGTAGCAATTCATACACTACACATTATCATCAATGAGAAGTGTTAAGACAGTACAGAAATGCATCTGTTTTGATAAGTAAATAAACAACCTGTACATGTTTCTACAAGTTATGGAGTGTAGGAATTAGGTTTAGCTGTAGATTTAGTTCAAACTCTTGTACAGACTCTTTGGCTGATTTTGAAAAGCACTGCAAGCTACCAAACAATGCAACATTGATGCAGAACCTGCAGCCAAAAGACAGAAACAAAGTGCAGTCTGTTATCCTGTAATTTAAATTACTTAAGTCATCCTATGAGCTTTACAAATGATTTTTTAAAAGCCTAAATTGAACATTGATTTGTAATCAATTGAAGGTACCACTAAGTGGCTTATTATACTGTATTTGAGTTATCATGTACTTGTACACAGCCTACAGTGATTTACTGAATAGTAAACAAGGGCTACACTGTGCCACCACACTGTGAACGATGGTCTGGACACCCGGATAAAGACCGCCTAGTTCCGCCACTGGTTTTAGAAAACCACCAAAACAAACTGTGAGCACCTGTTTCAGCCAGCATTAGTCTTTTTGTTTCAAAGCATTATATTTGTTTGGTTTGGTTTTGGAAAAGCCCAGAAAACGCTGCTCACTTCTCGGCTGGATTAATGTCAGTCGTATCAAATGAGAGTGAGTTAGGAAGCTGCTAACATCAGTAACACGATCCACCTCCTTCACTTGCTGCCTGTCATTTAGCAGAGGGCCCGTCCTGTCCTCACGGCTACACAATTTTTACTATTTATTAGCTTCTAACTTGTTAGATATCTACAAAAACAAAGCTGCGAAAGAACAACAGCTATGCTTATCTTACCGCAGACTGATAATTCACTACCGTGTGCTGTCCGCTCAGCAAACTGTTTACGCGTTTTAGACACTAGGCTAAGCTACACGTTAGCACGCTATGCTAACAATTACCTTGACTGGCGGGGTCCATGGCGTCGATTTCACAGAGCTGGAACTCCTTTTAATCAAAAAGTTAAACTCGACTGGCGTGAAATGTGGACAGCGGACTGACACGGGGCGCTTTCCACTCGGCGTGAAGAAACCTTCCTGGCTACAGCGACTGCTCCCACTCAGAGAAAGTCGTCGACAGGAACAGCCAACAGCCAGCTCAGCTTAAACGGCCGCGTGAAGCTTCCGGCAGTAACACAGGCACCGCCGGGGAGGACCTTCAGGGCAAGTCACCCTGATTAATACACCTCTGTTATAATATAATGCATATTTACCAGACACATTTTAGTGGTAAAGTTAAGAACCTGCAATATAGTTTATCATATAAATGTACGTAATTTAAACATTAAGTTTAAGACCATGTAATGTATTGTATAATGCAAATTAACCTGATTCATTTAAATATCAAGGTTTAGACCCCTCAATATTATATAATACAGACTTACCTGACTAATAATAATGAATAATGAGGCTAACCTTTAGGCATCAGTTCTAAAAGTCACACAGAGGACCTTAAGGGAGAAAAATTGCCATAAAACCATCATTTATTATTTTTTGCCCCCACTTAGTCAGATTTATATTAGACTAGATTTATCCAATATCCTCCACGATCATAGCCACCAGATATTCATTTATTTTCAGAACTTCACAAGATATTTTTAGGAACATAAATTATTTTCCAAATAATAAGTGGACTTATTTATTATCATTATAGTCTAGGATATGTAAATGATCAGCAACAACACTACTTATGATACATTATTATTTTTGTGAAGTGTCAGACTTAATACTATAATATTAAATGTTTTAAATGCATACTACTTATTATTAATACTATATCAAATTTACCTGACAAATAGGAATTTTAGGGTTACAATGCCACAATATTATATATTATACAAATTTACCTTACAAATATTTCTATGTATATTTAACTATAAATCAGGTGACAAAACTTTTTTAATAAAAATTTCTCACAAATGTCACATTTCAACACTTAGCCTTACCACGACGTGAACTCAAGGTTCAGATTGGGTTTTATTTCGACTTTTATTTTAAAAGGAGTGTTCTCCAAACAGGAAGTAGTATCTGTCTTTGCAGGGAAATGAATCCGATACTCTAATTTCCGGCGTGGTCTAATGACGTCACAGAGACAGCTGTTGTTGAAATATTTTGGTTTGAGATTTTTGCTCTGAGGGACTTTACCGATTTGTGGTTTCTGATTTGTTGCGCGTGTAATTTACTGAATGTTTGCACAGGTACAGATTACATTTGAACATGGATGAGCCACAGGAAGTCTCAGTTTCCTTCCAAATTTTAAACAGCGAACACTTCATTTCCTCCATTCCATGATATATGGTGAAGTCTTGTCATGGTATTAAAAAGTTAAACTCATATTCTACTGTAGAGTGCAGTAATCAGTTATACAGTCATTAAATTACGATTGTAACACCATAAAAATACTAGAAACAACAGCTTCAAATACTACATTTATTACAGTGTGAGTGTTTACAGGCACGTTACCACACAAACAGGTTTTAGGAGACCAAAATCAGATTTTTTAAATTTCTGAATGTATCAAACAAAACCAGTATCTCATCTGAGCTACTCATCATTCACAGACAGCAGCTTGTAAAACACTCTGAAAAGTACTCCAACACATTCATAAGGGCACACAAAAGGTTGCTCTGGTGCACTCTGACATTAAAAAAAAATCTCTGTACCAAACAGGGCACATACAGCAGTTTCAAGTGAAACTAAAAAAAGAAAAAGAAAACAAAGTTGAAACCTAAAGAAATGGCCAAAATCAACAGTGAACAGGTGATCAAACCAGCTGAAATTATATCTCCTATCCAGAGCTCCCTATAAAGCTATAAAATGTTCTCATTCAAGGAAAAACAAATCTATAATTACTTAACTTAACCGAATATATATCACCAACATTTCTGATTCATCTGTCACATGAAGAATTCCTGGTTCCCTTCCAAACCACTGCTACTAGAGAGACAACGGAGGGGTTTAGACCTCTGATTTGAATTGCCTGTTTCTAATTAAATTATCTGTTTTTGCACGCGTGAAATGATCAAAACATTGTGATAATTAAGATATAAACTACACTGTAAAAAAGAAACACTTTAAAACACCCTGTAACTGTAATTTCTTGAAGATATTAACTGTTATTTTACAGTTTTTTCCCTGTTGTGTGAAATGACAGATAATAACTAGTGAAATCAGAGAAATGAATGTCTTAATTTACTAATAAAAACAAAACAACAACAACAAAAACAGGCCAAAAATGCCTTCATCAAAAATCTGTATTTCTACAAATGGTAAGTTGCTCTTTTACAATGTCTGACCTTAAATGTACTTTTAAAAAAACTGTATTCAAATCAGCAACAAATATCATTATACTACAGATATTTGCAGTTATTTGAAATAATAAATATGTAAATAAATAATTATTTTAACTTTATTTTACAGATCATTTTCCCCATTTGTTAAATTACAGATATCTAGTAAAATCACAGACAGAAAGGTACCAATCTATATGTTGCCTGTAAAAAAACAAAAAAAAAAACAACCCACAAAAACTGGCCAAAAATTTCAAATAAATCTGTAAATAAATCTGCTAAGAGGGTATAATTATTTTACAGATATTTGCTGTTATTTTCACCGTTTCTGAACATGAGAGTATTCCACAGTTTCTGAATGTATTTTTTGTGGCATCCTTACTGCCAGATTTTTACTGTTTTTTTAAAGAACTTTTTTTTTTTTAACAGAGTCGGGGTCATCTGATTATTGGCCTGCTTGATTATTGGAGCAATATTCAGCATTTTTCTGATTATTTTGAAGATTGTTTTTTTTATCAGTTTCTTGGGGGGAAAAAAATTCTCTGTTAAAGTCTCAAACAACGTCCCAGCCACAGCACTGTCTGACTGGTTACACAGCACCAGTAACAGGCAATCAACACTGAAAGATTAATGCTTCGTTTAGTAAACTAACTAAAAAAAGTTTTGTGGTGGAGTTGGTATTATTCTATATTTTGACTTCAAGATTTTAATTTTTACTGCAAATATCACCTCTAAATATCAGTTTTCAGCTGCCTTGATGACTAATGTACCGTATCAGTCGATCCTCGTGAATAAGTGATCAAAACAGCTGAAAATATGTGATGAAAACCACACACTGTTTTTAAATTGCCTTGTTTTGCTCCATTAAAAGGTTATAACAATTAAGAAATAAACTTAGTCCATACCATCCACCTTTACTTACAGTACCAGGATATTGTAAACATTCCATCATGCATGATAACCAAGACTTCTTCTTTTCCAACACAACTTGTCCCTTTTCTTCTGTTGCAACTGACCCAAATTTTGCAAATGTGACGAATGCTACTTTCAGTTCCTCCAATCCGTTTGTTATTAATGGTTACACATTTCAAATTCCATCTTTGTTACCACACCTGCTGTGAAACGCGCCCTCATGCTTTAAAAAAATAAATATATTCCCAGTGCGTTGCAGCATCTCTTAGGGTTGCTTCACATCCAGAGTAGATGTTTTGTCTCCATAATACAGTACTTGATGGTTATTTGGACAAAGCTGTGCTCATCCATGTTTATTTGTCTGAGATCATTTCTGCTGTGCCAATACAAAAAGACGAGAACGTTTTGACACACATTCCAGATCAGTGTGATGCTGAAACTGACTCTGGAGTGAATGAAGTGTGTTCTTCTTCATCTCCACAGCAGAACTTTCTCTCCAAATGCTTTCCCTCTTCCCTCTACTTCTTCTTGTGGAGGGGGTTTAGCCAGGAGAAGCAGAAACTGGGCCGACGAGGAGCCTCGATGAGGATGAAGGGGGAGGGGAGGACTGGAGTGAGCAGGGCTCCTGGTCTCAGCCTCCGTCTGGAGCAGAAAAAGACACCAAAAGGTTTGTGAAAAGTGCCACTGAGTGACTGCCATCAGACTAAACATGTTTCCATTTAAAAACACATCCACTTCAGCTTAAACCTCATGCATACTGGCGTGGCTTAAAATGGATGTCACATGCCCTTTCATGTACAACTAGGCATGCACGTGCAGGTGTCATGCCAAAAAGTGATCACACACTTCTTGTTAAAGCTGTATCCCCCGGTTTATTTACGTCTGCAGCTGCTTCTGTCCGGATCAAACAGGTATATAAATACACACATTATGTGTGTGGGGACAGCAAAGGTGTGTGTCTGCTCTCGACCCGTAGAATCACATCATCTGTCTTTTCTATACTATCTGCACTGTTTCTCCAAACTAGCAGTGCGTAATAGTTGGACTGGATCAGCAAGAAACTGTTGCTAGAGATCAGAAGGAATGGAAAGCATGTTACAAGGGAACATTTTTTTTTACAGTGATTCTCCAGGGTGGCGGCCCTGTACTTATTAGTGTGCCTTCACAATAAGCTTTTAAAATCTACATAAACGTGCAAAAACATCCATTGGTGATATTAGTGTTGGTTATAGGAGCCTTGAATAAAAAAGATGAATACTATAAACATATTATTCCCATATTATAAATTAAAAACCAACAAAAATTGTTACTTGATGCTTAAAATCTGATCAGTATTTTTAGTTGGTTAGTTTTCGTGACTTTGGCCTTTTGTTAAAACTTGAACTGTAATTAAAAAGTTCTACCACAAGGTGTCAGCAAAGTAAAATGAATGTTTAGCCATTTTCTTGTTGTTATTTATTTGTTTTGTTTGTGGTCATAATAAAATAGTTGCCCAGCTTTTAACTTTACTTACATACTTTTACATTCTTCTCCTTTTTTTCCAAATGAGTTGAGCAAATTTGCATATTGTTGCATCTTAACCTGAATATCTGAAGGAGCTGAGTAAATTGTAGCAATTTATTCTCTATTGCAGGGCACGTTAGGTAAAGTACCTGTTGTTTTAGATGTGCTGTACAAATAACAGTGATGACAGTGACTTGACTTGTCTCTAAGGATTTGAGTAAACTAGTCATGATAAGTCAAATACGTTAGTATAAAGTTACTGATTTCTTTTGATTTACGTTTATAATTGCATTAGCGTGCTTCTTCTTTTAATCGTTTTATGAAGTAGTAGTAGCTACAGCAGTAGTCGAAGCAAAGTTTGCTCAAGAGAAATGTTTTACAGTGCTTAATGGCATTTATGCCAGCATGTAGTTGGAATTCTGGACTATTTCAATCTAAAAATCTCTTTTAGATTCATTTGTTTTTTTCAAAATAAAAGCATTCAGCAGCACTGTGAGGTGGAGCCGGCAGGTGTGTCTACCTGAGCTGTGCAGCAGTGGCAACGTGCATGTCTCCTGCTGGTGTTATGTGCAAATGAAGCAGCCGATGTAAGCCCACACCCTCTGCAGGATGACCAGGAAGGCCAACAGGTAGAAGAGCAGAGTGACAGCCTGCAGAAAGATGGAGGGGTGGATGAAGGAGGAGGATGGTAAATACAGGAGGGAGACGGGGGACAGGAAATGGGGCAAAAGGTGATAAGAAATGAAGAGATGAGAAGATTTGTAGTAACAAAAAAAAAAAGAAGGAATGACATGGAAAGATAATGCTGCAAGAAAAAACGAACATGGAAAACTTTGGGAAATGAAGGAAGGAAAGAAGGAGTCCAACTTGTCTGTTTTGATTTTTTATAATTTGCAAACGATGACTAGCAGGCCACTCATGGACTAATTCTGGACTTCTTATTGTTGACCAAGGATGTAAATTACCTAAGTTTATACTTGTGCTCGACTACATCTCAGAAGGATATGTTTTGCTCTTTAGTGTGTTACATTCATTAACATTTAAGTCAACTAGTTTGTTACAACAAGATGTTTTAATGCTAATACAACGTACAAACATATCAGTGTATAGCAGTAAACCTCTCTTGTTATAAAGGTTTGCTATTTATGACCATTATGAGGTAACAATTATATTACAGTATAATGTAATAGCCTATACTGATAAAACATGAAACTTGAATTACTGGTGCAGCATCAGATGTTCAACTTTTCGATGGTCATTGAACGACTCCTCTGTGATGTGCGGTTCCAAAGCAAAGGTTAAAATCATTATATTTCACTATACTATGCATGTCATTTTAAAAAATGCCCAAAAAAAATCATAATTTGCTGCAAAAGAATTCTGTAAAAAAAACAAAACAATAAATTGTTTGGCCAATAGAACAACAAGAAGCCACGAGTGACTCAAGTGCAGCCAACAGTCACATGACAAAAAAAAAATAATGTAGGCTGAACTGCAGGCTGTTTTTACGCAGATAGAAGACAAGCATCAAAACAAATGAAAAAGGTTAGTAGTAAAATATCTGTAATATGTAAATTCACAATTTTCCAGCGTTGATAACACCTGTGTTTAAAAGATTCACCTTTAATTAAAATAAATAAATAAGTATGTTAAAGCAAAATATGATTGATGGCATTATAACTGTGTCATACTGTTCTCTCTCCTTCTTCATGGTTGTACTGTTTCCATAGAGCTGCACAACTTTATATTGAAAAATGAGTCCACAGTGAGTAGAAATGTGACAGGAGTGAAAAACGCTTTAAAAACTGCTTATGGTTCAGAGGGTTGCTGACAGAAGTGTTCCAGGTAGATGGATGAAAGCTGGGAAAGAGGATTGTTTCTTGGTCAGACATAACTTCCTCAAAGTTGCTAACATGGGAGTGGACTAACTTTTGTAAGATTCTTTAGCATGTCAGGAATAGGTTATGTTTTCATCCCTCCTTCCTCCTTTTCTACTCCCACTTCATTTTCCAACACAACAAAAATCCAAGAACCAGAATGAAAGCGCTGAAGCAGCTGCAGCCAAGTTGCAAAAAATGACTCTGCAAAAAGAAGAGAGAGTAAGACAGTGTGGAGGTGGAGCCACATCAGCAGGTGGGTGCAAGAGCCTGGTCGATGATAATGATGAAGATGATGATGATGATGATGGAGGTAAAACCAGATGACACTGACCTGGAGAGAGACAGAGGAGGTTATTTTCTCTTCGGTTTCAGCAACACTTGTTTCCATATTGGGGTTAAAGTTGTCAGACTTCCTGATGTTCTCTCCATCTGCATTTCTGACCTCTGTAAACCCTGAACTACCAGCTTTAAAAGTTGCACTACTTGTCCCCTCCATGTCATCATCTCCCACATCCAAGCTACCATTTGTCAAACTATCCTCCCTAATAGCAACAGCATCCTTCTCTAATTCAGAGTGATGGTTCCCCAACGCCTCGCTTCTTTCATCCAATCCTTCATTTATCATCTCAGCCTCTCCCAAAGCTCCTTCTTTACACTCTGAAGCACCTTTAGGAGCTAAAATATCGTCACTTCTCTCTTTCTTCTCCAGACTACTGAGCTCTAAGTTCTCCATTTCTGAAAAACCTCCATTCTCCTCCAGTGGCATGGATGATGTGCATCCATTACTGTCAGATAAACCATCTTCTCCCAGATCAAAACTACCCTCCACCAAGCTAAAACCTTTACCAGCCCCAGGTAGGCACACCCATCCCTGCATGTCCTCCTCCTCGTGGTCCTCCATGGTTATATCAGCTTCTTCTGCTGTCTGCTGAGTTATTTGCATGTTGGGAAGAGATATAAAAGTGGGCATCTTCTGCGGCTGGAGTGGGGATTCATCAATTAGAGGGTGGGACTGGCTTTCTGTGTGCTGTGAGGGTTGAGATTGAAGTATGTCAGGCTCAGCATGAAGCTGAATGGAAAGTGGGAGTTGTTGGGGCTGCAGGTTGGGGAGGAGCTCAGACCCTTGGGGATGTTGTTCAGGGCCAGACCTGCTTTGTTCCCAGTCCTGAACCTGACATTCAGGCAGAAGCTGTGAATCCTGAATCCACGGAGGTTGGATTTGGGGTTCTGATTCAACCTGAACTTCACTTTCATCCTCGATGTCTGGTTTGACCTCCATAAAAGGATCTCCAGGTGGTTGTGGTGAGCACTTCATCTGCTCTGTTGGAACAGTTTGTTCAGGAGCAGACAGAGCAGGACTAACCCTGTCCCAGCAGCCTGGTTTGTACCAGGTACGACAAGACGCTGCTTCCATCCCCTTCTTTATCTGCATTTCTTCAACAGCTTGTCTTTCTCCCTCTTCACACTGATATGTGAAGGAAGGAGGGCAGCTAAAAGGCTATACAGGACATTTAGCACATTTTAGCCCAGTACCTACATAGAACAATATTGTGTTTTTTTAATGCATCCTACCAAACAGCTTTTGGTTTTGGTTCATTCCAGTCAAATTGCAAAGACTCACAACCTCTTTAATTCTTGTGGAGTAATGAAATGGCTTCCTAATGCATTTTTTTTCTGTACAGTTCTGTACAAATTGCCTGCTATGATGGGATACTTGCAAATCTATTGTCCTTGTGAGCTGATTTTTAAAGTTCACTGGAATGAATTGAGACCAGAGTACATGGAAGGTAAGATAGTTAGCAAAGATCATCCTAACATACGCAAAATGTAGTTAATGAACTGCTTGATCCTTTAAAGAAAAAGAGGAAAGTCAGTTCTGAGATTAAATTGAAGGAAAGATGAGGAGTTTAAGCATCTGAAAATGTGCTGAAAGAACATCTGTTCATTTTCACATATTCAAGATCATACATTCATTTCCAATCAACGCTTGCCATCTCAGATTAACTGCCACATAGTTATCATTTACAAATGAACAGGAGAAAATGATCTGCTTTTTCAGCGAGCATGTTGGAGTGTATGTAAGGTCTTCTCGAAAAGAAAAGACAAGAGTAGATACAGGTTTTCTTTGACATGGGTGCGGTTTTGTACCTGCTGTGTGCTCATTCCATCCTGGTGTTCGCAGATGTTTCCCTCTTTTACCAGATCAGGAGCTGCACATCTCTCCGCCTCCACTTTCTCCTCCTGCTTCTCCATTTTAATCTGACCTGATCTTCCATTATTCTGGTCATCGGTCTCCAGCTGTGAAACTTCCTCAGCAGGCTCCACAGAGTCCCTCACCAGTCCTGGAGTTAGTTGAATCAGGGCTGGTGTAGCTGGTTCCTCCGGGGCAGGCATCACTGTTGGGATCGGCTCTTTAACTGGTTCTACAACAGATTCCAGGTTCTGCACGGAGGTTTCCTGATGTTGTTGTGGCTCTGTGTTCTGGATCAAAGGTTCTTCAGGTTCCTCTGGCTCTGGAGCCACCTCTGGTTCTTCAGGAACTTCCTCCACAGCTGATTAGAGACAATGAAACAAAAAGATACTGAACGTGTGCTTGTATTGTGGTTTATTTGACATTTAAATGCTTGAAGTATCTCTCCCTCTCTGGCTCTGACATCCATATTGTATGAGGTGTGATCAAACAGTTCCAGATCTGTTCATGTTGTGCATGAACAAGGAGTTTTACTATCATGTGCTTGCAGCATGTGCAAGCAGAAACTGTCAGGATGTTGCATGATGCCACAAAATCAACATCAAGACCTGTGGTACAGTTTGCAGTTACTCCATGGATCACATACTGAAGCAGAACCCAAACAATACATTCTGTGTCAGTCAGCATCCGGATGATTCAACCTTTGTATGGAAGATCATCAGCAATGACCAGAGGTGGGTCTGCAGCTACCACCAAGAGAGGACACAGCAGTTTTCACTGTGGAGCTTCCAAGACAGGAGAAGGAACATCAGGTCAGGAGCGTCAGGAGCATGCTTGTAGTTTTCTTGAACATTCACATGGTTGTACACTGTGAATTTGTGCCCCGGGATTGGACTGTCACACAGTCCTACTGTAATGTCCTGAGATGTCTGAGGCAGAACATTTAGCACAAATGACCTCAACAGTGGTTTGATGGCATCCACCCTGTCACAGCATGGTGATTAAGCACAGGGTTTTTTGCAACAACAACACAACCATCACTCTCCACCTGCTCTGGTTACTAGTTTGGGCGCTTTGCGACTTCTTCCCCTTCCCCAAAATAAAATTCAAGTTGGAGGGTTGCTGTTTTGACACAGTTTAGACTAAGAAATGACCATTGTAGGTTAGCATACCATTCAATGAGTCTAATCACTGCACATCATTTCCATACATATGGGCTAGTAGGGACCTCCTCGACCTGCTAGTAGGCTCAGCGGACTGTTATTACCCCATTAACTGGTGCCCTATCATCACCTCATTTAATGGTGATGGAGTTAGCACTTACAAAGAGGAACAAAGGTCCACATCTGGAGGTTGGAGAGGTGGTTGGTGGTGGAGTGAGTCAGTGGACCTATAGCAAGGAGACTTGAGTTTGAGTCCCCTCTCAGACTATCATTACAGTATTAATTTTTGACTAGTTTTAACTTTTATTTTCACGCGACATTTTTCACTTTGTGTTTACTTGTGTTTTCATTTGGAGTTTGGTCATGTTTATACATCAAAGCTACTTGGTTAGGTTTAGAAAGGAATCATGGTTTGATTTAAATACACTCTGTCGCTACATTTACAACATGTTAAAAAGCTTAATTTTGTATATTCTGTATGTGCCCTACCAGAGATTTTACATTCACTTATTTACATGACTGCAAGAGGTCACCAACGTTACTGGAATTACTTTCTGAAAATCAGTTACAATCAATCAGAATGGACAATAACACACCTTCTGGCCTGCTAGAAGATACGTGAGGTCTTTACTGGCTCATATGAATGGCAATAATGTGCAACGATACTGGCTATTTACTGGAATGGTAACATCTGAATTGGGTGCTGACGGTTTTCTATTATGGTTTAAATAGTGTTCCAAGTGTGGCAGGAGCATTGCAAGAGCTGCATCACTTCACAAGGAGGCTATTTTGACAGGGATGGTGACTGAATTTAGATAATTCTTTTTTGTTTTCATAGCCGTGATCTTGGAACTTCTTGATCACACCTCCTATGATGATTTTTCTTATGAGGCTAAGTAATGGACAAAGAGCATGTGGACAAACTGATACTGCTGCTGATCAATAAACCTTTCAGTTATGATATATTCTGTGTATTTGACAGGGAAAGATCTAAGTCAGTGGCTCTTTATCTACTGCAGTGACCGACTATTTTTGGATTGGACCTTAATTCTGAAAACACCCTTAACAGATACAGTTACTTAGTTTGTATGACATCCAAACTCTCGTTTCTGGCAGACAGCTTTACAGTTCAGACTTTACAAGCACAGCTAGCATTTTCAAAAGCGTATTTTAAGAAATTGAACATCCTGAGCATGTTTGGAGGTAGGTATTGCTGCATATGATGTTGCAGATGTAGATACAAACTTTACATCTACACTTCTCTTATTTTAAAATGTCAAATTGGGTTTCTCTAGACTGTGGTGTCTCTGCAGCTCAGCTCTCAATCAGTAACTCTTAAAGATAAAGCTGTTTCTCCAGCAGTGTTGTGTGATCTCACCTTTGATGAAGTCAATGCTATTCAGAGCTCTCTCCTGTCTGCTGAAGTTAAATCTGTACAGGCTCAGGTTCTCATATCCTGGTTTCAGCGTCTCAGATGGACAGGAGGTGGTCGCTGCTACCACTCTGATGTAAGAGAAGACAAGTGAAGGGGAAAGTGGAAAGAAAGAACTACATTAAACAAATGACTTGTTTTTAGAATAAAAATACAGAATTAAAATCAGGAATGTAATGTAAATTTACTTTTTCCAGTACTTACTTTGTGATCAGCTCTCTTGAATTCTGAAGGGACAATGAGGACAAAAAAGAAAAGCAAATCAGTTTTAATAAAACATTTTTAACAGTAATTTTTTTGAATAATGTAATTTTACATATTTTCCTTTGTTTTGAAAAATTGCAAATAATACTTAAAATCGCAGAAATCAAAAATCTGCATTTTTACAAATGGTAATTTGTTCTTTGCAATGTTTCACAATAAAAATTACCATTTTTTAAATGATACTTAAAGCAGCAGTATAATTGTTTTTACAAGTACTTACTGTTTTTTGAAAGACAAAATATTTCCCTCTATTTATAATTTTTTTTAAAAAAAACTTAAATAAAAGAACAGATTCAAACTGTACATAATGTCCATATAAAAACTGTTTTTTGAAAGACAAAATATTTCCCTCTATTTATAATTTTTTTTAAAAAAAACTTAAATAAAAGAACAGATTCAAACTGTACATAATGTCCATATAAAAACCTGTATTTTTACAAATAATAATTTGTTCTTTTACAATGTGTGACCATATTGTAAAGAACAACATAGCCACACATTGTAAAATAACAAATTATTATTTGTAAAAATGTTGATTTAGTAATAATTTGTTTGTAATCATGTGTTCTAAAAGAACAAATAATTACAATGTGTGACCATAAAATTACACACCTAAAAATTTATTTATGCTGTTATTTTTAGTGGTTCTACCTTCAGAATGTTATTGAATTCTCCATTTTTTTTTTTTTTTTTAGCATACTCTTTTTCTACACAGAACCATCAAACACACAGTACAGAAAACATGGACCAACAGAAAACTCTCAAAAACCAACACTGAGCACCAATGAGCTGTTGATCTAAAATCACTCACACCTGTAAGAAACAGGTGCTTCCCACCTCAACAAAAGCCGCCATGTCCGGCTCTTCCATACTGCTGGTGGCGCTCTCCACCAGCTTGTTGTTGGCCTCCAAACTGTCTCCATAGCAACGCACCAGCGCCTGGACATGACCTGTTTTTTCATCCTGCTCAGAGCTGATTTGCTGTGTCATCACCTTCAGAGTGATAATACCAATAATTACCAACAATGATAATAATTTACAGTAATTTGTCAATAAAATATTTGCATATTTTATTTACAAATGATTATCCAGCAGTCAAAGAAGTGGGATTGTCCACTGAACCAGATACATAACGTGATGTATAGTGACCATGTAGCATTGATATTTGACACTGTGATGACTGATGATGTTGCTCAGAGGAAGCATGTGTCAAGAAAAGAGAACAGGACCTAGAATAGTTCCTTGAGGAACATCGTGTTCAATATCAAATATCAAATAATAAGTACCACACTAGAGAGACCTGATGATGTAACAGTGACGATGATGACAATAACATTTTAGCTCAAGCAACACACAAAAATCACATTGTCCAGCTACATTTTGTAATATAATTTTTAAAATGGTAGCGTCATGTCAAAAAATAAAGTCCATGCAGACATGTAAATGCTATATTAATATGTTCTTACCTGCTGTTTCTACTGCAAATATTGCCAGTACATTACAGTATTACTGCAATTACTGCTACTGCTGGTGCTGCAGTCAGTATGTCTTCCTAACTGGCACTGAGCTCGTTAAAGATACAAAACAATTAATGAGAAGCGCAACGTCTGACCTTACGTCTCTCCTCCAGGATGGAAAACATGCGGTCGAATTTTTCGCAAATACTCTGTTTCTGTGTCCTGGAGTTCTCCTGTGGAGGGAAGAATAAAGATTAGTACACAAAACCCAAGGCTTGCTGAGTTTTTTCACACAATTACCTGAAAAAACACTTTACTTTGGCAATCAATGAGAGAAATGGAGAGAGGCCTTCAGAAATTGTTTTTAGATGGGAAAGTTGTAACAATTCTTTCCTGTCAGCTGGTATTAGCCATGTTTCATGTTGTCTGGAGGCAAAGACAACAAAAGAAACAGCAATGCTATTGGGCCTGGAGCAATGGAATATTAAAATTTTAGGCTTTTGAAAAAAAAAACATAGTTTGTCAGATATTTTCAACATTTGCTGCCAATATAAAACACACACCTCTACGGTTCTGCAGGACTCTTCCACCTCATCAATCAGAGCCTGGACTTTGTCGCTGAACGCCACCAGAGAGCTGATTCCTTCACTCAGCTTATCCTGATGAACAAAATGATGATCCACTATTTAAACATAGTTCATTAAGCCATTAACATTCACTCATTCACTATTGTAAATACTTGTGTGATGTTGTGCACCAGTAAGGGGTTGTAGAGTAATATTAGTGTAATAAAGGTAAAATACTGAACTTACATGGAAGCAGTTTTAGGCATTAGCTGTGCACTCAGGCACAGATTGATTTTAAAAGCTTTCAGAGCATATCACCATATATCCCTTAACTGTTTGAACCCCAAAACTTGCCAGTAGGTTTTTAAAAGGCTTTTTTTTTTAAATGTCAAATTTACATAATTTGTCAAACAGAAAACTGTAAAAACAAAAACATTGAGAATCACTGGAATTTCAACAGTCTGACAATCCAGGAACTAATCATGTGTAACCTAATCTAAATGTAAAATGATGGTATTTCACAAAGATCACCTTATTCTACATATCTCATTGACAAAATAACCAAAAATAAACTGGAGGCAATAATTACATTCGGTTAAAGAAAAAAAAAATCTGTGCTAGTCAGCTGCAACCAACAGTCATGTGACAAAAGATTATGTAAAGTGACATAACCTTTTGTAGCAGTGATATTTGACATTAAACTTAATAACAGTGTTTCTTGGAGGGAGCATTTGTAAAGAAGAGAGAACAGGACCCAGAATACTTCCTTGAGGAGCACCATGCTTAACATCAAACAAAGTGCTTGGGTTAAAATGACTATTTAAGAGCAGGATGGTGTTCACTCTGTTGAATTAGGCTTATCTCTTTAAGTTAATTTATATGTTGTAGTAGGAACATACTTTGCTTGCATAAGCTACTGAAACCTAAAACACAGTTCTGATACTCACACTTGGAGCTACAGAGTGGATAAAATACCTTCTGCTGCTGGTAGACGTCTGTCAGAGGAGCCACCTGACAGGTCTGATGAGCCCCGAACACTTTGCAGAGAGAACATGTCGGCACCTGACAGGTGAGACAGTAGATGTTCACCTTTTCACCCTCATGGTCTGAACATGTCACCTGAGCAGCAGGTGGAGGAGGAGGAGGGATTGGGCTGGAGAGAGGCACAGAGGAACTCTTTAAATACATGTGTAAGTGTATTTCATAACTCACTCATATTTCTTCTCGTTGTCTCTCCACACCTTGTGGCGATGGTGTTGCTGACTTCCTGCTTGTAGACGTCGATGATGTTCTCCACCAGCAGGTTTCTCTGCAGGCCGTAGACTCCGTGGCGATCCAGCACCACTTCATGCCTGCAGGACGGACAGCGGAAACGGCCGCTGTTCACCAGCATGGTGGTCCGAGCCTGGAACAGGGATGGCTGGACACAAGGAATAAGAAAAGAAAAATGATGTAAATAACATAAAACTGCCTGGTTGGATTATTTAACAGGCTTACTGGGCTCCACCTCAGGGACCCAGAGCATCAGGGGATCCTGAGCTACAACCTGTGGATAAAGTGACTGGAAAGTCACAGGAGTCAGTTAAAAGACAGTATACAACTACAAACAGATGTAAAACAGTGATCAAGAGACAATAAATGATCCAGAAGACACAGAAATGTGCCCAAAGACATAAAACACAGTTACAAAATGACCAATAAGACATACAAAATGTTCCAAAAGACATATTCAGTATGCCCAAAGACAAGAATAACAACTACAAATTTAGGGATGGAAAATGAGACAGAGAAAAAGACCCACAAAACAACCACAAAGAGGCACAATAATGTCCCCCAAAGCATGTTAAATGGCCACAAAGAAATGCAAAATGACAGCAAAGAGACACAAATTGTCCCAAATGCCATGAAAAAATGACAATCAATGAAAAATGACAACAAACATAGATAAAATTCAGACAAAGACACACAAAACAACCACAAATTGCATAGTTTTGAGGCAATTTGGGGAATACAGATCCACAAAATGTCCTCAAAGTCATGCAAAACAACTATAAAGAAATGTAAAGTAATCCCACATAGACAGAAAATTGCCATAGAGACACAAAATAAATGTAAGTAGATGCAAAAATGACATGTTTATAGTTAGTTTGGGGTTTTTCTCTCAGGAGGAATGGGTTTCAGGACCTTTTACTTGTCTGTAGCCACAATCTATCTGTGCCTGCCAACACCTAACACTTGCCATTTGCTATCATACAACACAGGTGCATGCTGGGAATTCAGTATTTAGCAGTAGGATTATTCATCTCCCCGATAATGAGTGAAATCTTCCAAATGTGTCCCTGGATGAAGTCAGACCTGCTCCAGGACGAGTTACTGGGCAAGAATGAGACAGGGAAATCCCCCCTGTTCACCATCCAACAACAAACACATACACACACACACACACACAAACACACACAAACTTAGACCTACCCTGCCCCATTAGCAGGTAGACACTGTTGCATGCTATGTCATGCAACCTGGACATAGTACACTGTCAAAATATCACACCTTCAAACTTGTTTCTATGAGCACAGGCATCATGATGTGTGTGATCCATCTTCCTCTGTGCAGAAGATTGAGAGTCAGAATGGCTAAAAGACAAGAAAAACATGCAGAATGTGACAGGTCACCCCCGGTTGTCTCATCAAAACACATAGGTTTAAACTCTCATTGAATAACTGGGCGAGACCTGCAGCAGCACAACAAGACAGAAACATGGATGGTTAGACAAATAAAGATGGAAGAGAGACACAGAGAGACTAACAGACGAGTGAAGAAAAGGACAGATGAGCAGAGAGACTGATGGGAGGTTAGAGGGCCGAGGCTTCCTGAAATAGTGGGCTGTAATAATCCTCAGCTGCTGCTGGGCCTGACTGAGAGATCAGAGCGGCTTCGACTGGCCGGTGGAGACACAACTCATAAGCAGAGACGTGGTTTAAACTTGAGTTTGTTTATCACTGGGGGATCAATATCTTTAGCTCAGGTTGGTCATCATTCAGGTCAATGAAATAAAGGCATCGAAATGTCTACACAGGTCACCTTCAGCATAATAGCTAGGGTTAGGATGTCTATGGAAACAGCACAACCATGGCTAGAAATAGAGAGAACTCAGAAATGTCTTGTGTGCAGTGTGACACAGTTGTAACACTATGAAATAATTTTAAAAAAGAAATAAAAGAAAGTGTTACCACAGCTAAAAAAAAGGTAATTCCTCATTCTAGAGATATTTAGCTATGTACACTCTTAGTCTGTTTCCATACTTGTCCCATATCTGCTCTGCGGAAACACAGCCTGCAGTTCAGCTGAAAGGTTCCTGAATTTTTGTCACAGCTGAGTCAGTTATGGCTTGTCAGCTCTTTTTTGGTTTTGTTTGGACATATAGAATAAAATAGTTTTGATGAGTTATCACATGTAGTAGCTTAAGTGGTTCGAGGTCCATCAGAAAGTTGAAAATCTAACAAATCTTTCTGTTTTTACAGTTTCTTGTTCCCACAAATGCTGTCATTTTGGCAACTTTTTGAAAAATGACATGCCTTTCCGACCCACCGGTGGGTGTGGGGGGGTCAGACATTTTAAAGCTAAAGAATCAACTGAAACAAAAGCAGCTGGAAATAAAATCAGATCAATTAAAAACCTGAATCATCCTACGGCTAAAAACAAGTCCCAGGTTGCAGCTGAACAGTGAGCAAAATTGGATTTTTTGAGCTCAGTAAAAACAGCTGGCACCTGCAGAGTAGTACATAGTAAGGACCCACATTATAAGGCAGTGATGAGTTAATGTAAGTGGGTGAAAAATATCAGCTGCTACTTTAAATAAACAAAAACCAGCGTCTGACATGCCTTTCAGAGAGTGAGGGCTGTCCAGCCTTGGCATCCAGCTACAGTGATGAGTACTCTAATTATCACCTGTATAAATCTTAATGCAGAGTGATATACAGTGTCTAAGGGCATAAGAGTCTGCGCTGATGCGGACATGTAGAAAATGTCACCGTAATCTCCTCTTTAACAGTGCAGTGGGATACAAGCTTTATTTCTGTAAAATAAACCAACTTTTTGTTTTAATTCAGTAACCAGTTTGAATGCACAGTTCTCAAATGTCAGCTTCTCCCAGATTGAAAGTCCAAGATATTTGTTCTGAGTGTAAATATCCACAATTAACTAGGAATATAAGAAGTCGTAAACAAAACCAGTTGTTTGCCACTGGAAAAAAAGACGTAAATAAAACTTTAATGTTGACTCCTTTCATATTATTTGTATAAATAAATCATAAAAGAAATCCCATTTCATTTTTTTCTTTTTTATGATTTATGATTTATGGCATTAGAACTGTGTGATACTGCACAGAAGACATTTCAGAGGTCTCTCCACTTCTAGCCATGGTTGGGCTGTTTCCATAGAGGTGCAGGACTTTATACTGCAGTTCTAAATAAGAGCCCACTTTGAATTTGTGGTAATATGACATCACTTTCACACTGATCAGCCACAACATTCTGACCACTGACAGGTGACGCGAACAACACTGATCATATTGCTGGGTTGAGCCATCTGTGTTGATGAGACTTAGACACCCAGATAAACATTGTCCCACAACAAGCACACTCCCTCATGCTAATGGAAATCCCAAATGTCACTGGCCTACCCCTGCAGGAAAATGCACCCTAACAGGAACATGTTGAGGAACATGACAATGGCCCAACATGTTGATCTGACCTCCAAACTTCCTACACACCATTATGATCAAGCATCAACAGGATGCAGTGAAACAAGTGTAATTGACAGAGGCTCCACTGCACAACTCAGAGGACCCAAAGGATCCAGTGCCAATGTCCTGGTTCCAGACCTCATAGGACACCCTGAGAGGTCCTCTTGTCCATGCCTAATGGTTCAGAGCATTTTTGAGCACATAAGGGGACCAACACAGTATTAGGCAGATGGTCATAATGTTAACAATGTATAGATTATAATCTGTGGTTTACTGATCCTGAGATGACTAGAGGAGGAGTTCATGGTTGTAGCTCCGCCTGAAACCAAACTGCTTATTGGATATTAAGAGTTGAGGAAAGAGAGGAGATGACGGCAGGCTGAGCTGTGCTGTAGTTGTGTTTTACTATGAGAAAACAGCATGCGGTCAGGTGAGGACTGAAGGATCAGCATGTCTTTTTATTCCATGTCTGACGGTGAGTGTGTTCCGATCTGTTGGTGTCAGAGGTCGAGAACATGATCGGGACGTGGAGGGTGGAGTCGATTAGGTTTCCATCTCACATACCACGCACATGCAAAAACACACACGACACGTGTACACGCAGCACTGTGTGTGAAGTGGGTTCGGTTGTGCGTGAACAGGTTCATATTTGTTTTCGTGTTACCCTCAGACTCTGCATGTGAGTCCTGAGTGGATTCCAAGGAATCCAGATTTGGAAACAGCGGTAGTAAAAGTGCAGATGTCAGTGATGCTGAGCTCTGCTTTAACTGCAGTCACACAATTTGTGTTCTCACAGAAAGAGAAGTGCTGTGATGTGTTGGTAATACATTATTAGTGGCATGCTTTCCCTTGTTTACTTGGTTTTGCCTGCTGGTACATTGCTAGCCACTTTTCTCATGTACATCAAGACGGGCAGCAACAACTTTCTCACAGTGATGATAATGAAAACCTCATGTGAACCCTTTGAACTGCAAAACTGGCAAGTTTTAAAGACATGTCTTGGAAAAACTGCCCAAAATTACACAACTATTAGCCAGAATGTATAAGACAGAAAGAATCATTGGACTTTCAGACAGTCTTAATTAACTGATTAGGTGAACTGACCATCTCTGATGTGCTGTTCTGTTGAGGAAAGTATTAAAATCTAAGCTGAAAATCATATTTCAGCAGTCACTTCATTTTACATGTCTCATTTAAAAATTCAATGCAAACGATCCTTTAAAAAAACAAAAATATCTGCTCTCCTCTGCACAACTGAGAATTCAAGAGTGACTTAGTTGCGACCGACAGTCACATGACAAAAAAGAAGTGGCTGAATTGGCTGAACTGCAGGCAGTGTATAGACAGAGCAGAGAGGAGACATGTATGGAAACAAATGAGAGAGATTTAGAGGAAAATTAAACATTTTAAATCAATAAAATAAACACAGCTGTATACAGAGGAGCAAGATGTGTAAAAATAGTTTGTAGAGGCTATAAAAATTAAAATATGTATGTATGGTGTAAGAGATTTGAAAAGCAAGTGCGCAGGTGCCAGGCCCTGATTAGTGAATCAGCTGTCAGCATGCAGGTGATTGGCTCCCGACAGCTGAGAATACACACACACACACACACACACACACACTCAGAACAATAGCAGTAAATATTGGACAGGTGATTTTCCTGGAGCCTACATGACCACACCAGTGAAACATCCACACATCCAAGTTTAGACACTGATAATCCACCACACACACACACACACACACACACACACACACATCTCTGTGGGCTTTGTATTAAGCATGTGTGTGTTATGAACAATACACTAGTGTACTTTCCTATTAAATACACGGTGAAAGATGAGCACACACATGCACAGAGTCGTGTGCACTTAAACACACAGTACATGCACATCCACGTTGTGTATCAGACCTGGTAGAGCTCGTTGGCACACTTCCTGCAGAGGTTGTGCTGGCAGGGCAGGATCACCACCGGCTTGTTGAAGATCTCCAGGCAGATGGGGCAGATGAGCTGTTTCTCCAGCGAGGCCAGCGCCGCCTCACGCTCTGCTCCTCCGCTGCTCTGCAGGCAGCTCAGGTCGGCCGACAGAGACATGGGTGCTCCGCCAAACTTCACCTCCTCCTGCTGTAACTACAAAACACACTCTGTCAGACAGCCATGCTGACAAATGCTGTCAAAACAAGACTTCACATCAGTACGAGTATTCGCTTGGGGAGTGATCCGTGCGAATATGGGGAATATTTTGGCATTTTAGAGGAAGGGAGGAATCATTTTTGAGTACTTCTGTAAACGGCAGGTCCCAAAAGAGTACAATGCTGAGTCACCCTAACCCCAAACCCTAACATGGGGAAGGTCATGTGACCAAATTTGCTTTACTCTGCAATTAACCCTCTGACCTCTGACCAGGCTCAGGGTGTTTTTTGCTCCTGTCACATTTTTACTTACAGGGGTCATTTTTCACTGCAATAAAGTTATAATGCCTTAAATCAAGAAATTTCTTACAAAAAAAGGGACTAAAAACAACATGATAAACTTTTTCCAAGTGCACACAAGTGTTAACAATATGGGAAAAACATGGCCTTACATGCTATAGACATTTAGCGACTTACATTTTTGCAACTTTTCGAAACTCTGTTTTTTGCACTACTCTGCAAATCACTTTGAGAACAACGTTTCACTATGCTGAATGTATCTTCCGACAACTTTCTCCTATATAGACCATTTTTGAACCATGTTGCATTCATTTCATTGCTTGTGCGTTTATGTTTCTCTCAATCTCTCCAATTTGTTCCCAGATTTGCCTCCTTTCTGCTCTGTGTAGGCAGTTATTAGACACAGCTGAACTACTCATGACTTCTCAGTTGCGTTGAGGAGATCTGATTTTTATTATTTTTGTATTTAGGTATTAATTTTTTAAAGTTTTTTTTTTTAACACAATCTGTTGCATACTGTGTATTTTTGCATTAAAAAACAAACAAAAAACACAATAACATGCCTTTCAGACAAAATAAATTAAATACTTATTTATTGAAAGAATAAAGAGAACTAAAGACTGAGACAGCATCTGAGAGATTAGAAACGCACACAGATGTAAAGAAGAGATGAGATCAACTCGTTTACTTACCTTCCTCTGCATCTGCTGATGGTGGAGGGTGAGAGTTCAGTGTGTCGGCAGTGATTCTCTGAATCATGCAGCAAATCCACACAGATCTCTGTTGCAGGTTTGTAAAATCAGAACACAGTGGAGAGTCTGCAGGAACCAGGTGGAACTTTACCTCTTGTAGGTCCTCAGGGTCAGTTTGTCCAGGGTAGTATGAGGTGCACAAATTCTCAAAGACACAATGAGCTTCAGTTTAGTTGTTATATTTGCTGACATTAATGCTGAAGTGCTGAGTAAGTTTTTGCACAAGCTGCTGACTTGTACAGCGGGTTCCACTGTCTGTGTCAGAGCTGGAAATACCCAACTCACTCCACTGTCAGAGCTCAAGACAGGAGGCTGGCTCTCTTTCAGTCGTGCAAAATCCCAAATGTCCCCACTGACCCAGCAGTTCAAGGAGTCACATCGAGGTCGATCACTTAATGAAATTAGGTTTCACGTCCAACAGGAGCCAGTCTCTGGGCTCTCCTCTTCAGCTCTCGTGACACCGACACTGAATCGTTCTCAGACGGGACGCGAAGGCCGAGTCTCTCTCCTGAACTCTCCCTCACAGGTTTGTCTGTCCAGCTCCCTCCATTGCTCATTTTTCGCTCAAGTAGCTGTGATTGTTTGTTCACAGCTTCCTCACCATCTACAGAAATGTGTGTGACAGAAAGGATGCATGGTGGAACTGAGTGTGGGGGGTAGGGGGGCTTCAGGTTTCAGCCTCACACACACACACACATACACACACATGCCCATATGAGGAGGTGGCTGGTATGTGGACAGATTAAGACCATGCCAGGCCGTGCTCTTTCTACTGTTACACCCACACAGGCCTCTTAAAGGTGTTAACTGTAACATTTTCATATCTTCTAAATAATGCCACCTTCACTTTAGACACTTTTGTTACCTCAACCTGACTATTCAAGTAAAGGTAACACTTCTTCTCCCACAAGCACTTAACAAATGGCTTGTAGATGTTACAGAACAACAATAGCTAGCAGGTAAATTTAGATGGTCTACTTTCTGTTTGCTAAATTACCATTTGGTTGTTTTTCACATCAACCCATGTTCATGCTCATTATTAAAATTATTATGGACTTTTCTCATAAAGAATGATAAGCACATGTGTCAGGAATTTGCCTCATGGTGTTCCACAGGGCATTTGTCTCGGGCCACTTTGTGTTTTAATGTTTCCTTTGAGGGACATCTGAAGACATTAATTCTGAAACCTGTAAACCCCCAAACCCACAAAGTAGTTCAAAAGACATATTATCTCTAAAAAGAAATCACCAAATGCTATTTATCAAAGCTGGAAGCTGTAAAAACAAAGAGAAAAATTGGATTTAACTTAGCTGCAACCACTGCAAGTCACATGATGAAAATTCAGATGGTTTCTGGCTGAACTGCAGGCTGTGCTTACAGAGGATAGAGGAGAGAGGAGTATGGAAACAAATGAAATATGTATATAGTAAAATATCTAGGGTATGTAGAGTTTTTTTTTGCCATGTACACAGAAAATCATGGCAGGGATTTTGGGACATTTCTGGTTGCTTAATGATTTTTTTTTATGGCTACTTTGTAATTTTATTGGGGAATGATTTTGGTTATTTTATTATGACCTTTTACAATAAAGACAGAAAACTATTTCACATTTATTTAATCTGAAAAAGTATCTTTTGGTCTTATACAGAGCACTCACCTTGGTTCCCGTCTTTTCTTGTTGTGTTTTTTTTGTGTGGTAATACTTAAAGAGTGACAGCTATGCTGATAACATTCAACTATACATTTATAAAACTGTACTCTCATATGCCATTGTGTTATTTTTAATGGGAACTAGAAACAATTACTTAATAGAAAACATTTAAAAGTTCACAGGAGGTGTGCTGAGAGTGTAACTGATCATGTCCTGTGGATCGAACTGTAAGCTGACTTTATAAGATGTATATACTCCAATTATTGATCTGCTAAATACAAAGGATACCAGTTGTGTGGGTTACCAATGACAGTGTAAGACAAGGTGTGGATTTGTGTAACCTAACATTTGTTATGAAAGTTGGAAATTATTTCATATGTATCAATAACTATGGCATAATTCATGGTTTTCATACAAAAACAGTGATATAATCTGATGTCAAATGCAAGCTATTCCACTTGGAATCAAGGAAACAGTGAGAAATGAGGCTCTGAAGCATCAGAAACATTTATTTTACAACAGTACATCAGACACTTCATTTACCCACACGTCTGCATGACAGACGCACACATCATCAGTCCATGCTAAAAACAGAAATCCTCTACGTCTCTATGTACTGTGCCACTGCGAGTATATACAGCAGGTCGGCCATTTTGTCACTTCATTGTCAAAATGGTTCACATCTAAAATTCTATACATCCCCTTAACATACCAGCTAGTAGTTAATCAATTATTAAAAAGATAAGAAAAATAAAATAAATAAAATAATGCTTCAATATTATTATCATTATCTGGTCGCTATATTCACACTCAGCTCTTGCTATTCATGTAATTGTTTTGGGTTTAATCATGAAAGTGTCTCGACTCCACGTTTATGTATTTCAGGCTGCGTTCACTCGGACACTGTTTGTTCAGAAACGAGAAAACAAGTTAGAGATTTAACAGAGTGGCATTTCCATGATCACATGACAAAAAGCACAAACATAATCAAGTTGAATGATATTTGGTTAAAACAGAGTAGATGCAGGTTTCATAAAAACTCGATAAAAGGCCCTAAATTTTTTTTTTTTTTAAATCCTTGATTAAAAGTCCAAATTTAAACTGGAACAAACAACATAAATGTCCTCTACAGCAGCCAGGATGTGAATTGCATATTGTATTAACTTTTCTCTGGGAAGGTAAATAACTTGATTCTTCTTCTTGGGGCCTCAAGCTGAGCTGACTTTTCTCTGTGAACCTGCAGATTCCCTGAAACCTTTGCAAGCTGTGATTGGAAGTCTAGGAGTGGAGGACAGCCGTGGAAGAGACTCAATTAGCTCTTATTGCACTTTCTCATGATATGTATGAATACATACTGAGCGTGTGTTTGATTGAGCAGTCAAAATACAGTGAAGAAATCCGCCTGTTTGGTTCAGGTGCTTTTTTTGTCGTTTTTTCTTTTTACAAAAATCAAACTATTGACACAAACGACCACAACGTTCTTGCACTTTCCTTCTACTGGACTGCTACTGTTGTGTGACAAGTAAAGAACTACTAAAAAAACAAAAATAAAGTGTTTATCCTAACTAGTGTGATTGCTGTGAAATGCTCTCCAGTTGCTATAATGACTCTACAAAACTGTGGCCACGTGAACATATAAGACTTTGGATAGCAATATCCTCCCTTCGACAACATAAATCAGAGAAACGGAAACAAGGAAAAGCAAATCTAGAGACAGATAGAGGAAAACAAAACAAAAAAAAGTTAATACAGGGAAATCTAAACTTACACTTTACACAACATGTACAGAATGTTTACCTTCTCACAAAACAAATTGAAAACTAAAAACAAACCAAAAAAAGGGGCTCAATCAGTGTGTATGTATGCAAGTATGCAGGTAATGTAATGTCTGTTAATAACACTGGACTCTGCTGTGGCTCCCAAAGCTTTCAGAGTGAACCAAGGAGCCAAATAATTTTATGAGCGGATGAAAAAGTGATTTGAGTTTGAACACTAAAGAAAAAAAGAAGTAATGGAGACGAGGGGGAGGAGAGAAGAAGTGAGGATAAGGAGGAAGACTGCAGTAAAACATTATTTAAGAACTAATTAGAAGTGACTCGGTTGTTTCAGTTACTAATATGAGTAACTGATAAGTAGACGACTGTGATGCAGCAGAGAAGCACAATAGATACAATTAGCATCTAGCAGTGTTGCTGGTCTGCTGGCTGGTGCTGATTTCCAGCTATCTGTACAGTCATGATTGTGCATTCCAAAGCTGGTTCAGATTCAGTCCCAGCAGCTGCAGTGTTTCCAGTGTTCCCACAAGGAGCACAGTAGAATCTGTTTCATCTGACCTGACGTACGGCTAATCATGGAACATAACATTCCCGGGAAAGCTGACGTGCTACGGGTGGCCGCGTGGCACATTTATCAACAATCATTAGCTCACATCTTCAGCCGGTTCAATTGTTCCGTTTGGTTTAAAAAAAGAAGCGGGCCAGAGCGACACCTGTTTAAGCGCGAGCTGCCCCCTCCGCACTGAGCGGGGCTCCTGTGGTAATGTTCATGAGGGTATTGAGGACAAATAAACACCCCTGCCCCACCCTCTCCTATCAACTCCTCGCTGAACATACAGACAGGATCACTGACCTACTTTACCTCCAGCCAGAACAGAGCTGAGAGAGAAGTCCCAGCAAGCTAAACCGTCTTTACCAGCAGAAAAAAAACTTGATTAACAACAGAATCTGGATTTTTCTTAACCCTCTAAACCTTAAAACCCCATTGGCAGATTTGAAAAGCACATTATCTTTTTTTTAAAAATGCTATAATGAAACCATTCATCAGAGCAACCAACTGTAAAAATATCCATCTGCGTTCCAGAGGAATGGCACAGACTGCATCATTTGATAAATCACAGCTCAATCCAAACTTTACTACTCCAGCTGAATTACGCAAAGTAGTGCTGTCGAGAACAATGATTCAGAAAGTGGATCGAGATTCAGCCCCAAAATATCATCATGTGGTCTTCGGGCACATCGGACCACACTGGATGTCTGCTTTGTGTCTTTGAATCTTTGGCAGCAATATGGTCAACGCGTACACACACGCACAGAACACATCAGAAACTCTGGGCTAAGTGTGGATGGTCTTTGCAAAACCAGACTGTGGAGCTACAACACAAATAAAAAAAGTACGCAATATGGCTTTCTGAGTATATCCGTAAGTTTTAGAATTACACAACAACAAAGCTGAAACAACATCCTCCTGACATTCTAATTTCCTTGAGATTGTGCTCACGGTTACACTAAAAGAAATGAAAAGAAATACTACTTTCTATTCATCTGACAGCATCTGAACGTGTCGGCTTCATGCCCAAATGAGCATCCTGGTAACTTCCCTGTAAAAGTCATGATGGCAGCCTTAGTAAGTCTGACCTAGCAACACTTAGGTATCAGCACAAGTCTGAACCGTGACATGTTTTGAGTTTTACACCAGTTCAATTTTTTGCTACCAGCTGACACAATGCCGCCACTTCAACAGAGCGATGAAGCAGTAATGTTGTCTGAATAGGACTTTACTAAATGTAACGAGTGGGAATGAAGTTTTATGCCTCTGTTACGACTCAGTCTAGGGGAGCAGGGACGTCAGTGGTACAATAGTATTGTAGAACTTAAATTTAGATGCACTTTTGCCCATTTCTCAAACTTGTTAAAATGAAATTGTTACCAGTTGTTTTGTTTTTTTGTTGTTGTATAGTTTGTCTGCATGTTTGGGCATGGTCATTACTGAAACCCTGTCAACACCCTGCTTTGAAACAGTGTGTGTGTCTGTTTAATCTGCTGTCTGCATTCCTGATATTCTAAGGTGACAGAAGAAGTGAACGCTCACAGTGAATATTACTGCGGAAAATGAAACTGCCATGTCTGTTGTGTGTCTGAAAAGACACATGCATGATCACTCATGTCTAATTCTAGCACCTGGAGTTAAAACTTAGATTCAGTGCTTGTGTTTTTGTCTTTCTCCTCCAGCTTTCTTTCCTCCTTCTCCCCTCATTTCACCTCAGTTTGAAAATAAAAAAAGAGAAACATCTGGGCTGAGCTCATTCTAACCGTCAGAGTGACGGTCAGTAGTTTTTGCAGGGCTGTTTTGTTGTTTCTGCATGTGGATGGTGAACGAAACAGATAGACCGTGTTAAAAATGTGAAAGCGTGCAGCATATGCATCACTCTTCTGATTGTGGTAAAGCCTGTTGTGTTTGTGTGTGTGTGTGTGAGTGTTATTAGTTGATATTGTCGCTGTGTGGTTAAAGGTAGGTGTGAGCTGTGGATGTGTGTGTCTAGTATGTGTCGGTCTTGTAGCTGTGGTGGGCATCAGAGGTGAGCTGGGTGGTTTCTGTGGCTGAGGACGGCTGCATCACGATGGGCTCGCCATCTGGGAAGAAAACGCACACATTAGAAAATCACACAAACTATAATTTACATGAACCAAAAGAAGAGACTGTGTTTATATAAAGCAGGAACTGTACCTGATTTGGCCAAGGTCACCTTTGAAGTAGGTTTCTCGTCCAGCGATACACTGCTCCCTGTACTCGTGCCACATTTATAAAGCTCCCTAGAGAGTCCTGCTTTGACCACTTGCAAGTGCGCAAAGAGTGCTGTACAAACTGACTCAATCTTCATGTTAAGGACAATCACTGATGACGAGAGGAGGCTTCAACCCAGAGAGATCAAACATGCGGTACAGATGGCACTTGACGTTCTTAGAGAACAGGAAGGATTTCAAGCGTGGCAGGAGCACTGGGAGTAGAGTATCGCTGCACAAGGTGAGCACTTCAAAGGGGATGGTGGACAAAAGTAAGCCAAACATGTACATGCCATGCTTATTGCTGACACAGCTACAGTGGAGTGTATTAAATTCCCTGTGAATGGCTTGTATTCTCTTTATATTCACTCATATGATGTCTTTGCATTGCCTCATATGTCCACAGACGTTTTGCACTTTTACCTAACAGTGTACATAACTGAGAGACATTATATCATGAAAATAATAGCTACATCACCAATAAACAGTATTTAACAAAAGAAAGCTTACAGTCAGGTTATGCTGAATAACATGTTTAAGTTTGGTAAGACACTTTGATGTTTACTGTGGATAAACCTAAGTATTGAACTTAAATGTCCTCTTCTGAATCTGGATATAAAACTACTACGATGTGAGATTCGTACATCATTATTCCATAACTTGGACCTGAGACCTCTCCCTGTCCTCACCTCTTTCGTCAGCGGTCATCTGGGCCTCGAGGTCCTCAGGGGAGACGTAGAACTCGGGCTCCTGGTCCATGGGCGGCCGCGGTTTACATTTACCGCAGCAACAGTTACAGCAGCAACACAGGCAACAGCAGAAGTAACAACCTGTGGCCAGGCAGCAGAAGACGAACAAGGCCTGTGGGATACAGACGGGAGAGACACGGTGGGAAACTTCACAACTGACCAAGTGATAAAAGAAGCACTTGTCGGAGCAGTTGCAAAAGGAAAAAACAAGGAAAAACAAATCTTAAATGTATGTATCAGTATGCATGTTATGTACTGGAGGTAAAGTAGTCACTCCCTCTTGGGCCTTTTCATGTTTCAGTGGAAGCATTTTAAGATTTGTTGACACTGATCTTAATTCGACCTTGGTCAATTATAAGGAAGAACAGAATTGAACTAGTTCACAATGTATGTGTTGGCCTCACCATCCGCCCAAGTTTGCCTGTCTTACCTTCGCCCACCAGCTGGACAGAACAAAGTAGGTGTTGACGTTCTCCTCTCCGAACTGTTCTGCCACGTAGAGCCCCAGTGAGCCATATTTGTCATAGATGTTCTTCTTGGTGTCATCGACCAAGATGGAGTGAGCGTTGTTGATTTCCTTAAACCTCTCAGCTGCATCTGGGTTGTCTGGGTTTTTATCTGGGTGGAACTTCAATGCCAGTTTCCTGTTAAAAAGAGAGAGGGATTGAAGATTCACACAACTGAGTGACTAGTGTTTCTGTATCACTTCTGAGACGCATTCAGGCTTTTTCACTAACTGCTGATATCAACATACCCGTGCAATATAGTCAAGCATGCCATGAAGGTTATTCAGAGTGAAATGTTGTATTTAGATGCTATTAAAATAACATATAGGTGCATTTTCCCCATTATTTTACTATTTACACTTTACAAAGCAGAATGAAGTGTTTGTCTGCTTCAGAGTTTTAGTGTGATGTTATGCTATGAGTCTGAAAGGGTTTCAGTTCACAGAAAGTGGGTCCTAACATAACCACAGTGATGTCAAACTGTTGTTCAAAACATTTATTTTGTAGAAATTGATGCAGTTTTAAGTAGAAGAAATGTGGGGAAAAAACAACTCTGAAATATAATAACCAAAATGTATCTTCTATCATCTTGTCAGCAACATGAATCAGCACATTCAGGCATAACTTCTTTTAAAATGTGCAAGTTTCTACCCTGTCAAAGTCATAGACTGTAGAGGCTGAGGTAGAAGTTTCAATTTCTCACCTTCAGCCTAAACTACATTATTGGAACTGAATATATTGATGTGTACTGATGTATTGTTGTGCAGAGTAGTGTGAACAATACCTTAATTTGCAGAGGTTGTAAAAATGTAAATAGGCTAAGGCAAATTGCCTTTTTATGTAGCATGTGGCTCACCCCAGATTTTTTCAACTTAAAAAAATACAATAATAACTTTTTTAATGATTTATGGCACTATAACTGTGTCATTACAGCCCGAAATATAGTTCTGAGTCATCTCTACTTCATGGTTGTGCTCTTTCCATAGAGGTGCAGGACCATCAAATGAACACAAGTTGCCCAGAAAGTCCTTGTGGTTCAGAGGGTCAAGTAAGGTCTTAAATACTATATATTACAGAATAACCAATGTGAGAGCGACAAAGCATGATTCATTAAAATAAGAACAAGTAGCTGCTTAAATGAACCTCTTTGATAGCAGGATCCACTTGACCCATAAAAAGAAGTGGTTACATGCCTCTGCCTCCCTCTAGTGGTTTATAAAACTAAGTATTACTGCTGCAGAGTGAGTTCCTTCCTGTGGGGCCGTTGCATGAAATGTATCTGTGCGAGTGTATATTAACATGTACCTGTAACACTTCTTGATGTCCTCCGTTGTGGCATTCTTATCGACTCCGAGCACAACATAGAGTGATTCTCCTGATGTGGAAAGAGTCCTCTGTCTCTGATGCTCCATGGCCTCTCTCTCTTTCTCTTGTTCCTTCTCTCACTTGCTCCCTCACTCGCTCAGCTTCTCACCTGTCAGGCAGAAAGGCAAACAAGGAATAAAGAAGTTGATAAGTTAAACGACAGTACGCAGTCCAAGCCTTTGATTGGCCCGTTTAACTTGGCTTCCTGCACATATTCTCTCTTCCTGATGAAAAACACGCCTTGTGTTTGGTTAAAATGAAAATAACCAGATAACAAAACCCTTTCAGTTCGAGCTGGGAGTAATTATTTTGGTTATGAATTAATTTGTCGACTACGACCAGACTTTAGACATCATATACAGAATCTTAGCACCTTTTAGATTGTTTACTAAATAAAGAACATCTTTTATGTCATAATAAGTACAGTGTATGTCAAGTTGGGACTGAATTTGGTCCATTTTCTTATATTTCCTTTCTTTTTTCATTATGATTATATTATTTTTTTCCTTTATTAGCTGTAGTAGAGACGAACAGGAAAAGTGTGAGACTTCTTATCTAAGTCAAGAATTTCAAGCTTAGTTTGAAACATTATACATTATTGCCTTATTCCTCTTTTTATCCATGTAATTGAGCAAAGGAGGTCTTAAATGTGGGCCCTAATCCTACTTGATGTAAGTTCTCTGAGACAAGACAGTGATTTCTTTGACTGAACTTTCTTCTCCTCATTCTATTAAAATTTACTGATGCATTAGTTATTATCTAATTGTCAAAGTTTGCTAATACATGCAGAGTTGTTGTAAGTCTCCATTACCTGTGGCTACAAATAAACAACAGCAACATTTCTTTTAATGATTATTCAATTAATCATTGTGTCTGCAAGATCTCATATAGTCGTGGAAAACAGTTTTCGGACACCCCATGCATTTGTAAAATATTGCAAGAATCACGCTTAAGTCTTCAAGAGCAATTTCTTTTAGTCCAGTCACAGGCAAAATACTAAACAAATCCTAAAAAAGACATTAAAAACTTAAAATTGATTGGTTCCATAAAAATACATAAGAAATTTTGAGTATTGGATCATTTTGGTACCAGAGATCCACTAATGAAGGTTGTGCTTTTCATTAAAAGACAGCTTTTGTTGCTGTGCTTTGAGTCTATATAGAGCCAGCACATTTGAAAGTTCTTCAGAGACAAAAATGGCTAAAGTGAGAACCTAAGGCAGGAAACACACCAGAAGATAGAGATTCTCAGCCAGGAAGGGTAATTTAGTTTTGTTAATTTGTCTTGTAAACAATAAACAAAAAAAAATTGTTGTATTTGTTTGTATCTGTCTAATGCAGCCACACCTTTTGAAGCACTAAAAGATTTTTCCACAAGTATTTCACGATAATATTTCAGATTGTGTAAAATTTTAAGGGTGTCCAAAAATTTTTTTTCCACCATTTTCTTTCTGTAGATTGTGCAAACCGACAAGACTGGTAAAAAAATACAACAAATTCTCAAACTGGAGAGACTTCAACCAGACAGTGTTTTTACCTGACAAACACTTGCAATGTTTAATTAGTTAAAAAAAAAAGTAGTTGGAAACTCATATTCTGTCAGTTGACTAGTCAATTAATTGATTGTTTCAGCCCTCATTGCAAATATGTCCAACATTTCTCTCCTATTCTGTTCCTAAATGTCACATCAGAAACCAGATGCTCATGTGGTCCATTAAGTATAATTTTAGGAAGCAAAAATTAAGACCAAATGCAATGCTCATGTCACTTTCTGCAAAACTGAATCTAATGCTGCGCCTTCACTGCCACATGGTGGCTGGCTTCTTTGCTAACTTGGTGCTGTGTGGTTTAAGGGTGGGTAGAGGAAGTTAATAAGTTAAACCAGGGTGACCTAAGTTCACACAGCCGGCCAGGCAGGTATATAAATTAGAATGATTTGCAAACAGTGTCTGGGTCACATGTTGCCAGTAAGTCAACCATCTAGGAGTGGGGATTAACAAGATGGCAATCAGAGTGAGGGTAGGTAATAACTGTAGGACAGAGCAGCTAAAAGTATGTCAACCAACAAGGAAGTTGATGTTGTACTTATGCAGCAGCTATTGTAGTCTCCCCTACTGGTTCACCAGGCACCTACTGTGGACTAAAATATAATTTCCAAACAATTTCTACTTAATCCTATGAAGCCTAAGCAGTTTCTATGCTTTTTTCTCATTTTTGATCATTTCATTTACAGCAATCAACATCAACACATTGGGTTAGAGATTTAATATGGTGTATTTTCAGTGGAACTTCTCATACAAAATCAGATGTCAACAAACATATTCAAGAGAAATTACAGTACTGTTGAATACAATACTCCATGACAGGCATGCATGATAAAGCATACCGCTCAAGTTTGTTATTATTATTAAATCTGTTCTCTTTGTATGTGCAACGCAGGCATCAGTTTTCCTCATCACATTTGTTAGGTTGTCTAATGGACCAAACTGCTTGCAGGTGCACCAGTCATACTCAAGATTTTAGGTTAACATTGGAAAAATTTCCACTTTCAGCAGAAGGATTTCAAAACAGTCTTTGACACTCTGAATGTACAACTACGAGGATTAAATGGGAGATGGAGATTTTGAATATATATACAGTATATATCATGTCAGACAATGCACCGCATTTAGAGTTCACCTTACATCATGCAGTTTACGTCTTTCACCATGTTGCTCTGCTAATCTGCTACAACTGTACTCCTGAATTAGTACACATATGTAGAAATAACACTATCATAAATTCCATTAGAAAAACTTAAATGCAGATTTTATATAATTAAAGATTTTACTCAATTCCTTTCAGAAATAGGACACCAAATCTCTTCCCTCCCTATGATCCACCCTTTAAAATCCAAATGTTAGAAATAGGTGTAGGTGATGCTTGAATTATTCAAACGACTTAGGCTGAAGTAAGTGGAAGCTGGCATATAAAGTAGGGCTGTAGTTTCCAGGTGGACTGGATGATTGCTTGGTTTATATGCTCTCATCCGAAGATGAACACTGGTTGTACAATTACCGGTGTTACTTTCATAAGGACAAAAGCACTACACCAGCAGCCTTCCAGGGTTAATCCATTTTTGGTGAAACCCACCCAACCTATTGGAGACTGCCAAGCCCAACTTCTTTAATGTTTACTGAACATTTACTCCAAGTCAGCTCAAAACCACAAGCCCCGATCTACATATCATGGAATCAGTCTAGGATTACATAAAGAAGCAAATTCTCCAAGATGCTTTGAACAAGCTACCTACAAATGTTGAACAAAAGGTGGTCACACCAAATATTTACTTGTATGAACTTAACTGATGACAAAGTTTTGAAAGAAACTTTAACTGTAGCCCCTAGAGCACATCAAAACCACCAAGCCAATCAAAATTCTCCTGTCTCACCTAATAGACACTGCTAGGTTTGACTTATCTAACATTTCATGAATGTTTACTTGCAGTCAGCTCCAAACTAAATGACACCATGTTAAAGAAGTTGTTAGTGTGGCTGCCTAACTTTGGCTAAACTTTGCAAACAGCAGTTTGCATATCACAGCTCAACAACCAACATAGCAAATTATCTAAAAACAGCTGCTAACTTGTCTGTGTTATATTCCTGAATAGTTTTTGTGCTGTGATCATCAGTTAATATACTTTTATATTATACTACAAATACTAGGTTTTTAGAATTCATTTAGGCTAATTGGGTTTTTCTTTTATTTTTGTACTACATTTCCTATATGTTTGCACTAGCTTGTGCTGCTACAACACTGCAAATTTCCCCACTATGGGAATAACAAAGGCTTATCCTATCTTATCTTAATAAGGCTAGTAGGTAGAGTGCAGCGACAAGCTGGTTAATCAGTGGTTAAATAAAAGCTTTATAAAGTTTCATTCATTGTGCTCCTTTGATTCAGCCGCTGTCTCAAGGTTCAGTGCAGTCAGTAACTTATTACCCAGGTGGCATTTTTACTGTCCAAATATAGTTTACACAGTGTGGAAAACTGTTAACCTCCTAATCCAAGCTACTGTAGATCCGTGACTCTGTTGAAGTTGTGCGATTCTTCCATTTGTGCTGAATTTGGTAAAAACCTGATTAAATAAATGTTAGAGTGTGAGGATTCTGGCAGCTTTAGAGAGAGTGCAGTAGGCCAGCCAACCCAGCAGAGAAACACTGTGAAAAACAATGTCCACAAGCCCACCTGGTACGGGTGACCAGACCACAGGAAACACAGCACACCCAACAGTAATGCCAGCTGTCTAAAAACACAAACAAGTTTAGGCAAAAACTGAGCCGACTGTATGCCACATAAATGTTTTAAGAACAGGTGGAATGGATGCTAATGTAAAGTTATGTATTTATAAATGAACAGTCTTGAAGGAAAACCCTTTTCATGACCTTTGGAGTGAGCAGTAAGTGAGCTGTAACCCTGACAGATAGCAGGTGTATGGGGGTTAGCAGGCTTAGAGACCACAGTAAGCCAATTCAGCTACACAGACAGACTGGACCAGACTGCAGGACTTAAATTAACAGGCAAATAAGCCGCACACTGTTTACACACTATACCTGCACCTTTCTGGTGGGCAGTTATCTCACTATGATTCATAGAATGAATATAATACCAAGAACATACAGCAGTTCCCATCACACAGACGTATACGAGAGATTCACACATGTAATATGATACAATTTGTGCTGCTATAGAAATTATCAAAAGGCTTTGGGGCATCATGGTGGCTTAGTGGTTAGAATATATTGTTTGATTTCAGTCAGGGATCTCTGTTTTGCATGTCATTACCCTTTTATTTGCTCTGTTGTCTGAATAAGGACAGCAACTAACAGTTGTATTCACTGATAATCAATCTGTCAATCCTTTTAGCAATTAAATATTTGATTTGATTGCTGTTTGGTCAAAAAAATGTTAGATTTTAATAATCTGAAGAATACACTTTTTCCCCAAAAATAATTTAAACCAATTAATCTATAATAAAAACAGGTGATGGTTCATTTACTTCTTGACAGCTGATTTAAAAATTCAATCTTTAGTCATTAAAGGAGTGACTGTCACACAAGGAAGATGGCATGAGCTGCTGAAATCATTGACAGGACTGAAATCCTTGGTCTGACATGCTGCGTGATGTATAGTCAGAATCACAGCCTTTGCGGTTTAGTAAATGCACTGTTTCAAATTGGAAATTTGATTTGAAATCAATCAATCTTTCAGTTCTAATTTCAAGTGAGAAATTTGACAAAGGTTTCTTTATTGATGTACTAGTATGGTTTCAAAAAAAATAAAACATTGTATTGTTTAAACACGTTTGTCTTTACCGATCTCTCAAATAGTCATCTTCAGCCTTGGTTTTGGCCTCTCTGAGCTTAATTCACTGAAAAAGCACAACAGTGATGAATCCAAATTTCAGGCTTCATAAAATCCCCTCAGAAACTCATAGGTGGCATCACAGATTTGTATGGTGGAGATAAGACAAAAGAATAATATATTTCAGTGATGCTTTTCAAAGAAAGCAAAACAACATCAACGAACATTAAATAATGTCCCCCAAATGTAGATATTCTCAGTATGTGACTAATATTACATACCTACATTGAGCCACTGTTTTTGTTTTCAAACAGATTTGGCGTTTTAGTTGTGTAATCCTGCCACTTATCAGTTTCCAACATTGATACTCCAAATGGTCCAACTAGTGGATAATCTCAGCTCCTTTGTATTGCTTAGACTGGTCAGATGTTTTTCCAATTGTGTATTTAAGTGGGGCAGTGAGGGGGAGGAAGTTAAATTTAGCAGACTGTCACTGGCTAGTTACCTAAACATACACTGCTAATCTTAGAAAAAATAGAGTATGAAAAAAGGCACAATGTGGATTAATGCGACTATATGGAGCACCTGCCATAAATAAGTGCACGATGTAGCGAAATATAAACTACAAAAACATAAACGACTAAAAGTCAGTTTAACATAAAAATCTGTAAAGGCCTTTATGGCACCAGATGGCTGTTATTGCCATGGCAACTCTACAGTGCCTCGACATGTCTGACAACACATCGATTTAACACCTCCCTAAATCCCGCCCGCTACTGTGCCTTGGATTAACCAGTCACAACACAGATTCACCCCCACCTGACTGGGATTAACCAATGAGGGCGATTCAGCAGCACTCCAGGGATTATCAACATACTGAGAGACTGTGTTAGGATGTGTGTGTGTGTGTTTGTAGAAGAGTGTGTGTGTTGAATAATCACATCCAACCACGACAGTTTGAAGCCTAAACCAAAGAACTCTGCCTACCTGGGCCGAGCAGCCAATGAGATTTTGTCTTGGTGAATGAGCTGTAAGTCAAATAGGCCATTCACAGGAACAAACAGACTGGAAGGAATTAACACGCAGTGTAATGGGGGCGGCAGCATATGGTGTGTGTCTTAAAGTGGGAGTGTCACACTGTATATGGGCTTTCACACCTGTGTCTCAGATTTATTTATTTATTTACTTTGTTTGCTGAATTTATGCCAGCAAAAGAATTTCACTGAGCATGTAATCCTCCAGTTCAAGTTCGCCCTATTTTACATCCATCTGACAGCCACTGTTGTTAGTCATCTATATTATATCTAATTTTCTCAACTGACCGATAAACGTTTGGTTAAGAAAACATAAAATGCATACAATTAATAAAATATCAAACACAATTTGGAGCATTTTAGATGCTTCGATTCTTATCTACCACACAAGAATCTTCAGAGAAGTGTTTGATTTATCCTAAATCCACTTTGCAGTACATGGCAATGACCCCACACACTCATCCAGAGTCAAAAAGAACCATCTTCAATGACAACCCTGCTTACAGGGTTACAGCTAACATTCCAAGTTCTAATAATGGTTTAAAGAAAACTCTAGAAGTTAATGTTCAGCAAACATTTATAAAAAATATTTATCATTTAAATGAAGTTTTAATGAAGGTAAAAGTTAAATAAGACAATGTTTTAACAGCAACATTCAGAGGATGTTTAGAGGATGTTGTCAAAGCCACAGATTATGTGACATGATAGCAAAGAAAGATCACCCTCAAATCAACATTCAAAAAATGTTTTCAAGATGTAATCGAGGCCTCCGATGACAGAGCATTTTTTTTTATAAAACATTATAGTAGGTAGAACAGGTATAGGCAGAACATTTTGGCTGCAATATTCTGAGGATGTTTCGGGGGTGTTGTTGAGGCAACAACATTAGAGAACGTTCCTCTATAAAACATTATCACAATTTTCCACAAATATTGATTTGTATGAAGTTAAATGATTATAAAGTATTTCTTTCTGAAAGCAGTCTGACTTTACGTGAAGGGCCTAGAACACAAATCAAAAAAACCCATGCCAATGAGAGCTCCTGACAGTTCAAATTGCAGGAAATCCATGCAGTAGGAGGTCTGATAATGAAAAACTAATCCACTAGGTCAGTGGCATCGAGGTACACTGGTTGGTTGGTTAGTTAATAGGCTCTCATCCAGCATGCAATCAACAGCGCTACTTACATAAGTAAAGCGATACATCAACAGGCTTCCAGGATTAATCCATTATTTTTGACAGGTGGGGGAATAGACTACCCATGAACACCTGTTCATTTTCATAACTATGAACTCGTCCAACCTAACAAAGACTGCCTGGTCTAACTTATTTAAGGTTTAAGAAACATTTACTAAAAATTGGCTTTAACCTACTGGCACCAGGTGAAAGAAGTTGTTGGTGTCACTGCATTTTGTTAAAACAGATGGACAAAAAGACTTTGCAAACAGCAGTATATCACAACTTAACAACCAACATGGCAGCTAGTCTAAAAACAGCAGGCAAACTTGTCTGTATTATATTACTTAATAGTTGTTGTGCTAGGATCACGAGCTGATATAGTTCCGTTTTTTACATGAATATAAGCAGGTGCGTGCTGGTCTGCACCAAGTCTGCTGTTATCATTTCAGTATAAAATAAACCACTAAAAACAAATTAATATGCTACACAAACTAACTTTTTATGCTTATTTTTTTATTCATTTAGGCTAAAAAGGCCAGCAGAGTGCCATTATTCACTGTGTCCCATTTACTTCGTCTAGAGACAATGTGGAAATTAATACTATTACAACTAATTGATTGGTTGAAGAGTGGGTGGGATTTCAGACGATTTTCTTTGGTTTATTGCATCCCTACAATCCACCGAACAAAACACCTGACTGTCATATAAAAAATGACCCAATTAGAACAAAATTTTAAAAAACAAATCAATATACCCTAGAAACAAATTTGCAATGATCCAGCTTTCATCCATATTTGTATAAATTTACAAGTCCTCACAATTTGAAGCAGGAACGTGAATCACACGAATCACAGAATCTTGCACACCATTAGCCATGTGTCTGTAACTTTAGTTCAGAACACTGGGATTTACTGCATGTCTTTGGAATAAACAAAAGCATAATGATATAACAGCATCAAGCTAACTTTGTTCCGTGCTGCTTTCCAAAGCTGTGCAACTGTGAAATGCTAACATCTCCTTCATAACAAACAAAACCTAATCAAACTCCTGTAAAATTCTTAACAGCTGCCAAAGTTCCCGCTCTCTGTATACTCACTGTTACTTGATGTCTGCTTGATGAATAGCGCTAAATACAACAACCTGAGGAAGAAGCCTGTGTGTTTATAATTCCTGTGTGTGCAGAAATGCTCTCACCACTTCAGAAACTTGAAAGCAAAGGGGAAAAAACACCATGAAAGCAGCACACAAGCAAGTTAAACAGAAACACTTGTTCAACATTATACAGCAAATTATGCACTATTATTAAGCAACTATAGTTTTTTGCAATAAGGAGGGAAGTAAGAACTGCTGTTTGAAGATTTTGAAAAGTTAAGGCAATGACACAGCATACACTACGGAAAGAAGCTTGTTGCTACACCATGTTTTAAAACATATTTCTTTGGTGAAGTACAGGTTTGAACCACATAGGGGAAAACAAACCAGAATGCATGACTTTTATTCAAATAACATATGGTTTAATCATATTTACAAGTCATTGTGAGGGTACAGAGCTATCTGTAGATTTTAAAGATAATGCTTATTTTGTAAACAGGAAGAGCTAATCAAAACTTAATCAAGACATAAGACGCAAACAAATAAACTACATGAGATAAAATAACATCCTTCACGGCGCACACTGGGAACTTGCCAGTGCATCCAGGCTGCTTCTGTTCGGAAGAGAACATGTTTTTTTTTTTTCTTTTTGGAGAGGTTGGGGGTTTTGAGCCTTGCTTAAGATGAAAAGAGAAAACTGAAGAAGATGATGTGGCTGATTTACTTCCTTCTACTGGGGAAGTGAAAACAAGTTCAGTGTGAGTTAATTTTATCAGCCAAGCCAATATGGCGGCTTTGGTGTGTTTGCATGTCAAGTTAATGCTTTTTGTTAAAATAAATAAACAAATAGATGAATCAAATAAAATGACAAGCTCTTTTTGTAATGTCAAGCTGTTTTAAGTATTTTAATATTAAAATCTCTCTCTGCCCTAGTCCGCAAAACACAAACACATTCTGATAAGTCGTTAACCTGCGATTACAACTGCATGCATTTGCGTGTATTGTCACTCCACATTCCACACACACACACACCAACATGACAAGAAAGACAAAAGATGTTTTGTCACTGATGGTCCAGTCCTATCTATCAGCTTTGTGGCATTAATATGATAGTTTGAATGTGCTGACTTCAAAGTTTTCATGAGTCTCTTTCTGTGGGCAAGTATGTGTCACAATCTCAACACCTACAGATAATTTTAACAAGACAGTGACTATGTGAATATTTTTATGTCTCAGAATCATATTGAAAAGTCAAGAGGAGTAAAAATATGCCATTGGTATTCAGTCTTATGAAAGAAAAAAAGAAAGAAAGATGTCTGAATGCAGAAATCCTCAGAATAGCTGAACATGTGAACAGGTGTAGCTCCCAGGTAAAGTGCAGAGAGAGATGTGTTTGACTAATAATTTGGCTGTTATGTTGGCATAACATATACATACTGTAATAATTCAGCATCAAACATTTACTAATAACTATAGTTAAAAAAATTGTGCCATGATTCAGCTACCCAAATATTTAAGCAACATAACGATCACTCATATGGCAGTGTACTTCAGGTAAACATGCAAAACTCCTCGAATAGGTGTGCGCATGCTTCCTGACTTTCTGTCTGGTATTTACCCTCTGTTTATCCAGGTAAGGTTCACTGAACACCTAAGCTCTGACCAAAGCTCAACATTGCCCAATACAATCCCGTCTTTAACATAGTCACTGTAAATGTGCACAGCAGGAAATGAAGCCAAAATGGACACCATCAAACAAAATCACAAAATATATATATGACAACCTAATGCACCAGGACCATGATCCACAATCTGAATCAAAATCCAGATTAAGTTGAACTTGTATGATCTCATGGTTAGTTGTGCATTTAGCTGCCTGGATACAAAGCCTGTCACTTAAACTCCAGGCTACAGGCCTAACTTACAAACCTGTGCATCCTGTTTTCTATGGATTTTATCCTCAAAGTTCTGATGATGCACTGTGCGTGCCAGTGACCCATGCCCCAGGAAACAAAAAAACCCCAAAACAAAACAAAAAAGATAAAAACAAGGAGACTGTGCAAGGAGATTTTCCATCATTCACACATGTATAATTAATCATTAATAGAGTTGTAAGTGCCTACTAGTAGTTTCTACCAGACTTGGGAGGTGCTTTTTTTTCACAAGCTTCCCTTCGATAGTGTCCAGACACACTGGGAAGAAATCCTGCACTGTGTTCATTCCACTGTGCCCAGCACACCTTGGGAATAATCTCACTGACATGTGCTACAGCCCAATGTGTAACCAACTGAGATTTTCTGTAAAAAATGCAAAGTCGAAGCCAGCCTTTTAGAAACAACCACGTCCAGCCCTGTATGCATTTCTGAGATTGATATGAGAGACAATGTGACCGTATACATAGCAAACCATCCCCTATATTGCAGCGTAAATAGAACTGCATGTACATCCGCTATCCAGTTCCCAAGCATACATCAGTCACCACATGGGGATAACTGAAACCATAAATAGGGCTGAAGTGTAGCCCCAAGTCCAGAGTGGTACATTTTTCATAATGAAATTATCAGATTTTTTTCAACATAGATGTGTGGACTGCATAAACATTATCTAAGTGAAAGATGGTTGATATATTAGCTACAGTAATTAGTCAACATAATCAATGACGATGCATTTTCGGCATTGATATTTTTCATCATTGCATCGTTTTTTAATCTTTGTCAAAAATGCTTTAATTCATCTTGGCAGCAGTGTCTGACTTAATCACAGCAAAAGTTTTCAAATACCCAAGGCCTCGAAAGCGTTGGAGGAAATTATCACAGAACAAATGGGAGATACACTGTGTAGCGTTTCAATGAAAGACCACAGCAGCATGAACACAATGCACGAAAAACTATTCTGGAAGAAGCATAACTACCGTAAGTGTTGTCTGTTTATAAGTAGATAGAGCTTTGTAATTGCTTTTGTCTTTGTAGCTGCTAAATAGACTCATACAGACCTAAAGTCATCAGCCTGCTACCTTAAAATTACTATTAATTAAGTGTTTGAGAAAATGTGTATGCAAAAATAGGCTTTTACTACTTTGATTGATTGTGCCTGTGTATGTTTATGCGCGTTGGGATTCTTAGGATCGCACTGTTAATAATGTAAAAAAATATTTTATTTTTGAAATAATGTTAAGCATATGTCCTTGTGTAACATTTGCTTACATTTTGTTTTGTGACATGGCATATAGTTTGCCAAAATCAAATACACTCAAATTTTTAAAAAGCCAATAGATATTTTGGAGAAAAATGAATTGCTTTTATTAATTGATAGTAAAATAGTTATTAATGGCAGCCCTAATATTACCTAAGCCCAGGTCATATCCCTTGAACTGGAAAAGCAGTCAAAAAAACTTTGTATGTGTGGCTTCCTTGTGGAGGACTAATGACAAAGGAAAGAATGTTAGTAGAATGTTAAAGACAAGAAGTGAGGAGGTGAAATCGCCCTTTGATCCACTTTTATGTTCTAAGCCTGACACTTTCACAGACTACTCAGATGATACATATTTTAAAATGCTGTGTTTCCCTCATTGCTGCCTGCAGGGAAGTCAAGGATCATTAGCCAGATTTATTGACTTACATTGGCAACCAGATGCTGTCTGAGCACTGTGCCACAATGAAATATAGAAAGTTCAAATGAATACAAATCCTGCAGGGACTATATCTCTTTTGCTGATGCCTACACATACAACTATTTTAATACTTTCATGTTACTACACTTTAAATACAAAACGTAAATGACAGACCTTGATCCTGATTGCTACATGACACTGTACACAATCAGTCTTGGACATCATCGCCTGCAGACCCTCAGCACCAGCTTATGGAAATTACTCACATTGTCACATATAAACACAATCAGATTCAAGATCTAAAAGGCAAGCTGTAGACACTACACATCCACAGCTGTGCCCTGCTTTCAATGCAGTGAACATCTGTCTGCAACACAGAGCACAACACAGCTTTCCAAACACTGCCCACTCACAAACACACACACATAAAAACACTCCTTCACTTTGTCATCAGAGAGCTATAACACCAGTCACAGACCACATGTTCAAGCCGAGACTGTTTGTTTCCTCTACCAGCTACTTTGGTGAGTAAACAACAGGCCATTTTATTCTCAAAATGTGTGAGGACACACTACAAGTGAAGGCTCTCGGCAAGCTACCAGCAGCAGGTTGATGCAGTTTATGCTGCAAATTGGAACTGGTCCAACCAAAGGGAGATGTAACAGAATGTTTACTTGGAGTTAGCTTCAAACTAACTAACAGAAGGTCATAGAAGTGTGGCTGCGTTTTATTCAAACAGATGACCAAAAAGATTTCTATCATTTTCTCTTTCTTTTGTTGACTACAACTGCATAAATAATAACTATTTGCCACACTTTCCCATAAGTTTATTAGTTATTATGTTATTCTCCTTCCAATCATCAGAATGTATAAAATGTACAGATTGTGTCATTTTAAATGTTTCCCTGAAACCCTCTCTCACATCTTTTTATGCATCTTACACTTCTCCTTCCTCACTGGTAATGTCACACCCCTCCTTCTCCCTTCCTGCTCTGCATCTTCATCATCACTTCCTAAGTAATGTTCCACCATCTCCCCCCTTGCCTTCTTATTCCAATAATACTAGTATCAATAATAATAACAACAACAATAATAATCGTTTGACCTTTATTATAACAGTAAAATACAAATGACACCTCACAGAGAAATACATACAAGAGAGACAGGCAGTCGCAAAAATTAGTCTGTGATTCTTAATTGTGAGAGTGTGTGGCTTTACATTTATTCACTGAGATCAGGTTACCAACATTAGCACAGGCAGCCGTAGCCATTCCTGTCTGATCAATAGATGGTAATGTGACCTCAATGCCACGACTGACACAGTAAACACAGCTGTCACACACATGCATGCAAGGCAGGAAACAGACTACTGGTGGATTTTTCCCATTTCATGGTAACAAAGAGAGCAGATGAAAGGACATGCATCAGGCAGCATTGCCTTATTTCCCTCTTTGCTTGGTTCCTGTAACGAGCTGAGAACAATGGCATTATTACCTTGCAGCAAGGAATCTACTAACCTGGTTTCAGCTCTGTTTTTTTTTTTCTCGCGAGAAATTCAGTGACAATATGAAATTAATTTAATGACAGTGTTTGTCTCCTAACGTGCAAATGTTCCACCAACACAAGTTCACCATCAATATTATTCTGCGAGGACACTGATGCTACACTCTGATGATTCAAGATGTCTGTGATGTTTTTTTTTTTTTTTTAAAGAAATACAAACAATCTAGGGCAGTTTTTTTCCTGATATCAGAATAGTAATGGGTGCAGTTAGACCATTCTAGTGCAGTGGAGATAACTTTGTGTGAGAGTGGTTCTGTGTTGACTGAAGATTATGTACATGTGACTTGCTCTGCTGGGAATCTCCACCCTCTTTCAAGAGAACTGTGTTGTGGTTTGTTCAGAGTAAAGACACCCCACATGATTATAGTGAAAGAGTCCACAATACAAATGCTGTAATTGGTAATATGGCACTGATTGGTCTATTAAGACCATTAATAACCCAGGACATGCAGACTTACTAATAGGTATTGTCTGTTTGGTAACCGCAGCTGCTTGGTGCAAAAGCAAAGTATCTTCAAGAGTACTTACGGGAGGAATCATGAAGCTATCTGATAGCGTGTGTGCGTTCACACCTTGAAAGCCAAACATTAATATGAAACTGGAGGCTAGCGTTCTTAACTGTTACAACTGTTACAAAGTGCCAAAAAGGCAATCGTTCTGAGCAATGGTGACCTTTATACAAATTAGACACTCATACACTCCTTCACAGCCCGCTTTTCCATTGGGATCTACATCTTGGCACAGGGATGCTGTGATGCAAAAAGGCCAGTCCAATTCATTAGCTAATGTCCAATCAGCAGTCTGTCAGCATTTTGTGCATCAGCTTTCTCAATGGACAGAGCAGTGCTAACAGTGCAGCAGAAAACATTACAGTAATGACCTGAACTCTGTTAAGGTACATTGGGCAAATTGTACGTGCACAAACTGTACTTTAAACTCCAATGGAAGGAGGTTTCAGTTGAAAATAAGCTAATAAAGCTGCAATAAATAAATCTTTGCCATTTTAACAAGACAAATAAGTAAAATTATTTGTTGTGGATTTTGTTTGTCACTTGACTCTGACCACTTAATCATTTCAGCTGTCTTATATAGATACAGGGTCAAGTCGAAAAAAAGTTAATTAGGATGCAAACAGCAAATATTTTTGACTACTTACTTGATTATTATCTTTATTAATCAATAACTTCAAGTGTTTCATCAGTGAAATATTTGTATGACAAACCAAGTCCAAGTCCAAAGCCCATAGTTTACTAACACATAAAAAAAGAAAAGCAAATCCACACAAATTAAAAAGATGGAAATAGAGAATGATTGGCTTTTGTGTTAAAACAAATAACATTATTAATTTACCAGTGATCAAACATAGTTTACCATTTTTTTTTTTACCATCTCTGCTTTCTAACATTTTCTTGGCTGTTTCAACTCCAGTTAAAATACAATAACACAGTCAACTCTGCATAAATTATCTGCTTTTATCTACGTATTAAATTAGATGTGGCCATTTCAATAGGGTTGCAGTTTCCATCCCCAAAGAAGTTGAGAAAGCTTTACATTGTTATCACTATGCCATTACTCACAAGGCATTCTTGGGCAAAGCACCTGCTCAAGACTGGCAGCAGAAAGTCAGAATTAAAAACAGAAAGGTTCTATAGACAATTTCCCCTCAGGAATCAATAAAGTATTTCTGATTCTGATTATTGCCACATAGGTTTTTACATACAAGGAAGTTTCCTTGGTGTTTTGGTGTATAAGAGTAAACAGTAAAGTATAGATTTAAAAAGTGTTGCAAATCAGTAGACAGAAAGTGTCACAAGACAAATAAGAAGCAGTGTTATAATTCAAATTAGCAACACGAGTCACAAAAAGTAATACAGATACTTCCAGTGTGCAATGTGCACGGTATGTCCAATATTTCAACTAATATAATGAGAAAACAAAAGACCGCATACAGTTATCCCTGTCCTCTCAGGTGTGACGGTGGTGCCAGCACAGCTATTAATAGTGTTTTCTTGACAAAATGGAGTCCTGGACAAATTATGCATGAACATAATTAACAGGTTTGCTGTGAAACCCTCACATCACACCTTCTCTTGTCTAGTTAGTTTCATTAAGAAACGTCTTACTTCTTATTGCAAACACTGCAAAGCACATCCAGCATAGCCCAGATCAAATCTATGTCAAATCACTGTCAAAGATGGCAGAGGAGGACGGACAGAGAGCAACAGGGTGGGACAGAGTGATGAAGATGAAACGACAGAAGAAGACAGAGGTAAGACAGCTGGGTCAGGGAGACAGAGATGGAGTGGCAGGGAAAAAGAAGGGACTGATTCAGGGTGAGAAAGAGGCAAAGACAGTGAAGGTGTGACGCCACAGCAGAAGGGAAATTGAGGGTGAAAATTTGACAGTCCTCTGTGACATGTGATCACAAGACTGTTACGCTACCAAGGAATGCTCATGACAAGACTCAAGACTTGCAGCTATCGGTGGCCCCTAGCTCTTATTCAGGAAAAAAATGTGTTCTTATTCTGCTGTATGTGTGATTACAAAGATGATAATAACCTGTAGCGAGTACACTATAGAGGTAAACTTACTATTCCAATTACTTACAGTCTGAACACTACTAACACTACCTTTCTTTCGTGTTAGCATTCAGGCATTAAATGGTGACATTAGCCTTGTTAAGTGTACCGTAAGTTGATGACAGTGGGAACAAGTTGCTCTACAAAGAGAAATTAATTGGACCAACTAAAAAATACATTACATATTTGTAAAGTCCCTAACTATAAATGGTTAGAAACAGAACAGTGTCTTGTTTATGTGCATTGCCTTTACGAAAAGTCCTACTTTTAACAAATTTCTTAAATTTTATAAATCCTAACAACAAAACAAAAATGTGTTCAATTGTCATTTATTCTGCCAGTAGCTTTCCTGATTAACCAATTCATCCTCTCATCTATGAAAATTGTGAGAAATGCTCTATATGAGTCACCAAACTCCACACTGTTTTCTTCAAATCGCTTGTTTTGTCTGATAAACCATTCTAAGTCAAAAATATCTCATTTAAAGAATTTAAGTAGGGATTCACAACACTGGACTATTAACAACAACAGTTTTGGCCGCGTGCCGACATATGCACGTATTATTTCCACCTAACTGCAAAGAACATCAGGTCTCTCTTGTGGTGGAATTATCATATTATTGGGTTGACTGCCCACTGGCAGGTGCAGACATGAAACATACAGTGCTTTTCAAAAATATACATTCCCTGGGAAAAACAAGAAAACTATTTTATTTGCAAAATATGCCAAAATGATATTTCTTAAACATTTCCAAACAAATCTTTGTTGCTGTCTGATGTCAAATTTATCAAATATTACCAAACTTTCCAACTGATTTTTACTACCTCAACCATAGACCTTGCTAGCATCCAACAAAAAAACAAAAAACAAAAACAAAACAGCACATTCATCTACTTGACCTATTTCTGTATAATTAAATTTTAAGTATTATTGAACTTCGAGCAATGCATAACTGCTGTCAGCATTTTACCCATAAATGGTGGAAGCAAACACCTGCGATTTATATTCGCTTAAAAGACCAACAAGTATAAAATGTTCAAGCATGTTGAAATTTTAATTACTCTGCAAATCACTGTACAAAAAATACAGACAGAGATGGACGTTCTTATTAAATGAGAAGCGAAATTAGCAACAATCAATCTTAAATCAAGTGGATCTCTAAACCTCAGTTCCTGCTGTCGTCTACAGTTCTTTTGATTTTAATGCCAGCAACTGGATACAAACCCTGTCAGCCTGCTATGTGAGGGTACAAATATCAATACCAGTGAGCCAAACTAGGAATCCCAGCTGGGGGATAATTTTAGGTTTTCAAGGGTCATGGCTGAGACACTCTGACAGGAAACTGTTTCACTGCACCACAGCTACATGCAGTTACTAAGAAAGTTTAGAAAAGGCATGATAAATAACTGAAATGACATACAACATATACACTAATATAAAGTGGGACTAACGCAAGCTGCAGCCCCAGCATGTACAATAACTAAATCACATTTCGCTCACCGTGTAACTGCAGTGCTGCAGCAGTGATCACCTCCCTCTCTGACCTACTACTGGTCTGTTATCTCCGTGTAACCTGATTTGATGTGACTGGCTTTTATGTGAGTCACTCATGACCACTCGTACCAGATGATACTGATGAGATCATCCACTGTCTTGTATTCCAGTCTAAACCCTTACACAGACCAGCTGACTCAGACAAATAATATGATTTGGTAAAATGTTTCCTGGACAATGTCAGAAGACAACTGACTGCTGAACGTCATGCTTAAGAGATACCACCTGGTAAATGGTAGTCCTTGAGGTCGAAGCATTTATTCATTATTAAAGCACTTGTCTACAGGCCAACAATGGCTGCCCGAAAGAACAAAAAAGAAAATATTTTCCTATCCACCTGTACGGCTGGAGATGCTATGTCCCTGATAAGGCTGTTCACTGAAAGGGCTTGAATAGTATCTGGACAAGGACTGTAGGTTTGTACACTTTGTCATTTCAATATAGGTGCACTGTGACATACCGCTATGTTTTTGCCAATCACATCAATATGAATAGTTTTTACTTGAGGATGTCTTAATACAAATACAAGGGCTTTTTTAGATTTAAAAATGCCACTTTTTGTGGGCAACCCCAAGTACCATTACTTTGGTGAGTTGTGCAGCTAATGTTACAGGACTGATCACGCATTAATTAATCTTAAATGCCATTTTCAGCAATACAAACTATTCCATGAACGTCTGTAAAGGCTATCTGTGAAATAGGGGCAAATCGATTATCAGTCTGGCCGATTATCAAATCCAACATTCAGCATTTTTTACATTATTGGAATCGCTTAAAATAGTAATAACAATTCTGATAAAATAAATTAATTGCTTTAGCACTGATGCAGTTGCTTCTATTTGTAATCACCATGGTAACTGCTACAGAAAAGTCTGATTGGTTACACCTTACATATAATAGCCTATCAAAATAGAAGGACAAATGTTGAAAAGCTCTCTTTTAATTAAACATATATAAAACATAAATAACCAATTCTTTTCTACACAAGTAGCGTTGGAGTTGGTGTTATTTTAGACTTTGACAAAAAGATTTTAATTTTTACAGCAAATGTATATTGGTTCCAAAAACCACTTATTCGTCTTCTTGATTATGGCCCTGACAAAAAACAGATTGTTCAACCCCAAGCATGAAACAATGTACAGCTGTATATATTAATTAAGCTATTTTTTGCATATAAACCTTCAAAGATATAGAAGAAAAAAATTCAAACATTAGATTTTATTACTAAAATCTTGTCCTAATCAAAGTACTGGTCACCTACATACAGTGAATTGATTTCCAGCAGCCAAATGACTATAGTGCTCCAGCTCTTACACTGATGTTGACTGTGCGTAAGCGCTCAAAACACACACACATACACACCCACATACACATCCACACACACATAATTAGTCATATACTGGAAGTAAGTTCAAAATTGATTATTCACTATAGCTGCAATGATTAATTGATTAGTTGTAAAGCATTAAATAAATTAACAACTATTTTTAAGGAAAAAATAATAATTTTATGATTCTAGCTTCTTAAATTTGAAATTTTACCTAATACATTACGTTACAATACTAATATTATTATTAGTAATGTAACTATCTTTAGGTTGTGGACAAAGCAAGACAATTTGAGGACATCATGTAGGGCTTTGGGAAACACGGATCAACTTTTTTCACCATTTTCTGAAATTCTTATAGGTCTAACAACTAATCAATTATTGGAGAAAATAATGGACAATGAAAATTACTGGAAGTTACAGACCTGGTATTGACCATTACCAACACTATGCAGATAAAGTGCATCACAGCAAGATCAACATATCATTCCACTGTTAAAGTGCACTGTATTTCAGTCACTTCTGTCCAGCCCTGAGGCTCTTTCTAGAACTTATTATGGAACAATTCCTTCATGATTAGTGCTTATAGTCACTATTGGGAATGACATGGTGAAAGAAGTGATGTATTGACTGCTAAGAAAAAACATAACACTATGACTTACAGTGGACTGAAAAGCTGCCTGAGCTGCAATCTCACTAAAAAGACTACAACTGCAGTTAGTAATACACCCAAAGCAAGTGGCTATGGAGCCCCAACTGTGACTGCATACTAAACGTTTTGTAATTAGATTGTTTAAACATGCCCTGTTTTGAACATGCATGCATTCACACATCCACAGTCTGTCAGTTTGTAATACCACCTGCCACTCCATATACACATCACATGTGGACTAAAAAAGACAGCTCTACTATTTCCACAAGCCAAACTAATAATAGAAACTGTCCCATTAAGAACAATACATTCGAAATAATTTTGGCCATTTAGCTACACAGTATTAAATAACCCAGCTATTATTTAGCCATGCTATTGATCAATTTGCAAGTTGCACCTGTCTCTTCAACATTTCTAAAGACAGACGTCAGCTCTGAGATCGAAAGCACACTGGCTACAGACTGCAAATCCGGATTTACCCTGTGTTGTGTGCTCACTGTTTTACTCAAGACTGACTAAATTAGTCGCGTTTGAACCAACAACAATCGATTTGATGCCCCGAGATCTGAGTCCAGAGTCTTGCCTACCCTCACATAACTTACAACGGGGCTTTTGGTTCGTGACTGGCAACCGAACTAGAAAATACCGGTCGTCTCGGGAATCAAACCGTGGTTAAAGCGGATAATCTCCAGGCACCGCATCAAAGGAACACAACCAGCATCCATGTTGGTTAGCCAGTCCATAGCCTAGCCTGCACTAAGCGATATGAGTGGTTTGAATAAGCCAGCTAGCACTTAGCTCGCTAACTAATCCAAGGGCAGCAAAGCTGACTAATGTTAGCCCGCTGGGCTAACTCTGTGCACTTCTTACCTTTTCTCACTCCCGGGCAGTGTGGCTTCTGTTTCTCTTAGTCACTGGAGCCTAACTCGAGTTTTATAATACTCGCATCCCAGTTGCGCTTTGCTTTCCGCCGCTAAACCATTCAAACAGCCGGTAGTAAAGCCACCGAGGTAACGGCTACACCGGGAGCGAACGAGCTGTCAGTCCGAGCACAACGGTCGCGAGGAAACCCTCCCACTCCACCTCTGCTCGCTCCCGCTGGCGCGCTCACGACTAAACAGGAAATCAACACGCTACGTTACAAGGAGGCGACACGAAGAAGAAAAAACTTGTTCGTTAATTCTGGGAACACAACTTCAGGTATTTGGACGTAAAACCTCGGGGTAATTTTACTTCACGTGAAGATTCTCAAAATGCCTCATATTCAAAGTTTTTTTTTCCTAAATTTTAAGTGATTTAGCTTGATAAAGTTAGTAAGACTTTGGCCTGGGTCGATCATCGGTTTAGCCGTGTCATGGGCTAACGTTAGCATTGTCAACCGGCCAGAACTCCTCACAGCTCACGACAGCAAGCTAGTTGGCTAACTGCTGCTTTTGTTAGCGCTGCTTTGAAAAGTCTTTATGACACAAACAAACGGTACAATACCAGTAAAACTTTTGGAGCGGAAATGAACAACACAGTGATGGCCAGCTGTTACATTTGGAGTATTAATTTTATTCGATGTAGCTGTAATAATCAAAATTCAAAACGACAACCGCTGGCCATGAAAAGCTGAGTACTGTAACGAGCTCTGTCTTTGTTTCCGTCCTTGTATCTTTGTAACTGTCTTTTCCCCGTAGATTTTAGGTTGCCTGCATCAGATTGAATTGTAGATTCTAGACTTGTTAAAGTTTTCATTGGGATAGAAGTTTGAAGAGAAATGCAATTTCTCCACTCTGCTTGCAATAATCAGTACAAATAATTAGTTGTCAGCTGTTCCATTAATTTGCAGCTATTTTGCTAATCATTTTATCAATCTCAGTAATTTTCTAAAGAAGAAACATTCAAAAGAGACTACATGTTGTCTAACTTGCAAAACACATTCGTGATGTTTTGGTGCAGAACCTTCATCTGGTAAATGGGTTGTTACAAGGAGAAGCATTTTTTTAGGAGTGGCTGTAATTCCACAACCACTCACATTCTTCACAAACAACATTCTACTGAATGAGAGTTTTCAATAACATGCAAGAAGTTAGAAAACAGTTTATAACGTAACAAACAGAAATGTACCCCCAAATAGTTTTCTTTAAATGGGTAAATTGCTTTGATATGAATGCTTAAAACTTCAAATTGCCAAACCACATTCCTGGAAAATATATACATCTCCAAAGTCTTGCAGGGGACTTATATAGATGAACCTGCAGGGATGTGTTTGCATTTGCAATGAAAAAGAGCATTGATAAATAAATAGAATAAAAAGTCAGTTGAAAATTTTCTAAATACCCTAATTCCAGCTTTTTAAAAGAGATTTTTTTTGTCAGTTATTTTTGCTCTTCTGTGACTGTACCCATAATATCATTGGCTTGTGGACAAAACAAGACATTTGAGAAAGTCATCTTGTGCTTTGGGAAACACTGATCAGTATTTTTAGTTTTTCTGATATTTTTTTTATACCCAGCAACTAATTGATTGATCCAGAAAATACTTGACTGATTGCTAGACAATGAAAATAATCATTAGTTGGCGCCCTATTTGGTACTTAATCTGCCCCCAAACTTAAATATAAATTATGGTGTTTGAATGCTGCCTAACATTATTGCACCAGAAATGGTTCATCGTTATGTCACGCTTAAACACTTGCCTGAGCTTATTCAACGGACTCCATTTTGTTTCCCATCAGTGCCTGAGACTGTTAAAAAAAGGATCAAAAGATGTCATCAGGTGCTCTCTTTCCAAGCCTGGTCAGTGGCTCCAGAGGAAGCTCCAGCAAGTACCTGGTGGAGTTTCGTGCTGGTAAAATGACCTTGAAGGGGAAAACGGTGACACCGGACAAACGAAAGGGCACAGTGTACATCCAGCAGTCTGATGACTCGTTGATTCACTTCTGTTGGAAGGACAGGACCACAGGGAACGTAGATGATGTGAGTAGTGCTAAACTAATTACTTCCATTATTTTCACATTACATTTTTAGTATGGTTTTATCAATAGCTTGGATAGCCAAACAGACACAAATTTACAAAGTTTTAAAACATTTGACAATCATCTGATAGTAATTTTATTTCACTTAAAGACATAACTCAAATGAACTTGTTAACAATTCCTAATTGCTAATTTTGCACTGGCATGTAACAGCTGAAATTAACAGTTTGACTGTTCTTTGGTCGAAGTCTTAACAACATACTTGAATTACCTCACACATATTTTGGCATATCTGTACTCTAGCATAATACAAGGAGACAAGATTTTTTGCAATAAGCTAATATTTGCCTGTTCCTGTGTGTTCTCCTTGCTCGTGACAGCACCAATGATTTGTTAAATAAAAACATAAGCATACATTTGAAGTCATCTGTGTAGTAAAACTGCTAAATCTGACCATGCTAGTGGTTGATTTTGCCATTATTTGATGATTTTCAGGTCTGTCTCTCGGTAGAATTCAAGACCAACATGTAAACCCCTTTAATCAATGAGATCCTTAAGTAAACCAAAAGATCAGTCTACCAAAATTGGATTAGAACTTGTACTTAATGATGCAAGCTTGCAGCAAACAACTGTGCCAGTCTTGAGTGTTGATATTGAAATAATCTGCAAAGATTTTGACAGCTACCCTGGTCACACTTTCAGAAACTCAGTTGTTACTATTTTTAGACATGTGGATATCACAAATACTGCAAAAAAAACCCTGAGGGCAGAGGCAGCACTCCTACAATGACAAAAAAGACTGTCAACTCAGTTTGCCATTTTTCTTGTTTCTATTCATTCGGTATTTGCTCAGATGAGCAGTTTTGATATAAACAATGCTGACACAAAGCTGTATCCTGATTTAGCTGCCTTCCACAGAGCAGGCAAAGTGGCTGTGTCTTTATTTCAGTGCTGCAGTGATGTTGCTGCCTTGGTTTTCCATTTTGATTGTCTTGTTAATGATTGTTTGTTGTGTCAGAGTAACCACTGTGTTCTCATCTTCTCTCCCTCTAATATATCTTACTCTATGTCTTCCCTGTTCCAGGATCTGATAATCTTTCCTGATGACTGTGAATTTAAGAGGGTGACCCAGTGCACCACTGGACGTGTTTACGTGCTGAAATTCAAGCAGTCCAAGAGGCTCTTCTTCTGGATGCAGGTGAGAAGAAGATGCTGCTCATCTGCCCTTTGAAGGATGAAGAACTAAAGATGTGAAAGGAGGACATCTGTGGTCTTTTATGCGCAAGCAGATGGATGTTTAAAAGAGGGAAACTGAATGGAAAAATGAAGTGGGAGGCAATGACAGTGAAGAGTAGAGAAGAGGAAAGTTTATTACTGCCTTTTCATTCATGATGATAGGGTGTGCATGGCTGTTTCTGATATTAATTTTTTAGTATATTTCTCTATTGTTATCTCTTTGTTATCTCTTATGTTCTGGAACGGTACTTTTACTCAAAAAAGCAATGTTGTATCATCCTGTGGACACATTTTGGTAAAACTTTACACCTTTTTTAAAATAGGTTTTCTGCCTAACAGAAGTATTGCATTTTTAAAAAATGCTTCCTGTGGGTGTGTTTAGAATGTAGTTTATGAAGGGAACAAATCACAATGAATTTAAATGTACAACATTTGTCTTGGCTTTTATTTACTCTTTATGATGTGTTCAAAGCTGTTCTTTGTCACCACATTGAAATCACTTGAGAAAAAAATTTAGCCCCTTAATTTGCTCAATAAAAAAAAAAATGTTTAGATTTTTTAAAAAAAATTGCATGCCTTATTTCCATCAGGAGCCAAAGACGGACAAGGATGATGAGTACTGTCGTAAGGTGAACGAGTGCCTCAACAACCCTCCCATTCCTGGAGCACCTGGCAGTGGAGGCGGCAGCGGCCATGAACTGTCTGCACTCGGAGGAGAGGGAGGCCTGCAAAATCTGCTGGGAAATATGAGCCACAACCAGCTGATGCAGCTGATTGGACCAACAGGATTAGGCGGACTCGGTGAGCAGCTCTGGATATTTCAATGTGGAATATTAGCAATGTGAAATATAATCTGTACTCACAACCTGAGTACATTCTTGATAAAATAGGGATCACTTTGGGCCTGTTTTGATTTGTTTGTGTTTGTCTAAGGAGGCCTGGGAGCTCTAGCGGGACCAGGACTGGCCAACTTGCTGGGCAGTGGAGGACCAGCTACCAGCAGCTCCTCTTCCAGGTGAGACTAATCACATGCAGTTCACATCACCAATGTCATTTTAGACTTAATTCAGCAGATAACATAGAGTACCGCTGAAATTGTGATGTGTTATCTTCTGTTTCTTTTCTGTCTTCTTCGTTCTCCCAGCTCTCGCAGCCAGTCAGCAGCAGCCACTCCATCTTCTGGTGGAACCTCTAGACTGAGCTCCTCCCAGGCCCCCACTACCCCTGTAGCTCCTGCTGCCTCAGCTTCCTCCTCTACTGGGGTTGCTCCCTCCACACCAGGTACATGAAGTACATTACTGCTGTGTCTGTTTGTCACAATTAAGAATCACTGACCCCTTTTCAGCCGTGTTTGTCATAGATAATGAGGCAGCTTTGCAGTCAAATGAATGTCACAAATGGGCTGCAACTTTTTTTGTCAGGGGTTAATCTTCAGATTATTTGCTGTATCTACTGATTATCCTTCTGATGCCCCAAAAGCTGCCAGTGGGTTTTAAAGGCACGTTATCTGTTAAAAAAAAAAAAGATTAAAATTATGCCATTTAAAAGTAGAAACTGTAATTACAGAAAGAATCGTTGGGTGTTCCAAGTTTAGACAGTCCTGGAACTACTGATATGTGACATGCTGTTCCATCATGATATTTATCCAAATCTAAGCTTAAATTGATGATATTTCATAAGTTCATTAAAAAATTTGGCAAACACAAAAAGTAATAATTAAGCAATACCTTTGGGACAAAAGCAAAAAAATGCAGAGAAACTGCTTTGGGTTTAGAAGATTTTTCAGAAAAGCAGCAAGTCCTTCTAATTGAGAGGCTGAAATTCATGAATTGTAGCTGTTTGGGTCCCATCAGATGCCTCCCTGATGACACTGTATAAAAAAAACAAATCTGAACAACTTAAGCTCCTGAAACTTTTTATACTGCTGCATTATTTGATCACTAAATAATACTTGAATTTCCTATTTTGTGTCAAATATACGGTGGGTTACTATGATGCCATTACGAAAATACTTGTAGAGAAAGCAAAGATACCATATCATGGTGCCTTTTAATGAAGAGTGTGAAAAAGAGAGTGTGAAATGGTTTATTTTTAGTAACGTGTGTACCTGCATTACCTGAAAAGCTTTTGACACCTACTTGTCTCGTTTGCAGCCTCAGCTCAGACACCAGTGGTCCCAGCCTCTGTTGGAAGTCCTTCATCTCACCAGCCCATCCAGCTCAGTGATCTCCAGAGCATCCTCGCCACCATGAACGTTCCGGCGACAGCAGCTGGTCAGGGGGCAGCAGGTGAGTGACAGATTACTGATCATCACAGAGTGAATCTTGGACTATTTCAGTAAATATAGCTACTTACAGCCATCTTCTTTATTCCTGTGCAGTGGATCTTGCGAGTGTTTGCACTCCTGAGATGATGGCTCCCATCCTGACTAATGCTGAGGTCCAGCAGAGGCTCCTGCCCTTTCTCCCCAGTGGAGAGAGTTTACCACAGAGTGCTGAGGAGATCCAGAACACCCTCAACTCACCTCAGTTCCAGCAGGTAGGAGGAATTAATAAACACTGAATAAACACTTCTAGTCAAATCATGTTTTTTTTTTCTTAAGAAACACAAGCAATAACAATAACAAAAGTCAGCTTTCCTGCTCCTGATTGCTAAACACACCCAGTTTAGCTCTTCATGTGTGAACGGAGCAGGGGAAGACTGAAATATGTGGTTGGAGTAACAGCAGGATGACTAAGATTAGAAATCCTGGTCTTCTCCATCCTGGCATCATTTTGTTAACAGTAATTGTAACACGCCACTGCATTTCATTTGACCTAAGTTTGTTTTTTATTGTTGCATCTTGATGTCAAACAGTTTTTGAAACAAGTTCAGTGACTCCAACCTCTCCCATTTTCAGTCAATGAGTATGTTCAGCAGTGCCTTGGCCTCCGGACAGCTCGGCCCTCTCATGAGTCAGTTTGGTCTGCCGGCAGAGGCTGTGGACGCCGCAAACAGGGGAGGTGAGACAAACGCACACAAGGGGTGTTCGGACTTTTTCTTTCATTAAAAATACTGACTTTATTGAGTAAAAAAACATTTAGGAATTCTTCTACCACTGCTAACACCAAAACTTAGTCAAAAAAAAGGGAAAGCAAGACAAGAGTTTTCCTGCAGCTGCCAAATCACTGAATCTGCCCTGCTGTGTGATCTGAAACTGAAATTCTGAGCAATGGTTCAGAATATGCTGTGAGGGTTTTACTACAAAGTGAGAAAGGAGAGGAAAGAAATCCATTTCCTAATTTTTTCCAGTACCAACAGCATAACTGATCATGTCAGGGTGTACTGATCCTTCACTGTTCAACAATTTATCCCGGGTCCCATGTTCTGATGCTCATCCCTAATTATGAGGCTTCCACAGTCTTAGTTGAATGAATCCAGTGGTGGTGTTTGGTTGCTGAGTTGCAGCAGTGTGGGACAGTCAAGACAATGCAAAAGTTTTGCTCTGGAACGACTTTGGAACATACCCGCTTTGTTTGTCTGAGACTGCGCTGACATTATTGTACTATAAGAAGGCATCTCTTTCCTTTTGGTATTTACCCGTGTCTTTCTCCTCGTCAGATGTGGAGGCGTTTGCCAGAGCCATGCAGGGCAGTAAAGGAGACTCCAAAGAAAAGAAAGAGGACGACGAGGACATGAGTCTGGATTAAAGCTCAACCTGCTGAGTGTTCGAAAATCTGTGATTCCTTTTCCGCTCTTTTCTTCTTTACCTCCCCATCTATGTGTTGTCTTAAACTTTTCTATACCAAAAGCAGCACTCTGCTCCTACTCAGGATGGACAGCACAGGGTTAGCAGAGCTGTGAACAGATGAAAGTTGGGTCAGTTTTTACTGTAACCACCATGTTGAGATTTCTGTGTTTATCAGCAACTCAGCTTTGTTCCACTGACCATATGTTTTCTTCAGAAGGAGAGGGGCAGTTTTATAAAATAAAGGGGGATTGAGCCTGAAGTTTTCTTCTTCTGACTGTTGGAGCCTGAGTGCTGATACTTTCAGGCTTTTTTGTGATTAACTCTTGATAATAAAAAAAAATCACAGTGCACCTCAAGTCATCTCTTGTTTTGCAGATGGGACACAAAAACCAAAGTGTACAGTTTATATGAAAAAGAAACTTTATTTAAACATACATTTACAACACGCGAGGGCTGGGAGTGAGGGGATTGGACAGCTTATTCTCTCTGTGAGATATTTGTGGTTATATTACATACAAGCTTCACACTCTTTGTTTGGTACATGTTTACATATGTAACAGGATAGAGATGGGAAATGCTGCCTGTGACCCAGACAGGAGACAGGCGGGACAGTTACGCTGCATTCAGGTTGCATGGGAGGGACGTTATAGGTGGGAATGAGAGGCTGTGTTACTAATGACCGGGTTGTGTGAGGTTAGTCCATCTTTATATACAGTCGACGTTTTGTCCCTGTGGCAGAAAAGAGACAAGCCACAATGGAGTGAAACCAAAATGATGAAAATAATGGCTAGTAGCTGGTTGTCAGAACAATGGCGTCACAAGCAGTGCTTTTAAAGTATTGTTCATTATCACTGAAAAGACCCTTCACCCTTTGCGGTTTAGGCCAAACGGCACTCAACCTACACTAGACCTGAAACACTAAACTGATTAATTCACAACTACTAAATTAACCACCATTCTGATAATCCATCCATCCATCATCTATACACCCAGAAGTAATGAGGAGGCCTAAAAAGCAAGTTTTTAACTCTGAAATTTGTACACAAAAGCTAAAATCAAAGCGAGTACAGATTTTAATAGAAGTCTACATAATAATGTGGAACGGCCTATGTTATCAGCTCTCAACCCTATTTACTTTTCACAGAAATACTCTTCCAGTTGAGACTTAATTAACTCTGATATTCCCAGAAGTTCAGTCCCAGTCCCTGTCGCAGGCATCATTACCCATCTGCGCTGCCTGAGGACGTTGCTCACGTATCACAGTGTTCACAGTGTACCGACTCAGTAGGCATACTTAACATTCTCTGCTAGAGATGCACGATACACAGCTGTACACATCCTTTACTTGAATACATTGTAGATTCAGTGAATTTGCTGATTTTCTTTGTCATTCCTTTAAAAAAAAGCTAATAAAATCAAGTTGTGTCACCTTTATTTACAATATACTACACATTTTATAACTGATTGAAGATATTCATTTTAACACCTTGTATCAGTGCATCTCTGTGCAGACTTGTCACTGCTGTAGCACCCTGTAGCACAAAAACAAACCAGTAATATTGTGATGACAAATGGGAAAATATAAAATATACATTTTTCTGAAAATAGAAAATAAATATTAATATATATATTTTAAATTAGCTACAGTAACATGACACCCACCACCAGTATTTTGTAGTTGGGGAATGTGAGGATAAGACTGTGTGTGTGTGGGTCGGGTCTACATTTGAGGGCAGCCCTGCGTCCCCACAGCTCCGTGTACCGCGAGCGGTTTGGACAACATGACAGGCCTGTGGTTGACAGTTGCTTGGCGGATGCAGCCCTGGAAGGCCGGCAGACCAGCAGGCAGACCGGGCACTGGGACGCCACCTGGTGGACAGAAAGGGGAACTCCGTGTTAAAGATAGGTGGAAGAAGCATGCAGCTCCTGTTCTTAACCTTATGAACCTCAAAGCCATGTTATCTTAAAAAATGAAAATCACAAAAATTACAGGTAAAACTGATAAAATAAGTGGTGGTGCTGCATACTATGGATGTTTCACAACTTTTTTTGTTGTTTCCTTATCTCCTCTCAGATCTTTTAAAACACAGCCTGCAGTTCAGCCTAAAAGTGTTGGTCACCGACAAGTTAGTAATAGCTTCCTGGTTGCGACAAGAAGCACAGAAATATTGCTTCTTTTACAGAATCTGGTAAAAACAGTTAATTACCAGCATTGTTAAGAATGAGCCAAGTAGATTAAAGTGATTTAATGAAATACCATCATTCTAAGCTGTGATTGGGTTCATCTGGTTTACAGTATTTCTCTTTTTACAGTTTCTAACTCCGATAAATGGTGTGATTTTGATGATTTTTGCAAAGATAAGATGCTTTTTAAACCCACCAGTGGTCTCTGGGGTTAAGAGGGTTAATATTCATGAAAAATAATGACATGGCTGAAAGAGGATCAGGACATGAGATGCCTGTCCCATCTGTCATATATCAAATGTACCGTTCTGATTCAATGGTATATTTAAACTGCAAAAATGTCCCAGCTCTCCTTCTCAACATGTCAGTGCCACCACCGCCCTGCTTTGCTTCCTGCTCTTTTGGCCCCTCCACCACCCCAACATCCATTTGTAGGCTTCAGAGGGGCCAATGTTTTCTGATCACTACCTCTGTCTCCTCAGTACTCTGACTAAAATAAAGAGGTGTGAATCAGTGTTGGGTACTCACCAGGTAAGCCTCCAAGGTAAACAGTCACTTTGGCCCCTGCAGAGCGGCTGTGTTTGGGGCCGACGCTGTGCTCACTGGCTCCATCCACATTGAGCTGCAGAATGTTGTTTTTCTTCGCCACTGAAGAGACATGTCAGCGTTACAACAGGACAACAAAACAGTCACGAGTGTTGCAGCGGGTTGACGTAAGCTAACCTGTGATCGTGTGCCAGCGTCCGTTACACAGAGGTTCTTCAGGAGTAAAGGAGGTAGAGAATTCACCTTTGCCAGTGTTTACGGAAACAGTCACCTGCACACACACACACACAGCGTTTTCAGGTTTTACTTTTTAGTTGTTAGAGGCTGATAATACAAAGAGATCTCCAGAGCAAGTCTTCTTTAAGGGCTAAATAGAACCCCTCACTGCCGTGGTCTCACCTCTCCCTGGCTGAGGACCAAGCTCAGATGTAGGTCAGATGATGTCCCAGCATGCAACAGCAGCCCGGAGTCCGAGACAGGCCGAACATCCAACTTGATCTCCAAATCCCGTCCCAGAACCAAGGACTCATCTGCAGAGAGGAAGACAGCTGTCACTCAAGGCCTAACAACATAGCAGGTTTCAAACAAGAGGCACCAACAGAGCTGAAATATGAGAAAAGAGCGACAGTAACCACCTATCGCCATGTGTCCACCCTGTCCGGAGAAGTACGCTCCAGGGTGCAGAGGGTTTTGAAAGCAGGGCACCGTCCCCTGGCTGTGAGCCGCGCTTCCTGCAGGGGCTTCGTTCAACGTCAGATCCCTCACACAACCAGAGAAACCACCTGCGCCTGGGGCCTAAAGTTCAAGTTCAGTGAACTTCATTATAACTTGATCAAGTTATTGACAGCAGTTATTTATTAAATCATTTATTATTTTCCCCAATTACAACAAGTGCTGTCAGTATTAGATAATGTGCTTACCGCCAGTGAGGGTGGGACTCCTCCGACATATAAAGGCCCAGTGAGACGAGTCCTGTCTCCTCCATGCATTCTCTTAGACTGAGCACTGATACCGTCCACTATCAGACTGATCTTCTCCCGTTCACGCTTTATAAACACCTTGAGTGACATAAGACGAGAGGCCGAGCACGTCAGACAATTCAGAAGTGAATAACACACCTCCTGTTAGTTTCTTGTGTTTCAGGATTCAGGGTAAAGAGTTAATGGAAGTGTACTTTGTCATACTAAAGAATCTGTCTAAATGTTCAGTTCAGAAGGCAACAACCTATCGAACTACTTCTTGAATGGTATTTTTAGGTTTACATCCTAATTTGGCGGCTTTCTAAATGAGTAAATGACCAATGGATCATCCAATGGCTAATGACAGACTTTGAATGAGTGCTATCGGAACACATGTTCTGTCTTTAACAGATTTTACTAATCCCACTGTCACATCACTGATTTGCATGTGGTTGAAAATATAGTTTAAATGACAAACACAGTTAAAGGTTCTCGGTGTAACATTCAGAAAACCCCATGTTGTAACACCCAGTGCTGTAAAATGAAACAAGAGTATTGCAGTTCCTTAAATGTCCACTTGAGGCTGACTCTTAAAGTCAGCCAATCCCCATTGACCCCCATGTTAAAATGTCCAACCGTACAGCAGATATAAACATGTTTCCAGCTTGGTACAAACAATGTTTTGGTCTCTGTAGGTAATTTAATCTAATAAAATCTAATTCACTGCGTAAATTCCTAACGGTTTAACAGTTTTGGGGGTTCTTCTTCTTCAAAAATATTTATTTTATCAGCAATTGAAGGGTAAAGTACAGGACAACATCTAACAACTGTCTATATATACTGTACTTTATTTTGTAATGGGGATACAGCCTGTCCCTGCTAACATGGGGTGAGAGGTGGTGGACACCCTGGACAGGCCACCCGTCCATCACAGGGCTAACACAAAGAGATAGCCAACCACACACCTAGGAGCATTAACCTACAGCGTACGTGGGAGGGAGCCACTACACCACTGCAGCAGGCACAGGCAGAACATGCAAACCTGATCTGCGCGTGTGACCTCACCGTGTGCCACTGGTCATCGTTGTACTTCTTGCGGCTGCGCAGGCTGACCTTCCTCTTCCCTCCGTCCAACAGAAGCAGCAGGTGGCCGTGTGAGACGCTGAGCGACATCACGGCTTCACCACGCAGCCCGCTGGCTGCGTACAGCACCAGACCATCAGAGGAGTTGATCCTCACCGCCATGGAGATGTGGGGCCTGCAGACAGACAGAGGGGATGAACTGGATTAGTTTTACTTTTTGGGATACTGGGACTCAGAAGAACTCCACAAGCTGAACCAGCTCCTAGTTTGAGTACAAGAGGCATACACCCTCTCTACCTGTAAGGTTAGGCTTGAAAGTTTCCCCTTATAAAAGCTTATAGTTAGAGCTGACCCTGAACCATCCCTTGCTCCAGCTCCTATTTGCCTAGACTGCTGAGGGACTTCCCATGATGCATTGACCACCTCTCCTCTACTCTACATGCAACTATATGCACATATAGTCTATATAGTCTATCACTTCTGCTGATGTTTTCTCTTCCTGGTAAGTGCTGCTCAAAGGGAATTTGTTGGGTGTCTCTGTCTAACTAGTTAAGTATTCACCTTGCTATGTGAAGTGCCTTGAGATGACACATGTTGTCAATCTGTGCTATATAAATTTAATTAAATCAATCCTCCCACTGGACTTGTGTTTCAGTCCAATATTCACTCATCCTTTAGCTCTAGTTTTGTCTCCACTAATTCCTGAGGAAAACATAGGGTTGGGAAGCGACAGTTTGTGTTCACACTCACATTGTGCTGAGTGAGCTGGGCAGAGAGTCGTATCTCTGGTAGCTGTGTGTGGAGCCGCTGAAGTGCGTCGCTCCGCGCTCCTGGTCGGACAGCTCGCCCTGGCAGGACTCCCTGGTGTTACGGCTGCGAGATCCTGACGGCTTCTTGTGCTTTCCCTGACAGAGAGAACATTAAGTTTATTATCAGGCACATACATGAATGTGATTGTTATTTAAGTGGATAAGTAGAATTTGTGATTTGTGTGTACCTTTGGTTTGTTGCTGTGTTTCGGCTGGGCAGCAATGATCTGCTGAGGCTTTTTAGCAGCAGGACAGTTCAAAGGAACGTTCACGTTTTCTTGAGCATTCAGCAGGTTCAAAACCATCTGAGGACTCGTTTCCCTGAAGACAAGAAACACACACACCTTAAAATGCCTGTTTTGTTTAGCTTTTAACGAGGTCTGTGTGAATGCTTATGTATAATGCTGCTTGTGTCTACGTCAAAACCATAGTCTTAATCCATGAAGCACTTGTATGTATCACTGAGGTCAGGGGTTCATGTCCTGCAATGTTCATTTTTGTCAACAGAAACTTTGATGATTTTTTTTCTTCACAACAATAAATTATACAAAAAGCACCTTTTCAAGGCAGGAACCATGAAAAAATGTTGAAAAACTAAACGATAATGTTCAAGACGGACAAATGGACAAATGAAATAATCACTGTTAATGCAAAGTGTTTTTCAGTGAGGTAGCCTCGGTGGATAAACACACTACCGCCGATCCCTAATAGTTTTCTCCTCTATCGCCACAAAAATTTCACTAAAATGTCACTGACGAAAATTTAAACTGATAAAAGCCTAGTGTCTGAAATCTGACTAAAACTAAAAAATATTCTCCTCTAAAGACTAAAGCCAAATCCATAATAGGTGCCAAAGCTAACACTGATTTTCTGGTATTTGAAATTCAGTCAGGCTAATCGTAATAGTGGAATATAGGAAAAACTACCTTAAATATCTGGCAGCAAGGCTGCCGAAAAAACATGTAAAAGTGGTACTGTAACACTCAAAACTGCAAAATGGTCAAAATAACTGTAAATATCTGTAAATGATGATACTTTCTAGTTGATTTAAATACAGTAATATTGTGTCATTTTATAGTCACACATTGTCCAGTAAAACCATGTAAATGAATACTTTTCCCCTGTGATTTAACTCGATAATATCTGCAATTTCAGAAAACTGAGAAAATCTGCAAAATAATTTAACTCAGTATATAATAACTCAGTATTTATTATAGACTTGGTATTTTTTTATAACTGGAAACATGTAAAATACTGATAATTATTAGCTAATTTAAATGCAGCAGAACAGTGCAATTTCACAGTCACACATTGAAAAAGATTAAATTATTATTTATAAAACATCTGATTTTTGATGTGGAAACTATTTACAGTTTTGGCCTTTTTTAATTGTTTTCTTTAATTCGATGATTTTCTTAGTTATTATCTGTAATTTAACAAAATAGTGGTAAATTGTTCAAAAATAGTTTTTAATCTGTTGGTTTTTAGCTGTTAGCTGTCAGGTAGACTGCTGAATACAATAAAAGTTGAATGTGTGTAACCTGAACGTGGAAAAATAACTCCAGTAGAGCTCAGTGTTGTTTTTAGGTTTCTCTAACCTCTTTATGAAAACATTGCTGATACATCCGGTGAGGTTGGTGAGGTCTTTGTCTGGAATTCCTCCCAGAAAAGTTCCTGGTAACGGCCTCCCTGTGCTCCCTGTGGCGGTTGCCCCCTTGCCTTTCTCCAGCACGTCGTCCATGTACACACGCATCCTGAGGAATGAGAAGAAACAAAGTCAGTAAACAAAGCTGGGCGCCGGTTGCTCTGTTGGCTTCGTGATCACTTCACATCAGCCATCCTACCCGTTGACGTTGTTATAGATAGTGACGTAGTGACTGTTGTCGTCGTTGTACGTCTTCTGCGTCTTGATCACGCTGTTGCCGACACTTACCACGACGTGGCCCGCACGCAAATGTGCCTTACACTCACCCACCTGCAAGACACCACACACCAGGATCAGTGTTTGCAAGACACTAGATGATACTTGAGTGTTTCATAATTGTCATACTCGACTGGCTGCATTTTGATGAGCATCTATTGACACTAAAGTCATGGATTTATCTGCAAAGCCAAACAGCACAAGCACTGCTGCGGGCACATGTTGGTGTTTCGTCACATGGAAACATGGAAAACACTAAAAATAAGGACAGCTGTTGGTTAGAGGTTAGTCTTTTAAATAGTTTGGCTGATTAATTAGCACTGACGGGATGTTTAGAGGGTTCTGCTGCCATTGGTATAGGAGTGTGTTAATGAGAAACACTTTGAAGCTTTTTGAGAATTGTGTACATAGAAAACTGTCGAACAAAAATCTAAACGCAGCATGTAACTTATGAATAAATTCTCTCTTTTCTATTTATCATAGTGGAATGCGCATTTGTTCTTTCAACATGCAGCATGACTACAACAGAATGGACGTCACAAGACAGGAAGTAAGCACTATACTGGAAATGATAACAGGCAGATGGAGAATGATGATTTTGTAGATGACAAATGCTGGAGTTGTGGACATTCTCATGCCTGGCTAACAATGCTATCAGCTCTACTCGTCTTTCACAGTTGCTTTTTTGAAGTGGCCTTTTACAGTCATTGATCAAAGAAGTGTCTGTGTTCCGGTCACATGATCTGATCATCGTCCTTTAAAGCCACACCTGACCAGGATGTGGATTAACTACGTGGTTAAGAATTTGTCACCAGTTAAACAAATCCCAATTGGCTACATTCGACCCTTTACTAACCACAACAACTTTCACCTTATCTCTCAGAAAAGTCAGAAAGCAAGACGATTTTCACGCTGCATTTATATTTTAGTACACTGCACAGCCCTCCACTTGTACACAGGGATGTGAATCACTGTTTTGCATGGCAGCTCCAGCGTTAGACTTTGTTCCTACTTGGTCGCGGTGGTAGAACATGAGTCCATCTGTCTGGTCAGTTCTGAAGCTGAAGCCGGCGGAGAAGTTGCTCCTGAGACTTGGGATGTTAGCAAGAGTCCCAAAGTCCAGGTAGCTCTGACCGGTGAAATGAGCTTCACGAGCCACCTGCACACACACACAGGGCACATTTTTGGATTTGTTATTGTCTGTAGTTTTTTTTGTTTCAAAGGATAAAAGAAATACACTGAATTACATTCCACAATAGAATAATAATGAAATATGACTACTTGTATATAAAACCCTCATATGAAATTTTGGGATCCAGAGATGTTTTTATGGACAGATATGTCCTGGATACACCACCTGACAGCTTTCCAGAACTTCTTTGTGTTGAGTACACAACAGAATACAGTGGAAGAGTTTATCCTTTTTACACTCAATAGAAGAAAACTTTATTGTCACAAGTACATTTTTACAGCATTGTGAAAATTCGTTTTCGCATACCCCAGTTGGGGTCAGAGCACAGGGTCAGCCATGGTACAGCACCCCCGGAGGAGGAAGGGTTAAGGTCTGAAGGGCCCAACAATGGCTGCATTGGGGTTCGATGCTCTGACCTTCTGATCAGTAGCCCAGGGACTTAACTGTTGCGTCACCACTGCCCCCTATACAAATATCAGGTATATGGCCATTGTATTTATTGAGCTTTTCTGGGCAGCTAATTACACCACAGTCATTTAAGGTGTGTGCTAATTCTATGCGGTTTTAAATAGCAGTGAATACCAACTCTGGTCATCAGTAGCCCTGTCCTATTTAATCACATGACTCTTCATTCCCTGTTAATAGGTAGACTGCGTTCTCTTACCAACAGGTCACTGTCACAGCCGAAACTGACTCCAGAGCTCGTCATCCTCTTCAAGTCGATGTGAGAGTTCAGAGCCTTCACATTTCTGAAGCAGCCCTTCACAGAGCCCTGCTTAGAAAACATAGTCTTCAACCTGAAGAGAGACAGAGACAGTATGAATCTACCTGACAGACAGAGCTCTTCAAACAACATTCTCTTGAGTCTCGTTTTTTTTTCTGAATCTAAATCTGAGCTTGTTTCTCTTTTTTCCTTTGTGTCTTTAGCCTGATTAGGAATGATAGCAAATGATATTTTCCAAATTATCCACAAAATACTATCTCTATTAGCTGATTCACTCACTTTTGTCTGCTGTTTGCTCAGCAGGTTAGATGACAGTGTTTTTGTTTTAGCTGCCTGGAAATGTACAGTAGTACATGAGAGTGTACCAACACAAGACATGCTATAAAATCAAAACACCAAGGTAAAAGAAGCAGAAAAAAGAGCTGCAGGGCATCTTCAACGTTACCTAAACTCTTTCAAAGAACTGCTCTAAATACTCACAATAAGTCTATGAACAACAAACCCAAATCTGGACTCTACAAATTGGAACTGATTTTTCGAAGGGAGGTGTAACAACGACAAAACGTGTGTTGGACGCACTTCTCAGGCATCTTTTGCTCCGGTACTCCACCCAGATAGTAGCTGCCGCTGAACGGAGGGATGCTGTCCGTGAACGAGTGCGTGAAGAGGGCGACGCGGTTTTTCCTCACCACAATACGGTTCGGGGTTGAACGCAGGATGATAACCTCCAGCTACACAGTTAGAAACATGCCACACATCAACACGCATGAGAAAACATTTGTACTTCTGTAGTCTAAATGATAACTAAGGATACAAAGTAGTGTTCTTATTTAATAGAACATACAGTATGTGGAGACTAATGCTGTAATGAAAACAAATTAGTTACTTAACTACACAAAAAAGCTGAATTTGACTAAGAACAATAATGAAAACACAACAACGCTAATTTAGTAAAGTGATAGAGGGTGACAAAATAAGGAATGACAGTATGGAGATTCATTTAAATTTAAGTATATAAAATACAAGCAAACATGATGAACTTACAGTTTTGGCTTCAGCACCAGTGATCCTCAGTGAATCTGACGACGCTCCTTTGACCTCGATCTCCACCAGAGAACCACTGAAGTCATAGAAAACCTTGAGTTTCCCCTGCTGTACTGCCAGACACAGGAACTTATTCTGTTGGAGGAAAGACATGGAGAAAATTCTGAGCTGCTTCACAGGATATTTACGTAGTCGATACTGTTACAATAATAGCTGGATCATTACTTGAAATCTGCAGTTGGTACTTATATTGATGCTCAAGACTAAAGAGGGGTCTCCTCCCGTCTACCCAGAAAACCTCCAAAGCAGGGCGACCAAGAGGTCAGATGTCCAAACCACCTCAGCAGTAGGGAATACATATCTCATCTGGCCTGGGAACACCTTGAGATTACCCCCAGGAGAGGCTGGAAAATGTTTCGGGTGTCGTGTGGAGTGCCCTGCTTAGCCTGGTCACCATGACCCAACTCTGATCGTCCAACACTGGTTCTAAATTACTGGGTCAGTCCGCGTCAAATCAGAGTGAATTCAGAAAACATGCTGTTTCATATGTTTTAAAACCTGGAAATTAAATTCTTCTTTACCCTCAAAAAATGTCTTATCTGGGAAGCCCTTTTCAGCAAATTTCAACAGCTTGTAGCTTGGCACATACAATTACAACAAAATGGATTTTAAAATGATTGATGAACACTGTAAAAGCTTTCTGGCTACTTCTAGAATGAAGCAATGAATAAGAGAATGAATGAGTGCTGGAAAAAGTGAAAGACTGCTGTTAAAATTAATGAATGACTGAGTCCTAGAAATGTTTATTTTTTATTATTGAATAAACTGTAGTGATACGAAAAATCGTAATTAGTAAATACATAAATATTAGATTGAGGAATTTATTGAATGAATGGGTGAAACTTTTACCTCATTGTGCAGAAGGAACAGGATTCCATTGTGCGAGAGCAGTTTGACTTCTTGCTCAAAGCGCTGCATACGACCCGATTCATCCGTAAAGGTGACCTCGGCAAAACCGGTACCGTCAAAATATGCTGCGTCATTTACCCAGGCCTGAGTCAGCACTGGTTTGGACCTGTTGATAGCATTATCGTTCAATTAGGAATCACACAAGACAGCCAGAGGATAACAAAAGCTTCAAACAGTGAAAATAAATGACCGCATGTACACTGACCTGCCACACGGTCTCTCCTCTGTGGTGTTGAGTTGGAAGATTTTTTCAAAGTTATACAGACTAAGCACCTCCTCGTTCAGTGTATCCAGCTCGATACAGCCCTTAAAGTTAGGCAAAGCGAGTGCGGAAGGCGGCTAAAAAAGGAAATAAATTAATAATAATCATAAATACATATAGAAACAGCATAACCATGCCTAGAAGTGAAGAGAACTCATAAATGTCAACAGTTTTCAAAGAGTGCAATCCCATAACAGAAGCATACAGCCCTTCCTGCGCTTACTTTGAAAGTGCTTGGATATCCTCCCACGTAGAAGACAGTGTCGTCGGTCAAGAGGTTGAGCAGCCCCTGATCTCCTTTAGCCTCCACATTGGCTTTGGTCACTCGGTCTCCCTCTTCGGCTTCTGAAGACATGGACATCTGACCATATTGGAGGATCCTGTGTTCACACAGAAAGACAATTAGATATACTGTAAATACAGCATGAGGAGCAGATTAATGCTACATAATGCAGCACAAGTGTGGCATAATTAAATGCATTCAAGCAGTCATGAAGGCAAAGACACACAGACATCAGCACACAGGTGTTTGAACGACAGAGTATTTCTCAATAATGACCAGAGCAGGTATTTACCTGACCTGTAGAAGGCACCAGGCCTTTATCATCAATGCCCTCTGTTTAACCAGTGTAATTGTTCATACATTAATACAGAGTCTCTTTTGATCTGTTCTTGTTCACCCTGTTACTGCATTACGCTGTTAGCGTAAATAAAAACCTGCAATCAACAAGTGCAACATTTTTCCAAGAGCCCATAGGTGTTGGCAGTACTTTGAAAAACGGTGACTCTACATGCTGTAGACATTGTACTATTGACATCTTTTGGTTGCAGCCGAGTAGCACAATGGTTTCCCAATTGTGCTAAGAAGTGTAGACTGTTATCTAATTTAAAAAATCTTAAGAATCTGGTGCAAACTGTTTATATTTGGGAATTTTAAAAATAGATATCTAGAGAAAAATGATTTTGATAAAATATCAAGACTTGAGGCTTAGATTTGGTTAAGTGTCTGGGCATCATGTCACAGATGTGTAGTTCAGGGACTTTCAGTGTGTGTTTGTGTGCTTTACCTCTCCAGCTCAAGGCTATTGAAGTCTCCATCAGACTTGACATCTTCTTCCATCAACACGTGAGCAGTCTCTCCTCCAACGTTAAAGTACCAACGTAGTCTTTTCCCCTCCAGCGTCATGCCCAGGAACTCTTTATTGGACTACAAATACCACAGACACAGTAATGAATTTTTAAAACCAACACAACTTTGTCACTTTAAATCAATGCACAGTAGCTCCTGGCTGGATGTTTTTCACTTTTTACTAAACAGACGTACAATGATGTTCACTGTGACACAGGGTTCTTAAATAAACTGTAAAAAAGACACTTAATATAACCTACACTAAGAGTAATTTAAAAAAAAAAACTAGAATGCACTCAAGGGAGATGTAGACCCACACTGGATGCCATCCTAAACATGGCAGGTAGCCCTGTGACCTTGACCTCTGATCTTTTGACCCCAAAATTAATGGGGGACCAGGGTAGGTCAAGATCAACATCTGTGCTGAGTTTGATTGTCCTATCGATCTTTGTTATCAAGTTATGGTGTGGACATACAAACCTACAGACCCACATACAGACAGACAGACGACAGTAAGTTCAAGGTCAAGGTCAAGGTCAAGGCCAAGAGGTGCAATGTGGTAGTCTTACCCTTAGATATACCAAAGTTCATCACTGCAAGCTTAAACAGTAGATTATAAGGGAATTTTGCACTAAGTAGCCCTGCGACCTTGACCTTTGACCACGATAGATCAAAATCAACATCTGTGCTGAGTTTGATTATCCTATCTCTATTTGTTCTCAAGTTATGGTGCGCACATAGCCACCTACATACATACATACAGACAGACAGACAGACAGACGGCAGTGACTACCCTACCCACGGCCGACTCTGTCAGCGTGGGTAATTAAAGAATAAACTCAACACAAACTGCCCCTGTGTTGCCATGGAAATGCTTACATCCTTGTTGCCGAGGTAGAAAATGAACTGTTTGGGGCCATCGTTCTGCCGCCTGGCCCGCCCTGCCTCTGGCAGGGTGATGTAGAACTTCAGGGATGTGTAGGCAGCCAGGTCAGCCAGGTTAGATGGAGTACGAACCTGAACACCAGACGATCCGTTAAACTTCACTGGCACGCTCACCTGGAAGGGGCAGAAAGGAGGAGAAAGGGCAAGAAAAAACATTACGGACTTTAAAACTTTAGATGTTGTTGAACTCCCTACTGTTCCTGCATAATTAGCCTAAAACACTGATCCAAGAGACAGCCAAAGTAAATCAAAACATGCTCTTGAACCATGTGGAGTACCGACATGGTCCTGATCTTTTCTGAGAGGTAACACTGGAACACAGCAAACTAATTTCATTTACATATTTTACATCTTTTACAAGTTCTTGGCCAATGTAGCCTCACACTTGCCTCAACATCCCACTTTTTGCCTTTTACACACAGACCAGTCCAGGGACTTTGTCGTAGCTTTGAACCCACTGAAGCAACATTTCACATTTTCAGAATTTCATTGGCTACATGCCCGGTCATCAGCATAGTCAGTTGCAACTGGCTTCTTCTTTACATAAATAAGAGGGGCAGGCACTTCTCTTTAACATGGACTGTCTTTAACTATTGCACGTTGTGGACACAACACAGAAGCTCATACTGATGTGAGTGAGGTGTCAATCGAAATGCCAGACTGCAGATGACATGTTGAAATCTAGATTTCAGAAGTTTTACATGCAAACTGGAGTAATGACAGAGAAAAGAAGGAAGATTTAGCACAACTTCTGAAGACGAAGACTCGACTGTGTGTGTACCTTGCTGGCAGCGTTGCGGGCCTGCTGAATGAGCTGTCTGATGCGGTTGATGTTCTCAGATATGTTTGGCATCTGGGCGGAGTGATTCTGCAGTTCATCCAGTTTCTTCATGAGCGTAGGAATAGCTTCACCCAGCTTGTTTACTACAAATACACAGAGAGAGCGACAGCAAGTGATTCACATCCCAAATAACAGCATAGTTTTAAATCTTTATGTTATAGTAAAACATTAGAACATCTGTTTTATGTGTGTTTCATTTGGACTGCAATTCACAGTTGATGATTTATTAATCTGATGATTGCTTCCTTGATTTAGAAAGTTGTAAAAAAAAAAAAACTAAATAAAAAATGCCTTTTGCATCTCATAGTCCAAGATTAGATTTTCAAATTTGTCATTTTGTCTAATCAGTAAATGGTAAATGGTAAATGGTCTGCACTTATATAGCGCTTTTCTCAACCTTAGTAGTATCCAAAGCGCTTTACAATGTGTTTCACATTCACCCATTCACACACACATTCACACACCAATGGCGACAGAGCTGCCATGCAAAGCGCTAATCTACCATTGGGAGCAACTTGGGGTTCAGTGTCTTGCCCAAGGACACTTCGGCATGCGGAGAGGCCGGGGATCGAACCGCCAACCTTGCGATCAGTGGACAACCCGCTCTACCACCTGAGCCACAGTTTTAGACTAATCAGTAGTCTAAAACCCAAATACTTCCAATTCAAGGAGACAAAAAAGACAGGAAAAGCTGGTAGCAGCAAATGTTCAGTGTTTTTTCTGAAGGCTGGTAATTATTAATAGGCTAAATATTTGTTGGCATACTTTCACTCAGTCAACGAACTGATTATTCGGCTGTCTTGGTTCTATTTTTGTTACTGTACATGGTGTGATCAAAATGTGTGCTGCCTGTGCACAGAGCGCATCACAAGAACACGAGTTAGGATGTTGCCACTCTATCAACACCAGGACTGGTGTCACACATGATTTTATGACCACTGACAGGTGCACAACTGTGATTTCTTCATGGACATCAAACTGTCACAGAGATCAAACATCACATTTTGTCAGTCAGCATATGAGATGATAAACTTTTATGTGGTGGATCATCACTGGTGATGAGGGGCGGGTCTCTGGCTACCACCAAGACAAGTTTTCTCAGTGGAAGAGCCACAGTCTTCAACACAGAACAAGGAGTGATGGGTCAGGAGCACCAGGATAATTTGCTTTTTGTTCTTTAACGGTCACAGGAATTCGTCCCCCAGAGTTGGAATGTCAAGGCAGAGCTCTGATGTGACGCCGTGAGGTGTTTGAAGAAGAACATGACCTGAACTGTGCGATGTGGGCACTTCGACCGCTCTGAGCACCCAAAATGAAATTCAAGCTGAAGCGTCACCAGTTTGACACAGTTTAAGAGATTCAGCCCTCATTGCAGACACCCTTAACATGCACACAGAACGAACTGTAAGGTGTTGGTAAGAGCACTGGGAATATCGCTGCACATGGAGACTAATTCAGCTTAAATCAGGCACCGATTAAGATTTTTATAGGCAGTGTCTTGGATTTTTGGGATCACACCTCACATAAATGACCATAAGTGATGGATTTACTTGCTGAAATTACTTGTGAGGTCATCTTAAAGACAAAACAGGCTTCTAAAGGTAATTGAAGCAAGCATGCAGCATTATTATTTTATTATTAAATGACATGAAAAGAAGGAGTGAACACTGACGGACATCAACCAAACTGTGGGATGTGTCTTTGGTGATACATTCAGAAGCTCCTACCCGTGTTGTTGGCATCCATCAGGGCGTTGTTGATGTCATCGTTGGTGGCGTTGGCGTCCCCGTACGCCTGCTGCCATTGGTCCAGCTGCTCTTTAATCGGGCGCAAGGCATCGTTGACTTGGGTGGCCGTGGTGTTCGCCTGATTTGCCATTTGCTTTGCTTCATCAATCTCCTGAGTCACATCTGCTCATCACAGAAAAAGATGAAGTTTTATTTTAGTAATTAAGTTTTGCAGTAGAAAAAACAACCCAAACTTTCTTTTAAGGTTCAAAATAAACACACAGTCAACTTGAAAAAATCAAAATACTGTATTGCATTTTCACCAAGGTGTATTTGTGTGGATTACAGCTAATTTTTTGAGGACATCCAATGATCTCTATTTTGAAAATGAAATGTAGTTCTTCTGCATTTCAGTGTGGCTTCTGTGTGTGTTGAATGTGCGTACTTGTGGTAAAGTTGAGGTTGTTCTGAATCGCCTCCAAATCCTTCATCACTTGGACCTGTTTGGTTTTGGCGTCGTCCAGTCGTTTTTTAGCATCTTTCAGTTTCGGCTTCAGGTCTGTGCAGCACAAAAACAAATTTAACATAAAAACATCCCAAGCCGAAGTCTCTGCTCTTGCTTGATTTCCTGACATACCTCATATGAATCAGCAATATGAAAGTACTGATGTATAGATGTGCATTTACCGTTGTTCAGCTCGTCATCAAGCTTTTCGACCTCATCTTTCAGCTCTATACTGTGGTTCCTCAGAGAATCAGCAGTCGAACTGAGGTCCTGGTCCTTTATGTTCTAAAGACACACAGCAGTATTAGAAGCTAGACACAAACAAATAAATCACCTGAAGCCAGTTTTTGAGTTGTTTGAGTTTGTGTGTCATATGTGTGTGTCCTGTACCTCCACAGTGTCATTGGCAGCCTTGTCAGCCATCTTGGCAGCCTCTTCTGCCTCCTTGATGCTGTTGATAATCTTGTTGTAAGCTTGTGTTACGTCTATTAATCCTTCACTCTTGGTTTCGGCAATCAAACTGCAGACAAATGTAGACGTTTAGCAGCTACTCACAATGTTTTTTATTCATGATAAAATGGCAACATTATATGCTGAACTCTCAATCCTAAAGGAGAGTTTGATTTTTTTAAGTTTTTTTTTTTTCAAGTCCTCAAAATTACACCATTTATCATAGTAAAAAATGTAAAAACTAAAGAAATTGTCTGATTTAAAACTTCCCAATGATCCTTGAACTCGTCATGTGTGACTTTTTATCTTCTCAATACTAAGTTGCAACATTATTACATGCAGATGTTTTCTAGCCATCCAGTGCGTCATGTTCACCTGCCTTCTATACCATCTGACAAACATGGCATACGGTTGGAGCTAACTGCTCTCTCACCTGGACAAGTTCATTGCTAAAGCGTTAAGCATCTCTGCGTGCTTCTCTGCCTGCTCCACCAGGGGGATTTTGGAGTCCGCCCAAGCAAAATTCTGCACTTTCTTTGCCAAAGGTGTCCTGGCGCCGTCCAGCTGGGCCGCCAAACGCTCGTACTCCTGTAAAACAGTGTCAAAGAGGAAGAATTCAGGGGTGTGGCCTCGTGTTTAAGACCTATACTATACCTCTCCAATGTCTGCTGTTCAACTCCAGACAGGGACCTTAGTTACATGTCATCACCCTGCTGTAGTTCCTGTCTGTACCTCCACTGACACCCTCACAAAAAGCATAACAACAAAAAAGAGTATTGCAGTATTGATCCGAACTACACAGGACATCTGTACTTAATTGTAAAAAAGTGCGTTGTTTTTATTCATGTCATACACCAACCAACACCCCTAATGGCAATGGCACATGACAAGTGTTGTGAATGCTTCTGTGAGCAAATGTTGGAACCAAGACGTGATTCAAGCATGTAAAACAAAAGCATTTCTCCTGGCATACTGAGAAGAAACAGTATGCCAGGACTTCATAGTAAGTAAGAACTTAGTATGAAGTTCTTACTTACTGTACTTAGTATGAAGACAGGATATTCTTTTTTCTCGCAGTTACTTTGTAAATTATCATTAATGTATTGACAATATAGATAAACATTCATTGTGACATGAGTAGAAACTGCACTGTATGATTCCAAGTTTAAATCTGTGTTTTTGTTTGTTCTCACCTCCTTGGAGTCTTGAAGCATGGAAAGCACATCGTTGACTTGAGCGACATCGTCTTCAGCCATGTTCAGCTGGTCGGTCACCTCCTTCTGCTTCGCCAGCAAGTCTTGTATTCTCCTCTGAGAGGGTGACAGAATATTTACATATCAGAGCGGCTTTTGTTCACTCCTTCAAGATGTTTCATGTTGATTTAATCCTTTTCTAATCTCACTGGAGATGTCCCAGTCGGATCTCAAAGATCAGGATCAGCGCCAATCAAGGCATTTCTTAACTGATGGGTATCTGCACAAACATAAGCCAATTGATTGTTTACGTCTGCTGTTACACAGGTGTTGTAAAGGGTGAGCACAACTAGTTTCAGGAAGCTAGCGATGCTTAATCAGATATTACTGATTTAGTCAACAGACGCATGACATGAAAACAAAGCAGTTCTATTACATCTTTTGCTGAGATATAGGAATGATATCTTAACTGATCCCAGCTTGGCTTAAACAGATGACATTTGGCTTGAGGTCCTTAAGTGTCACTGAAGCATTTGTCATGGTGACCCACAATGATGATTGACCCCCACAATGCTCTCTGCTTGCCAACACTGGATTGCCCAGAGTCTGAGTGACCCCCCCCCTCACTAAATAGCAAGAAACTCCACCTAGTGGAACAACTAGATACTGCAGCTAATCTACAACATATTTTCTGACATGCATGTCGAGAATACAGTCTGTTGGAGTCATGGACCACACTACATTTTAAACAATGCCCTTCTAAAGCTTTACAAGATCCGTGACCACCTGTGTAACATCAAGGAACAACTTGGATGCAGAACTGCATTTTTTCAATTCATGGTGGAGCTATTCAGTTGTCAAGCATATACACCGATAGTAATAAAATTGAATCTGATTGGGACACGATATTAAATGACTTGGATCAGGTGCAAAAAATACTTGAGTAGGACATCCCTTAAACTCACGTTATTGTCCTCCATGGTTTTCTCATTAACATTGTTGATCTCTGCAGCTCTGGCAGTGTTGTTCACAGCTTCATTCAGGGCATCTCGAAGGTCCATCATTTGAGAGTGGAAGCGGGACAGACGGTCTTTGATAGCTTTGGCTAAGTCATTGTTGTCTCCATGACGACCTGCCAACTCCTTGTTAACACGATCCAACACTAGCAGAGGACAGAGATTTTACTAAGTCATCACCTTTTTTGTATGACCTGTTGATATTGTGCCATTTTGCATTTGCTGAGTTATGATCACAATACACAGTTGCATTATTGTCTCTCCTGTGGGATGCTAACACTGGAGGAACAGAGCCCATCAGTGTCTTATGGATGTATGTGTTTCTCTAAGTGAATAAACTTACATTTCTCTGCCTCTGTCTTCTCTTTGTCGGCCATTTTCTTCTGTCCCACACAGCTCCTGTACCTCATCTCCCTCATCATGGCCTGCACCTCCCTCAGCTTTGTCTCCTTCTCCTCATCGTCCTGCTCCGCCTCAGTCTCGTTCTGTAGAGACCGGTTCGCCATCATCATGATGTCTATGGAAGAACAAAAGTTTCGTAAAAAAAAAAAATGTATCAATCAAGCAGTGTGTAGCGTTAGTGGAATGAGGCAGTGACAAAGTGCATGCAAAAAATGTCATCTTTTTCAGTGGATGGAAAATTATAAAAATGATAGTTTAAGGTTTAGATGACGGCGCATGTTGCAGGGAAGATGCAGTTTTTTAGAATTACAGAAATTTTGTTAAAGGACTTGTGTCACGATCCAACTGACACAAGAAGATGTCAGTAATATTTTACAGCACAAGTTTAGATATAGAGGATGTTTTTGAAAGAAATTGAAGAAAGTCAATTGAAGTTATCCATCCAAGATTATGTATTTTCTATGTCCTTCTGCTTTTACTTGGTATAGAGACAAACCACACTTTAAATTCTCTTCTCCTTTAAGGATTACATTTGAATAATGCAAATTCAAGTTTAACGTCAGATGTGCATATGTAAATATTCAGTGTTTGTAACTACCGTTTATATCGTTTGTCATGTTGTTGAGGAAGGCCAGCAGATCTTCTGCCCTCTGGTGTGTGTTCATCGTACTGTTATTCAGGTCACCAACCCTGTCAGTCATTGCTGCCACCTGAAAATACCACAGCACATAACACTCTCACATACACATCAAATGTTCATTTTATTTAGTTGTGACAAAGGACACTCTCTGATAATAGATTTTCACCATTTCTGACCCAAAAGAAACAAAAATGTTGCTTTATAAATCTGATTATGTGACTAATAAAAACACTTGAATGAACTTATCACTCATTTTATCATGAGAAATTTAAACCACATTGAGGAGAACTTGCCACAGAATTGCTATTTGTTTTGCCCTGTCAAGCGCTCCGTCTTGTCTAATAAAACACTACAACAAAGCTACTGAGCAAGGAGCACTGCTCTATATGCTTCTACATATTAATCAGTGAATAACCTGGGCTGGATTCACTCAGACAGATTCAAGCCTCTTTAACCCTCTGAACCCCAAAACCTGCTGCTAGCTTTGAAAGGCATGTTTTAAATGACCAAAATGACACAATCTTTCAGAGCCAAAAACTGTATAAACAGGAGGAATTGTAAGATTTTCAACTTGTCGACATTCCTTGAACTTGTCAGGCGTGATATGCCATTCTGTCAAAAAGCTGAGTCAACTGCTGTTTCCATAGAGATGCAGGACTTTATACTGCTGTAGAAAATGAGTCTGCAGTGTGTGAAAATGTGACAGGAGAAAAAAAAATGCCCTGAAACTGCTTGGAGTTCAGAGGATTAAATAGCACTTTGGTGTTGCAGACGAATTAGATTGTTCCAGTGAGGGATAAAACAATGCTCAATGTATCTAGATGTTAAATGTGTGTGTGTGTGTGTGTGTGTGTGTGTGTGTGTGTGTGTGTGTGTGTTCCTGACCTTGCTCTGCAGCTCATCAATGTCATCATTGACATTCACGATCTCAGCATCCAGCAAGTCGGCCCGATTCCTGCTCTCATCTAGCGTACTGTTGTACTTCTCTATGGCACGCTGGAATCAAGGGAGGATAATTTAATTCATATCTGATGATACCCAAGACAGCGCCAACATTTGTTTTTGTGTGTATAAACTCACAGCCATGTCCTCCACAGACTTGTTGAGATTGTTCAGCTGTGCCCAGGCCATGGAGCTGGCGTTGAGGCTGCTCAGCTGACCTGCGACTGAGCGGAAGTTGTCGTTCATCTTGTCCAGATCCTCCAACAGGACAATGACACAGCTGTCACAGGCTGCATGGGGGAAACACACACAAACACACTTCAGTCCATTCCTACATAACATAGGTGATGACATGCAGTAAAAGGGCATAACTCAGGCTGCGGCAGTAAAGACCACAGCTCTTATATAGTTGTGTGTTTCACTTACGTTCACAGTGCATGCCATGCTGGTTCTCCATAGGGACACTGTATCTCTGTGAACAGGTGTCACACTGTTTTCCTGTCATCCCGTCAGGACAGCGGCACTCTCCTGTCCGAGGGTCGCAGTGACCTCCTTTACATTCGCACTCTGGATGTAAAGCAGAGAGGTTTTAATGTAAAAACATGTCGGCACAAACCAAAAACTTTCTGGGTGTTTTTTTTTTTTTTTTTGCTGCTGCTACATTTTACGTTGCACTGTAGTATAAAGTTCCACAGCTCTGTGTAACAGCACGACCATGGCTACAAGTAGAAACAACTTTGATACGTCTTTTGTGCTGTTTAAAGTTATGATGTCAGATATCATTAAAAAAAAAACTAAAGTTACATTTTTTAATTTGTTATTTTACATTAAAAGAAAAAATATATACTTGACATACACAACACTCTTTAACTTTCCACAGTACTGGAAGAAATGTAAACCATACATACTATAGACATCTTACTACCTATGTTATAAATGAAATTCCATGCTTGTCTCCTGTTGGCTCAAGGTAAACACAGCCTGCAGTTCAGCCGAACAGTTGAATTTTTGTAAACATGGCTGTTGGTTGCAGCCGAGTCACTAATGGCGTCACAGTTCATCTGAGGAGTGCAGAACTTTTTGTTTTTTGCGTAATCTAGTCAGAGTAAACTGCTTATTTTTGGCAATTTTTAATGAAGACTTGTAGAATAAAGTGAGCTTGATGAAATAACACAATCTTAAGTTTAGTTTTCAACTGGAACAGTACATCTCAGGTAAGTAGATCAATGACTGTCAGAAAGTTGAAAATCTGACGAGTCTTTCTGTTGCTACAGTTTCCACTTCTGATAAGTGGTGTAATTTTAGTGATTTCATAAAGATGACATGCCTTTAAAACCATAACAATGGCTTTTGGGGTTCAGAGAGGTAATTTTATTCAAAAGCAGCTATCGCATCATATCAATGCTAATTTACAGACATTATTATGGCTATTATTTGCGTTCTATGATTGGAACCAGTACCTGCTACTACTGTTACTGCTGTTGTTGGCAATGCAACATTTGTGTGTTTGCTGGAATACAAGTTGATTGATCACTGCCAACATTCAACCTGAGCTGAATTCTGGAAAAGCTCAGAGTGCAGGATGAGTTATATGGCACTATAATGGCAGCAATATATCAGTAATTTTGGTTGCCAGCAAGTAAGCTGTCATGTAGAAGTAGCTGGAGGCAAACGCTTTGTACAACCTTGTTATTGGCGCCTTGGTGGGGCGGAGGTATGTATTGCTGTTTGTTTGTCTGTCAGCAAGATTACACAAAATCTTCCAAGCAATGCTGACATTTTGTGGAAAGGTGGAAGAACCCATTTAACTTCGGTGCAGATCTGGACCACTCTTTAAAACTGGTGGAGGACTGTCTTGTCTGAGTGCCATTCTAGTCCCTCAATGGCTGTTTCATGCGTTCACTCACTCTTGCATCCGTTGGGTCCATAGTCCCAGTGACCAGGAGCACACTGTCTGCAGTTTGGCCCGTTGACTCCAGGCTGGCAGGTACACTGACCACTCTGAGGATTACACGGCTGGACGAGAGCTGCCGAGGCTTCGCAGTCACACTGACGACAGCCAGAGCAGGAGTCGAAGCCAAAGGATCCATCCTGAGAAAAACAGCAGATTCAGGTATTCACACCGGAGAAGACAGTTTGAAGTTTGCTAGCAGCAACATTTTGGGTTGGATCGTCTCATTGCGAAAACTAACATAATTGCAGACGACACCTGCCACTGACTGGCACACAACTGGATTACTCCTTTGATTGCATTTTGTTTGTGCGGCTTTCTGTCAGCAGGATTACACAAAAACTCCCAGTTTTTTCCAATTTTCACAGAACTCGGTGAATAGGTAGAGCATGGTCAAATAAAAAATCTGGCGAATCATATTGGAGGCCTACGCTCTCCGAGTGCACATCTAGTTTAATAAGATTGTGTGAAACAGAACTTTGGTCAAAACAGAGAATTTTGTTATCAGATGTTTGTGCTTGTTCTGAGTTGAAGTTTCATGCTGTTGCTTGTATTATGTAGGGAATGTATAGGTATTTATAATAGGGCCATTTTTTATAATTCTCTATACCAATAAATGACAATGTCATCAATTACAAACAGCATGTGTCTGACACATAGCAAAGCTGCCCTTATTGATCCCAGCTTGTCTTAATTACATGAGTTCTGTCTGGAGCCTATTAAGCATCACAGAAGTCTTAGTCATGTTTAAAGTGAAATAGGTCCGAAGATATTGATTTAAACAGAAATACATGTGCTGTCTGACTCATTACTTCGACAAATTCATATGGTAGTTGAACATGCATGCTGCATGGCATGCTGGCAAAAACAATAACAACAAATATTTCAATGTGTTGTTGTGAATGACTGAACCCGATTCAAGTGATAACATTATAATTCAGGGCAGTGCTACACTGAAGATAAAAAAAAAGTAGAAAGTTAAAGTCTCTTACCACACAGCGGTCGCAGAGCGCTCCTTCGACTCCTGGTTTACAGCGGCACTGTCCAGTGTGAGGGTCACATGACTCGGTCCCGCATGGAGAACAGTTGCACTCTATGTAACAAGAACACAATATACCTCACCCACCATAATCGGCTATTTGGAAACTTGTTTACCTAATTTAAGCTTGCTCTGATCAAATGAATGTTAACAGATGACAACTTGTTCCCGTGCCAACTCTAGTGTCGAGGCCGAAGCCGAACTCACTGGTGCAGTTCTTGGCATTGATTGCGTCTCCGTAGTAACCAGGAGCGCAGACGTCACAGTGGGGTCCGGCTGTGTTGTGCATGCAGCTCAGACACTCTCCGGTCAGCGGGTGACAGTCAGTGAATAGCATGTTGGGGTCTGTGTTGTCATGGCAATGGCACCGCTGGCACCTACTGCCAAGAACCATCGGGTTGCCGTAGAAACCAGGGGCACACCTGTGTAACAAGCTCACAGTTCATAACATGTATCTACTGCAAATGGTAAATGACCTTTAACCTCTTGAATCCCAAAACATGCCAATAGGTTTGACAGGTATGTCATCTTTAAAAAATTGCAAAAATGGCGCTATTGTCATAGTAAAAACAAGCCAATAAAACAGTCAGAAACGTTGGACTTTCTCCATTTGTCCTTGATGTAATGTGCAATGTGTGGTTCAAGCATGAAAACTAAGCAGATCTAAGCTCAAAATTGTAATATTCCATTAAAATCAGTTTCTTCTACATGAGCTTGCACCAGATCCTGCAGAACTGAAAAAAAATGAAATTTCTGTGATCCAGAAAGACATGTACTAGAATAAAGTATAAATAATTGCACAGACGGACAGATGAAAACGTAAAGAGGCTAAAAACACTGATCACTTGCTGCATCTGGTGTTACTGACTGTTAAAATGACTTTTACTGCTTAATCAGAATAATGGTTTTGGGGAGAACAAATCCACTTTGTGTTGATGAAACTTTTACCTTTCACAATTCGGTCCTGCGTAACCAGGCATACACAAACACTGCATCCTGTCGCTTTTCTGCACACAACCCTCTGCAAAACTACACAGACAGAGAGAAAGATTAAGTTACTGTCAAACTGTGTATAGTCCAGTCAAAAGGACGGTCAGGAGAGTGGTTGGGACAGATGATGGCACAAACTGTGACAAAAGTTTGACTGAGAAAAATAACAAAAGAATGTACAGAGGAGAATAAGTGTACGGACTTGTTGGATGGGGCCCTCAGTGGGCAGGGACAACTGGAGCATGACACGGCCTGTCCATCAAGGCTGTTGTTACCCAGGAAACCACCCTGGCACCTCTCACAGTGCTCACCGGCAGTGTTATGTTGGCAGTTCTGATGGTAAATACAGACAGTGAGTAAACTACAAACATTGCTAAAGGAAAAAAAAAATCATTAAGAGGGATGTTGTGAGAAAGTCTGCATGTTTATTATAGAAGACTCACCACACAGACTCCTGATCCGTCCAGACAGTGGTCAGAGTGTCCGTTACAGTTACAGGGAACACATTTCCCCAGAAACAGGCCGATGGTGTCTCTGTAGTAACCTGGAGCACATTTCTACAGAGAGGGGAGGAACATTAAAATGCGGACTTACAATGATTGTTATCTTTTTTTTTTTTTTTAAAGATTTATTTTAGGCCTTTTGCCTTTATTGGAGAGGACAGGACAGTGGATAGAGGCAGAAACAGGAGAGAGCAGGGAAAGACATGCGGTAAATGGCTGAGGCTGGACTGTAACAGTGACGCTATCAACAACTAATCTGGTCCCTCACCTGACATGAGTCTCCGAGGTAGTTGGCCGGACACATGCAGATCTCCACATTGTTGGCGTGGCGACCGGTGGGAAGACTCTCAGCTCCCTCCAGCACGGCGCCGCGCAGCGACACTGAGTGGGCTGACTGAGAGTGGAGGGCTCGGATCTGCAGAGACTCCAGACCGACCAGAACCATCATCAGCTCCTCCCGAGACACAGAGTTGCCGGTCTGAGCGTGGCGGAAACTTCCCTGTGAGGGGAGAAGAGGAATCATGATGAGTTTATCCCACGGGGTTACACGTTTGTACTTCACAATGACCTTTAAATTTCTGCACTCCTTGACTCCGCTTCTCCTAGAGCTACATCCTGATACTCAGAGATGTGGGGTTATGATACATATCCAGCATTACTTCACTTTCATCAGACCAGCTGACCAATCAGAGCAGACTAAGTAGGATCTTAAAGAGATTGGTGCTAAATCGAAGCGTTTCAGACAGAAGGTGAGAAGATGTGTACTATGAGAAACCTAATGTGCTTTTTTGAACATTAAAGCATGTAAACATATTCTTGTAGAAGCCAAAAATAATATTACAAACCTATAAATGAGCATAACATGCGCTCTCTAAGGTTTAAAGCCAGATTATATAACCTGAGGTCAAAATCTTCCCAGCTAACAACGTTGGGTCTCTTGTTTTTCTACATGCACGTCTTGGCAGATGAGAGGATTTCCCTATGGTGTTTTAATACTAAAAGTCTAATCCGACATGTCGATGCCAGTCTCTGTGAGTTTGGCTGTGAAAAGTCAGCTTCTCACATAAATCTCCTGGCTCGTCTATGCTGAACATCCTAGGGCTGTGTGAAAAGGTGGCTCTACCTCAACTATGTGAACTATCCCCAGGTGAGGCTCTTCAGGTGAGGAGTACTCTCTCTCCATGAACACCAGGGTCATCTGGTTACCCTGCAGGACGAAAACAGACGTGTAAGACAGCGCATGGGTGTGTTCTGTATCAGATATCTATCCCAGCACATTTACAGGTAAAGGATTGTTACATACAAGTTGTGCATGCATATGTGCTGGTATAATATGTCTGTGCATGTCTGCTGATGGAAACATCTGTGCGTGTGCATGTGATTTAGCGAGTGTGTTCTGCACCTTGAGAATGATGTCGGGCCTGGAGGCTTCTGCAGGCAGAGACAACACATCGCCTCTCATGGTCTGAGTGTGGAGACGATACCTCAGGTAACCTCCGTAGGACGAGACCTGTGGAAACAGGGGAAGCGATGAGGCAGAAAGTAAAGATTTTAAGGAAAAAGAGCAGACACGGAGCTTTAACCCTATCCCTCTGCATCTTAATCCAGACAACAATGGATTACATTCCGACCAGACAGTCGAAGAAAAACAAGATTGGAGGGCTTGCGTTTTATGCGTGAAAGATAAAATACCTGTACTCCTGTGGTAACCATGCAGGTATTTGCAAGCTGACATCTGAAGCTGCTATATGAAGCGTAACAGGACTCAGTCTGGGATTTAAATCAAACCCTCAGCTTAAGCACTGATGCTGGCTGAATCACACATGAAAGCTGTTGAGTCAAACCTCCAGACGAAACACCGAGCCTTGTCTGAGCCTTTGGATCAGTGATGCGGGACATGTCTGTGTTTAGAATACACATGTGTTTGTTGTAACCTTGCTTGTGACTCTCATGTGGTGCTTTTAGGTTCACCTTAATGCTGCTTTCCTTTATCCTAATGTTTAAAGTCCCTCTCTGATCACCGGTGTAACCCATAATAACTGTTATATTTCAACATCAATGCATTAAAACCAGTGTATTATGTATATTATTTATATTTTGTATATTTGAAAGACATATAGAAGAACCCAGTGCAATATTGTTATTTTCCATATTCAGAGGAATCTGTGCAATATCTGAATTTCTGCATATGGAAGAATCTGTAAAATATCAACAGTACCGTGCATATTTCTTGTTTATTTTTCTGCTCTTGTCCCAACATGTTTGCACGATTCCCTTAGCTGCTGTAACACTGCAAATTTCCCCACTGTAGGATTAATAAAGGCCTATCATATCTAACATATCTAAAACTCATCTGTGTGTATCAAGTGATGTATTCAAGTGTTCTTTCCCATGAAAATGACAGAACTGTACACTGTTGCTACCTGCAGTTTAAAGGAAACGCTCAGTCATGGTGTTAACTTATTACACTTATGATGTCTTCATATATAAATATGTAGGCCTATATATGGCATTTTGTTTTGGTCTTCTCATTACTTCAAGTGACTCAGGTTGCACAATGTTGAGCAGAAACTTAAAGTAGTTGTTGTCTTTTTTATTTCTCATCTTTGACTGATGAAGCCACACTTGCAAACACAATCATCTTCATCCTCATCACAAGAGACATCCTCAGTGAACCTTCTCTGAGTCAATACAGGGCGATTAGGTAAACTGAAACATACACGTCTCCAGCCATTTTAAGAGCATGCTAGAAAGGCCGCTATCAACAAAACATTCCAGGGAGCCCAGTCTGCCCTGTCATGCCTAACTTGTTATTATTACAACTGACGCTGATGATATTCCAAGGAAATATCTCTGCTGAGTACATAATCTGGTGTGTTTAAAAGCAGTTTTTAACACTACTAAGTGCTTAAATGTGACTTTTTTATCACTTGGTGATGCAAAAGCTTTTGTTAGGACAAGTATCAAAGAGTTTGGCTATAACAACAACAATATACTGCAAAAGAAGCTCTGTGATGTTGACTTAACATATTGCTGCTACTTCATGTGTCTCCACATGTTAGTCATGTTGTGCAGTTTGTTGGAATGATCCAGTGCAGAAAACGGAACTTCTGTTTGAACAAGTCTTCCAGTAGTCCTTATACTGTGTAATATCAGCTCATGATATGTCCTTCATGGCTGTCAGACCAAAGACTACGACCAGTTTACTCCTTCCCACTCCCTCTGCGGGTCGTTTCTCCCTCTTACCTTGTCTCCCAGGTAGGTCCTGGGTGCGTGCCAGTGGAGGTCCTGGTAAACATCGGGCACGTCACTGAGGTCGGCCTCCACAAGGTCCTGACCAGGATACACCGTCACTGGTACTTCCTGTCTGTCTGCTCCAAGCAGCACCCAGCCCTCCATGTTCATGATCTGCAAGAGAGGAGAATAAATAAAATACCGCAGGAGGGTACAAGAAGAGGCGACAAGAGACCTGAGCAGAACACAGCAGAGATCAGTTGTAAGATCAAAGATATAACTGAAGTTACTGAAATGTTGAAAAGCATTTCCAGGTGATATACAATCAGAACCTTTAGTCACCATCTTCACAGGATAAACACTGGAAAATATTAACTTTATTGAGAATTTAATAACAGAGATGACACTGAATAGAGGACTCTAATGTGAAGTAAGTTCCACACAGCCCAGCTTTCTTTATGTGTATGTGGCTCCACATTATAATTCCAGGTTTATATGTTTTTTGTAAAATGAACAAGAAAGAAACAAAACTTTTCATTTTTCTTTTTAATGATTGCATTGTGAAAAAAAACAAACACAAAAATCTCTCAAGTGAAATTTGGAAGACAGAGATTTGTGTTCACGTGGAACCCATTGGTTGGTTGAGAAAACAGGTTTTAGGAACCTTGAAGCAAGCGATAAATTGACAGTAGTCATTCTGTAGCTCACCCACATGGCAAATTTCTTGAAAATGCCTTTATTTTTAAAAACATATGATAGAATCTTAAAAAAGCAAATATGAATACCTCCCTGCGTCTTTTGTCAGAGCTGCGACAGCGGTCGGTGGCTCCGAAGCAGAAGCAGCTGGTGCAGCCCTTCGGGTTGGTTGGATCCAAGTGGAACGTACCAACTCTGCACTGATCGCATCGAGAACCCTGGACGTTCTCCTGCAGGTGGAGGGAACACACACAGCGGGTTAACACGTGTGAAGGGGTGGAGGTGTTCAGAGAGTGTGTGTGTGTGTTTTTCTTCACCTTGCAGAGACACTGTCCTGTGAAGGAGTCGCACACTTCCTCCTCCGTTCCCGCCTCATTGCAGTCACATGGCCTGCAGTTGGGGTAACCATAGAAACCAGGGGCGCAGCGGTCGCACTGACGGCCGACGATGTTGTTCTTACATCTGGATAAAAAATGAAAACGATTGCTGATTCGTGTTTAACTGCTAGCTAAAAGCACCGCAGTTTATTTATTCCTATCATCAATCACAAATGACAAATTAATATTTTGACTTTTGAAACAGATACTCTGGCATCCGACTACATGTGACATACAGCTTCATGGGTTACTGCCAGGTGCTGGGAACTTCAATGATGAGCCAGTGTAGGCAGAAAAATGCTTCCAGCTTTACATCCTTGTCTTGTCTGAACAGAGCTGACACATTCCTGTGTTGTGTGCGTTTGTAAGAGAGTGAATTTAGATATCTTGATGCTTATGGGTGAGGCACAGAATGGAAGACAGAGTTTAATGGGGAGGAGGGAAGATGAGAGACGAGGAGACAGAGTAGGTATTCATGCAAAACTATCAGCAGGAGTCACCTGATTACAGTAAGTGAGAAAAACACTCAGAAATTAATGTTGAAAATGAATAAAATAAAGATCAATGTGTGTAAATAAACCAGTGCACTTGGAGCTTCAGGTTACATTGCAAACGTTCAGTAAATGTTTTCACTGAGCAGCACCTTGCTGAGGCTTTACAATGATTCCAATGTTAGTTACTTCTCAAGTTTATAGTTAAGATTCCTTCGCAACAATGATGACAATCAGACCAAACTTCATATTTATACCAGTTTGATTTGAATAACTGTGATGTAATAGACTGTAGCTGATGTGTGGATCTGCACCTACAGTTTAGTGCACATGCATACTATGGACTAACCGCAAGGTTTAATCATCATAGTGTGAAATACAGTTTTACTGCTCCTGTTACTAAAAACTAAAAATCCAGATCATTATTGATGTGTGATTAATTTTGCAGGAAGTTTCTAAAATCATTTCATTGTTTGATCACTGGACGAAAGGCTTCAACTACTCGTATCGTCTACTGATCCTTGTCAGGACGATGAGGGAAATCTTTGTGTGCTGAGTAATAAACAGCTGCCTTTGCTACCATCTTTGTTTTTGTAAATATAGAAATTGCTGATTGGCAGCTTTAAGAAGGCCAAAACCTTCAGGGGGAGTAAAGTGGCAAAGCTGGCACAGATGGGCCACATCGTGATGGTACAAAACCTGAAGAAGGAATAACAGAAGCAGATCAGGATGAAGACAGACAGCTGCTGTGTTGTTGGAAGCCATCAGGGGAACCAGAGCTGAAAGTTTCAGAAGTGGCAGCTTGGAGAGAATGCAGACAAGAGTTGGCAAGTACAGCTGGGCAAACACACAGGCAGAGCCAAGAGCGTGTCAGAAAACCAAACGGCATGAAATAACTACCTTTTTAGGTATTTCTGAACGGAGGCCTGACATTTGAGAGTTCATCTAACACAACCAAAGACCTACTATCTGTCATGAGTGGTGGCAGCAGGAGATTATTTATGATGTCTGGTAAATAAAAACACTTAAACTGTGCTTAGAGGGGGATGATGGATGTAGATGTGGGATGGGTGAAATACAGTTCCTTCAGAATCTTTATTCATCATTGCCTCTACTGTTTTGTCTGTGCCGTACCTGCACTGTCCGCTGAGCGTGTCGCAGCTGACATCAGGGGTGATGACACCGGGCCGGGAGCAGTTGCAGACCTCACACCCCACCACCGGGTGGCAGCCGAACGTCTGGGGCTCACACTGGGTGCACTCTGGGCGCAGAGTCCTCGGAGGACAGATGCAGTCACCGGTCACGGGCTCACATAACCTCGTACCACAGTTACAGGCTGCAGGCCAGATGAGAAACATACAGTTCATCACAGGAAAGACAAAAACAACTGAAAGAAGAATACAGTCGACTGCTGTTTGCAGCTTCAGAGACAAAGAGACAAATCCAGTTTTCTTGAAAAAAAAATTCTATCGTTTTAACTGACTTAAGTGAAACAATTATTAAGTAACAAATCATTTTCTTTAATGTTTTCCAAAGAAAGGCTAAGAAGCTCTGCTAACTTCTGATAGCTGATACTAATAGAACTATTATACTCCTTTCAGTTAAGCATTTTGTTTTACAGAGCCCATATTCTGTCTATTTACGGGTGTAGAATTGTATTTTTCGGGGCTACTAGAAGATGTTTAAAAGCTTTATTGTCCTAAGACATTATTGAAATGCTTGGATTAGCTCCTGTCTCTTTAAAGCCTCTCTCTTGAAAAGGTAAGTCTTCTCTGATTGGATATTTTGACCACAGTAAGTCATACTTTTTGCAGACCCACACCAACTTATGATCACTGTTAACAGCAGAAGAACAGAGTATTACCCATTGTGTGACATTTGTGATGAAAAAAAAAACAGGCATAAATTTGTGATTCGCTTAAAACTAAATATTAGTTATTCAGTCAGCCAGTCAGGCACTCACGTCTGCAGTTGGGGAATCCCCAGTATCCTGTGGCACACATGGAGCAGTCTCGACCAATCACGTTTGGCCTGCAGTGGCACTGACCGCCGAACTGCTCGCAGGTGTCACTCTCGGCTCCGACCTCGTGGCAGGCGCAGGGCATCGCCCCGTTGTTGAAGAAGGCTGATAGAGACACCGCCGAGCTGAGGCAGAACGGAGAGGCGGAGGATGGACTGGACACACAAGAGAGCAGGAGTCAGTGACAGAAGGAGGGAACAGCTCTTAAAATCTTACACCAAACGAGTGATATGCACTGATCAGCTACAGCATTATGACAACTGACAGGTGAAGTGTATAACATTGATCATATTGGTACTATGTGGTGTTTTGCTGGAAAACCTTGGACTTTGACATCAGTGTTGATGAGACTTAGACACCCAAATAAACATTGTCCCACAACAAGCACACTCCCTCATGCAAATGGAAATCCCAAATGTCACTGGCCTACCCCTGCAGGAAAATGCGCCCCACCACATGGCAAAAACATCAAACGATCAGGAACATGTTGAGGAACATGACAATGGCCCAACATGTTGATTTGACCTCCAAACTTCCAACCCCCCATTCTGATCAAGCATCAACAGGATGCAGTGGAACAGGTTTGATTGACAGAGGCCCCACTGCACAAGCCAGAGTACCCAAAGGATCCACTGCCAATGGCTTGGTTCCAGACCCCATAGGACACCCTGAGAGGTCCACTTGTCCATGCCTAATGGTTCAGAGCATTTTCGACCACATAAAGGGGACCAACACAATATTAGGCAGGTGGTCATAATGTTAGACCTGATCGGTGCCTTTTCTTTGGCTCACGACAGACATATTGAACTTCTTTGCCTGTTGGGATACTGACTTGACATAAAAGCTGTTTTGGCCGCAGTTGCTGATGAAGTCGTATGATTTGTCCAGAGGTTCTTCGTTCAGGTAGCTGGAGCTGTAGCTCGCCTCAGGGACGACAAGCACGTAATCCTGCAGGGACACGAGACATTAGATACAAGGGAAAATGAAGAGGGTACAATAAACTCTTACAGACAGACAGGCAGAAATGGAGAATATCCTTTTCCATATTTTAGACTACAAACCTAAGAGTCTCTCGGATTCCATCTTGAAGTGAACAATCTCAGAAACTACTTTCATAATTCTTTCTCTGGTCAAACCTCTTATGTGCTGGATTTATGTTGAAAGCTAAAATTCCAACCAGCAGCAGTCGACAGAAATTAAATTGAGCTAGAAGCTGTTTTAAGAAAGCTTGAGATGCTGATGCCGTGAATGCGCTGAAAGTATGTGGACTGCTGGAGAAGTGGATGCGCTGCAGAATGCATCTTTTTATTGGCTACAAGATGCGAGCATTCCTTTTTCCACTCAGTGAAGTTGGATCATGGCCAGTGAAGGCATTTTTTTTAACAGATCATTATCAGCTTTATGAACACAAACCAAAGCCTAATCCTTTGTTTACATCCACCGTCACACAGGAGTCATAAAGGGTTTGGTCTGATTGGCGGTTGGCAAACCAGCTTAAAGGTGCAGTTTTGCCTCCTACTGCGCAGAAGGTGTCGAAGGAAAGCACAGTTTGTGACAGGACACGACTACAGCATCTGTATGTGGAAATGTCTCAAATTGGAAAATGAAACCAATCCAACAGCCACTTTCAACAACTGCAGTGCTAGTCTTTTGAGAACTGGTGCTAACAGTGCTGCATTCATTACTACCAGGTTGATACAGTCCAGAATAAGTAAACACAATTTCCCCAAGACAGTGAAACTAAAGTCATTGCACTGGATGAGCAGCCCTTCATTGTTGGAGAGAATACCACAGTACACCTTAACTCTCCACTAGATTTCAGACAGTACCCTACCGGAGCTTTACAGAAAGGTTCATATACTCCCAGCGTAACATCCAGGAACAGCTTGTATGAAGAGCTTATACAATCTTTCCCATAGGACCTGAATGCAACAATAGCACCAGAGAAATAAAAGCAAAAATGCGTGCAGACTGTGGTGGATTCAGTGCAATCATGAGTGTAAGAAGACAAACTCCAAAACAGACTCCAGACACTGACTGACAGAAGAGCACAATCTCTTTACAACAGAGTGTACAAAAAAAAAGGTGGCAGTGAAACCTACCAGCCACAGAGTCTTGCCAGCAGGTATCTGCACAGTGAGGAAGATCTCATGGTCGGTCACATCCAGAATGATCTGGTTCTCAGAGACCAGGACGTTACGGCAGCCGTAAGCGTGAGGACAGAAGGAGGCGTTGGCTTGGCCTGAAGCACAGAGTGACTCATGAAACACTGGACAAGAATTTAATCAACCTGTTCTTTCTTAACTGTGCCTCTACTGTCAAAGGTGTGGTAAACATTACTCTAGTTCTCCTGTATTTCGTCTCTTGGAATTATTGTTTTTTTATTTACTGTTTTGTATTCAGGACTACACTGCTTGCAGACTCTATATAACAAACACTCAGTAGGTGTTCTTACCCTGCCAGATTCGTCCCCCGTTGATGTAGACCTGCACAGCATAGTTGGGGTGAAGAGGCTGGTGATAGTGGAGGATGAAGACGTAACGCCCAAGTGTATGGACACGTGACGAATACACTGCTGCATTCTGGGTACGGAGGAGGAGATGGAAAGGAGGAGATGGCAGAGACTTTATATTCAGATTCCTTGGTGCAGCTGCAACTAGAACCTGAGTTTAACAGCTTTATGTGCGTTGTATTTTGCTAGTTTATTATAGCATTGTATCACAATTTGTAAAATAATCAACTGTTTAACCCAATAAACCCGAAAACCCAACAATGGGTTCCAGTGGTCTTGAAAGTACTCATTTGTGTTATTCCATCAAGGAAAAACCAAAACAAATCGAAGCTTCAGAATGTGATATTTCTTCAGAATCGATTTATTCTTCATGTCTTATTCAAAAATTTGACAAAAGTTTTCGATAATGAAAATCTGCAAGAAATAAAAAATTCTGTGCTCCTCTGCACAATCATAAAGCCAGTGGTGACTTAGCTGCAACCAGCAGTCACATAACAAAAATTCTGGAACTTTTCAGATGAACTGCAGGCAGTGTTTAAACAGAGCAGAAAGATGACAAGTCTGTAAACAAATTAAAAATTTAAGAAGTAAAAATATTTATGGTATATATTTTTCCAGTGTTAGTTACACCTGTTGACACTAGGAAAAACGCTGCACATGCTGATTGCCATTTTTTTTCAATAATTTTAAATAAATAATCAAGGAAATTCTTGTATAGTAAATGTTTGACAGAGATAAATGACTACTTTTTCCCTTTCTTATCATTTAGTGGCAATAAACCTTATTTATATTTAACAAAATTTTTTTTTTTGGTTCTCTCTACTTCTAGCCATGGTTGTGCTGTTTCTATAGAGGTGCAGAACTTTATTAATTAATTTAATAGTTATTTTTAACTGTGAAAAATGAACCGACAGTGAGTAAAAATGTGATGGGAGCAAAAAACATCCACTAATTGCTTGGGGTTCAGAGGGTTAGGAGGAAAAAAGTTCCTAACAGAGGTTCATGTCAATTAACATCTTAGGCACTAATGGTCCTGTCACAAAGTCACTGACTCTATCCTTCATCATCATCATCATCATCATCATCATCATCATCATCATCATCATCATCATCATCATCATCATCACCACACATACCTGCAGCGAGTCCAGCCGGACGTGTTCGCTGTTATCTGCTCCGAAGGGAAGTCTGTCTCCTCCGGTCCAGGCTGGTTCATCGCCCTGGTAGAAGGGCAGAGGAGGAGCTGCTGCTGGGGAGGCCAGGAGGGGCTCCTCCTGCATGGAGGAGCTCTGGCCCTCCTTCAGGACCAGAGAGTCTGATGGGGTCTGGAAGCGTGAGGCGACGCAGGACGAACTGGAGCGAAGGGTGGAAGATGATGATTCTTTTATAAAGCAAGTACAAAATGTTATAGTGGTCCTTCAGGTATGTACAGTTATGTCACTTTACCTGTCAGGTGCAAACTGTCCGTGAGTGTTGATGCAGTGGACTTTAGATTCAACATACTCCATGGTAAACTGGTCTTTAGGCACCAGGTACACTTTGTGCTGAAGACAATAAGGAAAAACACACATATTAAAAGAAGTATGCACTGCTGAAGAAGCAAGTTAATAGCAGATAAATAACATTAGTAACAATACTTAAAAGTCATTTATCAAAAAAGACTAATTAAAGATCCTCAAATGTGAAGAAGAGCTTGGTTTTCTAAGCTGTCAAACCATAATCTTTGCTTCTTTTGTTGTTTAAAGGTTTCCAGGCTGGAACAAAGTAACTTAAAGACATATTTGTGAAAGTGCGTATATATTACAAAGTCTTCCTGCTGTTATTATGTGATTGTTACGTATCAAACATGTCTATGTCCATGTTCCAACTCTAGAGAAATGCAGTAAGAGTTACTAGTAGTAGTCTGTATTACTGGCTGAGTAGAGGCATACATGAGTTGCTGATTTTTGTAGCAGCTGTTTAAATATCTTGGCATATTGAAATAATGTTGCGAACGTAATTCACACCTGAAACCGAGTATAAACATATAGCAAGAGAAAACATTTGCACTCCAAAAAGAAAACAACCTTCAGTAATACTCTTTGTGAGTCATTTGTCAGTTTAATCCTCTGAACCTCAAAACCTGCTGATGGGTCAGAAAGGCATGTTATCTTTAGAACAAACCACAACCATTTATCAGAGCCAGAGCCTGTACAAACAGAACAAGTAGTCGGACTTACAACTTTCTGGATGTCTTCAAACTACTCATTTGTGACGGTTCCACCAAGAACCACTGACGAACTTCTGCACTCTTCGGCAAAACTGTGAAGCAACTAGTGACTCAGCTGGAAAAATGCAGGGATTTTTCCTGGTAAACTGGGTTGAACTGCAGGCTGTGTTTACACAGAGCAGCTTGGAAACTAGCACTGGAAGCAAATTAGAAATGTAAGTAGTAAAATATCTATAGTATGCAGAGTCACCCTTTTGTTGTATTGGTAACACCTGTGAGCACTTGGAAAATGATGTACATGCTGATTCCAGTTTTTTCCCCCTAAAATTAAAATTAAAACTGCATCACAATAGAGATTTTTGATTTATCTCTACTTCTAGTTATGGTTGTGCACCCAGAAATTGCTTGGGATTCGGCAGTAATGAGTTTTAGGGGCAACAAAGGCTCCCAATCCAAGCTCTGAGGTGTCAAAGAACATCAGATCATCATCAGGCGACCGCTGCTCTGATCATCCGACTCCGGAGAGATCCTCACCAGGAAGAAGCTGGCTCGGTCGGAGATGAGCTGGACCTCCACGTTGGCGGGGAGGGAGAAGACCGCCACTCTGTTCTGGTCATCGATGGCCACGACTCGACACAGAAAGCTACGCAAACACACACACAGACATGACGATTAAGAGCCGTTGACATACCTGACGAGGCGCAGACGGTGACAGTAAACTGTGAACCAGATGAGTCCACAGATTATAGGTAAACACACAGACTGTTCACTGCAAACACAACAAACACAGCATCCTCTCTCAATCCCTCCACTGAGCAAACACAGACAGCCTCCTGTCAGCCGCTCATCATCATGTCTGCTGAATTCGCCTCCAGCTGTCTTGTTTCTTTCATTCACAGCAGTTATTTCTCACTCAAAGCAGACATTTTTCATTACGTTTTATACTGTGTGAGCACATTTTTCATCGATGTTGCATGTTCTCAGCTGTTAGTTGGTCTGTCTATGCACAAATTCTTCCCATTATAAGAAATAAGGACAAATCTCCATGTACTTTTGCATTGATGTGTGTGTCACATGTTTTTTGGTAATTCATTTGATTTCAGCACTAGTGGAAAAAGTACTCAGATCTTGTCTTTCAATAAAACTATTAATACAACAGCGCAGCAAAAATATGTTAGTATAAATAATGTTAATAAAGAACATTATTTTTATAGCACGTTTCTTAAGAATGTTACAAATTGCTTCACAAAAAATTAAAATACAGTAAAATAAGAACAACACAGAGAAAAAGACCTACACTTAGATAAATAGAATCGTTGGGCTTTAAACTTTCTGATAGTCTTTGAACTAATCCCCTAAAGTGCTGTTCTGCTGAAAAACTTAACACAAATTAAGCTTAAAATTGGGCTTAAAAAACGCTTTATTCTACATGTATCAGAGAAAAAACTGCCAAAAATAAACAAAAAATTTTTTTTTTCTCTAACTAAACTGTAAAAAAAAATAAAATTAATTAAAAAAAACTAAAAATATTCTGCTCTCCTTAGTTTAACTGAGAACTATTAATGACTCAGCTTTGGTCAACAGTCCTGTAGCAAAAATTCTGGGATTTGTCAGCTGAACTGCAGGCTGCTCCACAGAGCAGACAGGGAAAAAATATTAGGTAGAGTAACAATTTCTTCCAGCATTTGTAACACCTAGTCACTTGGAATATTTTTGTAAAATAAATTCAATTTTTGTTATTTATTTTTTATGATTTGTGCCATTATAACTCCTTCATACAGCACAGAAGACACTTTTGAGTTCTGTTTCCTTCTAGCCACGGTTGTGTTGTTTCTTAGAGGTGCAGGACTTTAACTTGCAGTGAAAATGAACCAGCAGTGAGTCAAAACGTAACAGGAGCAAAGGAACATCCAAAAACTGCTCAGGGTTTAGACGGTTCATGTGCTCATCGCATTAATGTTGCAGCTGGTAAAGGCTGAGCTAATTTTTATTCCTTTATTAAGTTTCTCAGGATCAATAAAGTCTTATTGTTGATCCATCTATTTTTTTTTTTATCAATATTAATCCTAATTTGCAAAGTAATTAGTGACTTCTTGTTTGTGTCCTTTATAGATGTTTGTTCTATTGAATCAAAGTACAAATAATGAAGGATCAGTGTAATTTTTGGGAAAAGCTATGTTAAAACTGCGAACTGCTGAGCATCAGGACAGATGTTCCTCTTACCTGTATTTGCAGTGCAGCAGGGTGACACGGTGCTGGTGTGTTCGAGCGCCCGGCATGTTGACAGCGACTGACAGGGTTTGTGGCAGTTCTTCTTCGCTGGAGTACTCGACCACCAGAGCGTAGTCACCTGGAGACGACAGACGCCCTCGCAGCTCCACGTTGATCTGCAGCAGAAAGGAAAATACATTTATTTAACCTCTTCTCAAAGCTGCTGGATCAAATGAAAGTCCCTGAAATGACGTTTCTCACTTTTTGGCTTATATGTTTCCTACTTTTACAAAAACATATACACATATTGCACAAGCTCTTTTCGCATCTCCTTCTCTTACATCGTAGCCGCTGCAGACGGCCATGTCCGGATGGCGTGGGGTGATCTTCTCGGTTGGGCAGGGCCGCGGCAGGTGGTTGTCATTGCGGCAGCTGGCATCATTGCCGGAGATGGAGGGGAAGGAGTCCAGAGACAGATACTTGTACAGCAGACAGCTGGACAGACAGACACACAGACAAATCTAAACATGGTTGTTTTGCCTATAAATTCTTCCCTCACAAGGACAAAATGGTAAGATTTTTAGGGTTACAATAGTTTGCAACTTGTCTCATTTATAAACAGAAAGTTTTGCACCAGGAAACCAATCAGAACCCGCCTTGTGACTAAAGGTTGATCAGGTCTTTGTGATTTGTGCTGCCAATCTATAAATTATAATATGTATGTATAGGATTCTCCAGCAGAGGACTTACTCATTTGAACACCAAAACCCACCAGCAGGTTTGAGAGATATGTGTCTTGTTTTACATGCTAAAAATTACACTATTTCCCAGAGCCAGAAACTGTAAAAACTGAAAGAATCATCCGATTTTCAACTTTCTGACGGTCCTTGAACTACTCATCTGTCACATCCTGCCCTGATTTTTATCAGAATCACAGTATTCTATGTCTTATTTAAAAATTTGCCATACATAAACAACTTGCAATACCCAGACAACACAGAACCCCCCCCAAAACCCCCCAAAGCAAAACAAACAAAAAAAAAAACACACACACCAGAAACTGCTTGAGGTTAAAACATTCCTTTCAAACTGAACTGCTGGAGTTCAGATTTGTAATAATATCTTGATTTCCTGTAGTACAGTCAAGTAATATAAGAACAATAAGAAAGATATGAGCATTTTTACTTCTGGCTGGCCTCAGGTCCAGAGCTGTAGGTGCAGGGCTCAGTAACTTTGATCTGCAGGATGGGAGCTTCATAGTAGGCGCTGGGCAGCAGAACAAGGTAATCCTGAAGGTCAAACAGAGAATGAATACTATTATTACTGTGTGTCATAGAACGAAATCTGACATTCACACTGCCAGCTCGTACTGATGTGTTTAAGTGGGTAAAGTACATCTTATCTGGTCATTATCCTGACAAAACATGCCAATGCATTTCTCCAATAAAGACTTTGCATCACCCGTTAGAGCCTCAAGAGTCTGTACATGTGAAGAACAACAGATACGCAGTGCGAGCATCTTACCAGCAGGATTCCTTCAGCCTCTATAACCACAGTCCAGGTTCCTGGGTTCAACACGAAAGGCTCCACAAAGTTGTTCTGAGGAACGTTGACAAAGGTCGGCTCCACACTGGGAGCAAAGACGATCTGTTTGGACTGCTCTGAACCTGGAAAAAGCATTGCATGTTCATACTTAGACAACAGGGTCAGACATTGAAAAGTGAATACTGAAGATGGTACTGAGAGGAAAAAATATAGAAAACAGTAAATCACATTCATCTCATCTACATTCAAAAGCACTCACACTGACACCCTCTTGTGATTGGTGGGGACCTACCTCTGCGGTTGACCTGATAGGCCGTTATTTTACCACTGGAGGTGACGCCCTCAGAGTTTACATATCTGAGGATGAAACGAGTCAGATAGACGTCTGCCTCGCTCATATAAACCTGAAGCTTCACGGCAGTCTATAAGGACAGGGTCCAAAGGGAGGAGGTGGGATAAACACAAGTAGGAGGAGAAAACAGGGAGTTTGGAGGGTAGAAGATGTGAGTTTTTATTCTTACATCCCTGAAATCTGCACTGATCTGTGGCCCTGAAGGGGGAAATATGGAGTTTTCTGAGCGAGAGCAGAGGCCGCCACCAACAGCCAATTAAAACCCAGCAACCATGCGGTGGTTGCCTCCATCATCTGACAGATAAGAACCTGACAGGAATGAATGATGAGGAAGAGGAGAAGGTAGCTTCTACTCAGGAATAAAGCCATGTTCCAATCAAGTCAGCCAAAATCTTATATTTCATGAATTCAACTACAAGTCCAGGTAGGAAGTCCAGATCAGACAGTCCACAAGGAGAACACGTATGCAGAGAAAACATTATTTAGCAGACATAAGACTTTGTCCTCTGACAACTGAAGCTGAGATATTTCTAAGCAGCAGGTGGCTGCGATTTAGTGTCGGGGATGTGGATTTGGTTGCCAATTGGGAATGATGTGGTTTTATCAGGGCCAATAGCAATGCTGATTATTATCATAGGGATAAATAACCGATTTTCGGAACTGATATGTATGTCAGTAAAAAAGAAAAGCTTGGTATCAGATGTAGAGTAACACAAACTCTAACACTAAACTCTGCTGAAATGTCTTTGTCTATCAGTTTGTTTACATCTATTGTTGAGTTTTTTTTGACATTTCAGTGTTGATAGGCTGTTACTCTTAGAGTTTAACCAATCAGGGACATTGATAAAAAAAAAAAAGATTGTAGATTGTAAGTATTTAAAATACACAATCCAGTGGCCTCATGATGATTCTGTTATGAGATCTTGCCATCATTTTTGTCCTGGGCTCAAACATACGCAACTTTTGAGGTGCTTTTTCCCCACTACTGTCAGTGGACCAGTTGCTCCGCCTGCACTTGCTGATGCCATTCCAGAAAAATCTCTAGTAGGTTACCTATGACAGCTGTCTTACCTTCGGTAACATAGAAAATGAGAACTGTCATTTTTTTTCCGAATTGGTAAAGTATCCGTCCTAGTGATCTACCTAGTTAGTGCACATAGAACAAAAAGGAGAGCTGAATTTCACTAAATTTAGGTGGGTAATGTGGATACAATCCTGCGTCATAGTACAAGTAATTTCATAGCATACAGAAGATTTGTTAAATCTCTAAAACTTTGGGTTCCACAGTGAGATTTTAGCGGTTACTTTTTAAAATTTTCAGCCTATGTCAGTAGTTTTTGCTCATTTCTGTGCTTGATGAATAGAGTGTTAAGTAGAACTCCGGAGGTTGCATTATTTCTTGTCATTGTTCCTGGTTGTGCATTTTAAAATAAACTGCAAGAAGATTAAATACCCATTCACCTACAAGTACCAGGGCTGAGAGACCTTTCTAATGCTGAAGTTAGCCAGTTGGAATTCTGACTTGAAAAATCTAAATTTCTGGCTTGTATTTTTGGAACACAGCCTAATTCTGAAGCAAAGCATAGAGAAAAAAAAAAAAACAGACAGAATGAGCAGCAGAGAAGTCATTCCTCTTCTATCACTTCCTATTCCAGTGCTGGAATTAATGATAGAAGGCCAGAAAGAGGAAGAAAGGCACAGCTTTTGTCCCGTCCCAGCACTTACAGTTACCACAGTAGTAGTTCCAGCCGTCCTCTATGACTGACACCCTGCCCCGAATGTCCGAAACCCCCCAGTTGGCATAGCGAAGCACCACGTGGAAGAGGTCTGGAGAGCTGACCGACACCGACACCAACACCCTGGACTGCCAAGGGAGCAGCGAGCAAGGCAGCAGGCAGCAAGGGAAAGGGAGGAAGAGAGAGAGAGAGGGAGGAAAGAAGGAGGAGGAGATGTGGATGAAAGAGGTACAGAGGAAGGGGAAAAGAGATAAAGAGGAAGCGTAAGAAAAAGAAGAACAGGGGGTAGTTGGAAGGGAGAGAGAATACATGGAGGAGGGAGAAGATGGTAGAAAACACCGACACAGACAGAGAAGCCAAAAGCAAGAGCTTAATACCATCACCTTTACCACTAAATAAAGAAAAGCAAACAAGCAGCTATTTGCAACGTGCACATTTTTAACCCCAAATACATACAACCCAACATATTTCTCTTTGGATTCTAACTTTTCAGCACAAACCTTCATGAAAGTAATAAACAGTCAAAATACCTTTGCTGAAGATCCACCTCTTTACCTGACTAGAAACAGGCAGAGCCATTAACCGGCTGAACCCTAAAGCCCAGCACTGGGTTTGTAATGGACATTATCTTTAAAAATTAAAAAAAAAAAAAATCAAAAATCATTCACCAATGACAGGAACCGTAAGAACAGAAAGAATCAATAGACTTTCAGCTTTACAGTGATCCTTAAACTACTCATCCTTGTAAGGCCAATTCATTGAGAAAGTTGACCAAGCCTGAGCTTAAAAATGTGAGATTTAATTGAAATATTTTATTCTTCGTTGCTCATTTAAAAATGTGAAAATATAATTTGTATTAACCAGGTTCTGTAAAAAAAAAAAAATCAGTCATGTGACAAAAATTCAGGGACTTCTTGGCTGAACTGCAGGCTGTGTTTACACAGAGCAGATATGAGAACACATATGGAAACATACTGAAAATGTCAGAATTACCATATCCACTGGATGTAAAGTCACAATTTTTCAAGTGTTAGTAACTTCTAGGCATGGTTTGACCATTTCCATTGAGGTGCAGGACTTTATATTGTAGTGAAAAATGAGTCCACAGTGAGTAAAAGTGTGAGAGGAGCAACGATGCCCAGAAACTGCTTGGAGTTCAGAAGGGTAATGTAAGACCAGGAGCAAAGAAATAGTCAAATATTTAAAATATAATATATAGAGAGAGATATATGTGCTGAAGAGTAATTTTACCCAAGAGAAATATCCCTTTAAATGCCCCACATGGATCAATCTGTTACATGCAAGACAGGCAAAAATGATGGGCCACAGTCACATAAACATCTACATATAAAATGCAAACTGTATCATAAAAATAACACAAATACATTCATTTTTTTTTTACTGTGTTCAATGTTGATGACAGAAAATGTGATAATCAGGAGTTCTGGATAGAGCCTATAAATGATCAGTCAACTCTACAATACATTTACTGTCACATCCAGCTGGGTAAAGAGTTACGTTCCTACCTGAATGGGGGACATCTGAGCGTAGCCTCTCCAGCTGAAGTCCGGGAACTCCAGGGGGTTGTAGCCGAATCGCACCGGCCGTCCGTCCAGCATGGTTCCCTCCTCAATCTCAAACTTCAGATGATGGAGGTCTGGGAAGTAATGATCTGCTCGAGGTCTGTGGATACAGTGAGAGCCATTTAGAGAGTAGGAAAAAGTCATATGGATTTTTTTTTTCAATTGAAAAAGTTATTTATATGTTGATAATTCTTACATACTATGTATCTGATGGCCTATAAAAGGGTTTAACATGCTGATATTTCATCCAAATAGAGTTTGAAGTGTGAGTTCAGATATTTTGTGTCCAAGAGTGCAATGATTAATCATCAAACATTTAGGGATGGAAGAACAGTCAGTAGTGACATTGTTTTTGTGACACAGATTTACCTCTTTTTAATCTTGCCAATATGCTCTACCTCTGCTATCCATGTCGTGGTCCTAACATGTTTACACTTGAGTTGTCAGTATTCTTCCCACTCCTTCTAGATACAAGCAACCAGTACATACAACCAACTAACTTCTTTCTCCTGTAGTTTGTGTTTTGTCCTCTGTGCTTGTATTTCTGACTCTGGAGCTGCAGTTTCAGCTCTTTAACAGCCTCAACAAGCCGCCCAGCATTTAGTGTTCTCTTGTTTGTTGTCTGTCTGTCACTGCTTTCTTTTTCTCTCAACCCAAGTAGTCGAAGCAGATGATCTCTCTCTCTGAAAGTGGTTCTCCTACAGGTTTCTTCCTGTTTAAGGACTTTTTCTCTGCACTCAACGGGAGTCATTAGGCTCCATTATATAGTACGGTTTTGACGATTACATTTACATTAGTCAGGCAAATTTGGAACGTCAATTAGAAAGCACTTTGGGTCGATGTTCTATATGCGCTAATGTGCTATAGAAAGAACTGTGTCTTGTCTTGCCTTAGTCATCTTGACTGCAGTCTCACTGTTAACTGCGATTAAACCAAATATCATCCCAAATAAATGAATTCAACAAATGCTACTTGAAATTCATTTCAGGTCTGTTGAGCTCACAGGTTACACTTGGGTCCTTCCACGTTGGGTCGGCAGCGACACTGACCGTTCCTCTCCCCACAGGACTGACCTGCTGAGCCTCCAATGTCACACTGGCAACCTGAAAAGACACATTTCCAATTACCAACCAAGCATCACAGCAGCTAGGATTTTGCCTTAAACCTGCAGTGACTTATTCCCCATTTGTGCTGCAGAGCACTAACCCTGGCAGCCAAAGTAGTTGTTTTCCTGCAGGTTATAGAAGCCATCTTTGCAGGTGGAGCAGGTTCCGCTGCAGGTGTTGGGCTTACAGTGGCACTGACCAGTTTCCTGGCAGAAACAAAGACAAAGATTATTACGACTGTCATAAGCACATGGCTTTCATTGATAAAAAGATCAGCATTGATCATTACATCGTCAATAACATCCTCACCTGTGCACACTCTGCAACGCCGCTGACAGTCCCTGCGATGTTACACTCACAGTCTGCAGGAGAAACAAACACACTTTAGTTCTTCTATAAGTTCTATTTACTGCATTCTACTTAGTTAAATGTGTGTGTGAGGTGTGCATGTGTGAGTGTGTTTGAGGAATATCTCACTGGAGCATCCTTCAGGGGTGTCTGGGGAGAGGTTCCAGTACAGAGGTTTACATTTGTCACAAGCTGGACCGTCTACATGACGACGACACTCACATTGGCCCTTAGAGAATGATGACAGGAAAATAAACCCATATATATATTTATATATGTCTCACACAGCTACAATCTACTCGACTGAATGCTTCCTGCTTATTTCTACATTAAATAGGACACGAGAGCAAAAATGTACCAGTCAACAGTAGCATTTCTAAAGTGTCCATTGTTCAATTACTGCACATGTTTCTAAAGTGATGAGTGTAATGGGGGGGGCATTATGAGTTCAGACTCTCTGCAACTCTACGTAAGAAGCTGATCCTCAGTCTGTTTGACTGAGTGCTGATGGTTCTGAGTCTGCCTGAGGGGAGGGAGGTGAACAGGGGGTGACCGGGGTGAAATAATGTCAAACCTAAGCTAATAATTTTTTTTCATTTAGCTTACAGATCAGGACTTCCAGAGAATGTTACAAACGTGACAGAAGCACTGGGAGCACAGCGCTGCAGACACAAAGAGACTACTTTGAAGAGAATGGAGGCTGAATCTAAATCAGGAACAGTTTTTGATCTTCAAACGTTCAGACACTGAATATTTTTGAGCTCACCCTGTTGGTTATTGATTTCATTTTAACTCTTGGATTTGTGCACCACTCTTGTTAAAGTAATAACAAAATTTAATTGAATTATGTTTGTAAAAAAACAAGCAAAAACAAGACTTACCACCGGTCGCTGCACTGCGGACTGAACGGAGCCAGCAGGGTGACAGGTTCCAGCTTTAAGTGATAAAGAACAATTAAAGACATCACTCGGTTGTAAGGTTGGTGTGCAGTTGTGTGAATGCTGTGTTAATCTGGGCACACAGTCTAAAACCCTGTGACATATTCACCATTTCCCAGTCTGAAAGCCATGATATCTGAAATAAAACTACCTTCATTGCACCATTTATCAGCACAAGAAACTATAAAAAGACATTTCATGAAAATCATTTTGTTCTGCATGTCTTAAAAATGCAAAAAAAATAAATTGTTTAGCTCGTCTGATTCTATGAAAAACACAAAATTCTGCAATCCTTGTTGCAACTGAAAAGAAAAGAGTGACTCAGTTGTGACCAACAGTTGTGTGAAAAGAAATCAGGGATGCAAATTAAAAATGTAAGTATTAAAATATCTATAGCATATAGTGAGTTACACTGTCTTTTCCAGTATTGGTGAGAACATGAAAAGATGTTGTACATTGATTAGAGCTTTGACTGAATTATGCAGTAGAATCAAAGAAGAAGAGGCTCCTACCTGTAGTTTTTTGGCCAGGCAATAAATATTATTGACATTTTTATCTGTAAAAATATGCATTAACCATTTACTACATTAACCACCTGGACATGTTTGTAACATTTCTATTGTGGGTGCTATGTGATCGACTGCAGGTCATATTAACTCCAGCTGTTGCACCTCATTACATTATGTCAAGCTCACACACAAAATTCACCTATGTTTACCAAGTGTAAGTGTGTGTGGTGTGTGTGTGTGTGTGTGTGTGTGTGTGTGTGTGTGTGTGTGTGTGTGTGTGTGTGTGTGTGTGTGTGTGTTGCTACCTTGGCAGTTGGGGAAGCCATAGGAGCCGTGTGCACAGCTGTCACACCTCAGTCCCACCACGCTGGGCAGACACCCACACTGTCCCGTCACCTGGTCACAGCTGCTGTAGCGGGATCCTTCTGGAGAACACTGGCAGGCTGGAACAAACACATTATCAACTGTATTGATTGATATATTGATACAGTATCGGCCTGGCAATCACAGTGATACTGAACTTTCCCTAACAATATGTATTTGAACTGTTTCTCTTGTTTTATCCTCCTAAAGCTGAGGGCATTTCGTATGCAACAGAAACCAGTTATGAGTTTAAAGCATTCTTAAGGTTGAGCAACTTACGGGTGCAGCTTGGGTAGCCATAGTAACCTGGAGCACACTGATCACATGACGCTCCGCTGTAATTGGGCCGGCAGTGGCAGTGACCTGATGCAGAGCAGCTGGTGTCCACTGAGGTGCGAGGATCACAGGTGCACACTGAGAAAACAGAAAAACATGTGTCTTATTATAAAAATACAGGAACTAGGAATTAAGGTACAGTTAGTCAAGAGAAAGTTAACTGTGCTGTTTGTAGGCGATGCACCATTCTCACAGCAATCAGGAGCTGATTTTAGGAAAGGCTACACTTGTAGTATGCACAAACTGATAAATGAAGTTTATGAAGATTTTATTCAAGTATTAACAAGCAACACGTGTTGGTCAGACTCTTCTTTTCCTGGAAACTTTGAAACTACAATCGAGTTTCAAGGCACAGGCTGAGATTTTGCAATCCTGTTTTAATATTTGTTCATTTGTCTGGAGGCAGGTTTTTGAAATACCAGAATATTTGCTTTGCAATGCGCCCTTCTTGATAATTATTATTCTTCATTGCTGCACACTGGGCGGCAGACCTTCCAGGGAACACTTTGCTTTGTGGTTTTTGGAATAACTTTGTGTCATTTGCCAGAAGTGGCTGCACCCACCCACTTCAATGAACTACCACAATTATTATTATGGGCATAGAATAATCTATTACTGAAACCTCATATAGTTTTCCTCTTTTCTATGTAAAGAGCCTATATTAGGCACATTGATAGGTTAAAAAATTATTTTTGAAATCTACTAGAAGATGCTGACAGGCTTGAATATTCAAAAATATTTTATTTTCCTCATGCTGTTCACTCATGCAGCACCTCTCCTCTCCCCATTTATAAAATACTTCAGCAAATACTGCTTTGTCTTTGACAGATGCTGACGAAAACTGTATTTTTAAAATGTCTTTGTGGAGCTCTGCTACTTGTTGTGCTGTTCGTAGCTGTATTTACAACCAGGTTAAGCCAAACTTCTGGCTTCAACAACAGTGTGTTGAATGTGCACCCAAAAAGGGATTTCAGGTGAAGAGAGGACACAGCATGGTAGTGTTCGTCAGTCAGTGACAGACAGTTAGTTTGACTGTTTTGTGCAGTTAAAATGTAAAGCAGCTTTTTGCTAAAGAGTTCATTGTAGGGTGGCAACTAACAGTTACTTTCAATGTTGATTTTTCGATTAATCCATTAATTTTGTGGTCAATCAGTGCTTCTCCAAGCCCAACATTATGTCCTCTTATTTTGTGCACAATCCAAAGACATTCAGGTTACTGTCATAGAAGAGGAAAGATTTTTTTTCTTGAAAAACTACCTAAACAGGCTAATGAATGATCAAAATAGTTAGCTATTAATTTAATAGTTGACAAGAAATCAGTTCATAGATCTTTAGTTGTTGCATTCTCAGTGCAGAGCAGCCCTGAACGTAAAACAGCTGTGAGAACTATTTGTGTTTCCCAGCGCAGTCCATGGATTGAATCTAGCAACCCTTGAACCAAACTTGTCCAATATTTTCAAGCAGTGAAGTATCCTTTCCTTACAACGGCATCACAGCTTTCATTTTGTGCAGTTTTTTGCAATGCAAATGGTGAACCCCAACAAAGAATCGTAAAATTTAACGAGGCCATGTAACACTTCATAAGACGGTGCGTAAAGTTAAGTGTTTCCATGTGCGAGTCTCTATGTGAGTCCATCGTGTGTTCAGTCCAGCAGGATATCAGGTTCTGTCTTTTCTAGGGATCAGCAGAAACAGATGCATCTGATCAGACTTTTTCTTCAGGATATGCGTGCGCACCTTGACAGTTGGGGTACGAGTGGAATCCGGATCTGCACTGCTCACATCGGGGACCCTGGAACTCTGGTTTACACAGACATCGACCAGAAGCATCGCAGCCTTCGGGCAGAGAGCCGACCGTACTGCAGCCACACACTGCAGAGACACCAAACATACCCAGGTGTTAGCTTTTGTTGTTACAGATCATACACAGGTGATTGATCTCTGTTTTTACAGGACATTTTACAGTCAGTACAGGATGACTTGTTTTCTTAAACAGCCCTGCTGCATTTCATTCAAAAGACAAACTGTTGCCCTCTCTATGCCAAGGATTAACACACTATCTGCAGCTGGATACCTTGACCTTGGGCCTCAGTGCACAAACTGTTGTTGGTAAAAACAATAAGTGTTCACGCACTGTGTCTCTGGCTATAGTGAGGATTGCCAGATACTGTCACTATCATTTGTTTTTGGTCTCTGTCAAGGCACGACAAGAGCTCAGGAGGTCACTATGTTCAGTGCAAATGAACCCATAAATCTACACACCGGAATCGCTGTTTCTCTGTTTGTGCACTGTTGAACGAACAAGATGCAACATGATAATTACTGAGCTTTCGAGGTGTTGGCAGGTGTATTTTTGCCAAGCAAGCTGGCAAGTTAGGCTAACTGAGTTTAGCCTCAAGGTTCTATTTTCATCCAAAACCTGCCAGTGGATTAGAAAGGCATGTTATGTTGGAAAAAAAAAGACAAAAATGACACCATTTATCAGCCAGAAACTGTAAAAACTGAGAGAACTGTTGAGTTTTTGGGATGTTTCTGCTGAAGTGTAACCAAATCTACACTTCCGTAAGTACATTCTGTAAAATTCTGCACACCTCGGCGCAGCTCAGTAGCCATGACTGACACAGCTGTGACCAACAGTTAAGTGAGAAAAATGCAGGGACCTTTCGGCTGAACTGCAGGCAGTGTTTACACAGAGCGGAGAGGAGACATATATGGGAACAAGTTAAAAATATCAGTAGTAAAATATCTATAGCATGTAGAGACATGTTTTAGTTTTTGTAACACCTGTGGGTGCTTAGAAAAATGTTGATTCCAGGTTTTTCCACTTTTACATTTTTCTTTCTGATGATGTTTGGCATCAGAACTTAACTGCACATATATATTTTTGAGTTCTCTCCACTTCCAGCCATGACTGTGCTGTTCCCACGGAGATGCAGAACCTTTATATTGCAGTGAAAAATGAGCCCACAGTGAGCAAAAATGCGACGAGAGCAAAACCGCTCTCCTGGAGTTCAGAGGGTAAAAATTAAAGAGCTGAAAATCTCGTGATCGTTTTTGATGTGTCTAAAAGTGCACTTCAGTGAGTCAAATTTAATAACTTCATGAGGAAAAGTCATTTTTAAGATTGTTTTAAGATAAATTACAGCCAGTATGATCTATGTTGAATCTAATTATAGCTTGTGTAACTGGTGTTGCCATGATGTCAGCTTGTCATTTTCTTAGTTTTAGATACTGAGACACAGCAGTCGGTGTCTATAACATAGATTTAAGGAAAGATGCGAGACAGATGCTGATACAGAATGGACTCACGTTGGCAGAGTGGGTAGTTGAAGTAGCCCGGAGCACACTGGTCACACTGGTAACCCTGGAAACCGCTCCGACACACGGCATGACCAGTCACCAGGTCACATGACCCGTCCAGACAGCCGGGACCTGAACACTGGCAGGCTTCATGGACACACATGCACACAGAGTCAGACGACCAACACGACAGGCCCGGCACACACCTATAAATGATGCTTCATAAAAGCTGAGACACAACAGCAGAGCACAAAACGTTGGGAGCGTCTGTTTGTTTGGGCGTTCGATTTATTCGAAGTGTTTCAAAGATGGCTGGGTTTGTGTTTACCGGTCTCACTGACTGAAGCAGCGGTGTGAACGTGAAACTATTTACAGTGATTCACACAGCCAAGTGGAATGCTGTTTACTCAGGAGTGTGTGTGTGTGTGTGTGTGTGTGTGTGTGTGGTGTTTGTGAGGTGACTCCTGGGTGGTAAACCAACACTGTATAAATAAACAAACCGATAAATGAAGCGTCAGGAATTCCTGCCTCTGTTTGTGTATCAGTATTTTTGTCTTGTGAGGGTGCACGTGTGCTAACAAATGGGACCCCATCCATAAAATGCAACACGAGCTCATGACTTGATGCCTTAGAGGAGATCGTCAGTCGTTAATTCAGACTAACATTAGCTTGAGAATAAGTTAGTCAACCACATACTGTTTGTCTTTTGTGAGATGAAACCAACTCCAGCTTCAACAAACGCTTTAGTCTTGGAATATTTAGACAAAAAAAAGCAATTACCACATTTCAATCTTAGTTTCTTCATGTCTCATGCCCAAAAATATTCTGTAACCTGCATTTTTCACCACGGTACTTCACATTTCACCACTTTAAAAGACTCTCCTGCCTGTCTGATCAAATATTTGAGAAATGCAGTTGTTAATCATAAAAAAATCAGCTGAAATGTTGATGATGAATTCAATATTTGCCATTTTTGAAGCAAAAAAATTAACAATTAAGTTTCAGGTGTTGTCCCTATTTACCATTGTAGAAATGTCTGTATTATTGCATGGACAAACAAGAAATAAGCTGATGTAAGTTTGTGCCCTAAAATGTCTGTACAGTAATTGTCCCTTCTTTTCCTGCAAATTTTCAAATCTGTTTCAGTCTCTAGGCACACCACACCCTAAGATCTTTCTTGAATATATTTATATTTTTCACAAATCTATTGAATTTCAAGCCATTTGCACTGCATATTGGCTAATTTGCCGGAGATGTCTGATCAATGACTGTCTTCCTGTTAGTTGCTGCCCAAACATTGTAATTCTCCTCACCTTGACAGTTGAGTCCATAAAAACCCGGAGCGCAGGTGTCACAGTGGTCTCCGGTGAAACCTGGTTTACAGATGCAGGTTCGAGTCCGAGGGTCCGGCCTGCACGAGTTATCCACTGTACCTGCTGCACTGCACTCACAGTCTGGAGAGAGAAGACGGACATGTTCGGTGGATCTCATGATTTGCCTGTAACGTTACTTGTCAAATAAACTTATGCAACTTTTAACGGAGACGACGAGTAGTAAAAAACAGGAGAGAGGAGATGTAGTTGGAGTTCATTTCTATGATTTTTTTCCACATTAGACAGGGCTCTTCCAGTATAGAGGAATTTTTAATGCCACCCACAGAGGCTGGCGGGCTTGAAAGGCCTGTTATCTTTCCAAAAATTGCCCAAATTACACAATTTACAGCTACAAACTGAAAACGGAGAGAACTGTCAGCTTTTTAAACTTTTTGAAAGTTCTTGAACCCCTCATACATGTGAGGTGCTTCAGAAAACTGTCAGAAAAGACCAAATCCAAGCTAATTGAATTTAATCAAAATTACTTTATTCAACATTCCAAATTTAAAAATGTAGTTACCAATCATAAACCATTTGCAATACCTATATTGTGTAACAACTAAAATTTCAGTGCTCCTCAGCGCAACTGTGAAGCCATTAGTGACTCAGGTGACAATAATTAGGAAATTATGTTTTTGAAATGGCCAGAAGTAAAATGAAAATGTAGACTTCTGTCAACTAAGGTAATTCAGAAACATTGTCTTTACAGTAAGTGGTTAAATCAAGCTTACTGTCCTGTACAACGACCCTTAAAGGCCCGTTCAGAGCCATTATAACCCTGCTGTGTTTATCACAAACAAACCAAACAAGCTGCACAGCATCAGGTAGGTGGTCGTGTTTAATACGCTATCATGTATCTGTGACGCCACACTGAACATTGTTTGAGCCCAGCTTATCACATTCCACTGAAATGCCACTGACACCACACACATTTTCCCAAAACTCCCACAAACATCTGACTTACGCCAAAAACCTCACATGGGAACCTCACACACAATACCCAATTAATAGTCAAGGTCACTATTTTATTTTTAGTTCATGATTAGATTTCATTGTTTTTAATAGTGAGACAAACCTCTTTGCACATTTCAGCAAGGAAATTCTATTCAGTCTTTTCTCTCAACTGAACTCATTCCTTATGCGTTATTTAGTATGCATTCTGAAATACTTGAGCTTTTATACGTTTGTATGCATATAGTATGATCTGTGTGCCATAGTTTTTCTGTATAGAGCACCACTGTCTGCTTTTGTCATATTTGTAAAATCTTCATGTAATGTTTTTGTTCTTTTGCACCAACTGAAAGCTACTTACTGATGATCTCTCCAGCTGGTTTGGCCTCGCCGTTGTTGCTGTTGGTGGGATACGTGGGGATGGCTGATAGAAAGAGACAGAGATTAGAACCCAGGGAAGCAATTTTAGAGAACATTTTTCAAGTGTTTTTTTAGTTTTACTGTACGTGCTTACTTTTTATGTGTATTTGATGTTAATATTGTACCTATTAATAATGCTTCAAACAGAGGGGTCTGCACCTCTCTTGTCCAGTGCCTGTTTGGACACCAAAATCAAACCCCAGGTGGGTTTTCTGGGGTGTTTTTTTGTTGTTGTTGTAACTCACGGTAACACTCAGGGAAGTTGATAAAGCCGCTGGCACAGGAGTCACAGTTCTCTCCGGTGTAGTTTGGTTTGCAGAAACAACGACCGGTTATATCCTCACAGGTTCCATCTGTAAACTCTGACTGACAGTCACAGGCTGCAGGAAGCAGTGGGAAGGAGGGGGAGGATGTGAGAGAGGTGGCAGGGGAAGAAGACAACCAACCAAATGAATAAAGAGAAGTCAATGAAGCACATGGGGTATATTAGCTCAGCACTTGATGCTGTAAATAAAAGAAATGTAGATGTATTTAAATGGGGTTATAAAGCTGTAACTCACGTGAGCAGGCCAGTGGGGAGTCGATGGGGTGGTCAGGTGACCTGTAGTAGGTGGGGATGCAGCGCTCACAGTTCACTCCAGTGGTGTGATGCTGAGAGGGAAAAGTTTACATTACATTTATGCTGTCATGGTTGCAACCAGTTCAGTAGCCGTTCAGATTCCTCTCACACATGGACACCAGGAGCGTCGGTTACCTGACAGTTGAGGCAGACGCCTCCTCCTCTGTGGTGTCCGTGGATGTCGAGGCTGCCTCGCTTCTGATCGACCTCAGCGTCGTAGTAACAGTCGAAAGAGTGACGGTGACAGTTACACGCTGAAACAAGGACATTAAAACACACTTACAATATGGAACTCCACTGAAGCAGCTCATAATACAGATATCTGATCCTATAAATATCTGTTGTATCTAGAGTCAACCTTTTTTTGACAGTGTTGGCAACAAATGTGGGCACTTGGAAAAATGCTGTTTACAGGGACCATAGTTTCAGGTTTTTGTATAATAAAGGAATCCAATCTGTTTTGATCTTTTTAATGAATCTAGCATTATAAGTTTGTCACACTGCACAGAAGATATTTTTGACTTTTCTCTACACCTAGCAGTGACTGTGCTGTTTCCACTGAGCTGCACGACTTCATATTGTATTGAAAATGATCCAGCAGTGAGTTAAAATGTGACAGGAACAAAAAAAAAAAACACCCACACACTGCAGGGAATCCAGAATATTGATATAATAAACATGTGGCAACTCGTTGACGAATGATCGGAAAATTCTTTGTTAGGGTGCAGCCCTATAAACCACTAATCAAACTTAATCAAATAGTGTGAAAGGTAACAACTTATTTGCTAATGAGTCAGAAGTGCTGTTGAAAGCTACAGAAGGCTAATAAATGAACGTTACTTGTATTTTTGCCCAATTACGGTACATTAGAGTGGTTCCATGTTAAAGCCCAGAAACTAGCATTTTGTATTTAGTTAATATTAATCTGCAACATTTATTTACTTTCATTATTTATCTTCCTGATGATAATTTTTATAGAATTTTGTAAAGTGATTTTGTTTTTCATGTATTCAGGATGAATCATAAACTCATAATCACATCATTAACTACACACTATCCAGCCTTGTGGATCTTTTCACAAGTAAACTAACAAAAAATAAATACATAAAACGCATGCACAGTTGACCAAACCTTCACAAACACAATTTAATAATAGTGTCAGAAGTCACCTGGAGCGTGAAACAGCTTCCAGCCAAGAGACAAGAAGCAGGAGAGCCGGAAAAAAAAAGAGGAAATAAGAGAGGAAAGACATCGGAAAGGAAAACAAGCAGTTAGTCAGCAGCTACTAGTAAGAGCAAGTAGATACGTGTTTAACTGAGTGTTAGTAGAAAAACCAAAGGACATGTTCTGAGACCTCAAGACATTAATCTCAGTCAGCTCTGTGAAGTCATTTCAGATGTGGCTGCTGTTTTGAAACCTCAGCTCCTCTAGCAGGTGTTCATTTTAGCGCAGGAGATTACACACCACTCATATCACATGTTTGTTTCCAAACAAATCAAAAATTACTGAAACGGGAGAAGCTGTGATTAATACAGCCACACAGGCTGGGTCATTTCCTGCAGGGAGATTTGATGAAAGTCACTCATCAGGTGGTTTGAAGTAGAGGTAGGAAGGCTGGGGATGTTTTCAGACCCATAAAAGGTTTATTTCATGTCTGATTGCAGTCTGGTGCTTTTCAGGCTCAGTGAAGTGCTTTTTAGTTTTATGAGAATCATTTTTAGAAGATATTTACTCAAGAAGTCAAGAAAAAACAGACCTTCTACATATCAGCTGTTGGTGTACTCAACTCAATTCTGAACGGAAAATCTTCGGCTATCAAACAAACAACTATAGACTTAAAAAATTAGTTAACCACACCATTTATCATAGCTCGAAACAGTAAAAACAAGGTTGTTGGATTTTCAACTTTCCGGCACTCCTTGAACTGCACACGTGTGACTTTAGGGTTCATCGGAAAAGGTAACCAAATCTAAACTTAAATTCCAACACAATCATTGGATTCTACCCGTCTCATTAAAAAAATTGGTAAAATGTTTTAATTAACCAGATTTTGTAAAATAAATAAATAAATAAAAAAATTCTGAGCTCAACGCAGCCAAGACTAACTCAGCTGTCACCACCAGTCACAAGATAAAAGTCCAGGTACATTATCTATTAAACTCAGCTGAGCTGCAGGCAGTGTTTACATAAAACAGATGGGAGACAGCTATTAAGAAAAATTAAAAATGTAGGTATCAGACTTAAAGAGTAAAACAGCAGAATATCCACGATATGCGCCATTTTTATTTTCATCACCATGCATGGTCATATTGCAATGTCAGTACTGAAATTATATATTGTGTAGTCCTGTTGCTGACCAGACTATGCATAAAAAAATCTAAAATAAAAACAATTTAACAACTTAAAGAAATGATTTGATAATTTGGGAATGCATCTAAATATACCTGAATGACTTAATTTTGTACTTGTGTCACCACAGATGAAGAAGTCCAACGGCCCACACTTAACCTCAGCATGTTCCATGTAAACATACAGTAAGAAGACTCCATAATCTACCGCAAGATAAAACACAGAGAACTCTATACTTAACAAGAACACGAGCTCAAAGCCCAGACAAACTTTTACACTTCACACAGAGCCAGTGAAACCCTGATAGCTTTTTGTCCTTATCTGACTCTCAGAGCCTGAGAGGTGCCAGCCGAATAAACCAGCGCTCCTTATCCTGCAGCTCTGACTGCAGCCTGATAGTGCTGAGTGGTTTTTCTCATGGCTGAGGCACATTTGAGTTTTTCCTCTCTTGAAATAATCCAAAAAGAGAAGCAGTCAGTCAGTCAGTCTGAGGCAGATTATACGTATATCTTCTAACAGCTCATGGGGTTTTCTGTCCATATTCTAAAACACCTTTTGCGTTGACTGGAAAAGTTTTACCAGCTCTCCATTTTATCCTATAAAAGACTGTATTCAAAGATTATTTTTTCAATTATTTACTTATGACAGCTTCACCGATGGAGACAGCTTCTATTTTGCTTCATTTTTTTTAATGCCAACAAACTAATTGTTGCTACTTTTGCTTTTTGTTGCTCACACCTCAGGCCAACTTTGAATTGCTCATATCTCATTTGCAGTTTGTGAGCGTACCTCAACCTCAGCCTAACAACAGGACCCTGTAGACAGCCCCAGATGTGTGAAAATGTAGCTTTGGAAGATATAAATCAGAAGACAGCTGGGCTTTAAAATGCAAGCTGCATGTTAACCAACCTGCTGGCAAGCTTGAAAGACAAGTTATCTTTACAAAATTTGCCAAATTTACACCATTTCTCACAGTCAGACCCTGCAACAACTGAGGGAATCATCTGATTTTTAAACTGTTGGACAGTCCTTAAGATACTCATCTCTGTTTGGTTGGGAAAGTTAACTGAATCTGGTCTTAAAACCATGACATTTCATTTGAATCACTTCATTATACATGACTCATTTTAAAAAAAAAAGCCAAAACTAAACTGTTAGGTCTCACTAGATTCTGTAGAAAACAAGAAAATCTGCTCTCCTCAGCACAACAGTGAAGCCATTAGTGACTCTACTGTGATCAACAGTCATGTGACAAAAGTTCAGGGACTGTTCGGCTGAACTGCAGGCTGTGTAGTAAATGATTAAAGCATTTAGAGTTACAGTTGTATCCCCAAGTATTGGTGACACCTGTCTGCACTTGGAAAGATGTGGAAAATGTTAATTCCAGGCTATGTTTTTCTGATTTCTGATGGCATTATAAACTGGTCAGCTTCACAAGAGACATTTCTGATTTCTCTCTACTTCTAGCCATGGTTGTGCATCTTCCATAGAAAGCATGGGAACAAAAACCTACAGAGGATTACTGTTATATGCCAGTAATTAATGTTGCACTTTCATAAAATCTAAAAAAAAATGCTCAAACTCAGAGGCCAAGAGACACTGACGTTTACTTTCTAGTGTGGGTTAAGCACCAAAAACACCGGATCCAGCACTTCCCATAACACAACACAACAATCTTTTAATCCGTCACATCTTTCATTAGATCATCTCATCGTGTGAATAACCTCTTACTGCAGAGCGAACAGCCTCATCCTATACTATACTACTATGCTACTACTACTACTATAATACTACTGTAGTACTACTGCAGGATGTGGCTCCCTTTCTGTAGTTCATATCATGCTGACCTTTAGTGAACTTTCTGCCATTGTGATACCCATGTTGGTCCTTGTTAAATATAACTAGAGCTTTGATAACAGATGGCTCTCATGTGTAAATATAACTGGAGTTATGATAACACCAAGTTCACCCCGACACACTCAAACAGGGAACAGTCAGACATTGTTTTAGGGCAGGATCAAAGCTTTTAGCTGGTAATCATTAGGAAATACTTGACAGTGGCCAATCAGCACGAGTTTAAGTTTACTGTACCTAAACGCCAACAGTACTGCATCTCACTTTAATAAAGCTTTAGAAGTACTGACTCTACTTTTTGTGGTTTGAGAAGTCAATATGGATAAATCAAGAATTAGGAGAAACAGAATATTATTTCCACATTCAAACTGAACAGAAAACTAAATTAAAATTAATTGATTAATGAATTAAAAGGAGAATTACACACATTTAGAAACTTAATGTCAATTTTTACTACCTGATAGCTGATAGTAGTGTTTTATTGTTGCACTTTTTAATGCTTTATTGTCATTTCTTTATTAACACCATTTTAATTTGAAAAAAAAAGTTTCATTGATGTTATTCTTTAATGCTTTACTTTTGCTCTATATTGTAAAGCACCTTTAAACTTGTGTTTAAAAAAGCAAAGCAATTGTTACTATAGAAATTATCTGTATTGTCAAGAATGGGAAGTAAACCAGAATTTTTATGTTTAATTTTTCAGATCAGTTTAGTTTTGCGACTTTTGATAATATGACCTGTAAACAAAAGAAGAGCAAAAATGAAGAAAAAAACAATCAAAACAAAAGTAAAAGAGTGAAGAAAAACTCAAAAAGAGGCCATTGAAGGCAGATTGAGTGTGAGTAAACTCCAGAACCACATGTAAAAAAAGAAAGTATGTCTTATAATTATAATAAAATTTAAGAAAAGGTCTCAATACTGACTAATCCCTCTTGTATCTGCTTGATGAATAACTTTAAATGGAGAATAAATAAATAACATAAATTAAATGTATACTGAGCATATTGCTAAACACTTAACCACAAAGGCCTAAAGCAATTTCTAAAGACACCACTGAGATGTGAGAAAGTTACAAGGAGAGTGAAGAGCCGCCCTGCAGCCCATGTGTCCGTTCAGCTTCATTAAATTAAGGCCAACTAGTTCTGTTGAACCAACACATGAAACACATTCCTCTGCAGGGTTCAGTGATTAGACTCTGTGTGTGCCGGTGCATGGTATCAGGCTGTACTCACGTTCACACTCGTTGGCACTGTAGGTCGTGGCCGGTTTCCACGGTAACTGGTTGTATCCGGGGCAACACTGGTCACAAGACACGCCACAGGTGTTGTGCTGACAGTCGCACTGTAACCTGTAAAGGATAAAAACAGCAGCATGAGAAAAGGAGAAGTTTCCACAGCTATAGAGACATAACAGAATCAGTTATATTTCAGTTCTTAACCAAACAGTTCAGCACACAGACGCAGAAAAGGCGGAAACCTGCCGTGGTATGTACCTATCTGAGCCCATTGTGTTTAGGGTAAAACATCATTTGAACTTTCCTCAGAAGTTCACATTCCTCCACTCTTATGCTGCCGCTCTCATCCCAGAGAGAAAAAGGGGAAGAAAGAAACAAACAGAAAGGAGTGAAAAGGACAGACAAAAGTGGAAATAGACCCCCAAGCAATGAAAGAGTTAATCTTTCTCCTTCATCGACAGAGGCTGACTGCTTCACCCCAGCTTTTAATCGGATTAGTCTGTAAACCTGTTGCCTGCAGAGTGTGGCCAAAACCCAGCAGGGAGGGAGAAAAAAAACCCTCTTAACGCTATTCTCTCATCTCTGAGTCCTCTTAACCGGTCAAACAGAGACAAATACGGAGGACCGGAGTCACGGGAGTGAGACGTGTGATCAAAAGGAAGGAAAAAATCCTCTGAAAATCGCCCAACATATTACTTTTGTCCTTTCACAGAAGTTTAAATTTCAGTCATTTCACTGCTCACAAACCTTCCACTCCTCCTCTAGGGAAACACCAGGAGGTGATATCATACTCAAACATCTGGAACTTTATGATGATCTGTTCTCAAAGATAATTTTCTACTGATGGATATCGGCACAAACCTGAACCCAACACTTTGCTAGCTAGACATTAGAGTTACAGGTTTTGAAGTCAGTAATCAGCTACAGTATCAATCAAAATCAATAACTAACTACATTGCTGTGTCAGTATGGGCACATAATTTTGGCTACAAAAGCAGGTCTGCTACATATGCCAGTGGGACATAGAAACACTGTCCTAGCTGATCCCAGTCTAAAAGAAATGAGCTCCAGCTGGAGGCCATGAAACATCATAGAAGTCTTTGTCATGGTGGCTCTTGTTAACGGAACCCCCACAATACTCTCTGCTTGCCAGCATGAACTGCTTGTAGTCAGACTGACCATCTCCTCTGGTCACTACATAATAAACTGTAATATGCGTGTATTATACAGGGTAATGGTAACAAATTGGGATCCAGTATTGACAGATACTAAACATAAAATGACTCTGTTCGGACCAAGGCAAAAAAACTTGATCAGGGCATCCCCAGCTTCAGATAAACTTTTCAATATATTTTTGCATAAATAGAAGACTGAGGATTTTGGCCCTCACCACTTACAATAGAAATGCAGGGATCTTGAAATGATTAAAGGAGGCAAACTACAGGAGTCCCGGGCTGATTCACCACCATTTCATGCCTCACAATAACTAGAGGAGAAATCTGGCCCAGGACATTAGAGATGGTGTTCAACCCAGAGTAGTAGTTTTATGCTTTTCTCACTGAAGAGTCTTATTAGTGTTATGGGAAGTTGTTGGATCACAGTCTCCTTTATGTTTACATCTGCCTCCCAAAGGGATCACGTGAGGTGGTGCTCTGCTCCCTGACTGATCCCTTTGGCGCAACAATCTTAAAAATATCCAGCAGTGTGTGATGAGCCATTGTTTTCCAATCTTGGTGTTGTGCGCACGTCTGAGATTAAACAGAAGATCTGTGAAGTTTCCTCTTATGATGCAACCTGATTTCAAAATCTGGCAAGATTTTAAAATTCCTCTAGTCTGAGCCTGGTATTAGTGTTCGTATGGGCACCTTATTATTGTTCTAAGCTGTCTTTTGTCTTGTGAACCTATCATTAAATAGATCCAGGAAACAACCAACCAGACACTGACACCTACACATTGCTTGAATCTCCAGAGCACAAAAGATGTTACGTAAGAAGATCATTTTGCCTGACTGAAATAGATCTATTGGCTGTTGTGCAAAGAGAAACTGAGATATTTAGTTAATGGATTTAAGAGTTCTTTTCATCTGCTGATGAAGATCATTTGAAACTTTGAGAAGTGCTCTCTTCTGATGAAACATGAGCAAAAACCCTTTCTGTACCTGCCTGGACGAACACACCACTTGCTGGAACAACCCTCAGTTTGACTTCAGGTTTTCATATTAGAAAAACTTGGCAACAGCTTTAACAATAAGTGCCTGAATAAACTGAGGTGAGAGATAAGAGACACAGCTGCACAATCATACCTGATTTTGCCTACAAAGCCAAGTTAAAGCAGCTCTTCTCATGCTTTTCAAGTTGTAAGATGCCGTGCTATTTCATATTTAAGTTTAAACCGATAAGCCACAGACATTCAAACCACCTGCCTAATATTTTGTAGCTCCTCCCTGAGTCGCCAAACAGCTCTGACCCGTTGACGCCTGGACTCCACAGATCTCTGTAGGTGTCCTGTGGTATCAGGCACCAAAACGTTAGCAGCAGATCCTTTAAGTTGAGGTGTGGCCTCAACGGATCTGACTCTTTTTCCCAGCACATCCCACAGACGCCCGATTGGATTATGATCTGGGGAATTTGGAGGTCAAGTCAACACCTTGAACCATTCCTGAACAATGTTCGCAGTGTGGCAGGAAGCATTACCTTGCTGAAAGAGGTCATCAGGGAATACTGTTACAATGAATGGGTGTGCACAGTCTGCAACAATGTTTAAGTCAAGTTTTCCAGTCTAACATTACCCAGAGTGTCACAATGCTCCCACCTGGTTGCCCTCTTCCAATCCTGCTGCAAACTATTCCACAGGTAAATGATACACATGCATCCAGCTTCTGTCATATTGTACGGGAAAAGATGATTCATCAGACCAAGCCAGCTACTTGCATTCCTCCACAGTCCAGTACTGACGCTCATGGACCCATTGGGGTGTTATCAGTGGTGGACAGGGGTCATCATGGACTCTGACTGGTCTGCAGCTACACAGCCTCATACATACTAAGCTGTGATGTTCTGTGCGTTCAGACAACTTTCTATCATAGCAGCATTAAGGTTTTCAGTACGTTTTGCTCCCATGGCTCCACTGTGGGACTGGACCGCACAAACCAGCTTTCACTCCTCATACGTATGTATCAATGAAGCTTGGGCGTCCCTGACCCTGTCACTGGTTGTCCTTCCTTTGACCACCATTGGTAGAAACCACTGCATACTGTAACACCCTACAACACCTGCTGTTTTAGAGATGTCCTGACCCAATCATCTAGCCATCACAGTTTGTTTAAATAACTGAGATCCTTATGCTGCAGAATCTTTCTACTTCAAGGACTAAGTGTCTACATGCTGCTTATTATATCCCACTCTCTGTTGTGGCTGAGTAGTGAATATCACCATATAATATTTTTTCCGGCTGAAAATATTAACACATGGTGTTTTAAAAGCAAGTTCCTATTTAAGCAGTATTTTGCCCGTTTACAAAGTCTGAAGGTCTTTTTTGAAGGCTGCTCTGCTGTGTGGAGGTATTTTATTGCATTCTGTCCTGTGCTGATAACATATGTATGTATTGTGTTTCAACAGGCTGAATTGTGTTTCTTGCGTTCACCTTTACTATCAGATCCATTCATTCGCTCAATCTTTCTCACACACACACACAGTCAAGCTCACTCTCCCTTGCGCATTCCTCTAACTCGCTGGCTCTCCATCCCTCTTTCCTTTCCTCCCTGCAAATCAGCTCCGTTCAAGCACTTTAGGAAATGACTTTCAATGGAGAGTTTCCATCCAAATTCACTACTTCCTGGTTTTCATTGCCAGTTGTGAACCAACAGCTCCCTGAATGATGAAGATTAAACTTCTTCATTACTCACGGGATTATAAAGCTGAATTTGACATTTACGTTCACATGTTGCAAATATGATTTGTTAAAAAAGTGTGAAATAATATCCATTATACTTAAAAAGTACATTTGCACCTCACTACATTGTTCAGGAAGTTGCAGGACCAACAATCATGGGTTTTACATTTTACAGGAAAATATCTGATCAGAAAAAAATCTCCCTTTTTCCTCTTTTTTCTGAAGACTGGCTGATGCACTCGGAGGCGATATTATACTTACACCTCTGTAGCTTGACTGGAAAATGCTCACCTGATTTGTCGAACACAGTATTAGCGCCGGACAGTCATTATGATCCAGTCTCAAAGATCAGGGTCAGGGCCAACAAGGCATTTTGTATCTGACAATAACTCTCCAAAAGCCCAATCTGTGTTTAATTCTGTATCCTGCAGAAACTCATCAGAGTTCAGCGTGTGTGTGTTTAAACTAGGAATGTGTTGTAATTCAACGTAGGTTTGTGCCCTCTGTGCAAATGTCAATATCAGGTTGTTCTATAAAAAGTCAACAAACTCTAAAAAAAAAATCCAAAAACCTCCTATCCCACATAGTAATATAACCCAAAAAAGTTTATAGAAAAAATTGTGTTGATGAGATTTTGGCTTGAGATTGTGGCACTTTGAGTGGAGATAATACTGATTTGATTGCAGAGAGCAAATGTGTTTTTCAGCCCTGAAAACAGCAGCACCCCACCACATGACAAAGACATCAATCAGGAACATGTTGAGGAACATGACAATGGTCCAACATGTTGATTTGACCTCCAAACTTCCTACACCCCATTGTGATCAAGCATCAACAGGATGCAGTGGAACAAGTTTGATTGACAGAGGCCCCACTGCACAAGCCAGAGCACCCAAAGGATCCACTGCCAATGTCCTGGTTCCAGACCCCATAGGACACCCTGAGAGGTCCTCTTGTCCATGTCCAATGGTTCACAGCATTTTTGACCAGACAAGGGGGACCAACACAATACTAGGCAGGTGATCATAATGTTATGCCTGATCAGTGTATAATGTATCTGCTGGCATGCATACACTCACACATGTGCACATGCACTTTCACATGCCTTTCCTCACACAGAGGAAACATGTGATGTGTCTGAATTCTCCTTTTCTTACAGGCTGTTAGTTGAATTAATAACAGCTTCATGCATACTGGAAAGTTTGGATGATGTACTCAGTATTCACCACTAATGTAAGCTAAACTAATTTACAGTGCACAACATCTATCATTTATCTGATACTGATGCCTCCAATCTGGTACTTGTAGCCTAAAACAAATTCTTAGACACTACAGTTTGTTGCAGAGCTAGTTCACCTGACATTTTAAATATCTTCCAAACATAATTATGTGTAATTCAACCAACTTCAAAATACACCAAGGTGTTCAAATGCCTCTAATTGTACCGTTTAGATTTCACAGAGTACGTGTGCTTTAATGTCTTTCTGGAACCCTCAGGCTAAGCTGAGTTATATGTTTCTACTGCAGAAAGTGTTTATACTGCCATGAGAATGTACGGCGGTTTAACAAAACGTGTCTATAGGGCGATGATGAGTAGCCCATGAAGAGTAGAGTCAACCTAAATACACAGTACCTCCTGAATGTGGATAATTTCTGGAGTCTGGCTTCATTCCTTTTTTGTGGGATTAGAGGGATTTCAGAAGATTACAGTAAAAAAGCACACTGATACTCATCTCTTGAAAATGAATTGGGCACCAATATTAACACACTAGTACTGTATGCACTGTACCGTGATGCTGTATATGCTTGAATTCTTGTGAATGGTAAGGAATGCTGTGACTTGCAGTGTGTTCTGACATTCAGGAGAATGTGTTTATACTGTAGATGTCATGTGAACAATGTGGAGGTTTAACAGGAAAAGTAACCATTAGGTGTAAATATAGCATTTACATACATGATAGCTAAATATACAGGTAGCCTGTATTACTGGATGTGTCATGTGTCTTACTGCATATAGCTTATATACAGCACTCTAAGCATGTACGCATTTAATACTGTTTTAAATCACAGGCATATAGAAAGAAACTCATTGAGTAATTATTCCTTCTCTGTTCAAGTTCCATTTTACATACATTTCTGTCTTGATCTGACCTACTGAACATTAAATGTCATTCCCAGTTCGATCTCAAAGATCATGATCAGTGATTGGTATCCACTTAAACCAAACCGTGATTCTTTTCTTGACAGTGGTAAACGGAGAGCACGATCTCTGACAAAACATTAGGGATGCAATTTTTGAATAATTTTTCTAATTAATAATTGGCAGCATTATCAATCAAAAGTTATTTTATCGATTAAACAAATTTAGCACAGTGGACATTTGCAGTTTTAGTCAGCGGACAAATGATTTGGAACACAAAGTCAGCTTGGAATAGAGAAACACTGTTCCTGTCAGCAGTTTGTTTTAAATATATGAGTTCAGAGGCCATTAAGCATCACAGTAGTCTTTGTCATGGTGGCCCGTTGTTAGCTAAACACCATGAATGCTGTTTGATTGCCAACATGGAACTGCCTCTAGTCCAGGCGACCACCTCCTCGGTTCACCACAGTAAAAAAAACAAAAAAAACAGTAAGAAGCTGAGCTATTTAATTATCTAGTATATACACTGAAATAATTTTATTATACTCAAAGTGTGTATTGTCTTGAAAAATGGTATCCTATTAGTTTACAGTATCAGCAGATACTGAATATCTGATGATTTGTATTGGAGGCAAAAAACTTGATATATGATACTTTGATATATATATATATACCACCAACATCTATACATTTCATCTTCCAAATCCAAGCAAACATTTCTGCCAAATCTGAAGATATTCCCTGCAAGCGTTCAAGAGGTATTCCGTTCACAAGAATGGGACAGATGGATGGACAACCTGAAAGCATAACACCTCAGCATGGTTGTCGCCAGTGCAGATCCCAGAAAAAAAATCAATAAACAATGACAAGGTTTTCTTTTGATAAAGTTTAGACAAAGGATGGATACTAAAAAAGACGTCAAAACAGCTTTAACAGGCATCATGCTGGATCATATTGTTGCCAGCTGGCTGCTTGGTCGGAGTTTGTTCAGTTCAGCTCCATTTGGTTTCACTTTGCTGCATCACCTTCAGTTCAGGATCACAGCTCCGAGAGGCGAGGCCACATCTGGGTTATTCATTAGTACCACTGGAGCGTGTGCATGTGTGCACATTTAACAGTAATTGAGACTAAACCTGGGCAAGAGAAGGCAGACTTTTCCTATGGGTGTCAGGGAAGTGTGGGTACAATAACTAAAAAAAAAAGGGAGGAAGGAACTGCTGTTGAAGAGTGGCTGTGTGTGTTACAATTCTACAGTAAATTCCTCAGTGAATGTAGTACATAAATTCTGTTAAAGTGATTTCTCTTCTCTATTCTAAACTGTGTCTTGTGGACTGATGTATGTGCACTTCATAATGCACCTGAACGCAGGAAAAGAACAGGGAGAAACAATGAAATTTATGATGACTGAATTCCATTTAGCTGCTTCAGTTTCAGGGTCCTGGTGCATGCAAACTCACTGACACACTGATTATGGCTCATCGGGACATTTGAATAGTAACAAGCCGTGGTTAATGTCTTGTTCCACACTCCAAAATTAAAAAAAATGTAATCTGCATGTTGTTGTTTTGTTGCAGTCATTTTTCCAGTGTGAAAATCAGCGACAACCCAGACATACTTCGCTGAAAACTATCCCAGAGTTGAAAGCTGCATTTATCAGACACAAATTACAGGCAGAAAAAAAAACAGCCTTGGATGGATTTCACCTTTAGGCACAGCTGTTTTGTCTTTACCAAAAGATTAGACTGAGCTGCAAGAGACAGACAGACACTGTTTAATTTGTGACTCATCTGGGCATTTCACACATAAAAGAATGATTACCCTTAATGGAAAAAGCAATCACTGTGATATGAGGCCTTTCAAACAGTTTAAAGTATTCTTCTGCTGGGTAACTGGCATTTAAACAGTTATAGCTGTGGTCCTGCAGTGGATATAAATATGTAGTTCACAGAGAATTGAGGTATTTTAAACAGAGGAGTCGAGGTTCTGGTTTGATCTGCTGCAATGTGGATTATATTTTTTATCAAAAGGCTCTTTACATAAGATAAATAAACATCCCAAGAATGGATACAGAACACAGCATAGATTACGTTACACGTGTTTCATGCAGGCAGGTGTTTGATTGATGGGAACACGGGTTAAGGAATTCAAATAAATCCCTCCTGACCTCATCAAGCAGTTTGGAGGTTCTCTGTCTGGCTTGTGTCAGAGCGAAGGAATGCACAGCAGCCAGCTTCGGCTTTATCGGAGAATTTAGATCAGCGCGGGTCTTTGTTTAACGTTGTTATATCATGCAGGTGTGTTAAACATGACAGCGGCTCTGCTGACTGGGGCGCTGTGTTTAAAGGCAGCAGGTGACCGAGCGCTTCCACTTGCAGCTGCACCGCAGAAATCGTCACGACTGAGAGAAACTCGACAGTTTGCAGTTCAGAGGCCACGAAACACAGGCTGCATTATGAGGAAGACAGCGCAAGATGGTTCAAGTCATGGTGAAGTTTAGTTTCTGAACTCACAGTGGTTGATAGTAGAGTTAAAGTAATGTAGTTTATTTACACGAGGGTAAAAACAGTCAGTTTTAAATTAGCTTTTTTTTAAATTATTTATTTAGTGCATGTGTGTGACCATCACCGGCCACCCCTGGAGGCTAAGCTAACATTCTTTATTGAATTTTTCTATCATGAGCCAGAGGGGGCAGTGCTGCACCTCAGTGAATTGAGGGGGAAACAAATGAAGGGCAGGGCAAAACAAGAGGAACAGGGAGGGTACAGACAGGCAGTGCTATTTGAATCCTATAAGAGTGCTGTAAAATGCTGTGTCATTCCCAACAACTGATCCCACATCTGAAAATTGGGAACAAATAATCAACACAGAAACGAATTGGAGACCAGAAGTCCTGACAGTATACAGAGTTAGGACGCCAGAGGACAGGAGTGAGAGAGAAATGTATAAAGGGTGTGAGTTTAGTGCAAAGTCTGAAGAGTGACTCCGCACAATCAGGCGGGTCCCATCAGCTCTCAGAAAGGGGACTCGACAGGAGTTGGTAAGCCCTGAACAAGCATGCATGTATGATGGACACCGAAGCCCAGAGCGACTACCACGAGTTATTCAAATTAGCTCTTTAATTTTTCCGTTAGGTTTCACTCACTACAGGACGCCATCTCTCTCCGTCTCGATCCTTTCTTCCACATTTCATTTATGATTCTACCATCTCACTCATCAACATCATTTTTTCCATTCTTCCATCACTATTTCATCACATCCTTCCATTCTTATCTGACTTTTATCAGTGCATTTTTGCTGTTGTAGTCTCAGGGGCTCCCTCCAAGTTGAAGTCTTTCAAACTGAGATTCTGTCTTCGTCTTCATCAGAGTTTTGGCTTGTGGCCCATTAAAACACGGTGCTGCCTACTCGCGATGCACCATCAGCACCTACAGCTTTTTTTAACCCTCTGTATCCCCAAACCCACTGACACGTTTGAAAGGCAAGTTATCTTTAAAAAAAATCATCAAAAAGTCTGTGACTGGGTGCCCTGGTAGCTTAATGGTTATGTCGCGTGACCCAAGTGCAGAGGCGTAGCGGCTGTCCCGGGTTCGACTCCGACCTCGGGCGTCTACCGCATGTCCTTCCCTACTCTCTCCCGTTTCCGATTCTATCCACTGTCCTATCTAATAAAGGCACAAAATAAATCTTTTGAAAAAAGTCTGTGACTTCACTGGGACCAACAGTCACATGACAAAGATTCTAACAGTGTTCAGCTGAACTGCAGGCTGTGTTTACGCAGAGCAGATAGGACATAAGTAGGTAAATGCATACAGGTAAATATCTAGAGTGTGTAGACCCACCATTTTTCCAGTATTGGTAACACTTGTGGACACATGGACAAAGTTGTACATGTTGATTTAGTGCTTTTTTCACTTTTTGTAAAATACATAATCAAAGAAATGTTAAAATGTGTCATACTTTTCACAAAATCACATGATTTATCAGAGCAAGAAACTGTAAAAACAGGAAGAACTGTCTGAATTTTTACTGTCCAACAGCTCTTGGACAGAAAAGATTCAGTATTTGATCAGAAACACTTTATTCCACATGTGCCATTTATCATTTACAGTCACCAGATTGTGTATAATCTCAGTGCACCATGAAATGACCCAGCTACAACCAAAAGTCAGGTGACAAAAATTCAGGGACTAATCGGTTGAACTGCAGGCAGTGTTTCCACAGACCGGAGATGAGAAAAGTATAGAAACAAATTACTTAAGAGTATGTAGAGTCACCTTTTCCCAGTATCGGTAACACTTGTGGACACTGGGGGAAAAAAAGCATAGATGTTGATTGCAAGTTTTTAAAATTTTCAAAGAAATTCAACTTTTATTAGAGATCTAAGTCGCTATAGTCTAAAAGAAACAATCAATAAAATAACCGTCAAAGTCTTAAAATTAAATTAAATAAATAGGCCTCTAACTTTTAGAGCAGTAATGTCATTCTTTGCTCTCATACCTCCATATTCTTTCACACCCCAGGAGAGATGCTGACCTCCAGGTTAACAACCAAACACCGAGCCATCTGTGCCTCTTTATCTACTGTCAATCAAAGCGCAGCTTAAACATCTCCAGGATGTTGGGGTCACCGTGTAAACGCATCCCACCAGCGTTACATGTGCTTCCACTGTACATCATCATACAGTCTCACCACCCCTCCTCCAATATCCGTCTTTTCCTCCCAAATTCCCAAATCACTCGAGTGCAACAGCAAGAGTGATCTGGGACAAGAGCTGCTTCAGCGGCTTTCCATGAGACCGTCTCCAGATTCCTTCAACAAGTCTGTGCGAGGGTCTGTGTGTGTATGTTTGTGTGGTAATGCATGTGTGATTTTTTATTTGCATATGTAAGAGAAGAAAAAAACAGTGATATACAGCCAAACTGCATGTGTGTACATGCACAAAGAAGAAGACAGAGAACAGACAGATATGTGACTGTTCATGACCCTGTGTGTGTGTGTGTGTGTGTGTGTATACTGTATGTGACTAATTTGACAGAGTAATAACGGCTCATTTTATAATCCACTGCCTGCAGGGAGCTACGCACAGAGGTAAGCTGCAAACACACCAGCTTATACAGTCCACATCTGCAACACACATTCACACGTACTATTAAATTAATCACATGCTGCCCACTTCCACTTCTGAGACCTGCACTTATCTGGAGATTCTCTCACACACAGCCAACAGCATATCCACCTCTATTGAAACAAGCCCCATCTTGCCTCAACAATAAAAACAAATAAGCGACAGGAAGTTTATTTGTCTGCAGGTTGTAATCAGACAATAAGTCTTCCTCTCCAGCTTCCTTGTCTGAGCATCTCAGCAGTTTCTCTCCCATGAAAGTGCATGACGAACTGAGAAAAACAACAATTTTCTACTTCTTCCCATCATCCTTCTCCCTGTCTCTTATTAACTTCCTGCTTACATTTGCACCTTTTCTTTTTTTTGCTTTTAACCCCCTAAACCCTACTGGAGAGCATTAAAAGCATATTGCTTTTACAAAATAGCCAAATTCACATGATTTATCAGAGTCAAAACTGTAAAAACTTCCCAGTGGTCTTAGAACTACTCATCTGCTGCTGGAAACTTTACCAAATGTAACTTTAAAATTGTTGTATCTCATCAAAATCACTTTATTCGACACACTGCATTTATAAATGTGCCAAAAATAACCTGATTCTGTAAAAACTGAAGATACTGCGCACCGTTGCACAAACATAAAGTCATTACAGCCTCAGCTCACTGTCATGTCTGGAAATTCAATCTCTAGTATATGTGTGCAGTATTTCATAATGTGGTGTCCTGAAATATCACAAGCTATCACCTGGACTGAATTCAAGATTCACCTGAATCAGACATGACATCAGTTGGCGTTAAAAGAATGTGTCGACCTGCCCATTGTTGCTGCAGCACATGCAGCTAACTAGCTGTGCTTACAACATGCTTCATTCACCATCTATCATGCACCTGCAGCTGGTCCACCATGTTGCATAGTGAGTGGAGGTTTACACTAAAGGCTTTGGTTCATTTTAGTTTTGTTCAGATTATGTTCCATCTTTGAATTTCAGGCAAAACTTGCAGAATTTGTTTAGCGGTTGGGCAAAGAATTTCAACGCTAAACAAGTTTGAATTTGCAAACGTGCACAAAATTAGCTTAAAAGCAAAACAAACATTAGCTTTCATCCTGTTATTACTGTCGTCATAGTTCAGTGATTGTTCTGTGGTGCCTTTCGTATATATGCAAATTTGTGTGTTCCACAGCCAGGCGGGGCTTGGGGGAGTTTCCCGGACCAGATCCCCGATTGGTTGTAGCTGAGGAGCGCAACTGAGATAAAAGGGGCCAAGATGGTGGTGGCTGGCGGGCAGCGGCGGTTCCTCATCTCTCTCTTCTCCCAACTGCCCATACATAGTTTTGTTTGAGCTTTTGTTACTTCTGTTGAGTTGTAGGGGTGGACTGTCAGTTTCGGTTAATCTCATCATTTTTCTCCTGTTTGTTTAGTTAGCCAGGATTGTTTGTTATTTTGTCCTTATTCCCCCCTACGTTTAACTCAGTTATATTATTTCATTACTGTAAATAAAGCCATATTCCTTACTCGTCATACTATTCTGTCTCTGTGGCTACTTGGGACTCGGGGAGGATGGGGCCACTTCATGTTATGTTTCTGACACCCCTAGGCTGGGCGTAACACATCCTTTCAAAGGGCAAAATTCCGCTGGCAGAGATTTAAAATAGGGTCAGACACCAAGTGGACACTTCATCCTCGGTTTTCTGCTTGAGATTTGCCACTGCTGGCACTAAACTGACCTCATATATTACGTAGACGCTCGCAAACTGACTTGAAACTGGGCCTTGATCAAATCTCTGCTAGTCAAAGAACATTTCTTGACATAAAAAAAGCTGCAGCTTAGTGCTTCTTTATTCAACGCATTCTCAGTTTTCACCCCATTCAATTGCCAGGTTTTACTCCCTCCTCCTTTTTTCCAGCAGGCCCACATGTTGTAACAAATCTTGCACCTTATTTGCATTACAGTTATGCAGGTATATGTCATCGTGAAAAGACAGACGGCACTGGAACAGAGTAAAACCACAGCCAAGAATAATTGAAACCCTTGTGCTTCAGATCAGACTCATAGCTCGGGGATATGAATTCTGTAATGGGCCTTTTGCCGTGCTGAGTGTGCGTTTGAGTGAGTGTAGGTGGGTGTGTGTTGGAGCAGGCAGAGAGCTCGAAGTCACCACTATAATAAGATGAATCATTTTTATGAGGTGCCGTGTTTACCAAGATTTCCTCTTATCTTAGTTCAGTCGAGAACACAAACAAACACACACATTAAAAAATCCAGTCAGAAACTATGTTAGTTTGCCACAAGTCTGGGAGTCATGACAATGCAGTCTGATTCCCTGATTCTTTGTGTGTGTGTGTGTATGTGTGTGTGTCTACTGTATGTGTGTAAGCATGTGAATTTCAGTTTATAAAAATTTTGATACAAGTTTTTTGTATCTTACTTGTAGGGATCATTGGGGTCCTTGGCGTTGCAGGCCTCAGCGTGTCCATTACACACACAGCGTCCTCCGATGCTGATGTCTTTGATACTGTAGTAGTACTGCAGGAAAACACACAAGATGGATTATTATCATCAATATGTTTTCATACTTTAAGGTTTTACTGGACAGTGTGTCACATTGGGAAATAGGCTTTCTTGCCTACAGCCACATTAGAAGATCAACAAAAGTCTCATGTCTGCACAGTAAAAAAAGATGAAGACAGTGGTGAAAAGTAAGTACATTTACTCATTTACTGCACTTCAGTTCAGCTTGGAGCTTCTTGTAACTCAGATGTTGTAGATGTTGAGAGAAAGAGCTCAGACTTGTGCCAGGGCGTATAAAGGCTCCTGGAGGTCATGTCGAGGCTGTTTTGGCTATGAGCTAAGGATAGCAAGAAACTTCTATCAACTAACCTTGACTGTATAAAACCTTTGGTATCCTTTCCATTCCTCCCTAATTCCACTCAGCTCATTCAACTGAGTGAGTCTGGCTGCAGATGCTGAAATAAACTTACAGAAACTTTTTGACCTGATTTAACAGAAATCGCCACCACAGGGTGCAAAGGGTTTAGTATGTAGCTCCACATGGGCAATAATAGGAACTAAGAACTAGATTTAAAATGAAATGTTGTGGTCCTGCAGTCAGTCTTTGCAAAACAACATAATGTAAAGAAATCAGTGCTAAGTCACTGACTGTAAGGTTTTAGTGTGCTGTGTTGCCTCACCCTGCGGGTGACGGTGGGGTCACGGAGCGCCTTGCCCATCAGGTGTCCCAGCAGCGTGTTGGTCCTCAGGAAGCGAAGCCTGATGTTGGTGGCCTTTGTAAACTCCCTCAGCACTGGAGAGTAGGAGAAGTTCATCGCTCCGGGGCGACCGTTCACCAAAGACACTACAATCTGGGAGAAGTAAGTGGAAGCACAAAGACATCATCAGTTAACAGACAGATAGAGGAGATGCAGAATTAATTTCCTGACTAGTGCTTAATGAAAAGGCAATCTTTGGCCCATTCATGTTAACGGTTAATAATTTGCAGGGAGAAAAACAAACAATAAAAAACAATGAAATAACAAAATGTGCATGCAGGGAGGATCTCTTGAATGATAGTCTAACCCTAACCCTAAGATATTACGGTTTTAATGTACAAAATGACCTAGACAGCAGTATGTTGGGCAGTATTGACAATTATTGTCATTATCAACTGAGATAGTTTTTCTATTAATCTCAACATTTTTTGATCTGCAATATGCAAGAAAACATTGAAACATGGAAAATGCAATGTCCCAAACACCAAAATGACACTTTGTTTTGTCAGAATCTTTAAATATTTTTCACATACGCTAGAGGAAGACACTGACAGTATTTTACATGCAAACACACCCACCTCTCCATTTTCCAGCGGCACGATACGAGAATATTCAGTGGTGCAGATAATGTCATCATCGTGGTTGATTCTCTCAATGGTGCTCTGTCCAAACCGCTCAATACAGTCTCTTTTAGAGGCTACACACACACACGCACACACACACACACACACACAAACACAAGTGAGAGAAAGGGAGAGAGAAAACAAAAGCTTATAATCCTTCACAACCACATATTTGAAAACATGAGAGCATTCCCTCGTGTTAGACTTCAGGAGTGTGAACCATCTTGCGGCATCTTAATGATGCATCTCAGTGTGATAATTAGAGGAGGGCTTGATGGAGGTCTCTGCTTTACTGAACAGTCCTTTTTAAACACACCTCAGCTCGAGCTTCACAGCAGCTGGAATGTATAATCAGCAGCTTCCACTGACTACAATAACTCCCCAATAACTCTCTTTAAGCCTAACCTGCTGCAAAGCATAACTCTGATTCCACACATTTAACTTTTAGGCCAGAAAACACTAATTACAAATACCCAAATATTTAATATATTTACAATTTATTCAATTTAATATGATAAAAATGCTTTAAATGAAAATTATTAGAGGAGGTAAGGGGTTTCAGAAAATGTGGAGGCTTTTGTAACGTTTGTTTTGGGGTGAGATGACTTTTTTTGGGGACAGTGGGTGTCATTAACTGACCACAGAGCACACCATCTATTACACAGCCACTACTGCCTTCCCTTTAATAATAATACTTTAACTTTTATTAATCCCCTTGGGGAAATTCAACTCTGCATTTGACCCATCCCACACACACTGGAAAGGGGTCAGAGGTTAAGGGTCTTGCTCAGGGGCCCAACATTGGCCGCAGTAGGGGTTCGAGCCACCGACCTTCCAATCGGCAGCCCAGGGCTTAACCAGTTGCACCACTACTGTCCCCCAATTTGTTCTGTATTTTTGCAGAAAGCATTAAAAATTAGTTAAAAAGTACATGATATAATGGGACACTTCTTTGGTTCACAAGTGAATAGTAGCAAGATTTCATTAAACAGGACTCATTATTTGCTTGGCAGTGTAATTATAAAATTACTGCATAATTTCATAATTGCACTGTTTTTGTGTGGTTTGGTGTCTGAGACAACCTGATATCTTAAATTTTTGATTACAACAATTATACTACTCAGCTGTGTTTCATTCAGTCCCTAAAACCTGAGAATGCCTGGTATGTTTTCAGTGGTCTTAACCATACACTGACTAACTAAAGTACAAGATTCAGCAAGTTTAGCTACATATTTTCTGTCTGGGTGCTTAGAATGTTATTCGGATATCAATCAGATTATCTCCATTCATCCATTTCTCAGTTCCTCTTGGGGGATCCCAGTGTGTTCCCAGGTCAGATGAGATATGTAATCCCGCCAGCAAGTTTTGCATCTAACTTTAAGTCTGCCCCCCAATTGGACGTTCCCAGAAAACCACATAAGGAAGGAGCTCAGGAGGTGTTCTAATCAGATGTTGAACAACCTCCGCTGGCTCCTTTCGTCGTCAAGGAGCAGCAACTCTACTCTGAGCTCCCTCCAGATACCTAGCTCCGCACCCAATCTCGAAGTCTGAGCTCAGCAACCCTACGCAGGAAATCAATTTCAGCAGGGTATGTCCAGCAACCTCATTCCTTTAGTAGCTACCCAGAATTCATGACCAGCAAATGAGGACTGGGGCGAAGATCAACTGCTAAATCTTCATTACGACAGTCCAGAACATCGCCTGCACTACTGCTGATGCTGCACCAATCTGCTGGTCCATCTCACACCCCATTTTACCCATCACTTCTGATTGAACTCACTATTCACCTCCAACCCACAAGGGGGTCATCCTACATTTTCCAGCAGAGAAGCATGGCCCCAGACTTGGAGGTGCGGCTCTCATCCATCATAAAAAAGAATGTTTTCCTTGTTCTCATCTTCCTTTTGTCTCCGTCTCTCTGAGCTACGAGGATTCAGATTAACTATGATGCGTTTCAGTCACTCAATAAACAAAGCCGAGATGAGGATGATGCTATTTGCTCACTGGTGTGTACCAATGCGTGACCAGTTAGTACACAGGACAGGATGAATTAAGAATACAAATGCAGTTTTTAAATCCATGGGCAGCATTTATCTCATCTTATGAATGCTGACTGATTGATTTGTCCATCTTCTACCATTTAGAAGCCATTTAACCTTGAAAGCATGTCTGAGACATGACTTCAGCTGGTTTAAGTCATACTGTTTCGGCATGAAGGCTCAGTCTACATTCCTAGATTCAGTTTATCTCAGATTTGTCCTTGGCACAGAAGACAGAATGAGCCTTGAAAACAACACAACTCAGAGGAGGAAAGGGCGATTTTACAATGGCAAGATGTCAAATTCAACCTTACTGGATTGTGTCTGTGTGCGAGTGAGTCTGTAGCAGCTGCAGCTCAAATAGCAGCTTTGAGGCCAATGCTAACTTACTCTGTGCTATTTGACACACTCACAGATCTCTTGTCATTCCTGTGACCATAAGAAACAATCAATGGTACAGTCACAATGTAATTTAATGACTGGTAAAGAAAAATCCAGTGTTTTATCCCACTGAGTGTTAGTTTTCTCAATAAGGTAAAAGACCCATTCCAGTGAAAAGTTTGCACTTTGATAACGTGTCTATATGGTGTTGTACATGTTAAAAAGGACACGGCATGAGTAAAATAAACATTCAGTGTTTTGGCTGAGTATTTCCACCTTGAAACCTCAAAATTACTAATTCAGACTTCCGGGGTTTCATTTGGAACAGTATCATCTTCTGTTTCTAACATATGCTGCATTTGTCTTTGTGTAGCATAGCAGGGACACTAGAGCTGCATAGTAAAGGATAGCTAAGGCATCGAGGAATTATTTTGTTGAAAATGGATGAGTCTTTAGAGGCTTTATTAATGCTTAGAGAGAGGGTTGAATCTTCAAGGGAAAAGAACCGACTGGAGCTGATCCAAGGTAGCCAATCAAGTTGTACTCGACTTAGTTCTGCCACCAGAGGATCAGCTATGAGCAAGCGTTGGCCTGTTATTTGTCAGATGTACGTGAATTTCGGAAGTGCAGAAAATCTACTCAAGTGATTCACATTCTTATGTAAATGCGTTAATCCGGTAACGCCAAATTTGTGCCACTTCTGGGCTGGGAACTTGGGTTTTGCCAACAGAAGCTGAACTTCTTAATCTCCAGCAACTACAGTACACACAGTAAAGCATCTGATGAAATTTTTCCAAAATGCTGACAGCGAAACTGGCAAACTTTGGTTTCTAGCTGCAAATCCCCTTTTTATTTAGAGGTATATTTGTGTTCATGTTTGATTTATACCTCCTGCAAGAAAGGAATAATAGAATGATCTATGTTAACTTGCAGGCTCCTTCATCTGCTTTGGAAAGCATTAAACAAACAGCCAGAGTCCTTGTGAGTGTACTGGTAAACACACTGGCAGTGATATATTCACCAGGAGTCTGAGAGCAAGCTTAGGGGTTTTGTCAGCTTTAAAGTCAACCCACTTCACATCAAAGAATTTCAAATTAAAGACATCCATCACAGTGCCAAGATTTAATTTATCTGCCACTGCCAACTCTGACACCTGGAGCAGTTTTTAATAATGCTAATTAATTGCAGGTACAAAGGAACACACACTAACATACACAGATACATACTGACCCAAACCACGTCTGCTTCTACCGCTTTTAATCAGGTAAACCTCAAGCCGCGACCTGTTGGCAAACATCCCTGGAATTCCCCTCCAGCCCACCTGAACTGACAGCTGCCATAGCCAATCAGCTGGCAGCTCTATGATGTAATGGAGCCCCCCCCCCCCGGGTGCCTGCCCTCAGGCTGCTGTTTCACACTGAGATTAGAGGAAGAATTAAACCCAACCCTGAGGGAGGGTTAGGAAAACATGAAGCGATACTCATGGAATCTGACTTGGTTTGGTTCTGCTTTTTTACATTTTGATCCGATCCCATTATGTCGGTGAATGTGTGCTTGTACTCACAGGCAAAGTACTGCCAGGGCTGGTAAGTCAGTCCAGAGTCTATGGATCTCTCCAGAACCCACAGGTCTGGACGGGGAGAGTTGGCGAATTTAATCAACACGTAGGCCACATGGAAGAGCTGCAGAAACACAGAGGAGAAGAAAGTCACATGAAAAACTTTGCTACCTTTGTTTGGACCATTGGCTATGAGAAGCACGATTCATGGACTGAAACATGTTTAACTTGGATCATAAATAACAGTTCATTTTGGAAGCTGAAATAAACATAGGGAATAAGAAATGTAAAGGGAGAGAAAGAAAAAAGCAATGAAATTAAAAGAAAGAAATAAAGGAATGTCAAGGACTGAAGAGAAATATAAAGTAGTGACGTCCCCATCAGGTCTCAAAGATTGAGATTGGGGCCAATCAAGGCATTCTTTTCAAGTTAATAAGTATCGACACCAACCTATGCATGATTCTTGTTTTACATGTGCTGTCACACATGTGGCATACAAAGAGAGCAGACTTTGTGGCAAAACGTTTGAGATGCAAATTTTGAATAGTTTTCTAAATCAATAAAAAAAACAATACAAATCACTTGTCCTGAGCTGATATTGGTGTTTTTGCAAACAGACACGTTAGGTTGAAAGATAACACTGTTAAATGCCCTACAAGTATCATTAAGCGTCACAGAAGTCTTTGTCATGGTGTCATTTTCTGACATGCATACAGAGAACACAAGTTTTCACCATCTTTTGAAGCTTGTGGTGCCACAGTACACCCTACCCTCTCCACGCAATTCAGACAATGCCCTACTGGAGCTTTATATCCCGGCTCATGACCACCTACATGCCATCCAGGAAAAACTTGGGTAGTGCATTTTTTTTTTCTTCATGCATCACAGTGCTATTCAGTTGTCAAGCAAATGCACCAGATTAATTTAAATAAGTTTAATGTGCTTTAGGTATGTAATATTTAGAATAATAGATTACGACTCAGTATCAGGAGATACTAAATATCAAATGACTTTGATTGGGTCAGAGGCCAAAAACTTGACTGGGACATCCATCCTCATAAAAAAACAGGAGAGGAATGACTGTAAAGACAAAGACAGACGGACTGGTAGACAGACAGGAAAGGAATGAAAGAAAAGTCAAGGAAATAAAGGAAAGGAAAGGACGATATAGTAAAGGAAATTAAAATGGCAAAAGAAATGCAATAGGGTCAAGAGAAGAGAAAAGAAAGGAAATGATGAGAAAATAAAGGATAGTGAAGGGAAGTAATAGAAAAAATGAAGGGCAATTAAACTGTAGGGATAGAAAATATACAGTAAACGAAAGGAAAGAAATACAGGATAAGATAGGGTTTGAACAAAGGGATAAAAGGATACAAATAGAAATTTAATTGAAAGAGGGATGTACAGGATTTAACAGAAAACAAGGCACACTAATCAAAAGCAACAGACAGCTGGGGTGAAAAAGGTACAGCCAGCTGGCAGCCTCTAATAAAACCAATCGACCGCTGCAATGACCTGAACAGTTGACCTGTTAAAATTCTACTCTCTGCAGAGACATCATGTCACAACCAACCACAGTACCTGTGATCTGCTACGTCCTGTTACATGTTATGTTACTGTCAGAAAGCTGATTCCTGAAATCCTAATGAGCACCAGATGCTGCTTCATCACACACCGACTCAGGCTCTCTAGTTTCACCACTGCTCTACCGGCCGCCCGCAGCCTTTTCTCTTTCACTTGTCATCCCTCATTCATTTCCTGAAAGGCCCTGAAGCTGGTTAGACAGCGATGACAAACTGCTCTCATGGGCAGAGAAGGAAAGACAGAGCAGCTCAGCTGTACCGTTTTGTCTGTTAGACCTTGAAATCGCTCCCCAGTTGAAACAGAACACACTGGAATAACACAATGACGCACATAATAACATCAGAACTAGTCACAATCACCTCCTGTGTGTGTGTGTGTGTGTGTGTGTGTGTGTGTGTGTGTGTGTGTGTGTGTTGGTAATCATCATGTTGTGGGGACCAAATTCTGTTTACACAGTCACGTCATGGGGACCAGTTCCTTCATGGGGACCAAAAATCAGGTCCCCATAAGGGAAACCATTTAAAATGACTACAGAAGCTATTCTAATGGTGCCTATGGGGTTTTTAGAGTTGGCCCATACCACAGGTTTTTCAGTGCAAATGTGTGTGTGTGTGAGGGCACTAGCGCCCCCACTGTGGTACTGCACCCTCTGCTCTACACACACACACATTCCATATATGGTAGGGCACGCCCACTTCCTGGTCCTCACAAGGAAGGATTCTCAACAAGAACAGATTTTCAGTGTTAAATGTCCACAATGACACAAATGAGAAGAAAAAAATCAATTGCAGCCTCTAAAGGACTACAAACTTCTACATAGAAGCAAGAGTGAAACACAAGGTAAGCACTTTTGTATGACAAACCAATATAACTACTTTTCTACCCTCCAATTAGATTAATTAGCTCTGGTTGGTTTGCAAAATAGTTATCGTTTTGTTAGCTATCCTGCTAATTACGTAGTTGGTATGGCTAACCACCCTTTGAGAGTGAGTCTTATGTTTAATTACATCTTTCCAATTGGCTAGTATTAGTCATAGTGTTGTAGTATGAAAGAGTTATTGCAAGCTCAGAAGACACTGCTAAATCTTTAGCTGAACTGAATGCTCTCGGAATATATAGGGTGAAAGTGATTGTTGTAAAGTTTAACATTTAAAGTGTGTAGTTTATATTTTTCTCTAATGACATCAGAATTACACTCAAATATAGTATACATCTTAAAAAACACTGATTTTGACATGTACATCCCAGAGGAATTTTAATTATTAATCTTTCTTTCCATTATGATAGCTATCATACACTCATGGACAAAATTGTTGGTTAATGAAAGAAAAACCCAAAATGGTCACAGACATAATCTGTATCTGACAAAAGTAATAATAAATAAAATATCTATGAAAATAAACCAATGAAAATCAGACATTGCTTTTACATTGTGGTTCAACAGACTTTTTTCTTTTAACTCATGAAACAGGCCTGGACAAAAATGATGGTACCACTAGAAAAGCCTCAAAATAATGTGATTATAGGGACATGTTCAATCAAGGTGTATCCTCTAATTAGCATCACAGGTATCTACAAACACCTGTGATGCCAGTCTATGTCCTTGTTCCAGGACATAGACTGGCTTGCTAAGCTGTGTTATCTGGCTGATATTTTCAGCAAACTTAAAGAACTGAGTATGACCCTACAGGGCAAGAACACCAACATTTTAAACCTTTAAGACAAGGTGAGTGGTTTTCAGAAGAAAGTTGAGCTCTGGAAATTTCATCTGCTTTCCTCAAGTGGATGATTTTCTCCTTAAGTCAGGATGTGTACAGAGCTCCAGTCAAGTCAGTCATAGTGGGACATTTAATCAACTTGATTCAAGATTTTCATTCCTACTTTCCTGACCTGAAGGAGAAATCTGCACAGCTGGACTGGGTGAGAAATCCATTCCTGTTGTCCGAAGCAAACAGAAGCAAGGTACCTGTCACTGATCAGGAAAAACTCTTGGAAGTGTCATCTGACTGTGGCTTCCAAATGAAGTTCTCCACCTCCACACTCACACAGTTCTGGGTGTTTGTGAAGCAGGAGCACCCTGACCTGGGGCAGAAAGCTTTGGAGCAGCTGTTGCCCTTTGCCTCCACATATTTATGTGAGACCTCCTTCTCTGCAATAACTATGATCAAATCAAAACACAAAAACAGACTGAGCCTGAAGAAGAGCTTGATTGCAGCAGTTGCCTCCCTGCCACCAAGACTCACAAAGATCCTCAGTGAAGTACAAGCTCAGGTTTCTCACTAAAATGTGCATGAAAAACAACTCAGTTAAATGCAACAATACAATATTCAGTGTTGACAGTTAGATTTTCTTTTGAGCATTTTCCATAAATATTGATGTTAAAGATTTATTTTTTGTGAGGAAATGTATATAGCTGTCCTGCATGAATCCAGATGAAGAGCAGATCTCTATTATAATCCCATAAGAGGGCACTTTACATTGATGATTATTTCTGTATAGAAATGTTTATTTACTTGTTGAAAAATAAATCAATTATTTATTTTTCATCAAGCTTTTAGTTATTTTTTTCCAAATAGTTCAAGAAAGACCACTATAAATGAGCAGTTTTTTTGCACTGTTAAAACTTTGAATATATCAGAAACTGATGACATAGTGCTGTATTTATGTCTTTGTCCCATTTTTACAGCCAAAAATGCTTTGCCTTGATTGGGAGGTACTTGAATGAAAAAATAGTTCACAAGGGGTACATCACTGAAAAAGAACCACTGCTATGGACAGACTCGACAAAACTGGAACTTTTTGGCAAGGCACATCAGCTCTATGTTCACAGATGCAAAAATGATGTCACGCCCTCCACCTCTGCTGCCTGAGCTGGCAGTCTCCCCTTTCCTTTTCCCTCTCCCTCTCCCTCTCTCTCTTCCAGGTGGGCGTGAGCAAGGTGTGGGCAGCGAGGAGCACGGCAGGTGCAGCCACTCTCAATCAGCGGAGGAGGCACGCGTGTGATTGGATTATCAGCTCACTCTCTCCCTGTTAAAACCACGCTCCACATGCTCCTCGGTGCCAGACCGTTGCATAGCCTCAGTCAGTTGCCAACCTCTGCCTTTGCCTCGTCTGCTCTGCTCCGTTGCTCTTGCTAATGCTCTGCCTTTTCCGTTCCCAGTTTGGTTCCCCGTCTTCCTTCCATGTGTGCCTCCTCCGGATCAGCTCAACCACTACCTCCACTCCGTCTGCAACCTCTGCCACCCACCATTACTCCAGTCGTGGACTTCCACCCCCATTCCCGGATCTCTGCTCACCTCCACCCTGCCTGCCTGCCTGTCCTTGCCCCCACCTGCTCCGCTCACCTGCTCCGTCGTGCCCCCCTCTCCGTTCAGGTTCAGTTCTGTCTGCTTAATAGCTTAGCGTTTGTGTTTGCTTGTAGGTTCAGTTGCCCCAGTGCTTTCATTGTTTATCAGCTCCTTGGTTTTCGTAGCTCGCTTTATGTTTATAGTGTTAGTTAGTGTTACCAGCCTTAGCTCGCTTTTAGTTTTGCATTTGTTCATTAGTTTTGTTTCCTGCCGTGCAGTGATTTTCTGTTGTACTTTGGTTGTTAAAATAAATACTTTTATTTTTAATCTGTGTGTCATGTCTAATTGCCTGCGCTTGAGTCTCTGCACCGTCCGTAACAAATGAAGCATACAAAGAAAAGAACACTGTCCATGTGAAACATGGAGGAGGCTCTGTTATGTTCTGGGGCTGCTTTGCTGCATCTGGAATCTGTGCCGGTTCAATGAAATCTCATGACCATCAAGGTATTCTAGAGAGAAATGTGCTGCCCAGTGTCAGAAAGCTTGGTCTCAGTCGCAGGTCATGGGTCTGTAACAGGATAATGAACCAAAATACACAGCTAGAAACACCAAGAATAGCTAAGAGGAAAACATTGGACTATTCTGAAGTGGCCTTCCCAGAGCCCTGATCTAAATCCTATTGAACACCTGTGGAAGGAGCTGAAACATGGTGTCTGAAGAAGAAACACTTCAAACCTGAGACAACTGGAGCAGTCTGCTCATGAGGACTGGAACAAAACACCTGCTGACTTTGATAGTGTTGGTCTTTGAAAATGTTGGAGATAAAACTTTTCTTTTAATAGAGAGAGGAAAACATTCTTTTGTTACTAATCTCAAATTTTTATTGCATTTGATGTCTACAAATGTATAATTGTCAATAAACAGCGTATTAGTATCAGGAGTTACAGATAAATACTGTAATATTCCTTTGATCAAATTTATCAGAGCCACTGGAATAGCTTTGATTACCAACAAATGTTGTTTATATGAGCAATCTAAATTAAATTTAGTTTTAAAATCAATATAACCTAAAATATTTCCATTTTAATCCATTAAATGTCTTATAGCCTAAATTCCTTTTTCCATCCAGTCTTTCAAAAACAAAGATTTCCTCTTGTTTAAATACACCTGTTATTCCATATTGTAGCTTCATGTGGACTAAAGTTATGCTTATGAAGCATTTTACTTAAGGGATCAAAATCACATCTTAAAAGAAAATTAATTCCTCCTACCACTTAAAGTAAACCACAGATAATGTTTTATAAAAGTCTGTAACCACCTTAATTTAATCAAACCATTCATTGTTTCCAAATCAATAATTTTCAAACCTCCCTCCTTTACTGATTTACAAAAATATGAAATGATCATTTCTGTCTGTCACTTCCGTTGTGAGCCTTTTATTTTGAAAGTAAAAAGGAAGTAAAGTGTCATGTACCACCGCTGGCTTTGAGATCTCAGCCGTCGCACGATTAAAGGGAATGCAAATGAGGAGCGCAGAGTGCAAGTGGCAGTGAGCTGCTGAAAAGTGACTCGTAAGTGTTCAATCTTTTTGTTAAGTACATCAAATGGCATGTAACAGACTTTTATTTGGTTTGAAGAAAGTTAGTTAAAGTTTAAAGGGACGCTAGGTAAGACGTGCGTCTGCTGTAGCTGAATGTACTACGTAGCGAATTAGCTAAAACAAGCTAGTAAGCTCGGTAATTTAGCAAGAATGCACGTTTTCTCTCATAGTAATGGTTAATTTATATTAAGGAAGCTTTATATAGCGAAGGTGCATAGAGAGTACATTAGGCTGTGGTCCATGTCAGGAGCGGCTCAGTCCGCATAGTTAGAAAAATGTGGAGGTGCACGACGGACATTTTGCGCGTGAGAAGGGCCGCTCGAGAGGGCGTAGCTGCTAAAATGAGGAACAGGCTTTACACTGCCTTTTAAATTTAATTTGGCTTTTATGACAACAGCTTGAAAAAAGTGATTAAGCAGTAAGTATTTACCCACTTTAAAGTGACTCCCCTATTCCAACACAGGTGCATTCCGTTGATATTAAAAGTCATACAGTTAGTGAAATGTTGATCACCTGAGGTCAGTGAATGAGTGTCAGTGACTGTAGTTTAAAGACTCCTGTATCCAGAAGGTACAGTCACTCATGAATCAATGCTTCCGGATAGAACTACACTATGAAAACAAAAGAACCCTCCAAGAAAGTCAGTGAAAAGGTAAAAGGAGATTTTAGATGAAATTGCAAAAAATAAGTAGCTACAATCAAGGCTAGCATTGTGCCAGATACTTGCATGAGAAACCCAATTTCTGTAAAGTTTGTTTCCCAACTAAATCTAGAAAGATAGTGACCATGATCATTTAAGAGGAGTCATGTTAAGACAGGAGGTGAACGATATGGACAGAATAAATCAAGAAAGCAGGAATAAAAACAAGTGTCAGCTCCTTCGCGTGCGTATTTCCATATTGTAACACAACATCAGATTCCCCTTTTTTGTTCTACATTTGCGTGTCCTCTGTTATCTTAAGGAGTATCTGGACACGAGAGTTTGTAAAAACATTATACAGCTAATACTTTCAAAGACTTCAAACTTAAACTGAATCTACTGTAAACTGTTTTCAGAAAAATTCCTACATGTTGAGATGCCACCACGGGTGAGCCCCCTTGAGGATGCCATTCAGCATGTCATTTCAAAGACTGACAAAACATACAAATTAGAGGTGAAGTACATCAATGCAGTTAAAGGTAAGTCGGTGTTTGATGTAATTTAACAATTCATAATTACTAATATAACCACACTGTCATTACCATCTGTTGTAAAACTTTAGGGTGCATTGAATAGGCAACAGATTACAGCTTCTCCAGTCAAACATTTTTAAGGTCAATTTTTGTGTAATTTTCATCATGCATTTGCAAAAAAAAAAAATGTGTTTTTGTAGAACATACTACCAAAGAATATTTGATGATGGTATAATAGAAAAATTTACATTTTTGACTCAAAATCTTTTTGGTTGACTTTTACAGGACGTGGTTTGTTTGCAGCGAGTTCAATATGTAAAGGAGAATTTGTAGTTGAATATAGAGGAGATTTGATAAATGATGCAGAATCCCAGAGAAGAAGATCACTTTACCACCCATCATGTGCTGCTTTCATGTTTGCATTCAAGTGGAAAGGAAAAATGTGGTGGTAAGACTTCAACTTATACCACAGCTATGTTCATTATATTAAACTATACTGTACAATACTTCGTTATACTAAACTAATGGAGGCTCTGACTTGTGCTGATACATTGTGATATTTGTGCTTCTCCCTTTCTTGTGTATTCATCATTTTAAGTATTGATGCCTCGAGAGATGATGGATCATTTGGCCGGCTAGTTAATGATGACCACAGGCATCCAAACTGTAAAATGAAAAAAATTGATGTGAATGGAGTCCCACACCTTTGCTTGTTTGCCCTGAACGACATTAAAGAAGGAGAAGAAATTTCCTATGACTATGGAGGTGAAGACTGCCCATGGAGAACACAGGTATGTCTATAAGCAACAGTGTAAAAAATGGCTCATAGTTTTAAATGTGTCAACTAATTTTGTGGTTGAACAGATCAGTACCTGACCCTATAAGAAACATTAATCTAATTAACTCCCCTTCATGAGTAAACAGAAAAAGATTATGTATAAATACAGTTGTGTTAAGGCTGAGGTTCTAAACCCAAAGTGCAGACACAGAGAGCAGGTAGAGTGTGCCTGGCTTCTATTGACAGCGGTGATTATGGGCAAGGGAGCTGATACCTGCAGCTGTCTCCAATCCCTGCAATCAGTTGGCTGCACACAGCGTAGAGCAGATAGTGGAGAGAGACAGATGGATGCAGGAAGAGGCAGGAAGATGGAAAAATGGGGAGAAATCAGGGACTACAGCAGGGTTCCTGACAAATTGTTAAAATAAAGTAATAAAATTGGATTTAATTTTACAGTTCCTTTGTCATACTGTTGTAATTCTGTTATTTTTCTAAACACTTTAAATGAGGGAGAAAGTACAACTGTATGTTAATCTACACTAAATTATTTAACTCCAAGAGTTTAATGTAATGCATGTTGAAGGTCAGTTATAGTGGAATATTTAGGGCAAATTTCAGCCTTCAGAGAGATTTTGTTAGTAGTTAATTCCTACTCTATTGTGGACTCTCACGACGTCCCCACACCACATGTTTGGTCAGTGTTTGGTATGAAAGTGTGTGAAAACTTTGACCAAACTGATCCAACCAAGGAACTGTAGCATTGTGTGTTACAGGTCCCCACAACACGTGTTTCATTCAATGTTTGTGAAATCAGACAGATGTGTGCTGTAATGGAAGAAATGTTTTAAAAACAACTTTGAATGTTTTTCTGTGCTGCCTGGTTTTATTAGTAGTTAATTCCTACTCTCTGTGCTGCCTGGTTTACGTTGGTATGCCTTAGTTTTCTAGATATATCTTTTTACACAGTTTCAATGTTTTGCAGTATTATCATCAAACTCACTGTTTATTTTCTCCTGTTTGATATTCTCAAACATTGTCAATATGAAACCTGTGTTTTCAGACAACCATCAGTACAGCAAACACCAGGTCGGCAGATGAACCGCATCCCTCTCCACAGTCAGATGCTGAGGAAGATGATCTGCCTGGTCCCAGCAGCACTCTTCAAAAAGTACGTTGATGCTCATCAATCCAGATTTAATTTTACAGTTTTCTTTGTCATACTGTTGTAATGCTGTTATTTTTCCAAACAATTTAAATGAGGGAGAAAGTACAACTGTATGTTAATCTACACTAAATTATTTAACTCCAAGAGTTTAATGTAATGCATGTTGAAGGTCAGTTATAGTGGAATATTTAGGGCAAATTTCAGCCTTCAGAGAGATTTTGTTAGTAGTTAATTCCTACTCTATTGTGGACTCTCACGACGTCCCCACACCACATGTTTGGTCAGTGTTTGGTATGAAAGTGTGTGAAAACTTTGACCAAACTGATCCAACCAAGGAACTGTAGCATTGTGTGTTACAGGTCCCCACAACACGCGTTTCATTCAATGTTTGTGAAATCAGACAGATGTGTGCTGTAATGGAAGAAATGTTTTAAAAACAACTTTGAATGTTTTTCTGTGCTGCCTGGTTTTATTAGTAGTTAATTCCTACTCTCTGTGCTGCCTGGTTTACGTTGGTATGCCTTAGTTTTCTAGATATATCTTTTTACACAGTTTCAATGTTTTGCAGTATTATCATCAAACTCACTGTTTATTTTCTCCTGTTTGATATTCTCAAACATTGTCAATATGAAACCTGTGTTTTCAGACAACCATCGGTACAGCAAACACCAGGTCGGCAGATGAACCGCATCCCTCTCCACAGTCAGATGCTGAGGAAGATGATCTACCTGGTCCCAGCAGCACTCTTCAAAAGGTACGTTGATGCTCATCAATCCAGATTTAATTTTACAGTTTTCTTTGTCATACTGTTGTAATTCTGTTATTTTTCCAAACAATTTAAATGAGGGAGAAAGTACAACTGTATGTTAATCTACACTAAATTATTTAACTCCAAGAGTTTAATGTAATGCACGTTGAAGGTCAGTTAAAGTGGAATATTTAGGGCAAATTTCAGCCTTCAGAGAGCTTTTGTTAGTAGTTAATTCCTACTCTATTGTGGACTCTCACGACGTCCCCACACCACATGTTCGGTCAGTGTTTGGTCTGAAAGTGTGTGAAAACTTTGACAAATCAGGTCCCCATAAGGATTTCTAACATGGTGTGTTAGGCGTCCTCACAAGGCCTATTCTATTCAAAGTGTGTGAACCAGATAGAGGTTTGTGGAGCAGGAGTAGTGCTGATTAGTTCACCAAAAGTTTAATGTAATGTATGTTTAAGGTAACTGCTAGTGGAATATTTAGGGCAAATTTCAGCCTTCAGAGAGATTTTGTTAGTAGTTAATTCTTACTCTATTGTGGACTCTCACGACGTCCCCACACCACATGTTTGGTCAGTGTTTGGTATGAAAGTGTGTGAAAACTTTGACCAAACTGATCCAACCAAGGAACTGTAGCATTGTGTGTTACAGGTCCCCACAACACGTGTTTCATTCAATGTTTGTGAATTCAGACAGATGTGTGCTGTAATGGAAGAAATGTTTTAAAAACAACTTTGAATGTTTTTCTGTGCTGCCTGGTTTTATTAGTAGTTAATTCCTACTCTCTGTGCTGCCTGGTTTACGTTGGTATGCCTTAGTTTTCTAGACATTGTCTTTTCACACAGTTTCAATGTTTTGCAGTATTATCATCAAACTCACTGTTTATTTTCTCCAATTTGATATTCTCAAACATTGTCAATATGAAACCTGTGTTTTCAGACAACCATCAGTACAGCAAACACCAGGTCGGCAGATGAACCGCATCCCTCTCCACAGTCAGATGCTGAGGAAGATGATCTACCTGGTCCCAGCAGCTCTCTTCAAAAGGTACGTTGATGCTCATCAATCCAGTTTTAATTTTACAGTTTTCTTTGTCATACTGTTGTAATTCTGTTATTTTTCCCAACAATTTAAATGAGGGAGAAAGTATAACTGTATGTTAATCTACACTAAATTATTTAACTCCAAGAGTTTAATGTAATGCATGTTGAAGGTCAGTTATCGTGGAATGTTTAGGGCAAATTTCAGCCTTCAGAGAGATTTTGTTAGTAATTAATTCCTACTCTATTGTGGACTCTCACGACGTCCCCACACCACATGTTCGGTCAGTGTCTGGTCTGAAAGTGTGTGAAAACTTTGACAAATCAGGTCCCCATAAGGATTTCTAACATGGTGTGTTAGGCGTCCTCACAAGGCCTATTTTATTCAAAGTGTGTGAACCAGATAGAAGTTTGTGGAGCAGGAGTAGTGCTGATTAGTTCACCAAAAGTTTAATGTAATGTATGTTTAAGGTAAGTGCTAGTGGAATATTTAGGGCAAATTTTAGCCTTCAGAGAGATTTCGTTAGTAGTTAATTCCTACTCTCTGTGCTGCCTGGTTTACGTTGGTATGCCTTAGTTTTCTAGATATTGTCTTTTCACACAGTTTCAATGTTTTGCAGTGTTACCATCAAACTCACTGTTTATTTTCTCCTGTTTGATATTCTCAAACATTGTCAATATGAAACCTGTGTTTTCAGACAACCATCAGTACAGCAAACACCAGGTCGGCAGATGAACCGCATCCCTCTCCACAGTCAGATGCTGAGGAAGATGATCTGCCTGGTCCCAGCAGCACTCTTCAAAAGGTACGTTGATGCTCATCAATCCAGATTTAATTTTACAGTTTTCTTTGTCATACTGTTGTAATTCTGTTATTTTTCCCAACAATTTAAATAAGGGAGAAAGTATAACTGTATGTTAATCTACACTAAATTATTTAACTCCAAGAGTTTAATGTAATGCATGTTGAAGGTCAGTTAAAGTGGAATATTTAGGGCAAATTTCAGCCTTCAGAGAGATTTTGTAATTAGTTAATTCCTACTCTATTGTGGACTCTCACGACGTCCCCACACCACATGTTCGGTCAGTGTTTGGTCTGAAAGTGTGTGAAAACTTTGACAAATCAGGTCCCCATAAGGATTTCTAACATGGTGTGTTAGGCGTCCTCACAAGGCCTATTCTATTCAAAGTGTGTGAACCAGATAGAGGTTTGTGGAGCAGGAGTAGTGCTGATTAGTTCACCAAAAGTTTAATGTAATGTATGTTTAAGGTAACTGCTAGTGGAATGTTTAGGGCAAATTTCAGCCTTCAGAGAGATTTTGTTAGTAGTTAATTCCTACTCTATTGTGGACTCTCACGACGTCCCCACACCACATGTTCGGTCAGTGTTTGGTCTGAAAGTGTGTAAAAACTGACAAATCAGGTCCCCATAAGGATTTCTAACATGGTGTGTTAGGCGTCCTCACAAGGCCTATTTCATTCAAAGTGTGTGAACCAGATAGAGGTTTGTGGAGCAGGAGTAGTGCTGATTAGTTCACCAAAAGTTTAATGTAATGTATGTTTAAGGTAAGTGCTAGTGGAATGTTTAGGGCAAATTTTAGCCTTCAGAGAGATTTCGTTAGTAGTTAATTCCTACTCTCTGTGCTGCCTGGTTTACGTTGGTATGCCTTAGTTTTCTAGATATATCTTTTCACACAGTTTCAATGTTTTGCAGTATTATCATCAAACTCACTGTTTATTTTCTCCAATTTGATATTCTCAAACATTGTCAATATGAAACCTGTGTTTTCAGACAACCATCGGTACAGCAAACACCAGGTCGGCAGATGAACCGCATCCCTCTCCACAGTCAGATGCTGAGGAAGATGATCTGCCTGGTCCCAGCAGCACTCTTCAAAAGGTACGTTGATGCTCATCAATCCAGATTTAATTTTACAGTTTTCTTTGTCATACTGTTGTAATTCTGTTATTTTTCCCAACAATTTAAATAAGGGAGAAAGTATAACTGTATGTTAATCTACACTAAATTATTTAACTCCAAGAGTTTAATGTAATGCATGTTGAAGGTCAGTTAAAGTGGAATATTTAGGGCAAATTTCAGCCTTCAGAGAGATTTTGTAATTAGTTAATTCCTACTCTATTGTGGACACTCACGACGTCCCCACACCACATGTTCGGTCAGTGTCTGGTCTGAAAGTGTGTGAAAACTTTGACAAGACAGGTCCCCATAAGGATTTCTAACATGGTGTGTTAGGCGTCCTCACAAGGCCTATTTTATTCAGAGTGTGTGAACTAGATAGAAGTTTGTGGAGCAGGAGTAGTGCTGATTAGTTCACCAAAAGTTTAATGTAATGTATGTTTAAGGTAAGTGCTAGTGGAATGTTTAGGGCAAATTTCAGCCTTCAGAGAGATTTTATTAGTAGTTAATTCTTACTCTATTGTGGACTCTCACGACGTCCCCACACCACACGTTCGGTCAGTGTCTGGTCTGAAAGTGTGTGAAAACTTTTACAAGACAGGTCCCCATAAGGATTTCTAACATGGTGTGTTAGGTGTCCTCACAAGGCCTATTTTATTCAAAGTGTGTGAACCAGATAGAGGTTTGTGGAGCAGGAGTAGTGCTGATTAGTTCACCAAAAGTTTAATGTAATGCATGTTAAGGTTAGCGCTAGTGGAATGTTTAGGGCAAATTTCAACTGTGAAAAGTTTGGCCAAACTGATCCAACCAAGGAACTGTATTTGAATTTCACAGTTTCTCTATGTCATGTTTTGTTTATGTGTGTATTTCTTTTGACCTCAGCCATTTAGGGAGGAGCTTTATTTTGAACTTCATCTAGGTTAAAGTAGTACACCAAAGAGAATTACCAAAGGGAATATTTTACAGTGATTTTGAACATTTTCCCCTTTCTCTTCAGTTAGTTTTATTCCTTTGGGGAAAAAAAAGTACAGTTTTTCTTTTTTTTTTATAGATTGTGACTGACATCCGAACCGAAGGTCAGATTTTCCCACCCAGACTGAGACGGACCAAAAGTATCATAGTAAGCGATTGGTTGCGGGACAAACGGCAGTAAAAAACTCTTAATCAAGTATTTGTTGTCCCATTCAAGAATCATCTGCATCATGTTCAAATATCCGTAAATGGTAGTTCATGTGGTATATAAAATGTTGGAGAACTACAAAAAATATATATCCCTTTTTCTTTGAATGTTACTCATTTATGCTGTTAAAAATGCAGTTTCTCACAATGTTGACAATGAATTGATGCAAACTATTACTCTTCAATAAATCAAATCATAAACTGATTAACAAAATAGGTGGCAGTTTATCTCTTTCAGCTTAATGATATGCTGATAAAATTGAACAGCTCTACATATTTCTCATTACTTTACATATCTCACTCATATTGACGAAACAAATTATCCTTAAGTAGCTTGAATATCAGTTTAAATAATTGTTAACAAAATTGATAAAGCTTCATCTCCATTAGCTTTTATTTACTCCTTTCTACTTCTGGTCACACACCTGTCCAAGTGAACTGCAGCTGCCTAACAGCATCTATCACAGGTTGCATGTGAGGTTTTGAAAAACGTCAATAAATTGTAGTGCCTATCAATATACAGGTGCTTAAAAAATAAAGCATTTAAAAAATTAAGCATAATGGAGCATTTAGCTAGTGCCTATCAGTACACAGGTGTTAAAAGTAAGCATTTAGCCTGTGCTCACTTTAAGGAATTTATTTCAGACAACCTCCAGGAAAAGATAAGTGTCAAAATGTATATATTTTGGATATATGAAGTCACGGTCAATCATTATGTATACATTGATACAATATATCAATGTAAAGCCATAGTGTAAACTTTGAGACAGTTTGTCAGCATTCATAGTTGATTAATACCATGCTATAATAAGGAAGGGGTGGGGAGGTGTGAGCAAATTTGTTGATGTCACAGTGCTATGTGCAACCAAATGAACAGATTTCATTTGCATTGTTTTATGGTTTTAGAATGTTATACAGTTACAAATCTGTTTTTCTGACTTCTTGAAGGTAAATCTACTCGAACAAAGAAAACACCTTGGCAACAGACAGAGGGGCAAGCAGTGAAAAGACACATGAAATGATTCATTACCTCTTGTACTGTACCAGGTAAGAGTGACTGCGAGAAATGCTTACATGCTGAACCAGAAGCGCTTCAGAGTAGAGACTGGAAGAGCCTGAAGTTTTACATCTATAACCGCATTCCAGCCTACAAAAAGTCTGTGCAACATAAATAATTTAGTGATTGGAGTTCCCTGTTGGACAGTTTTTGTTTACAGTCATGTCTCAGCAAAAAACACTAGTCTATTGAACATGTTTCTTGTCTTTACCAGACATACTTGAACATTGTGCACCGCACTTTATTTTCTCCTAAGTGGCAATTATGGCCAAAATGACCAGTATTTTTTGTGAACGTTGTATTTATGTTTTATGTGAGGAATTAATTTTGTAAACTTCAGACAAAAGTGAGTTTGATTGTTCTGAGGTCCATTTGACTCATTTTTTGAGTTTGTGAAGTTGAACACAATAAAGTTCAATTCTGCATTGCATTCCTAAAATGTGGGTTTAATGTCTTCGGATTCATTACTTAGTAATGGTGTATTTAAGTGGTAATATTAGGGGCCAGCTGATTGAGTAGTGTTTACGTAACTGATGCTGGGTGGTAGACTGGTTAAAAATAATAACTATATTTGACTGTGTGAAAATTATAGAAGGAATGGCTCTAAAAATGAAAAATTGAAGGCTTAAAAGGTTTTAATAAATACTAAGCTAAACTATTTTTTTAAATTGAACTGTTACTGATGTACTAATACGTGTCTTTGATTCTGCTTTGTTGTAGATTAACCATTTTTTAAACAAATACAATAATCTGAGGAATTGCATGATATAGATGCATGCCATTTGTCATTATACAACAATAAACATATTGTGGTTGCCAGGTCCCCACTAGTCAAAGCGGAAATTGTGTGAATTATGCAAATAATGGGGACGTCATATGCAAATGACGTCCCCATCAGCCATATTTATCTGTTTTTCTTAAGTCCCCATATAACATGGAGAAAACATTGCTTCATCAATCCAGATATTTTAAGTCGTGTATAGGCTAACAAAGCTGTGGTTAGGATACTTGATTTTTTTCAGACTTCCAGGACCTTTGGAAAGGGTGGTCCCCACACGTGATGATCAAAAAGTTGGTCCCCATGTCAGATGGAAACCAGTATGTGTGTGTGTGTGTGTGTGCTGGAGAGAGAAAGGCAGTGCTGATAGCTCAAGTATGTGTTGATTGAAACTATGTATAAATCTGCAATAAAACTGTCAGAAACTGTAATTATTCACACACTTTTGGGTTGTGTCCTGCATTTTCCAGTCTTAATGCAACATATGATGCCAGACTCCTCATTGGTCCCACGATACCTAATGATAACTATTCATTATCCGTGAAGGCGAGTTTCATTAGAGGAATAGTGAAACGAAAGGACTAAATTATGAAAAACTGACGAAACTGTTCCCCAACTTTAAAAGACTTTTGTGAGTTTGTAAATTTGATCAACTTGAAAACATCAGAGGTGTGACGACAGAATACAGGAACATTTGATGTCATTGTTCATAGAATATGATATTCATAACAGCACGTTCCTCCTACAACCAAATTTAACCAAACCAAGCACCACTTCTCTAACAGTCCTGGTTTGAGTTTTGATACATGTTCTCCATCACTTATCTCCCTCTCTACTGTCAATAAAGGCACTAAAATGGTCCCAAAACACCAAAACAGATCAGTTTCTCCAGTCAGAAAGATGTAGGTTTAGGTTTTAGGACCTTCAACTTAATGAAATTGGCTTGACAACTTCATTTCACTTCACTTTGAGTTCAGGATTTCAAGTCCCTTCCTCTGTCTCAGCATGCCTGGACAGTTCCAGACCGTTAGGACAATTCATGTTGAACGTATTTCATTAGAAGCTGTCAACACTTAAAAAGATGAATGGGAAGTGTTTTTAGAGTGTGAAATGCCAAATGCACTTTGCCAAAAATACCAAGATGTCCTAATGGATTTTGAAGTTTGCAGGAAAAATGTGCAATTTGGAATGCACCATTAGTTCCGGCTGTCACCAACGTGGTAGTTCCTGATTCCTGCTAACTCCTAGTTAATCCAAAAATGAGTAAAAAGGTGCAATGTAAGTGGAGCAGAGGTGGGCCATTGATCATAACACAACAGCATCTTTATTATGCATAACTTAAAGCAACAACACTAATTTAAATAGGTGTGTTTAATACAAATTCACCCCCTTTCAATTCTCTTGGCTGGTAAAATTAGCTATAGAGATCAAAACTGCTTTTTGTATCAGGCTGTAGCATGTTTATTTCTGCTGTAAAGTTGGACATCTAACATGGAGGTCTATGGGGGTTAACTCACCTCTGGAGTCAGCCTCAAGTGGCCGCTTAAGGAACTGCAGTTTCTGGAACTTTAGCTCCGCCTTGGATGTTGCCACTTGGTTTGGAGATGTTAGATACATGCCTCATTCAGCATGACAACACTATGAAATACCTGATTCTAAAGTGGGAAGCCGTCAGACAGGAGGTCTTTGGATCTATTTTTGGAACAAAGCTTTTGAAGCACCAGAGTTTTGTTGAAAATGTGCAACTTTTTTTCTGAGTAAATTTCTGCCTTTCATTTGAACAATTGGAGCTGTGGAGATGGACAACAAAATGGGAGAGAGGGAGGAATAGCATGTAACACATGCATGTAAGAAAAATGTCCTTGCCTGGCAACCTTTGTCATAAACTATGTCCACAAATACCACAGGGACACTTTATTCACTTTGTCCTGTCATGAAAACTGGAGTTTCTGTGCCTCACCTAGTCCTCGGCTCATGTTTTTGTGCTGCCTTGAAATGCCTTTTATTACACTGTGTACACCTGTAGTCCTAACTCACCAGTGTACAGCCCAGAGTTTGGGCAGAAGACAATTTGTGCCTGTGCTAAAACAAGCTCAACATCTCCCTGGCCTTTGTTCCACACACACTCTTTTGATCATCCATCAGTGGAGTTTGGCCTGTGATCTCTCGACTTCCTCCGTTTGACAGGCAGCTCTGTCAGAGGTGATGACAACACACCCAGCACACAAACACACACACACACACACACACACACACAAAGAGCTGCAAAAACCAGGGACTACTCCATCACTGTGGAATGGTAGAAGTGTGCGTTTCAGGCTGATGAATGAAAGAGAAGGATGATGGAGGTTCGGGGGCAGAGGAGAGAAACATGTCATTGTTTGTTCTTGACAGATGAGACTCAAGTTCATCCATCCATCTCCATCTGTCCACCCATTTGTACTCTTTTTTCTCTACAAAGCCCCAGAGTGGAAGAATTCAGTCTCCTCAAACCTGGTAACCTTGCATTTTTTGAACATCAAATTTAACTGCTAAAATGACATTTTATTTAAATTAAACTGAGCAAAAGTTTGGATTTGTGTCCGTAAACATTCACATTTTTGTCCTATTTTATACTAAAAAAATATTATAAATCTGTTTGTCAAACATTGACCAACCACATGCTGCCATGTGGTCAAAGTAAAATTGGAAGAGAAGTGCTTTTCCCTTTAATTTGGTTTTCAGAACATTGTGAAATTAAAGAGTCTTGCTTCAGTTGCCTGCATCTAAACAAAGTTAAAAGACAGATGAAGGCTTCACCAGAAACACCGTGTGTTTAAGCAAATATGCGAGTGTGTTTGAGAGACATCTAAGGGCTCTACACGTCCCTCCAGGGGAATAAGATATTGAAAGGAAAATCCAGAAGCATTCCTCTGATTCCAGGGTTAAAGTCTGACCTGCTCAGGGAGTAACCCGAAGTTCAGGGCAGATCCTTTGAACCGGAGACATTTCTAACTGAAAGCACACGACTGAGCTTGCAGGGAGAGTCGGGTGCTGTGGACTAAACGTCTGCCCTGAGTTGTGGCACAAACGGGAAATCTGTTGGATTTTCAGTTTTATTGCTTATGACACAAAACAGACAGGGTTCCTCCAAATCAAAAGTTCAAGAAACAGGATTTTGTGGCAGCGTTTAATAAAAGAAAGATACCATCTGTCCAGCTTTTGTCTGCATCAGATATTTTTAATCGCCTATTTAGTTCTAGTTTTAATAAAGAGTCATTGTGAATTAAATTGCATAATTCCACAAGTATAAATGACTGAACCTTCGCCAGATGACCACTTTGTCAAACAAGACTGAAACATGAAGTTGGACACTTGCTGGGTGACTTAAGGTGTTTGGCAAGAACCTCACTTTCAATGACGTCTTCTAGATTATCCAGAATAACTGGGACAAAATTACTAGGGGTTAGATAAGGAATTTCTCTCATTATCCATTTTATTTAAAGAATACATTGCATTACGTTTGTGCTCTATGGTCTATCCAAATACAGATGGAAAAGTCTGGCCTCGTTGTCATGGCATTTGACGTCCAAATCCGTATTTGAATGCTATGAGTGTTTGTTTTACGCAGATCTCCACAAAAATCTCAAACAGCCCATGAAATAACACATAGCTATCCAACATCATTCATTATGTAGCAACATTAATTATGATTAGTCATTCTCAAACAAGGAAATTTAATCTTACCCTTATCATCTGGCGTTACCTGCCCTGACACACTAACAGTGGCATGAAACCACATGACAGGCTCACAAATTACAGCTGCACAAGTGTCTAAATGCAGTTTACGGTCTGGAATGACTTCAAGATTTGTGAAAATGAGCCCAAAAAAGTCAAGTGTCAGGCCACAGGGAAGAGATTTACCGTTAACAACCATATAAATGCGTGGCATTCATCATCGTTTGACACTTTCAGTGATGATAATGATGGATATATTACCAAGCAAAGAGCTCCGATGGGCTTTTGACCAGAAAATCTGCTGATCTGATTCTCTTTTTCTCACCTTTTACAGCAGAAGTCACGCTGTTTGACATTTAATTCTACTGAAATTCAAAGATAATCACAAATAAAATAATAACTGGAATGTAGAGGTGATTTTTAGAATCACAAGCTCTACTAACTCCAGCGGTGTAAGACTGGGGTGACCAAAAGTCTTCTTTAGTAACCATGGTTACCTTTCATAATCTGACACTTCAAATTAAACAAAAGTAAAACAAAGATGTCACATGGCACCTGCAGCCACATTGATAATTGCTGTATTTTAATTTTCAATCTGCTAACCAATGAAAACTGTCTGAACACACAAACATACTCTAAATAAAATGCTGAATTAAACCCGACCGCTCCGTCTCTCAGCTGCCTGTCTCCAGCTCTCGGTGGGAGCCAGTCTGTTGCCTGGCATAAAAACACACACACATCCAACAAAAGGTTTTGCTGACCCCTTTTTACCCAATGCGCACACACACCTCCACGGGATTTATGGATTAGTGGCGGCCTCCCAGGTCAACCTCCCCAAACTGCCTGCAGACCTATCAATCAAACCGCTGTTACCAAGGCAACGGGCAGCCAGCAACAGGTCAAAGTATGGAAGGGGGAGAAACTGATGAAGAGAATGAGATACGGGAAGAAAAAGGCAGACAGACACTGAGAAGCCATCTTGGACAGAGGTTGAAAGAGACAACAATTAACTTTATGGTGCTTTAAACACTCTTTTTCGAATGTGAGTCAGAGTTGAGGCAGCTTTTATCTCTCATCACTCTAAAGTCACAACACAGACCACTTTGTCTTATGCTAACGAGAACATGGGACTAAAAATGCACTTAGTAAGCCAAAGTAAGACATGAACATGACTTCATCATGTAACCTCGTAGGACAGGCCTCTCAACAACTGTGCCATGTCCTTAAGAATGATATGCGGAGAGGCTGAGACCTGCGATGGCTTATGATCCGTGATGACAGAAGGAGTGAGGGGTGGATAACAGGAGGACCTATGGAAGTGGAGATTATCAGACCTGAGACCAAGAATGAGGGTCTACTGTTTATACAGGTCTGTTTGCTGTAGAACAACAGCCTCATGCACATCCTTCCACAACCTTGTTCCACATTTCAGCACCAATATTCATCCAAAAACATCCCAGACAGAGCCTTTCCTCTCAGTTTATTAAATACCTGCAGCGTCAGAAGCAGCAGGATCCATATGAGCGTCTCCTAAGACAGACAGTTATGCACCCTTATGAACGGAGAAACAGCAGTAACTTCATTAACTAATTAGAAACATAAATGATCCCCAACATGGAGACAGGATTAATAAGGATCCAACAGCAAGTCTCACTGTTCTGTTAATGTTGGTAGCGTACTAGTTAGATAACCATCACACATGGACAGAATTTTCAGTGTTTAGGAAATAAATGATCTAGTCACATTAGCCGACTGGTGAAGCAGCAATGTTTTGCATATGTACATGATATTTTCACTGAACTGACAGGACACAATATATGGCAAAATATAGCATGTGATGGACGCTGTGGCCTCCAAACATGACATGAGTAACAATCCTGGTAATGTTTGCAATTTTCCAGCCATTTTTTTTTTTGCTAAAATCATGGACTAAAACATTTCACAACATTACAACCAGAAAGTATTGGCCAGAAAGCATACTCCAGAAAATCATGAATAAAAATGTATGACTTCATTATGTTGAGAAGCCTTTTCTTCAGCAAACTGAAACTGCTGTTTTTTAAAGACTTTCCAAGGCCTGCAGATACCCTTTTCCTTGTAATAAAAGGTCTGTTATTGCAGGGACTCTAGACACCTGATCTAACCCGGCCTACTTCTCCACTCTGTGAAACCTGACACAATTCCTCATTAATAGTATGACTTCTTATACAAGTCAAGAAGTGTAATAAATGGAAAAATATACATTAGATATATCACTATGTGGAGATTTACACTCCTACTAACTAACCTACTAGTAGACAGTGTTTGAGCGTGTATGTGCATATGTGTCCATATGCCTGAAGGAATGCAGGTGTGTGTGTGTGTGTGTGTGTGTTTGTGTGTCGGGCCCCTTGCTGGTTTAATAATTGTACACATTCCTTGGTGGCACCACATTCCCGGTGCCTCAGGTAACCATGGAGATAAGACAGGAGACACACAACAAAGGGACAGAGGGATGAATGAAGAAATGAAGGAAGGAAGGAAGGAGGAAACACTTCAGCATGCACAAATACTAATAAAAGACTGATAAGAGTGGACAGATCTGATTTAAGTTTCACCTGACAAGTTTTGGTTGATGCAACAACCCTTTATGGGAAGGATGCTGCAGCTGAATCTATACGGTGTACAGCTTTCTGTGCATATGTATTACATTTTTGAACTTTCAGTGTAACTCCCACATCTAGATCGAACACAATAATCTAATCTGCTGGGGCTGCTGTATTCAAAAACTGCAAAAGGCGAAATTCAAGAAAATCTGAAAATTATTTAAGTACAAAAAATATTTGAAAATAATATGATTACTGAAATAAATTGAATGAATGTTAGGAGACTGTAAATCTGCAGAGGACAAACAACCTTAAGAGTCGGAGGACTGCAGAGTAATTCAACAGAGGTCCAAGAAAGAAGAGTCAGTGAGCACTTGCACCTAAATGACCTCAAAAAAAGTTCAGTCTGGGCAGAGCTGGAGACTGTCTTTCTGCTGCAAAGGGAAGGTTGGCCAACTGATAAATGTTCCTGTCTGGAAACTACAGCAAAGAAAACACTGAGCTGTGAAGTGCTGCCAAAGAAATCATGGCATCACTGGCAACATTGTCGAGCTGCAGTCATTCAAGGAAAATCTTGGTAGACTGAAATCGTACCTACTTTTGAACCGGTTGATGGATCTTGTATGTTATCTGAAGATGAACTAAATGAGCGACAGTGCACCGAGTGACTCAACCTGCTACCTGTCAGCCTAAATTAATTCTAAATCAGCATGAAAAGCTAGTTTTGCAGCATATTAAATCATTTAAACCTTGTTATTTCATGACAATAAAAGAGTCATAGCAGATCAGCATGCATCAACCCACATAGATGTATATCAATTGGTGATTCCAGCACAGGAACTACTGAGGAATATAACACAGATTGTTTGTTGTTGAAGACAGGTTATTCAACAGGTTTACAATCGACTTTTTGGCCGTCCAATTAAACAAAACGCAGCCACATCAACAACTTCTCAAGCTCACTCTGAGTAAATGTTCGTGAAATAAGTTAGATCTAGCAATCTCCATTAGGTTGGGCCAAGTTATGAAAACATAGCAATGTGAGGGTTTAGCTAGCAATGGGCCACCATGACAAAGACTCCTGTAGCGATTAATATCCTCCAGGCAGAGCTCATCTTCTCAGAACAGGCCCAAACCTGTAAAAATGGAGTCCCTATGGTAGAGTGTCCAACCTAATCAAATTGTTATTGGGGCACACAAAATGTGTCCGTAGTTAAAAATAGCTTATCAAATTATGTCTGCTCTACAGCTTTAACCTTAACAACTAATTGATTGATTATTAATGCTGCTGACTACGAACCAGTTTTAAATTTACACCAATAATCTAGACATCACAGTATTACAATATTGCATGTATGTGAATAACTTTCTAAGAGAACATACATCATCTGCTACCTCATAAGTGTTACAAACCTTCTTCTGTGCCACGATGAGATTCAATTACACTCAGTAGTGATGGATTTCTTAACATCGAAATGAACATTTTTGGAGGAAATACTGCACTAAGTAGCTAAAATATTGGGCACATCTGTCACATAACTCTTGAATTCACACATATTTAAATATCAGACTTGCCTGTTTTTGGTTGGTCAGCTAATTAAATGGCTACTAATTTCTGCACTAATGTGCTCTAAATGGACAAATCCATTCACAAGCGCTCTTTAATCACAGCTCACACGCTCCCACAGTGACACCAGCCACATGTTCTGACACCACTCAGCACAGACAGATGTTCTGCTGTGTGTAGACGCGTGTGAGACTTTCCTCTGCAGTAATCCAGGCGGATGGGCAGATTATTCTGGCGTCGTGGGGGCGTTTACAGAGAGAAGGAGTGTGTATGTATGTGTGTGTGTGTTGGAGAATGAATCCAGAGGTGGAGAGACAGGCAGCCAGAGGATGATAAGACACAGAGCTAGGGGAATAATGAGAGTGCTGTTAAGTAGAGACAGCAGCTGCATCTGTCAGGATGTGGATGAGATTTAAAGGACCATTCTGCACTCATATGCATAAACAATATATATAATTACATCCCACAGGCCAGAGGTGTATATTTTTAAGGGTTCCGGTGCAGACTGTATCTGTCAGAGATGGATGCTGCTATTTGATTTATAGGTCATTCAGTGCAATGCGTTCTTCTAATCATGGTTCCTGAGAGGAAGAGTTGGATATTTGAATTTGTGCAATATGACCCACAGCTAAATTCCTGCAAAATCAATGATGTTCTAATCAGCCTCCCCAGTATTTAATAACTGCTTATTTATAAAAGGCTTTTTAACAAATCTAAAGATCAGATTATTTTAGCGGTTTTACCTTTCCCAATTTATTTATTTTTATTAGGTTGGATAACAAAAAATTATCTTAGGTTAAAAACACTAATTAACTATTGAGATTAGCATATGAATGGAGTGTTGTAGTTGAGCACAACAATAAAGTTACCGTTTCAAAAAAACAAAAACATCAGCTGACTCCCATAAAACAAATGCAGAGAGGAATAAAGACGTGGGATCACAAAAGATGGATGGACGTGACTGTATTTAAGGGCTGAAGCGATTCAAGACACACAAAGAATTTCCACAGGTGATCTGTTTAATCCATGTAACTGCATATATGTGTAGCTTCACAGTGTTGGTACAGATTGCTAAATGGAGGCAGAGATTTGCAGCCGAAGCAATGTCTTATGTTCTCTTTTCTATATTTACTCTTACATTTCATTAAAGCAAAAGTATTTTTTAACCAATTACTCAAGGAATCATCAGCAGAATACTCTAAAATAACTGATAGCTGTAACATATGCAAGTATAATAAGACATGATCTCCACATTCTTAACATGAAGATGTTTTTATTAATATCTGTGACATATTTATCATCTGTCTTAATGTTTTGAACCCTAAAAGCTGATAGCATGACTCCACTTTTCAGAACCAGAAACTGTAAAAACTTCCAAATGGTCCTTTAACTACTCATCTGCAACTCGCCATTCTGTGCAATATAACTGTGTCACCGCACAGAAGACATTTCTGAGTTCATTCACTTCTAGCCGTGGTTTTGCCGTTTCCAGGATTTATATTGCAGTAAAAAAACGAGTCCACAGTGAGTAATAATGTGACGTGAGCAGAAAGCGTCCAGAGAGTGCTTTGGGTTCGGAGGGTTAACTGACAATCAGAGTTATATTCTCTTTGAAATTGGATGAAGGCGAATGGTGAAATTTCAAACGATGTAAAAAGTGAAACCCAATGACAAAGTCCCTATAACATTTGTAACTTGCAGGCATCGGTCTGTCCATTCATTCGACTTATTATCTGTAAGTTATCTGTCAGTCAGTGTGTAATGTGTCTCTGCAGACAGATCCAGTGGTGCCAGACTGAGCAGCAGCTGCTGGAATCACACACACACACACACACACACACACACACACACACACCCAATCCCCAGTAGAAGTAGTGAAAAGTTGATTTACCTCTTGTATAGTATCAGTGTGAGTCCCTGGAGACACGGCAACTGCTGTGTGTCGGGCTTGTACAGCTCCCAGAGAGCAGGGTCATTCCTCACATTCCAAGTCAATCTGAGTGTCTCTCTTGTATTTCTTTTTCCTTTACTAATCCTCCCCAAACATGCATTAATCTAAGCCCCCAATTCCCTCTCTCTTCTCTTTCTCTCTCCGTTATTCACTCAGACACACTCACATGACCAAAATCTAAATGGCTTCAACAGCACGACAAGCATCCTTATGATTCTTTCCTCTGTGTCTTGCAATCTAGTTCAGTGAGTTTTACTAACCTGTGTTTGAAAAGCTCCTTTACATAAAGCAAGTAACATGTTCACTTTTATAGAATTTATTTGGATCTGTTGAAGAATTTTAAGAGAATAAAAGGAACATTTTCATTTATGTAATGAACTGCTCACAGTGTTGTCCTTGTTGTATTCTGAATTTAACGTTACCCTCTGAAACCCAAAATCTGCCATCAGGCTTGAGTGGCATGTTGTCTTTAAAATAAATCGACAAAATTACACCATTTGTCAGAGCCAGAAACTGTAAAAACAGAAAGAATCTTCAGTCCTTTAACTATTCACCTATTACATGCTGTTCATTCGGGAAATTGAACCAAATCTATGGTTAAAATTGTGATATTTCATCAAAATCACTTTATTCTTCATGTGTAATTTAAAAATCCACCAAAAACAAACCTGATTGTGTAAAAAACTAAAAATTCTGCACTCTTCGGCGAAACCTCGAAGTTATTCTTACTTGGCTGTAACCAAGAGCCACGTGACAAAAATTCAAGTGTGAGAGTGCAGGTTCTGTTCACACAAGTAACTAAAGCCCATTCAAAATTTAAGAACTAAAATATCTATAATATGTAGTCACTATGTATTTCGGGTATTGGCAAAACATGCAGGCACTGAAGACATGTTTTACATGTTAATTCCAGGGTTTTTAATTTTTTGTACAGTAACTTTTAACTCTCATTTGTTTTTCTTTTTTATTATTTATGGCATTATAAGTGTGACATACTGCACAGAACACACTCTCTACTGCTCTCTAGTTCTAGCCATGGCAGTGCTAATGAGAGTTCAGAGGATTCATTCATGGGCAGCTTAGTAGATATGATTGTATTTATGCACCATTAAAAGAGAAAACAGCGCTATGGAAAGGCTCTGTTTAGGTACAAAAGCTACTTTTGCAGCCGACTGTGGCAACATTTATTGATGGAAGCTCAGCTGATATGACAGCTGGGATCCTCTGTGTATAAACCGAAGAGTCCTGCAGCTGTGAGATGTTTTGCAGAGTAACATCACCGTCCCTGCACAGTCACCCTCTTCCTCCCTCTCCAGGGGTGCAGGGACCTCTGTCTACATTTCCAAGACAGAATTCCTGGCCTGGATTCCTCAAGGAACAACTCTCACAGCTCCTCTTGGGTTTCATTGAGAACATTTTCCGGCAGTTTCAGGTTTCAGTGTTTGAAAGTAGACGTTGCTTTCAGTGTGTCTTGTTGAATTACAAGGGTTAAAAACAACACTGACAGGCTGAAGGTGATAATGTGTCTTTTAAACTACAGAAGCTAAATGTTCAGTATGCTTAAAATGCAAATGGTACAATGCATTGTCTGAAAAGTTCTCTGTCTGTTATAAGATGGAAAAGAAGCACCTGCTGATGTACCGAGGAGTGGGATACAACTGAACAAATAGTTCAATAAATATCTGAATTGTTTCACAGTTCATTGCACAAGTTTTGTTTGTTCAAAGTCGGAAAATATTAAAGCATTAGTTTACAATGATATAAAGACCCCATTGGGGCGAGGCAGATGGCTGCCCTTCCTGAGCCTGGTTCTGCCAGAGATGTCTTCTGATTAAAACTGTTTTTAAGGGAAATCTCTCTGTTATATGATATAGTAAGTTATTGACCTGACAATACAAAGTGCCCTGAGTTGTGCTGTGAATTGGAACCTTATAAAAAAAACTGAAATGAAACAAAGCAGCAAATTGAAAGAAAATTTCTTGTTTTAGCTTAGATTCAAGCTAATGCTTCTGAACAGAGTACAAGCTGCAGTTTAGCATCTATAGGTTCAGTGCAGTGCAAAATGTCTGGGGAAATAGCTTTCAATGCAGCATGAATGTGTGAAGATACACTGAACAAAAATATAAACTCATTGGCATGTTGGTGTGATGCATCTGTTGTGCAGACCAAAGGTTTCATCTGCTGTACGTGTCGCTGGTCTGAGACAATCCCGCAAGTGAACAAGTCAGTTGTGGCCATCCTGTGCTGGGGGGGTCGTCACACGTGGCCGATGTAGATGAGGTGGATTTGCAGTACTGCCCATCTGTTGGAAACGAACTCTCAAACGTCCTATCGCCCGATAGTGAACAGTCAGCTGCACAGCGACCGCTCTGTGGACATTCCTGCTTCCAACATGCCAATGGCACGTTTCCTCATGACCGGAGTCATCTGAGGCGTTGCTGCTTTGGTCAACATGTGACATGTTGGGGTGGCCTTTTATTGTCCCCAGTGTAAGGAGTGTCTGAGTACTGCTCATTCTGTTTGAGCAGCGTCTGGATATGCCACACCCGTGTACTGAATGGAATTAATGCATCACTGAGCAAATGCTCACAGGCAGTGGTGGACTCAAATTTGGACACTAATCAAGAGAAATATCCATTTTGTACAAGTACCAGACAGTATACGCTCACTTTGGGTGGCGCACTTCATGTGGCATCAATATTTGACATGGGGCGTTTATATTTTTGTTCAGTGTACATACAAGATGCAGTATAGAAGTGAACTTTAACTGTTTCAATTTTCTCTAAAAATCTACTGTTATTTTACACATTTTCTGTTTTGTTAAATTACAGATTTAAAAAAATGAAAAATCACAGAAGAAAGTATTAATCTACATGTTGACTGTCCACATCAAAAATCTGTATTTACACAAATAGTAATTTGTTCTTTTACTGTGTTTGACTGCAAAACTACAATGTTTGACATAAAATAAAAAAGATTTTTGAACATTACACCTAAAAAAAAAATTCTTTTTGAGTATATGTTTTTACAGTGTGACACATACAGTATGATACAGTAGTGAATATGAAATGAAATGGGATATACTGTACATACAGTATATTTGGACTATGAATATAGTTTGAAAAAAATGACAATCTTATTTACCAGCCAAATACTTGCCAATTTACTTTCTTGTGATTAATTAGTCATCACGGGGGAGCCCAGTGGTCTGAGCAGTTTGTATGAATAAAAATGCTCTCAGCAGCGGAAACTATGCTTCCGATTACCATTTGCTGCATGTTAGCAGCTCTGTTTCCAAAAATTCCTCTCCATCTACACTCCACCATTTTGGGCAATCACTCTAGAATAGTAAGTATTTCCGGCCGGCTGTATAGCTCACTGAGTTAAGGCGCTGCCACGTGGGCGCAGGTCGCCAGCAGCCGGTCGTGAGTTCGAGTCCAGCTCACGACCCTTTGCTGCATGTCTTTCTCTCTCCCCTGTACCCCCTTTCACCCTGTCTCTTCCGCTATCAATAAAAAGGAAAAAAACTCCCCAAAAAAATATTTAAAAAAGAATAGTAAGTATTTCCAAAAGGAGTCAGACTGTTGGTTTTGAAAGGTTACACAAATGGCTAGATGTAGCTGCTGCTTCTCTTTGTCACGATTATTACTACATTTATTGTCTTTACCAGGGACTAACAGTAAGTCCTGACTGAGATAAATGCAGAAAGATAGCACTGAAAAGACTGAGATAAGCCCAGCCTGAAGTGGAGTTTAGGTAGCCTCAGGCAAAGGGTGGAGATATCCCACATTCAAAGGTGCAAATGTCAAAGCCAGCCTGGGGCTAACTGACCTGTAAGTTCCTCAAATGATCTAGTGCTGCAATTTAAACGGAGAAATAAACAGGCTGTAAACCTAAATTCTGTGCTTTAAAACAACATCTTGGCGACTTATTAGCAGTCGCGAGTTCAACAGTCGTCTTTATGTCATTTTTCCAGACAGAAGAAGCTGTCACCTGCGACTACGCATTACTTACAGGCCTGTAAATGAAAGGAAGAGAAACCCTAAGCAACACTTTCAGACAACTGTACCTAATAACAACCTACATGTTTCCTATAACCACCACCTTCATATTCCTACCACATGGTTTTCCAGGTGGTGTTCTACTGCCCAGAGGCTAAAGATGTATGGAGACAACCTGCACCCTCACACCTATACATCCACGCGGCCGGCCCGTACACGCTCAGCCAGGGCTTCTCAAACACGTCAGAAATGTAAAGGTTACCCACTGTCTTTATCTTTCAATCCTCACGCTGGTTTGCACAGTGTTAAAAGCTCCGGCACAAATACGCCACTCACTGACATGTCAGGGCAGAAGAAGACAAGCCGCGTTAAGACGTGGCGATCTGCTGCGTTCCGGGGATGTCACAAAGTCGGAAATACTGACTTCCCCAAGGAAACAAATGGCATATCAGGATTTCTCAGCTCAGATCTGTAGATAATCTTCTGTCACCTTCAAAGTTCACATGACACATAACATTATGTGTACAAAATACAGGGAAAATAAATCCTCTTAAGTTTGTTTGAAGTCACAAAAGCACCGAATCTTTGGTTAATGGGTCATTCTATCAAAAATTATTTCAGTATCAGCTCTTTTTTTCTCTAGAAAACTTCTAAAAAAAAATGCATTCTGGGTAAATTTCCGAGGATCATATTACCATGTGGGAAAGGTGGTTGGTCAGAACAGGTTATAGCAAATTAAAGGTCTTATTTTTACCTGCTTTTTGATACAAGGCTCATCTTCTAGCTAGGATTCCTGCTAGGTGTTTGCATGGTTTCATTAAATTTAAATAAAGTGTTCTGCATAAGAAATATCAGCTAGGAGCTGTGTTTTCAGATTTGGAGATTGTTCTCTGGAATGACTAAAAAGCACTGAGCTTTTATCAAATGAACTGCTGCACCAGTTGCAAACAATAATGTCGGAAACAACAAGCAAAACATTAGTTGCGTCTTCAGTGATAGAATTTGGCATTTGGCAAAAAGATGTCAGAAGCACTAGAGCATTTCTTTCTTAGAAACAGACAACTGGAACATCCTGGGAATTTCAGATTTGCCAGCTTTGCAGGGAACACAGCACTAGAGAGAAGAGGCGACAAAGGTGACAGGGAGATGGACAAGAGGGTGAGAGCTGAAAAGGTAATGCAGAGAGAAGAGTCGGCAAGATAGCGGGTAAAGGAAAGGAGACGTGGAGAAGATAGGAGGAGGACCAAGAGGATGAAGAGAGATAAGAGGGATGACTTCCATCATGGAAATACAGACGGAGGCCTCTTCCCAGACAACTGTTATCAGAACAGATGAAGATGAAGCTGGGAAGGGAAGGAAAGGAGGAGAAGGAAGGTAGGGAGGGTGGGGAAAAGCAGGAAAAGGGCCAAAAAATGCTCATTATGTTGGAGCTCAGATGTTGGCACCAGAGGAGGTTTTTTTAACTAGATTTGGTCATCTGAGTGCCATAATAATCCCCTTTAACTGAGCAGAAACAAAGGAAGAAGCAAATAAAGCAGCAAATACTTTGTTAAAGAAATTGCCAATTAAAACTGGGGGAGCTGCTTCAAACAAGTCTTTGCACGAAAACGAGAGAGTGAAGGTAAAAAAAAATAGAGAAATGTGATGAGAGTGAAGCGAAAGAGGAGGGGAGGCCCACAGGAACAGTTTATCCTCAGGGTTCTTCTACAGATTGATGCCTTGTTCCATAATCCTGTCTGACAATTCAACATCCCCTCAGGATATGGAAACTCTGGCACTGTGTGTGTGTGTGTGTCCAAAGCCTGCTGTTGGATGCTTAAATAGACAGAAGAACCTTTTCTCTCTACAGGTGTAGAGAATATACTTCTAACCTTGTGCGCTTTAGACCTTTAGAATGTGATCATTTTTGCAAAGTCGGGGCAGTTCATGTAATTCTGTGCACACGTTAACATATTTAGCCAATAAAAGCTCATTCAGATTCTTTACAGGGGCTGCTGGAGGGTTAAAACTTGGGTTAAGGGTTGGGTTATAGTGGTTGAGTCATTTATGGGCTAACGAGTGCACTTTTGAAAACATCAGCTGACCTATTCCATGAAACACGGCACTTCTATTGGGCTTTAAAAGGATGCGACTTTCCTTTTAAAGTTCATGAAAACATTGTAAGTTAAAACAGCATTACATAAATACAGACACTTGCTCCTAATTTGTAAAGGATTAAAAAAAATTAAGTGATAAGATAATTTTGACAAAGCTCAGACGCTTCCTGACTCTCTAAGATAAAAAGTCTGCAGCCTGCCAGACTGAAAGCCAGAAATGATCATGAAATTCATCTGCTGCTGAAAACATCCCAGCTGTGTCCAAACTTAAATGGGAGACGAATTAGAGTTAAACAGAGACTTGAAAATCAAAAAACAGGCCAAGAAAGGGAGGACAGACCGAGAAGGAAGGGAGGTTTCCTCCCCAGTGACCTTGACTTTCCCCACTGTCCTGACCCTCTCCTCCTTTTATGTGCTCCATCCAGCCCTTATTATAACAGACAGCTGGGTCAAATTCCATAATTAGTGAAGAGCAGGAGGAGGACGGATGATAAGAGAGAGAGAGGAGGGGGAGGAAAGGTCATTTTAAAGAAGAGAGTGATAAAGGAGGAGAGGATGAGTTTGAAAAGAGGTGAACCTATTAAAGTACATGCAGGTACACACACAAGACTTCAGATAATAACCATCTGTCAGTTTAGTCATTTGTCAAATAGCAGCACACTACATTAACCTTGCAGTTTCTAAGAAGGAGGTATTTGGATGAATCAAGCAAGTAAAGATCAGAAATAAGCCTTTATTGCATTATTTCCTGTTGTATTGTTGTACTTGTCTTCACCTCTATAGGTCACGACGACTGATATTATGGTACCAAGTTAATGTCCAAATTCGTGAAATGACATAACGCTTTTTAAAATGTACTTCACAAGAAGTATTGAACTGAAGCTTTAAAAAAAACATATCTCAATACCGGTCACAAAAATCTGAAGTAAATATCTTTCACAAGGCGCTATTAACAATTTGTCATTACGATGTTCACATCCTGAAATTTTCATGTTACTGTTCGGAAACCATGACAGCTGTATCTGTTGTAGCAATGCTCCACAGACAACATTTACAGCAGCTAAAATTAGCTTGTTTAGGCTAACTGAGCTATAGCTCCTAGCTTGTGCTGCATAGTGTTTAATACTGTAGCGATCCACGGAGGAGGTCTCTTGGACTAAGGGCAGCTGCATGTTGGCAAGCGGAGAGTATTGTCGGGGTTTAGCCGACAACGGGCACCATGACAAACACTTCTGTGATGCTTAATGACCTCCAGCCAGCGCTCCTATATCTGGTGACACCAGGCACCTACTAAAAAAGTGCTTCTACAGCCAAGTGACATATGAAATAGCTAATGCAGCGTGGAATGGAGTTAATTATGCTAAATCAGTTTTAGTGATTGAGTGATGACTGACTGATGTCACTGTTGATTATAGGTGAAAAAAAGTTCGAAATTTGCATCCCTTATACCGACTAGCAAGTTGTGGTGTTGCGCCCATTGGTCGTTATTTCAAATAGCTGGAGAGACAAATCCAATCCAATTGGAGCACTTACTAAAAATAGACTTTGCTGCCCCAAAAAACTGCCTCGCTACTTTTTGCACCACAAATAGAAGAACGTGTTATCTGCTCCCAGCAACTGCTACCACTGAAGAAGACATTGGTGGGACCGATTGGTCAGTCATGCTAGAGCTCCCCGGTTTGTCAATCAACTGATCAATTCATCCACAAATCATCTCAGCACGTTCTCCCAGCAGCTGTCCCTCTTTAAGAAGTTGTCTCTGGGAGTCTTTAAATAGTGAGATGGAAACAGATAATAACCGACTACTTGGCTATTTAGATATCAGCTTGACATTTTTGTTTTTGGTGCCTATGATGTCCGTCAGACAGACAGACAGAAATCTCCCCGGACATGCCAAGTATTCCCAGTATGTGTTACAGTGTAAGGCTGGTTGTTACTGGTGACTGGGAGTGCTGAAGCTCCCCAGCTGTTGGCTTTAGTGGAACCAGTCACAGTTGCTGCAGCTCTCAGCTTGTTTTCCTCAGTGCCCAATAAACACCTCCTCCATGTCTGTCTGTCAGTACAAATGTCTTTCTGTATCTCTGTCTGCTTTGATGGCGGAGTGACCCGACGGTGAAAGGGGCCTTCTGATGTTCACAGGGTCACAAGTTCAATCCCTGCACACAGCTGCTGGTGTCCCATTAATTTGTCCCCCAGGTTTGGAGATTTGTAAAGAGGAACAAGTGTAGCGCTCGGAGTTTAAAGGAAACGCAGCCATGGCTTCTCCTTCTCTTGGCTATACCAACAACAAACAGCCTTTCTTTTTGAGGTGGGTAGTTTCACAGTGTGATGGGGTTTTAAATGTGGACTTCACCCTGTGAGGCGCGTCACGGTCAGTCACAGTCCTGAACTCTAAGCTTCATTAAAACACTTAGCTGCCTGCTGAGGTGGACACACATGACCTCACACCACCTCTTCACTGAAATGTATGGAGTTAAAGTGAGGAAAAGAGTCCAGTTCAAATCTGACTACTCTTGTTTCTCCAATAATGCAGCTTGCCTTTTTTTATACACTGATGAACTGGTTAATCAGTGTATAAAATGATTTGCTAGAGGGTCTGAAAGTCTTCTGGCACTTTCAGCATTAAGGAAACTCTGTGTGCTACCAATCAGTGTGATCACACACCCTGCCCTTCCCTCCCCTGAGTGTGTATGTGGGTCAAACAAACAGAACCCCACACACACGCGCACTCACACACACACACACCTCTGTCCCGCTTCCATTCACCGTTTTATGACTTAACTATGGGAAACATTCCTTTCTGTTTGCCCTTTTCCCCTCCTCCTTCTCTCCGTCAAATCATCCTGCAGTTGCACAAAGGTAAGGCAACATGTAGCATCGTCACCATACCAAAATTCTGACTTTGATAGGACACATGTCTAAATATATTGACTCCAGCCCTGAAACGACACAGCAGGAAAAAAAAAGATATGATGCTCCTTCATAGCCTATCTAGAGAGAGCAGATACAGTGGAAGAGAGAAATATAAGTGACCCTCTGCAGTGTCCAGATTTGTCAGGGACACTGGGATGTACCTCAACTGATATGTCTAAATGTCTTTATGTAACATTCCTGTTTATAAAAGGTTAAATCTTTGCAGAGACAAGGGCAGCAGTACTTATCTCTGCATGAAAAAATATGACAAAATATGACATATTTTGAACTGTGCATCTGCTTTATACACAATATGTGAAGAGCACTGTGCACACATACTGTTACTTAGAGAAAATACGACTCAAGTAGCAATACAAATACAATGGGAAATAGTATATTTTTTATGATGGTGTCCCTCTGGACTTCCTCTACATTGTGGCACCACCCATATTTCCAGATAAGACAAAAGATATCTGCCTGTATTGTACAGGATCTTGGAAATATATGTAAGAAACTGTACAAATGTGGTTTTCCTAATCAGAGACATCAGCGTGATGTAAATGTGCTACATTTGGCCAAGTGATGGAATGCAGGCACCCAAAAGCAAGCTGTGACTCTAGAAACAACAAGATATTTTCTACTTTGACAGTCTGTGATTCCTTGAAAAAATATTTAAGTTATGTAGTTAGGCTAAGGGGTAGTGTTTTTTTTTTGTTAGCTGGGTCATGTACACCAAATCTGTACCTTGGAATGAACTGAGGGACCTATCCAGCCAAAAAAATGAGTAAAATTGGCATTAAGTGTGTCGGTCGAGTAAAACTCTGATACCTGAACACAACACACACACACACAGTTTGATCCCTTTGACAACATCCTTGAGATCTTGAGCAGAAACTGAAACTTGTTGCATGGATTAGAATAAATCCCTGGAAATCTGCGGTTTAGATATGAACAGCTGGATGGAAAATGAACGTGTGCTCTGCTGGGTATTTCAAATGTTCACTTCTGGACTGACAACTATGGATTTGCCCTTTGTCTGTGCCATCTTCACTGTTTTTATGATATTTAACATCAGCACTGGTAAAATATATATAACCTAATATAAAAGGTGAACCTACTGACTTGATATTTCCTCTGAAGCCCTCCCTCACTCCCCTCCGTCTCTTCCCCCTCCTCCTTCATTTCAGTCTCCAGCTAAGTAACGAGGAGAAACTCAAACAATCTGCTGCAGCTGACCTGGTTGAAACCAATATTTACTGTCACATTAACAAGGGTGAACCTCTCTCTTTGTGCCTGCTGTTTCTTCACCTCCTGCCACTTGGTCTCTTTTTTTTTTTTTGCACCATTTCTTTACATCTTATTGTACGTGGGCTTGCCTTTCCTCCTCCATTCACAAAAACACTGATAAGCACAATATGGAAAAAGATAACGGATGGCGTGCTGATAGTTTTCAAGACAGACTACAGTCCAGAGTTCCTGAAGCAACTTTTAAAAACTGAAAGAAGGACAGAAAGGGAAGAGGAAAGCTGCCTTTAACAAAGACAGTAAATTAATTGTGGCAGACTGTGCATCATCAGATTCACCTGAAAATACAAGTATTGGAAAGGTACTGAAAAACCTGAGTGTAAAGCTTATTTTTAAGGTTGGTGCAGGAGCAATAAAGAGGCAAAAGATGAAGAAGCAGACAATAACATAGAAGACAGCTACAGAAAGTTTGGATCACAGCCCCAAAGATGCCAAAGTACCTGCTCATTTATAATATTTTGAGTGGGACCCAAAATTTCCCATGTGCAAAAGAATACACCTGCATAACTTTCAGTCCTTTTTCAGAGGATCTGCATTAAATCTGAATAAGAGCAAGCCTATATGTGAAAAATAAGTCATTTTACAGTAAACGCAGTATCACAGTTTAATCCAACTCATCCGACTCCATTTCTGAAATCACACTAAATGAGCTCATTGTGTGATAGTAGGCAGACATTAGCATCAGTCTATTCTTAGTCTGGCTTGGCAGGGCAGGAAGAAAACTGCTCAAAGTCACTTGTGTCCTTCAGGGAGGACATAGCCTGGCACAGAACGTGTTGTTCTGTCTGGGTTTAGTCTTGAGAGGAAGCTGCACACACTCCTCGTCACACACTGCAGCTGGACACACCCACAACGTGAGCAGTATGTGCTTCATGCTGATGCCACGATCTGGAACTGAGAGAAATCCTAAATATTACAGGCAGCAGTTAGAGGTGAATACTGTGGGTTCTAATGAGGCCAGAATGTGTTTACCCAAGAACCTCGAAACTCCACGCTGTCTTGTCCTAAACTCAGCGAACACATCATTGGATTATGGACATCTGCAACGATCAGTCAATTCTCATCCATCACCTGGTGTAAAAAGAGGCTCAGTTCCCAACATCTCAATGTATCCATTTACTATAAGCCTTCAAAAGTTACATTAGTGTTAAAACAGCAGCTGTGCTGCAGAGCTTTGCCCTCAGTGAAAAGCAGGTGCCCCCTACAGACAGAGGTGTATTCCAGTAGCCGTGATGTGCCAAATCCAAGGAAACAAATGTGTTACAACTGCAGCTATTTTCACACCTGTCACAGACTGCTGGTGTGTGTTTCCCTTCATGGTAAGTCAGTGCAGATTTTGAGGAGGGCGGTCACTTCCTTTCTGTTGATGCTGAAATACTGTATGAGGATGGTCCGTTCACTTTCTCTATGAGAGTGTAGCCGTTACATTTTAAATCTCCCATCAGAGACATTTGTTGAATGGTGCACCCTCTTCTTTCCCTTCATTCCTGCTCTTCTCTATTACCTGACCACCATGAGACAAACACCAGGACACAGTCTTTGAGTGTTTGCTAATAAAACAGATTCTAATAAAAGTTTAAAAGTCCATTGTTTAGCTATAATTACATAAAAATCTATTATTTATTATTCAATATTTCTGGTGGCTGTTGGGATGGTCTGCGATTAGTTCCATTTTTATCCTTTTTTAATTTCACTTATTTTACTTCCAGCAGTTCTTGTTTTAGGTGATTGATTGAGTTTAAATCTTAAATCATCCAGTTAAAGTTTTTATTTTCTCACTAACTCAGTCTTTTTATATTCCATTGGTTTACATGTTTCAATTTTGTGCCTACATCTTTTATCTTCTTACTCCGCTAAATTGTAAATAAGGTTTTAATACCTCAGTGTGCTCCAGGTTGTTTTTTTTTTAAGTGTTTATCTGCTTTTGGAGTTACAGCATAAGGCATCAAGCTTCGAAGCAACAATCCACAGTTGTTCATCGTGATTAAAAGTGGGTTAATGTGTCTTTGTGTGAAGGTTTTTTTTTTTTTTTAATCTAAAACGGTTTTATCTTATTAGATTGTGTTAAGAGCTCACACAGACCTTGCAAAGGCAAAACATCCTATAAAGACCAAACACTGAGCTACTGACGACTTAACCTGAGTGTCTCCTGACATGAGATGTCATTGAAAGATCACGTCTCTAAAAAAGGGTCGACTCCTTTGGGAGGATTTTTCTTTCAGTGGGGTCATTTTTTTCTGGATTGGATAGAAGAATAACGCACTCAAATTAGGAAGAATAAATAAAGTACAGGAGCACAGGCATTCATGTGGTTTGTTTGCTCCTCAAGTGAATGATTAACCAGTCTAATCTCCTTTTTAATTAATTTCCCATTGAATCCCATTTCCTCCGTCTCCCTGTGAAGGATCTGAGGCTCCTCACTCGCCATTCACAACCAACTGTTTCTTCCATGTTTGTTCTCCGCAGTCTTTCTGAATGGGCCAAACACTCTCACTGACACAATGGTGCGATAAAGGGCCCATTGAGAAGGATTCTGAATGCTAAGTCATTGGGAGGGCCCAGGACCACTGCTGCATCAAAAGGAGGTTGTGAGGGTGAGCAAACACTGCAAGACAATGGGACGGAGCTGAATGGACGCTCAGGGTCGCTCTGTCGGCTGCAGAGAGTCGACATGTCTGAACCAGATCGCAGAGGGCTTTGATAAAACTGTCCCCCTGTAAGGTCAGAATGAGTCGGTTTAGGTAGCAAAGTTGCTGCACCTCAGACGTTGTTCAGAGTTGACTTGTTTGTTATTTGGGACCCAAACTTAAGTTCTTTAAAACTTTGTAGCAGAATTTTGAGAATTTCATACATTTTCAGATCTGGGAAAATTTGCTTTACTTTGGAAACCATTTTAAAGGTCCAATACCCTATCTTGGCAATTAAAAGTTTTGAAGACGTTAACAAAATTGCTTCCAGCATTCAAATGATTATATGGTTCCAGCAGTGGCCGAATTTGCTAATGTTCGTCGCTGAAAATGGGGGAAAAGTACAAAATTTTCAAACAAGGGTGGAATTGGGGTCCAAGACAGTTCCTGTAAGTGCATTAATATATTGATGTGTCCATATTTGCTACCAAAAATACATTTTTTAGTCGACATTTCACCAACTTTTGAGGCCTCGAACATCAGTGAAATTTGATGTGCGACAACTTTTTGCTATTTTGACATGTCAAAATGGTGATGTGCCTTATGTTAATGTTGCAATACATACAGTTAAAATAAACCCTAAACGGAGAAACTGATGATAATTCAACACACAAGACAATAACTCACATTTATTGGAAGACATCATGGCAAGTGCGACATTTGATTTCATATTGGATGTAGATTTTCTTGTGTTGTTTTGTGTATCAAATCCCACACATTGAGGCAGAAGGGATGTTGTCATTAGTGATCACACCATTAACAACTGTTTGGGTAACTGGTTCATGAATTGTCAAATGTCAAAATATTGTAATTACCGATAAATAATTGCAAATTTTGACTGACTAACAGTCCAAAACCCAAACGTATTCAACTTCCGTCGATCCAAACAAGGCCTGAAACAATCATTTCTATTACTGATTTACAACTGCACAACTATTGAATACTAACCTCGATCAGTATTTTGGTGTCCCACAGTTATGAATTGACTGTGATACTGACATTTAAAATGCTTTGCTCATGGCACATCAACTCAAGAGCTTCCTAAAAAAAAACAGGCAGCCAAAAGATTTTGAACTTTCTTACCCTGTTCTCTGAGTACAGCTCATGTCCTACCCCTTAATTTCTACCTCCTTCTACTTCAGTAGTTCATTTTTCCACTGCGACTCCTTTAAGCTGTCATTCTCTAGGTTTTATATATCTTTTCTCTCTCTGCCCTTCAGTAGCAGCATAAGAGGAGAGTCCAGCTGCCCTGCCTTAAGGAGAACACAGAACTGAAGGGAGGAGAGATGAAGATATGAGGGAAGCCAGCTGGCAGACATGAAGAGATGGATGGACAGCAGAGGAGATGGAAGAGAGGAAGAGTGAGCAGAAAAGAAAAAAAAACATGACGGGGTGAGTACAGGGGTGAGAGAAGAAAGAGAAAATAAGGAAGATGCAGAGATAATAAGTTAGGACGAAGGTTAAAAGATACACTCGGTGTTGACAAGGTGAGCAGGGCAACCAACGGGCAGAGGTACATTTAAGAGAAAAGGTTGGTTTCTGTGTGTGTGCGCAGTGGGGAGTTCAAAGCAGCCGGAAGTCAAGAATTAAAGAGCCTGACAATGACCTCTGACCTGTGACGGATCAATAGGTTGGAACAGACTTCGTACCTTTTGAAGACGTGACACACAGCGAGCAAGAAAAACCTCAAGATGATTAGATAGAAGGTCTGGACCACACTGCTTAATTCACTGCCTTTATATTGTGCAAACAGGCTAATGTGTGTTCATCAATCACAATCTACAACAACATGAGGCAAACAGATATATTCAGCCAAACCAGGTGTACTATTGTCACCGGATAGTTGATTAAACAGGGACTTCAAATCTACTGAATGATACAGTAGATCTACAGGTGGGTCTCAGTCCAAGTGGTGACAACTCCCACCTTTGGATCCATCATCCAAACCAATTATCCATTGACAAGTGCACACCTGCTCTGGGTTGTATCTGTTTGCCTCATGTCACTGTTCATTTTGACTGATGAAAACACCATGCTGTTGAAATGTTGGCCTGGTTCAGCTGCACCATGACGGAAGACACTGAGAAGCCCGTTTCTGGTATGCAATGTATCCAGCATAGACTAGATGCTGCTGTAGTACAACAGGGACATTACAGACAACATGAAGACAAATGCTAATCTACCAACACTCACGAAAGCCAATCTATAGAGCAGCAGCCAGAGTGGGAGACTCCCTCCGATAATCACTTCCTCTGCTTTGAAAATGACACACTGAGCAGAGTGATTCATTTAAAGCAGCTACAAGATGAATGCCCTCTTGTCTTTCTCTGTCGTTCACAGCTGGAGTCCCTCTCTCCTTCCTGTTCTCCTCCTCCTCCTACCTTTCTTCTCTCATTCACTCCCTCCTTCCTCTTTGTTTATTCTAGTAATAATTCCCACACCCTCACCTCCATCCACTCAAGTTCCACAGTTTCTCCTTCCTTCCTTTCTTTTTTTTTGCTTCCTTTTGTCTTCATCCATCCTTCATATATTTTTGTCTATCCAGTTTTGGGAAAACACAAACAGTGTGGGATCAGAGGTCCAGAACTGAATCAGCTCATTTCATAAACAATGAGGTACTACAGTACTACACGGCTGCAGTTGCATGTTTTATGCTATGATACTAAAGTTTGACACAACTGTGCTGCTTCTTTTAACAAACTGTCATTTACTAAACATGAGTTTTTAAGATGGAATTGGGTCGGTATCCAGTATAGTTTCCTGTAACTGACTACAAGGCCATTACTTTAACAGCAGTGTACAGTGTACTGTCCAAAATAGGATTAAAAACTGTGGAATCTCATTATTTTTGCTAAGAATAACATTGATAAAACCACACTGATGCCCTGAGACAGGCCATTTTCACATTTTTTACTGTGTCTTATGTTCAGTTAAATGTTTTTTCCTTGGTTTTCAAAAGAGATTTAACTGAGTGCAAATTGTGATACACTGCTTCCTTTCATCAAATGTTCCCAATCCATAAAAATGTAACTTTGTCCTTTATCCTTCCTTCTTTCAGATGTTTTGGTGCTATATATTTTTTATTTTAAACAGAAGTGATCATTTTCAATTCTGGATCAATGAGATTTTCATATTTTTAAAGAAAAAAGTTGTGGTTTACAGGCAACTACAGTTGATTACTGAGGCGACGCTATACACATTCAGTATAATACTGGAAAGTCTAGTCAGAGTATAGAACAGTTGACATCATACTCTACTAAAGACTGCTGTAATCAGTTAGAAACTAATTAACTGTTTAAGTGAATTACAATCATAATGCTGTAATTTCACAGGAAAATTTGCAACTGGATTCAGATAACACAAAGGGACGATCAAGATAACCGTAAAAACACTGAATATTTGATCCAATATTCAGGTCAACAATAGGATCCTCATCCCAACATGTTGGACTTCAACACTGGAACATTTCTGTAGAAGGTTTTCAACCCTGCAGAGCTGCAGATAAGGAGCAGCAGCCATGTAGTGCGATCCCACAGTCATGCTTTATTACTGTTTACTCTGTCATTAGACTTCGTTTAATTTTACTTAATCAATCCTGTCATTCCTGAATGAATGCAGTAGTCTGGAGCCGTCATCTGCCAAGCCGTTGCTTTTTCATCTCACAAAAGAAAAATACGAAGTTAAACGGACGTCTCAAAGCAAACAAAGCACAACAGAAATTCAAGTTTATAGTATAAATAAAATCTGCCACCAATGAACATCAAAGAAGACAGTAATAGTACAGAAATACTGTGACATCTACAAACTGCTGTGAATTTGGCTCCAAATGCTACATAACAACACATACATCAAGCACCATGTCAGATATTATAAATTACATTCATCTTGCTTTAACAGGTCCTGAACTTGCAGAAGCTATCATTTGTTGAAATTAGTCAAAATACCAAACTGAAGCCTGCAGTGAAGGTGTGTTAACCTGCCAACACTAACACAAGCAGCAACAACATTCAAATGCAGGCAGCCAAAAAATGAACACTGAAATACCCGCAAACTATTTCCTACTCCCACCCCTCATTCATTCCCTCCCTGCCTCCATCCATCCATCATCTCCCCTTTATTCTGTTTGAGATATGACATCAACTTTATCTTGTTTTCCTCTCTCTTTCCCTTCCCTCACAACTGAATCACTCCTATTAAGGTCAGATTTCCCTCTCTTTCTCTCTCTCCTCCTCTTATGTTCCCCTTGTACGCTCATTTTCCTGCCCAGTACACATAATGAATGACAGAAAAATGTGCACTGTGTGTCAGCATTTGTGTGTTGGTGTGAGGGGACACAGTTTCAGAGCCAATGTTTAACCCCGAATGAGAGGGACAAAGGGGGAAAACAGGAAGATGAAGGCATAGGAGCAGAAGATGACAAAAATAAAAGTCAATCAAATGGACGGAGGAGTGGAAGGAGGAATGAATGAGGGACACTGTTGGCTCTCAAAATGCCAGCCACAAATAGGGACAAGCAAAGGACTTGGATTAAGAAACAGAAATAGGGCCACTGCTGACTAATGTGTGACTAAAACGTGTGGTTGACTGAATCATTGTGGAAAGTACCGCAACAGAAAGGGAAAGAAAGAAACCAGAGTTACCAACCCACAGCTGTATCCCTCTGACAACCAGTCAAGTCGCAATTCACATCCATCTCATCTTCTATTCCTGTGTTATGTCATTGAAAAACAGAGTGGAATGAAGCAGAAAGTTGATTTTGCTGAACATTATGATTGTTGACCTTGTGGATATTAAATGTTATCACTTCACTTTTATCTTTTTAGACGTTTGTGTGAAATTTTGCCACTATTAGTGTATGAATTCTTAAGCCTCCAGATGCAGCCGGTGTGAGAATGGTGTCTGGTTTGGGAACGCCAGAGCAGCGTTTCTCCTTTTTGCAGATGATGTGGTTCTGTTACCTTCAAGGCCCTGATCTTCAGTGCACTTGGGCAGTTTGCAGCACAGTGCAAAGCAGTTGGGATGAGAGTCTGCACCTCCAAATCTGAGACCATGGTTCTCTGCTGGAAACAGTTGGATTGGTGGTGAGTTTGGGATAAGTTGCTGCCCCAAGTGAAGGACTTTAAGTATTGAGGAGTCTTGTTCGCTTGTTAGAGATGGACAGATGGATTACTGCAGCATGGCCAGTAATGTGGCCGTTGTACCGGACTGTCTTGATGAAAAGGCAGCAGAGATGGAAAGGCAAAGCTTTTGATTTATCAGTCGATCTATGTTCCAACTGTGACCTAATGTCATGAACTCTCGGTAATGACTGATAAAATTAGTTATCTTTGTAGGGTGGCTGGGCTCCACCTTAGAGATAAGCTCAGGAGCTTGAACATCTGCAGGGAGCTTGGACAACAATATCAAAAGGAGTCAGTTGAGGAGGTTTCGGCTTCTGATTTGCATGCCCACCAGGAAACTTCCTCTGGAGGTTTTTCAAATGTCCAAACAGGACCACACCCCTGGGTAGACCTAGAATTCGCTGGAGGGACTATAAATCTTATATAGCCTGGGAACACCTTAGGATCCCCCCAGGAGATGTCTAAAATGACCTGCTTAACTTGCTGCCACCGAGACCCAACTCTAGAAAATGGACGGACGGACGGATGAATCCATGCTAACACTTTTAATAAGTACTGTTTGACGACAAAATCAGGAGACTAGTTTTCACAATAAAGGTTGTTTAAAAGCTGACTGTTTTGGCATTAAGATTCTGATAAGTTATAATGGGAGAAACTAACACAGCGAGTAGCAAGCTTTAATTTTGGATTCTTTTCATTAATGCGAACCCTCACAAATTCAGGGAAGGGGAAAAAAGAGACATGCAGGAATGGGAGAGATATTTGATATCCATCTTAATCCACATTTTTTCTGTTTCTTTCTATCATTTCCCCGTCAAACACTGCACAGAAGAGTCTTTGTGGCTGCAGAGAGTCGAGACAGAGACGAATAGATAGCCGAGAGACGAGAAAGATGTGGAGAGCGATTATGATGTGAGGGGAAAAAAACGACGCGAGACACTTCACAGTAAAAAACTGATGGTATCTTGAAAACTCTCACATGTGTTCAAAGAGCTGACTGCTCGACTAGATGTTGTACAGCAGGACACACACAGAGGCAAGGCATCACACCTGAGGAAACTAATACACTGGAATTGTCTGTGCAGAGCCAAACCACAGACACAACACACACACATACTGTACATGCAGGCCCTGGGGTGAGTGTGTTTCCTTAGCTGTTCACTCGTAAACAGCAGAATTGGCAGAGAATACACTGATTGTAATCAGCAAAGCCACACACACATCCGGGCTAATACATACAGCAGTGATCTCAGTGAAATTTTCTGGCATCTGTGTATTGTCAACACAACCATCAAATCATTGTTTGCAGCTTCAAAGTTTTGTCTAGGTAAGTTAATTCGATTTTTTTTAATCTTGCAACTAAGCAGTTAAGTAGTTAGAATAGGTCCCAGAGTATAGAGAGCTCAGGCTGGCTCAGAAACTGTAAAGTAATATTAACGACTACTTGACACCAAACTTGAATCTTTTTTTTTTTAGATCTAAAAACATGTCAGTAACTGTAGGGATTTTCCAAATGCAAAAACCAAACACTAACCTCCACCCTGCAGCTCAGAGCTGGCTGGCACTTTAAAGATAACTCTGACGTTAAAGCCACATCAATAGCAGGAAGAATCCAGTCGGGGGCAGTTGGCACTACGCTCGCTGTTACACTGAACAATGGAGCTACCTCAACATTGCATGTGAGTGTGTGTGTGTCAGTGTATGTGTGTGTCTCTTTGTTTGTGTTTGTTCTGCGGGGAAACTTGCCAACCCAGCAGGAAACGAAGTGTATGATGCTGAGAAACTTTTTTTTTTGTCAAGAAAGACACTGACAGACTCTAATCAAGTCTGTCTTAAATATATAGAGTTTCATGTTGCCGTTATTTTAGGAGTGATTGTACATTTGTGGTGTCAGGTTTAGGTTAGGGTTACCTAAAATGACACAAAAATATGTGTGTTTTCACCTAAACTCTGAGGGCATCATTTTTCATGCACATAACTTTAGTGTGGTTTCTGCAGGTTCTGATATATATCTGAGATTTGTGTCTCCACTCCAACACAATGGATGTAAACTGACTTTCACTCATAGAGCAGAGAAGTCATGTTAAGACATCTGACCACCGGATTAGTTTTCTTTTCTGAAACAGAATCATAGTTACTCTGGATAAATAGATCTGATCGAAAACTGTTAAGTCTTTCGTAGAAAATGGTTCAAATAAAACTACCGCATGACAACTGGAACCACAATGATTGGTGGGTAAATCAAATAGTTGATCAAGAGACGATGTGGAGCAGTTTTGATAACGCATTAACTAGAGCTGTACCTTTCAGGTTGACTGGTTGGTCGACAAATTCTCATCAGACCAAATTGTCATTGATCAAACAGTCACCAATGTTACTTTCATCAGGGGTCAAGTAATACATCAGCAGCCTTCCCGGATTAATCCATTATTTTCGGAGGCAGGAGGAATCAATTACCTGTAAACCTGTTTAACCTGATGGAGGTTAACTAGAGCTGTACCTTTCAGGTTGACTGGTTGGTCGACAAATTCTCATCAGACCAAATTGTCATTGATCAAACAGTCACCAATGTTACTTTCATCAGGGGTCAAGTAATACATCAGCAGCCTTCCCGGATTAATCCATTATTTTCGGAGGCAGGAGGAATCAATTACCTGTAAACCTGTTTAACCTGATGGAGGTTAACTAGAGCTGTACCTTTCAGGTTGACTGGTTGGTCGACAAATTCTCATCAGACCAAATTGTCATTGATCAAACAGTCACCAATGTTACTTTCATCAGGGGTCAAGTAATACATCAGCAGCCTTCCCGGATTAATCCATTATTTTCGGAGGCAGGAGGAATCAATTACCTGTAAACCTGTTTAACCTGATGGAGACCTGCAGGTGGAATTTATTCAACAATTACTGAATGTTTTCTCATGGTCGGCTTCAAACTAACTGATGTAACGCCAAAAGGGAAGCTGGTGTTGCTGCTTCTATATCCCAGTTTAACAACCAACATGGCAGATAATCTAAAAACAGCATGTTATCGTGTCTACATTATATTTCTAAATAGTTCTTGAACTGGCATCACCAGATGATATTGTTGGCATACACCGATCAGCTACAACATCATGAACACTGACAAGTGAAATGAATAACATTGATCATATTGGTACTATGTGGTGTTCTGCTGGAAAACCTTGGATTTGATCATCCGTGTTGATGAGACTTAGACACATTCCCTGATGCAAATGGAAATCCCAAATGTCACTGGCCTACCTCTGCAGGAAAATGCACCCCACCGCATGGAAAAAACATCAACCAATCAGGAACATGTTGAGGAACATGACAATGACCCAACATGTTTATTTGACCTGCAAACTTCCTACACCCCATTCTGATCAAGCATCAACAGGATGCAGTGGAACAAGTTTGATAGACAGAGGCCCCACTGCACAAGCCAGAGTACCCAAAGGATCCAGTGCCAACGTCCTGGTTCCAGACCCCATAGGACACCCTGAGAGGTCCTTTTGTCCATGCCCAATGGTTCAGAGCCTTTTTCAGCACATAAGGGGACCAACACAATATTAGACAGGTGGTCATAATGTCATGCCTGATTGGTGTGTGTGTGTGTGTGTGTGTGTGTATATATATATATATATATATATATATATGTATATACACAAGTTTTTTGACGATTGTATCATGTCAGTCTAAAATATCCAGGTTGGATTCATCAAGCTGCAAATACTAGCTTTTTATGTTGATTTCCAATTCATTTAGGCTAATAAGGTGAGCAGGAAGAGTTTAATTAGTTTACTGTGGCCCATTTAGTCAATAAACAGACAAAATACAGATTTGTTTTCCTGCAACCAACTAATTAGTTGAAGATTGGTATGACAACAACCTTAACTTCCTAACACCAGCTGGTTAAGTCATTTCTCATGCAAAATACCCAACATTCTCTCCCTCTACCCTGTCAGATGAGAGGATTTGTTGTTTTGTTTTCATCATATTTAACCGTAAATCGACTATTTTAAGGTTCTGGATCATTGGTTGGACAAACAAGCTAAGGATGCAGGGGGAAAGCTGCACAGTCCAAACTACAAGGAGTATGCTACTTTCTACTCTTTCATTTGAGTGAAGTGACCCTTTCAGTATCTGCTGCAATGGACCAAAACCACTTCAAACCTCTAAAACTGCAGAGAGTCTAATGCAGCTCTGCAGAGCTCGAGGCTGAAGTTGTTGACAGGTGAGATTACAACAATGTTTTTTTTTTTGCACTCAAGGAAGGAGGGCTTATGGAAAACACAGACCTCACCTGAAGAACATGTATGCACAATTACACACACACACACACCACACATTCCCAACTGAAGCCTATATTGTGCTCTAATAATAGCTTGCCAAAACAGACAAGTATCCCCTGTTCTCTTCCTCTGTCATCTCCTCCTCTTTCCATGCCCTCACACTCCTTCCTCCTTTTCACCTGTTTTCTTCTCCACCTAAACCCTCTTTCCTCTCCCTCCTCCTGTCTTCCTGGGAATTTTATTTCCCCTTGCTGTCAACCTGTATTTACTGGTCTATCATTGGCCTCCTAGTTTTTTCCGTTCCTTTACCTGCAATAACAGTCCTTCCACTACCACACATCTGAGGAATGAAGCTGTGCACCGATACACACCTGTGCATGAAGTGAAAACACACCAGTGTAACATCACACAGCCTACAAGACAACGGCGAATTGTGCTGAACTGGGTATGACCTCATCGGATGATTCATATTCTTCCTACAGTTCATCAGGCAGGTTGCTGTTTCTCCTCCATATCTTTCCAAGTGTGCACATTTAACAGGAACAGACAAGGAGCCCAACCAGCATACGTATTAAATACCATCTATGCATGTATGGATATGGCAAATCATGAGACACTTCAGTTGGGTATTTCCACTGTCTGCGATTGTATACTAGTGGAGGAAAGTCTTTGACTTTTTATTGCACTACATTCATCTGGCAGTTATAGTTTCTAGCAATTTTGCAGGTTATTGTTCAATTGTTGTTTAAAACATGCATGCTAAACTGCTTCCTATTAAGGTAATACTGTAAGACTGGAAAACACCTATAAGTGAGACATATATTGAAGTAATTTAAGTGAAAACTCTGGACAATAGATCATTTAAACTGTTTTCATAAGGATTTTTTCCTATGGCAGAATAGTTCAAATATAAACTGCGGAGACTGAGGTCTGTGGATTATCTAAAGCAACAGAGACACCACTTAAGAATAGACATGTTGCTGCTCAATTGTTCTAACATCAATCTTCATCATTACATAGAAAGAAAAGCAAAACTCCATTCACCAAAATTGCATTTGAATTCCCTATAATGGATAGCTGAGAACCTGCAAACCAAAACTATCTTTTTGTCAAGATTTTACAAGATGAAGGAAAAAAGGTACATTTAGTATTTTCATTGAACTTCCAGCTGAAAAAAGACAAATAATAGTAGAAGAAAAAAATACAAAATGTTTGAGGAATTGCTGTCCCTGGAAAAATGAGAATATCAGGGACTGGAAGAGGAGATGTCACTATTTGAGAGTGAAAGAGGAAGAGTAGGATGTGTAAAAAGAGGTAAATATCACAAAGGAGGAAGCACAAAAGGATGAGGAGGCGACTAAAACTTGATCTATACCTCTACACTGAATCTATGACCAGAAATGTACACACAACAACAATTAAAATCAGTCCACTTGGTAGTAATAAAATGTACAAAATGTACTACGTAATAGGCTGTAATTTTGCTCATGATTCAACACAATAGCCAGTATTTATTCATGTAGCCATGTGCTGTATTCTTGTTTTCACAGCTCTACTATTCCATTTATAGACTCAATCGGTTCAGACGTCTTCCATCTTTTCTGTGTTGCAGTAACATTGGTTAAAGTAGCTGTTGTTTAACATTTATTAGCTCCAAGTCCAGCAGGAGTCTCTCTGTTTCGGTCGCCACTGCTTAAAGTCCACAAAGAAACACCATCACTAACTAGCATTGCGCGACAAAAGATACACCAGTGACCCACCAGCTATAAATGCCCGCTTGTATAGGCTCTGTGTAGATTCAATGTGGTACTGTACATGGGGCTGAAGAAGCAATTAAGAGGAGGAGAAATGAGAAGGGTGTCAAGCAGGAGGATGAGGAAAAGATAGCAGAAGAAAGAAGACAGGAGAGGAGCGGAGATAAAAATGGTCTATATTGGGCTGGACGTTATCTGTAGAAGATAAGATGTATGGCTGGTTCACACACACACAAACAAGGTTGTTCTAGTTTAAAAGAATGAAATAATATTGAGAGGGAAATGCAAGCAAATCACCAAAAAAGTGTTACTTGAAGAGGTTTATAAGTAGGTTCTTTGGAAATATCAAACATCTCATACTGAAATATTAATTTTTGAAATTCGACTGAACTCTGATGGACTGATAGCGACTGTTACTGTGCTGCTATGGCCGACTGAATTTCACACCTAGAGGGCTTCATTTGTTCTTTATTTAAATGTGTGCGACCACACACACTTTTATTCTGCTGTTTTATGTTCTGAACTCACATCCACCCGACACCTCAGAGTATCATCAGGACTGATGTTCTGTTGGTGCCTTTCTCAAGGACATCTCAGCCATTTTAACCCACCCGAACCCACCTTATCACTAGATACTATGGGATTTTGTTGTATCTGTTGTTACATGCTAAGCCTTGTGTTTGAGGACATTTTCACTTTAAAACAGTAAATCACATTTCCTAAACTGTTTTCACACAGATGACAGTTCACTATTGTCGAATATTATATTGATATTTCCATTTATTGGGACTAAAGGGCCGAGTCCAAACCTGGGAAAAAAGTCCCAAATCAAAAGTTCAAAAAAGTATATGGACAGATGTGTCCATATTTCTCTGACCACATATCCATATAAAGATCTGACTTTTATTTATTTTTTTGCTCAGCCACAACCAGCAGCAAGTAAGAAATAAAGAAAGAAAGAGAGGAGTTTGGGGTAATTTAACAAGCCTTCCCCTCTGCGGGTTGAGACAGGTTAACTGACATTCCAATCTCTCTCTTCTCTCTTTCTCTTTCATTCACCAGGAGGTGGGGGGGGTTCAGTGGGTGGGGTCTTCAACACCCTCTCTGCACCCTGTCACACACACACACAGGCTTTAGCCCACCTACATTCTTTCACGACAAAACTGCAACCTGGAAACCTGAGACCCCCCACCAACACCAACACTACCGCCCGCTCTCAGTTAAGTTGCCTTCTGAGCATAAATGCCACCCAGAGAATATTTTGATGTGATGGAGATTACATTACATGAACATCAAATCTAATATCAGTAAAGTCCACGTTAGTCTGTAGCTGCTACCTGCTGGTTTGGGACCGGAATCATTTTCTGTTCTAAGCAGTTTTAAATTTACTGAAAATATTAAACTCTACCAGGCAGTGGGGGCTCAATGTGAAGTCCTGCACCTTAATGGAAACAGCACAAACATGGCTAGAAGCAGGGAGAACTCAGAAATGTCCAGTATGACAAAGTTATAATGTTAATTAAACAGTTTTTTTCAGTGTCTGCTCTGTGTAAGCACAGCCTGCAGTTCATCCAAAAAGTCCCTGAATTGTTGAAAGTCCACAATTGTTTGCTAATTACAGAATGTAGTTACTGCAAATGATTTGTTTGGCATATTAGACAAGTGACTTTTATGAAATATCCCAATTTTAAGCTCAGATTTATTAGTTTTTTTCATGATGAAACCGATAGTTCTAATAGTAGCCATAGTAAAGATAGTTCTAACATGCCCTACAAACCTGCCAGGTGTTGTAAAGAAACCAAAAAAAACAGCATTTTTACCCGTCTGTTGGTCAAAAATGAAACAACAAATACAGATGTCATGACTGATTAATTCGATGCCCAATCAAGGTTCCAGTCCAACCCACCACTGTTGTAATACAGTCAGTCTCTATTCAGAGTCAGAATCATGGGAACACTGAGCACTGACAGGTTTCATATTGTTGTTTAAAGACTTTTTTATCCATTCTTTTACTACTGCCACAAGGTAAACAGGCCCATAAAACCCTTTACAAGCTCAGCACACACATACAGCGACTGTCACAGCTCCCTGCTTCTCTATTGAGACCTTCAACCCTGAGAGAGAGAGAGTGAGGTAAAGAGAGGGGAAGAAAATAGAGAATGGAGAGAGAAAATCAAGGACAGATCAAAGAGGGCAGGGGAAACTGAATGCAACTGCAGAAAACACACTCGCCAAAGACACAAGGACACACACATATACACACACACACAACACACACTGAGTGAATGTCTCTCCACTGATGAATGAGGAAAGCACTCGAGCAGGAGAGCCTGGCACAAAAGAGCTGCATTCAGTAACATTAAAAGGTTGTTCAAGAGCGACGTTCAAAAACACAAGGAGGTTAACTCAGAGCACAGGGAGGCTTTGAAAGGTTTGCTGTGCTGTACATGTGTCCTTGCATAAGTGAAAACATATAAGTGAGAGTGTCTTCCACTGATGGATTCACCACCGTAACACCAGCTGGGACAAACGGAGCCTTCTGCCAAGAACAACAGCTCTAAATCAACTCACACCGAAATAGTCTGATTCTTCGTACAGGTCACTGAGGTGTAAGAGGCTCATACATCACTGAGGCTAGTTAGTAAACTAGGTAATGGGCTCAGATTTATATCACATTCATTATCATATTTGGCATGGCTGAGCAGTTCATCACAGTGAAGTAGAAAAGCAGGAAGACAGTTTACCAGCAGCCGACAGATGTTTGAGGGAGATTTTACTACTGCAGGCTTTGGCTAGAAGTTTATTTCTAGTAAGCTTCTAGAAATGAAGCTTACGAGAAATAAGCTTCATTTCTAGTTTAACAATCATCATGATTAATGGAAATATTGGAATCTATCACTGACTGGTCATTAGTGGGGAATTGTCTGTGTAGAAACTGTTGTGTTTTTGGGATCAAAGGAATATGCTCACATTTAGAGCCCTGAGCTTTTATCACACGCTGAAATTCTGAAGAAGACTATATCAACAACATCTCTGCAGTCTGGCACTCCAATTGAAAATCCAATTCACTCTCATCCTACAGCACAAAATACAATCAGGAATACAAGCAAAAAACGGCCAGAAGCTGTGAGAACCTCACAGGTTGGGAACCACAGCAATCAAAACGTAAACGGACCAGCATGCAGGCTAAAGGTTAAACTGGGGCAGGACCTCACCAAGGGGTCATAAGATACACACAGGTCAAAATTCACAGGGGAAACCCAGACATTCCAGAAAACTTCTGAATCTTTCTGATACAAAATGTGTAGACAGGTATGATACAATTGTCTGAAATCTCATTTTGATGCTCCACAACATACAGTGGCGTCAGTCTGTGTCAATTCAAAATGAATTCAGTGATTATGTTGCTGCACTGTCTCAGACTTTATTTCAAACGAGGGTGGTATTAAAGTCCCAGAAAGTTACTGTAAGAGTTTATATATGGATGCAGGGATGTCCCGATCAAACCTAAGGCTGATCCTTTGTTTTTATGCCTGCTGTCACGCAGGTGTTGTAAATTTAAAACTATTTCTATCCATCAGTAATTGATTATTTGTGATATAAACTGTGTATCACTGGGCATATGTCCTGTGCTTATATTGCTACATCATACAAACTGCAAAGGCAGCCGTCACATATGCTATTGGGATGAGTTTGATTTAACACATTAGTGCTTGTTAGACGTCATTAAGCATCACAGAAGACTTTGTCATGGTGGCCCTTTACTAGCTAAACCCATTGGTATTGGCAGAAAAAAACAGTTGATCAGAACATCCTTATATGGTGCATCCATATTTCCTCCTAAAAATACAGTCTTTGGTCAACAATTCACCAACTTTTGAAGTCTGTGACATCAGCAGAATAGATATATATATATATATAATATATATATCAAACTTCAATCAAAATATTTTACAGAACTTATTTTTGGGTCCCAAATAACAAATAGGTAAACTTTAAAACAAAGTCTGAGACGATGCAGCAACACCGTTATCTGTAACGGCACCGACTGACCCAGCAGAAGAAGAGTGAAAGCAGAGCACCACAGCAGCACACACAGTAATCCACATGAGACAAACACAGAAAGGAGCAGCACACTGGGCTCACTCAAATGACAACCATAAGTGCAAAGAAAGACACAGACATAATTTATGTGCAGGTTATTTCCTTCATAGAGGATTTTTTGGCAATGCCCCAAAGAGGTTTGAGGCAGCAGTGAAGGACGTCACCAAAATGATTAGAACTGAGGATAAAATTAGCAACTACATTTTTTAACCAGTCAGAAACAGGAAGAAAATGCAGATTTCTGTCAGTGAATCTAACACAGACTCATTGCTTTTACTTTACATGAACTGATTTGGAGCCAGGAAAACCCTGATGCATGTTATTCAGAGTGCATAGTCCTACCTGTCCGAGGTCCAAGGTGACGTTGACCTCGTTGTACTCCGTGCTGCGGGACAGAGGCGGGCTCTGCCACCATCGCTCTGTCCCATCGATGGCGTTGGTGATGGGATGGGCTCGGTCGCTGTCGCCCTGGCTGCAGATGTCACAGTACTGGCCCTGAGAAGACAGCAGCAGAGATGTATCAAAGGTTAAATCTTCAGCTTAGCATATGGAGTTTCAAATGGTACAGCGGTAAAAGGCTGTAAATTGACTGAAAAGACAAGTTTGATGTCTTGATAAGCTAATTTTCCAGTTCCTTGTGAAAACTGGGATCAAAGAAGTTTCCTCTGACTTGGCCAAACCAACATTTGACATGGCACACACTGTCCTTAATGTTGAACCAGGGGATTAAGCAGCTCTAAAAAACATCAATCCTACTGTAATCATTGTGTGATACTAATAAAACATGTTGGGTGGTCAGTAGTCAGTATCAGTATCTCAATGTAATTCGTGGACATTAGTTTTTGGCCAAAGCAAAAGTGAAATTTATGTTATTGATTGAAATTGTCTGTGATAAATACCAACAGACTAACCAATTTTCTAATCTGGGTTCTATTAACTGCAGTACCAGACTTGGCAGCAAATTAGGAGAAAACATAAAAACCATATTATGCATTTTCTGCATCACCAACTGAATGCATGTAGGTTTCCATAGCAACATATGCAGTTTGCACTACTGTAACTGCAAGACTTCAATCAGTGGCACGACTAACGTAGAGCTCCACACATCTGCAGACACAACCCATTCCCTCAGCCAAGAATCTGAGTCACTCTTCCAGTCGATTTAAATCCCAAACTCTGAACAGAACCTCCTCTGGAGCAGTGAGCTGTGCTGCTTCTGTTACCATGGCAATTCAGCAGGCTAAAATCGAGCCACCTTCGTGACGATGAAAACCCTGACTTAACCTTAACCCGAGGCTCAACATGCCTGCTCACCCATTTATCTCACTTCATCATATAAGCCTCAGGTGGCTCTTCTAATAGCTTCAGCAGCAGAGGTAGAAGCTAATCAGTGAAAACGCCTGACGTAGTTTTTGAAGTGACACCAAGCAGACTTTTTAAATACACATCCCAAACAAATACACCTTACACTTTTTGCACTTATGCTCTTATATACAGATCTACTGAGGAGAATGAATTTTACTTTGACAGGTTGTAATTGATTAACACACACTGGTTATTGTGGGATAAGTTACAGTTTAGCCTCCCCAACCACAGAAAACTGCAGCACAATGTTTCATGAAAAGAAGGGTTTTCTTTCATAGCTGTTTGCCCCAGAAGCAACTTGGGTCAAGTTTCTTATATTCCAACAGAAAGGAAGCTCCACTCAGGTTACTTTAACAGTGATATTCCAGCTTGTATTCCTGCTTCGAGGTTTTAATGTGTCACAAATGTCGTCTCTGAGCCTCAGTCTGACTGTTTGGTGGCAAAGCTGCAGTTTACAGTCTAATGTAACAGGAAGGTTATAACAATATGGAAACTGAATAGGGGCACACATTTATGAGCATTAGCGCACTGTGTGTCATTAACGAATATAAAATAGGTGATCAAAGAAATTCAACTTGCAATTTTGTGAGTAAAAATGTGACAGGAGCAACAAAAAAAAATCTAGAAACTGCTTTGGGTGCAGAGACTTAACAGTAAAATCAGCTGTGATGTTGATGAGGATGGATTTGGTCGAGACTTGGACATGGTTCAAGTCTCTGCCTAGGTAGGTATTACAGGTCCTAAAATCTGCAAATATATTCTAAAATCCTAAACACAGCATGCTTCAATGACGTGTGTTGAGGCAGAAGTGGACACATCCACTTAAAGTAGCCTCTTCACCTCTTTGGGTTTTAAATCCTCTTCATTCCCAGCTAATCCAGTCGGGTTGTTTGAGCGTTTAACCTTACCAGTGCTGCCAATGTAAGCGTTAGCATAAACTAAACAAGTGCAGACCTGAACAAAAGCCCAGGTTAGAAGATGTTATCACTGCAGGTCACTGGGGTCAGAGGACACTGCTGGCTATCTGACTCCATCACCGACCCCTGCTCCTGCCCCCGTTTTCCTCTCCTGTCAATCAGCCTTCCTGGTTTTTCTACAGATCTGCGACAACTTCAATATAATTGTGATCATGTTGTCTGACAAATCTCCGACCACAGGACAGGTTTCTGAAAATACTGAAGTGCTGAGATCTCCTCTAACAGAAGTTAATGCAAAGAATTGAAGATTTAAAAAAAGGAAATGAAGTTGTGAACAAAAAGCCTGATCTCTTCCCCCAAGGGGACGTCTCTAAAGGACACGCCTGGAGCTCAGTTTAGTGAGACGTCCAGTCTGCTTGTGTATTTCTGCCAGACTGTCAAACCTCCTTTCACACTGTTTTTTCTTTCACAACACTCCTCTCTTGTCACTTCTTTTGGAAAGCCATCTAGGTGCAGAGGCCACCTAGAAATGAACATGTAGAGCACAATCTCCTCTCTCTCTCTGTGTTACACGCACTTTCATTCAGTCGTTTTTCCACCTGTCTTCCTATTCTTTCTTTGCCTCAAACTTTAGGTGAATAAGCACATCTCTTTGAGTGAAGAATCCATGTCCTCAGTGCCAGAGTGAAACTCAGCCAACACCTGCCACTTCATGTGATCTGTCTTCTTCTCTTAAAACATAATGCGAGGCCCTTCTCATGCTTCCACTGGCCATGTTTCCATAACATATTCCTATGTGAATTTTTAAGTATCACCTTAGAAAAACATAATGGGAATCTGAAAGAAAAGCTTTCCCAGTTTCACCGAAAAAATAAATACATTTGCTCACTTGAGGCCTTTTTCTTGACATTTTCAAATAAGAGTGACCCGCTACATGGGAGACTGAAACTCCTTTTCTGAATTAATTTTGACATAGCAACCATGTAACAGACATGACTGATCAGCTGTCATGAACTTGCCTGATTGAAAACACGTCCTGGAAACCATTTTTCCAATGGATGTCCACAGTTTTGTTTCTGCTTCTTCTTTGCACGGGTGGCACCAACGGGTGGCCACCGCTGCCACAGACTACAATCTGTCCACTGCACATAGCTTATAGTGAAGTCCATTAAAGAACTAGGCACAGAAAACTGGAGTTACATGCAGTAACTAACATTTTTCTGACCAAACTCACCCAAGACTGCAGTCAAAAGAAAGAAACAAAAGGCTGGATGTGATCACATGTAGGTATCTTAAGTAATGTAAATTGTAGTTATCGACAAATTGATAACACAAATTGAGCACAGGGGCCATTTGTCCTCAGCTGATATTAGTGTTTTAGTTATTGTTTGTTTTACATACATGACACTGACCACAAAGCTGTTTTACAAGTGCCACTGGGATATAGCAGATCCTAGCTTGTTTTAAACAAACTCTAGCAGGAGGTCATTGAGCGTCACACAAGTCTTTGTCATGGTGGACCGTTGCTAGCTAAACCCCCACAATGCTCTATGCTCGCCAACACGGAACTGCCTGTAAGCCTCAGTGACCACCTCTCCAGGCCGCTAAGACCAGACAATACAGCCAATCTACAATACAGTTTCTGATGTGCATGAAACGAATACAGGTTGCCGCCATCTTTTGGAGCTTGTGGAGCCACAGTACACCCTAACCCTCTAAACAATACAGTTCAGACAGTGTCCTACTGGAGCTTCACAACAAGGACCCTGGCCATCTATTAAGGAACAGCTTGGTAGCTAAAATGCTGTTTGTTTTGCATTGCTGAACTATTCAATTGTCAAGTATATATATGTTGGATGATTTCAATAACTTCACCGTACTGTAAGTGTGTATCTACGAAAAGGGTATAGAATTGGGATTCCTGGCAGATACTAAATATTAATTGACCTAGATCTGATAGGGACACCACTACTAGTAACATCTTTGTGCTTTGGTCCCTAAAAGGGAGACAGGTCTCACAGGACAATGTGAGTCTGTCAGCACATTTATGTCCCCACAACATGAGTAATACAAACACACACACACGCTCCACCCTCCTGTCCTCCTCCTGCTGCTTTTAATTAATAAAAACACTCTCGCGTCTTGCTGTCAAATCAAAACAGGATTAACCTCAACACAGAAAAGTGTGTGTGTTTTCTGTCCGTGCGTGCATGTGTGCAATGTTCAGTAACCCAACAAGTGGACCGAGCCACAAAAGCCCAGCAAAGTGGGCTAAACCTCTTAGCCCGAACACATAATGGCCCATTCCTTGAGCTAATGACCAGATTTCTTGGGTTCATTTTGGAGATTTCCTGAGCTAATTACGCCGCAACTTCACCACTTCACCAAACTGCTGTGAGATCACAGAAAGACTGAATAAAAACTCCCATGAGAGAATGTCGGGCTAATCCTCAGTGGAGAAGCTGTGATCAGGACCACGTCTGGGACTGGGAACCCCAAATGTCAGGGGACAAATACTGGAGGACATTTCATCAGCTTAATTTGAGTTAATAATTAACTAACTGTGCAATTATGCCTTTCTTTACTCCCATTTAAGCCAGAATGTTGACTCAGATTAAACGTTTCTACATGCAACTTGAGAGCTTGACAGGGTCTTGAGAGCTCTCTCTCTTTGACAAAGGCAAACAGCCCTCAGGGCTCACGTTTTTGTGTTTTGGTGGCTTCATTCTCAGTCAAATCACTTTTCAGACTGCTTGCTGTTCCTTCTCCACCTCTGCTGGTCAACGTGTCTTTATCTTCACGCCCGATCTCTTTCAACTTCAGTTCGAACCGTGCTCATTAGCATGCATGTTGTGTTTTGCCAGCAATAAACACAGGCTCAAAGAGACGTTTCGACACAACAGAATTTCTCTGTCTTCTAAGAGGAAGCGTTGATAATCTCGCAGTAACAGAGCGGATAAGCCCGGTCTGATTGGAGGACACGGGTCAGTCACCGTGAGGAATGTGGGGAACAGGTGGGAGAGAGAAAGAGGGAGAGAGAGAGAGAGAGAGAGGGCAATAAGCTTTCATGTTATCGCCCAGAGGCTTGCTTTAATGGTTAACCCATGAAACTGCAATAATCTCTTGGGTGCTAACCGCTGATACCAGGAGGCTTAATTGTCAAACTGACCACGGGCCTGCTGATGCTTTTTACAAGCTCACAAACTCATCAGCACATTAAAAACTCATCTTTAAGACCGACGTAAAGCCCAAATCTCTGCTGCGTCCACTCTAAGTGAAATGCTGCCTGTCCTTATATAAGTGGCCTGTGTTAAGTGTTGCCAAGTCCTACAAAGGAAGCAGTGCATGAAATAATGACTTGGCAGAGCAGTCGGAGATTCGTGCACACTGCTGACCCCCTCTGCTCAACTCCGAATGCAGTGAAGTGGGAAGGCTGGCATCTATCAGAGGAAGAGGGAAATCTGCAGGTTGGCGATTAAAAAGAAAAAAAAGCAGTGAGTCTGTGGTAAAGTTTGAAGGGATGTCATAAAAAGTGAAGATCAAAGGGACACCACGGGAATGAAACTGTCACTAGAAACAGTGCCCTATATCTGACTTAATAAAGTCCTATAATCATGATGGAATAGTAACGTTTGTGGACATATTTAGACTGTAAATGCAAAACAGCATATAAGCACAAGACCCATCATGTTTCTAGAGGTATTAAAGGAATGCAACCATGCAGAAAATGTAATACCATCAACGTAAAAAAAAAGCTCTAAAAAGGTAAGAAATCTAGTCCATATAAATTCATGTGAAATCGTAATAAGGCCAAGAGTTGACAGTTGTGTGTTCGGCAGCATTTAGGCACAGTGTAGCTCTAATTAAAGCAATTAAAGTTATCTATTCCTACCATTTAATTAAATGCATGGTTCCCAAGATTCAAAAAAATTAATAAAATTTGCTGATTTCGGTGAACTTCTGTATTACTTTGATGAGTTTTGTTGGTATAATAATGATTGCATCAATTTAATATTAGCCTATGGGTAATTTAAACTCACATTTTTTTGCATTAGCTGACTTAAAACTAAATTCAAGTTGAGGTAACTTAATAAAATCAGCATGAAAATTGAATTTTTCTTCAGCTGGAGTTCAGAATTTCAAGTCCCGTCCTCTGTCTTAACCTGCCTGGCTGATTTCATATAGTTAAGACTGGTAATTCAAAATACATTTGATCATAGAGGAAAAATGAACTCCCTTGTCTCAGTGTAGTTTGCTGGTTGAACATAGTTTTGTAAGAAGTTGTCTCATGGTAACTGCCCAAACATGGATATTTATGGTGTAAACACACTTGAAGCCAAGGGGAATATTTTTAACAATGCAATACAACATTCTATGTAGAGACTGAGCATGCATTCCAAACATACCTTTGGACTTTAATGAGGGTTATTGCAGATGGATTAAAGGGTGATCTAACTGTGCCACAGCAGTTAAAAGCGCAATAAAGTGCATAAAATTCACTTAAACTCGCTCCTGAGCACCACAGACAAGCTCCAAGCCCCTCCATGAATATCAGAATGCAGGAATAACCCCAGGATTCTGCTCTAATGCCGGATCTGTCGTGTTTCTGCTCACCTGGATGGTCTGGCTCGGGTCTCCGGACACCGGGCCTCCGACCAGCTTGCAGTACAGGTCTTGCACCGTCCTGCCGGTGTCCTCCTCCCCGCAGGTCGCCGTGGCGGTGATCTTCGTGCCCTCGGCCAGGTTGAAGTACGGCGGGTGCAGGCTGTATCCGTTCACCCCGTTGGTCGGCAGCTCCTGGGCCGAGGAGAGGCGGCAGCAGCCCAGCAGCAGCAGCAGCAGCAGCAGCGCAGCGCCGAGAGACGCCGGTCCGCTCGCCATCCTCTCCACCTGCGCGCTCGATCCGGGCCGAGGAAGAGAAGTTTTTTTTTTTGGAGAGGGGTAAAAACGAAAGCAGGTGTGAAGGAGGTGAGCTGTTACCGCCTGCAGGAGAGGAGCATTGGGAGGAAAGTGCTTCAAACTGCAAGGGAGTGGGGTTAAATCCTGCGGAGCCGTGCGTCGAGGTCCTCTCTGCGCGTCGATCCACCAGCAGGCACCTTCTCCAACTGAGGCTGCGTTCACCCTCCCTCCCCTGTCTCTCTCTCTCTCTCCCCCTCTCTCTCCCCCTGTTGGCCCAGCCCCAGTGATTGGAGGAGGGCACAGAGCTTTGAGTGCTCAGTGTTTAAGTTCATCAAGCAGCAGCCTTCATTAAGCAGCTCAAATACAGGCATCTCCAATGGAAAGCTTGGCTCCATTAGACCAGTAAAAACAAATTACATACTAGAACAGACTTCTGTGAATTCATCACCTCTCACTTCTTCTTCCAATCCAATTTGTCTTGTAACACCTCCTGTTGATTTCACTAGCAACTCTTGCTTTTCCCATTTTTTTAACCTACTGTCATGCACCAAACACAAAGTCACACTCCTTGTATGTGAAACATTACTTGGTAATAATTTGATTGTGATTCTGACTCTGATTTAGTTCATTTCAATGGGCTTTATTGGCACGAATGTCGAGAAAAAAAGAGAAAAAACAAAACAAAACAACAAAACAATCAATAAAATAATCAAAAATAATAATATAATATCAAAAATAATTTAATGCATGGTAGCAAGATTTAAAAAAATGTATTGAGGCTGGGTTGAAATAATTGCATCAACTTAAAAATGTGTGTAATTTAAACTAAGATTAGGTTTTGAAACATATTTTTAAATATTGTGCGTCCTAATATACAACTGCAGTTCATAGTAAAGTATGTATAAATAACAAAGTGATAACACAAGATTCTTTTGATTGAATGAATTAATTTCTTAAAAACTACGACAATGAAAAAACACATAAAAGCTTAAAATAAAAATGGAAAATAAAAAATAAAAATGAAGAAAAACTATTTGGAGCAAGTTCATTTCTTGCATGTTTACCAGCTTAAAAACCTATGTTGATAAATATGGTAAGTAAATACATAACAATTAGAAATTCCTTTTAAGGGCTGTGGAAATACGAATTGAAAAAAAAATCATTTTTATGAGTAATCAATTTGAAAACTTGTGTTTATGCTACATATCATTAAGTAAGCAGTAGTTCAAAACAGGAAAGGAAAAGCTAATTCTTCTAACTCAACCTGGTTTGTTGGTTGAACATAAATGCATTAGAAGTTGTCGTAATTAAAGATTAACGCAAACTGCTGTGTTAATTTCTCTTTTTGAGCACTAACATTATTGTTTTGTGTGGAGTGTAGGAAAGAAAAACACAGTTTTAAAAATATGTATATATTTGCATGTATTACATTTAACAAGGTAAATAGAATAAAAATGGATTTAGAGAAAGATAAGAGGTAAAGTTAAATGCCCAAAGAAGATCAGTCTCTTCTTCGTAAAGCAGAAATGATCTACAATAGGCCGTGTCAAGGTAACTGTCATATTCAGAGATGTTTAAATGATGTGTCCCTCAGTTTGTTACATACAGTCACATACTGCACAGCGAGGTAAGCTGTGTGTTCCTCTCCGAACAGAATCTGCTGCACAAGACAGCAAATGGAAAATCAAACCACACTTACACACACACACAACACAACACACACACACACACACACACACACACACACACACACACACACACACACACACACACACACACTGAGACATCCAGACTGTCCAGACTGTCCTTTAAATACACAAACAAATAAAAACAGACAGGTGCTCAAACATGTGCACACCAACGGCCACACAGTCAGACCACTTCCAAGACCTTTAACACAGGATAAGACCGAAGACCAGAGAAGGAGCTGTGATTCATGGTGTACTGGTGGGCTGGGCTGCTTTGTGAATAGATCAGCACAAACATTTTAACAGAATTTTGAAGTAGTTTTCTGTTTACATTTTTAAATTGTATTAAAAAGTCTTTAAAGTTACAGATATTAACTGTAAATCACCAACCCAACAGATAATTTCATTATAATGCCAATAACACCAGACTGCATGTATTTCTCCTTTATGTTTTACAGAAAACTTACCTATAGTTAAATATTTAGCTTAAATGATGATTCCCCCTGTAATTTAAAAGCAAACCTTATTAGTTTTATATTATGTGTACTTTTACAATCAAACTCTCTAAGTCTGACAACATATTGTTTAAACTTTATCTCTAACTTGCAGTAGCAGTGCAAGAGCTTTTGGCTCACATACAGGCTTGATTGTCTCAGGACAGTTGCAGTCAACAATCTTGAGCATGTGTTAACGCATTATTGAAGGTGGTTGGTCATAATAATTTTTTGCCAAAGCTGTAAAATAAAACAGTCTCACTGCAGAGCTTTTAGGTGTATTGCTTGATCTAAGGTGTTTGATTATCATAACTAAGGAAAATCTGAAAATTAACAGTGTTTCTGTGAAAAACATGCGATGAAAACTGCGTTTTTTTTGTAGTGTAACTCTTCTGCACCATTCTGCAAATTTCAAAATAAATTTGAGAAGCTTGCGGAACTTTTTCTGCAGCCTTTAATCATATTTAATTATTTTCATCAGTGACTTGAGTTTGCTTGGCTGAGTTTGATTCAGTTGTTGTCATCATGTGACCCACGTAGGGAACTTTGGTCAGGTGATAACAGGTATTTATCACATGACCCAACTTCCACACTTTGGTCACAGGTTGGTTCCACTCCACAGCAAATGAGCAAACTCAAGACCGTGATGTGACTGAAAGCCCCATTAGCGAGCCAATAAACTGACGTCAGTGTTGCATAGTGATTCAACCTGCTCGCTTCTGTTGATTAGGAAAATCCTGCAGGTAGAAATATACTTTCAGTGCTGTTCTTGCTGGCTGCATTAACATCTTGTGTTAGGAGTTCCACCAAAACACAGTAGGAGTTTGTTCAGGGGATTCTGCCTTTTTGTGTGTGCAAGTGTGACACTGTGAGTGGCTGTCTGCTTAAGCTCTGTGAGACAGTAGGTGGTCTGCCATACATTCTTCTGTGCTCATAATCTGCCCTCGTCTCTCTCTGCGTCCCACTGTAATCTCGTCTCCCTCTGTGGGATCTGTCAGATCGTCTCACTCAGACTATTGTCCTCCCGCTGCTGCTGTCGGTCAGCGAAAGTGTGTGAGAGACCGACAGAAACAGAGACTGTGTGTCCATCAGTATTACCTCGACAGAAGAAGAGGCTCCGTCCTTCTGCTGAGAAACAAGCACCAGAATAATCTTGTTTTACTCAAAGTCTTCAGTTTGAATCCACTGGGAGCTGCTGCTGTCCCTCTCATTTCCCTCCCATTACATCTCCCTGGCAATGCAGAAATGTGAGGAAGAAAACTATTTAGCCTACTCATCACTCATGTAAAGGACATCTTAAAACCCACTGTTGCGGATGTTCTCTTGTTTTCCACTAGACTACTGGCCAAATGCCAATGATGGCTTAAAGGATGAGGAGGCTCCTGACTTCAGAGGCACTTGGTGTTATGAGCAGCCAAACAAATCTTATACATACAATGCGGCTTCAGTAATGACACATTTTCCACTTTTTAATTCCTACATCTGAATGGAACCATACACAACATTACCAAAAAGCAATAAGTTCAAGCGTGTTTCCAAAGAGCTGCTTACTCAAGGTGGGAAATTTGTAATTGTTTTAAAAGGTGCTGAAAATCCAGTTTTATCGTGTTTTGTAGTTTTCATTGCACTTTTATAAGCTAGTATGGATTTCACTAAACCGTTAGAGAACACCTCATGAACCAATCTAGCTCAAAAGTTATATAATCCTGCCCTCTCACTCTTCACTGCTTCCAAATAAGATGTTCAGAGTGAGGTTTGTTTACTTTCTGGAGCTGCTTCTGCTAACTCTAAAATGCAAAGCCCACCAAATGTTCTGCTGTTGGCTGCAAGAGTGAACACAAGAGTCTTCACGTACTCCCATCATCCGAAGAACTCAAGATCTAGTGGGTTGCTTTTACTTTTGATTGTAGTGTCACACTGCAACAGTAGGGAAATCCTTAGCATTAGTAAGTTGTGTGGCTAAAGTGGCTAACATTACCATCAGCTTTGACTGCATTCCCACAGGTCAGACCTCTGTAAGAACTGTAAAGCTGAGGGTTATTTACTCACACACTCATTCACGTCAGATGTTTTGCTCCATGTTGTCAATCACAGATGCAGAGAGAGTCTTCTTCCTGAATGGGGGATGGACAGCTGCAGCTCAGCCCCATTTACTGCTACAAATGCTGAAACACCTCATTTAGAGCACAGCAAAAGCAGGGGTTATAGAGTCATGGTAAAATGAACCATTTGTGCAGTATTTTGAGCTGAATATTGAAACACATGTCACATTTTGGGGATGTGAAACTTTTATAGCTAAAAAGGGGGGCACAATATGAAACCTTTAAAAAGAATTAGGAGTAAATTAAGCAGGTGGAGGAAAATCTATATAAAAAAGTGGAAATTAATAATCAACAGTTTAACTTCAGAGCACCACAAACCACTGATGTTTTTAAGTAATGCTCAAGTGTCGGTCCACCAGTTTCATACAATGAAGTTTAAGAAAAAAAAAATAAACACTTGCTCTACAGTTAGCACTATTATGCTAATGTGCTAATCTAAGGCAGTGACCATGGTAAATATCACAGGTGCTTAGCATCAGCATGTGGGCACTGTCACCGTGATCTTGTTGTCATGCTGATGTTAGCTTCACAGATCACCTGGCATGGATGCACACTTTAGTTTACAGTAGCTTGAATACAACGACGTCATATCATATTTTTTTCAGTTTTAAATTTCCACAGCTGAACCAAAGCAAACACAACATTACTCACGGCAGATTGCAACAAGTTCAGACATATTGTGTAATAAAAAAATAAAGTGTATGAGGATAGAGTGAACAATGGAGTGGAGGTTTAGTTCTTGTAAATATAATCCTTTAAAAAAAAAAACTGCCGCATGCACAAACTCGAGAACTTGGAGTCCACCTTAAGGAAACACCTGAGCAGCTGTGTGTGTCTGTGTGTGTTTATTTTTCTCATGGACTCAGTGCCATCTAATTAAGATACAGGAACCACTTTAGAAGATGAAAGAGTTGCGGCTCTCTCTCTCTCTCACACACACACACACACACACACACACACACATAGATAACAGCTGTTCAGGTGAGTCAAAGTAAAACTGCCAGGTCTTCTCCATTCAAAAGCATGTTTATATCAGTAACACATCTGTGACTGTTGGACCTCCTGGGAGCTGGAAAAAGAAGAACAAAGAAAGTCAGACAAATTGGTTTGGCAGGTAACATTGCTGCCATGTCTGTGTGCTGTGTACACTGTCCAGAGTCCAGAAATCTCACACATCTACTTCCTCCATCGTCTGTGTAACACATGCTGAACTCTGACCCGTGGACTGCCGTCACAGACATACACACTTTGTCATGTTCCCGCTACTTCAAATGCATTAAATCTACTTACATTAATTTGCTGGAGACTTACCCTTACTACTAACCTAAACTTAACCTTACCCTAGCCAGATTTATGTTCACATGGCATGAGGAAAAATACACGCACAAACACATAGACACACACAGACGCACACATGGGCAGAGGTCAGTGACCTCCTGTAGTTTAAGGGAGTCTTGAGGCACTGTGTTAATGCAGCAAAGCTTCATTCACTGACACACTAGAACATTCCTCGGGATGTTTGCAGGTTCACGGGTCACACTGAAGACAACTCTGTGCTTAGTGGGTTCTGGTTTGTTGCTGCGACTAATGATAATTTTCTTTTTCAGCTCATCTATGGATTAAATCAAAAACTTAAAAGTACGACAAGAGTAACGTCTTCAAATTGATATGTACAATAGATAATAACTGCTAAACTAACTGTTTTGGAGACTGGAACCGAATTGTTGCTATTTCATTTTCTAGCTAATAGATTTGTTTAATAAATCATTTTATTCTTTCTTGGAAAATGAACACCTCCTTTTAACCAACAAACAGGTGTCTCCAGGCAGGAAAACTTAAATACAAAATCAGAAAAGGGTCTTTTGGAAGACATGAAAAGAAACATCAATGGAGCGAATTGATGTTGAATATCCATATGGTGATTCTCATAAGCTAGAAAACATATCCTGAGAACTCTTTCTTTCCCACTGCGATTAGGCTCTTAAACAGGAGCCTATAATCATGGACTACCTCATGACTGTCTGTTGCACGTACTTGCTGACCATTGTACATACAGCTGATGTTGCACTACTCCTTCTTTTGTACTGTCCATTGCCTTTATTGATCTATTTTATTTGATTTTATCTTTTTATCTATCTTGTACTTAGATTTATATTGTTTGGCATTCGTTGTGGATAGCAAAGAAAGAATTTCATAGCATGGGGAACATGTTTCCTTACTGTGCATATAACAATAAACACTTTGAACCTTGAATTTATCCTGAGTGTAAGAAGCAGTCAACATCGCAACTAGACCTTACCAGTGTACCAATGAGTCTCTCAAAAGCACAGATTCAGAACTAATCCTGTTGACTTAAAAGCTTTCTGAATCATTATTTGCCTTCAGAGTTGCTTTCTGGTTCCAACATGCATGGATGAATTACCAATATTATAATATTGCCTCTATCTCCACCCACTCCTCAGCAAGACGTGAGGAGTTTGATGAGATAGAGGCAGGGACCGCCTCCGAAAAAGGCCAGCCTGCCCTGATTGGTCAGCTGCTCCGACATACGTAAGGTAAGGTACTGCTGGTAACCTACTGTACCTCCAGATCACCGAGAATAGGGATGAAATGCTAACAGAAGTAGCTCTAGTGACAAAATAACGTCAGATAGTGAGGCAGCTGCTCACTCTTTGTTTGGCGGTCAAAGTAGCTGCTAGGTAGGTGGCCGAAAGTCTCCGAAAGCCATGAGGAGGATCATTGGAGGGGAGATAAAATAATGTGAAGTGAACATGTGATGTGATGCTAATGTAAAGTAAAAGTGCACAAAATAGTGTTCTGTTGTTTTTGTTCTTCTTTTCTTTAAAAAAGTGCATAAAATTCACAACGTTATCACCTGTAGGTCACTCCTAAGATTTGATGCGTAAGTTCCACATAGAGACTGAGAATAACAGACGGTGAGTGATGGACAAAAGCTGCCAACAACAGGCAAGCAGATTTGCAGAATGTAAGGGGAATGCACAAAAGTTTGAACTGGACCTTCAACAAAGAAAAATTAAAAGAGTTGAAGAGACAACCTGAAAAAAAGAGAGAAAAGACGAGAAGTGAGAGACAAAAAAAGAGAGGGGAAGAAAGAGCCCTCGTCGTTTCACCTCACTAATCCTCTCTTTCTCCCCGAACTCTATAACTAATCTACTTCCTAGTTACCAAGGAGACCAAAGGAGAAGTGAGGGACAGGCCACTTGTTGTCCTGGCAACTGTTAACTGCTCCATCAATTGAACCCACTTACCCCCTGCTGTTCCCGACACACACACACACACACACACACACACACACACACACACACACACACACACACAAATGAAGAGGTTGGAATTTGTCTGAAAAGAGAAAGGATTGAATGGAAGAGAGGTAAAGAGAGAAGTGGATGAAAGAAAGTATGGAAGTGAGCAGTGATGAGGAAATTTGGCCCAGAAACGCAACCTTATTTAGCCCCAATTTGGAGGACATGACCAGCGAATCCTTTGCAGTCCTCAGGTTTCCATAATCCTCTGTGAGGAGGTCAGACGATTAATCTAATGTAGTACACAATAAAGGGCCATCTTTTACAAATGTACTGAGTTTCCACCTTGGGCTAATATAACAGTAGAGAAAGTGTCAAAAAGTTTGATTCAGAGTGCAAAAATGTTATGACCACTGACAGGTGAAGTGAATAACATTGATCATATTGGTACTATGTGGTGTTCTGATGGAAAACCTTGGATTTTGGCATCCGTTCATGAGACCAAATAAACATTGTCCCACAACAAACACACTCCCTCATGTAAATGTCAATCCCTAATGTCACTGGCCTACCCCTGCAGGAAAATGCACCCCACCACATGGAAAAAAACATCAGGAACATGTTGAGGAACATGACAATGGCCCAACATGTTGATTTGACCTCCAAACTTCCTACACCCCATTCTGATCAAGCATCAACAGGATGCAGTGGAACAAGTTGGATTGACAGAGGCCCCACTGCACAAGCCAGAGTACCCAAAGGATCCAGTGCCAACGTCCTGGTTCCAGACCCCATAGGACACCCTGAGAGGTCCTCTTGTCCATGCCCAATGGTTCAGAGCATTTTTGACCGCATAATGGGGACCAGCATAGTATTATGCAGGTGGTCATAATGCCTGATTGGTGTATACCGATGCAGTGTAGAGGTTCTCTTGTCCATGCCCAATGGTTCAGAGCATTTTTGATGACATAAAAGGGACCAACACAATGATAGGCAGGTGGTCAAAATGTTATATCTGATCGGTGAATGTATTATATACTTATCTAAAGTATCCTCAGTGATATCAGGCTTGAACTATGATAATGAAAAAAACAACAACACTGCAGGATAGAAATAATACAATAATTCCACTGCCTTTTTAGTGCCCCACACCCCCCACCCAAAAAAAGAAAAAGTAAAAAGCAGACTGTTCTATCTTTATCCATCTGTCCACTGGCCTAAAGTCAAAAATCTGCCTAATACTCTTGTCAATTTAAGCCACAAACACAAACGTGCACACAGTTCATATTTCCCTTTTACAGTCATAAATCCACAACACTGGAATGATAGTAATATTGGGTAAATAGTGTTTATCTATTCACAGCATTCCTCAGATACTCCAAATCCCGTCCTGCCTCAGATAGGACACAATGCATGCACATGAATGACACACACACAGTGCTGAGGGCGGATGTGTTTGAAGTGCTCTGGACCAGGGAGGGGATGTTTTGGGTTGACAGCAGAGTAAAGTTAGTGTGTGTGTTTGAGGCAGGTACCGACATGCCCGTCTCTTTGTGTTCTCCAACAAAACCAAACCACACACACTCATGGTGGCCCTCTCCTCTCTGTCTGCCTCTCCTTTGTTCCTAACATGAATTCTGCTTTTACCATACTGAAGAAGAATCAGAGCTTGAAGTCACTGATGTCGTCTTCCGCTTCAAACCAGAGACAAGTACATTAATTTCTTGCTGAAAGTGAGAGGAGAATGTTGATAGCGATCTCATGTCTGTATTGTAAATATAAAGCTGCAGCCAGGACACCTGAGATGTGTTTAGCTCAGAACAAGGACTGGAAGCAGGGGTCAAAAAACAATTACTGTAGAAAGTCTATATTAAAAACAAAGCCCCTGAAGTTGAAACTCATTGCAAGTGATTTCTAGTGTCTGTGTAAAGAAAAGACCAACTGAGGTTAAAGAAATATGCCCATACACTTACAGTGGGACAATGCCCCCACAGGTATCAGTGAGGATTCATTTGATATCAAATCACAGCCTCCACCTTCTTTCTCAGCCATCCACTCTTTCTCCATCCAATCTGCTTTCTTTATATCACCTCCTCTCTCTCTCTCTCATCTCCCCCTCCTCACTAACCAGTGTCTCTTTCACCTCCCTTCCCGTCATGAATGTTGCCTACTTTGAAGTCTGCTGGCGTCTGAAAGGGGACAAAGAGACGAGCCGGGCCGCTGCTGAAGACTGACAAAAGGATGAGTGAGAGAGATGGAAAGATAGAGTGGGGAAGAGAAAGAGGAGTCGCGACAAAAGACAGCAGGAGAGGAGGAGGAAGAGAACAGGGAATGAGTGATATGGTGGAAGATAAAAAGTGAGTGATACACATCAGGCTGTACAGTCAGAGATCGGACGAACACATAGCAGGAAGTAAAGAAACACTGGTAGATAAAATAGAACTGTAGCAACAAATAAAACCCAATTAAGCCTTGATACCATTTTTTTTAAAAATGCAAGTATTCTAACTTTTAACTTAAACATTGTTTCAGTTTTGTTTAAGCTGACATCTAGTGGTGCTTAAAGGAACTGCTACCTCTTCAGCAGAGGAGGCTGCATTGTCAGGACCACATTTCTAGGACCCTGCCTCTGTGTTATATCCTGCCTCTCTGCAGCTTCTCTGTTTGAGATCTAGTGGCCATAGCATAAGATTCCATTTTTATTTGACCTAATAATGACCTCATTATGCTATGTACACAATTTGTCCAATGTGCAACTTTTAGGAACCAAGTCAAGTTTCAGGACAGGAAGTACTATTTTGGTGGAATACACTTTTAAAATTATAAGCGTTGGACATAAACAAGTATTTTAGGTGGACTAGACCTTTTAAAAACCATAACTGGTTACTTAGAAAGTACTATTTGGGTGGGAAAAAATTTATAAATAGTATTTTATGTGGACCTTTAAAAAGCATAAGCTGCGCATTTTAAAGATCATCCGATTTGATAGGTGGTGCTGTCATAAAAAACAAAGCTCTACAGCTGTGGTCCTGAAAATGCAGCCTGTTCTCCTGCACACACATGATGTTGCGATCTGTGCTGAGTTGCACTGAGATGTGACAGTGACATTTATTTAGATGAAAATACCAATGAACTTCAGTCAGTCAACATTCTTCATTTACTAATTCAGAATCCTGCTTAGCTTACAGAAAATATATAGAATCCAACAGCTACAGTGAAATCTATAGAAAAGAATTTGCTCTAAGGCCATACTGGCTCTACCATGTATCAAGGCCCGAACACAGTACTCTTTGTCCGTGTGTGTGTGTGTGTGGGGTGTGTATCAAAGGTATGCAGGGGGCCAGGTGAGGGGGTTCGGGGGGAGTATGAGGGGCTTCCATCCCTTCATGTTAAGATCATTGTTTGGCGAGCTGTGACTCGCCAGACGCCCTGCCACAGGCTCAGAAACACTATGCATGTTTAGCATTTCATCCAGATTAGGAGCGCGGCCTCCACAGGGCGATGCATTCGAGGTGTCTTTTTCACTATGGATTCTTGTCTTTATTTCTTTGTGCTCATGTCGCTAGTTTGAAGTGGTGTCACAGAAGTTTCACAAGTGCACAGAAACAGTCCGAGTGTGAGGAGATGCACTCAAACTGAAGCACAGGACAGTACGTGTGAGTACAGAGGAAGAGTTTAGAGCAGCAGAGCAGCTTGGCACCTGAGCAGAGGCTGTTTTAGAGAGAGGGCAGAGTTTGGAGGCAAACCAATACGAAATCAGAATGTAGAATAGAGAAATAATGCTCTCAAACTGAAAGATCATGCTCATGATTACCTTTCTGAACCACAAAGCTTGCCAAGGAGTTATGGCCAAAGGAATGTTCTGTTAAAAAGAGCCAGAGACTGTTACAATAAAAAAGAATCATTGGATTTCCAACTTTCTGACCGTCCCTGAAATAATCATCTGTGACGTAGCATTCTGTCTTTAAATCTAAAAAAATTCCGCCCTCCTCTGTGCAACCGTGAATAAAAAAATGAAGCAACTTTTCTGCTGAACTGCAGGCTGTGTTTAGACGGAGCAGAGAGGAGACAAGTATGGACACAGATGAAAAATGTTTTACATGCTGATTCCAGGTTTTTATTTTTTTGAGATGACTTGTCATAGAAATGTAACTTTAGAGGGGTGAAGATAGGAAAATAAATCCTGTGTTTCTATTCATTCAAGTGTCGCTCTGATAAAATCTGTCTGTCGTTCTGTCTGTTGATCAACACTTCAGCTTTACTAAAGTTAGAGAAGGGAATCGAAAACCGGTTCGTGATGAGAACCGCTTGTTCCCAGTGTTTCAGTTCCTTGGAATCATTTGCCAATTTTGCAAATGATTCCAACATGGCGCCCAAACACTCCAAAGTTTGGTTACATTTCACGAAAAAGGATGACAACTGGGCAACTTGTAATACTTGCAAAGTGGATATTTCACCAAAGGGAGGAAATACTACCACTATGCAGAAACATTTGCACACACACCATGCGATAACTTTGAATGAATGTCATGTTTTCGATCCGCTCCGGAGTGAATCTCAACCCAGCAGCAGCAGCAGCGTTAGCACGTCAATGAGAATCGATAAGAGAATCGACGAAGAACCGAATCATTAAGCAGAATCGAAAATGAAATCAGAATCGTAAAAATCGGATTAATTCCCGTCCCGAAACCAAAACTGCACTTCAATGGAAAATGCCAAAAAAAAGACAAAAGTTAACTCAACTGTTAGGTGTTGATATAATTATGTGTCAGTGTTAGAATTCAATCTCATTTACTCACTTTATGTTCAAGACCGTCCGACTGTCCGAGCACACCCATGGGAGACGGGGTGGGTTTGCATTTCGTGAGTTTTTCTCACACCGGATTGATCTGAGAACGGATAGTAATTAGTCCATAAACACAAAGCGTTGCGATGAAAAGGCAGACCACATTCACTGTAGTCTGTCATTTCACCTGAGAGGGTGACAGGAGAGAGGCTGCCGAGGAGGCAGCATGGCCTAAAAACGCTCAGTCATAATCCGTATCATGCTTTCAACAGATTTTGTTGCATCAGATGTTTATTTCTTTTATAAAACTGTGCAATCGGACACATGTTTAAAGCCACATCTATTTTAGATTCTCTCTCAGGGAACAACGCTACCTCCTGAATGAGCACATTTACAGATTACATCTCTGCATAAGTAAATCTAAAACGGCGAGAATTCTTTGCAAAATTTAGTCTTTGAGTGATTTTCATTGGCCACAAATGGGAGGTAGAGCAAATACTCACATCAGAGCACAGTCCAACCAGGCCTTCTGGGAAAAAGTGAGGGAAGGAGAGAGGAGGGGAGGCGCCGAGAACAATGATGACATGCTTCTCATGTGTTGGGCTGCTCACCTGAAGGGAAAAAAGAGCCAGAATGTGTGGGAACAAAGCAGTAAAGTAGCAGCTGATGACAGCTATCACTGAGGCTGTGCGAGGTTAAAGATGCCCTGAAAGCGCTCTCACACACCGCCGGCCCGCCACCTCCGCACCGCTGTTAAACTAAATGACCACTGTAACCTCCGTGTTCCTCCACCCGGCCCTGTCATTCCACCATGAGTTCATCTGCTGGCTCAGTTCTTACAGGTCAGTTAGGTCACACAGTCAGCACTGACGTCCTGCTCCAAGGTCTTAGAGTAAACTTTCAAATGTACACTGTAAAAAGAAGTCTTTTACTGTAATGTTTTTACCAACTTTAACAATATTTTCCTTGTCTTTTTAAATTAAATCACAGATAATATTGCAAAATCACAGACAACAGCGTTAATTCACATGTTAATCATTAAAAAAGGCCAATGCTGAAATTAATGACCTCTTAAAAAATCTATATTTTTTACAAATGCTAATTCATTATTTAACAGCATTTGACCATAAAATTACAATATATTTCTTGAACTGTATTTAAATCTGCAAAAAAAAAAAGAAAAAGAAAAGAAATTGCAGACATGTGAGGAAAAGAATCTCTGTATAAATGTGATGTATGTAAAAATATTATAAACAATTTTTTAAAGGAACTGTCATTTTACAGATTTTCACTGTTGGTAAATTACAGATAACATGTAGTAAAATTGCAAGAAAAAGAAGACATGTTAACACAAAAAAGAGAAAAAAGAAACTGGGCAAAATGTTCACACCAAAAACCTACTGTATTTAAATCAGCAAAAACAGATATTTGCCATTCTTTTCACCATTCTCACAATCGTAAACATTACTGTACTCTGCTATTTTTCTCAGTATTTTTTCTGTCTCCATTACTGTCAGATTTTTACCACAAATTGATATTTATCATAGTCTGAGTAGAAAGTGTTTGTTTTTGATTGTCACAATCAGAAAATCCTACTGCTGACATAGAAATACAGCATTTTAGTGGGAGCTTGTCAAATTTGTATCATTTGGACGTTGAGGTGAGAGGATTGTGCTCACTTCTGTCCCAGTGTTGACAACATTTAATCACAACATATCTTTCTCCTGGCTGCTTTTCAATCAAATAAGCAGGAACTGCACCATTTAATACAGCCAGATAATCAGCTTTGCACCTGTGTGCAGTACCGTGTTTCACCACACAAGTGGACAGTGAAAGTACTCAGGCCTGAAGAGGGGCGCTGTTTCACAAATCTGGGAAATCATCTTAATAAAAATAATCTATTAATCTAACCTTTATTGATCTCCTTGGGAAAATTCCTTCTCTGTTTTTGACCCATCCTATTCATAGTTAACCTTAACTATACATACTCGGAGCAGTGGGCTGCCGCAGAGCAGCGCCAAGGGAGCAGTCAGGGATTAGGGGCCTTGCTCAAGGGCCAAGAGTGGTGGTGACTGGGACAAGGGATCATTCTCACTCTCCCATCTCAACTTCTTGCCACTCTGGGGGCTCAAACTGGCAACCCACCAGTTACAAGTTCAATTCACTTGTGAGGATCTCAAATATGCAAGTAAACATCTTAAGAGGATGAGTTTTTTACGTTTCCATTTGATTTTAAATTATAGCCTGTGTGAGGGACAAATGATATAAAGAAACATTTGGGTAATTTTCCACTGATAAGACAATTAAAGGTTAGAATAGATGCTAAACATGATATTTATCAACTCAGATTTTAAGATATCAGTTTGGTGTAAGTGTAAATGAGTGACTAGTATCCAGAGCGGGTGAGTCAGATGCAGAGGCTTTGTGTTTGCCTCTTTTTGTCATTATTAACTAAAATGCATATTAAAGCCCAGAGGCTGCTGGCAGCAGTCCACAGAGGGATTTCATTTTCTGCTTGTAGAGTGTAACCAAACAGGTTTTTCAGGTTTTAAAGAAGTTCATTTCTTATCACATGTTGCCTCCTGCTGGTCAGAATAAGCAACTGGAGCTGAGTTTCAATGGGAGTACAGGAGATACCTGCAGTCATTTCAGATCACTACATTGAAACTAACCAAAGAGGAAACATTAACTGGCATCTGAACAGCCAACAAGACTAGAAATCACTCAACTGATCTAGCCGATTATCTCAGCTGAGCTCTTCTGGTCATCTAATAACTTGATCTGGATGTACTTTTATCGGTTTCATAAGCTGCAGTTTAACATACTTTTCAGAAGAACCTGCTTAAGCAGAACCATTCATAAACTCTACCACAAAGACCAATATATTTAGACTTAAATCCCTCATCTGGACCAAGAAACACTTAACCAGCATCTGATTTCTCATGGACGTCTTACTGCATCATTTTTCACCATTTGTAAAGTTGAGTTTTTATTATTGCCAGTCAAGTGTTCCTTGATTTCTGCCCATTTGTGGAACTAAATGTATAATTTTAAACATCCTCAGTCTTTGCTTGCACAAATTGATTTTTTGTAGTCACGGCCCGGGGTTAAATTGGTGTTTTTAGGAGGGAGAACACTGCAAAGAACAGAAAATGGGACTACTTCTTTAGACCTCAGTACTTCCAGTGAAAAATGCACATTGTACTGTGTGGATTTGGACTGTCGAGATTAACAAAATAAAAGCTGAGGGAATTGGATATTAGAGTTGAATTTTGTACAACTAAAAACTGAATTAAATCCACTGTTTTCGTGAAATTCTGTAGTCTCGTGTATTGATTTGAATCTGTCCAAAACCCATTAAAACTCTACATTTGATTTAATTTGGATCATGTAACATTTTAAATGTATTTGAAGAAAGTCCACCTCCATGAAGATCCAAAGAGGCCATGCCACTAAGACAATGTGTATGTTTATTCCTGATCCAGCAGACCGTCATATTTCCTGAAAACCTATAACAAATCTATGAACCGAAATGCACCATCGTTTTGTGACAGATGCATGTGCTGAGGTTCAACTCCAGCAGGGTACAATTTGACCTTAAGACGAACACAAGTGTCTTTGCTCTTAAAACACATGTTCGCCATTTTAGAGCCAAGCTGTCTGTTTCACTAAACTGCAATGCTTCCTTACAGCTCAAACCAGTCTTCTGATTAGAGCGTTGATGGACAGACTGTAGTAGGCACTGAACCCGTTTATATCTTTCATTTAGTAATAAAGAAATTACAACAATGGAAGTTTTTTTTCCCATTTTATTTTACAAAGTTTCCACATCTCCAACATCACACTCAGAAGTTCCTGTGGAAAAAAAAAGGACAAGAAAAAAAGTTGTTAGATGCCAAGTTCAAATTGTCGACATACACTTACCACTTCCAACATAACAAAACCCAGATAATTTGCATTTCCTCAGATTCAGACAGCGACATGCAGGACACAAGAATTGCTCATTAATTAGAAGTCCTGCAACGATTAATCGATTCATTTTCAACTGTTAAATTAATCATCAGCTGTGTTGATAAAGGATTCATCAGACTGAGCAATCTTTTTTTTAAAGAAATAAAGTAAAAACTCTCAGATTAATCGAATAATCGACAACAACTTTTAGTTACAGCCCTATTAATGAAATGATGAAACTAAAGGAAACATTTAGTGGGTGATGGAGACCTGGCCATTTAACAGTAGGATGTGCACAGGTGTAATCAACAAAATGATCGCTGAGCTCCACGTAGCCATCTCAAATTTGGGGTTCTGTTACCGTCAATGCTGCCTCACTGTCACAACAACGTGACTACAACAGAGACACAATGAATGTCAACAACGCCAAAATATCAGCTGTTAAAAATTCACATGTTTCAAAGCGTGTGAACTTGTTGAATTTTTTCTTGTTCAGTCTCAAACTTACTAAACCTGAAATGCCTGAAATATACCTAACTGAAATACAATCCAACATCACAGTAAATCCTGCACTGCTTGCCCGTCATCACTATATTTCAAGCACATTGTCCTGTGGTTTGATCTGTAAGTGTGAGTGAGAATGATGCAATGTTCCTTTCCCCCATAGAAAGTGACAACAGGTTCTTACTTTGCAACAATGGTGTCATTCTTTGCCAGCCTCAGGATGGAGTCATCAGACTCGCCCTGTCAGAGGGAAAAAAAAAGTAGTGTGACCTATACCATGGCTTACAGCATAGTGTTTTGTGGTCAGAAAGGACAGATACAATATTTATAAAACCCTTGATTTAGCTTATAATTATCATTATTCCTACCGAGAACACAAATGATAAGGAAATGGACAAAAAGTAGCTGCACTGTCTTTTTGCACCATAGAGGCATGGAGAGCAGTGAGGAGAGACACATTTTCAAAAATAGCAAAAATGTACTTTTACTGCTGATAAAAAGTTTGATTATTTTTAGTTGTATAAAAGTGAGAGGGAAAATCACGTCTATTAGAAATGCTGTATCTGCCATAGCTGATCACGAAAGGAATCAAACATCGGTAAAAGCCTGATTTTACACACGATCCATGATGAAGATTCAGTAACATAGTAACTAGCAAACTGTTGCTATTGGAGAGAACAACCAAACTTTAACAAAAGTGCTAAACTGTAGAGCTAAAGCAGAACCTCCGACATGATATTGAGAAATAAAAGAGAGGGATATTTATTCAGGTCAGCAGTGCAACTCCTAAAGAAATCCAAGTTTTTATAAATCCCCTTAAAGTGAAAAAAGTTCACTCTTCACATTAAACTGTCTGAGCTCAAACCTTCTTGTAATATCTAGTGAGACAAGACATTGTCCATCGAAGAAAAAATTAATGAAATCTATCAAGTTCCTAGGTCATGTAGTGTCAATCATTATTAACCAAATTCAACTGGAGCACTGCAGAACAAAGTAAAGTACTTTGCTGACATAAAGAGCAGTGAATCAGACATATGGGAGAGCTTTGCCACTTAAATCATTCAAAATAGCAATCAGTGGGAGAATTCCATAATTCCAAAGAGGTCGGTTGAATGGCATGTGTCCCATCCTGCCCCTAAAAAGCCTAACGTCTGCTTCCTAACACCCCACCGGGAAACACCCAGCCAATCATGTTATTGTAAGCACGCCAAACTTTTTAAGGGGATTTTCATGGAGTTTTTATGTCCCACTGCCCAATGAAATTGAATGCTCTTTCCAAATTCATGTCAGTAGGAGCCTGGCAATGGTAGCAGTGAGTAACTGCTTCTAATCTTTAAAATGTCCACAAAAATCAATGCAACAATAATCCGGCCCTGACACGTTTAGTCTAAAGTTCTACAGCCAGGCTCAGCTCTGTAATCACTAGACTTTACTGGGGGTCTCTGGGTGAGTTAAGTTATCTTAACAATGACTGACGAGCCAACTTAGTCCCAAAAGGGTTTTCTGTCTTAACATGACAGTAAATAAAATGGACAACTGCTTTCATTCAACTCAGACTTACCATTCTGCGAATGGCTCCACAGATGGCGTAGGTCTTGAACTGACCGTTGAAGCGACCAGTCACCTTGTCAACCTAAAAAAAATAAAACATACCAAGTAAGAATTACAAGGACATCTAAACTCTTGACAATTACTGCACACAGGAATCAGATTGAGCCATTTTCAATCACTGTACGATTTCTAAACAAATTCTAAACCATCTTTTTAAGCACATATATACCCTCAAATTTAAATCAGCAGTACATCAAGTACATGTGATTTGTATTAAACAGTTCAAAACAAGCAGAACTCATGTACATGGTCCTACAAAAGTGCTTTCATTTTACATGCAATGTTTATAGCAACAGCCAGAGTCAAAACACTGATATTCTGGGATGGATCAATGGATTGTTGACAAAATTATTCCAGTCATATTCCTGTACTCATACCATGACCAAGCTTTGCATTCTGTTGCAAGGTCGGTTTTCCCCTGAAACATCAGCCTTACTATTAATAGCGCTGTTGTGGTTTATCAAGGCAAACAACAACATGCAAATTTTACACCCAACACCGTGTCAACTGTTTGTTTTAAGCTATACACAAAGTAGATTTAGATGGTCGAGCATGTGTCATCAAGCTACTGTTATATGGAATTTTTTTAAAATGCAAGTTAGGCATTACATATTTTCAGTCAGACAAAAACTAAACTGCTAGGCGTCTTAATTCAATTACACATATTCCAACTTTGACTGCAATTAGGTTACGGCAAACAAGAGGCTCAGATGTAGAGGTCTTGTCAACCCTGCATTGTTAATGAGAACACAAACTCATGATTCTTTCTGGCAGGGTTCAATTTCACAATAAAACTGTTCGCATACAAATTCTGAGGGGGCATGAAAGTATGTTTTTCAGCTACAGGAATCACAGGACAATTGAAATGTTAATAGTTATCAGTGAGTATTGCATGTTAGGCATTCTTTTAAGAAAAAAGATTTCGGCTGCACCCACACCAATATGTTTTCCTTTTTGAACTGTGTTATGTAGCAAAAATAATGTCTATTCGCACAAGCAGTTCAAAAATAATCTCTGACCTCACTAAAGTGCCTGACAATACAACAGAAGCGGGGAGTTTGTTGCATGATAGTCAACTGATAGGGTCTTACAGAATTAGGGGAAAAACATGTAGTGACTGGTAAGACCCATTGAGGAAGCAGTGTGAATGTCATCAACATATCATAAAATCTCTTTACTCCCCGCCTTCACTTTAAATGGAGTTTCTGAAAAATGTCATCTGAGAAGAAATTTTCCAGAAAGTCGCTTCCAGGAACTCAAAATTGCACAATAGTTTGATGACTATAAAGTGACCAAATATTCTTCCAATATCTATAGCTGTCGTTGATGATAATGTTTAACCATGCTGAGTAAGGTTTTCTCCTTCTGTTTTCCTCTGCTCAGTATCACAATGAATGCTAGAGGTAACTTTAGCTAGCTATGCATCCTGAACTCAATGCTGAGGCTGAAGCCATCCAACCAATTCTCCTCTTGGCCAAGAGTACATGTTCAGCTGCGTGTCTTCACATCAAGAAGAGGGAAAGTGAAAGACAGCACTGGGGTTTTCAAATTCACATAGTGTGCAAGCTTAACCATAAATCCAAGGGCACATCAAGTTATTCTAATTAAGGGTGTTCATGATTGTTATTTTAAATAATTTAACTGATGCAAAATATGTCAATCGATGAGGCAGATCACAGGAGACATTCGTGTCAGAAAATGTATGACAGATTTTCCTGTGCCTGGTTGCCCATCAGTTGGAGTTACAGGTGTATTTGCTTATAAAATCATATAAAGAGTGCATCGCCCTGCTGTCTAATGGTTATTTATGGCAGTCACGTTGATAAACATGAAAAAGGTGTCTGTCCAGGTTAGCTTGCTACATGAGGCTCATGCCAATACTAAACTAGGAAAGCCATAAAGCACGTCAACTGAAAATGTTGTTTGCCACTGCTTACATCAGCATGAAACACAAGATGTTAACATATGTGGAGAACACCAAGGTTTAATATCTGTTGATATGCAACAGCCTACAGTATTAGTAACAGCACTGTTTTGAGCAAAAACACTCAGACATAAGCCATTTGACACAGTATTTTTTTTTTTAAAAAGGTAAGTTGTTTTTGTTTTGTTTTTTTACTTTACCTCAGCAATGTTGATCTGGATGGAGGCATGGTCCTTGGCGCCAATGATTCTGTTGCTAGCAGAGCTGCAACAAACATAGAAAGTATTTGAACTTAGATCCATTGTAAATGAAATGTCACAATCTTTCACACTGGCTTCCATGTGTCACAACTAAGCATTACGGCAAACCAAAAACATTTTAGTTCTTACTAACGAGATGCATACAACGTGCAGCCACAACGTTATGACCACTGACAGGTGAAATGAATAACAACATCAAACAATCAGGAACATGTTGAGGAACATGACAATGGCCCAACATGTAGATTTGACCTCCAACTTCCTACACCCCACTGTGATCAAGCATCAATAGACTGCAGTGGAACAAGTTTGATTGACAGAGACCCCACTGCACAAGCCAGAGTACCCAAAGATCCAATGCCAACATCCTGGTGCCAGACCCCATAGGACACCCTGAGAGATCCTCTTGTCCATGCCTAATGTTTCAGAACATTTTTGACCACATAAGAGGGACCAACACAATATTAGGCAGGTGGTCATAATGTTATGACTGATCATTCTGTATTACTGCCGCAAATATTGCCCCGTGCTAGATGATTAACTCTCTGAACCCCAAAACATGCTAGTGACTTTGAAAGGCATATTGTCTTCAAAGAAAGCCCTACTTACATCCATTCAACACAATAATAGTAAAAACACCACACACTGTCAGATTTTCAACTTTCCAATCCATGAACTACTCATCTGTCATGTGCAGTTTGGTCAGGACACTTTGCCAAAACTAAACTTAACTTAAAATCCATATTTCATCAAAGTCACTTAAGTCTACACCACACATCTAAAATTTCACCAAAAATATGCTGCCTGCTCTAGCCAAATTCTGTAAAAATACCACCTGGAAGCCATTGGTGACTCAGTTGCAACCAACTGTCACATTTGAAAACGGAAGGACAATTTTGCTAGACTGGGCAGAACTGCAGGCTTTGTTTACAGAGAGGACAAATGAATGGAAATAAAATAAAAAATGTAAATAGTACATTATCAACAATATATAGATGCACAATATTTACTTTAGTACTGCTAACACTTGTGTTGGTTCATTCAAAAAATATATATATATATATATAAACAAAAGAAATAACCAATAACTTCAAGTATTATTTTATTATTTTAAATAGTAAAGATACTTTAAATGTGTCATAATACATGAAAAGCATTTTAGTTCTTTCTACTGCTAGTCATCATTGTGTTGCTTAGACAGAGGTACAGGACTCTATTACAGAGTAAAATGAGGCCACAACGAGTAAAAATATTACACGAACCGACAAACTTACCATTTACGTGGGACGTAAAGGTCCACAAATTCACCAGCGTCGTTCTGCATGTTTCAAGGTTGTGCAGGTGGTCGCCTACTAATCTGAAAGAAACAAAATCAATATTAGGCATCTCCATTCTGTCGCTAGCTTACCTACCCTACCTACCGTAACTCTGCTTACGTACGAACTAGCATATAGCACAATGCTACGAAAGGTTCAAAAGGCGCCTTTTCAAAACTCAAACCGACGTATAAAGTAAAAAAAATATCACAATAAAGTATAAAATTACAAACTATCTTACAGTGAGTCTACACAGAAACCAACAGCTACAACAGCGTTAGCCTGCTAGCTAGCTAGGTAGCTAATCGGTTAGCATGAGGAGCGGCCGCATGTGGCAGCTCACACACTCCGCACTTTACGATATTTAACACACGCTTGCTGCGATAAACACCAACCAAATGCTATCTACAGTTGCATAGTGGCTTAAAGTTTGACAAATGTCACGAAAATTACCGCTATGTAAGGATATAAGTCGACTTTAAAACGTTTTTAAGACGCGAGCTCGACAGAAACGCACCGTATACGACAAATGGCCGACAGGAAAGGAAGAGCTACTGACCCGGAAACAGAAACGTCTCCGTGTGAGTGCTTGTGTCGACACCTGCTGGATTGTGTTATTACAACTGGACTGGTACACACAACATGTGCGTGACCATAGACATATAAACGTATATTCATGTATATATATCTATGGGCGTGACGACGAGAAGATGTGTTTGCAGACCCGGAGGCTGCACTTTTAGGACAGCACTTCTGGGACCTGTGGTTGTCTACTGAGGTGGATGAGTCACAAAAAAAAAAAAAGATTTCTGGCCAAAAAAAACGACCATCACAGCGTGAGTACTGCACACAAATCAAGTTTAATACGCTCAGATAGTTCTGATGTATTTCAGTTCGCCCACACAGTAATCATTAACCATCCAAAGTATGCAAAACAAACTTTGTTTTAACTTGTTACTAGACACTGCTACTAGACCATAAGTTTAAGCTAATGGCGTCAAAACCAACTCTGAGCTTGTTTGCGGATCTACTTAATAATAATAATAATATAAATAATAATAATATAAATATAACGATAATAATAATAATAATAATAATAATAATAACTTTATTTATATAGCACCTTTAAGAACAATGCTCACAAGGTGCTTTGACAAACAATGCACATAAACGTAAAAACAATAATGTTTAACATTAACATCAGTGTTGATGCTAATTAATTATAGCCAGCACAATAAATAAACATAAGATCACACATACATATACTCATTAACCCTATTATGGTGTCCCCATATGGTAAAAACTTTATAATGACATATAAAGATACAGATGTAAGTTTTTGTTATTGCTCGAATTGCCCGATGTATCAAATATGATACAAACAAAAAATATATATGCAAATAATTTTTGTTTATGTATTTTTATGTTTTTACATTTTGTTAAAGGGCCAAGTAAAGACTTCAGATTCCAAAAATTAGAATTTCCTGTCAATTGTGTCTTGGGTCAGGCATTACAGGGTTCATGTCTCAGTGTCTCTCAGGAGTTGAGACGGTCACTGGTGGGCTCAGAGGAGTTGTTGCTTGGTGTGTCTGTAATGTGTGTTTATGATGGGACACACAGACAACCGGCTGCTGGTACATGAACCTTTTACAGTTAGCCTGACGCACCAAATGTAGACTCCGGGTATAAGCCTGCCATTTAGTCGCATTCTATCTGTATGTTTTAGGATTCATTTCACTGCAACAACAACCTCTGGGCTTTTGCATCGGATTTTGGATTGTGTAGTAAAGCTGTTTGTTCTTTTTAATGACAGTTCTCCCCTTTTCCTGTATGCAGATGTTCCCCAGAAATAATTCCCCTGTCACTATTTTGGAGGGCCACCGAGGCTGCATCCTTTGCTTTACCTCATCCAGTACAACTTTGATTAGTTTAAAGGACGATAAACAGGTCGGAGTGTTTTTTCACTCTTCATCAGACCTACCCGTGAAGGTCCGCCCCCGAAACGTTGTGCTCATAAATGTATGCTTGCAAATCATACAGTGTGTGGGAGTCTGATTGAAACTTCTGGATACAATGTCACGTTGAGACAGGAAAGAGTCTTCACCAAACTCACCCACATTTTATTGTGAAGGGTGACAATAAGATTTCTCCTCATCAGGACTCTGGCACCTAGCCCAGGATTAAAAAAGTACAATGACTAGTAGAAATGAAAATATTCAATAATATCCTACATTTTTTTTAACATGTTTGTTGCAGAGAAACACTGTTCCTTTCGTGATTTTCCCCAAATTCATACATTGATCGCTTTTAACAAACTGACAGCCCTCACCATGCTGCAGTGTTTTACAGATAGGGGCAAAAATATAAGCGGCTGTGAGATCATGTTGAGGTCCAGCAATTCCTGTACTTTGAGAGTGAGCTTACAGAAAAAAACTGATTTGTTAAAATGCTCTTTGACAAAGGTCAGGTGAGCAAACCTGTTCCTCTCAAATGATGTAAATAGAAAACACTGATAACAAGGCAAGTGCAACAGTATACAGGACAGCATTTATTACAGATTCGTCAGATATTCAGACTGTCAGGGCGGAAACTGCTGTACGTGTGTTATTTTAACAATCCTCACTTTAGTTAGCAGAAATGTTGGTGTTGCTAAATACTTTTTCCATATTATTTTTTTTTGGGGGGGGGAGCGTTGTTCTGGTTTTTATTGGATAGCAATAGAGTGAAAGTAGGGAAGACAGGAGAGCGACACGCAGCAAAGGGTCTTGAGCCGGACTCGATCTCATGACCGCTGATAAAGGGACTAAGCCCATGTGATATCGCCTTAACTAAGTGAGCTAAACGGCAGCCCATGTTGCTAAATACTTATAGAATTAAATTAACCCAGTGTTATCTCTTTATACTAGGACCACGTATTGTCTGCAGTTTATCAGGTGTGATCTGAATGTGTTCAGTCTCTCCGACGGATAAACATCAACCCACATGCAGAATAAACCTTCAAGATCAGCATATCAAAAATGAAAATCCCTGTAAATAAACAAAAATGAAACATTTCTGTTGTCATGTTGTCTAGTCAACATCGAAACCAATCAACTGTTAGATCAGGTGAGTCAGACGTTTTCCTATCGTGCCTTTTGGGTTGTGCCGTCCCTGGAGAGTAAACGCAGTGTCTGGCTCTAAAAACTGCAGCCATGTTGATCTCACAGTGTTATTGTTACTTACACCGGCCAGACATCAGAGCAATACGGGGTCAAGTCAGACAGAAATGTAACCATTGTGCGTCAGTCGCCGTGATCGAGTCCGTGCAGGTCTGATTCGTGTCGGATGAGCCGAATACAAGACTCCATCAGTTGACATTTTTTCCACCTGCTGAGGTGTGGTAAATTGAGACAGGTAAACTCTTCCACTGCCACTGCAAGGTGATCAGAAGAGCAACATTTCTGGAACACTTAGGGCAGTGTGTCGGGATCAAGTCAGACAGAAATGTAACCATTGTGCATCAGTTCCTGTGATCAAGCCCGTGCAGGTCTGATTAATGTCGGATAAGTCAAATGCAAGACTCGCTCGGCTGATCTTTTATCCACCTGCTGAGGTCTGGTAAGTTGAGACAGATGAACTCTTCCACTGCCACTGCAAGGTGATCAGAAGAGCAACATGTCTGGAAGACTTAGAGCAGTGTGTAGCTGTGGTCTCTGAGAAGAAAATCTGCAATTTGTTGAATGTAACAATAAGATTTACCTTAAAATTACAAGGAAAGGCATTACATTGACTGTTTGGGTGTAAACTAGGGGTGGAGGATACCGCAAAATTTGTTATTGATCCGATGCCAAGTAAATGCAAGGCCAATATTGCCGATACTGACACGTTTTACTTGGAAAAGCAGCTTATCTACTGTCATGTAGGGGAGAGCAATGCATTATATGTTATGAAGTGAATGCATCATCAGTATGTAAATCCTAATGAAAATTTTAAAGAATTGCATGTAGGTATATCTCTTTATAATGCTAAATATTTTTCAGTTCCAGTAAAATAATTCATTTATTCATTAGTTTGCTAAAACTACAACTGTAGATGTTTTAGGTTCTTTGTTCAGACATACAGTGTAAGTAAAGATGTTGATTTTTTACCTGACAGTTTTGGCAAGAAGCTCTCGCCTTCTTTGACAGCTGACACATGTGGCCCACCCAGCAGCACTGCCAGGCCCAGCCATGCCGACGCCGTAATGGCATGTTGTGGCGAGCCCAACAGACTCGACCGCCCTACCGGGCGAAACTGTCGAAAATCAACATCTTTAATTACACCGTATGTCTGAACAAAGGAACTAAAACACTTACATTAGTAAGAAGACGTGATGAATGTTTTTGAGCTACAATTACAACTATGATGATCAATTGCACTTTGAAAAATAACATGACCTAATGCTGGAGATGACTAAATCTTACATTCACTTCTATAAATCAGCCACCTGGACATTGTTGGCCATGCTGAAAGGCCTCTGCCATTGCCAGGGGTCTGATGGTGGTTTGGGGATTCCCCACCAACGTTGGTATCGATATTTTAGATCCATCCATCCACCATTAGCATTAACCTTTATATGAGGGGCTGCATATTTAATTGCAGATGATTATTGTCATTTTATATAAATTTGTATGTAATTTAAGAGAGTCAAAAAATAAAAAAACTGAAATAAAAGTAATTTGTCATCATTAGGATGACACTTAAAATAACTTTTGGGTTGTTAATTTACAGATAATGTCTGTCATTTTGCAGACTTTTCCATACAATATTAAAAAAGGAGGAACAAAAGCCTCTTTCCAGAAGCTTGTAGAGACTGTTGAACTCTGGTGGTGCTGTGTAGCCTTACATACTATCACCCACCTACCTGCAACTATAGACACTTTTTTAGTTGTTAATATTTTTTGGGGGGTGAGTTTTTTCCATTTTATTGACAGCAGAAGAGAGTCAGTCTGAAAGGGGTATAGAGCAGAGGGAGAGAGAGAGACATGCAGCACGGGGTCATGAGCCGGACTCGAACTCACGACTGCTGCTGGCGACTTGCACCCACATGGTAACGCCTTAACTCAGAGAGCCATACAGCAACCCAACTACAGACACTTTTTATTGTGTAACTCACAGCACAGGTTTGCGCACATGCATGTGTATATATATATATATATATGTATATTTATATATATGTTTATCACTGGTAAACACTTGTATATATTGTCTTTATTGCTTGTAATTTCACTTAGCTTGCTTTATATTTCTTATTTTTATATATTTCTCATTATTATTGGACTTATAACCCGGACCGAGTGCCAATTTCGTGTCATCTCATGTGTACTTGTGTGCTGGTATGACAATAAAGAACACTGAATCCTTGAAAAAACAACAACAACAAAAAACAAACAACTAAACAAACAGAAAACTACTATAGCGTTGAGTTATTTTCCATGTTTTATTTCTCTCTTCTTTTTTTTAAAGAGCAAAACACCACAAACAGTCCAAGAATTTTCAAAAGAATGATACAAAAAGTCCAAACATAAAGTTTGACATGAAACATTAAAATAAAGCATTTTAAAATGCAGAACAAACAGTTTTCATATTTGCATTTAACAGAAATATTCTGGAAGTATTGCATTGCTGCCATCATAGATTACATGATACATGTAAGAAAAAAACAGCTTTCAGATACTGATCTTAAATATAAACACGTGGGCTTTAAAAAAACACAAACAAAATCAGGTTCACTTTGCTCTGAATTTTGAGGCTGTCAAAAACACAGCATTTTAAGACATTTCATCACATGTAAAAAAAAACAAACAAAACAAAACCCAAACATGCCTTTATGTTATAATTTACATTATGTTGTTACAAAGCAAAGTGTCGCACACTTTGGCTCCATCTCAGACAGCTTTTAACCCCTCAGGCGTTTTTTCTTTCCTGTGACTCTTAAAGGTCTGAGGGCCAAAAGGTCATCAGAATATAAAAGAAAAATCCAGATGAAGTCAGAGCGTGCAACACTTCTTACCTAGTCTTAAATGTTGAGTGATCAGCACCTCACTATAATAAATTACATCGTGTTAATTCATATCACTGACATACATACAGCTGTTGATACATTATCAGTTAAATAGTACATTTAGTCTGTCATGAAGGGGAGCACATATGCCCTTTAGCCCAGTATATTAGGGGCAGTGGTGGCCTAGTGGTTTGTGAAGCCAGCTTGTAACCGGTGGGTTGCCGGTTTGAGTACCCGGACTTGCAAGAGGTTGAGGATGGGAAAGTAAAAGCAACCGCTTGTCCCAGTCACCCCCGCTGTTGGCCCTTGAGCAAGACCCTTAACCCCTGACTGCTCTCCGGGCGCTGCACCACGGCAGCCCACTGCTCCTAGTGTGTAGTGTTAAGGTTAACTATGAATAGGATGGGTCAAAAACAGAGAAGGAATTTCCCCAAGAGGATCAGTAAAGGTCAGTTTATTATTATTATTATTATTATTATTATTATTATTATTATTATTATTATATTCAAACACTCTTTAGAAAGCCTGAGCAAAATGACCGAAGTGCTGTATTATACTACTACTAAGACAGATGCAGTAAAACATAGGAGAAATGGAAAAAATTGGCTGCAACTACATCAGAGACTGAGAGTTGCCCTGATGTCATTGTTTGCTGACACACGTACATCCAACAGCCAGCTCATAGGGACACATGCACCACCTTTCGACAGTACCGTTGCGCACTCTCTGGTAGACTATGGTCTGCAAGATGATTGGCTTGGCAATCATGTCCTTTATCATGCAGTTCTCACACTTGGCATTACGGATGGTCTCGGGGTCTCTGCCTTCCTTAGAGCTGGCCCTGAAAAAGAAAGAGAAAAATGTCCATGAATACAAGGAGGCATGCGTGGAGGTCAACATTTGTGGGCAAAATTCGAGGACACTTGGACTTCTGAACACTGAAAATGATGGATTTCAGCTTTAGCACATCTGCTTGTTCCAGCACTCTCTTTAACCCTGTGAACCCAAACACTTTTTGCGGGTATGAAAGGCTTTCACATAATTTTTTAAATCACCAAAATGGCACGCATTTATTATTTATTATAGCAAATAACTAAACTGAAAAAATCATTGCATATTCAACTCTCTGACAGTCCTTGAAGTAACAATGTGCGATCTGTGGTTCTATGGGGAAAATTAACCAAATGCAAACTAAAATCATATTTTCTCAGAATCACTTTTTTTCTACATGGAGAATAAAGACCAATTAAAACAAAGAGATGAATAAAAACAAACAGTCTGCTCTTAATATATTCTGTGAAAAATCAAGACGCCATTAGTGACTCATTAACGTGAGACGTTTTGGCTAAACTTGGCTGAACTGCAGGCTGTGTTTACACAGAGCAATAGACAAGAATGAAAACAAATGAAGAAACAGTCAACTTTTTTTCTGGTGTTGGTAGCGCCACAGGTACTTGGAGAAAATGTACCTATCGATTTTTTTTTTCATTTTCATAAAGTAAAACATCAAATTAATTTGCTTTGTTTTTTATGATTGGAATTGAAATTTTTGTTATACTGCAGACAAGAGATTTCAACAGGTATCCTCTACTTCTTGCCCACTTGTGTTGTTTCCACAGAGGTGCAGGGCTTTAAATTGCAGTGGAAAAACGAGCCCACAGGGAGTAAAAATGTGCCAGGAGCAAAAAAAAAGAGAAAAAAAACACACCCAGAAACAGCCATGGGGTTAATACAAACTTGTCTGCAGTTTTCTCAGTGTTTTTAGTCACTTTTGTAGAGCCGGCTCGCCCATTAGGCAATAGAGGCAAATGACAAGGGCGCCATGGCCTCCAGGGGGCGCCACAAAATCGGGAAAAAAATTTCACCTTCGATATAGTTCTATTAAAACTAGTTATTACTATTAACTCTCAAAGTGGAAAAGCTCACATTGATTCAAATGTAAAGCAATGCCCAGTTAATATCGCTACAAAACAATGCCATTTCATTTCTATTGTCGATCGCCGATGGAGGGGGGCACCATATAAAATCTCGTCTAGGGCGTCACAATGGATAGGCGCACATTTGTGTTAAGAGTGTCGAAAGCAGAGGTGTGTGGTTATTTCCTCTAATATCAGATAGATTGCCGTGAATTTCAGCACAGGCATAATGTTCCAAGAGGATCAATGACGACTGTAATCCACTGACTTCACATCTGGTGCTATCATCAGTTCAACATTTCACTCAGTACCTTCTACCCCAGATATCTTCCCATTTTATTCAATCATACATAAGTAATTGGATCACTAATTGAAACATTTATTTAAAAATTCAAATTTAAAAACTCACTGGAGGCTCCAGGGAGCAACTGAAGAGTTCCCGAGGTCCGACACATGTTTGAAGTGCTGCTGCTGCTGTTTTTTGACAGCTGTTTTGCAGCCTTCCGGACAGACAAGGCTGCTGCTCACTGTCCCAATCAGTCCCAGTAAAAGCTGGAAAGGCAAACATACACATTGTCAAAGTCTGTCATCGACTTTCAAACAAAAACAAAAACAGCCACAAAACAGGTGGAAATTTTTCTGATACGATGTTTCCCTTTTGTGACCTTTGCTAATAATATTGTTGGAAAAAAAACATCTTCTCTCGTTATCCACTTGCCACACAGAACTGTGTAATAATCCTGTCAAAATTACCCCTGGAAAGTAACAGTTGTTCTTCCTCAGATGATTTCAGGCCTGCTCATTCTTAGTTTTTGTGCCTTGTTTGGTCCAATCAGTGCGACATAGATACTCATCTCTTTTGTATCATGACCTCTGACATCTTTTAGGAGAATGCGGTAAGGTCACTGTTACTTTTGCAGCACGTCTAAAGCAACAGCTGCTGCACCAAAAGTGTTTCCGAGTAGAACAGTAAGACTGGCATTACAAATGAACCTAACCAGTTTGAATACTGGAGGTTAAGACCCTACAGTGTTATTTATGGTGTGGATGTACCTAAGTAATTGAAATATGAACCGTTAAAACACTTCAAAATATATATAGAATACAACCTTACCTGACTATAATGAATATTAAGGTTGAGTATTATTAAAAATGGAGGTTAACCTAACAAATTCAAATAATAGAATAAAACTCTGCAGAGATTAACCTGAATAATTTTGAACTAAAGTGCAAAAATATACATGAAAATCCAACGAATCCAAGAATTATCTGTCTTCCAGGTTTTAATTTTTATGTATAGTAGTTTGTTGGAATATATATTTTTGTTTGTTTTATTCATACATACATATAGTTTTATTGTAATATATTTGCGTTGTTATATATGCATTTAACATTACAATGAGAGAACTTGAAAACACTAACTTCATTTTATTCTGACTTTTGAAACTGGTTAAATTGTTTTTTTTTTTAAAAAGTTTTTAAGTCCAAACTGCGAATATGTCTGTCGACAGTACTCACCAGAAGAGCAGTTGGGTTCATGCTGAGGCCGAAAAGCAGAAGCAAGTGTCTTGAAAGCAGGTTGAAATAAGCACTCGGCTCCTCCTATTATCTCGTGCGTTGTCTTCTGGCACAGAGCTGCTGGTGTCTAATTCTCTCTGCACACCTTTGCGCCTTTTATCCTCCCGTAGCGGCTATGACGGAGCACATTTGCATTGCAGGGAAAACATCGGAGGCAGTCAGCATGGACCAGTGCCAAGAAATTTTACTTAGCTTGATGTGTGACTCACTGATTGTGTGACATGTGTGTGTGTGTTTAGTCTTTTTCACACTTCTCTATTTTGGCTAGACTTACCATGAATCTGCAGTCTGACCGACTAAACTGTCTTAAGAATGAAGAAATATTACTGTCAACGTGGACATCTTAATGAGTCCAGTTGATTTTGTTTTAGGACTTACAGTAAGTCCTAAAACAGAGGAATGGCTGTCAACCTTCACAGTAACAACATAACACATAATATACTGACATTTATAACGGCCTGGGTTGAAAATGAGATTTTTACACCTGATATTTTACATTATACATTTATATAAGTGCTCTTTAGATTTTAACTGTATGCATATTTCAATGTCTGATTGTTTAATCAAGAAGTATCACTTCATCATGTTTAACTTCTTCCAGTGGTTTTCCACAGATTCCATGTAATCAGCAGGAGACACATTTTTCTGTAGTCATGCTGTGTGATGCAACTATACTACTATTACGCCGCTGTCTGAATTTGGTATGGGGAAATCCAAGCCAAACACTCTCACACAAGGGTTTCTCCTGCGAAACACACTCGTGTCCTAACAAGTCTGCTGCCTACTACATCTCTGCAGACCACACACACCCAGCACACAAACTTTCCTCCTTCTGTCCAGCAGGCATTACAGAGCACTGTACGCCTAAACCATGAGACACAGAGGCAGTTTCTTGCCTCAGGACATTAACCTCATGAACTGTCACTAGTCACAGAGAATCAGGAACCACTGACTGTGCAATAACCCATACTTACGCATATTTGCACTACTTGTAGCACATGACCTCAAAAACCCTGCCACTTTGCACACACACTGTAAATACGGCTATTTATGGATGTTTATGTTTACAATTATATTGTTCTTATTTTTATTATTCTTTTACCTTATTTTTAGTACTTAAAAGTACTTTAAGGCCATACCGCCTTGTGGAAGCCTGATCCCATCAGATCTCAAAAGCTAAGCGAGGGTGGGCCTGGTCAGTACCTGGATGGGAGACTGTGAGGGAACACCAGGAAGCCTGGGTGGATGCAGTGTGAGAGTGAGTGGTTGGTGGTGGTCGGAGGGGCAGATGGTGCAGCCTCGCCTCCGTCAGTCTACCCCAGGGCAGCTGTGGCTACAGACGTAGCTTACCACCATCGAGTATGGAGTGAATGAATAATGCAATGTAAAGCGTCTTTAAGTTTCTAGAAAAGCGCTATATTAAAAAAAATGCATTATTACTGTTACTTAATTTTTTTTTTTTTTGTCCAATTACTGTACCTGGAGAGCAAAGATAAACCGGAGTCAAATTCCTTATTTGTGTGTAAAAACTTGGCCAATAAAGTTGATTATGATTCTGATTGACTGATTCTACTGTCAGACTTTATCTCGGCCTGAGATATGCTCCCTTGTTTTAAGTGAATTGAAGAAGCTCAATATGGACAAAACTAATAAAGAAAAATGAAAATAAATCAATCCAAAATCATGCAGTGTCAGAGTCTTGAAAGCAAGCCAATGCAAAATATTGAGCTCAGTAGTTTTAGATTCACAAGAAGGGAATGTCTCCAGATTTGAGCAAGCATATGGGCGATGGGTGAAGCTCCAAGTTTTGGCTCAGTCACATACATATGAACCTGAAGTAAGAGCAAAGTACTGTATTTTATCAATAGTTGATTATCTACATACGCAAATTTCTTGGTTTGTTTTCTCCGGTTTTAAGATAACTGTCTCCTAACTTAAATTTAAGGATAAATAGACCCAATCACAGACTATGTATAAAAGATGCTACCGTGACGTTACCCATTGGTTTGAGGACTGCTGTGCTGAAGCCTCATGTTTGGTCATTGGTCTACGAAAGCCATTTGTCATTGCAAGGTAGACATACCCTTCTCTAAATAGGACCATAGTCTAAAAAACGAATCATTCTGTACAGAAGCAGAACTGAAACTACCGATTGAGGCCATAAACTCACAGAGAAAATGTTTACTGAGGTCACAAATCAAGGGGGAAGTAGGGTCGTCTTTTCATAGACTTCTATACAATCGGACTTTGTTTTGCAACCAGAGGAGTCACCCCCTGGTGGCCATTAGAAAGAATGCAAGTTTAGTTCAGTTCTGCACTGGCTTTACATTTCAGACCCGGAGGCCAGCTCATATAACGTCTCTAGTCGGCAAAAATAGCTGTTAGAAGCTAATGTCTGATACATTTCTCCACAGTAAAGATAGAGAGCTTTGACACTCACTTTAAGAGAGGCGTGTTGTACCTGTGGGTACTCGTTTTGCAGCAGAACTTGCAGCTTGACTATGCGAGGCCCTCCATGCATGGATGCATTACTGGACTCAAAGATGGTGCACGTTCACTTGAATCAAAATTGCTTGACTTGCACACAAAAAAAATGCTTGCTCCCAGGTTTGCTTCTGTGTTGTGACACTGCACATGTGCATTTGTATGTACGTCACTCGACCAACAGATGTCATGAAAATAAAACACACTTTTTTAGATGCTGCATGGAATAAAAATTCATAATGGAAACCCAACCTTGGCTGCAGTTTTAGGTGATGTTCAGGAAGATGTCTGTTTCTCATTTGTGCTGACTGATTTACAATCATTCTGGAGGTTTTACACAGTTATCTAGTTTGCAGCAAAAGGAAAAGCTGGGTTCTGGATGCAGACAGACAGATCTATCCACTGTGGCGTGTCATTTTTTCCACCTATGTTCCTCAGGGTTGCAAATGCTGTCAACAGGTCTATGTGCAGTCAACATCCTGCTATGCTCATGTCACGACACTGTTATTTCTGGAGCTCATTATGGTCTGCATATATATATCTATATATATATATATAGCATTTTGTCCTCTAAATATTTACTCTATGTAATTATTGAAATGAAACTCTGAACTTTGTAAACTTTGGTTTTGGTCTGCACTTGTTGCGTCTCATGACGTGCAATAGCATACATGGGGGCTTATCTGGGATCCTTTGGACTCTTTTGGGAAAAGTCCTACAGCATGAGTGAAGATTGACTTTAAATGTTTACTGTGATTGTTAAAAGTGTTTCAGCTGGGTGGGAATACAATGCACAAACTGCAGAGTTCCTATTTACGCATCAAACAGATGCAAGTGGACATTTGAACTTGTGTTTGCGTGAACCTGATAAATGTCCTATATTTCCTTTCCTTTGGATTGTGGAATTCCTGAAAAGAATATCTTTCTCTTTCGATATCCCATGTCCTCCATGGCTAGTTGCAAACATTGTTCATGGCCTATTTATCAGAACTGAAAACAGTTGCCTGCTGCATCTGGAAATGGGGTTGATCAGACTTTTTTTCTTTTCTCCTCAACACTGATTTTTATACAGTCTTCCTGTAAAATGTCACTTTTTTCCCTCCTCTTTGCTTAAAGCAAGTTGAGGCTACTTAAACAACCAAATTATATGGACGTACTGCATTTTCTGGCTTTCAAACACAACTGAACTTTCATATTAGGAATACATGTACACATGTTTCTGATCATCTGTGTCTAATGTCTGGTCTTTTAATGCACGATGATCTTTACCAGCAGTTCAGAGACCTCTATGTTAAACCCGGTTCTTTTGTTGGAAGCTCAAGAACAAACTAGAGGACTTTTCAGTTCACAGATGTAGAATTTATTTAGGTCACAGGTAAAGTATGGCAGCGCTGGTCTCAAAATGACAAAGCTCTCGCAGGAACTTGATCAGAGTGAGCCCCGATATACGGGTATAATTCACATTTATCTTCTTGGGCTGGGCCTGCCCCGTACACAGGTTGGACTTGGACGCAACCGAGTCTCATTGGCCGGTTATCTCTGACGTGAACACGCCAACCACTGTTCACATGGATTTACTGAAATGTGCTAAAACAAGTGTGTGTGTGTTGTCTTTAAGACGTGCATCTATTTTGCCACCTCATGCAGAACTTAGCTGAATATCGAAACTACTGAATACAGATAAGACTGGAACTGCGAGCACTGTACTCCCTTTTTCATTTAATTAATTCGTAACAATGGCGAACTGTCCATAGGAACTGGATAAGACAGAAACTGGGAGTGCAACTATTCCCATTCTCACAGCAACAAAGATAATGAGTGCAGACTGTCTATGACCTCAAGGCCACATAAGGTTAGACGAATGATGATCAAACTGAGTAAATAATATAGCAAATCCAATCATGGTAGAATCAAGGAATAACATAACAAATCATAAAATAACATAACATCTATAAGTTTAAACACTGCAGTACCCCTGATTCTCCAGAAGCGCCCATGGCAGCGTATCCAGGTCACTGAAAACTAGTATAAGATGATGAGAATAAGTGTAGAAATAACAGGTCTCTAAGAATAAGATGCTTTCATGTGAAACACATCACCAGGACAACATGACTCTGATATGATGATATAAATACCCAGTCTGAGCAATGAATTGCTCATTATGTCATGAGTTCTGGCTGTTCGTGGTTTATGTAAGAACAGCATGGTTGTTCAGACCTGAAACTTAGAATGACACAATGAGGATTAGTTTCATCACTGATTGCATCACATTATTACACGGAAACAGAGAGAAACTAATGGTTTTCTAAAGTAGTTCTATTTTGAGATTGCATTTTAATTATTTCACATCAATCAAACGTGGGAATCTCACTGTGGGCAAGAAGGTACAATTACATCAACTCTAAATGCCACATTTAGCATGTACAAGTGTGTCAATGTGCACACACCAGCCCAACAGCTCATAGGGGACACTGACCTCAGGCAGTGTGAGTCAGTCCTTTTCATGTTCACCTGGAATGAGTCCAGCAACAACACACCTTGATATTTAGCTCAAAGGCTTTTAGAACCAGAGTCAACATACAGCAAGATATCAGAAGAAATGCTACAAACAGATGAAAATGAATCTGTTGGGAGCTTTTGTAAGCTCAGCTTGAGTAAACTGACCACACCTTGGCATGTCATCAAAGTGATGTGTTAATTTCTATGTTGTCATTTTGTTTTTAAACCTCGTCATCTGCACTGTATTTGGGGATTCCTGGGGATAGACCTTGGATGCTTAGTCACGTTTGCGTAATACAAAGCAAACAGATCAGGGAAAGCCGGAGCGCTGGACTAAATATGACCACACATGCAGCATGCAAAGTATTTCCACGCTGCTGTTTTGTATGGTTCTATTGTCCTTCATCCATCTACTGCAGTCATTCTCATTTTAATGTATGCACACAGGGAATCCCTCCACACTCACACCCACATCCACACCCACACACAGACCACAGTTGCTATCCATGTTGATTTATTTGTTTTTTTTACCATTTGCTTATACAGAAACTGAAATGTTGTTTGGGATTTGTATCACTGGATGTCCATGGATATGAACTTCCACTGTAGGGTGTCACAGGCAAAAGTAAAATGATTTACATAAAAAAACTATGTGAATAAATTATTACTTCCAGACATTAGTCACTCATTTCAAGGGTTTGCTCGTAACCTTGGGAAAAATAAATCACCCGAATGAATTTTAAAACCCACATTACATGTCCCCAACCGAAATGTTACAATGGCATAACAGAGGCTCCTACATATAACTCTCTGAACCCAAAGCACCTTCCGAGCTTTTTTTAGATGATTTTTTTAAACAAAAAAATTAAAATCTGCTCATGTCACATTTGTGCTATTTTTATGGGCTTATTTTTCCACTACAATATGAAGTCCAGCACCTCTATGGAAACAGCACAACCATGGATAGAAGCACATGGATAATGAGATGTCTTTAGTACAGCTGATAATGCCATATATATATATATCTTTACACACACACACACACACACACACACTCTGAACCATTGGATAACCAATAGGACCTCTCTGGGTGTCCTGTGGAGTCTGGCACCAGGATGTTGGTTCAGTGGCCCAGTGGATCCTTTGGGTGCTCTGACTTGTGCAGTGGGGCCTCTGTCAATGAAACTTGTTCCACTGCATCCTGTTGATGCTTGATCTCAATGGGGTGTAAGAAGTTTGGAGGTCAAATCAACATGCTGGGCCATTGTCTTGTTCCTCAACATGTTCCTGATTGCTTGATGTTTTTTCCATGTGGTGGGGTGCAACTGGGATCTCCCTTCATCCTTTTTCGATCCAACTAGGTCTTCCCCTTTGTATTAATTTCTGCCAACACATAACATGCTTTCTCTGTCTGCGGTGATGCTGCTTAGTACTGCATATCCAGTATCAGTGACTCAAGATTTCTCCTAATCCTGAAAAAGAAAAGAAAAGACGCACTCCTACAGGTGGTGTCGGTGCATCACAGGAACCCAACTAGTCTGTACAGTTCTTTCAATAAATACTGCTCCTGAAGCCAGCTCAAATAGCTAAATGTTGTTTAACCAGGCAGAGAACAGTGAATTAATCTGCTTTCACATATTGTGTCTGAAGGTTGTTGCGTGTGTAAATGTTCCCAAGAGTTTCGGCTATTCCTAAATTAAACCTGCCTTACCTGGAGTCTCAAGCTGCTACATGCTTTGCATCTGTTGACTCACAATGAAAACTCTGGCTGTTAAGGTCACATTAGTGAGGGGGTGTTCTGTGTGGGTTTACATTCCTCGCTCTGTGATGATGGATTGCAGATTTTTACAACTTGTTTTCTATTTTATGCTGCATGTGAACATTAGCGGAGGAGTTCCCACTGATTCTCATGGTCCTAGGCAGATGATTACGTTCATGTGTCACGGGGCAGGTCAGAGGCTCAAGTGCAGAACAGCAAGACACAGTAGACAAAACTTTAACTCCAAAGTAAATTCATTTACAATATTTACAACATATAATACAAGCAGAGCTCACAGAAGAACAGTGAAAACTATGACTGCTACTCCCAAAGGAGCCAGCCGCAAGCAGGCGGGTGAATAACGCGGAGGGTGATGCATATTTAGTCCTGGAAAACCAGGACACTCGGCCCGACAATGAGATACTGAAATGCTGCTGTAGTGCCGTTCAATTTAGTGGCCCAATGAAAAACAATGAAAACCAGGACATGATCATCACTTCATAAGAAAACAACCAGGACGGCCAGGACAGGATGTGAAAACAGGACATGTCCTGGGAAAACAGGATGTTTGGCAAAGCAAACTAGGAAATCGGGGACAGAGGCAGATGAGTGAGACGTGTAGTCATCAGAGCCTGGCTTATATGGGGATACTGATGAGTATCAGGAGACGACCACATATTACAATATTACAATATACACAGCGGTATGCTATGCATATTGAACAAGAATATGCCACATTCACAGTTGGCGTGCTTGCAGTGTGTACAGTCCATGTATACAGAGGGATGGGCGTGGACACTAAAATGTATGTCAGGCACCTGCTCATGTGGACAAGCAAATGTGGACAGAATGCATTGGGCAACAGTGGGAACGTTCCCTAAAGTCAGTGAGCCCAAGACCGTGGAGATTGCGACTAGGACAAATTAATGTTTGTGCCATTTTACGTTCAAGAAACAACAAAACCATAAGGCCAGAGTTGTGCTTTCTGCTTTGGCGACTATTCAGGGGTCTGGGTAATGTAAGTTTCGTCACTTCTCCAAGAGGGTTTGAATGTCTATGTGGAACCCAAAATTTGTGTTCATATAGTCGAGGGTGGGAGTGTGCTTGTGTGGAATACATAGACACCGATCTACCGTGCATGCGTGGAAAAAAGTCATTCAAGTGGACTAGAAGGCAGAGTAATAATAAAAACTATGCATTTATGGTACATATGGGAGTATAATGAAGGCCTAATCCCAGTTATTTTGGGTGGTGTGCAGATGTCCGCAGAGGGGTCCACACGGACTCCTGTGGCTCGGGTAGATGATGAAACTTAGGTTTTTGAACCCTAGAGGACCCTAGTGTGCTCATAAAGCAAACCTCTATCTATTATATTTTAATACTTGGCCTTTAAAGCAATTTCATGATGTGTGCATCCTCGTGTGCTGAGTGATGCTGGCTTTGAGAGTTGACAACAGACATGCACGCTATGTATTCATATTACTGCTATGCATAATGAACACAAACACATAGGAGTGGATCTTTTCGAAAGGTTGGCTGACTTTGGATAGCGGTGAATCCCCTTGCTTCGTCTTTCTGCTTGACAAGCATTTGTTTTGAGCACCATTTGTTTTGTTTTTTGGCACATTGGCGAGCTTTGAGTGCCATGGAATATTTAGTATCGAGGAAATTTCATGAGCGGACTTGTTGCACAGGTGGCAACCTATCACGGCACCACGCTTGTATTCACTGAGCTCCTGAGAGCGACCTACTCTTTCACAAATGTCTATAGAAGCAGTCTTCTGCATGCCTCGGTGCTTGATTTTATACACCTGTGGCCATGGAAGTGATTGGAACACCTGAGTTCAATTATTTGGAGGGGTGTCCATATAGTCAATATAGTTTATGTTCTGTCATCTCCCCAAGTAAGTGAGAGTCCACATGGAATCTCTATAGACATCTACATGCATCCCAAAATTATATATATATCTATATACAAATCAAGACCTAATGACCCTGGCCTCGACTGTTATCAACACTAAGACATAAAAAATACTTGACAATGTTTTCTGATAATGGCATGTTTAGCATTTACAGTACTGCGGAAAAGTATTTGCCCCCCCCCTACAGAAATCCTCTATTTTTTCTGTCACACGTCAACGTTTTGGATCATTTTAAAGTAAGACAAAGATAGCCCACGAAAACACAAAATGCAGTTTTTAAATGATGATTTTATTTTTTTGAAGGAAAAATGCTGTCCCGCCCTTCTTGCCCCATTTGAAAAAGTAATGGCCCAACCAGTTATTAGGTTTGGTTTGGTGGTGGTGGGGGGCATTACTTTTGCTTTTTTAATTATAATATTCAATAAATATAAATATTGTTTGGATGATCTGAAACATTTAGATGTGAGAAATGAACAAAAAGTAGAAAATTTCTGTAGGGGGGTAAATACTTTTGTATATTCTGTATACCTCACAATGACTAATGTCTGACACATTGTAATTGGCATTACCCTTCAAAATTCAGTGTCTCCTGGGCTGTAATGTAAAAGTTAGAAAAACACATGCCGAGGCTGTTGACGAAGACACAATGAGAGGTGTTAAGTTGTAACAATTTTAATTTCCTGTCATGAACTTGATCAAGCACAAGAAAAGCCTTTCACAACACAAGGAGAGACAGAGAAAGAGCATAATATTACAGAGATGATAGATGGCGTCTGGTCTCACCTTCACCAAGAAGGGAGAACAAAAAAAAAAAGAAATCAAAGCGAGAATAAAAACTTGGTTCAACTTGTTTTTCCATAGTGATAAAAGCTACAAAACAAAACAAAAAAAACTAACAATGTTTAAATTTTTCTTCAGAACATACAGAAATATAATACAGAAACATTTCGATACTTAAAAAAAAAAAACTCCCCCTCCCTCCCCCTTTACGCCCCCTCCTCCCCACCCTCTACACTACTCCTGAAGCCGAGGGCAGTACGATCACAGATGAACAAATATCAAGTACTGTACACAGACACGAGTCATCACGGCTCCACTGAAACCAGACCTTATTCAGGAGAGCACTAACAAGCCACCATCTACAGCCCCAATCCGCTGGATGTGTGAAACTGCATCAGTTAATCGCAGGAGTATTACCTCTGACTGCGAAAAATGTGTTTTTATGGGCGTCTGTTGCACAAGTGTGATGACGAGAGATGTGTTAACCATCAGTGAGGAACCCAAATTGTTACTTCAATGTCTTGAATTTTTGAGTGATTTCACATTAGATGTCGCATCGCAGATTGGGGCTTTAAGCAGAATTTACAGAACTGTGCGTTCTCCTGTCAAACCATTATGAAGGCTGTGTGTGTGTGTGTGTGTTTGTAAGAGATGTGTGTACTTGTGTCTGCATTGAAGTGATTCGTGGCAGTCCTGTGTGTGAAGAATGTGCTTGTATAAGTATCTGTATATGTGTGTGTATGCATTAATTATCATCAGTTCTTCAATGTGTGATACCTTTTTTTAAAAAATCAGATGCAGAGAGGAGTTGTTGTTTTTAAATATGTGAGAATTTACGGTGTAATTTTGGGTACTTTCATGTCTGTGTATTCAAATGTTGTCAGTGTTTTGCATGTGTGTGTTTGTGTGTAGGGTGGGGATATTAACATCAGCAAGGGAAGCTGCTGGGAGTATTTTACAGGGGAAATCATACATTCTCTGGTTCAGTTCCACTGCTTTCTTCTCAACAGGAGTAAAGGTAATAGTGGAGGGTGGATGGAACCGAAATAAGACACCAGCTTCATCTTTCCGATGCTGTTACACAATCCTCCCTTGGACAGTTTGGGCCATTTTGCGACCCCCTTTGTTTATTTTTATATTATCAGTAGTGGCCATATTGTGATATTTACTTGTTCACTGTTTGGTCGGATTCATTTTTTGGCCACTTTTTAATGCCTTTTTGTGATAGTGGCTGTGCAGAGAGACATTAAATCTGGGGAAAGAGAACAGGGGAACCACATGCAGTAAATCATCCCCAGCCAGGAATCGACGCTCAGGGCGTTGGTGGCCGTGTCGTATGGGCCTGAGCCACTTGTCCATTGGCTCGTCCCAGATTTTAGTTTCAAATCCATCCAGGTCGCAAAATGTCGCAAGCAGCCATTCGTATATATTGTTAAACTCCTTGTACAGTAGTAGAAATCCTTCATCGGGAGGGTATGCTTCGTGCTGAGGAATGTTGGTTTCTGCTTTGCTGACAGAATTAGGCTCATTTGGATCAGATGCGACTCAACTTAGTTTTATTTTTTCCTCCTTTTTGTTTAGCGAGTTTTTGGTTTTATAAGAAATCCTAGAAAAATGTGACACCTTTGAGAGGAGATTGCAACCAACTGCCTGTGTTCTCTGCCCTCACCTCTAACCACAACTTCTTGCGTTTTTTTTTTCTTCTTTTTTTGGTAGTTGAATGTGTTGCACAGCAAAAAACGTTTTCCAACACCACAGAATGCCACAGAGATACTCCGAAGCGATTTTTTTTTTTCTTCTACAGGCATAATCTATGGAGATTTGTTTGGGAGATGAACAGAAAGGTGAAAATGTGACTGACTTTTGAAGGGCGAAATCCAAAACATTGTAGAAGGTCACCAGCTGCGAGGTGAGCGCTAAAAAAATATCTATTTGACAATAGATCACTGTTATTGTGGAAAGATTTCACACAGGTGCAAAACCATAGAGACAATCTGTACATAATTAATAATGTTGGTAACAATTCCGGGATAGCATAGCAACATTTGAAATTAACATGAAGATGCGAAGACAAGGAAAGAGGACATTCTCAACAGAACAGGGCCTGCTGATGTTTGACTACTGATGGGAGTTGTGAAAAACTGAACATCCTGAAAGATCTGGATTTAAATGGTTTTTCGAAAAAAATGGAAAAACCTAAAAGCAGACCTTTGATACACTTCGAAAGAAAACTTCAGCTACATGTCCACCTCACGCCATGACACAAAAGACTACAAAGAAAGCCACGCAAGAACCCTTGTGTCCATAATGCCACATCCAAAAAGGCTTACAGCCACACTGACCAGACAAAAGATATCTTAAGTAATTCATAGTAACACACTGCAAACACACTATAAAGATCAAGAATGGAAACCGATCTTTAATCCATCTATATGCATGTTATGTCTTGAATAGTGTCCAAAAAACTATGAATCCCTGTTTATAGCTGCCAGTACAGATCAAGTGATCGTATATACTAACCAGGCAGTGGTAGATGTTCCCATGAAACCAACTGTGAATAGTCGCAATTGTGTCAAAGTGCCCGAGGAAGTGTATTTACATGCAAACTAGTGAGACAGAAGCTGAGGAATGACTCAGCAAAGTCCCCGAAATGAAACGCTGGGCTGTACTATGACCGCGCCACTGCTTTCGTCTGGTAAAATCAAGGTAGCTGTAAGAGCATGAGTTAAATTACACCTGTTCTTCATTTTTGAATATATTTTCTGGGAAAAAAATAACTACTTTGGTGAATATCTAATTTGCCTATTTACAAGCGTTATATTTTGACAACACTAAAAAAATACAATGGTGCTATGAACAGTGTGTTTCCAATGTAAAGGCTGTTGCAGTTGTGACAACATATTCCTGGAGTGCTGATCAGCTGGAGTGGTGGTGGCGACAACTGTGTTTTTCTGTATAACAGTATGGGATGTAACATACTGGGACATGCATATTACAAAGTTGTAGAAAAAGATTCTCGGTAAACCCTGACACAGTTAGCTTGGTTTTATACCGAACTATGCAGACAAGGTGCTTGACGGAGCTGGGTTTGTTGAAAAAAAAAAACAACAAAAACTTCAAAATATTCCATTACTTACATTTATAGCTGCTTTAGTGTATATACAGTATTTACTGGCTGGTGGCAGCAGGTTTAAGACAACAATGTTTTTTTTATTCATTGATTTATCTTTTCTTACAAATAATTTGTCGAGCTGTAAGTCTGAGGCTTTGTTTCTTGAAACATTCCTCCATGGTTGTCTCACCTGCCTCTACACAACTGCAAGAGGCCAGAGGAAAACGGACTCTAATGTAAAAGCCCTGATAGAAATTGCCAAGAATCACATTTTCACCTTTGTGTTTACGCCCCGGGGAATTTCTGACTGAAAAGACAGAGAGCAGTTTTAGATGCAGTGTCTTCCAGGGGGAGTTGGTCATGTCTGGTACTGAGTGTGATCGGAGGACAGGTGGCGACGTTGGGGTTTCCTCTCTCTGCTGGCCGTTGGGTAACTCCAATAGGGGTTCACACAGTCGCATCTCCGCCTGCTCTAGGTAGTCTGCAAGGAAGACAACACGCATTATGAGCATGACACATTCTGGCTCAACGTCATTAGGCATCACAGAAGTCTTTGTCATGGGGGCCTGTTGCTAGCTAAACCTCTACAATGCTCTCTGCTTGCCAACATGGCGCTGCCCTCTGCCTCCTCTACTCATTACAGTATTAAACAATAAGAGGAAGTGCAACCAGGTACAACAACAAAGCGATAGTGCATTTTCAGACATGCATGTGGAGCATGCAAGTTTTCAGTCTTTTGGAGATTGTATAGCTACAGGTCACCCTACCTTTTCTACACAGACAGTGGCCTAGTGGAGTTCCACAACAAAGTTCGTTACCACCTCTGTAACATTAAGAAACAGCTTGGATGCAGAAATTCAGTTTCTTTCTTTATGTATTGCAGAGCTACTCAGTTGTCAAGCATCTCCATTGGATTGATTTTAATGACTTTGATGTACTTAAAAGTGTGTACTATCAAGGAAAACAGTATTGGTTTGGGACTTGGTATCGGCAGAAACTATGGATCCAAAAAAAGAACCTTGACTGGGACATCCCTAGTTTACATTTGTTTAATAGGCATGTAGAATTATATTACTGCATAGGCTAAATGTAATGATGGTAAATAATCAGGAGGTTTAAAACCAGGACATGTGAGGAGGATCCATGTGTGATCTGCTAACATTTAGTTGCTGTCGAGACCAGCTGAGTTAGTTTATACTCTCTCCATAATGTACACCAAACCTACAAGTAGACTAAATATCACTCTGACTCTTGTCCAGTGTGCGTGAATAATTAAAATAGTTCAGTGAATGTGGGAGTCATATAAATATCCCACCACAATAGAGGTTTTTAAACAGGCTTAAAAGTAGCTAGAAGTGAATTAAACAGAAGCCATCAAAGAGGCGCGACCTCTCTTTTTCTGCACTCTTTCATTCATAGTTTCCGTTGCTTGTGAGCACCATTGTTTTGCATAGTTGGTGTCCTGAATATAAACATCTGCTTTGTATTTTTTATTGACAGCAGCTTCATGACAGGCTGACATTTACATGGATGACTCCCTTTGTTGTCTCTGTAATAATGGAAGGTATTTACTTTGTAGTGGGAGCACAGAATTATAATGACCTAAACAACCTCCATTTGTTGTGCGAGTGCCTCATCAAAGGTGTGTTATCATGTCATCAGTCTAACTTTTACTTACTGTGTGCTATGTGCAGATTTTCAACTTGTTTTATTGCAACAATGCGTTAATAATTCATCACGTATAAAGGGCAACAGACACCACTGGCAGCAAAACACTTTTGCCAGACCCACGTATATGTACACATGTGTGCACATACACACACACACACACACACACACACACACACACAGACACACACAGACACACACACAGGGGGGTGATGACACCTGTCACCGTGTGTTGATGCGTCATGGTGAGGCAAGATACGCCACTGATCTATTCTCTGTGTCGAGCATCTGGAAGAAATGTCATTTTGTTCCACATGCACCGCGGATTTTTCCCATCTATCCATCCATCCATTATCTACAGTACCATTTAAAGGTTTGGACACACCTTCTCATTCAACGGTTTTACTTAATTTAATTATTTTCTAAAACTATGAAAGAATACATGTGGAATAATGTAGTAAACAAAAAAGTGGTAAACAAACCAGAATATGTTTAATATTTTAGATTCTTTAAAGTAGCCCCCTTTTGCTTCGATGATAGCTTTGCACACTCTTTGCATTCTCTAAGTCAGCTAACTACTTGCCTTCTCAATGTGTTTGAGACCATGTGTTGTGCAGAGGTAGGGTTGGTACACAGTGGATAGCCCTGTTCGACTACTGTTGTAATCCATAGCATGGCAAGAACCACTCAACTCAGTAAAGAGAAATGACAGTCCATCATTACTTTAAGACATGAAAGTCAGTTGATCCGGAAAATTTCAAGAACTTTGAATGTATCCTCAAGTGCAGTTACAAAAACCATCAAATGCTATGATGAAATTGGCTCTCATGAGTACCGCCCAAGAAAAGGAAGACCAAGAGTTACCTCTGCTGCAGAGGATAACTTCATTAGAGTTACCAGCCTCAGAGACCGTAAATGAACAGCACCTCAGATTAGAGCCTACATAAATTCCTTACAAAGTTCAAGTAACAGACATATCTCAACATCAGCTGTTCAGGAGACTGCGTGAATTCATGGTGGAATTGCAGCAAAGAAGCCACTACTGAGGATGAACAACAACAAGAGGAGAAAAACAAAGAATGGACATTAGACCAGTGGAAATCGGTACTTTGGTCTGATGAGTCCAAATTTGAGAGACTTGGTCCCAACCGCCGTGTCTTTGTAAGACGCAGAGAAGTTGAGTGGATGGTTTCTGCATGCGTGGTTCCCACCATAAAGCATGGGGGAGGAGGTGTAACGGTGTGGAGGTGCTTTGCTGGTGACACTGTTGGTGATTTATTCACAATTCAAGGCACACTTAACCAGCATGGCTACCACAGCATTCTGCAGCGCCATGCCATCCTGTCTCGTTTGCCCATACTGGCACCATCATTTGTTCTTTAGCAAGACAATGAGTTCAAACACACCTCCAGGCGATGTAAGGGCTATTTGACCAAGAAGGAAGTGATGGAGTGCTGTGTCAGATGACCTGGCCTCCACAATCACCTGACCTAAACCCAATTGAAATGGTTTGGGATGAGTTGGACTGCAGAGTGAAGGAAAAGCAGCCAACAGGTGCTCAGCACCTCTGGGAAGTCCTTCAAGACTGCTGGAAAACCATTCCAGGAGACGACCTCATGCAGCTGACTGAGAAACTGCCAAGTGTGTGCAAAGCTGTCATCAAAGAAAAAGGGGGCAACATTAATGAATCTAAAATATAAAACATATTCTGGTTTGTTTAATACTTTTTTGTTTAATTTAATATTCAAAAAATGCTTTAGGGATATTTATTCTTATAAATTTTTCTAGAAGGTTCGTCTTGCAAGATCAGACCATGTAGCAGAAAGGAGAACGCTCGGTCTTATCTGTTAAACCTCTGAACCCAAAAACTTGCTGATGTGCTTGAAAGGAATGTTTCTTTTTTGGTTGCACTTTTTTAAAAAATTAAATTGCCCAAATTACACCTTTAATCATAGCAAGACATTGTGGGATTTTCAACTTTCTATTGGTAAAATAGGAAGTTACTGGGAAAAGCACAAAATCTCAGCTCAAAATTGGGATATTTCATCAAAATCAACTCTACATGCCTATTTTAAAAATTAACAGAAAATAAACCAGTTACAGTAGCCAGTTTCTGTAAAAAAAAAAAATTAAATCCTGCCATTAGTGATTGTAACAAGCAGTCATGTGACAAAATTTCAGGGACTGCAGACTGTGTTTACACAAAGCAGACAAAAGACAAGTCTGGGAACTAATTTAAAATGCAAGTACTAAATTATCTACAGTATGTGAAGTCACCTTTTACTCCCAGTATTGGTAACACTTATGTGCACATTAAAAAATGTTGGTAAATTAAATCTAAGAAAATTCAACTTTTGTTTATTCTTTTTCTGATTTATGGCATTCCAACTTGGCATTACTGCCCAAAAGAGATTTTTGGGTTTGCACAATTTAATTAGCTACTTAGTTAGCTTCTTTAAAAAGTTTACTATTGACATCCTTGGGATAGTGACATTTCAGGAGAATTGAAGACATTAGGTGATGAGAAAAAGGCTGACCTCTGCACTCTGCCTCTGCATCTTGTGCACCGAGCAGGACGCTGGGTCTTCTTCCCCCGACCCTTCTCGTTCCGACTCGCGTTCCCGCTTTCCTGTGATGCTGCCTCTGGGGTGCAGGAGTCCTGAATGTCACAGTTGTCAAGAAGAAAAACTTGGTCATTCTCACAGAGACTGTACTAATGTGGGAAATGAGAGCAGTGAGTTGGGCAAAGTGAGGTTTGGTTCGGGGACTGTTCTTGTGTGGCAGCAGTCTTATTAAAAAGATTATTTCTCAGCCTTAAATAAGCCATCATATTTTACACACTTGATAGCTCAGTGCTACATTAAAGACAGCTACCTGCGATCCTGCCTGCTTCTTACCTGGGTGCTGAGGCACAGCAAACTCATGGTAGAGTCGGCTGCTGGTGATGGCCTGGCTGGCATCTGGCACTGAGTGGTATCCTGCAGCAGACACAGAAAAGAAAGCTTTTGCAAAAAGGTTCATCAGTTGAGCCTTACACTCATGATAATTTAAGATAAGACCCACTAGGCCAAAAAAAGTTTCAACTCCACCGTGGCAAATATACATTCTCTTGGAATTCCTGTTTCCTCTATATGAACTACTGATTTTTTTCTCCACTAAATGGGAGGAAAGTCTTATCTCTTAACCCTCTGAACACTAAAACCCAACGGCAGGTGGACAGCCATGTTATGTCTTTAAACAAATTGCTAAAATTGCACCATTTATCAGCCACAAACTGTAAACAGAAAGAATTGCTGGAATTTTTAACTTTCCAGCAGTCCTTGAACTACTGATCGGTAATTCACCTTTAAGGAAAGTGAATCAAATCCCAGCTTAAAATCATGATATGTCATATAAAACATTTGTGTTTGGACTCTTTGGCTAAATAGTAGGCTGTGTTTACACACAGCAGGGAATGATATTTCACCAAAATCTTTTTATTCTATATGTCTCATTTAAAAAAAATCCAAAAATACACTGTTTGCAGTAACCAGATTCTGTAAAAATAACAACAATGGTGTGTGTGTTCTTTGGCACAACTGAAAAGTCATTAGTAGTGGCTCAGTTGTAACCAACCATGAAAACATTTCAGGGACTTTTCAACTGCAAGCAGTGAGTTAAAAAGGGACAGAAGGAAAAAAAAATCACCCAGAGTTTAGAGGGTTAAAGCCTGCAGCTCTTTGTGTACTGGATATGTTTCTGATCATTATCTCTTTCCAGGTACGCTGAGGCTGTATAAGTAAGGCACCTCAGCAGCTATCAATTTTATAAAACGATAGTCCATTTGTAGAACAATAGTGTTGTTGTGATTGATGAGTGTAAAAAGAGTTTATTGTTTCAAAGCAGTGAGCACAACTCGCAACAAAACACTGAATGTAAAATGTGAGAAAATCTAAGAAGAAACATTCCTGTCAGCTGTTGATTTACCATGCTGTTGCTGTTGTTGCTGTTGCTGTTGCTGTTGTTGCTGCTGCTGCTGATGTGGCAGCGGTTGTAGCCGTTGTTGCTTTTGTCCAACACCGCTAGGCGCAGTCTGTTCTTCACTATCAAAGTTAAGTAGAATGCTTCCGCTGCCGTTACCTGTTGCAACAGAGCTCCCCGACACTCCAGGCACTGAGAAAAAACGAAGAGTTAACGAAACCCTCTGTATGTAGGCTGGCATCAACTGTGACCTCAAAAAAATGTGTTGCAATGTTGTAAAATTGACTTACAGTGTGAATTGTTGTTGTTGTTGTTGGTCCCTGGCTGCTGCTCTCCAGGAGAGTAGGCCATCATTCCTCCGTTTCCATTCCCGTTGGTGGACGGCACTGATGCCAGCAGGCCTGAAATCAGAATTAGAATCTGTTTTATTGCCAAATAAATTGCATACGTTGCAAATCCAAGAAATTGCAACAGACACACTGCATATTTACAGAAGGAGACTAGTGGCTTCTTTGTGCACAGCAGACTAGTTAGTTCCCAGCAGCCTGCATGTACAGTGTTGGTAAACTATAGTGATTTCTGATACGCAGATGTTAAGCAAGTGAAGCATTGTGGCTACAGTTTTACTAATATTTTGCCTCCATGAGATGCACTGAATTGAGGTGAAGATTATTTTAGGTACTATTTTGATGCAAATTTGTACATTGGCAAAAATGTAGCACAACATGGCAGTGAAAGCAGTGCTTTGTGTATTAGAATTGTGATAAAGAGGCTAATAGTGATCTCACTTTTGTTCAGAATAATGGTGATGATCATATTGTTAATATTCGTGTAGCCCTAGTTAGTTGTATGGAAATATTTTGGCTCCACAAAGGCTGATGTTGACGAAAAACAGGGGAAAAAATGCACCGCAACAATCTGTATGACAAGTGCAAAGCGACATTGAAATATTATCCAAAGCAAGAAACTATTTCATGTGGTTTTGCCAGTGTTACACCATATGAGGTTTTCACAGTAAAAAGTTCAGCTTTTTAAAATTATTTTTTCATTCTATGCAGGTGCTCTCATTTGCAAAAAAAATGGCAATAATTCTAGAATCATTAATACTTTCCAAATAGAGCTATTCAATCATCTGGTGATGACGAACAGAACTCCTAAAATAGACACTAAATACACGCATCTTTTGATTTAAATACAATTATCATTTTTATATAAAATTACATAAAAGGCCAAGTTTTGCAATTTATTTTTCATTCATCCAACAAACTTTTAAGTTTGCCGTGAAAATGAAAGAAACTATCGATCTCTTACCTAGTCCTCTGTATCGGCTTAGTTGCTGGTAGATCTGCTTCATCCTCTCGATGTTGAGCCGACTCGCCTCTGCATGGTGCACCATGGGCTTCGGGTAATGGACGCCGATTATGCACTTGGCGGCTGCCTGCACGGACTCGGGAGCGTTCCACGGGTCGTAGATGAACTTAGCAGGAAAACCTCGGAGGACAGGTAAGTAACGTCTGGAAGCACAGGGAGACATTAGATATGCTGGCTTGTGTCAACGGGACGTGAAAGGTAAGAAAGTCAATCAGGAGTGGAAGTGACGCAGGGATGTAAAAGGTTATTAGGGGAAAAAACTTATCACATTGCAGAAATAAAAACAGATGTGAAAATATTTCTACAACTATCTTTAACAGCTACAACTACTTTAGTTATTTCAGCTATTAGTGTACAATAGTAAGCACTTGTGATGCATTTGAAATTCAGTACAACTGTTTTTTGTAATATTTTCAATATTTACGCATAAATCTGAGATACTTTTCAGCTTTTACTCTTGCTCAGAAAATTATAGCTTGATAATGGAGAACTCAGTTATTCTATAATCTAATTAATATAACACATTTCAGTTTTTACTTTGCAGCCCATGTGTGTACTGTAACTGATAAGAGCATGCTGGTCTTCAGTACTTCATGCTTACAAGTATCATGAAAAATAGCTGCTACAAAATGAAAGCTACAAACAACCACAACACTGCACAGTATGGCTACAGTACATGAGAGTATGAGTACAAAATCACTGCTTTTCAAACTCTTCTATGAACTTTTGGAGAGTCTGGCACCGACGTAAGTTACCGTTGCAGTGCACAGTGAGGACTGTAGTTCCAAACGTGGTAAGAAAACGAGGGGCTGTGGTCCCAAACAACATTTACTGTAAGTTAGTGTGATAGCAGCCACACCGCGGACAGAAAACAAAAATGAAAAAGAAGTGTGATCCTCCAAGAGATGAAGCCAGTAAACCTTTTCAAGATCTCATAGTACCATTCCAAACCTCCAGCTTGTTTTGTTTCCCTTTTGGGCTGTCGTGGATTTGCTCCGAGTGACAAAGAGAGGCCACCTACCTACTGCGCTTGGTCCGACCTTACCGAGTCCGAGGAGGGGGAGACATACAGGACAGAGAAGGGGGGCGAGTGGAACTGTGGAACTGTGGGAAGCGGCACAGTGCAGCGCCGAGAGGCAGAGAGAGAGGGGTGGGGGAGGTGTGGGGGGCGGGGCGACGGACGGCGCTCCGCTTGCTACGGAGATCACACCCCGTCGCTAAAGAGATCCCTGCCGATTGGGACGATGATGCAAGGAGACGTCTACTGTAACACGCAGTTAGAAAGCAGAGTGTATTGACCCTCACCCGCCCACAGCCCTCCCCCCACCCACCCCAACCCAACCCCGACCAGAGCAGGTGTATGGTGGAAAAGTTCTGCCCTCGAGAAATCTGTTCTGTTTTCTTTCTTCTTTTTTCCCCCTGTACACTTAATAAAATATAAATATATATATATATATGCATTAACATCTTTCTAGTGTTGGGCTGTCCTTTGATCTGCTGGTAAAAAAAAATAAATAAATACTACCCTATATCTGAATGCTTGTAGGTTCTCGCTCAGCGTCCACCTAAAAGTGTTCTTAGTTAACATCAGTCTGAAGGCAAATGACTTAAGTTAAATGTCTGCTGAAGATAATGTTGGAAGTTATTTGTCGATGACAGAAGTCTTCCATTATACCTCACAGCTCCAGGCCCCCACCCTCCCCCCAACCTCCCACCGACCTCCATCCCCCATGATCAGACAGCGGTGGACTGAGAAAAGAGCTCATGCCTGCTCCCCCTGTCCCTCAGACTGTAGTGGTTGTCTTTTAAGTGGTCAGCTGGCCCAAAGGCCTCCCTGCTGACTGTCCCCTCCCACAGCCACAGCACCACACTCTAGGCTGGCCCACTAGGGAGCCCCCTCATTTCACCAAAAGGGACCACAACCCTTTTGCCAGGAAGACCCACGACCTGCCAGTAGCAAGCGGTCCTACAGAGGGCAGTGGGTGATGTGTGAGAAGTCTGTGGCGAGTGCGTGCAAGGCGGAGTGTGTGAACAGATGCATATTATTATTTTGCTTTTATGAGAGAATACGAATGGCAGAGGTGGGACATTCAGGTGCAACAGTAAACTCAATTTAATCTCAGTGTTGTTTAAAATCATGTAATTCCCCAATTGTCGGTATTAGATGTATACTGTAAAATATATGTAATGATTTAATAAAATATTATATCAAAAAATATATAAATACATTAGACAGGTTAATCTCCCTAAATAATACTATTGTAGGGTTAAGCCACAATTTAATATAGGTTCCATAATTTATAATACTGCAAAATCTAGCTTTATTATGGCATTAGCTGGGTTTAACTTCCACAAATAATAGTGTCAGCCTAAATATGTATAATAGTTAAGTAAAGTAGTTTTTTATGTCATTTTACCTAATACGTAAATTACTAAAATGGTATAATCACACCATAAATAGCACTACAGAATCTCAGCTGCCATGTTCAGTCTTTTTTGGTTACTTTCCTTAAACCAATCATAATTCTTTTTACTGGAAGGCACTTTGGGTCTTTTTGTGCTGCATCTAAACACAGTTTTGCGCTATACGTGTATATGCCTGACAGACATGCTAATAAAGTAAAATATATGTATGTCATGTGCATGTGTGTGTCTGCTTCCTAGTCCCTATATTAGCCAACCACTGCTCCAGGTCTGCCTGAACCGGCAGGGCTGCATTCACATAAGCAGAGCACCACTGAACATTTCACAAAGGGCTGGATGAGGGGCTTTGCCCAGCGTCTGGACAATAGACTGGCTCGCGTGACATGGCGCAGGTCGCGAGTACCGGCGCCAACCGTGCAACACTGCGATGGCAGAGCTACAGCTGGCCCAACGCCTCTCCTCACTACCCTCCGGGGAATGCTTCATAGTCCTCTACCTAACGAATGCAGGTAAGGCGTATGCATTTCCCTACCAAGCGGTCAGAATCCCTTTTGACGAAATGAGACGCTACCGAGTAACAAACCTGCCCAGAGGGTGCTGCTGGGGCGCGAGCGAAGTCCTGTCCCTCAGGGTTGCACAGGTAAATAAAAAACAAGCGGCCAACGATTTCTTAACTCGATGCCCGATTTCCATCCAAGGCAGCCATGGCCAGAACCCTGGCTGCACCTGGGTGGAGGGGCGTGAGAACGGCCAATCACCTTAAAAGCAAACAGCTACAATCTACGAAGGGGAGAGGGATAGCTGAGCTTTTCTCCCAATCCCCCAACAAACAGATGAGCCAAAAACACAAACACAGAGCCACATCCAGAGAAAGAGAAGAATTAATCTACGCCTCTGCAGTAAAAATCATCTGGTGGCAACAGTTATACTGTATATCTAAAGATGCGCACGTGTACACAACCACCAAACATTCACAAACAATTAAAAGGCACGCAAAGAGGTACACTGTGAACACTGAAATTATTACAAAAGGCATGCCTGATTCCAAAAACTAAAGTGCTGAAGTTTAACAGAAAAGAAAAGGACCTGATGGGCAAAATAAAACGGAGGAGGGAAGGATGTTCATTGTCTTTCATTCACTTACCCAGAGATCTGGAGGTCCCCCTTTATCCCTCCATCTCTCTCTCTCTCTCCCTCTGCTTTTGTCAGGTAAACTAAACCTTTGATGTTGTAGAAGCCGTGTGTGTGTGTCACTGTATGAGTGTGTATTCTCCAGACACTTTAGTATCCGAGGTATTTCATTAACTGTGAAACATTGTGGGAGATAATCAGGTACATTACTCACATGTAATCCTGTGACAAACAAATCTAAAAATATTACTCTGCTAAAAACAAAGTGTTCCCTGAAGTTGCTATGAAATACTAAATCTCCTTTGAGAAGCTGAAACCTGCCTTCATCAGGTAAACATGGATGTGAACAGATATGTATCTGGTCCTGTGTTTATACATGCATAGCTGAGGTGCTTCCTGCAGTCTTTATTATATATGTGTCGTCCAGAGAGACAGAGGGAGGAAGGGTGCCATCCAGGTGGTTGAGTCAGCTGTTGGCACCAAGGGGCGATGCCAGGAAAGGTACCCACCTAATGAAGTCCCCGTTGGGGTCGGTGCGCCGGCCGAAGCCCACGGGGCAGTAGCAGTGGAAAAACTGCTGGAAAAATGAACTGCAAGACAGCCACATCCAGCTGCCTGCGTTCACACTCCAGTCTGCGTCTAGAAGTAGCTCTTCAAAGACCTGCAGCAGCACAGAGAACACGAACTTTAGATACCTGTTTTCAACTTGATGCAGAGGTTTTCTCAAAATCCCATTGTGTCTGAGATTATGAGTTTCAGGTTCTTAAGGAAAATTATATTATTATTATTATGTAAAGGCCAACCACGGTTCTGCAGCATCACTGAAGTTCTGGGGGACAGAAAAAATCCTCCCTTCTGCTAGACACGGTGACATCTTAAACTCACTGCTCTGCAGAGAAGCATACTGAATCCTCACAGTGGAGTTGTTAGGCATTCATGAAGAACCAAATTTGTCATGCTTCCTCCAAGTTGTTAAACTTGACAGATCTTTATATTTGTACTTCTGTACCTTTTTTCCTTGTAACTTTTACACAGTGTTGTCCCTTTGATATAAAAATTATTTGATTTGTCTTGTTTCCTCTGGTTTGCCACCTTTAACGGCTGTTTGTTGGAATGTCCCGATCAAGGCTTTTTTGTTTTTTGGGTTTTTTTTGCACTGATCTGTGCATTGCCTCTCATGTCAAACACAGAAAAAGCACATGGGGCAATTTTTACAGGATATAGTAGCTACTTACAGATTGGACTGTATGTGTAGGTGAATATTCCTATGTTGAGCTCAGTGAGTGGTCATAGCACAGGATTTCTGGAGAATTTCGAAACTCCCTAGTATGTTTGGGCTCGGTTGATGGAAAACTTGTAAAAAGCAAAGCTCCTTCAAAGTCCTGCAGCGACTACTCTAGTTACAGTTCTTTTATTTAAAGAATTGTAAAGGTGTGGATGGCTGAGAATCTCTTTGTACAGTCTCTCCTCTAAACAAGCATTTGTTTTTAGCACTGTCTGCAGTGCGGACTGTCTTTGCGTTCCAAATTTTGGGCTGCCGCGTACCCTTGTTGACTTTGGTTTCCAACGAAATTTATGTCACACAGGCCCTTACAGGCCCTTGTAGACACAACAGAACAGTAAAAAATAGACCGCATCATTCCAGGAAGTAACTGCAATTAAAACAAAGAGTCGCATTAAGTGTAATTTTAGTGGAAGTAGTTAAGGTTATTTGGGTATTTGTTTGACAGCCAAGTTCATCTACTCCTACACTACATCTTCTCTCTACAGCTTCCCTCCGCCCTGTTGTGTAATTTTTTGCCACCTCACCTTCATTCCTTCCTCCCAGCTGATCCACAGGTCCCCTCTAGTGAGGAAACAGGCCACTGCATGCCTGGCTAGATGATGGATCCAACCCTCCTGCCTCAGCTGAGTCATGATGGCGTCTATCCAGGGAAAGCCTGTCTTAGCCTCAGCCCACTTGGCAAGAGCCTCTGGATTTTTGTCCCAGGGAATGCGGACACAGATGGGGTTTCCTTCCATCTTGTCAAAGCGAGGGTTGTTGGTCGCTGCGGTGTAGAAGAACTCACGCCACAATAACTGGCCATACAGGGAGAGCGGAGGAGAGCTGTTCTTTTTCACCTGGAGGAATTTAAACACAGTAACCACAGAAATCATTAGGTCAAAAAGACACTAACGGCTAAATTTCCATCTACAATAGATCATGTGCCTCAGGAATGAGTAAACCAATTTTTTCCCCTCATATTTCTCAATGTATTTCTGTTTGTTAATGAAAATTTAAGTGTGTGACACCCTCTCCTAATTATAAACTTGGTTTTGTCCTGTAGTTCCCAGGAGCCAACAATGACGAAGAGGAATACAGCCCATGGCAGTATTACAGGCAGTAAATTTACTTTGTAGAGTGACTGGAGCTTTTCTTCACATTTCTGTGAGAGACTGTCAGAATGAAAACTGCAGAGTTCAAAAGCCTCATTTCATGTTTAGTCCATCTAATTTACTGTACTTAAAATACTTCATTTTGATACACCTGGACACATCATCAGTGATGCCTCTGGCTGTCACTGGGTAATCCATGCCTTTCAACACCATACACGTCACGCCTGCTCGTGTCCTGGTATCGCTACACCACCCTCAGGTATCTATTGCACAACACAATACTGCCTGTCAAGACACAGCTATTAATATAACTCAGACAGACTAAAACCTGTTAGAATAATGTCTAAAACTATAATGCGGTTCATGTTTCATTAAATGAAATTCAGAATTTTGCAGAAACATAAATAAAACCTGCTGAAGTCCTGTCTGTGGCCCACAGCACACTGTTTCAGAGTCTTTCCTTTGACTTTAATAAATACCTGCAGCATCACACAGCAGCAGAAACCATTAGTACTTCTTTAAACTGAGAGTGATGTGCTCATTTATGCACAGCAGCGGTAACGTCATCTGACGTAATGCCTATGTTCATCCGCACATGTACACATGCCAACGAGCACATAGACACTGAACAGCCAGCTGTGTCACACAGTCTGATTACTCAGGTGCTGACTTATACATGTTTTGAGCCTCTGCTACTCTGTGGGATATTCCAAAAATATGAAAAACGAATCAGTAAAAAACTTAAGTCTATCAAGCCCATTTAAAGTAATCCAGTTTATACATACAACGAAAGTAATTATCCAAAGAAATAAATAAGCCTTAGGCAGCACGGTGATGCGGTGCTTAGCTAGAAAGTCCTGGGTTTGCTTCCCAGCTTGGGGTTTTCCTGTGTGAAATTTGCATGTTGTCCCTGTACCTGTGTGGGTTCTCACTATGTCCTCCTGCTTCCTCCCACAGTCTAAAGACATGCTGAGGTTAACTGGTAATTCTAAATTGTCTGTAGGTGTGAACGAGAGTGTGCAAGGTTGTCTGCCTCTCTGTGTGGGCCTGTGATAAACTGGTGACCTTTCCAGGGTGAAACCTGCCTTCGCCCTGAGTCAGCTGGGATAGACTCCAGCCCCCCTGAAACTCTACAGAGGATTAATAGTGTATAGAAATAAATGGGTGGATGTATAAATAAGTCATTACACAATCCTTAAATCACTAAACTGGTGCACATCTTCTTAAAATCCATTGAGAATTTTCTGAAAGTATGTGTACGTTTTTGTTGTTTAGCTGCTTTGACTGAATGACTGACATTAGCTGAATCGGATGCAGATGAAACTAAGTAAGCATTAAGTATGGACACCAATCAGGCATAACATTATGACCACTTGCCTAATATTGTGTTGGTCCCCCTAATGTCCTCAAAAATGCTCTGAACCATTGGGCATAGACAAGAGGACCTCTGTGGGTGTCCTTTGGTGTCTGGCACCAGGACACTGACAGTGGATCCTTTGGGTACTCGCCTCTGTCAATCAAACTTGTTCCACTGCATCCTGTTGATGCCTGATCAGAATGGGGTGTAGGAAGTTTGGAGGTCAAATCAACATGTTGGGCCATTGTCATGTTCCTCAACATGTTCCTGATTGTTTGATGTTTTTTCCATGTGGTGGGGTTCATTTTCCTGTGGGGGTAGGCCAGTGACATTTGGGATTTCCATTTGCATGAGGGAGTGTGTTTGTTCTGGGACAATGTTTATTTTGGTGTCTAAGTCTCATCAACATGGATGTCACAATCCAAAGTTTTCCATCAGAACACCACGTAGTACCAATATGATCGGTGTTATTCACTTCACCTGTCAGTGGTCACAGTGTTGTGGCTGATCGGTGTATAATTATACTATAAATGCACTTCGTAATTGTTTAAAAAAGTGCAATGTAAATAAAGCTGAATAAAGCTCATTATTGCTGTGATGTACACAAAAACACTAGGCTGTCCTCAGACAGGCCCTCTATCGTCGCTTCCAGTATCTCCACACATCTGACCAGCTCATCAGTACTTTGCGCTCCTGCATCTTTCTTGAGTACATCCACATATGTTCATGTTGGACAACCTCGTGACCAGTGCCTGTGTGTTGGTTCCCACAACACCACTTTGCCGGCTGGCTGTTCTTGATGTCTTTGACAATGTCCTGCTAGTCTCATCCTCCTAGCTGCTCTTTTCTCACTCACCCTTGGTGTTCCCTCATACAAAATCTTGTTGGTATATATTTATAGACTTATATTAACATTGGAGGCCAGAATGGTCACAAAATATTTTCCACACTTCCTACAAGAATAAGAAATATCTTTGTTGACAACAGTTGGCATTGTAAGAGTTGGAAGCAGACCTTGCGATAGAGGTCGGTGAGTTTGAAGTAGAAGAGGCGACAGGAGAGGCAGCCAAAGCGCAGGTAGGGGCTGAGCCCTGTAGGGCTGGCCAGTAATGAGTTGGCATTCATCCTGGGACGCTCAAAATTGGCCACCCACGCCTGGAAGAAAAGAAACAGACAAAAAGAGGGGAAAATACAGAATGGGGGAGCGATAAGAATTAAAGAGACACAAGACACAATTGTAACAAACTACTAGAAAAGAATCAATTAAGGAACGTGTCAATAGCCAAAAAATTATACAATATTGACTTTTTGTTCAGTGTTGGATTAAGGGTCGACTGATTATCAGCCGATTATTAAATACAATTTTAGGTAATGTGCAATAATTTTTAACTGATTCCTAAAAATAAATGTAAAAATGCACTACTCTGACTTGGATGTGGGGCAGCACGTTGATGCAGTGATTAGCATTGTGGCCAGCCAGAAGGGTTTAAACCTGGTGTTCTGTGAAGGCCTTTCTGCGTGGAGTTTGCATGTTTTCTCTGGCTTTCTCCCACAGCTCAGGGGCATGTATGTTAATTGTCGATTCTACATTAGCTGTAGGTGTGAGAGTGACAGTGCATGGGTGTTTGTCTCTCTGTGTGGTGCTGTGATGGACTGGCGAACAGTCCAGAGCATACCCTGCCTCCCGCCCGCCCTTCGACCCTGCTCAGGATAAAGCTGATGGGTGGATGCTCAGATGCATCCACCTTTCTCTCTATCAATGTGTTCCTATATATACATGAATAGACAAAGGCATTTCAACAAAGTGCTCTGTTGGAGTTTGTATTTCTACGAATTCTGACACTATGATTTTCATTTATTTCGTTCCAAATATGGACCCCGATGCTGGATGTCACTCAATTACTGTGTATTAGTTTGCAAAAGTAGGTGTAATACTGTTCTAAATAGTTTTGGTTACAGAGACTGATTCATTTGAAGATCTCAAGTATTTTAGGGCATTTCATTGTTAAAAGTCATTTAACAAACATTACAAAAATAAATACAGTAAAAACACTACAGTCAAAACAATCACTGTTTATAAGAGTGTTTTTAAGTTATAAACTTAGAAAATGGAAAAAGAAGACATTGGAGGTGTTTTCTGATTGACATGCAGCCTTCTGCTTGTGGTGCAGTACTGACCTTCCTCTCCAGATGGCGCTCTATCCTGGTCAGAGCCTCAGTCTCCCCACCCGGCCATACAGCTGATGGAAGGCCCTCTGTGTCGAAGCCTGAAAACATTCATCTGAATGAGCTTCCTCATCACTGTAAAAAAAGCTGCTTTATATTAAGTCACTTGTATGTTAAATGAGCCAACAATGCTTCAGTTATGTGAGCAGTTACGTGACCAACGCTTTATTAAAATCTTATACAACATACCCAGGCACTTGGAACGTGCTCTTAGCTGCTTTTAAATCCTAAAATCCATCCCCTGCCATGTCTAATTGGTTGGTTAGAAAGCTGCAATCAAGAAACTGGTTGGTGACCTTTTTGTCTTTGGATTATGTTTTTCAGTTTATTCACACAAACTTCCCAAATGGTAAAATTTGCTGGGTAACAGTTGCATAATAGCATTCAACCGAGGAAGCGTTGTGTTATCAGTCTTACAGTGCATGACTCCTTTGTGAGAGGGACAGTGGAAAAACACAATGACTTATCCCACCATGCTGTAGCTGAACATCACAAGTTGCCTCATTACCTTTAAATAGACACCTGAAATCTCTCCTGTGGACAAGCGCTGTATGGTTGATTGTCAAGTGCTTTTTAACATAGCATTCACCTGACTTACGGTTTGGTTGTAATTAAAAACCCACTAAAACTGCAACAGAACATAACTGTCATGATATAATGTCGCTAATGTCAACTTTATATTTGCTTGAAATCCCTGGTAGCCACTAGACAAACTCTAATTGATTATTGAAGGGTTCTTGTTCAATCTAAAAAAAAAAAAATATGTACCTTTCACTTGCATTTATGTCTACATTTGACTTTCTGGGTGTTCTTTGCTCTTGTCACATTTTTTACAGGCTCACTTTTCACTGTAATATGAAGTCCTGAACCTCTATGGACATCGCTTAAACCTGGCTAGAAGTAGAGAGAACTCAAAAATGTCTTCTGTGCAGTACAACACATTTCTAATTTATCATAACAAAGGAAAATATTAAAGATTAATTTAAACCTTCTGGAATCAACATGTACCACATTTTTTGCACCCACAGATGTTACCAATACTGGAAAAAAGTTCCAGAATTTTTGTCACTTGACTGTTGGTGACAGCAGAGTCACTAATGACTTCACAGCTCTGCTAAGCATCATGGAATTTTCTTTTTGCTTTAATGAATCAGGTAAGAACAAGTTGTTTCGACAATGTTTTAAATGAGTCACGTAGAATAATCTTATTTAAATGAAAAATCACAATTCTAAACTTAGATATGGTTCATTCCCCCGAAAGTCAAACTTGGTGAGTTCAAGGTCCATCAGAAAGTTGAAAATATGATGATTCTCTCTCTCATCACAGTTTCTGGCTCTGATAAATGGTATGATTTTGACGACTGTTTAATGACACCATTCCATTCAAACATGCTAGTGGGCTACAACTGTGAACAAACTTAGCTTAGGTCTGTAAAGATTCTCAGTCACCCAGGTCATGGTTATCCTTGTGGTTTCAATCGTAGCATCTGAATTTGCTTGAGTTTCTCGAAGACATTTCACCTCTCATCCAAGAGGCTTCATCAGTTCGAAAAAAAAAAGAACTGACGGAGCCTCTTGGATGAAAAACTTGGCTTATCTTACTGCCTTTTTCAATCTCCAATATCTTTGGTTTCTGTGCTTTGCTAGAAATTTCCACAGTGCAATGCCTTTTCACTGAGACATGCGTAGATTAAAGTTAGCATGGCACTCTGTAAAGGGAAAAAAAAACTAAATGTGTATCATGAAAGTACAACCACAACACCTGCTGGTAAGTCTAGTGTAAGCTAAGTAAGTGGCAAGCTATTTTGTGCAGGTGCTGTGACTGTTCGGCTCCTGGCAGGTGACCCATAAAGTCTATTAGGGACACTGTATCCAGGTGTGAGGAGCAGATGGCAGCAGCACTGACAAGACTGTGAATGAACACTGGCCTTCTGTGAAAGGAAACAAGACATCTCGCCTGAGTGAGGATAAGAAGGCTAACATGTTGTCTGGTTAATTTAGGAGCCACATAACAGCTTGTGTGGAATAATCTTGTACAGAAAGAGTCCAGACATCTGCACCAATATATTAAGAGAACTAAAGCCGTAAATATCTCACATGTTAGTGAACAGGTCGCACAGGTGTAAGTGGCAGATGGCAGTTAAGTGAATGAATGGACTGTAGCCTTCTGTGAATGGAAACTAGACATCTGGACAGAAACTTCTAGAAGGTGAACCTGTCACCTGATTAATCTAGTTGTAAAGGTTTAGATGAGATGTAGTTTTAAATAGAGAGACTGCGCTGACACTTTGAGGAGGGTTAACACGTACAGTTTTAATTATGGAAGGAATTTTTGTTTCTCTCTTAATCAGTCAGCCTCATTCTTTATATTGGACCAGTTATTATCATCACTAAAAGCATGTCTTCTTTTCTGAACATTCAAACTCTGCCAGCAGGTTTGTTGTTTTTACGAAATAGCCAGAATTACACTATGTGTGGAAGCCAAAACCTGAATTGTTGGATTGTGGACTTTTCAACAGCCCCTGAACTACTCATCAGTGATGTGCTAATCGGTTCCATAATCACTGTATTCTACATGTCCTAGTGTAAAATATTGCCAAAAATAAATCCTTTGCACTCATCACATTCTGAAAAAAAATTCCGTACGCCTCCTTGCAACTGGAAAACAATTAGTGACTCTGTTGCAACCAACAGTCTTGTGACAAAAATTAAGAGATCCTTAGTCCTGTACTGAAGGCTGTGATTACATAGAGGGATATGACACAATACAATATCTATCGTATTTAGACCCACCATATTTTGCTCAATTACAAATGTGGTCACATGGCAAAATGTTGCACATGTTGAGTCCATTTTTTATATATAAAAGATGTAATCAAACAATTTTAAGTTCAGTTTTTTTCTTGTTGATGATTTATGGCAATATGATTTTATTATACTGCACAAAGACATTTTTCAGTTCTCTCTACATCCAGCCATGGCTGTGCTATTTAAAAAGAGGTACAGAACTTTATCTTGCCCAGAAACTACTCCGGTTCCAGAGTGTAACAGACATGAACTGAAGCATCATTTTATTAAATGAACACTACTGCTTAAAATTTTCCACTGCTGGAAGCTCAGAATTCATCTTCCCTACTGCATTGCTGCTAGTGACTTTTGTCACATTTCTAGTACTTCTTGCCACTGAAGCTCATAGTCTGCGTCTTCTCCTCCTGCAGCCTACTTACATAAGTTTTCTTGTAAAGTCTGTACGTGAGTGTCTATTTGTTTTCTCACCCAGCTCCTCCAGGGATGGGACCCCATACTTGTCTCCGTGGTCCTCAGAGATCGGGGTGATGCAGCGACCCATCAGTGTGTCCGACAGCGTCTCTACAGGCATCTCAGGAGGATCCAGTCGACTGATCAGGGTCTGGAAACGCTTGTAGGTGAGAGGAGGCTGTCCACCGTTTAGTTCTATGATCCTGACAGGTGCAGAGAGAGGGACTGGTCACATTTGAACTCAAACTCAACTGGTGGACAAGTGTGATGAATGATGATAGAATGTATAGGAAATAAGACTCCTAACTTTAGACAAGATGAACCATCACCTTGGTGCACAACAGTTTACCCATTAAAATAGTATGTTTACACGGATTAGTTTGTGTGTGTGTTGTTGTATTCCTCACTTGTCCAGGTCGTAGAGGGTGTGTGATATTTTGACGATGACCTCCACCCCTGCCTCCATGGCCAGCTTCTTGATGGCAGCGTCTCTCTCTTTCCCGAATGGCTCAGAATCATATTCAAAGGTCAGCCGAGAGATCTTCCACTCCTGAGACAAAGAGAGAGAGAAATTATATTTTTAACATCAATATTTCCAAGAGCACTAAGTGACGTGTTTATCTGATCAACATGCAATATTAAATTCACAGTAAGATAACAGTTTGATAAACAACTTTGTTTAAATAAGGCTTTCAGAAATGTTAATTTTCTTTCAATGCTGACCTTAAAGAGCCGCGGGAAAACATTGGCTGGTTGGCCCCTGATGACAAAAAGGCGGGAGTTGAGCTTCCGAAGGTTGGCATCCAGATCCTCCAAACACTGGAGGAGGAACCTGAAAGGGAAAGAAGGAGGAGATACTAAAACATGTATTGCTGATGCACTGATTACACTCCAAAGTCATGAAGCACACAAAGTTTTGCTACGTCTGCTTAACCTACTGAACCCCAAAACCCACCGGCAGATTTAAAAGGCATGTTGTCTTTACAAAATCACACCATTTGTCAGACACAGAAACTGTAAGAACAAAGAATGGCCGGATTTTTCAACTTTCCCATGGACCTTGAACTACTTGTTGTTCCATTGGGAAACTTAAACAAACCCAAGCTTAAAACTTTTCATCGAAAATGTCATCAGAATCACTTTATTTCGCATGACTTCTCTAATATTTTGCCAAAAACAAACATTTACTCAAACCAGATGTTTTTTTAAAAAAAAAAAAACTGAAAAAACTGCTCTCCTCTGCGCAAGCACAAAGCCATTAGTGACTGGGCTGAGAACCAACAGTGACAGACATCACAAAAATTCAAGGACTTTTTTGCCCAAACTGCAGGCTCTGTTTACTCATTAGCGAAGTAAAGGTCAAAGAAATTCAACTTTTGTTTTTTTCCTTATGATTTATGGCATGATAACTGTGTCATGTTGGACAAAAGACAGATCTCAGTTCTCTCTCCATCTATCCATGGTTGTCTCGTTTCCATAGAGGTGCAGGACTTCACACTGAAGTGAAAAATGAACTCACAGTGGGTAAAAATGTGACGTTCTCTTTTGTTACCTTATCACACAAATTAAAGTTGTTTTTTTTTTTGTTTTCACTTTGTTTACTTTTTACTCTCAGATCCTTCACTTTATTGCATTTTTTATTTGCAGTTGTTTGTTTGGCACTAACTTGACGTCATACTATAAAAAAGGTCTGACAACAAAAGAACATCGCCGTGTTTTGTATGGTAACTGTGCTGGAATAGCATATGCTAAAAATAGAAAGTGATAACAGTGTGTGTGGACATACAGGGTATGTGTGTGTCTGTGTGTTTTTTTGGGCTTCAATGACGCAAATGACCACCAAGTGAGAACAGAGTTTCCAGACACGTTTGAAGCTTTATTGGATCTGGCAACATCAGAACAACAAAATAAAATACCAAACTATCAAACTAATGATTCACCTCTCTGCATTAAAAACAGAACTAAAAAAGTCTGTTGCTTTATCTGTCGCTATTGGTAACTCCAGGACAGATGTGCAATTTAGTCTTACAGCTCACCTTATATTAACACTTCCTACTTTGACTGGTAGTCCAGAATGGCAGTTACAAAGTTCAAAGTTATTGGCAACAGAATAACTCAAATGTGAATAAATGAATATGATTTTTTTAGAATCATAGTAGCAGTCTTCATTAGCTCCACTGTAACCAGCTGTCACATTAAAGTAATTTCTTAAACATTAACCCTCCTAACCCAGAGTTGTCTGGGAATTTTTGCTGCGATTACATTTTTACTCGCTGTGTGATCAAATTTACGACAATATTAATTCCTGCACCTCTAAGGAAACAGCACAACAGTGGCTAAAAATACAGAAACTCAAAAATGCCTTCTTGTGCAGGTGTTACCAGTACTGGAAAAAAATGGTTCCTCTACATATTTTAACTATTTTATTAGCTACATTATTAAAATTTGTTTGTATACTTATCTCTTGTCTGCTTTATGTAAACACAGTCTGCAGTTCAACCCAGTTTAGCAAAAAAAAAAAAAGAACACTGATGATTTTTTGTCATGTAAATGTAGGTCAGAGCGGAGTCTGCCGTCATGGCCTCTCGAGAGGAGCACATAGTTTCTTGTATTTTACAGAATCTGGTCATAGCAAACAGCTTATTTTGGATACATCTTTAGATGACACGTAGAATAGAGTAATTTTGATCAAATATTATGATTTTAAGCTTAGCTCTGGTTAATGTTACCGACTGAATGGCACTTCACAGATGAGTAGTTCAGGGACTGCTGAAAATTTCAAAGCCTGATGATTTTGGAATCTGATAAATGTTGGCGATTTTGTAAAGACAACATATCTTTCAATCCTGAATGTGGGTTTTGGGGTTCAGAAGGTTAACTAGAAGAAATGTAGTGATGACAAACTGGTCCAATATAAAGAATGAGGCTGACTGATTAAGAGTGAAACAAAAATCCCTTCCATAATTAAAACTGTACGTGTTAACCCTCCTCAACGTGTCAGTGCAGTCTCTCTATTTAAAACTACATCTCATCTAAACCTTTACAATTGGATTAATCAGGTTCATCTTCTGTGAGTTTCTGCCCAGATGTCTGGCTTTCATTCACAGAAGGCTACAGTCCATTCATACACTTAACTGCCCTGAGCCATCTGCCATTCAGACCTGTGCGACTGTCTCACTAATACGTGAGACAGTTTGGTTGTACACGGTTTATTTTCAGCAAATTTCCATCAATGCATCAATACTTACAGTCCACTTATACAACTTACATTACTTTGAAATATGTTGCTTTGTATCATGACTGCTTTTATTTTTGGTACTTTAAGTATAACTTGATTCTAGTTTTGTAGTTTTACGAAACAAAAAATGGGAATGTATACCTTTTACCAGTATGTCTATGCTGTGGTATCGGTACTTTTATGCAAATAAGCTTTAGGATACGCATCAAATTGTAGTTCAAAGTAAAAGCACTTTCAACTTGTGCAGGCAGACCTTTGACTAACTTGGTATTATTGACAAACTTTCATCTCATCTTCATGCATTCTTAACATACCCCCAGAGGTTTTACAGCGATGTCATAATCTAAAGTTTCAACTTTGTCACTGTGAAAGATAGTCTGTTTTGCAAAACCAAGGCCCTTTTGATAGCATAATATTTAATGAATTATTTCATGTTTGATAAAACAGTATAGTTTTTGTGATACGACAATGGAAATAGCAATGGCAGCGTCTTGTCCTGCTAGTTAGAAAGACTTCTCTGATGGCAGGCTGCCTGGTATTACATGGAAATTTCCTCCCCAACAGTACTGCCAAACTGTTTTTGGGTCATGAGTGAGTGAGTGTTTCCTTGGCTTGTGGAAAGTTACATTGGTGAGGCAGGATGAAGGAAGCATTCTGACTACATTCTGATCTAAATTATACAAAGTTTAAAGGTCAAATGAGCAACTGCAGAACATTCAGCCTCCTCTTTGCAAGGCTTTACTGAATTTAATACTGTAAATTACTGCTTTTTGGGTACTTGTATTTCAGTTGCGCTATGGCTGCAGACACTGATGGGTAACTAATTACCATGAATTTATCACTATGGTTACCATCTATTTAAGCGATGGTAACCATAGTGTTTCATATAAAACTGTGTCAGTTTTCTCTAGCTGATACATCTGCAGGCATACTCAGGGATAAAATGTAATTCCTCCGGGATCACGAAACCACAATTACACTAACCTTAACACATACACTGGAGCACGGTACATCAAGTGGTACACGTGGCATAAGATGTACAGCAACATCAGATTATCAGATCACAGTACAAGAGCAGCGTAAAGTTACAGCATACGTCACAGTATGTATGTTCCCAACACGTTTGGAACTGATTTTACAATTTCATCGATTTATGAAGATTATGTCTTTTTGCACAACTGTTGCCTCAAATCACTGAGCACTGAACGGAAAGAAACATGAACTTTTGTTTTGAACAGCTCATCTGTGACATGCTGTTTGATCAGAAATCTTAAACAATTTTGGAATTGCCCACTCATCTTGATCTTTGGGATCCCTCCCACAGATATCACCATCTCTGCATCACAAGAGAAAACAATAGCCTTCACCTCATTAATGACTTATCCTTCTCCAGCGCAAATCGGACAAGCCTCCTTCTTTTAACAGCTGGATTAAGGAAATGCTTTCTATACTGCAGCTAGAAAAACTGAGATACTGTAGAGCCAACTGACAGGAAAACTTTAGAGCGACCTAGTGGCTTTTCTTTGAATATGTGAAAATTCTGTGTCCATCTTAAAATATTCATATTACTTTGTCAGTGCAATTTATGATGCTATACAGTCAAGGCCTGTGTAAGAGAAGGAGAATTTGTTTGATCTGTTTTTTTTTACTTTCCATGCCGACCTAATAAGTACATGTGTACTTGTATGTTTATAGATTCATTCATTTCAAATTCATGGTCATAATAATTATGATTATTGTATCATTTTTTCTTGCCAACAGTTTTTTTTAATGTAAGTCAGGGGGTCAGTGGGAGAAAGGAATTTATTTTTTTATTTTGTAAATGTAAACAAACAAAAATTATAAATAAATTGTTCAAAAAAAGAAAACTTAACCAAACCTAGGCTTCAAATTGTGATATTTCACTCCACATGTCTCATGTAAAAACATAAAAATTCTGCGCTTCTGGTCGCAACCATGAAACTATTAAGAGACTTTTTTGAAAATCAGAGAACACAGAGGTGGAAAAAAAAATACATATGTGGCATCACTTTTTTGGGTACTAGTAACACCTGTAACCAAAAACGTTGTACATGCTGATTCCAAGTTTTCTTTATCCACGTAGTGTTTTTTAATTCACAAAAGTGATGAGAGTTCTTTCTACTAGCCGTACTTCAAGCCATGGTGCACTGCTTCCATAGGGGTGCAGGACTTTATATTGCAGTGAAAAACAAAATATACACAGAAAGGACACAGCTGATATGTGAACCTAAGAGACTATTAAGACTCTCGTAAAAGGCTCCTAATCATTGCTATTCCTCAGTGTGTTCCCACAACCTGCATGCTTGCCCAATAGAAATGCTTCATCAGAGGACAACCTGTTGAGCAGCACCAGTCTAGACTGTGTTTCAGTTGTGTCTGACCCGCAGTCCTGATTTCTCAGCAGAATCAGGCAGGATTGCAAAGCAGACAGTTGGCGAGCTGAACAGACAGCCAGGCAGCTACATGATGTTCTGCTCAGTTCTGTGTGTCTGACCCCATTGGCCTAATCATTAAACCAGAAGAGTTCTCACTCACAGGCAAAGCTCCATTTGCTCTCAATCCGCATACAGACACACTGAGCCGGGTGGCAATGTCGTGCACACTTAAAGCACGTGCCTGTGTGTGCATGAGCTCAACACGGTTAGCATGTGTGGATGCTTTCGTAACTGACCGTCTGAGTGGGTCTTTTTGTTCACAAGGTCAGACTATGGCTCCACTCAGTCTTCTCTGCTAATTTGTAATGACTTTCAAAAAAAAATAAGAAGCTTATTATCAACTTCATATTATCTGATGATGTTTTTAAAAACACAAACAGTGAAAACAAGGGAAGACTGATGTCACATTTAAGGGTCTGTTTTCTATCAACAACTAAGTGTGAATGACTAACTTTGTTTACTGCTAAGTTAAAAAAAAAAACTGAAAATCTAGTTCCAAATAAATAAAGAGGCAGTAATCAGTTACAGTGTGATGACACAACAAATGGTTTTGTGGTTACACTGCCGCATGATTTTGCACATACGCAACACTCAAAGCAACAGAATACTAATCAATGGCTCTGCCTAAGTTACAGTTACACACTGAACGTAAATGCATCTCAAAGAAAACTAAGCAACTGAGTCATGCTTTAAGAAATACTGAGGTCACAAGTTTAAGCTCTCTCTCTCCAAGGAAAGTTTTTAATTAGCCATAGAAAGGTTCCCAAATTGTTCCAAAGACATTAAAGCATTTGTGGTGAAGAAAAAAAATTGCCTTTTTAAATTTTAGTCTCTTAAACTTCTCAGGTCAACATAGCTACAGCTCTGAACTCAGCCAAAGTGAGCAGTGATCCTGCAATCAACCGAAATGTGAAAAGGAAATGCAACAGGATTTGTTAAGACAGCCAGATTGCTTGTTTCTTTGCTTTTAGTAATATAGTCATCAACAGTTGGTCCAGAAATGATCCACTTTTCTCACTCTTTTTGTGTGCGTCTGTCCTCCTTCCATCTCAGTGAACAAGAGCCATTAAAATAATATTGCAAGAGGCTCAAGTCATTCTAGGTGACGTGTTACCGGCTGTCATCTATGTGCGTGCATGTGCGTGCTTGTGAGCATGCACATGAGTCCACACGTGCAATGGATCAGCATGTATGCCCACATGCACTCATGCAAAACTTTTTGTGTGTGTGCATGAGAGCCCACACACACACATGCATGTGTGCATCCACACTGATTAGAAGTGTGCATGTGTTCATGTGCACATACTTGAGCATTAGTGCGAGCTTCCCCATTGGAGCGCACTCAGTGTTTGTGTCTGTGTGTTGCTAGGTTAGCTACTTCCTCATAATGTTCCTGGCTGCCTACCAGTTTGTTCGTGTGTGTGTGTGTGTGCGTGCGCGTGTGCATGTGTCACACCAATCCTTATATAACTGTTCTGGCCTACATCCGTCAGAACAGACACACTCCACTTTGACCACACCACAACACAATCCCCTAGCCTAGTAACCTCATTCCTGGCCTTGTGCACACACATACACATAAACACTGAGAAGGACACACACATTTATGCTCTCCCTCTCTCAGTTAAGAGCAGGCAGAACAATCACTGAGCTATTGGGTGTGAATGAAAAGCAAATCTTTAGAAAAATGTTGTGTTTTCTGACGTCAGTGTAAAGAATACTATTAAAGTCAACTGTGAAGTTATTTTTTAATGGAAAAGTTTCTGTTATTTAACCCATTTGGCCCAGCAAGCCTTTAAGTACAAGTACAGTCAAAAAACACCATCTAAGTATGAAGCAACTTGGTTAACTTTAGGTTTTACTTCATACTGTCAGGATGTGTGCTGCACCTGAGGCTGACAAACACTAGGTTAGGGGTTGATAGAGCTTTCAAATTTTCCAAATGACCTGGGGGAAGTGATTGAATAACTGTTTTGGCAAAGTATGTCTGTGCCTCAAGCACTCTACTGCCTCCAATCGGTTGAAGTTGGAGGTGCATTTGTGCACAAAAGTTCTGAACTATATCTGAGTTTCAAAAATGATGTACTGTTTGATTCTTTGGTTCATGCCATGTTCAAAGCACACTGTTAGGAATGCTAATGTTTAATAGTTAATTGATTAACTATTATTTAGCGAAGAACATGCATGACAGAAAAAAGATTTCCTATAGCACCTGATTGTGCCACTAGGTGGAGACAGTTCTGTGTTGGCAAGCAGAGAGCATTGTGAGTGTTTAACTTAAATTAGGTTATGGTTTTAATTTAGGTTTTAATGCCTACTAGCCAGAGCTAGCATATTTTGGATTAGCTGTGGTAAATTAAGCCAAAGTTCCTGTAGCCCACCAACACACGCATCCAAGTCGTTTCAGCAACTTGTGTCACTTGTATTACCAAAGATAGCTTTATCAGCATGTGCCGTAATGACCACAATTAATCAAAGACTTCAAAAGTTTTCAGTGGTCATAAAAGTTGTCAAATCTTCGTCAAATCATTCACAAATCACAATCAGACAAAACTTCACCAAGTAATTACACTTTGACAAGTTGATGTCAAACTTGACACATGGACTCAGGATGCTTTCCTCAGGATGTGTGGAACAATTTTGTCCTAACTTGTTGCCATATTTGTCTAATATCTGCTCTGTGTAAACACAGCCTGCAGCAAGTGCGAATTGCACATCACAGATGAGTAGTTCAGGGACTGCAGGGAAGTTCAAAATCTGATGATTCTTTCAGTTTTTATGGTAACTGGCTCTAATAAGAAAGGTGTCATTTTGGTCATTTTTAATAAATAACATGCCGTTCAAACTCACTGGTGGGTTTGGGGTTTTAGAAGGTTAAATGAGACACTAGTGAGAAAAATATAAAATGTGCACTTACTGCACTGGAATTACACATTCTTATGAATGGAAATGTTATTTACTACGTTATCACCAAAAGGTATGCATCCCATTAATTAATATTATACTGTAAAATAACACGATTTCTTGGTAGAAGACATGAAATGAATGCAACTCTCTACTGTGTGGGTGTGAATGTTCAGAGTAAGTGTTGATACTGGAGCACACAGAGTGGGAGCAGGATCAAGAAAACAGTCCTGTGCTGGGCCCTTTCATCTATCGACCTTTTAGTTAATCCATCAACCATCGTGGGGCACATAAGTGTTGCAGCCATCTCAAATTCTAAGATTCTACCATTCATTTGGATGATGAGAGCTGTCTCTTCTCTGTATTACAGACAGAAACAAAATCACTGCTTTCATAACCACATTCTCCACTTTGGCCTCTGGGAAGTGGAAAGTGTGTCAGAACATCAAACAACAGAGGCTGTTTATAATTCACAGTACTGAACAGAGCCCTTTCATACAGAGGTGAGTATGTCTTAGGATATCCTCAAAGCAGTCGTGTCTGCTGCTAAATTATACAACTGCAGAAACTAAAACCTTGCATTTAAGTCTGAAGTTAAGAATTAACTCAAGTACGAAGATTTTTGGCAAACATATGTTAGTCATTACTGTATAATTCACAGCAAACAAGCTAACTGAGACCAGATCCTACTTTTACTGTAAAATAAAAACTCAAATCTGACCATTTAAAATTTGAAATGGTCTTTTAAAACCATTTTTCAGCTATTAAACCATGTCATGAAATCTAACTTTGATGTGATGTCAAAAATACTTACATATATCTAAAAGTAGGTGGATTTTGAGAGCTTTAGCAGTGTGGCATTGTGCAGAAAGAAAGTGCAGTAAAATCTGTGAAGGGATCGCCACACCTGCATTCTTTGGCAGTCCAATAAATTTACTGACTCACAGTGCAGTGCTGATAACGTGGTCATTTTAAAAACCTTGGCTCTTGCACTTCGCGTCACTAGCACAGAAAGGACGTTGGTAGCGTTCAAAGTGAAAGGACATCTGGTGACCTTGGTTGGAGGTGGAGAAAAATCTGACGACGCATATCATTCAGACCGTGCGTATTAGCAGATGATGAATGACGACTTTTGTTATTTTCAAACGTGTACCCTGGGCCGTGTGGTTCTCACTTATCTTTGCCTGTACCTTTGCTGTCTTGCAGCAGTGTGCATCCGCTGGGTAACAGGCCATGCGGGAAAGCCTCCTCACAAGTAGGTCACGATCACATAACCGCTCAGAGGTTTCATGCGCTGGCACACTAACCTACATCTTTTACAGAGACGTTTCTCACATATTTCCATTAAATGTGAAAGCAATTGATTATTCTCACTTTTGCTGAATGTTGCGCTGACTCCCAGTCTCTATACTACTATGTAATATATCACCACAGTGTGAACAGAGCGTACATCTTCCATCTGTTGCCTGCTCCCCGTGGCTCTGGCTCTTTAGTCATTTAAGCAACCCTGATTCAAATCCAGAGAATTATTTGTCATATCACCCACTAACATTACATTTTCTGATTGTTCAATCACAGAGTAAATATACTTTGCCTACTTTAGTGAGGACATCAGTTGGAGCTATCAGTAAAGATCAGACCTTGTTTTTCACACGCGTCAACAGAACCTACATCTTGAAGAGTTCTCTCGAATTTCAGCAGATGGATATCTGTTAATCATCTGGCCTTTAATGTGATATGCTTCAAAACACTGAATATATGGGTCAAGAATGCACAGAGGTGCAGACAATCAATGAGAAAACAAGTACTCAACCCACAATTCACATCCAAAATATTTACAAGCCTTAAAAATAACCAGATAAGTAGCATGCATCCTCTGAGCTAGAAAAATGGCTTACCTGTGGTTTTAAACATTCCTGAGAAATTGCCAAAATTATACAATTTTGTTTTCATTTCTGTGAATATAACCACCTCACTACCCATAATGTACATACCTCTCACAATGTATATATTTACCACTCGTAATGCATTTACCACTCATAATGTATATATTTACCACTCATAATGTATGTATTTACCATTCACAATGTATATATTACCATCGACTGAAAATTGTGTTTTATAGTGTTCTTCTTTCCCCCCCCTTTCTTACAGAGTTTTAGAATATTTTATAATGTATATTGTTGGTGCACTTAGGGAGCGGCTCTTTAAATCTCATTGCACTTTGTATAATGACAATAAAGGCTTTCTATTCTACTTCTATTCAAAATTACACCATTTATCACAAAATAAATAAATAAATCAAAGGATTTTCCACTTCCCGATAGTGAATGAACTTATCATGTTTGACTTTCACTTTCGTCTGAATAATTCACAAAATCTCAGAACATTTCATCAGAAATTCTTCATGTCTTGTTTATAAAAAATACCAAAACTAAACTTTTTGCACTAAACAGATCCTGTAAAAAAGATAAAAATGTTGCCTACTTAGTGCAACTAAAAAGCTACACCTGACTTATTTGTGACCAACAGTCGCAGGACAAAAAAAACAAAAAACAAAAACTGCAACTTTTTGACTAAACTCCATTCTTCGTTACACAGAGCAGAAAGCAGAAAAAAGACCGAAACAAATTAAACATTTAACTAGCAAAATATCTTTCACATGTAGAGCTACCTTGTTTCCCAGTGTTGGTAACACTGGTGGGCAATTGGAACGATGTTGTACCTGTTGACTGCAGGTTTTCATAAAGATGAAAAATGAGTGTAATGTGAGTAAAAATGTGACAGTCAAAAAAACCCCAAAAAAACTGCCAAAATCTGCTTGGAGTTCACAGGCTTAAAACTAACATGTAGGAGTTGTGGCGTGTAACTGAAAAAGATTGAAGAAGTTTCTCATTCTTTATAATCTCGAGGCTAGACATAAGGGAATACACAATGGCAAGAATTTGCAGTACAGAAAAGCCAAAATACAAAATATACAAATTTTTCAAACTGTCATCAGTTTGCCGGGGAGGGACACCATTGATTTTGACTCATTTTAGTTTCATTCACAAATTGGAATTATCCCGGGAGCATCTTAATCCCAGTGCGACAGACCTATGAGACATTTTAAGGTGCAGTTAAAGGTAAAAATAACATTGCTAATTGGATGCTGGTCTGTCCAACACAGACCTGCAGGTGTACACGTTTTAGTCCCACTGTCTGAACCTATGTTGGCTATTAGTGCTGCAGACATCTGTTAAGTCTAATCTGACTGCTGTGTGTGCCAAATGACTTTCTAAATAATTTTACATTTGACATCAGACAGACGTGAAAATACGTCCGTGTGCCTCTATCAAGAGATCACTGACCTCCGTTCTGGTTGATTTGTCCTAATTGTAATCTCAGTGCCTCATCTTTCCAGCCTCTCGCAGATAAAAGATGATGTTATAGCCTTGAGTCTGACAGCTGTGTGTTTGCTGCACGTCACTGCCTCAGCCCAGATAAGTGGGCCACGTTCTGTAATTTTCTGCCAACTGCAATCGAAAAGTGATGAAAAAGATGCCGTCTTTTCTTCAAACCAGAGAGCCTCAACGACATAAACTTTACACTTTAGGTTCCTTTTACAGCACAACACATTAAATAAATGAGTCATACTGGATTTTTTTTTCCGTCCGAAGTGCTACCAAATCATTTAAAATTGCCTTGAGATATGTTCACTTAATGCTGCCTCACTCAGCTTGCCTGGTCTCACTTACTTAGTTTTTCCTGACTCAGAATGGGCCTTTGAGGAGTGAACACATACATCAGTAAGCATTATGGGTCCATGTACAGAAAAAGCAATGAGGTTGGGTTACTGCATTTGACAGATATCTATGCATTTTCTTGTCATATCTGATTATCTGATAAACCACAATGTATTATGCTGAGAAATTTGAAGCCCCAAAGAACTGGTAACGGGTGTAAAAAAAAAAAAAAAAGAAAGAAAGAAAGAAAGAAAACTTGGTGTTATTTCTGTTCTCAGTTCTTGTCATTTTGCTGGTGATTCTCCTTTGGAACGGGCTGAAACCTCTTATGGAGGGTGCCAACAATTCTTCTATGCAGGAAAAACCTCAGTAACATTGAGATTTTTTTTCACTGGGATATTTTTGCATTACCTTGCAATAGGCTGGCATTCCTTCTGATCCACATTAATAGTCTAGTCCAGCTATAAGGGTTAAGGTGAGCATATAGGTCCACCACTATTTCCCCAGTATTGGTAACACCTGTGGGCACTTGGAAAAATGTTCATTTAAGCTATTTTTCTATATTTTGGTACAACAAATAATCATTTAATCTTTGTATTTTTACCAATTTACAGCAATGAAACTGTGTCATACTGCGCAACAGACATGCTGTTTCCATAAAGGACTTTATGTTGCAGCCCACACTTAGAAGTGTGACAGGAGAAAAAGGAAAGAAGAGAAAGGACACCGAGAAACTGTTGAGGGTTCAGAGGATTTAGATATGCTGACAAAAATAAAGACATTGATTTTCTTATCCGATGACCTACAAATTATGTTTTGGAATCTGCAAGTGGTGAAGCCACACGTGCGTCACTGATGTGTATTTCCTGCCTAGACGGGGCCACCGCTGCTCATCTGTTTACATTTTTAGTATCACAATCAGCTGGATATCACTGGGTCATTGCCCTCTGTATTGACTGGTCTGTGCATGGACTACAAATAGAACTTCAGTGCAAAAACGGGCCAGCGAGCAATGAACGGTGGAGTGACATCCTCCCCTGCAGAGTATGGTACGATGATATACAAACAATCTCTGTGCTCACGTGAACTCACATGTGTGCGCTCAACATGGGGTCGAGCTTTATCTAACAAGACATAGACCACCAGTCTGCAGTCACACACACACACATACACAATCTATTCACACACCATTTATCCCAAGAGTTGGCACACCTATTCCACTAACCTACTTCTAGGTGCCCTCCCACCCCGCAGCCTTCTTCGTTTATGGAAGGACAGAACCCTGCTGGAACCTATTCATCCAGCCACTGAGCCTTAAGTCTACCTGCAGGTTGACCTCTATAATGGGGATTATGTGAGCAGAGACTAAAACAAAAGGGCACCCTGAGGCTCTGAAACCAGCTGAGCAGGTGCCTTCAGGTCACAGCTGTAAATCTTTTTTTTTTTTTAAATCTGTTAAATCCACTTGAATTAAATGGTATTTTTTGCTGTAGGGCCAAAAAAGAAACCCCAACAGGTTTCCCCTATCTGGATGTAGTTCATCTGACTCATGCAGTAGCAAAAGACAAGACTGAAAAGCAACAGTTTGCCACACAATAAGCCCCTCTTAACAACACCATTTCAAATCTGAACACCTTACATACAACAAATAAAGCTTCTGCAGCAGAGAAATGCTGACATCGTGTTGTGTGTTGAAGCACTGCAGGTCTGTGGTTCCAATTCCCCCTCCTTTCTCCTCTCGGCAAGGCAGCTCATTTTATGACTCAGCTTCCAGCAGCTCCAGTGTGACTGACTGGTTGTAATCATTATTATACAAAAGAAATAAAGTCTGTGCAGGTCACAATTCCTAATTTGACTGCAGTTTCACAATGAGAAAAGATGTTACAAAACACTGAGCATGTGAGGTACTGTGTTTTAACATACACTGACAATTTTGTTTGTGCACTCAAGGCAATTCAAATGAACTCCTGTTAAACCAGTTCATTTATTAATCACTGCATCTCAAACCTAGATTCATGACAATTTTTGTCCACATTTTTTGGTTTTCTCTTCAAGAAATTGACTATTACAGCGCTGTAATTAAACAACGTTTGTGTTCTATGAGTATTGATGGTTCGCAGGTGCTGAATCCATATAAAAGTAATGATAACAGGCTACAACTAACAATTACTAGCACAGCGTTTAATCTGTCTGATTTTTTCTTTGGTCTCTATGATGTCAGAAAACAGTATAAAATACCTATGAAATGTTCCAAAAGCAAATCTGAAAACAGTCTGAAATCCAAAGACATGCAGTTGAATATCATCAAAACTGAGGAAAACAAGAATATTCACATCTGAGAACCTGGGAGCCGAGAATTAACTGATTATTTTCTAAATTTAATTGAATACATAATTTAGACTTCTAGGTCTAATAAATAAATATTTTAAGGCTATAGAAGGCTTGATTTGATATTGATTGCAATAAGTCTAAAATCAAATAGTCTGGCCTTAAAAGTAACAACTTAACCATTTGAACTCCAAGCAGTGTCTGGGTGTTTTTGTCGTTTGTGCAGCATAGCAAGGTTATAAAGCTGTGATCCATGAAAAAACAACAAACAACTTTCTTTGATTACTTATTTTAAAGTAACTGGAATTTAAAAAAAGAAATCAGTATTGTTCCAAATGCCCACAAGTGTTACCAACACTGGAAAAAGTGGTGATAGTACATGCTATAGATATTTTACTGCTTAAATTTTTAACTGGCTTGTATACTTTCACCTCACTGCCTGCAGTTCAGCTAAAAAGTCCCTTTAAAATGAAACATGTAGAAAACAAATGATTTTTGGCATGCTGTCCAAATTTTAAGTTGAGATTTGGTTAAGTTTCTTGATCAAGTTACACTTCACACATGAGTGATACAAGTACTGTTGGAAAGATTCTGCTTTTGTTGCTCTGATAAATGGTGGAATATTCTCGATTTTGTAAAGACAATAGGTCTTTCAAACCTGCCGACATGTTTTGGGCTTCAATGAAACGGATATTTATTTGCAACTCCAAAAAGAAAAGAAAAGAAAAGAAAAAGCTAGAGGACACCTGATAAAAACCCTAATAATTTTTCAAATAGCAAAATAGGTTTTCCACTTACTTTCCTTTCCTCTGAATCTCACGAAAACCTTCATGTTTATGATGATGTGCACCTTTGTAGGGTTTATTAAACCCAAATCGATAAAGACAAACAAAGAAAAAAAATCAACTATCGTCTTACCTCCACCTGTTGACCCCTACGTTGGAGGAACCAGCAAACCAAGGATCCAGGAAGTAAACACAGCGCACTGTGCCCGCCCCCCGGACCGCCTCCCGTAGTGCAGGGTTGTCATGAAGACGGAGGCCCTTCCGGAACCAGTGGATGGAATTTGGGGCCATCTTATTCTGAACGAAGCACAAGAAGAAGATTTACTGAGCTGCTCGAACCAAACAGTGAAGAGCTGGAAATGACTGAATGGTGGCGAAATGCTTCATTTATCAAACTGAATGAAGATGACGGTTCTGTGCACGCAAAATAAAGCGATGCTGCCACCTCCTCCTTCTTTCTTTTACAGTTCAGTAACTGCTAGTATAAAACTGAATGTCTCCCAGCAGGAGAGGTAAGTGATGCATCCAAGTTTTATCAGTTGCCAACAGCGAGGGAGGTGCCGGGAATAGAACAAGACTTTTTGTGCTTTCTACTGCTGGCAGAATCATTTTTAGGTGTTTGGCCAGAAAGACACCAACAGTGAAGTGAAGCCCAATTCCCAGTTTGCAAACATTTCAGGTTTTTTTAGACTTATGAACTGAATACTCTTGAGGTTTGGTCAGACAAAAATTGGAAATGTCACCTTTGGCTCTGTGGACTTTTAGATCTATTGCGTTAATCTAAAATAAAAAGGAATAGCGCGCATGTCCGTTGGCTGAGACACAGTCAATGATCCTGGCTCAAATCCAGCTTTGGACCATTTTGTTGTCCTTATCTGTACTTTCCAGTCTTTCCTGTTTTTCAGCTGTGTTTTATATAGGCAAAAATCCATAAAATGACCCAAACAAAGAAAAACTGACAAGGCTTTTGTATAAAACACAAACAAATTGCGGCTGGAGACGAGCCTCTACGTCTGTTTCTTGGTTTACTCTGTTTAGCCCAGCGACCAATTTGTAGTATATTTCTTTCTTTACACATACTATACTAACTTAATTTGCAGCAAAAACATGATGAAGCACAAGTAGTGAAGAATGTTAATGTGTGTAATCTAAAAAAGTAACTATGCAAAAGAGAAATACAGTATTTGCATGCATAGAATGACTTTCAGTAACTACAATAATCAAGGTTGACAACTTCCTCTGAAATACGTAAATGTACTAACAGGCAACCTGAATGCATGATGCAAAGTTCGTGGATTACTGATTCGATTGGCTCACGGTCAGAGGGAACAAAACTGGATCGCAGTCAAACAGGGACAAAGCATCACCATGGACACGACATTAAAGCATTAAGGTCTCAGTACCCTTAGCAGTCAGTGCAAACAGGTCACACTTTGGGATTTAACTGCAAAATTCAGATCACCTTTTACTGCCGTTTTGTGTCTACCGGGTGTTAATTTTGTATGCCTTTGTGAGGAGCTTGTGTCTCACTTCTTTATCCATTTTTTGAGGGTTTTCCCCCCCTACAAAAGCCAAATACTGTACATTCACTGTCTAGTCTATATGGGGAGTGTGCTTCCAGACACCGATATGGATTTCAGGAGCTGGCTGGTAAAACTGAACAGCTGATAGCACTGGAAGAAAGACAGAATGTCCCTGACAGTCGGGCAGGCGCAGACTAATTTAAATGGCTAATTCGCTGAGCAGCAGGCCGACGTTTAGCTTGCCTGCAGCTTCTTTCACTAGATCTACTCTACATCTGCATCTGCATGACTGACTGGATGAGTCAGAACTTGTTTTATGAGACCTTGTTGGTCAGCAGGCTTCATTCAAAACCTCAAAAGCAGTTCAACGTAACTTTAGGCATTTTAGATTCATATGAAAAAAACAATGAGAACAGACGGAGCCAGTCAGTACACTGTGTTCCGTGATACGTCAGAACACAGTCTCACACAAATAACATTGCAACACAACCACTGTCTCGGTATGTTCAACTGTACGTCTCACTTTTAGGGCTTTCTGATTTAAAAAAAAGGACCAAAAAGGTGTAAAGAACAGGAGCATTACACTGGAGTAGCAGTACTTCTTCACTGAAGCAGGTAAATACAAAGGATCAAGTAAGATCAGCATCAAAATGTTGTATCATGTGCTTGAAAGTTTCACCTAGATAATGTGATAAGAAGTGAACCAACTCCATCTGCAAATGAAGGCTATAAGATGCAGCTGAAAGTAAAAGTGAATACATGCATTCATGGTAAGATTACTTCCTCAAACTACTTTTCCTAAGATCAGAAACAAACTGTCCCGCTAAAATAGCACTTACATGCACTCAGAACACGGCATTTCATTCACAGTGCATTCAGAAACAACAACAAAAAAGTCCTGCACAGAATTAAATTTGGGAAAACGTTCTCTGGGACGGTAGTGCTCAAAGCTACAGGTCAATTGATTTGATTGATACACTCTCATAAACCAAATTCTCACTGGCCGGTGTTACTTTCATGAGGAGAGGAGCTCAACATCAGGGATTGATCTGCTATTTTTGGCAGCAGGGGGAACAGACTTCCTGTGAACACCGCTACGTTTTCACAACTTTGAACTAATAATAGAGACTCCTAGGTCACAGTGTCAAAGAAGTCCTTGTGTGGCTCAAACAGATGGCCAAAAAGTCAGGTGTAAACTCTGTAAACAGCAGTTTCTATGTTACTGCTCAACAACCAAAACGGCTGATCTTCTACAAACAACACCTGATTTTCATTTCTAAATAGTTCCTGTGCTGTCATCACCGATTATATCAATTCTGTTATCAGAAATCATATGAATGTGGGCTGGTGCACAGTTGTCTGCTCCAAGTCTGTCATTTTAGCATAAGCTAAGCTTTAAGCCACTGAGGGAATCCAAGGGGAAAACTTAATTGACCCACTTCGTTACCTGGTCAGATGAATTAAAGTCCACGTCTTTTCGCCTTTCAATGCAAACAGTGTATTCATTCCATATAAAAAAAAATTAAATTGCATATTACCAGACAAACATCTTCACATAACACTTGGTGTGTTGACGCACAGCAGTCAAAAACTGGTTTGTCCCCTTCCAGTAGGAAACCCTGCCCGGATGCAAAAGTTCCTACTTTATATAAGTAAAATTCACCATCAACAGAATGAAAGTGGAACCCATTCACCTTATAATTTACAGCACTTCATGATCTGCTCCTACAGACTTAATATGCAGCACATACCAGCTTGTTACGCTCATTTAGAATTCATTTAGGCTAATAAGTAGCAAGTAGAGAGCACTCACTGCGGTCCATTTAGTTTCTCTCTAGATAGTGTTTTTTTTCCCTGAGACCGAACGATTGGTTGAAGATTTCCATCAGCTGACTACAGTCCAACGATTTCTCTAAAATTCAACCCCTATCTAGCATCTTTGGAAAAGAAGGTCTGAAATAACGTGTGGAGAGTTTGGAAAATGTTTGACTGCTGATTTTTACACTGACTGACCAACTGGCAAGATAGTTGGAGCCAAGAAAGTAATCAGTGGGAAATTTGCAAATTAAGGCTAATCAGCTGTATAAATTGACTTTGTGAAGTTAAGATGAATGGTTATTGCAGACCTTTAATTATTTTTCTCACAATGAAACTGGGTCACGCTTGAAATCCACTTTACTTGGCATCATTCCAGCTGATTCCCACCTGCAAGTGCCATAAAATTAAAACTGGATCTGTGATGTGTGCCAATTTGTCAGTAGTAATTGATTAACAAACCATGTACAATATGATTGGAAACACTGTATTATGAGGCTACTGTACAACTACTGTTCCCTTTAATAGCTCTTTGCCGGACTGAACCAACTGCTAGTTTTGCTTGATAACGTTCAAGCCATGCTGGGGGCTGTACGGGAGTTCCAGCATCGATTCTGGCAAGGCAGACTAAAAATACAACGGTTGAAAGAGTTGGACAGTTGCAGTTTGTTCCAAGAGCTGTTTCCTGAACTGTTCCGACTCCAGGGCATCTGTGACTACCTGTTGCATTACCTTTGATGAGCATGGCTAACTGTACGACATGATCATCGCAACCCAAATATAAACACATTGAATCACGATTGCTGCCACGGTCCTAATTTTTACAGTGTGACATCTAAAATTTGCGGCGTCAGTTTCTCTGGCACAGCACAACATAACCCAACAGACGGAGCCCAGATTTCAGGGGAGCCTCGGTGACGCAAACACCATTTGTCACCACTGTGGAGAAAACTCATGTCTGTTCTGCAATTCACAAAAAAATACAAAACAAGTCCAGTTACAATGGCAGCAGTACTCAAGTAGCTGAATATAACAATAATAGATCATATCATAATATAATAAATACAAATATTTAATGTGTCCTGGAAAAGGGGCATCAGCTGTGTGTGTGAAAAACAGATGATAATGAAAAACTGATTTGAGGCTTGTAGTTGTTCTATAAATAGGACAACAACAAACATCAATAGTGAGAAAAATATTAAGCAAATTAAGGAGTACTGCTCAAGTGACTTCCAAGAAGAATGATACTGAATCAAATCAATTTAAATCAACTGATTTCACCTGATTTCCCGAATTGCAATGTACTTAGGGTGTTATTATTCAGTTATAAAAATATTTCATTTATCATGCAGCACAATAAAATGTAAAAGCTGTTTTCAAAAAAGGTGATTTGTTGCTAAATCCCAAGTGTCAAGTCACTCTGATGGCTCCTGTGACTTCTCCAAATGGAAATTAGGTCACACCGTCTATTCTCAACACTGTACCGACCTAATGTGAATTCAGCCCTGATTTACGACCAAACAACGGCACAAACAAAGCGCTGCCGAGGATGTCAGCGACGCATTTAGGAGTCTGAACAAGTCTGGAAATGATAAATGTGCCTTAAAGTCCAAGTCTTTGCGAAGGAAACAACATGTATGGGGAGCAAAACGGGGTCACCAGAGCGATGCTTATGTAAGCAGTGGCGCTGTTTATAAAAGTTTCCTTTAAAACAAAGCCTTGGAAACCGGCAAAAAGAGTCGTCTTACCGTGTGCTGCCTCCCCAGAGGTGATATTTATGTCAGGCCCAAAGAAAGTAGCATTTCTTCTTCAGTTTTGCAGCGCTGGGTTGTTCTTTCTGCCGGGTCAGTGGCCGCTACCGGCGGGTCCGTCTTGTCTCCCTGTACCTGCTGCTGCTGCTGCCGCACTAGTTTGTTTCATAAGAGTTTGGCTCACTGCGCATGCTCCGCCGCCTCATCCTCATCCCATGCTGCGTTCACGGCGCTGTGGGCAAAGGAAACGCAGAGATGGCTCCTGTTGCTGAAAGCGTCAACAATGACCGCAATAATGCTTTGCCACCAGATGCCCTGTTTTCATGATGTGATGCAGCTTTTTGTGTGGCCATGCATACATATTTCCACAACAGTGGAGACGATTGGACAAAAAACAAAAATCTTTGTTGTATTTTTTAAGTCATTTTAATGCTGTGTAATATTGCACTGTATTAACCTTAAGATTTATATTAGTGAAGAATGTTACTATTTATATTATATTGCAGGATCTTAATTTAATTAAAATACTCAAGTAAAAGTACCTATGAATTAATATTGTAGGATCTTAGCCCCAATATATAATTTAGTCATGCACATTTGTATTTTATATAATATTATAAGGTCTGAAGCTTGATACTTAAATTAGTCAGTTGAAGTCGTTTATATATATTTATAACATTATAAGGCTATAATCATAATATTTGAATTACTCAGATGAATTCACGTATTAAACCATACTGTAGTGTCTCAACTTCAATATCTACATTAGAATTTGTATTTCATATGACAATGTAGGGTCTTAACCAAAATATGTAGTTTTATTAGGTAAATTTGCGTTTTATTTAATACCGATAGGTGTTAACTGATATTACAGTAGAATCTGATTTATTCTTTAATTTGTTCGGGAAATTCTGAAGTCGGTCGTATTTCTTTACTGAAGAGCGCTTCATCTCGACGGCCGTTCTTTTAAATGTGTTGTCAAAATATCAGTGACATGATTTGTGTTTTTCACGCTGAGCTTTTATGAACTAGAATCTAACGAGAGTTAAACCAACGTCTATTTCTGTCCGACAGCACTAGAACGCAACACCAGCTCTCTCGAACGTGAACGACGACGTGCTTCAAGAAAAGCGATCCCATTGGTCAGTTCGAAGTCACGTGATTAACAGCGGGTCACGTTTAAGAGGCATGGAAATGCGGAAGTCCATTCACACGGCAGCAGCAGGGAGTGCAGTTTGTACAGAGAGAGTCCGAGAAGATGACGCCTTATAATGCAGTTTTTTTCAGGATAATACCGCTGTTTTAATGCAGTTGAGTTATTGATATTTTATAATGTTGCAGAAGGTGCCAAAAACAACACCAATCTCCTTTATTCATAAACAGACATCAGTTTATTCTTGTGAATCACTCTTAAACCTCATTCCTATGCACTGACATTAGTGTCATGACGTCCCTTTATTGCTTATTAAGCTTTTTATTGCTTATTACAGTATATAATGATTTCGATTGTTAACGTTAACATTTAATTTAGTCAGGTAAATCTGTATTTTACACAATATTGTAGTGTCTTCACCTTATATTAAAACTTGTTAGATAAATTCTCTTATTTCTCTAAAAAAACAGTGAGTTGACTCACTCACTTTTGTGGTTTAATTGCTCTAGGTATTTTACTTGCATTTATTAATATTGACATATTGCAAATTTCAGTCTGTAGTTTTTATTATAACTTGATTCTAGTTGTTGTTATGTTGCCTTTCTGGGTATCCTGCTTTTGTGGTGTCTGCCAAAGCACTTGTTTCTAAAGGTCCTCCAAAAATGAAGTCATTATAATATTTTTTTCTTCCAGTGTGAGAGTTATGTGACAATGACTAGTGACCTGTTTATTTCTATCGCAAGTTAATGTCACCACAGGGACTCACTTCAGCTCTCAGTGTGTATTTTCTGTATTTAGTGACAATCAAACAGCAGGCACATCCTGGGCAGTCGCCAGCAGTCCAAGAGTCATGTCGGCCCATTTTACCCCGTGTGAAGTGTGTGAGGAGCTCAGAACCCGATTCTTGCTGCGAGGCGACAGTGCTGACAGCCTGATTCTCACATGGCTCCCTCTTTTAGTGGCAACCACAATGACTTCACGAAGTATGCAGATCTCTTCAGTCTTTGCACATGCTGCTGTGCTATGTATCACACTGGAATGGGATTTCACTGGCAGTTAAATCTATACATAATAATCTCCAGCAGCAAAGCAAAAATATATTTTTACAATTCTTTGCTAATGTATTACAGTTTATAAAACAAACTCTCTTTATATACACATTTATTCAGTATTGTTACAAATGTCGGTGGCAATTGTAGCTTTATGTTTCATGCTTATGCTTGCAACAGTTTGCCTTGGTTTTTATGAAATAATGTGTAGTAAGATGAACTGGTTTAAGATTTTGTCTCTAGGAACCAAATCTTTTTAGGGCTGCTGGAGGAAGAAGAACCTGAGGAGAATCTAACCTCACAAGTCATGTTTATCGATACAACTTGTCACTTTGACATGACACTACCTTAATATATTGAATCTTGATAGTTCTCTAATTATAACTGCACATACAGAAATGATGAAAATGATCTTTTTTTTGTTTGATTATTGCCAATAAATTTAGAACTGATGGATCAAGTACAAATTGCAATCAGAGAGATTACAACTTTAGTATGACTTTATTTTCATTTATATTAAAATTCCTGACATAAAAATGAAGTCAAATCATGAATCACCAGCGATGCCTAGCCTTCACTGCACTTGGATTTACCCTTTATGGTGCACAGTGACGCACGGTGCAGTAAAGTGCAAACCATTTGTTGTCTTTTTTCTTACATTCAGTGTCTTTTTCTGATTTGGAGCTGTCAAAATGAGACACATTTGAAAGGCAGATAAATAGCAGTCTTGTGGCAGATGTGTCGCAGACTGGCACCATATATTGCAATTTGGCTCATTATGAACGGATACCGTCTTATATTCATTAGTGAACCCGCGGAATGGTCTGTTTTTTGACTGTGACTCTAACAGGTGCTGCTATGAACACAGAAAATATTTGTACTCTGCTAACCTTGATCCTGCTTACCACAGTCCAGGCTTTCAGAATGGGGATATCTGAGTGTTGTATTCCAAAGTGAAAGATAAATAAGGCCAAGTAATGGGGGATGATAACACCATCATCATTTGCTCCTGGCATTGCTGAGTTATTTGCATTCAGTGTTTTTTGCATTGCTCCTCATATCTTTCTGCTGTCACTGCAATCTTTTGCTGTTTCTTTTCTCTCTGTTTACCGTCTTCTTTTCTCTGTCCCTGTTCATCTCAACTGCTCCACTGTCCATGCACCTCACATGGAATATATAAACTTTGATACTATGCCATCGAAGTAACTTGCAGTTTCATTGCTGTCAGATGTTAAATTAAAAGAAAAATACACATGAAGAAACAAGGCCTTTGTATATTTATATGTCCTATATACTAACTAGGGTAAGGGTGATATAACAGGTGCATCTTAACCAGGTTATGATGTGGGTCAGTCCAACGCGTCTACTTGGCCTTGACCGTGTTCATTTCTGCCTTCCTTCTTTTTTTCTCCGTTTCCGCACACTGACTGACTTCTTTCTTGCTCTCTGTGACTGTCTGTCAGCAGATGGTCGAGGATCTGTTGGTTGAAAAGCTGCAACACGAACAATCGCCGAAATGAGCCTCCCTGCATCTGCCACGTTTACAGCAGCGTCATCCTCATGTTCTCATTCAGCCGGCTCATTAGCCTCTGCGTTAACATCAGACTCTCGTTGATGCATTTTATTCTTCTTCCACAGGTATAAAACGCTTGTATGCTTTTCCAGAGCCGCCCCCACCCAATGTGGTACCTATAGGTTCCCTACACCTGTAGACTTACAGTTTATCTCGCTGTAACCAGGAGCAGCCTCATTGGATTGTCTTTCTACTGATTCTGGGTAAAGGTGGTTGCAACATCTATGACAGTAAATACTCAACGTTAAATGATAAAGAAACTCCTTAATCTTGCAAAATATAAAAGGAATACAAGTCTGTCAGTCACCATTATGTGACCAGCTGATTCAACTTGATGTCTCGAGCTCATTAAACTTGTTTTCTTAGGTTAAGTTCATGCAACTCAGCTAGTTATACACTTTCAGAACCCATAAGACGACTTTAAACTAATCATTCAAAGTGCCGTTAATTCATGTTTTTAAGGGGAAGTTGCCTTACTCAGCTGAGTTCATTTAAAATGATTTGCAGTGAAGAAAAGCTTGAAGCAACGCGACCTTCGTCAGAGCCTCAGGTGATGTCACATCCCTGTCATTATCCATCTCAGCTGTACTTTAATCCGTCATGCAGTTGTTTGTTTTCCTCCAGAGGGGTCAGATGTAGAAAACATTGCCTCTCCTTGTGCTCCTCGCTGAAGGCGCTGCTGGTCTGGTGACGTCTCGTCTCAAGGCTTCACTTAGTTTTGACGTCGCTTCCGCAGACTCAGCAAATTCTTTCCCAGACATGTTGTAATTAACATCTGTGGGGAATCTTTGCCTTCACCTGCTGTGGTGGGATCATGACGCATGGTTGAGTGAAGCACAAGTAAAAGTAGCGATTACTTTTTACAGTGTCCTTGAGTTACAGTTTTTGAAGTTTATGCTGGTCAAAGTAATCAAAACAGTACATCAACTAAAAAAAAAAAAACACACAGTAGAAAGAGTTTTTCTTTGCAGTTAAAGCAACTTAGTGACATGTTTGCATAAAGGGCGGCTGTGGCTCAGGTGGGAGAGCAGGTTATCCACTGATTGCAAGGTTGGCGGTTCGATCCCCGGCCCCTCCGCATGCCGAAATGTCCTTGGCAGATTAGCACCTTGCATGGCAGCTCTGTCACCATTGATGTGTGAATGGGTGAATGAAAAACACATTGTAAAGTGCTTTGGATACCATTAAGGTACGATAAAGCACTATATAAGTGCAGACCATTTAAAGTATGAATTGATAATAAAATAAATATGTAAAAGGTTTTGTCACATCCTCTTACACAAACTGTTTTATTATATATATACACACACATTTTTTCACTTTCTACAATGATACTGAAGACATCAAAATTAGCAAATACATATTTGGAATTATGTAGTCTGTAGTCAGGAAAAGTGGAAGCAATGCAAAATATGTTATTTTTTTTTAGTTTTGTGAAAGTAGACACCTTTTGCTTTGATAGCAGTGCTCCACACTTTTCATTCTCCAACCAGCTGCATGAGGATTTTGAAGGAGCTGCCACAAGCCGTTTGCTTTTCCTTCACTCTGTGCTCCACCTCATCCCAAACTGTTCCAGCAGGGTTTAAGTTGGATGATTGTGGAGGTCAGGTGATCTGACGCCACACTCTGACAGAACTCGTAGATCCTGCAGGTGTGTCTGAGCTCATTGTCCTACAGAAAAACTGATGATGATCCCACTGAGCTCACACTAGATGAAATACTGTGTCTCTGCAGGATGTTGTGGTAGCCATGCTGGTTACCTTGATTGAAATCTTTAACAGTGGCACCATCACAGCTCCTCTACTATATGTCATGGATCATGAACCACAATGTAGATGGCATCCATTCATCTTTTTTGTGTCTCATTAAGACCCAATCCCCCCAAAAAGTTTCCTTACATCTTCACCTTCTGCAGTCAAAAGTCTCACATCTTGACTCATCAAAGCAAAGTTCAGGTTTCCACTGGTCTTATGTCCATTCCTTCTTCTTCTTGGTCTCCCTCAGTGGTGGTTTCTTTGCAGCAGTTCCATCACGAAGGCCTGATTCTCACAGGAAGCAAATAAAGTGAGGCTAGAAAGATTTTTTAAGTTGAGATTTTAGATCCACTTTATGAAATCGAAAGCGGATATGCTCTTTGTGCTGTACTTATCAGAAATTTGAGTTTAAATGACCTACACTGTATTTAAGTGGTGGCAAAAATCCCTTGTATTACTAAGTGTATAATAGGGAGAGAAGGAAAGTCATATGGAAACCATGTTAAAACCAGAATGCAATATGCATACAGTGATTTGGCAGCACCACAAGTTCCGGTGAACTCGAGTGATGTTTCTGGTCACGACGCAGGCGGAGCAGTTTCTTCTATCTTTGGCATTCTTGTACTGAGCAGGAAAAAGCTCTCACATGAGAGGGGGCGCTGAGTCCGCCTGCCCACACGAGCCGGTGGGAGGCCTCCTACGCTGCTGCCTCCGAGCGTCACGGCTGGAGAGATGTGCCGATGCCAGGCTGCATTGTCATCATCCATTCTGTTGACTGGGAAAGAAAAGAATAAATAGATGCGGAACGTGGTGAGTTTTTTTTTTCTGTTTGTGCTAATTTGTTGTTGACAAAAGGAAAATAACACAATGCTCAGGCTGTGCATTTTGTAATTAAATCAAATAATAGCCTTCATAACATTGGTCCTCAAACCACACAGTCATCTCTGAAGCTTTTTCTTCATCCTCGGAAGTTTTAATATTTAGTAAAGTGCCACATTAAAACCAGCATTACTTAGATGTGTTGACTACTGACCTCAAAGCAGATTGACTACAACTTCAGCTGCCAGCTTTCTTATGTTAAGTCAGTTTTATTGCTATAGCTCCCTTCAACAACATACCTCACAGACTGACATAAACAAATGACATGCAGAAACTAACTGAACAGATACACAGATGGCATGTTAAAGTTCCATGGAAGTGCAGAACTAGGAGGAGTAAAATGATAAATGGTCTGCACTTATATAGCGCCTTTTCTCTACCTTAGTGGTATCCAAAGCGCTTTACAATGTGTTTGTCATTCACCCATTCACACACCAACAGTGACAGAGCTGCCATGCAAGGCGCTAATCTACCATTGGGAGCAACTTGGGGTTCAGTGTCTTGCCCAAGGACACTTCAGCATGCGGAGGGGCCGGGGATCGGACCGCCAACCTTGCGATCAGTGGACAACCTGCTCTACCAACTCAGCCACAGTCACCCGCAGTAGTCAGGTGATGAAGAAATAGACTCTAGCCTCTGGATAAAAGCAGCTACGGGATGTTTGTGTGTTAATTTGGTAATCAGATAATATCTGGAGACACTGTCCATGATTCCATCATCTTTTTATAATTATTAACTGTCTCCTAGACCCCTTCATCTCATCATCACCTCTTTGTTGTTTGACAGACCTCTCGTTCTCTTACCGTTTATCACAGATTAGCACCTACATGCAAACCAACTACGAGTCGCTACTGTGTTTACATAATGTCCCCTCCTCACCGTTTGATCATCTGGCAGTGTTCTGGGTTGGTTTACCCATTGCATGCTGGAATACCGGTAAAACACCCCACTATAGCCAACTTTAGATGAAGACTACGAGTGAATTGTTTCAACGCTGCTATGAATACAGAACTGGTGTAAGCAATGTGAGAAGGATCAGCATGCAGAGCTCATGTACTGATTATTTCAGATTTAATTCAAATTAGCGAGGGAGACAGTGTCAACAAATACTGTAAGGACAATAGGTGACCTGCTCATGGGTGGATGAAGTATTCAGATCATTTACTTAAGTACAAATACCAATACAGCAAAGTTAAAATACTCAGTTAAGTGTAAAAGACTTGTATGACAAATCTGACTGAAGTGAAATTACATAGGTATTAGTATTGAATGGCAAATTTGTTAAAACTGAATTTAGTCAGTGAATTTCCATCAAAATCTAACTAAAAGTTAGAGTCTAGACTGAAAGTTGTTTATTCTGTCTTTTTATTTATTACATAAACAACTAGAGAATGATGTATTTATACATCATGTGTTAACAATGTGGTTGCTTTTATAGTGGTAGAACTATTTAAATCCTTCACTTAAGTAAAAGTACTGATACATTAATGTAAAAATACTCAATTGTAAGCATAAATCTTGTGTGAAAAACCATGCTTATATAAAGTACACTAGTATTAGCAACAAAATGGAGTTAAAGTATTGACATAAAAGTTTTGGTTTGGTCCCTCTGATATATTATTACATGTCGGTTATCAGAAAATAGTAAAGCATCAATGTGTCAGCAGTAGGCTGCTGCTGTAGATGCTGCAGGTGGAGCTGGTTTATATCTAGTTTCACATACAGGGACAGCAGAACAATCTGGGGTCTCCAAGCATGATTAATGGGAGAGGAAAAAAAAGAAAATTCTAATGCTCAAATTAGTTTTTTTTTCTTAGTTTTTTTCTAAATGTTTGATTTTGTTGGTGAGATATTGGATCATTTGAAAATTACTGAAATTAGAATTTTAAAGAAAAAATAAAAGCTCATAGACATGTGAAAGCCATATACATGCTGCTTTTTCGATTGAAGCAAAAAAAAAAAAGTCACTGGTTTTATTTGTAAGAATGTGGTTTATGTTACAGAGTCCATCTTAAAAAGCTGTCAGATAAATGTAGTGCAGTAGAGGTATAATGCAGCATCAAATGGAAATACTCAAGTGAAGTACAAGTGCTGTAAACTGTACTTAAGTGCAGTGCTTTAGTAAATGTGTAGTTATATTCCACCATTTGACTTGGTGAAGTAGGAAGACTTGTGCTGCACTCTGGACCAGCTGCAAACAAATGATCTGATAGGAACGTAAACCAGACAGCTGCATTGTCACGGCACCACTGTCTTTACCTTTTTGTGTGAAAAGCAAAAATCACTGAGCCCTGAGGAGTCTGCTCAGCTTCTGGTTTTTATTTCATTTAGGATGAAATAAAGCCATCACAGTTTGTGTGTATGTTTTAGGATTGATTTCAGGATTTTACTTGTTCTTGTTAAATCCCTTCACAGCCTTTCTCCTGCCCTTTTAGCACAGCTTGCACCAGGGCGCACTCTAAGATCTTCTAGCAGAGGCCTTCTGTAGCGTCAGCATTCCGACTGAAGGGGGACAGAACATTTGCTGTCAGGACCTTGAGCTCTGGAACCATCTGCCCCAGGAAACCATGTCATCAGCTGAGTCAGTGACCTCTTTAAAGGCTGTCCTTTTTTTATTTGTTTATTTCTTTAGTTTTCTTTTAACTGTCTTTTTTCCAATAATATCTTTACCTTTTCAACACTGCGTTGGTTTGATACACCATGCTGTGCTTTCATCTGTCCTTTAAATTCTGATGACTTTATGACCACTTTATTTTCATTGTCTTATGAAACACTTTTTTTCAAATTGGATTTTGAAAAAGATTGCTGTTTATTGAGAAAAAAATGTAAACCTTTAAAATACTGACAGAGCAATGATGGGATATACCAAAATAAGAACCTGATACAGTGTATACAAATCTATGCCCCATACACAAATATGCACAATTAGATTTGCTAACAGGGACTGAAAAGCTCAGTTGAGAGAAGCATGAAAAGAGCAACATATGCTTAATCATCAAACTGCATCAGTAAGGGCACTTCATCAGACCTGGGAGCCCTTTGTGCAGGGCCGTGACGCTCCTTTCCTTTCACTGAATCACGAATTAAGGATAATTGCCAACACTCTCTACCACCTGAGCCACGTACATTTCTAATAAATACTGGGAAGCTGTGATGCAGGAAAAAAAATCATTATTTGGTATCAAGCAGTAAAAATGGTTTGATTTTCAAATAATACTGACAGTCCAAGTCAAAGCAGTCCTGTCCAACTCCAAAGGCTCCTACAATGCACATAAGAAAGTAGCCCTGGTATATCTGAACAGCGATCATCCGTCTGCATGACCATCGAATGTGGGGCGAAATCAGAATTCTCGTCTCTAAAAAGGTTCCAGTGCAGAAAATATGCATATTGGGGCCTTTTTTTCAAATGCAGATATGCCCATTATCAGCTATGAGGTCACAATGAAATGTCCTTGTATATCTGCTGAATCATGAACTTATAAACTACACACCAATCAGGCATAACATTATGACCACCTGCCTAATATTGTGTTGGTCCCCCTAATGTGCTCAAAAATACTCTGAACCATTGGACATGGACAAGAGGACCTCTGAGGGTGTTCTATGGGGTCTGGCTTGTGCAGTGGGGCCTCTGTCAGTCAAACTTGTTCCACTGCATCCTGTTGATCACAATGGGGTGTAGGAAGTTTGGAGGTCAAACTAACATGTTGGGCCATTGTCATGTTCCTCAACATGTTCCTGGTTGTTTGATGTTTTTTCCATGTGGTGGGGTGCATTTTCCTGGAGGGGTAGGCCAGTGACATTTGGGGTTGACATTTGCATGAGAGAGTGTGTTTGTTGTGGGACAATGTTTATTTGGGTGTCTAAGTCTCATCAACATGGATGTTAAAATCCAAGGTTTTCCATCAGAACAGCACATAATACCAATATGACCAATGTCATTCACTTCACCTATCAATGTTCATAATGTTGTGGCTGATCAGCATATACACACTAAAAAAAGGAATTTCAAGGATTCAAGGGACCTTTTCCCAGTACTTAATTAAATGCATAATTACAAAAAAAAAAAATCTAATTTGCTGATTTAGATAAACCATTTAACTTGCAAGCATTATTTTTGATGGATTGGGTTGACATAATAATGTTAATAATTGTATCAACTTAATATCAAATGTAATTTAAACTTTGATTTTTCTGTTAGTCAGTTTAAAACTAAAGTCAACTTGTGGTAACTTAATGAAATTGGCTTGACTACTTGACAAATGGACACTTTGACAATGTCTCCATCTGTCCAGCATTTGGCCATCCCACTGAGGGTTTTCCAGGACTGGACTGAGAGTGGACGCCTGAGTCAGAGCTCAGAGCTTCTGCCTTCCTTCTTCCAACTCGCTGACAAGAATAGAATCCTACAGATATACAGACAGAAATATCCACAGAAAAGTGCAAACACACGCACTACACAAGTCAAATTGTATTTTGTCAAACACACACTGCTTACCTTTCGTCTGAAGCCAGGAAAAAAGGAGCAGACCTCTATCTAATGATCTGAAGCTGCACTCTGACTCATAGAGGGATCAATTCAGTTCTATATAGCTGTGCTCTACAGGTGAACTCTTAAAATAAATTCTAAAACTGACTGATGAGGCTAAAACAGTGATGTAATCTTGTCTCTTGAATTAATCCTGAGTACGATTAATTTCAATAATCTGAAAGACTTGACATCAAAACATAAATTAGCTTCATGAGATCAGACTGAGAGTTAAAGAACAGATGCTTCTCTGTTGATAGAAAATGTGTTCTTTTTCCAAATAAAAGGCCACTGTTAAATATTGCACATATAGTTTTATAGTGACAGGTTTGAAATTTGTACACAGAGTGATGCCAGTTTTGTCAAATCTGGAAAAACCTTGGACTTTGGTGTGAACCACAGGGGACTGAGAGGGAGTTTGGCTCCTCTTAATTTGACATAAATGCCCCTGATGACATGATTTGTCTCACATATATTGACAGTATGCCATTTTTTTGCCATGTTAACTTAAAGACAAGACACTTGTGCTTAAAAAAGGATTCATACTCAATGAAGAGCCTAGGATCCCTGATCTGTCTCTATACCTACCAGAGAACAGTGATTCCTAACACGTCTTTGGGGGTCATCAGGTGGAAACCTCACTTTAATGGTGTTTTGCCTACTTAGTCCCACGACACCTCCAGGAGGCTAGGAGGTGAACTCTAGTGTCCCAGAGTCACCCCCCCAGTGTCAGTTCACACTGCTCCTACACAATCCAACCAGCACTGCCACGTTCAACTGACCCAGGCCCGTTTAGGAGATGCTCCAGGTAGTGACCAGTGCCGATGCTACCATTTAACCAACTGCCAAATTTCTATTTTACTGTCTCGTCATCGTCATCATGGCTCCAGCGTAAAATTAGGCTGTTATTGATGTATGATTCATGCACGAGGGCGATTCATTAATAAACATACTGATATGAATGCCACAGTTTCATATCCTTCGCTCATTTTAACACAAAGATCAGATTAAAACCTAACTCTGTTAATTTTAAAGCAAACTGCTGTGAAACAAAACAGAAAAGCAAACCTAAGCTTCCACGGTGCTGGAATCAGGAAGCAGCAGCTACTTTTCCTCTGTTTTTTTAATATTATATATATTATTATATTGTTAGTAAAAGAAATAATTACAAATGAAAGCTAAAATAAGCTTATAAATGCTAAAACGTGATAAAAGTGAGCTCACTGTAAGCCAGGGTGTTGTTTACACATTGTCTTGAGACGACCAAAAATAGTGATCCAGCACTTGATTTCTGTCAGACAAAAGAATAAGCTGGATTCAGTAAGGAGGAGGAGGTATGTGTGACCTTCTACATGGGTTGTTGGAGGCGTTTCCATCTCTATCCAGTCCTCTGGTCAACATTTTCCCTCAGTGCAATTCTTCACTGGTGCTGACCCATCAGGCAGATTTGTCTGGATGTCCAAATTCTCCACAGGATGAATCCTAATAGGCTCAGTTACCTTTCTTTTAGCATCACACTGAGCTTTTTAGAGTGTCAGTTGGTTCTCAAATAATTTATCCATCAATCAAACCCATGATCACATTCAAACAGCCAGGGGTAAAACACTCCACCAGGCTTTAAGAGGAAAAAGACGACGTCCAGGGAAAAGTGGTCCAAATGTGAATACATTTTTTTTTGGCTCATGTGTGACTCATGACATGTCTTTGATAACATGGTGAACAGCACAAATCCCCACGGAATCTGATGGTTTCATTTGTAATTTAGGCCACCTCTACATGTGGACTGACAGGTCAGAGTTTTTGCAGTGCAACCTCAGAATCCATGTGCATTTTACATCGCCGTTTCTCACAGTTCTGCATCGGCAGGAGTCACTTGGTGAATACAAACACAAAAAGACAGCAGCGGTGGAGGTTGTCAGAAGAGTCTGAACATTTGGGGCAATTCAATTCAGTATTTCTAAACAAGCAAAACCTAAAGGAATGGTGTTATAACCGGTCTGTCGAAACAAAATTCAGCTCTGTATATCAGGAATTAAACTGTCAACTTCAGTTCATGTTTTCTTCCATATGACAGTGTGCTAGTGGGATGGATGTATTGCTCTTTTGTGCCTGCAGGTCCAGTTTATGCTAGAATCTGATTCTGGCTACAATCACAACATCTCATGTGACCAGTATATCCAAATCAAGCACCGAGGCAGGCATTGTGAACAGCTTGTCCAAACCGAAAGCAGAATCTTTGAAAGAACACGAGTGTGAGCTTTTGACGTTTTTATCATCCACATAAAAGCCACTCACGTCTGACTGAGACAAAGCTGTCACTCAGTTTGACAAAGCTAGAAATGTAAGTATTGCAAATCTAAAAAAAAAACAAACAAAAAAAAAACTAAAGGCACATGCATATCCATGTGACGAACACACACTCAGCAGCACCTACTCACCATTTGCCTCACTGGCACACACACACACACACACACACACACACACACACACACCGGCCTGGTTGTTAGCATGGGGACGCCATGTGTCTGACTGACTCAGTGTGTTGGAGGAGATGACTTGGCGGCTGTACTGAGCACGCTCCACACCTCGTTCTCTCACCGAGAGGCCTCCCCTTTTTACAATCGTACAGACACCTTCCCAGTGCTCCTTCTGTTCCTCTTCAGGCCTCTTTCTCCTTCTCTGTCGGCCTCATTATCACCCAAATGATCGCAGGCAGTCAGTCTGTTCAAGCTGTATGCCGTAGCTGTTAGTGAATGTATAAACTCTCCATAATTATTGTGGTTCTTGCACTTTTTGGCTGCTAAAACAAGGATTGCACAACAGAGGTCGAATGTAACTGACTGTATTTTCTCATGTACTATTCTAAAGTACAAATCTGAGTTACTTAGACGTTGCTTTTCATGCCACTTTCTACTTCACCACATGTCAGAGGAGAAAAGAAGTATGTTTTACTTCACTATGTTTATCTGGCAGCTATAGTTGCTTTACAGGTTCAGACACAAAACAGATGAACTACTTATGGTTTGTTGTCAATTCAAGTACCCAACCTTAAAAAAAAAAGAAAAAAAGGTTAGCTTTTTTTAAACTGTTGGTACCCCAATAATGTCTGAAAATTAAAATACAATGTCTTGTTTTACTATTTTTCATTTTATTTTTTCCCATTAAGATACACTGTTAATTAAAGTGACAGAAAATTTCCATTTCTACAAGATTACATGACAGAGTCTTGGTTGTGAGCTGTCAGTTTATTTTACAGATTTATTTTATTTTTTTTTGTGAGTGGAGAAAAACAGCAGATTAATCCATCATGAAAATAATTATCAGTTGCAGTTTTATAGCAAACAGCTCAAAATGAGCTCCACATCTACAACAGTTAAACGTCTGCTTTTACATCAGTGTGTGAGTAGAAATAATCTGCTGATAAAACATATAATGATATTCAGTTTGAGCACTTTTCACTTTAATACTTTAGGCATATTTTTATCCATACTTTTTCTTAACGTTGCCAATGCAAGACTTTCACTGATCACGGAGTATTTTTACAGTAGCAGTTTTACTGAAGTGAAGAATGTAAATCATTTCTCCGCCATTGTTACCTACTAAAGCTAAAATAAACAAAGAACGACAACAGAAAACAGATTCATTTAGCAGAATCATCTTCACTGGGAATTTCTTGTTGTCCTTTAGTGTGTGATGCCAGTGTGTTAGTAATAGTGTCTATTTATAAAGTGTGCTCTCTATTATAGATCCACACAGACCCACACAGAGCCTCCCAGCACAAACAACTGAGATTACTGTTGTGGTCATTCAGTCAAAAAAACACTTTAGAGTTCGAGTCATACCTGTTTACTGAAATGTTTTCTTGAGTTTAACTTTCAGTGATCAAGGCAGAACTATTTTGCCGTAAATTCTCAAGCAACATGCACTTTCTGACATCAACATCTAGACTGGCAGCCTCCTGTCACCTTCTCTGTCCACACTGACTGAAAACTAAATTGCACTAAAAAAAAATACTTGGTTATATAAACTGAAGAAATGTGTCTGGCCGTGTTTGTTTGGCTCTGTGGTTGAACAAGCAGAGTTTCAGCAGCATCTTATTCCTGTGCTGCTGTCAAGCTCTGAGTCCAGTTGAGGATTAACGCTGCCTTGGACTCTGGACTGCAGAGGGTCCAGGCTGGACTGGACCGTCAGAATCTCCTCCACCAACCTCCTGAAACCCAACAGATTTAGCAGCGTTAGTGGTGTGTAGGATGCGCTGAAAGCTACGCTCTTCAAACTGTACTTTGTCACTGTATAAAGCAGAGGCAGGATACACAAATAGGAACCTGCAAGGCCACAAGTGAATTAGAAAAGCCTTTCATCTGCCTTTAGGCATTTTAGATGTTTAAATGTTTTGAGAAAGACAGCTTTTCTTGAGAAGTGATGTAGAGGCCATGCAGAGCAATAATTTACAGCACATGAAAGAGTAGAAAGAATCGAATCAAGCAACATGTCCTGGATGTTGTGTTGCAGCAAATTGAAGAAAAAAACGATTGAAAAAGGCCATAAACATCCATAAATGCCTTTGTGTGGAACCTGTGGCCAGCCTCTCCAGCAGCCTGTTTCCATCAGTATGTATCTGCTCTGCTGACTCACTTATAGAAAATCACTTTGGATAAAAGGAAGAACTAAAACCCTGCCCGTTTTGATGCTTTTACCAGCCCACAAGAAACACTTTCTGTCATTTTAGGCTGATTTTGCCGGAAAACCCAGAATGCAAAACATCCTTGAGTTTCGTTATACATGCTTTTCTGATCTATCAAAACCAAAGCTTAAAAAAAAAAAAAAAAACAGGAGTGAGGCTGCTTGTAATGGGGGACATTTCACAAATAAGAGAGAAGAGCATCAGTTATAAGTAACAATGTTCTGATCTAACCTCAAGCACACCACCTCACCTTTGACCCCATTAAAACTCTGTTAAAATACTCCATGCTACATAATGGTAAGTTGCAATATCGGAGTAATTCAGCTATACATGTTAGAACCGCAATCTGATTTTGAACAAGAAGAATGACACAGAAAGTTCAGTTCCTTTAGTTTTTTACATATTAGGTTTGTTCTTGAGGCTGTGATTGGCACTCTCCAGTTACAGTACAAGGTGAAAAAGGCTCAGTCATGGTGTTGTTTGCTTATTTCTTTCTGGACACGTTTTCCCGCATTTAAAAAATAACAAACATCATATGGACATATTAACAAGGTAAAAACCATAAAGAAGAGATACTAACAGCTAGTCCTACACAAACAGCCTACTAAAAACCATTTACTGTGGTTTGCAGAAAGCAATATAACTTGTCCACAATGGGAGCGACACAACAGGTGATGTCAAAGTAGGCAAATCCAGATAAATAACTTTCTCATTAAGCAGCCTCTACCTTCTATAGAAGCACCACTCATCTGGTCATCCCACAGATTGTAGGTCAAATGTCTCAGGAGTAAAAATAAGGGATATCAACAGGTACATAGCAGATCTGAATAAAAATTACCACAAAAGTTCCTGGTTACTAAGCCCAGCAGACTTACTGTACCAAATCTGGTTGTTGGACTCCTGATGAATGGCACTAGAGCCACCCCAAGGACTTGGACCAGTTCTGAGGCCTAAGAGTCGCTCACATCGAGCTAAACTGAAACTGACTCTCAGCTGGAATATGCCCTTCTTCAACACCTTTAAGATTCCTAACATGTTCAGGTTGCTTGGTGGGTAATGGTTGGCACCATAATTCAGCACCTTAAGGTGAGTCTTTGCATCTCCACCAGACGTTTTGTGTAAAATTTCTAGTTTCCATAGCATCTAACATCAGCTGATTTTATGTTAACGTAAATTTGTACGTAAACTGAAATTATCTCAAAACTAAATGACTATACTTTTGAGCTTTCACAGATTATTCCTCTCATCTTATGGCCCTACGTGATTCAGCTAGTTTCTATCTGCCTTCCGGTTTTTGTAATTTATTCCATCTAATTCTTATTTCTGTTTGCATACTCCCACCTTAAAAGAAATTCTTCAGCCACATTTCATCAGCCTGCCAATACCAGATCTCTGATCTCTTCTTCTCTTACCTCATAGCTTCTCCAATGTTCTTGTTGTCTTTGACTGAAGTCTCCATCCAAGCGATGAAGCCGTTGGCCTTGCTGAACTTGTCAATGCTGTCTGCTGACACAGAGCGCTGGGAGAGGTCACACTGCAGAGAGACAGGTTGTGTGATGACGCAGTATAACATTTGGTTGATGTGAGGTGAGTCATTCAGTGTAATTTTTTGTTGCTTTGTTGTCCATTTTTCTCCTTGTCAGTTAGGAATTGTTGTGTCTTTGACACCTACACTTCAGCTCTGAAGGTTGCCTCTTTGATATTTTCCATGCAGAAATGTTAGATATTCATAGAAACTATTATAGACATGTAAGTCTAACCTCCTGTTTGTAATGTTGCAGCAATTTAATCAAATAAAAGCCTAAAGAGTTCATGAAGCAATCACCCAAACAAGTGGAACATTGCTCATTTATAAATATCCTGCTTGAGGGTTTTTTATTGTGTATCATTCATTAGTTTGATGCACTGAATCACCTTGTTGGCCAGCAGGATACAGGGGACAGAGTCTCCGTTGGGCAGCATGGCCTTGTTGTCCAGGTCCCGTTTCCAATGGAGACAGTTGAGGAAGCTGGATGAACTGGTGACGTCAAACATCACAACACAGCCCAGTGCACCTTTGTAATAGATCCTGGTCATGGATATGAAACGCTCCTGACCTGAAGGGAGGACACAGACCTCACTGCACCACCCGTCTGTCTATTCATGTATTCAGCTACTAAAAATGTTTCGTACCTGCAATATCCCACAGTTGAAGTCTGACTTTTTCTTTATCTGACCAGTGCAGCAGTTTCACGGAGAAATCCACTAAACAAGTGAGTAAGATACATGTTAGTGATACAAAAAGAGAACTGAATGTAAAAAGTGTGAAACAAGAGAAATGAAACAACAGTGAAGACAATCTGCTTTTGTACAGAATCCTCCAAATATGAGAAGAAGAAAAAAAATCCCCACATTACAGAATTTCGGTGGCCTCTTCTAAGAGAAAAGCTCTTCCAGTTGCTCTTTTTAGTAAAAAGAATCATGTAGCACTACTGACATGACAATAACTGTTTGCTTAATATAATATGATCAGTAAATTGAATGTGCATGTTTTGCATACATTTTATTTCAAGATCAACATAATCTCTAAGAAATGTCTGTATATTACCAGTTGCATGACTTTATAGTGCATTATTCACAGGTGTATTTTACATTTTTGAATTAATTATGGGATAAAGTTTGTGTAATTCTTCAGAATTCTTCTGCATACTGTCCACATATTCTACATTCTACAGTTTCTAGCAGCACTTTTAGATAATACAAAGACTATTGAAACAAGAAAAAGTAGCCCTTTTTAGCTGTGCTTTAGAAAAGTGGTATATCCATGTATATGTTACTATTAGCATGCTAGTATGCTTACAATGGCAATATCATAACAATACAATAATATGACTATAACATGGTAAAAGCAGCAAGAATTGAAGTCAGAGTAGAGCTGAGTCACATGGGAAAGTCATTTTTGCAGGTATTTGCTCATTAACCACGGTGGGGGACAAGCTGTAGTATTGACATGATGGTGACACTGGATGAAAGGTAACAGGATCACTACAGTAATTACAGTTCACCTTAAAGGAAACATACTCAGTCACGTCAATTCTTCTAAAAGTTGAGATATAATCTCACACAAAATCAAGAATGTCAACCTGGTGGTGGGATTCAGAAAAAGGCAGTTACCAAAGTTCATCATATCTGTGAATGATAACTGTCTGTACCCAAATGTGTCGCCCAAATTTTTGGGGATTAAAGCAATTTGTGCAGGATTCATTCCTTAGGAACCATGAATGTTTGCAGAAAATTTAATTATAATCAGTCCAATAGTTATTAAGATAGTTAAGTTTGGACTAAAGTGTGGAATAGATCAGCTGACTAACATTACCATCCATAAAACCCTGTGGCTATTATATTCTCTCTGCAGACTTAATGTGAACTTCTCAGTAGAGAATAGTGATTTAGTGAAAACTAGTTGTTTTCTGCATCTAATATAATCTCACAGAACACACACACACACACACACACACACACACACACACACACACACACACACACACACTCAGAACTGTGCTTTCATTACTTTAGATTGACTTACATTGAATTCTTGGACACTTACCCCACAGCCTAATCCTAATCCCCACCCCAACCTTAAACCAAGTCTTCCCAGAGGAAGGCACGTCTCCACAATGCCACAGTGTTAACACATTAATGTCCCCACAGCATTAGCACTATGAGAATACACAAACAGCCAAGATAAGGATCCTGTAACGACACATTTTTGAGACATAATAAACTAAAGCAGCCATACCTCCCACTGTCATCTTGTACATGCTGTTGAACTGCCCGTTGACATAGCGATGAACAAAGGAAGACTTCCCGACATTTCCATCACCAACAATCAGTATTTTCATCAGGTGCTCGGTCATTGCTCTCCTCCGTCACATAGCATGTGAGAAACTTCAGCATGAACCACTCCCGATGGCTCAAAGTTCAAATTTCATGTCAGGAAAATAGATTTATGAGACAGACAGCCTTTCTTTGCATTCCAAATACGTTTCAGTCATTAAAGCTTGAATTAATGTTTCCGTAAACATGAAAATCCCTGTCTAAAGCCCAGAAAGACTAGTCAGCCTTGTCTCACTGCACTCCGTCAAGTCTAAACTTGAAGTATGTTTTGGTAACCATAACTCTACAAACAGTGCTGACTGTCTCTGTGTGCAGCGAAGCTCTGAGCGACTGGTTTTGCTTTCTGTAGGGAAGTTGCAACACATCATAAATAGTTCAGCGGCATAAACCACACCTTCATGCAGCAGGAAACTATTACTGAATCTGCGCAAACTCAACATATGATCTGGCACCAGAAAGGAGTCGCTACTGCACCACTTTTCCCATTATTTGTACATTCCTTCAACCATCTCTGGATTTCATTTGAACTCCTCAAACAGCTCCCTGCTTAGTTTCACAGTGGGCTGGGACTGGCTAGTAACATTTCAGCAATTTAACTAGTAACAGGGTATCAGAGCTCTTGTGATATTACAAGAAGAAGGTAATAATATGTCACGAATTGTTAAACCTGCTGAACCCCAAGCAGTTTCTGGGCATTTGTTTTGCTCCTGTCACATTTTTGCTCATTGTGGGTTCATTTTTCAGTGCAATATAAGGTCCTGCAGTTCTATGGAAACAGCACAGTCATGGGTAGAGAGAGCTCAGACATGTCTTGTGGAGTAGAACAAAGTTAGAATGCAATAAATAAGAAAAAACTTGAATCTTTTCAATTATTTATTTTGCAAACCCTGAAATCAGCATGTACAGCATTTCCAAGTGCCCACAGGTGTTACCAATACTCATTAAAAATGGTCACACTGCATACTATAGATAATTTACTTTTTACCTTTTTAACTAGGTTCCATACTTTTCTCTCTGTTAGCACAGGAAAACATTTAGTGAAAGGGGTGGGGCTTCTTACAACATCAGTTACTATGGCGATATAGCAGGTTAACCGAATGCAGTCATCATGACAACTCTGGCTTTAGGCACAACATGCGTCGCTAACTCAATAATCTACATCCTACATGAGTATAACAAGAACTGAGCCTGGCCTGGTTTCCATGCAGTGAAGCTAGCGCCTCATTACACAATTCACAAAGCTAGCGCAAAGCTCAAAGTAACCACTAGTAAGTGGCGACGAAAATGTAGAGAAACAACATGTAACCACCACCTAGCGGATAGAACAGCAATTTGATGGCAAGTATGGATGTTCTGATTGTAATGTGAGGTTTCTTAGGATTCCATAATATAGACTGATCTTTATCAGCATGAGCTAAACATCATTTTCTGTTAGTGTCCATTGTTACATAGTTGTGAATTTAAAATGCTCTTAATAAATGCAGCTTTGTAGATCCATATTTGACTACTGGTAATTTATATTTCAGTTAGACTACACTGGACACATGTTCTTGACATGGAAACATGCTGATATTGCAATTATAAGTCATGGTTGCTGTCCTAACTTACTCTATCTTTGCCTTATACATGTAAGTTGGCCATATACCATTAGGCATCACAGAAGACTTTGTCATGGTACCCTTTTACTCGCTAAACTGCCACAATGTTCTCAGCTTGCCAACAGGGATCACCCTTTCTTCTGGTTGCAACTGTATTCAACAGTAAGAGCTTTCACCTGGTGGCAGAACCAGGTACCACATCTAATCTACAATACTTCCAGTGAGTGTTATCTAGTAAAATGGTATCGCCAGATGTTACATATTAGAGATCTGACTAGGGGCAAAAAGACTTGACTGGCACATCTCTACTGGCAAGTGTTACAGAATGAAACACACAAGAACACAAGACAATGACAGGCAGAGATGTTAAATGTTAAATCACAACTGACAAGTTAGGTACACTTTTAGAGTCAGGTGTAATAATTGCTGCAGCTTGAATGGAGCATGGGATTGGAGCTCCAAGCCAAAAACTCAGGATAACAGGCAGGATTTGGAGATCACACAGGAGCTGGTCCTTGTCCAGACACTGTGGAGATTAATTTACACTTGTGAAACAAGGTCAGGAAGGATTCACCACCAAGAAGGAATGTGTAGGACCACCAGGGAATGTAACAGTCACCGGAAGTAAATCATGAAGTTTGGAATCTTTGAGCATGGATGTGGTTCCTGTTCTTATGCAGTGTCCTCCACTATTTCTCATCTATCTGTTTATCTTCATCCACCGTCCTACATCTTCCTCTTCCGGCTCCACCTCATACCTTGTTGTCCTTTGTCTCATCCCACCTCCGCATCATCTTGTGCGTTTTTCTCTTCTTGGTGGCACTTACATATGCACACAAACTGAAGCATGTGGTGTTGACTACATGGTGAGTTTGACTGGTCTGCCAACTAGGCCAGTGTTATTGGCTACTGGAGAGGCTTCAAACCCCCACTTATGCTGAGTCATCATCTCTTTATGAATGTTTTTCCTGTTGATGTGATTCCATGTCTTGGTTCTCTTCCCAGTATCGGTTGCAGTATCACTCAGGATATAAAAATAACTTTGCCAAGCCTGCCCATATTTGACATGCAAACTGTGCCATAATCTTTGCTTTGGCCTGAAATACAAGGCAAGTATGGATTTTCCCCCCGGTCAGGCGGCAACCTCCAAAGTGAAACCAGTGTTCAAATGCCAGAAACTGCAGTTCCTTGAATGGCCACTTGAGGTTGGATTCAAAAGTAAATTAATCAATGTAAAAATGTAAAAATGTCCAACTTTACAGCAGAAATAGTCACGTGTTTAAGCCCTTGTTTAAAGTTAAGCCGTGTCAACAAAAACAATGTAAAGAAATAGAAAGCCTGTTAAATAAAAAGAAAAGCATGAAGTAAAAAAGCCCTTGTTTAAGAAAAAAACTGATTTTCAGAAAAAGAAGCCCCATGATGAAAAGAAAAAACCCGACGTTGCATTCCAGTGACTTTCTTTATATAGAAGGTTTTGGGGGCAAATTCAAATCAGCATCTGATCAGTCGTGGCTGTGTCCATCCCAGGGGGTGGTCTTGAGATTCACTGTCCAGGGGAGGTCAGAAGCCAAATACCTTTAGAACTTACTTTAAGATCACCTCTTAACTTGCAAATCCAATTGTTAAATATCTAAGATGGTCACAGATCTGAAATCTCACTAAATGTGTGATTAAAACGACACCAAACATGATATGTTTATCTCACGTGGTTCCAGAGATAATAATAATAAAAGATATAGCACAAAAATAATCTCACAAATTGTAGACATTTAGGCTACATGGAAGTAAACTTGTAATGTAACTACAAATACAATCATATACATTCAATGGTAAGAGAAATATGACTTAGAAGTATATGGATAAAAGGTCTCTCTGTCTTTTATGGCTGTGGTCTGTGAGAGAAAAGGGCGTGTTTGTGTCTCGTGTGCTTCAGACACGTCACATTGACGTGTTCTTCTTCCGTGCTGGTCCTGATCAACCTGGTATCACAGACTGAGTCCAGATGTTGGGATCATCACTCCAGTGATGTTGAATTTTTTGATTTTGAAATTTATAAGTGTTTATTTCATTCCTGTGAAGAGAGTTCTGTGTTAGGAGGAATGCCATCTCGTCTTCTCCAGAGGTGTGGTTTTCCTCACAATTGACACTTTTATGACCCTTTATCAGATTCTGGTGGAGAAGGGAGACATCCTTTTGTCTCTAAAAGGGGATGACTTGGGTCAGCTGTCTCCTGAAATGTTTTTTTTACCAGATTTACAGCTCTGACAAACAGTCTCTGAATTATCTCTGTGTTGACTTGGAATGTTCTGCACCTTCATCCGCTACAGCAGAAACCAATATACTCCTGAAGGGAAACTTTGTCATCCAAAAATGTATTCCTATGTAACCAAACCACATTCTCAAATACACTTGGAATGAAAAGTGTTTTTCTTTCTGGTAAGATAGCAGTATAACATAGCAGAAATTGTTTTCACTTGCAAAGTGTCACACAAGTCTGACACAGGACTTTCACCCAGGAGACCAGGCTTTGTGTCCCATGTGGAGCCATTATGTTTGGACCTAAGTTTTGTTTTCACTCACTGTTTGATTAGGTTTAGGCACTAACATTGTATAAAGTAAATTGGCTTCGAATAAAATACACACCATGCAGAAGAAACAAAACTTAGGTTGCTTGCAGTTTTAAACTTTTAAAAAATTGACATCCAGGACTATTCATAAAGCATCTGGGGCTATAGTCTCACACACCGAGGCCTGACGATGACCCTGCATTAGATCATCTGCTGCCAAAGTGAAGGACTGAGACACACAGAGAAATGTCTGACTTGAGGATGTGAGATACTGCAAAAAATGCAATCTGATTTGAATGTACTAAACAAGACAACAACAACAACAGCGATAAAGAAGGTAACCTTACACTGTATGGATGATACATCTCTTAGACTGTGTACGTTTGTCTGAGCTGTGAGTGTGGGACCAAACAACAAGACAGACCACTTCCATATTAACTCTTTCATATTAACAGTTTTTTCATTTTTGTAATAACTTTTGTCCTTTACATTTCGTGAAGTGTAATCTTCCAGGCAGCTGTTTAAATCACAGGAACTTTGTGCTGTTTATATGTTTGTATTCTTTGAGTATTGAGTGATTTCACAGTGTGTAGCGTCCCTATGCCACTGTAGACAGATTCCTCCTGCCCCCTAGTGGGCACTAAGATAAAATCACTGAACAATGCTATTTCCTCATCCTCATTCTTTTGCTCAGTGATTTTCTAATTCAATCATTCAGTTAATTTTAAGCTACATTATTTGTACAATTTATACAGCAGTTAAGCTACGGCTAGTGACGCCACAGTCCTGGTTACCTTCTACTGATTTTGACTGGGTGGTGCTGTTTTTGTCTGAACATGAAAAAACCCACTTTCACTTTTTCTTTTGATTCTGATGCATTCCATCCTTAAAAAGATGCAGCCACTCATAGTGTCAATTTTTTTGTTTGTTTTTGGAATGGTTCAGGGCGCACTCCTAAAGCCTGTAAGGTGAACTGCATTACAAAAGGGTTTCGCTGGGTGGAGGTTTGAGGTTTTCTAAGTAAAAGTAATCAAGCCCACGCCTTTTGATGTCACTGATCATGTGTCAGTTGACTGTGTTTGCCGTAAGATGATTCATCATTAAAACATCGAGGGTGACTCACTGATTTTTTTTTTTTTAGTTCTAAACCTACACTGTAATCACAAAACTGAAGGGTAAAACAATCCTACAGTTCAGCACAGTGTCTCTCCTGTGTTTGTCTGACACCTAGTGGTCTTTGTTTGACAAAATACAATCTTTTCTCTGAAAAACTAGACGTATATTTACAGTGCCGTGAAAAAGTATTTGTATTTTTGCATATTTGTCACACATAAAAAATGACCCAAGAAAACACAAAATGCATGATGATGATTTTATTTTTTTTTATTTTAATCAGTTCTACATTTTATTTTATCAAAATGTGGTACACTTGTGAAGAATACTTGAAAATGCAAATGAGGTAACTTTGTAACATAAGTGAGAATATGAAACAAAATGATAAAAATGACAACTAAACGTCACAAATGAGACGTGTCATCTATTGTGTTGGTACTCTTGTGCTGTAAATGTGTATAAAAATCACTCTGGTTATGAATGTTTTGTTTTCCTACACAGAGAAGCAGAACATGGCCAGTGGAAGTTGATGAAAAATCACAGCACAGATCTTGCTCATGTCCAGAAGAAACTGATAACAAGGTTTTGGGTTCAAGGTATTCATCTGGTGAACACAACATTCTCTTGTTGCTCTTCCTGCAAAAACCTTTAACTCCTGAAACAGCGACCATGTGCATCATTGACAAGCTCAGTTCACTGACCTCAGGTTGCCTGTTGAGATTAAATTAAATTATTTTCCGTAAGAGGACAATGTCTTTTTTTACACATCAGGCAACTGACTTGTGAGAGGATTTGGCTCTGGACCGTCTCACAGTTTTGGAGGGATACACTGAGTAACAGTGAGCAGCTATAAACAGTGACCTGCACTCATGAGATTCATTCAAAGATTGCTGTCAGCTGCACTTCACTTAGCTATTTTCAGCAGCTGATGCCAGAGAAAGGTAGAATGTAGTTGAACAACAATAATGTGGGATTATTGTCACATCAGTTTTACCACTTTAAACGATTGTCTCGACAGATGTGTGTCGGTACAACAGAGCAGCAGGAATGTAAAACTGAGTTCAGAGGGAGACTTTGTTTTGGTTCCCAGCATCAGTGCTGAATACACACAGTAAGAATCTCAGGCAGAGACACAATCTACAAAAGCAGTGTAAGTGGCTGTATGAGAAGAAAGGCCTGCATATAGGGATGAATTTATTGCAGATGTCATTTATTCAGGCCTGTAAAACAAACCTCAGCCTTCTCTGTGTTGGGCTGCTGGACGCTGCCGGATCCACAGCCACAGCTGTGGGTGAGCTGCATGTAGGAAAGGAAAGTTAACCTTTATTTAAAACATTTTTGGGGGGAGTTTCTCCATTTTTTATGATGGGGGAGAGACAGGGTGAATGGTGGTAGAGAGAGGAGAGAGACATGCAGCAAAGGGTTATGAGCCGGACTTGAACTCACGACCGCTGCTGGTGACCTGTGCCCACATGGTAACACCTTAACTCAGTGAGCTATACGGCAAGCCTGGACAGTAAAACCTTTTTGTTAACATATGACGACAGTTCACATATGATGCTCCTATAGAACATGATGCTGTAGATTAAACTATCCAACAGAATAATAAAGCAGTTAAAGTGAGCTCAACCTTAAACAGCTGTTGCAGGAACATGCAGAAAAATCAGATATAACATTAGAAAATCTGACTTTTGATACTTAAACTTAATTTTTTTTTCTAATGTTTGGAATGCAGGAACTGTACTTAAGTATTTTTTGCAGTGTAGTATACTTTAGGCATTTATTGTGGGTCACTCCATCGCAAATCATCACATTTTTAAAACAATATCTTATTTCAAATATTACCTCAAACTTCAATGTACAAACAAATACAAAAGTGCTGAAAGTGGGTTGGCAGGCAAAAAAAAAAAAAGTTTGAAAGCGCTTGATAAATCAATTCAAGACTTCACTGAAAAGCTCCAAGCTAATCAGAGATGGTGGAGCAGAAGGCCCATGATGATCTGAGATGGAATAACTCTTAAGTAAGGGATCTGAATATTTCATCCACCCATACCACCATCTACATTCAGAAAAGGCACAAGCTGATAAAGCATGGGAAGAATACAGAGAGTAGGTCTTCAATACTAGACCCCCTAACTATGAAACACAAGCTGCCTGTTAATTTCTGCATATGGTTAACTATCAGTTTCCATGCACATCACATTTTCTGGCTTGACTTGAAAGGTAGAAATCTCCCCTGATAAAATACAAAAGCAAACCCCTGCAGTTGTTTTTCTTTTTATTTACTCAATGATCTTTTTTATTGAATTTCAAACAGGAGGACTGACAATGTATAGATTTTCTTTGTGCGTTACACATTAGTATGAAGTAAAAGTAATAGTGAGCACAAATTCGATGCAGAATATTTGTACAGTCACAGCCCAAATCCCCCAAAATGGAAAAAAACAAACCAAAAAAACAGAACAGAGAAGAAAAAACAAACAAACAAACGAACAAACAAAAAAAACACAAGAAAAGTCATGGCTCAATCTGCAAAACATTCCTGGCAAAACCAACATAATCAGAGAATGACACTGGTAATAAGTCGTCAAAGCAAACCCTTTGGTTCTGAACCAAGTACCTGATCTTTTCCAGACTCAGGCAAGACACTACATCTAATATCCACTGGTTGTAGGTCGGGAGGGCGGCACCTTTCCATCTGAGCAAAATAACACGCCTGGCCAAGAGAGAAGTAAATGACAACATGCGACAGATATCCTGCAGCTGTTTTTCAAGGACAGGATCAGGAGGAAGGAAATGTAACAGGAAGCAGTAATGAGTGCTGCATAAGTGTCATGTAATGTATGGTTACATTGTAATTGTGGTTCTCTGAGTAAAGAGACCACCTCTCCACTATGTTGCATATTTCATACGTGCATGGAATGACCCCCCTGCTTATTAGGGTATGTTATATAGCCTCACAGTTTACTTACAAGGCACCTATGCAGACGTGGAGTCACAGATAGTTTAATCGCGACATCTCCAAGTGGCCACAGAAATGTGTGAACAAAGTCAAGTTGTTCATTTTTATGTTGGTCATCATTACAGCTCTTCTTTTCACTCTTAAACTCTGAAGAGAATGGTGGACGGGAAATATCAGGAGGCCAAGGAGAAGGTCAAAGAGCAGGACCAGAAAGCTGTGGCCGTCAGTCCTAAGTCTGATATGTTGACGTCCAGCAATATGGACGCCTACCTGGACACTTCCCATTTCATTGGCGATGAAGACCAGCTCTGCACTACTGTGCTTGGGGTGCAACATTTTCCAAAGGCCCATACAGCAGAAAACCTGGTCACGGAACATTTACAGCCCATAGAGGAGTGGGGCATCAGAGATATGGTGAAGTGTCTTGTCACTGATGGAGCATTGAACATGAACATGTGTGTGAGACAGCTGAATGTGAGGCGTGCAGGACGCATTGCTCACACAATCAACCTGATTGTTTGCAAATCCTTTGATAATGTGGAAAGACTGAATGAATTAAGACAGAAATGCAGGAAGTCAGTGACCCTCTTCAGGACAAGCACTACAGCGAATCAACAACTACTCTAAGTAAAGGAGCAAATGGGGAGGCAGCCATACAAAATGATAACTGACACACGTTGGAATAGCACATTCCATATGTTGCAGCGGCTGTATGAGCTAAGAGAGCCAGTGGGGGCAGCCCTGGCCTCACTAAAAACTGACATTACCCCCCTTACAACATCTGAATATGATTCAGTAAACAATGCTGTCTTTGTACTCATCCCATTCCATCAAGCAATGACTGAGGTTTCAACTGAACAGAGGGTATCCGCTTCAAAAGTTATACCCCTGATGAAGATGCTGCATCATGCAATAACTAACAAGATGCAGACGATGATGACATCCACCATTGCAAGGCAGCGGTGACAACCTGGTTATACGTCTCAGGGAACACTCAACAGGTGCCCCGACGATGCCGATCTTACTGGATCTGAGATTCAAAAAACTCGGATTTCAAAGTCCGACAAAAGCACAGGAAACAGTAAACTGACTGAAAAATGAATGTGCTTCTCTAATAAGAAATGAGGCTTCATCTGCCTCCTCAGACCAGCTGTAAGACGCCCCTGTGGATCCATCTGCAAGCAATAGTAAGTAACCCTATCTCTGTATTCTTGATTATGATGTTGGTATTGTGAATTACACCCTGCCCCCCTTTCTTGTTGTTAGGTAAACTTCGGCAGCTGCTGGATGACTCCATAAATAGCATCAGGAGCAGCTCAAGTGTGATGGCAGATGCAGTGATTGGAGTGGACCATTACTTGGCAGAGGTCAATATTGCCGGAGCTGAGGATCCACTGGTATATTGGAATAGACACAAAACCCAGTGTCTTCACCTGTACAAATTGGCAGTAACATGGTTATGTTCCACCGCATCTTCAGTGCCATGTGAAAGGGTGTTTTCCAAGGCTGGAGAAGTATTGAACAGAGCTCTGTGTCTGTGTTGGTGTCCATATACTTACACATACTATAGAAATATCCATTGTTTATTGTTTCTGCACACAGAAGTCATTCATACATTTCAACTCAGGTCATGGTACTATTACACTGACTGTAATGTAATTTGTCCAGCAGATGGCAGTATTCACCGTTTCATTAAGGCCTCAAGTAGTGAACCTTTTGGTGAAGCAATGGGCTGGAAAGCCTCACTGATTCATGGGGCTTCACTACTTAAAACCTGCAGAAATTTGAAAAGCAAAAAAAGAAGAAACAAATATAAAAAGAATAAAGAAAGCTAGAATTTGCAAATATACAGCCCTCCTCCCACAGCTCTTCACTCTCCTCTATCTGTCCTAAGGCCTTTCGAGCACACAAGTATGAGCTCAACTAGCGATACTTCATCAGGTTGAGATGATTAGCCAATCACTGCCCTAAAGGGGAAGCTCCAGGAAGTGGAGGGTTATTTAAGTGGCCTATTTGAATCTGATTGTCTGGGACCACGCAGCCACCCAGGTAAGTTTGTTGTTTCTGCTAGTTTACTTTTTTCATCTGCCATTTAGTAAGATTGGTTGTTTGATCGACTGATTAATTGTTGTTGTTTTGTTATGTGATGACCTGTAGTCTGTTTTAGTTGTTTTTGTAGCAATATATCCTCAATTAATTTCAAATGAGGAAGCCGATTGTAGTCCTGTAGAAGACATTTGTTAGGGATGGTAATATCGGAACTGTCTCTACCTGGAGCTTGCATGTACAGAGCCTGGGTCTGCAGGTGGCAGTGCTGTTTGGGCTGTCTCAGCCATGTGGTATGTAAGGGAAGTAGCTTTGTTGGTGTCAGGAGCAGTGATGACTGGCATTAGGGGAGTGTTTCTGGGACACCAGAGATCACTGTCTAGCCTCCTGGAGGTGTCGTGGGACCAAACACCTATGAAAGGAGGTTCCCACCTGATGACCCCAGAGACATGTTAGCCATCACTGCTCACCAGTTTAGAAAGTCAAATTGTGCCATAACAGTGTAGCATTAGGCTTAGGCAGGTTTTTACTAGTTGCAAATCCTTTCTTTGAACACAAGCTTCTTGTGTTTACACTGAACTTTATCTAACTCATTGCACCACCACACCGTGTGGTGGTCTTTGATTTATTGTGGTTCTGTTTCCTGTTTGAGGCTGCACAGTGGCTCGGTGGTTAGCAGCGTCGCCTCACAGCTAGAAGATCCCTGGTTCGTGTCCCGGTTAGGACGCCTGGGATCTTTCTGTGTGGAGTTTGCATGTTCTCCCTGTGCAGCGTGGGTTCTCATCGGGTACTCCGGCTTCCTCCCACAGTCCAGAAACATGCTGAGGTTAATTGATGATTCTAAATTGTCCATAGGTGTGCATGAGAGTGCGCTTGTTTGTCTCTATGTGTAGCCCTGTGATATATTGACGACCTGTCCAGGGTGTCCCCTGCCTTCGCCCTGAGTCGACTGGGATAGGCTCCAGTACCCCCGCGACCCTACAGAGGATTATGCGGTGTATAGATAATGGATGGATGTTTGCTGTTTTATTTTGCAAAGATTCCCATTCTTGTGTGGTTCTAGTTGTTTTACTTCTTCCTTTGTCTATGTTTCCCTCCTCTGTGATGCCTTCATTAGTTTCACCTGTGTCTTGTGAGTGTTTTGTCTCCTTATTAGTTCTCTCTGTATATACAGTCCTGTGTATTTCCCTGTCCTTTGTCAGTTTGTCTTGTTTGCTGCCATCTTGTTTGGCCTTCTAATCACCTGCTTGAGTTCTTCCCTGTAGTCATCATCTGCCTGCAGTTTGTGCATTTAGCTATTTTATAACCTTTTGTGTCTCTCCATTTCTTGTTAAAAATTGATGCTGTGCTTTTGTTGTCTTTTTGATTATTTTTCTCACCAGATTAGTTCTTACTTTTGGACTCTGTTTGCTCCCTGGATCCTCCAGTCATATTCTGTTTTGCTCCCCACCTTTTGTCAAGTACTTTTGCTTGATTAAAATTTCTTTTTCCACAACCTTATCCTTCCCTGGGCAAACCCTGCTCTCATTGTGAACTCTTTGCTATTTATACTATAACAGCTGATTGGCTGAAATCTCCCATCACCGGCTCGATTTTCCACAGCCTAAAACCAGCCAGGACGAGGTGCAAAAGTCTAGTTTCCTCTCATTCCACTCGAATTACGGTATACGGACAGGTTACTACAGAATTTATGGTTACTGAAGCCAGAAGAATACTGCCATATTGAAATAAGATGGTAAAAACTATACCTCTCTATATGTATATATCAGACCTGGTTGTATGAGGATGGCAAAAGACTCTTTGAAATTTAGATTCATTTTCCATGTCATAAAAAAGATTAAAAAACAAGACTAAGGTTAACTTTTCCTTTCATGCAGCTGTACAGCATTTTTTTCTTCCTCTTGATGAATCACTTCACTCCAGCCAGCAATGAGTGTAAATGTTTCAACAGACTGTTTCATTCACTGACTTGTAGGTTAATTAGTTTATTGACGGTGAGGTAATCTGAGCTCACCTCGTCTGATCCGTGCTGAGAAAATAGTTTTTTTCCCATCCTGCACTGATCCAACATGTCTTTTCTTTGTCAGTATTTACTGAAGGACACCTAATATCTCACATCTTTTGAGAGAATATGAAATATGTTTTTGCTACAAGAGCACTGAAGTACCTGACAGCTACACTGGCCCCCATCTGACCTTCTGCAGGGTGTCAAAGCTCATGGACGCTTTTAAGCACAAACAAGTAGCTACACGCTAATGGCAGGTATTCAAAACGGAGAAAAAGATGTGAGTATCTACTGGCTGCCTTTTTCTTGAGCACTCAGTTCATTCATGCTACATGCCCAGTGTATTCTGCAGATTCCTGGAAAAACTTGGAGACTTCTAAGGATTCTTCCAAACGTCTATCATGTCTCCATCTGTGGGCAGCTGTGGGTCAGGTGGTAGAACGGGTTGTGAACTAATTGTCCACTAATACAATCATCTTGCATGACAGCCCTGTCGCCACTGATGTGTGAATGGGAAACACTGTAAAGTGCTTTGAGTATCACTGAGGCAGAAAAGCACTTGTTACGACCCAGTTCTCTAGGATCAGCCAGGTGTAACAAAAAAAAACAGATGTTGTTGGTTAGTTAAAATAAATTTATTGCTTTGTGATGAAATTAACCCTAAAAAAACTGACAAAAGTAAAGAGAGGTAGTGGGTGCTGCCAGATTAAAGAACCAAATAAAACTAAACCAAAGCTAACAGAGTTACGGAAGCTAGCTAAACAAATAATCTCCTTAGCTAAACTTAAACACAATAGCAACACCGCCAACTAACCAAACTAGTGTCTCAAAACACACAGAAGACACAAGACTCGAGTAACTCCTAACCGAGTTATGCCAAAGCTTCGGACGTCACTGGTGCTTCACAAGGCATTTCACCGGTTCAAGCGTTTCATTGGTTTACAGGTTGAACACTGTGGCGTTTTACTATGCTACATATGAGGCCTCAGTGACACTCCAAGATGTGGGTTTTGAGAGAGGAGTTTGTGTGTTGTGAGTTATTTCAAGCGGCAAAAGGTGGTCCCCTGTGTGGGAGCATTTCGACTTGATAACACTAACCACGGTAAGATGTAACTTCTGAAATTCAAATACTATCACCATCATGACCTTAGTAGAACCTGAGACTACATATATTTTCATTCAGGTGCGTTGCTTGCTGTGCATGCAGGAGTTGTCATATATCATCATGCCTCATCCATGTTGAGGCACCTGTGTGCTAATCATGGTGACAATCATGCCCAACAAGTGAAGTCAATGCTGGATATCCTGACTGTACATATTACTATTATATTTTAAACCTCAACATGAATTTCAATGATGTAGAGATAATGACTCTGGAATTTATTTCCCTTACAGTATACAGAAAGCAAAGGCTGGATGAGGCCTTGGTGGACATGATAGTGAAGGATGACCAGCCATTTTCTATGATTGAGGATGAGGGCTTTGGAAAGGTTGTAAGCATCCTTGACCCTTCCTTTTGTGTTCCAGATAGAAAGGCCTCGAAGGCCATGGTGGATGTACGTTATGAAAAGACCAGAGAGAAGGCAACCACTGAGGCTAAACAGGCCGTAGCAGTTGGTCTCACTGCAGATGTGTGGACATCCATAAATATAGATTCATACTTTGCCGTTACAGGCCATTCTTACAGACAAATTAGAACTTAACACTGTCCTTTTAGGGGTTCAAAAATTATCTGTGTCACACACAGCAGTCAACTTGGCTGATGCAACTAGAGGCATCATAGCCAAGTGGGGCATTACAGACAGGGTCACACAGATGGGGTCCACAACATTTGTCAGTGTCAGTCTGCAGGGTATTGGACACATTTATTGTTTTGCTCATGTTCAAGATGGAGCAACATTTTCACCATGCTACAGAGGCTCTATGAGCTCAGAGAGCCTCTTGGGGCAGCTTTGGCCTCTGTTGCCACCGACATAAGGCCTCTAAGAGTCTTGTAGTCTTGCGGCTATTCAACCAAACCACTATAGAGCTTTCTGAGGAGAAAAAGAGGGTCCAAGGCTATTTCCCTCATTAAAATGTTCAAACATTTCATCGCGGGACAATGTGGTGAAATGCCCCATGGCATTAGTGCCAACTTGGCAACTAATTAAAAAAAAATCTGATGGAAAAGTCCAGTCAGCAGGAAAAAGTTATGGCTTTATCTGTCGCCACATTGCTTGATCCCAAATTTAAAGAAGTAGCATTTTGCAACCAGGGACACAGTCAAGCTGCAGTCAAACGACGGACTCATGAGTGTGCAAATGTGACAGCAAGTGAAACTCCAGCAGTATCAACTCCTGTGGTGCCATCATCAAGAGTAGAGCCATCTAACCAACAGGGCTTCAATCTCTGGGCCTTATTGGATATACATGTGGAGGCTCAAAATCAAATAACCAACTCCACAACCAATGCCACGGTGGAGGTGCAGAGGTAATGTGTTCTGTACATTACCTATGTGCTTGTAAAAATTAAAATAAAAAAGTGTTTTTTTTTCTCCAGTCACTAATGTTTCTGTTTTGCATCCCTAGGCATTTGAAGGAACCACACCTGGGAATACCTGAAGACTCTCTCTTATTCAAACTAGTGCCCAAGAATCTATGTATACCTCCGTCCCTTGTGAGAGGATCTTTTCTAAGGCTGGGGACATAGTCATTCAGAAAAGGAACCATTTGAAGCCCAGCGCTGTGGAAAAAATCCTGTTTCTCAATAACAATCTGTGAAAAAAGCGTTGCAGAGAACTGCACTTTTTTACAATGCTCATGTTCACAAGCACAACTACTGACACTTCTATGAGGTCCTACTTCATTAATATGGCACAAAACAAAAAAAAAAACATAATGGATAATTATGTTTGAATGAAATACAGTCTGAAAATTCTATTCATACAAAACTGGATGCTCAAAAGTTGTGCTGGTATAGCTCTGCAGGTTGCATTCAGGAATTATGGGTTTTTCTCTCACTTTAGGTGAAGGAGCGAATCCAACCATCAACATGTGGCTTTATATTTTGGTCTAATATTTACTTTTATTGCTATACATATAAAGAGAGAAGCCACATGCAGCTTTGAATGAGTTTTACTGCACACATTTAGGGTTGAAACAATGTTTTGTGCTAGTGCTTCGTTCATATCATGAAACAGCTGTTGTAATTCCAGTCTGCCACCAAATGTCTCTGTTCCTCCTCACAATGAAGCCCCAAAGCTTCGAATCATTTTTGGTACAAAAAAAAGCCTCAATGCTTCACTAGGCTTCATTCGCCCATCACTACTGCTAACAGAAGTTACACATTTCACTAAGTCACAGGTAACTTCTATACTAGTTACGCAGCTGCCCAACAGGAGCTACAGATTCACACAAAGACATAAGAAGCACCAAGCCAAACTGCTCACATTAAATCACAGCCATGTTGACTGTGATTTATACTCCCCAGGTGGTGATTGCTGCATTTGGATTGGATGAAGGTAGAGGGAATCAGGTGGTGGCCCAATCAGACAGGTCAGGAGTGGGGAGAACAAGGTCTGTGGTGCAGGTCTTGAGCTCCAGGCTAATCAGCTGAGATGGCTGGCAGCTGGGGTTCCGGAGCAACCTCTCAAGCCAGCTATAGCTGAGTTTACACAGGCCATCTCCCCAAACAACGGCTATAAAAGTCCACCACAAAAGCAAGACAGCACACAAGCACCAGTGGCCGTAACAGCACTATATAATTGCAGACCATTCATCTACCGTATCCGGGAAGTTACTATATGTGGTAGAAAAGAGCAGGCTTTACCAAGACTGTACTCTGAAATTTCATTCATCTTTCTATTTTATTTATTTTAAGAAGATTTTTAGGGGCACCATGAAGATCTGCTGTTGATATTCTATAAGGTATCCAAATCACGTAATTGATCGTACCGTCAGTCAAGGAGGTTCATATGAATTAACACCTTGAACCTGTCCAGAATGGTTTGCCATGGTCTGAGAAACCATCTGTCTTCAACTGAGACTTTGTCAGTCATGTGAAATTCGTCAGAGTTTCTGCTGATCCTGTTTGGGTTCTTGCTGCTGTCAGGGAAATATTGTGGACATTTGCCTGTTTTACCTTAAATAGGGCAAGAAACACATTCCTAGAAGGTGTAGACCACCAGGAGCTGAAACAGCCAGGAAAGACAGAGTTAACATGAATGTTTAGCCATGTTAAAATGTCCAACTTACAGCAGAAATGAACATGTTTACACCCTGGTACATAAAATGATTTTTGACTCTATAGCTATTTGTTCTAAATTAATCAGTATGATTGGTTACCTGAAAAGTCGTAACAGTTGGAACACCATAGAATAAATAGCAACAATAACTTGATTAGAAATATATTTGTGATAGGTCACAGACAAATGTATTCCAGGAGAAAATAGGAAAGTTTCTTAAATCCACATAACTTTCAAATATTGCCTCAGTGAAATCACCAACTAGCTGCCACTAGACGGCAGCAATGACAAACCCTGTAACCAGAACACACTCTCTCTCACACACATATCTGTTACTTGAGTGACACACACACACATGTACTGTAAAAAGGATTGATTCAGGTCAGGGAAACATCTGACCTGGTGATCTGATGTCCTGTAAAAATGTATTCTACCTAACTAAGTGTGTGGGTTGCTGAGCAGTGGAGTGTGGGACCAAAAAGCTACATTAACACCAAGAAAGTCTTTTAATTTCGTGAAGTGTAATCTCCCAGGCAGCTGTTTAAATCACAGGAACCTTGCGCTGTTTATATATTTCTATACTTTGCATACTGACTGATGACAGCTTCCACGGCTTTGAGCCTCCCAGTGTCACTGTAGAATGATTTTCTGTGCCCTCTAGTGGGCACACTGATAAAATCACTGGGTCATTCAAAATAATGCTGTTTCCTACATAATCACCAAACAGATTCTTTTCAGTAACTGTCCAATACCCATTAAATCTCATTTAAAATATTCTTTCTTGCTTCTTAACTTTAGCAGGTGTGCTACAGGTAGTGATGCTACAGTCCTGTTTAGACGCTAAAATGGACTGTTTTTGACTGGATGGTGCTGTTTTTGTCTATTTTTAAACTTGAGAGAACCCAAATTTTACCTTTTTCTTTTACCACTAATGCATTCCAGGATAACTACGACAGTATTCTATGAGAAACAATATATTGCTTTCATAATTTCATTCTGACTTTTTAAATCAAAACAATTGTTCCCGTGATATAAATGATAACAGCACAGCAGAGAACAGCAGTATCACTGTGGAATCCACTGTAGTCTTTTTCAAATAACTTAAAGTTGCTGAAAATGATTCCCTTCAAATTGACAGGTTGTATACTGTATGTTTTTAACTTACCTTAACTCTGACTAAGAAATCTAGAATATAATGGACAAATATAGGTTTCTGGCATTTTTTAATTAGCAGCTTTTTAAATATTTTGACCCAAAACTTAATATTTTAAGTTTTTGGTTCTGGAATTCTGTTTTTTACAACACAATATTCAGTTTAAAAGAAAATATAATCGAAAAAGAAAGTCAGGAGTTATAATCAGAGCATCTCTTCAGTTTTGCACAGTGGGTGAGTAACTGTCAAAAGATCCACTATATGTCGTGCAGTTTGGCATCCAGGGATACTTCGTTAAGTGTTACTCAGTCTTTTGGGAAGGGCCTAACTTATCTTAAATATGAACTGTGTGTAAAGTAAAAGGTGTCACTTGTAATGACAGAGGATTAGTCCTCATTGTAACACAGTATCCTTTGTAGTTTTACAGTGTTATGCGAGATATTATGTTTTAGCTTGTTTCACAGTGGCAACAAAGACGAATGAATTAATGTCTGCTTTAATAGTAAAATACAAATTTAACCCACCATTGTTTTGTCCATATAACTGACATACTGTAATTATGGGCAGATTTTCTTGTGGCAACTTTTCTTTTCATGGTCTAGATTTAACATGGTCGGATTACCAGCTAAAGTCATTCAACCTCAACGATAAAACTTGCTCTACATGTTGCAAACCTGCATATAAATCAATCAAACCACTGTGATGACAAAACAAAACAAAACAAAACAAACAGAAAATGTAATTGTAAACTATTAATTCATTAAAGCATTTTTAATATTTTTAATAGTTACTGACATTTGGGATATTGGATAGGGAGGTGTAAAACTTCTTCTTCTTTTCTGCAGATTTACCACCATACCTCAATATGCAGCTTGGCTCTGTTGGGTCTTACCTCCTCGTCCTCCTCCTCTTCCATCCTCTGAGCTTGGTTGCCCTGCAGGAGGCGGATGAAGTACCAGTGGAGGTTATTACTAACAGCACCCCCTGCAGCAGCACCTGTGGGCTGGGGGTTAAAACTCAAACCTTGTGCTTACTGACAGATGGCAAGACCGCAATGGAAGAAACTAAAGAGGAAACACAGGTAAGACGCCTTTAACATCTAACGCTGAGAAATGCACAAAGAAAAATAGCAGACAATGACAGTAATTATTATGATTTTAACCTGGAAATGTCTGAATCAAAGGTGTCGGAGGAGTGTCGTGTCCGTAAGGTGCGGTGTCTGGTGTCGTGGCAGTGTGGACTCAGGACGATGACTGTGACTTCAGGACAGAAAGTGGAGATCGACTGTCTGGGAGAGGTGATGGAGACGATGGGGAGGTTCTCCTGGAGGTGAGGACTGAGGAGAGGACACCAAGGTTGCTGGATGAATTGTGTTGTTTTGATTATACCGATATGTTCGAGTCTCTTCTTTGAAAAACTACATATATGTTCAAGTGTGCTTGACCCAGTCTTCGAGAGCTGAATGTGGTGGACTCATATTCAGCTTCTCCAAAACCAAACCAGATCATGCTCAGTGATTGCAATGCATTATGTAAGCTGTCTGAAATATTATTGAAAGTATGAAAGTATTTTTTTAGTCAGCAGCCCTCCAATCAAAATAAAAACATACTTTTCTCCTGTCTGCTCTGTGTGGACACTGCCTGCAGTTCAGCCAAATGTTAGCCCTGAATTGCTGTCACCTGTTGGGTGCAGCTGAGTCACTTGTGGCTTCACAGCTGCAACAAGATGTTGCTTTTTTATAGAATTTGGTTGTCAGTTGGTTTGTATTTGGGCAAATTCAATTGATTTAGATGAAATTTATTTATTTTAAGTTTTGATTTGGTTAATTTTTCCAATGGAACTGGACAGGTGAGTAGGTCAGAGCCGCCAAAGAGCTGAAAAACAGATAAATGGTGTAATTTAGGCCTAAAAATGCCTTTTCTCAGAGAGTCCACAGAGTAAAGGCATGAAGGGATTATGTTCATGGAAAGAAGCTTCTAAATATTTAACTTTGATCCACACAGATGAGTTTTTAGGGGTTTAATCAATGACTACAAAAAGGTTAGGGAGGGGAAAGGAAGGAAGGAAGGAAGTGTTTGCAAACTGAAAATCTGAATTTCTTTGAGAATGACCTCATGTTTATTTCTGTGAAAACCTAAGAACTGTTATTCACTGCTGAGATAAGAGTACTGCTTTTGGTCACCAGTGAGTGGAGCTCCACTGCTAAAACCTTCAGTAACAATGGTGGTTCAGTTCTGGAAGTTACTACAGGTGAGTCTGACCTCTTGTCTTATGGCTCAGGGTGTCGTGGCGCTACGCCCGAGGAATTATCAGCTCTGATGACACTCTCTTTGCTCACTGGGAAGCTCCTCAGCTGGACCGAGTGGTTCTGGACCCTGTCAGAGAGGAAGATGCAGGTAAACACACCTGCACATAGTGTCACATCAGTGGCAGAGGTAAAGTTCAAAACTCCACTTTAATGGTGAGCCTGTAAGTAGGTTCAGACCAGGACATGGTTGGAAAAATCTTTACATTAAACTGGTAATGATGAATAATGATTCTCCTATTATGTGTATAGGGACATGAAAGGAAGAATTCATTAAACGAAAGTTGTAAGTCCTTTCAAATTAAAATTAAAACTTTTTTTGTGATTTTACTAGTTATTGTATTTTTAAATACCAAGAGATCAAAGATCTTTCCAACCAGACAAACACAACTCCATAGATGTAGATTCATAAATACATTTCCAACATACCTCACCTGTACTATTTTCAGGTACGTATCGCTGTGACGTGCAGGACGCCACCTTCCGCAGGGTGAAGAGGGCTTACTGGGGGATCCGAGTTTTGCCTGCTGGGATTCTCAACCTGGACTATGAAAGCTCTCAGGCCCAGTGGGAGTCCACTGGAAACCAGCAAAGCCAGACTGTGCCACACCAAAGCCCACTTCTTCTTCTCATGGTGCATTTTGGTGTAATGTTTTGTTTTAGGGAATAGTGAAACATTACTGTGTAATTGTTATCAATAAACTAGAATGCAGTCAAGCGAGATGCAGACCCACACCGGATGCCTTCCCAAACATGGCAGGTAGCCCTGCAACCTTGACCTTTGACCTTCTGACCCCAAAATTAATGGGTGACCATGGTAGGTCAAGATCAACATCTGTGCTGAGTTTGATTATCCTATCTGTCTTTGTTACCGAGTTATGGTGCGGACATACACAACCACACACCCACTTACATACAGACAAACAGACAGATGGCAGTAAGTTCAAGGTCGAACAAGGTCAAAGGTCTAGTCCAAGGCCAAGAGGTGCAATGTGGTAGTCCTACCCTTAGATATACCAAAGTTCACCACTGCAAGCTTATATAGTAGATTAAAAGAGGATTTTGCACTAAGTAGCCCTGCAACCTTGATCTTTGACCTTTTGACCCCAAAATTAATGGTTGACCAGGGTAGGTCAAGATCAGCATCTGTGCCGAGTTTGATTATCCTATCTCTATTTGTTCTCGAGTTATGGTGCGGACATAGCCACACCAAACACCCACATACAGACAGACGGCCGTGACCACCCTACCTACGGCCGACTCCATTGGCATGGGTAATAAATGCATATGAAAATGTTTCCTGCGTAGTCAATAATAAAATTAAAGGTGACATAAGGCTCCTAATTACACTCTGTATAGTAACTCAAGTGACCTGTTCCAACCACTTATCTAAATACATGGTGCAAGATAAAAGTTTTGATTCATTGTCTTCTATTTTGATGAGTTGGGTTGACAAATTATTGATAATTGCATCACCTCAAAAATGTGTGTAAATTTTACTCATATTTATTTTTTTTGTCTCCAAGATTTTAGTATCAAGCAATTAAATAGACAACTGCAGGTAAAAAAAAAGACAGTATTTTTTGTTAAATTTTGTTAAATACATTAATTTATTTAAGAAAATGTCATTGGAGCAACTGATTTTTTTTGAATGTTTGTCAACTTACAAACTTGTGTGCATAATTATTGTAATTAAGCAGATAACCCAAAAAATTCCACTTAAATTATATGGTGTTACTAGTTGGAACAACAACTTTTATGAGTAATCCACTTAAAGACTTGATGTGTTAATGCTACTAGTCTTTAAATAAATTGCAATTTAAAATACTTTTTTATATTTATTTATATATTTTTATAGTAATCTATAAAGTATTTCCATGAGATTTTTATAAATGTGTTGATCACAAGCTGAAACCTTTCTATTTGTGCTTGGATAACAACAAATTAATGCCCTCTAAGATGAGTGGAACATTTTTAACAGACACGAGTGGTCGCTCAGATGAGGCTGAGGAACACATGATGTGCCCTTTTCACAGAAGGCATTTTGACATGTCACAGTTGAAAACGTAGGGGTGTGAATAATAAAGGTGATGGGTGATTCAGCTGCTATTTCAGAGTCCTGGTATTGTTCATGTTGTCTCACTGTGATGACTTACAGAACGTGAAATACATCAGAGATACTGCTGATGCCATTCCAAGTCTCAACACCGTCTGTGAAAACAACTATTAAATAAGAACAGAGGAAGGAGTTGGATTTTCGATATAATTATATTAAAACTAGTTATTACTATTAACTCTTAAAATGGAAAAGCTCACGCTGATTAAAATGTAAAGCAATGCCCAATTAATATTACTGCAAAACAATGCTATTCGATTTCTTCTGTAATCGTATGTAGACTGCGGATGTCGGAGGGCGCCACATTGGGTAGGGCCGGCTCTGGCTTGATGCAATGTGCTTTCAATCATGCAGTCCGGCAGTCCAGTGTAATGAATGGAAATCCACTGTCCGAGTCTTTGTCTGTGTACAACTTTATAGATTGAAAGGCATGCTCTAAAAAAAGAAAGAAGTCAAAATTACACCATTTATTAAAGCCAGAAACTGTAAGAACAAAGAGAATCATCAGATTTTTGACTTTAACCCCTTAACGCCGGTTGTCGCAAATTTGCAACGTACCGCTGCAGCCGAGATAGCGTATGCATTCCCCCATTGCTGGTTCATGCATATTCAATACATACCTAGGAACCTTTTGCAAGCACTGGTTTCTCTTAGGACTGGTTTGAATGGCATTTGTGACATCAGTAGAATTTTTTTTTACCATTAATGCCTGTTGCATTACACCTTTATATCTACTATATGTGCTATAGACAAATTAACAATCTCCACTTAATTTAACATCAACTTGAAATCAAAAACACATAACATTATTGTTTTATATGATTGTAAATATATTTAGGCATCAAGGGGCTATACTTCTCATCTGTGATGGCCTGTTCCATGAAAAAAGTTCGCCATTTCTACGCCTAAAATTCTGAGATTTCATCAGAATCATCTTATTCTATAAATCTAATTTAAAACCAGTTGCAGGAAACACATTTTGTTGAAAGCTAAAAATTCTGCGGCAACCAACAGCCATCTTATAAAAACTCTGGCACTTTTGCTGAACTGGGCTGAACTGCAGGCAGTGTTTAGAGGACAAAAGTACGGAAACACGTTTACCATGTAAGCGGTAAATAATCTGTAGTATGTGGAGTAATCATTTTTTCACTTGTGGGCATCTGAAAATTTTTGTACGTGTACATTTTTTCCAGCTTTTTCAAAAATAAATAATCAAATAAATTAAACTTTCATCTTTTTCTTTGTAAATCATCACATTATAACTGTGTTATACTGCACTGCAGACATTTAAATCTCACCCAACTTCTAGTCAGGGTTGTGCTGTTTCCATGGAGGAGCAGGACTTTATATTGCAGTTAGGATATGAGTGAGGAAACATGTGACAGGAGCAAAGAAAACCCTTAAAAAAACTGCTTGTGGTTCAGAGGGTTAAGTTATTCCCAGCTGGTGAGACAGATGCAAGTCAAGCTGTCCTGGAAGTGTGCAATGTCACCAAGCTCTGTGCAATAACAAACCTGTAAGTTATAAGTTTTCCTTTCAAAATACAGACATTGAAACAGGTGCTGAAAGTAGAGTTGGCACAGGCATAATTGACACTTTCATGGACTTTGAAGTGTGTGAGGGCTCAGGGCTGTCCCATTGTCAAACTGTCAGCCCCATAAGGGTTCTCAGGCACCTTTTGACCTTCTTTTTTTACCATTTCAAACTCACACTTTCAAGTACTACAGCTGCGCACACAGGTGACAGCAGTGTCAGTGGACCCCACTTGTTAAGTCGTTGTCCAACTGTAGATGGCAGTGTCGGTTCATGTAAGAGTTTGGAAGTCCAGTATGGACTGCGACGACGAAGCTATATGACCATATTGGTAAATTCTTATTTCCTCTGTAGCAGTGAGGCTGCATGATGGGACTCAGCTGCCACAGTGGAGCCAACCTGATTAAGAGGAAGAAACAGAAAAGAACCCTCTTAAAAACAACACAACGCATCTCAGATGGCTGCTGCTCATTACACACCACAACACAAACCTGTTGGATGGTTGAAACAAGAGCAGGCAGCCTTGCTAATTTTGGATTCTTACTAATCGTTCTCTAACGCTCTAAAGATCAGTTATAAGACACCATGCTTTTTGATGTGAGTGAAGGAAAATGGCCACAGATGGCAGAAACAAATTACAGTCTATTTGCTGCCATCCACATGATATTATGTAACTTTGGTATTTAAAAATGCCTTTTAAGAGATAGATGTGGAAACCAACAAGTCATCTAAATCAGACAAATATATACTGCTCATCCATTGCCTGTGGAACGGCTCAGAGAGTCATTTTCTGACCTGACAATCCTGGTCAATGTCATCAGTCTGCACTAATACAAGTCACAGCTGAAAAAAATAAATCTTCTCTATGCTGCGGTTAAGGTTTGGTTAAGTTTAGGCACTTGAACCACTTGAATTTTGTTTTGTGGTGTATAAGGAGAGGACCCACATAGCAACACAAGAGGCACGTTTTCAAAAACAAAAGCAATCTTTATTAAATGGGCTAAGTCTAAAAAGGTAAATCAGAACCCAAGGTGAAGGCTAAACGTAACATTAAAGATGAACAAATGTGGGTAATAAAACAAAGTCAAAAAAGGTTAAAAAAAATGCTAAGCACAAACCAGCACAAGGACCACAGGGAGAAACTCGGGAAGGTAAAACAGAAATTAAGCAGGCAGGTGAAGAGACAAACTGAGGGGTGTACTGCGAAGCAAGTTTGACAGAGCCTGGCTTTCTTTGCGTTAGTTCGCCTGCCAACACCTACAACCCAATAGGAGATAATGGGTATCGCAAATGATGGTGATCAACTTTGTTTTTCAGGTTTTCTTCTTCAGACTCCACATGAGTTTATATAAAAGGGGGTGTTTAACAGTTGACTCTCTTTCAGCACAAAATGGACTGACGGAATGTCGCCTACTTCCGAGCTGTTAAGCTGCTATACTTATCTCAGTGAGCATTCAATGCAGCCGCTTATCTCTGACATGACAACTGCCCATTAGAGCTTTGGAACTTTCAATTGAAGCCATTTAAAAATGACATTAAAGAAACGCATTTAGGTGTTACTCTGCCTCCAGATGAGGGAAAGGGAAATCACTTCTTGTCCAATTCAAACTGAAATTAATGTTATTGATTGGATATTCTCTGTTATAAATAGCAACAGATGGTTTGATTTTGTAATCTGCGTTCTGTCAGCTGCAGCACCAGCAATGTGTAATAGACTTGGAAGCAAATCAGGACCAAACATAAAAACATGTAGGTTCCTGTGGCAGCACAACAAATACAAATTCCACTACTGTAACTACACAGCCGCAATCAGTGGCAATACTAACATACAACTGAACAGTTTTGCAGATTTAAAAAAGCCCTAAAATAGGGAGGGGGAAAAAAAACCTCCAACAGAACCAGGCTCAGGGAAGGTGGGTGACAAGCAGAAGGGGTTTGGGTGGGGATAGCAGTATAGCAGATGGGGAGCAAGCAATACAAACAGATCATAATAACCTGATAACTAGGCTACTTCTGTAGATAGTGCCTCTGTATTGTTATGTACACTAAATTGTGGATGCTGGATCTGATTTCACACTGCAGCACTGTTTATCTTAGTTTCTAAAAAAATTGGAATAACAAGGCCAATCCTAGTGCAACTCACAGTAATATCAGCTGTTGACATCTTCCGTGTGGCTTCAGGCTTCGGCAGCGAGTGAGAAAGGCAATGATGACAGAGTGTCTTTGCTTCTGTTTGATCACCGTGTTTATTTGCGTTATTTTGGGAGGAGCCAAGGCAAACAAGGGGCTCGGGGGAAATAACAGAAATGCAATTATGCTGATATGCTTACAGTAATTCATTCATTTCCTCGTGGAACTTGCCCCACTAAGGCCCGAAGAACGTCATTTCCCTCCACATGCTTATTTACAACATCAGTCTGACAGATGCAACTGCTTTCCCAGCACTCAGTGCACAGACAATTTAATTACTGCTCCACTGTAGCATCATTAGGACACATGATACTCACATACGGTAATGTTGCCACTGAATCCATTGATATATCCAAAACGAGCCCCTCTTTAAAAGATTCTGAATGATAATGAAGAGCTCATATATTAGATATTCATTATGGTGAATCGTGGAAATCACTTCTTATTGGTCTCAGCTTTCTCAACTGAAAATTGAAAGTAAATTAGATGCCACATGTTTATTTGCTGCTTCTGCCTCAATTCGTCACCATTGCCAAAGATCAACAGACATCAATCCACAAACTGTACGTACAGAACATGCTCAGAGTCTGCCTTTCAGGAGCTGGATCGGTAAATCATCTTTTGTGAGGAGAGTTGACAGAAACGGAACTGGCTCAGTAACTCAGTCCTCTAAAGATTACAACCATATATAACTACTTAGATCAGCCCTGATCTTTGAGATCGGATTGAGACATCTCAAGCAGGTGTATGAAAGATTACAGCTGAAACGCCTCAAAGATCCCGGGCGTCCTAACCGGGACGCGAACCGGGAATCTTCTAGCTGTGAGGCGACGCTGCTAACCACCGAAATGCAAGACTGACCAGGGAACACAAAGCGACAGAAGAATCTGATGACACAAAGACGGTAGTGAGCAGCCACTCTGTATATCACTTGTTAGCTTAGTGTGTCTGAAATTCCAGTTTCACATGATGTTTGATGATTTAAACTAGCCTTAGGAGGTCTCACATAGCCTACCTCTTTATCATTCTACTGTAGGGAAAAACAAAATTATGTGTGTGCAGTAGAGGAGGCTGCAGTTTAAGGAGCACAGTTCGTACAACTGCACTTGCTTGCCAAGGGTTTTAAGGGCTTATATCACCCAAATTACTACGTTCTGTCCATTTACTTATAGTTTTAGGGTTTATGTCACCCGAAATGCTACTTTGGCTCCAAGTGCTTGTAGTTTTAAAGGTTTATTCCATACAAACAACACCTTCAAACCCATAACTTATTTAAAGATTCATTCCACACAAATAGTAATTTCTAATAAACTAATTATGGTTCGAGGTTTACTCCACCCAAAATACTAAATACATTCTGTGCACTTTTAATGGTTTGCTCCATACAAATAGTACTTTCTAACAAACAATTTATGGTTTCAGTGGTTGATTCCATTCAACTGTGCAAAGTCCCTGATTTTGCCAGTGTCCAAAAGGGAAGGGAAAGCTAGCTTGGTTGCCATGTTATCTAGTCCAAAAAAGACTTGAATGAAAAATACAGGATCCTACATCTGTGACCTTGAAAATGCAGCATCGTCTTCTGCAGACACATGCTGCTTGAAAAAAAAGCACCGCCTTGTGTAGGACTTGTTGGGGTGTAACATTTGCACACAGGGAGAGGAACACTGTCATTCAAGTGAGCAGGACTGCCTCACTGCACTATCTAAATCCCCTGCAAAGCTTGATGTTTTATGTGGTAGGTTGTTAGCTCGAAGGCTGAAGGGAATTTTGAAAACCGTAACACATACACAGCGAAGGAGAGGAGAGAGCTGCATGGAATGTGCGGCCAGTGGCAGGCCTATACCTGCTGGATTAGATTTAGGGAAGCATGCAATCCATGATGAGTTCAGTCAGCTCCTCCACTCAGCGCTTCCACATTAAGAGTCTGGAGGTCAGACAGAAGTGGCATGGTGATGTTTCCCTCCAAAGCCTGTGTCATGACATATTTCAGACTGCTGTTTTGACGCCGAATAACTTCCGTATTTACACCTTCATCTGACAGAGGTGACGACTCCTGACCCAAACATCAATCCTGTCACCTTCAGGTCCACTCACCCCATTAATGGCAGCTTTGCTTGAGAGAACAGCACATAAATGAGCCATCAGATGCCTTGTAAATGTGGGTTCTGTGCTCGTTGACTGAGCGTGTTGACAGTTTGACCTGGGCCTGGATAAGCAGCAGAAAATAAATGATTTTATACTTAGTGTCTATTTCTGAACCAACACCTCTTTTGGCCTCTTCATTTTATATTTGAAAACACACACACACACACACAGTGACACACAGCTTCCCTGCCTTCAGCCGCTCTCTCTCAGTCACTGTTCTCGTCTCGTTTGATCCCTCTGACTCTCATCGTTGCTTCAGATCTCTTCCCAGCAGTTCAGTCAGTCATTCACTGTCACTGAAATGATTTGGTCTCCGCTCTTTCCCCACAGATTCTCCTTCACTTTTATCATTAACTCACACTTCCATGCTTGCTCTGTCGTTCACTCTCTGGTTCTTGAATAAAATGTAGTTGTGCTTCCTGAATAAACCATTACAGGATGTACAAGATCTTTTTCTTAGGCTTTCTCTCTTCTGCATATGCTTCCTTTGCATCATCTCTATATAAACTTAAAAGTGTGTCACTTACATGCAAAATTATGGTTTCAAGCAACGCCATTAAGAGGAAATGGTGTGCAGGTGCAGCCGAGCTGGGTGACATCAGTACTGACTATCAAAAGCAAAAATCAAATTTTCTCTCTAGTAAAAATGAATATGGATATTACAGGCTAATATCAAGTGCAAGAATTGCAGTTTGAACACGTCACTGAAAAGTATTACATCGCTTTTGCATAACAAAGCCGCAAGCATGTTTTGAAAGCCCAATTCCTGGTGGTTTTAATTATATGAATCTCATTTAGAGACGTTAAGCTGCTCCCAAGTTATGAACTTGAGATGAGAGCGCATTAGAAATCTGCAAAAGGCTTTCATCAGGTACCGCTGGTTAAATTATCATTTATTCAAGCCTCAGGAAAGAACGTTTTTGCACAAAATAATTTTTGATCTCTCCCTTTGTCCTTCGTGGCCTCTCACCACAATAGTGGAACGCTTGACTGGCTGGACGTTTTGTTACTTTTTCCATGTCTTCAATGCTGGAAATCCAAAAATGTGACGTGTGACCAAGATAAGAAGCAGTAATAGCAGAGGGCATGAAGTTACAGGGAACAAGACAAGGTTCTGCTCACACAGTTGAAAACATCGTCTGAAGGTCTTGAGGGAAGCATGAAAATGTTCCAGACAGTTAGTTTCCATTTCGAACATTACTGTTGCAGTTCTTTTAGCATGAGCCCAAAAGGAGCCAAACAGGCAAGACTGCAGTTAAATCAGGCAAGGGGGCAGAACTCTCAGGCTTTTTCATAAAAAGACTGTTTCCCATTCCCTAACCTTGCAACTGCTGCCTACAAATGTAGAAAACAGCAGAAAAAGTGTCATTAAAAGTGACTGTTTTATAACACAACATATTTAGTTTTACCCTTGTTTGTGCTCCTTGTTTGCAGATTCTGAATATCACAGATAAGTCAGTGTCTAAATCTACGGATGTATAAACAAACTGATCGTCGGATACTCAAGAAATGCTGTAAAAGGGAATTGCACCCATTTGATACACTCAAAAAATGTACTTGTTGGGTGAACTTAAAAAAATCATGGAGAGAATTTCCATGATTTTGTGTCACTGCTTGTACGAAGCAGTGACACAGAAAGAGAGAGCTGACAATGGCAGGAAGCCTGATCAGCTGTGCTGCCGCGATTTACTGTTATTTTTACAACTCAGATTATTATTATAAGTATCTGACATACATACATATATGGCCCTGACTTCAGAAGTAATCTACAAGCTCCTTTTAGTGGCAGCTGCAGCCCCACACATTCACCCCTAACACAGACTCCTAACAGGAGGTAAACAAGGGAATGAAGCAACATCACATTAATAAAACAGTACAGATTGTCTCCATAATACTCATAACAATTCAAGCATGTTAGTCACAAAACAATCACTTTTATTGGCATCCTTTTGAGACAAATAGAAATTGCTCACACATCCCCATTCAAACTTACTTTAGCTTTCAGGCAAAAATGAAACTTAGTGAATACAGCACCAATCCGCCTGATTTTGGTTCCTATTATTCAGTTCACTGCCGGTCAGTCCTAAATACAGCCCAGGTTAAAAAATCCTGAAGGCATCCTTGAACCAGATAATGATTGTTTCCCACAAAAACCTACTGAAGATGGATTTTCTGGGGGAAAAAAGCACTTTAAGGCTACACAGTGATGAACTTTAACAATTAACAATATGTTTACATTTATGTTTATTGAAAGAAACTTGAACAAAACTCTATTGCCTGGTTGAAAAGTTTTTGTTATGTTTACATTCTTAGCATACCTGGATCATGGTTGCCATGACGTTCTTGAGCCTTCTCCCGATAATTCCACCTTTCTTGCTATATGCCTTCATCAGGTTTGAAGACAGAACATCCAGCTGGGAAAAAAACTTAGACTGCAGATGGACAGTTGTGATTCTTTTGAATTCTGCACACACCTGTGAATACAAAAAAATAAAGCAAAGTACACAAAACTCAAATTACATATAGCAGTTCATTCATGGAAATGCATAATACATGTATTAGTTTATTAGTTTACTACTTACTACATGCTGTTGCTGGTCTTCAGCAAATCATTTGTTCATGAGTCATTTTATCTCATGTGGTGCATATCGTGCCGTCTGTAAGTATTCATTGTATACTAGATACTGGAAAAAAAAATGGAGGAAGTTGCTTCATTTACCTCACGCACACAGAAGAGTGCTGGCCACCTTGTTTTGAAACCGGCTATCATGGGTGCATCTTGAACTACTTCTTGCCTTCTGTGGGCAAAGGTCTTGTCCATCATCATTGCCACCCTATCCTCATTGTTTCTTTTCTTTACCTCTGAGAGGAGTGTCACTCTTATCATTTCACCTGATGGATAAGGCGGGCAGTAATTCACTTCTGCCTTTTTTGGCTTCTTCACACCATAGGCAGGACTGCATCTGCCATCAGGTTTGTTTGTTAGAGCATTCACTGAAACTTCTGGACATCCAAGCCGCCTCAGCTTTGTTCGATAGTTGCCTAGTTTATACTTCAAGCTTGTCTTCCAACTGCCATATCCAGTGACTGAACCTGGCTCTTTCAAACACAGATGTGCTGTTACAAGAGCTTTGGCTACTTCCTCAAACTCACATTCAGAGGGGTAGACTTTGTACTGAATGATGGTTTCAGTTAAGCCGTCAAGAATAGATGATTTAAGTTTAGTGTCAGGGTTAAATAAAGTTCCAGTTTCTCTGAAAGCAGCATTGGCCCTTTCCAGCTGTAGTTCAGCATTGTAAGAGAACCGCGGCACCTGGAACCATGGGCCATGAAGCGGATCTTGAGGAGGTGGACTCGGGAGAAGACAATATGTCTGTATCATATGAGGTACAAGATGAAAGGGACAAGGAGTCATCTGAAGAGTGGGAGGTAGCAACAGATGAATGGGCCAGGGTGGCAGAGCCACAAGTCAAGGCAGGAGAGGGCATGGCAAATGAAACCTTGATGGGGCTTTTGTCCTGAACATCAGACATTGAGGTCAAATTGGTGAATTCATTATCAAACTTGGCATCCATGAATTGAAGACGGAACCCCCCCTCTACATTACACTGCCTCTTTATGTGTTGTGCGAGTTCACTGACAGACTCTGGTATCCCATCTGGAAGGATCAATCTCTGGGAATTATTTTCTCCCAGAATGATTCTGAGCTTCACTGTGGCAGGGGAAGTCATTTCACAACTGTGAATGAAGAAAGAGGAGTAAATGTTAAAAGTAAATGGAGCAGGACACAAAAAGCATTAAAAACCAGATTTTAAATTGAAGCATTTAAAATTGAATCTGAAGATTACCACAGCTTATATCCAGGGTTCTCAACATTTTGTAACCAAAGGTCCAGCTCTGATTGTTATAACATTTCCACGGACCACTTTTATAACTTTTATGTGACTTCATTTGCAACATTTGCAAGTTTTTGTGACTTTTTTGTCACTGTATTTATTTTGCAATGTTTTTTGTGACTTTCTTTCGACTTGCAACACTTTTTGCTCTTTTATTAACGAGTGAAATCACATAGCTTCATGCTGTCAAGCTCTTTCTACAACATTTTTTGGGCTTCTGTTTCATTACATTTTTAGCATTTGAAGCATCTGAGGCCCACTCGATGGCTCGCTGTGACCTACTCATGGGCTGCGGACCAGTGGTTGAGAATAGTTGCCTTATATAATTATGTATCTTTTTAAAGTCACCATTCTCAGTGATCCAACAAAATAGTCTGCCAAAGGGTAGTCGTCAGCCAGTTCATTACGCTCAATCAAAACAGTTTGTCTGGCTGGACATGGACTCAGCTCAAAGGCTCTGAAGTGTTCCCTGTACCACCCAGAAAGCCTTCTCACCATGAAACACAGTCTCTCCTGTACAACACAAATCTGAAGAATCTCTCCAAAATCAGGCGGTCCACTTGTGGACCCGTAAACCACAATCATGCCATTTCTGAATGTTACACCCTTGCCTGACACGCATTTAGTAAGGTGAACATTAGTTGTGCCGGGGAAGTTCTGGTCAATAGTCTGTGCTATTTCTTGTTTCAAAACATCCACAGGGACTGTTGAGGCATTTGTGATCTCAAGATCAGTTCTTTCAAAACTGGATGAACTGAGGTGATATGACATCATTAGCTGATGCTTACTGGCTAGCGAGAGGGGCACGTTTTTAAAGCAGTTGGTGTGTCGAATGACCTGCTTAAAAAAACTATGCTTTGCCTCAAAACGCAGGGTCCAGTGTCCCACAAGAGGACCAAAAGTCCTGATCAGTTGGGGATAGTGCTCCAAATAATGATGTTTTGGTAGCAGTGTCACATCAGGAAAGACTTCTTGATATTTGTGCCTGTGCTCTGAAATTTTGCCTTCAAGATAAGCAATGGACTCATCTGTTTGTGTTGGAGCAACGACAAGCTCGACGATGTCTTTTAAGTCCAACAATATTTGCCATGCCATTTCACTATCAGGCACAAAATGCCCAATTATGAATGGGAGTAGTCATAGCAAGGCCCAATTTTCATGTGCGTTCCCACCTATCGTTTTTCTTGTTGAAAATGCACGTGGGATCACATGAGGCTTGTTTGTCCTGTCTCCCCACTTGTAGGGGAAATGCAGGATGGATTTGTTCAGGGTTTCAATATCAAAATATTTCTTTGATATCAGCAGTGACAGACAATGTGCACGCTCTACTGGCACTATACCCTCAAAAACATCATGCATGACATCAGGAGGAAATCCTGTATGAACACTGAAGTGGGCAAGCATCTTACTGATAACACAACAACTTTTCACCCCAAAACAGCTTGTACCATTCGTCTGAGCTGACTGCACATGAGATTCATGAAGTTCTTTTTTCCTGAGACTGAACAACCCTGACTTCACCTTTTTTATTTGGATGTCTGTTTTTGTTCCTGCACAAAATCAGCAGATATACCCACCAGAAAAGCTCTCATTAAAACCAGCTATGCCGTGAGCACCCAAGTTATCTGCCACAACAACCTGAATCGTTCCTTTAAGACATCTGCCAAGCAATGGAACGAAAACTCCATCTTGCTCCAATGTTTTAACAACTTGAAGAAGAGGATATGAGATCCTGTCATAACCGTACTTGTTCATATCATCAGTTTTACACAAGATTGCCAAATTAATTGACAACAGTGATGAATGTGAGCCTGGAGGCAAATTACCCAAAGTCCAGTAGATTCCACAAAGTTCATGTTTTCTGTGAAAAGTACCCAGAGGATTGCAAACCTCAAAATCATCCACATATAAACTTACCAAGATTCTCAACCCATTCCCTGACGGTGTGAACCATCCTGAGAAGATTTCTAAGTATGATGCTCACCAGTTGCCCTGTTACTCTGCTGTGCTCTATGGTTTTCAACCACGTTATCTACAACATCTCTCCTATCTAAGAGCTTCTGCAAAGACTTCAGTATAGGTACATACTGAAAACTCTTTTCCTTGGAATCAAGAATGTACTCGATGGGTTCTACCACATTAAAACTTTCTTTACAACACTTTATAACAAACTAAGGGGGCCGCCCTTCCCTATGGCTGTGAGCAAGGGGTTAGATGTGTTGAGAGCATTGGCTACCTCTGTTATCACACACTTATCTAATGTGGTATTATGTTTCTGAAACAGACCTTCCAGAATGTCAACCGAGAGGGGCAATGTAGCAGAACTTAGTAAGTAGTGCAGTTCTTCTAAGAATTCATCATTTTTTTTGCCTGGCACATGTGCAAAATGTTGCTTTATTACTTCAGTCAAGTTCTTAGGTCCACTCACATCGCCACTTGAACATCCACCATCTACTTCAACAACACTGTCATCTTGATTGTGTGCATCTTCCTTAGGATCATCAGATGAGTCTTGTGAAACTCGAGTAGTTGTAACTACTCCTGACTTGAAATCTTTCAATGTATGTTTGTTGTGTTTTCTGTTCTTGTGAGAGTGAAATGTTCCATATATATTTGTTTGAAAACAGCAACCCCCCAAACATGCAAGTAACAGTTTCATTACTCTTCAGATGAGTGACAATGTGTGTAAAATAATCCCTCTCTGTCGGAAGATCACGGCAAGCACACAAATGACAACCAAATGTTGACAGTTGCAGTAACTCCTGAGAATTTTCTTTGGGATGGACTCTACATAAATGAACGTACAAAGCATTCCATGTCTTAAAAGTGCATGGGCAGTTGGTGTGTAGGCATGGGTAGCGTTGCCTGTGACGGTGCTGTAGTCTAATATGTTTTAGTAGCGTAAATCTACTAGATAAAGATACACTGCATTCCTTACACCTCCACATCCAGAGCAAACTATATTTACTGCAATCAGACACAAAAAAAACAGGGAACTAGGGAAATTTGGTTTAGCTGGAATCTTGCACATGGACACTGGAATGGATGATGCCTTCAACCTGTAGTCACTGATGCAGTTGGACTTCAGACAGGTGGAGCTGGAAAGAACACTTGTAGGCAGACAGCAGAGTAGAACACTTTGGCAGTAACCAGTGGCTGTGATAAATAGAACAGACACATGAATTAATATCAGTGAATGGAAAACATTATTATCATTATCAAATTAATCTGCTTGTTGTATATAATTGAGTCTTTAATTGTATTTGTTTCTTTTACCAATTACCAATTATTTTTAGTATGTTGGTTTATTTAAAGGCCTGTAATACTTCAATTAACCTTAAAATAAATACAGGAAATAAATGAATCTATGTCTTCTTATGAGTTTAAAGTAATATTTTTACCAAGCAAATACTGGCTTAATGGAGACCGCTAGTGAATTTTTAAAAATCATATTTGATATTTCAGAACAACAACCTTTACAACTTTCTCTTTTGTTCATCAGTTTTATCCCCACCTCTTCTCTCTTTCGTATACAGTCTGATAGTGAAGGAAACTCGGTCTCTTTTTGGAGCTTTAGAGCGCTTTTGGGCTCACAAACGGCTCTTCATTTTTACTGCTTGCTGCAGTTTTATTAGCAAAAAAACCCAGAGTACCTCGAAAGTTAAAACACACGTAAAAGCTGAACAACGCGGCTAAAAATTAAACTAGTTTAACTAGTAACCTCGATAAGTAACAGAACTTGCTGGTAATGACGTTACCCTCCGTAACGTCGCAGCCACGCAAATAGCAGACGGTCGCCATCTATCCGAAGTAAACAATACATTACGTCAAACAACAAAACTATCGTAGACAAGTGTCGCTTAAGGTGATGGCACTTATGCATAGCATTCGTTTGCATTTTTATCCATTTTAAAAGCAGATGATAAAGGATTCTTACCTGTTCATGTGCATGCTGACCAGATTACTTCCCCGGAGGTAGTCTCTTCTCGCGTTACCCACTACTTGATGATCCCGTGACGTGTTCTCGCGATATCGGTCCTCATTTTCCCGGAAGTGCGTGAGAACTTGACAGTCTCATTTTATTTCAACGTGGTTGAATCAAATAAAAGCTAAGCAGTTCAGTTTCAAGTTAATCCTGTAGGATTTATTCACGTTCATTTTGTAAACATAACATTGTATTGTACAAAATGTATGTTACACTTTAGTAAATGTAACAGCCAGCCAAATTCGGTTTTTTGAGTGTATGTCAAAATCAGATTACAGGTCCTCAGGGAATAAATCATACATTTGTGAAAAATAAATCTTTCAGTAGGTCCACAGGGAGCTGCGGGAAGTCTGATGAATGTCAAGTGAAACCACTCAAGATCTTTCAAAGATCAAGTTCTGTAGTTTAGATTTTGACAGTTTCTATATTAGCAAGTCTCTCTAAAGCCAACTTAAATGGCAAATATATTGTTTGTACGTCTGTTCTTTCTCCTTCTAAGCTCTGCACAATTTCTTGTACTGAATGTTAACAGAGACTCTTTTCAAACGAAACCAAGTTACAGAATCTTTCCATAGTGGAAAATGTCTGTAAAATAACAGTACATTAATTAAATACAAGTGCTCAAACATGTATCTGCAGAACCTGCAAGTCCACAAGTGTACACAAAATGTCAGCGTGACCGGAATACGCTACTTGAATCTTTAAAAAAACCCCATAAAGAATCCTTGTCGGTAAGCCCTTAACCTTTCTTGCTTCAGCACATTCATTGTTATTTGTTTTGCTGCTGTCCTCTTCTCTCCCATTCCCTCTGCCAAACTATCACTGACCTTTTTCTGAAACACTTCCATCCTTTTGTGTGTGAGAGCACCGTTTTTTTTTCATTGTTAATATGTCCAAATGTGTTATCTCCAGAGCAGAAAACCCTGAGAGGATGTCATCTGTGGTCCAGCACTGGTTGCACAACATAAACTGACATTTGTATCCTGCCTCGTATTAGGGGGAAATTTTGATAATCTGTGGACGGAGGAAATGAGAGAAGGAATTGACATAATGATTTCATGGCATCACTACACCTCAACACAGATCCTGCTTGCACTCTCCATGGTGACTGACAATCTCTAGTGTAATATTTCACAGAATTATTTCTGAAAGGATCTCAGCATTTACATACTTTTCATGTTTTTTGCTTAGTTACTAGTCACAACAACCTACACTTTTTTGGCAACTGCTACATTAACTACATGAACGAACAAGGTAATTTACAGTGACAAGCATACAGGGAAGGCACTGTCTGCTCGAGGCTCTTGGCAAAATCATTTGTAGGATGTGCCTGACCAACGGAGTCTCTCCCCCTCAAACCACAGGACCCAATTCGCTGCCAACATCCTGGTGCCAGACACCACAGGACACCCCCAGAGGGCCCATCTTCATGCCTACACAACATTAGGCAAGCGGCTTTAATGTTGTGGCTGATTGGTGTATGCAGTTAATAGATAGGCACCAATTTCAGACCTTCTCTGTCCAACTACACGCACACAACTACACAGGATACACAGCTGCATGCTCTGAATGGAACACTAATTATGTTGTGAAAGTCAAATCAACCACGAGCTTTTCGGTAATCATTTGTTATCTGTTAGTTCATTTAGTGTAAATGTGTCTTTGTTGTCCTGAAACAAATCAGTGTTAGCAGATTGACTTTGCTGTAGCTTAATTATAGAAGAGTTGCCTGGGGGTCAAAAGGGTCAAGGTTTGAGGTCAACCAGAGAAGATGTTTACACCCCTAGAAGGTTTTCGTCTTTCCAAAGATGACCTCAGGTTTCTAACATGGTATGGACACTGTGCCATAAAGTTTAAACTCACAACCTATTTATGACAAGCCAATAAATGCAGTTACACTGAACCTGGACCATGAGGTAGAGAAGAGTGAGGTCTGTCCCCCCATGATGAGTAAGATCTTCCCTGTTGCAATGATGTACTTTCATTCTCCACATTGTTGACAGTAATATATTTACGGATAACCCAGCACTGTATTTGTATCCTATTTGAGGTTAGAACCCAGGGGAATAAAATATCCGAGACAATGTGCATGGTGCATAATCCTCTGACACTGAGCAGGACATCTTAATAGTGCAATAAGCAAATATGGTCTGGTGGAAGAATATGTTGTAGCCAGTGCAAGGAAGCCCAATATTCGTACAGTTTTCAGCAGTACTTTTTATAGTCCCCAAGTTTTTTGAAACTTCCCCAAATATTAAAATGTATTTAGAGATGTTGCGATAAAAAAAGTTTTCCCTCCAAGGCGATCATTTAATATTTAATATCTGCTGATACTGAGTCTCAATCCATTACTGTTTCTCTAGATATTACACACTGCAAGCACATCAAAGTTATCAAATCAATCCAAGGTATATGCTTTGGCAGGACACTGTCTGAAATAGTGTCCAAAAGGTGGGGAAAACCTGAAAATGTATTCTGTATAGCTGTTGTACCTGGTTGCACCACTTGGGGCATCATCTTACTGTTACTACTGCAGCAACCTGAGGAGGCACCACTTGGACTAGGGAGTGTCCCCTGTTGGCAAGCAGAGAGCATTGTTGGGGATTTAGCCAGCTAGCTTCTGTGATGCTTAACGATCTCTGGCAAGAGCTTGTGTGTTTAAGACGAACTGGAATCAGCTATGGCAATTTCCTATACCCCAGTGGCATATGTGATAGAGCATGTGCCTGCTGATTCAAACAGTTCTTAGAATGTCCACTGTGCTCAATTTATGCAGTTAACTGATTATTATTAATAATGCTGCTAGATGTTGAATGAGGAATTTACTCAGATTTGCATTCCTAAAGTCCTCTCCTTTTACGACACCTGTGTGACAACAGACATAAACAAAGAATCAGGCTTAAGTTTGTGATGATATCAGTCTTTGCCCTGATCCTGAGCTTTACAATTGGGATTTAGTGCAGCTTGCATAACATATTTTTTAGACTTTCAAAATCTGCCATTATGCCTCAAAATGTAGATTGTAAGGACATGCTGAGCCCACACATCTTCAGCTTGTTTGGTGGTCCCACTAATGGTGGAGGAGCGCTAACACTTTGCTCGTTCACTTGTGGCTCAGCCCAGATTGGGGCCACCATCACAATCTCACTTTTTCTCACCTCCTTTCATTCCTCATGTTCCATCTCTGGCACTCTGTCCCTGAATGCACCCTCCAGTCTCTGTCTGCCTCTCGCTGGCCTTTCACATTGTTAGTGTGTTTTGTGGAATGGCTTTTTGTTTGAGTATGTGACTTTGGGTCAACTTGTTTTTAGTGCACCGGCAAAGCTATTCACATTAAATGTCAGTAAATGTCTGGCAGGTTTTTATCTGTGGCATTCAGACACCAGCACATAACATCTGACACATCATTCACAGTGTTGGAAAAACAGACTGTAACACCTGCCTTTTTTGAAACCTTAACATGAGTTCTGTGAAAGAATTCATTATGTGTTTCTCCTTAGATGACATTCTTAAATGATCAGATTTAATGAGCGATTCATTAGTGATTTGAGTAAATGCTTGATGATTTTGATTCAACAAGTGAGGCCACTAGTAGACACAGAAAACAGCTGGCACTCAGTGAGATCAGAGAGTCCTAATGATCTTTCTGACTCCCACACTCAGTGGCTTGTCAAGTGTAAGCAGTGTGACGCAAGTTATGCTGTTAATGTGTAATATTCCACCTTGGCCCAATTGTGTTCATTTAGTTTGCTCGGAATTCCTGGGCTAATCCCACAGAACTGACAAAAAAACAATTTTTACAAAGTAACGTTAATTAATAGAGAACATAAAATGTTAATTAAGTGATTGCACAAGTTTTCACCCCCTTTAAAGTGACTCACCTAATTCAACACAGGTGCAGCCAACTGGTGCTAGAAGGTACACAATTAGTAAAATGGAGATCATCTGAGTGCAGTGAATGTGTGTCGAGGGATTGCAGTATAAAGACATCTGTACTCAGGCCATCTGTCATCCTCAAGAACTGAGTGACCATTCAAGAAAGAGATTAGTGAAAGAGGCCACCAAGCCACATATGAGCTCTCTGAAGGAGTCATAAAAGCTTCAGTGGCTGAGATGGGAGAGACTGTGTACACAACAATCATTGCCCGGGTTCTTCACCAGTCAAAGCTTTATGGAAAAGTGGCAAAGAGAAAGCCACTGTTGAAAAAAGATCATATTTAATCTTGACTAGATTTCGCCAGAAAGCAGGTGGGAAACTCAGAAGTCAACTGGCAGATGCTTCTTTGGCTTGATGAGACTAAAGCTGAGACTAGATGCTGTGTTTGGCGAACACCATCCCCACTGTGAAGCATGGTGGTGGTAGCATCATGATGTCAGGATGCTTCTGGGCAGCAGGTCCTGCAAGACTTGTAAAGGTAGATGGTAAAATGAATGCAGCAAAGTATAGGGGAATCCTGGAGGACAACCTGATGCAGTCCGCAGGAGAACTGACATTTGGGAGAAGATTTGCTTTCCAGTAGGACAATGACCTGAAGCAAACAGTGAATGTTGTGGAGTGGCCGAGTCAGAGTCCAGACCTCAATCTAATTAAGAATTTGTGGCTGGACTTGAGAAGGGTTGTTCACTCATTATCCCGATGTTACCTGACAAAGCTTGAGCTGTTTCACAAAGAAAAAAAGGAGTAAAATTGCGGTGTTTACATGTGCAAGGTGGACTAAGACACATCCACATAGGCTCAGTGCTGTAACTGTGGCTAAAAGGGAATCTAATAAAAACTGATGTAAAGGGGCTGAATTTGCACCTCAATGGAAATACAATGTCTGTGTTTGAATAACTTCATGCATTGTAGATTTGTGGTTAAATGTCCTTGAGCTCTGCAGGCTAACAAGTCTATTTGTGACTGACTATTGACAAGCTGTCTTAAAAAATTAATGTTGATGTTGATGCACTTCACATAACAGGCAGCCTGGATAAATGTTGTCCCTGGCAATGGCTTTCTCTGTTAGCAGTTCATAGGTTGCCAAACTGCACAGTTAAGAGACTGAAGAATGTCTGAAAATAAACCCATGTCCTCTTTCATTTTAAGAAAGCACTGTTTGCGACCCCCCTCCTCCAGCTTAATCCACTTCTCAGCAGATCACGTATTCTCTGTACGTTTCAAAGTTTCCACTGATGTTTTTGTCATTTTTGCGGCTGTGTCATCACTGTAATCACTGTAATCAACGCTAATTTGAACTGACCTCAGCTGCCTCTCTAAAACTCTTTAAAAGTTCTGCTCTTTGCAAAGCTGAAACAATTGGGACTGATGAAGAGGCAGGCAGAAAATTCATTGTCAAGAGCCTTGATAATCAAGTCTTTCATCAAGAAATAACACTGAATACTTGCGAGTTCATGTCTTTGTGTATTCTGTATTAATGTTTGCATTTTGAGCTGACTGGTTGAACACAGTGAATAATCTGCCTGAACTCCTAGTCTTTACAGATCAAAGCTTCAGGGGTGAAAATTAAAGATTTTGGCTGGAGTATCACTTCAGCCCACTATGCTTTGGGCTCTATTTTTATCTCTTGACCACTGTGGCAGAAACTGACATATTGGATGTGACTGAGCGTTAAAGTCAGTACGCTCCTCAAATTGGGCTGATCTATGAGTGTGTACGCTATGCAAAACTCACAAAACAAGCAGCTGAGTAACTACCGTTGGCATTTGCGTAACTTTGAGGTAAAATAACAAAAGATGATGGAAGATTGGTCCTGAAACTAATGGTACACAACACACACACACACACACACACACACACAAGCATTAAATGACACATACGGCGAATGACCTTTTCTTAAAGATCTGCTGAGGTGCACCTGCTCAGTAATTGGAGACAGTCACAGAGGGGCGCCTGTGTGTGTGTGTGCATTTGTGTGTGACGAAGAGCACTTTAAATTAATTTGACTTGAGCTCTGACATTTATATATCGGAGCTACTGGTGAGAGCTGACCGCTTGAGAGAAGGAGGGATGACAGTGTGTGTGCAGCATAAAGTGCAGACATGAGGACTGGTGACTGTCATCACTGTGGACCCAGTGACTCTAAAGGTGCCCTGCGGTGTATTATTTGGTTCCCTTTTAAAAACAGCTGGACTGTTTTGTTGTTGTCGGAAACAGCTCCATAAGATGAATGGATGATAGTTAAAAATTTAGTTAATCAACATTTTGGGCTATTGTCATGTTCCTCAACATGTTCCTGATTGTTTGATGTTGTTGCCATGTGGTGGGGTGCATTTTCCTGCAGGGGTAGACCAGTGACATTTGGGATTTCCATTAGCATGAGGGAGTGTGCTTGTTGTGGGACAATGTTTATTTGGGTGTCTAAGGCTACGTTCAGACTGCAGGCTAAAGTGACCCAAATCTGATTTTTTTTTGCCCCTATGCGACCTGTATCTGACCTTTTCATGACAGTCTGAACAACACAGATCTGATTTTTTCAAATGCGACCCAGGCCACTTGGACATGTGGTCCTAAATGCAATATGTATCTGATCTTTTGCCACGTTACTCTGTCTGAACGGCCAGGTCGCATTTATCCGACCTACACGTAACTGATACACGACAAACGTCTTTATTCTGTGTTCAAGTAGGCGGGAGCAGGAACAAAAACAATAACCATGGCAGATGATAATGTGGAGTCCAGTCAGTGGAGGTTTCGGAGTTAATTAATATTTGGGGGACAGCTCTATTCAGGACAAACTCGAGAGGTCTTATCAGAACGGGGCGGTTTTTGAAAACATTTCCAAAGAAATGGCCGAGTGTGGGTATAAACGGTCCTGGCTCCAATGCCAAAGAAAAGTAAAGAGCATCCAAACCAAATATAAGGAGGCTAAAGATTCAAACACATGAAGCAGCCGTGGACGTGTTGCCTGTCCACTTTATGAAGAGCTGGACCGCATTTTGAGAGATAAGCCCAGCATTCAGCTGATAGAACTGCCGGATAGCAGCTTTGCCATGTGACATCGTTGTGTCCTCTTCTGCGCACGCGGGACACTTTTCGGTCACATGAAGCTTAAACAGGAGATCACACAAAAGGCCCATTTAATTGGAAACGTGAACGAACTCGAAAAGAATCGGGTTTCACGAAAAATCCGAATTGAGCATTAATCCCTGCAGTCTGAACGTAGCCTAAGTCTCATCAACAGGGATGCCAAAATCCAAGGTATTCCAGCAGAACACCACATAATACCAATATGATCAGTGTTATTCACTTCACCTGTCAGTGGTCATGATGTTGTGGCTGATAGGTGTATAAGCTGTTACTGTTGGTATAGCAGTATTGTTAGTGTTATGTTTGCCATTTTCAGTGAACCCTTCATAACACAATAGTCGCTGTGTCATATCTGGGTTGATTCCAGATCATGGTAATCCTAAGTCCTTCAGTACAAGGCAACTGAACTTCTTTTGGTTCTTGAAGACAGTGGCTAATCATTCAAGAGGCTAGCTAAATCTTCTTCAGATTTAGCCAGCTGGTGGGAAATCCCATGTATTTATTCTCGCCTCCAAATCCCATGGCTCACAGCCCATTAAAGACCCAAGACTCACGAGACTTTATCTTTACAATAAATCATAGGTGATAAAAATGTTTTTTACACTTATAAATATCTTTTATTAAACATTACAAAGCCACACTTTTGCATATCATGATCTTACTTTAATAATGGAAAATTGCTGTATTTTATCGACAGCATTCTTTTTTGCTATGTATGACTAGACGATATACTGTATACAGTCAACGACATAGGTCAATGAGTGTGTATGCATGTACGTAATGCACACTAATGCATTTGGTTTTTTTTTTTACCATGTTTTTCCTTTATTTTTTAAAATTTGAAATTAAGTTCTTTTCATCCTTTCTTTTCCCTCTCTCTTCTCCTTCCCTCAGGCCACAATTATACATGCATGGTTATGAATGAATAAATAAAGATATTAAAAAACAGACACGTATTGTTATGAAATTTTGTATTTTCATCTCTTAGCTGTGATTTTTGCTGAATGTCATTGCTGTGATATATTGAGGTAGTGACTATTATTCCTATTGAGGTTATGAAACTCATAAATCACTTGCTTTTATGACAGAATTTGCATTGTGTTTTATTACTTCCTTTTTTCTTTCTTGTGTCCTTACTCAGCTGCTGGCCCAATGTCCGGGTGCTGTTTCAGTTTGTGGTAAAGGATCAGAAATTTGATTCCACCCCCACAAAACAGGCCCCCTCCTTAGGGAGTAGGCGGACAGCATCATTTTCTTAACATCATGAGGTGAACAGCCTGACCTTAGTCCAGAAGTGCGTATGCAGTTTACCACAGGGTGGTTTTGGTTCCAACTTTATCAGAAGAAACTCATTTGTTAAAGAATTAGTAAAATCTGAAACCAGTCTGTGAGGCAGATTGTTTTCACTGCCTTGATATTATACAATCCTACATCTTTTGATTTCACACATTTAATGTTGAATGCAAGTGTTCTCGTGTCTTCTTCTAAGGGTCCTCATCCTTGGAAACCAAAATGTGGTCACCTTGGCAACTGTGTGTCATCAATACTTAATGTTACCTGTGCAGCGTGGTTAGAACCAAGTTACTGTAAGTCACTATAACAACTCATGAAGGTACTGACTGTTAGCTCGCTAAGACTGGATGGTCAAACATAGGACTTTCACTTTTTACTCGCTGCTTAGGCTACAGTACTGGGTTAGGTTTACACTCACAAACAACTTACTGAATTAACTCAGTTAAAATGTATGCAGGATTTCTATCTAACACACAGCTCCAACTCAAGCTAAATACATCACTGCAATATTTTTAAAAATGGAAATGATCAATCTCAAATTTCACGAGACAATACAAAAAAACATGGGCTAAAATACACCTTTACACAATGTTAACCTCATCATAAAAGGCAAACTTCTCCCATCTGCAACAAGCTGCTCCTCCCTTTTCTCTGTTACCACAGTCACAAGTGTCATCTAATCTAATCTGTGATTGGTCGCCTGGGAAGGAGCGACAGTGTTGACACCATCGCCTTTCTCTAAAGATTTTATCTGCACTCATTCACACGGCTCTTAAACAATCAAACACTGTCATTTTTCTGGTGAAGTTGGTCTGTCTTCACCCCCATGACTATGGATGGATGCTTACCTAAACACAGTTTAAGCTTTAAACAAATCAGATCTCATCATTTTCTTGTTCTGTTTGCATGCATTGGTTTTACCTTGATTTTTAATTAAACTGTGAAAATGTCAGAGATACAGCCAGAGCGAAATCACTTTTAACCCCGAAACCTGCAGTGTTAGTGCGTCTGCTTGAAGGGAGAGATGGAAGAGAAATGGCTGAGGGAGAGGAGGAGAATGATATGCAAAAGAGAGACACAGGCAGAGTGGAGGATGATGAGTAAACAGTGCTGAAGAGGGCATCACGAGGTCTGACAGACAGAGCTGACAGTGCATAAAGGAGAAACACAGTGAAGAAAAGTGCTGTTTGTAGGTTACATTTGGTTCAAATGCATTAGAAATGAACAGAGTGCAGGGCATTGAATGTGTGAAGCTGTAATTTTCCTGGGAAAGACGTTTAACCCCGTGAACCTTCAGTTTCTGGTTGTTTTTTAGAGAGACAGAAACTAAAGTTACATTTCTTTCTAAAGGCTGGCACACATTACAGGACTTTTCAAAACTTCACAGATTTGGAAACCACACACTTGATGATAACAAAAGACAGATCGCACAAGATCTCTCTGTTCTGATCTTATAGTGTACGTAAGATAGTGTACACTAACCGGTTCTTCAGCAGACTATCAGGTTCTTCACGCTCAGTATTCCAAATCTCGCGTAGTCAAACGTGTCTTCAGTGTAAACAAACACTGATTGAATACTCTTCTCATCATTATAACACCGTTACTGTTACTACCAAAAATGCGGCGCGTTACTAGAATTGAAGCTGTTTTTTCATCAGACCATCCAGATCTCTAAGCCAAGGGGCAGAGATTTTTTAGGGCTGTCAAAACTGATGCGTTAGTGCGGATTAATCCATCATCATTATTAATCTGATTACATTTTTTAGCGACGGTAACTCTACTTGTTTGTTTTTACTTCCTCTTCCGTCAGTCAGCTGACTTAGCTCGCGTTTTGATTGGCTTTTGTTCCGGTACACGTGAGATCACACACTGTGCGTGCTCGGCTCCTCTCGGAGGACCCCACACACTACAGGATTTCTAGTCGCAAATATTAAACATGTTCATTATTTACGATCTCTCTTTTCGAGGCCTTCAGAGCGGATCGGACCGGACAGCATCACTCTTAACACACCACACACCACAGGAACATCAGACACAATGTCGTTTGCAAACATCCAACAGTCAGGCCTTTGCTGGCTTTGATCGTAAGGAGGAGATCAGTGTGTACCGGTCTTAAACCTGCAAACGTTTAAAAAATCCTAGACTCAGCATGTACAACTTTTTTTCCCCACGCGTCACAAATATTGGAAAAGCGCCTCTAAATACTACAGATACTTTACTATTTAAAATGTTCAATCTGTTGCCATACTTGTCTCCACTCTGCTCTGTGTAAACACTGCCTGCAGTTAAGACAAAGAGTTCCGGACTTTTGGTCACATGATTGCTGGTCACAGCTGAGTCACTAGTGGCTTGTGGTAGTGTGGAATCTATTTGGTCTAGGTTTTATTTTTGCAGAACTGCTTTCAAATGAAACATACAGATTAAAGTGACTACGGTCAAAAATGACTATTTCAAGCTTAGATTTGGATCATTATCTTGAAGGAACACTGCACCACAGATGAGTGTGATTTTTCCAGAGATAACATACCTTTTAAACCCACTGGTGGGCTCTGGGAAACCACAACTGTGCTGGTACAAAAGCAACACACTCCACTTATGTGACTCAAGTTTGCTTGAAAAAATTGCTTGCCTTTGCTCCTGGTTGTTGTTTCGCACCAACTTGTCTGGTTTAAGGTGATTCCTGTGCTCAGTTACCTGCCTGCCTGCTGCTAACCTGACTGTAAGCATTCGTCGTGAGTTCGAATCCGGTTCACGACCCTTTGCTGCATGTCTCTTTCTATCTCCTTTCACCCTGTCTCTCCCCATATCAGCAAAATGGAAAAAAAACTCCCCCCCAAAAATATTTTTAAATAAGTCATTATACATGGTCTGGTTTTCTTTACTCTTCAGGGAAATATCTGGCTGTTTAGCACATAAATGCTCTTCTGTGTCCGCCTGCTTGTTACCAGCTGAGTCTGCCTGCTGCTGGTACTTTTTAACACCTTTTCCCTGACAGCAGCCACCTTCTGCAGCTGAAAACAACAGAGAAGCTGCAAGCCAGACAATTAAAGAATGAACTGAACAATGAAAAGATGAAAAATTCGTCAGATCTGATGACCTTAAAATAACCTTAAATACTATGCGGATCACTATTAGCTCTGTGCTTGAGAAGGGAGCCTAACAAAAACGTGTGTGATTACTCATCGCATTATGTAGCTACTGTTAACACGCATACACACCTCACATGTAATGAGATTTACAAAAGCTGAGCATCAGCTCAAGGACGCTTCCGATTATTTCTGTTGTCTCCCTCTTCTCTTCTTTATTTAATTTATCCCTTTGTTCTCTAGTCATTTGTCACCCTTCGCCCCTCTGTTCCGTCAGCCCCTGCCTTTATCTGGCAAAAGCCGTTGAAAAAGGAGAGCTGTACAGAGCATGTGTCAGGAGAATTGCAGCGCCATGGCTTATTTGCATAATTTGCTTCCGTAGCGAGGCTGTTGTCTCTTCTTACTCATCATCAATATCTTTGATGTGGTATTCAAGAGCGGCTGTCATAATATCCACTTAATCCACAAAAGCATTGGTTGTCTAATGGAGGAGAACTCACATGAACTTGTTTTGACCCACCATTCTTTAGTTTGTCAGCGAGATCTTTTATATTCTGATCACAAGCACACTTGTATTATATGAATGAACTTAATATAAACCAACTCAAGAGCACAAATGTTAATTATCTGAGACACCGCATGGCGTAATACCTAATGTCTTCCACTCTTGGATTTCCTTTTCCTCTAACAGTTTTTGACTCATCTCAGGCTTCAGGTTTGGTTTTCGTTTGTGTTTATTGTGTGAGAATTCCTTTCAGTTATGACCTGATAACACCAGCATGAAACTGCTAGTCTGAATAAATTTGACTTTTAAGATAACCCTGCATTCTGCAGAAGCTTAGATCTCTGGGATGAGACCCACCACCCACTGAGATGCTTTTATTTTTCTTTTCAAATTAAGAAGAAGCAAAGAGTCCCTGCGCCAGCTCCAAAGCACATAAAAATCCAACATATTAAAAAAAAAAAAATCTCCTGGCCTTTTGCTCCACTGCACCTGTAAACATGCTGTGAACCCTCTAAAATAAAAATCTTTTACCAACCACCTTTTTTTCTTTGGGCAATGAATACTATTATCTGCGAGGTTAGAACGGTACTCTTTATTTCACAGACAAGACACGTCTCTATTAGGTCAGATGAAGGTGATCAGTTCACACTTTTGTGTACAACAATCAGTTGTTAGCAGCACAAGAACCGGGCTTTAGACTTGTGTCCTTGTGTCCAGGAGTTTAAACAGAACTATAGTACACACAATAAGACAGAATTCAATGTCAGACACAACAATGCCTCCTTCTCTCAGTGCCTCACATACATGACTTTATTTACGTGGTGAGATCTACCTATAAACATTCAAGTAGTGGAAAGGAACATTTTCCAAAGTACTTGTGCATAAATACAATTTTGATAGACTTGTACATGAGCATTTCCATGATATGCTACTTCATACTTCCACTCTACTACATTTCAATGGGAACTACTGTATTTCATACTCTTAATTCTCTCTTTTCACTTTACCTTGAATACATTAACTACATTTTGCTGCTAATATTTATGTACTTTTACTGATGTAGGATTTTTCATGCAGGACTTTTATTTTGTAATGGAGTAGTTTTCTGGTGCTGTAGTTTACTTTTATTTTTATTTTTTAGTCTTGTCAAAAGTTCACAGATTACAGCTCTCCAGTTACACTAACAGACTTCAAACTTTATATGTGTGTGTGTGTGTGTTATTTGTTGGACTCCCTTCTCTTTAAGCATTCTCTTTGTAATTCTTTCATGAGCACAGAGCGAGACAGAACATGGAGCATTACACTGTCAGATTTAAAGGGAAAATTGCTTTACTTGAAATTTTCAGACAAATGGGTTCATCAGTTGTATCTCAGTTAGTAATCTTACGCGTCAAACACTGGATAATGGTTTTTCCTCGGACTAGGCTATTTAATGCACGTGTAAGCAGCATGCACCTTTCTGACAACAGTAAATGTATCTGTGTGCTGCCTCTCCTCTTTTCTCTGCCTCGTTCTCTCCCTTTTTAAAAAGGAAACTTTTACACCCACTCCCTGGCTGTCCATCTCCCCCTGTTATTGTTTTGTATGACAGCATGTCCATTAGGAGCCTCTCTCCCCTCACTGCCAGATTCTGATTGTTTTTCTGAGTAACACTGGATACACTGCTGCTTTCGCACAATAGAGCTGAGTGGTCTGTGGCACTTACTAAGACAGAAAAAAGGGGAAACTTTTGTAAAAAGCATACTATTTTCTTTCAAATAAGAGGTTCTGAAACTCAGTGTGGATGCTCCAGCTCTTGCTTTCTGTGCCTGATTTCTCCTGACTGATGGCTAATCCTGACTGTGATTTGTTTAAAGAAATACAAGCCAGAATGATAATGAAGTGCTGCCACACAGTTATGTACTCCAGAATGGGTTGTTGTAGCAGGGCTAATTATTTTCCAACTGTTGCCATAAGCAGTATTAGATAAGGTGGGATTCATCACTCTGGTAACCAGGAAAATGGAGGAGAAGCTTCAAACATGTTGAAGGGTCATGTGTTAAGCCAAACTGTTGCTAAACATCACCACCAAACCTTCTTCTGGGTCAAAGTTCTGTTGCCCTTTGCCTCCATCCTCCATCCTTATGCAGAAAACTGGACAGCTTTCCAATACATAAATTTTAAAAAAAAAAGTTTGTTGCAGAGCAAAATTGCATTTTTTTTTCAAACAGTAAATAAGAATGAGGCACCCACCAGTCACACAAAGTAGTCTTGATTAAGCATAACTTTATGGCTCTGGCACTGTCGTTTATAAAAGATTCCCTACCCTACAGTTGTCATGAGCAGAGAAATTAGTGATAGAGACCAAAACCATTTTTGTACCAGGCTGTAAACATGTTTATATCTGCTGTAAAGTTGGACATTTCAACATGCAGGTCTTTGGGGACTGACTCACTCGAGAAGCCGGCCTCAAGAGGACATTCAAGGAACTGCAGTTTTTGGCACTTCTGGCTTCATTTTTTAGCACAGGAGATTGCAGGGTGGATAATTTCCTGTGAATGACCATCAGTTTATATTGAACTCCGCCAGCTTCACAACGAGGTTCTGACAGATGTTAATACAGCGAATCAATCCAAATGAGTGTGAAACTCCTTGAAGTGCAGCTTTGGACTGGCAACTGAAAGATAATTAAGACATGAAACTGATGCAGGCAGCAGCAGTGGCACACTCAGTTTCTGTGTCTGGAGGATTTTATCAGCTGGCAGTTGGGTCAGCATATCTGTCTCATCTGGCCCTGATGGTTGAAGAGTGTCTTTATGACTTTCATCATGAATAGAACCCAACATCCATCATAGCTATAAACACCACAAATAATGGGCCTGCTTTTTCTTTGCTACCACTCATGCGACCTACCATGAAACTAACCTTTTGCTTCTTTTATTGGCCGTACTCATCACAGTGTCTCATCCTCGATTTGAATTAGGTGTCATCTTGAATATATTTACTACAATAGTTTTGTTACCTCTTTACTGTCCAGTCTGAATTGCACATAAGTGTCATTTTGTCCTCTGGGAGCTTCTTTGGAACACCCACTGCAGTGTTTCCTCATTTCTGTAAAAAAAATATGAACTGCTTTAAGTTCCCAAGAGTGGGGAGAATGAAAGAAAAGCTCTTTACTCAGCAATATAAAAGTAGAGACTTTGCATCTAGTGTTTATATCAGGGACTACAATAGTTCAAATGAGCTTTTTCATGGTTGCAGAACAACAGAAGTCTCAGTTGTCTTTTTCTACTGTCTATTACTGCAGGGCTGCTGATAATCAAGCAGTGAAACCAGAGTTTGAAAGGACTTATCAAGCACTCTGTGGTCTTTTTGTTTATTTATCACTGTTATTATCAGAAGTTGAAAGCAGAAACTTTAAACTACCCTAGGCAGTTTAGCCTGCAAAGCTGAAATAATAATGCTGACACACCAGATGCTCGACCTTAAAGCCAGAAATATCCATCTGCCTTAATGGGGCCGACAGCGGTTTAACTTCAAGGGAATGCTCTTCTTTTGTTTGTTATCTTCTGAGCCACAAATAAAATGCTAAAAAAAAAAATAGAAAATTATTCCAGTTTCAAGGTAAAGTCAAGCATTTCCTGGCACTTTGGCTTTGAGAAATAATTCACCTTGGCTTGCTGCTTAGATCAACTGCTGTAGTTTATCACTTAATATGGAGATAAATCACTTCACGGACAGTACGCTGTACTAATTGTAACTGTGGCCACCATCACAGTGGTGAAACACCAGAACCAGTGGTTTGGAATTCAGATTAAATGTATTAGTTCTCTATACAGTAATCCCTTGCCATATCGCGGTTCACTTTTCATGGTCTCACTGTATCGCAGATTTTTACATTGTACATAAAATACATAGCTTACAGCAGATGAGTAGACGCACGTATGGAAAACACAGCTACGGCTGCTTCTGCTTGAGCTAGCTGGTCTCTGATTGATTGGCGGTGATGGAAGCCAGTGTTTATAAGAGCGTGGGAAAGGTTAATAGCAGTGTGGGGAGGGTTTATAAAGCCATGAAATATAATAGATAATAAAATAAATACAAGGCCACTACTTTGCAGATTTCGTCTATCGTGGGGGGGTTCTGGAACCTAACCCCCGTGATAGATGAGGGATTATTGTACACCCATCAGTTACAACATTAAAACCATTTGCCTGATATTGTGTAGGTCCTTTTTGTGCTGGCAAAACAGCTCTGAACCATTGGGGCATGGACATGAGACTCTTGGCAGTATCCTGTGTTGTCTGGCATGGGGATGTTGGCGGTGGATCTTTTGGATCCTTTAGGCTTGATTGGATCTGTTCCAGAGCATCCAAATTCATTCTTCTGATAAGATAAGATGAACAGTGGTATTTATCAACCAACGCCGTGGCAACACTGAACTCATAATGTATCTTTTTATCGTTTACTCATGCGGTGCACCTAAGCGTGGGATTGTGGCAAAATAAGTTGGTGAGCTGTTATTTTGGGATTGTTGTGTCTTCATTTTCTTTAACCGAATGCAGCACTGTGAAACTTCAAGTTTCTCATCAGGTCTGTGTAATATCGACAAGTTGACATGGACCACAGTAGATTCCATAAAGTTACTAAGCAACCGTCAGCCGGCACTATAAATGCAGACCAGGTAAAGAAGATAGAAAGTCATGTTTGATAGAAAGCACTACATAATGGCAGTGCAATTTTACATAAATATAGACACTTTATGACACTGTGTTGAAGGGCTGCACACACCTTGTGTAAACGTGTAAATAGAAGGCTGGTTCCTTTTTAGGTTTGTAGTGCAGATTTATTCACGCTATTTGCCTGCTATTCACACACCTGGTGTGATTTGATTGATTATAATGAAAATGCATACATTAGCATGCAGTGTAGCAGTGCAGCGTAATTATGCTACTTAGAGTAAACTGTAGAATAGAAGCCGAATCTAGAAATCTTGTTATTCTCATCTATCTATCTATCTATCTATCTATCTATCTATCTATCTATCTATCTATCTATCTATCTATCTATCTATCTATCTATCTATCTATCTATCTATCTATCTATCTATCTATCCATAGTTGTTTCACATGAGTAGGATACACAATCAAAGCAAACCAAAAACAGCAATGGGTCCATTCCATAGATGGAAATATATGTTACACAAAACCGAGACCTGCTGGTAGCACTAGATGAAAAGTTAAGGGCTCACCAAAGTTTCAGTTTGGACCAAAGTTTTTAGAAGGCATAACAATCCCAAAAACCCCTTTAAAAATGATTAATCCCTTGTTAAAAAGATAATTACAGGCAATCGAGGGTAGCAAATAAGGAACGCAAGTTGGAATGTCCTGATGAATGGCAACATTTGAGGATACTTCACAGCTTCATTCTGTCTGTCTCACCATTTCTTTTCATCTTCCACCTCAAAGGTCAAGGATCAAGCTTATAAAAACGTTCTGTCTGTTTCAGGGACGCTCCTGATACTTTGTGCTTGTGGAGAATTTAATCATTATGATCAGAGCAGTTTCAACTAGAGGGCTTCCAACTCATCAGTATTTGAATATCAAGAGCTGCAACTAATGAAAACAGCAAAACAACAAGCTTTGATGACTGAACACGAGCGCGTTTTTGCACGTGCACTCATGCATGTGTACTTGAACACGTCCCTCGTGAACCATTGTTTCTGTGTATGCGTGTGAATGTGTCCATCAGAGAAAGGCTTGTTATGTCGGCTCTACGCTTGGTCGACATTGTTACAGATTTTTGTTTTGTGTGGTGTGCAGCTGTTTGAGGTGACATCAGAATCTTAGCAATTAGTTTGGAGTGAAAAAAACACACACCATACAACCAGCTACCATTAGAAGATTTGGGGTTATACGGTAACAAATAGTTTTCAGAGTGTGGTACTGCAATGTAAAAAAGATAAGAATAAAAAAAAATCAACACAGGAGCAGCTAGTTGGTGCTAGAAGTGACATAATTCCTTAAAAACCCAATGACTTGATGTGAAAAAAAGAGACAAGTGAGGGTGGCCACCAAGACACCTATGACTCCTCTGAAGGAAGCTTCAGCAGTGGGAGAGACTCTGCATACAAACAGTTGCCTGTTCTTCACCAGTCAAAGCTCTATGACAGACTGGCAAAGAAAGCGGAGTTGGCAGGTCCGTGTACTAGAACCACGGCAGTGTTCTAGAGCCTCGGCAACGCTCGGCAGCGTTCGGAGACGCTTGGCGGCACCCGGCTCAACTATTCGAATATCAAAATTTTTATCTGAATACCACCACAACAAACGGATATTCAAATATTCGGGACCACCCCTGTGTTTACTGTCTCTAAAAATGTTAGCAGCGGACAAAACAAAGTTAATGAAGTTATTCTTTGTTGTAAGTTGTTCTACATTTCTATCTTTTTTCTTTTTCTTTTTTTGCATTCTTTAATGTTTATAAGGATACAATGTTATGCAGAGGTGTAATTATAACAATTTTATAGACAAATGATACTATTTATAGTCGCGGCGGAGAGTTGGGGTGGGGTGGGGGGAGGTGTTTTCTTCTTCCAAGGGGGCGGGCATAGCAGAAAACAATTGAGAAGCACTGGGCTAGGGTTAGGTGGCTCAGGTGGTAGAGTGGGTTGTCGGGTTAGGGTTGTCCACTGATCGCAAGCTTGGCGGTTCGATCCCCGGCCCCTCTGCATGTTGAAGTGTCCTTGGCAAGACACTGAACCCGAAGTTGCTCCCACTGACAGGCACCCTGAATGGAAGTCTGTGGCTACTGGTGTGTGAATGTGTGTGTGAATGGGTGAATGCGAAACACATTGTAAAGCGCTTTGAGTACCACTAAGGTAGAAAGGTGCTATATAAGTGTAGACCATTTATCACTGGATAATGAAGGCAATGTATGTGTCACGGATTACCATGTATCATCCAGTTCAGATGTTATCAGTCAGTTATTAAATGCCTTGCTATCAACGCATATCATTCTCTTACATATGGGCCAGTCAGTATCTCCTCCACCTCTTGCAGGTTCAGAAGGTGCAATTATCAGCCATTCTGATCACTGATAAACACAAAGTTGCCACGACAACATTGAAAAAAAGGAAACTGTGTGATAAAAGTAGACACAAAGTGTTTTTAACCCATACCAAGATTCCTTTTTTAACCTGACCAAGTAGTCTTGGTGCCTGAACTTAACTAAACACCCCGTGAAAAACAGCGGGTGAAAGCAAAAATCAAGATGAGACTGAAGTCAAAAGGTAAAACCATAAATATTGTCAGACAAGCTAGTAACAAGTCATCTTAAACAAGACTAAACAAGAGAGAGCGAACATCCAAACTTTGTATAAACACTGACACACAATTCAACCTGAACTGCTTCGCTGCTGATTTTGAAATACATATTTGTGTCTGTACCTTCTATTATGAGAGCGGTGGAAAGACCCGAGGAGTTGTTTCTGTGGAAAATGATCAAGAACTTTGATCTTCATTAGATTCGGGCCTCAAACATCTCCTCCCTCAGTCTGCCTATTTGAAGTCTGCTATGTGGTGTATTTCAATTAGAGCCCCGGGGTCCTTTGATGCTGTGCCACACTGGGATGAGTTTGAGTCGGGCTTGTAACTTCCATGCATGTCACTGCCCCTCCCTCCTCTGCTCTGTCATTTTTAGCTCAAGGACATGATGTGACTGAAGCACCAGAGTAAGAGCGAAGAAGAAGAATGGAATCTGTTCAGGCTGAGAAACAGAGTATTAGAAAACTTTTGAGCTCAAATGTTGTTTAGGATTCCTAACACTATTTGTGGCATTTAGGGCACCTCAGCTGGGTCATCTTCCTGACGTGATACAGACAGACTGCTGATCAATAGATGGATCTGATATAGACCAGGTGATTTTTTTCAAAGTACAGAACAGATTGTGTTAGAGGTGTTTGATATCCGTTATTCCGTACGTTATTTGGACTCTGTCCCTTAGTGTTCAGCGTAAGTTAATGCATTTCTTTACATGTGGCTAAAACCTTCACCACAGTGAGAGAAGAGAGGCTAACGTCAGTCTAGAATATGCACACGGAGCGTTACTGTGTAACAAAAATGAGGAAGTAGACCTTCCAGGTGTGGAATCAGCTTTTGTTGAGTGTTTTGTTTAAAATTAGCTTAGTACAGATTAGAACTGATTAGATTAGATTAGACTTTCTTGTCATTGCACAGAGTACAAGTACTAAGACAATGAAATGCAGTTTAGTGTCCAACCAGAAGTGCAAAAGCAGCAGTAGAGCGCATTAGTATGCTACAGTACAAACAGAATGAACAGTATGGACAGGACGCTATGATCACACAAATCTATAAATATATAGATGTGGATACAATATAGAATGGATAATGTGAATCTACAGGTAGATCTTTATACAGTATGGACAGTATAAAGAGTGGAAATGGGATGATGTATGAACAACTAATCAATCAATCAATCAAACTTTATTTATATAGCACCTTTCATACAATAAAAGCAATTCAAAGTACTTCACATCAGATAAAATATAACATAAAAATAAAAAAAAAAATAACACAAGAAAACCCATTCCTTCCACCCTCCATTCATGAATATACACCCAACACACGCGCGCGCACACACACACACACACACATACACTACTAAAGTAAGGATGCACTTTGTACATTACACAACATGTGTTAAACTAGTTCAACAAGTTTCTCATTTTAGTCATGTATTCATACAGGTTGACTGAAAAATACCCGAAACATAACCGTCCAATAAACATACATTAATTTTCCGTACTTGAAAGAGTTTTCTTGCCCTAATTTTGCAAGAGATCAAGTATATTTTCTTTTTTTTTATTGTTTAATGGAGGATATTACACATTTAACAACAAAATTACCTTTAATATAAATAAACCATAATACTGTCATTAACAGAGAGTTGCTCTTTGTGTGTAAGCTTTTTTTCTCTTTACATTTCACCCCTACATTTCTGTCCTTTATTGTTAATCACAGTAGCAAGTAATGCTCAGTTTAACAATGTGGATTCAAACTTTCTTTTTGTTTCTAGTTATGTGTGCAATATCTGCCACAAGATGTTCCCTCAGGATTCATAAAGTTCTAATTTCTATCTATCTGTCTATCTATCTATCTATCTGTCTATCTATCTATCTATCTATCTATCTATCTATCTATCTATCTATCTATCTATCTATCTATCTATCTATCTATCTATCTATCTATCTATCTATCTATCTATCTATCTATCTATCTATCTATCTATCTATCTATCTATCTATCTACCTACCTACCTACCTACCTACCTACCTACCTACCTACCTACCTCCATCCATCCATTCATCCATTATCTATACACCGCTTAATCCTCTGTATGGTTGCGGGGGACTGGAGCCTATCCCAGTCGACTCAGGCGAAGGCAGGGGACACCCTGAACAGGTCGCCAGCCTATTCTATATATCTATATCTATATATATATATATATATGTATATATATGGTAGAAATATGTATCATGATAAATAATATATGACAAAAACTGTATTTTTACAGATTACCAATATGTACCACTGGAGACATGCACTGATGAAAACACATTGTGAAAACTTTACCACACAAATCTATTAAAATTACAGATCCAATGCTTCTTTTTCTGGTAAATGTTACTAACTGTGTTTACATTTAGAGATATATTTACTGTCACTCCATAATCCATTGCAAAAGTTCAAAATTTTCAACTTATCCAAGATGAATTACAGAGAAAAAGCAGGAGGAGTTTGCGAACACAGCTTACAGAGATTTCCCTTAGGACTGAATAGATTTTTCTGTTTTCTCACATACATACATACATAAAGCTATGTGGAGATGAGGTGTGAGACTTACTGTCATTTTTTACAATGCACTGCAGGTAAACATCTGTGCCCAGCGTCATTCACCCTACTGAAGCACTGGTTGGGTTTTAACCTAAAAATATTAAAATGGAGTGTTGGATCCCAGCTGGGTGAGACCTCCAGTCCAATAACACGTCTGCAATATATTAGTTTTAGGCTTTTCATTTCACATTTCAAAGAAAGTTCAGTGAAAGCCCAGGATATTGAAGCAAGATCTGAAAAAAGATTATTGATAAAGTAGTATTAAATGGTTACAGCCACCAAAGAATAAAGAAAGGAACACAGAATGAGGTCCTTTCATTTTTGGCCCATTCTTTTCTCCATTATTTTCTCCCATAGAAAACTGTACAACTCTGCTGACTGCTTTAAGCACAAAATGTTTTACAGCAATGCAGAGCTGCTGCTGTGTTCCTGCTTCCAGCTCAACTTATTTATTTAAAAAAAAAAATTTAGAAGCATATTTTTAGAAGTTTTATTGATAGACAGAGTGAAAGGGGGGAGACAGGGGAGAGTCATGCAGCAAAGGGTTGTGAGCCAGACTCAAACCCATGACTGCTGCTGGCAACCTGTGCCAATGTGGTCACGCCTTAACTCAGCGAACTATACAGCGGCCCCAGCTCAACCTATTGATAACAAATGGGTGTGAATCAATTTCTTACTGGTACATGCAATATTAGGAGAAAAGATCCATCCATCCATCCATCCATCCATCCATCTTCTACCACTTATCCAGGGCCAGGTAGTGGAGGCAGCAGTCTAAGCAGAGAATGCCAGACTTCCCTCGACTCAGACACCTCCTCCAGCCCTCCTGGTGGGATCCTGAGGAGTTCCCAGACCAGCCGAGAGACATAGTCCCTCCAGCGTGTCCTGGGTCTTCCCCGAGGCCTCCTCCCGGTGGGACATGCCTGGAACACCTCCCTAGGGAGGCGTCCAGGAGGCATCTGGAACAGATGCCTGAGCCACCTCAGCCGACTCCTCTCGATGTGGAGAAGTAGCAGCTCTACTCCGAGCTCCTCCCTGGTGACTGAGCTCCTCACCCTATCTCTAAGGGTGCACCCAGCCACTCTATGGAGGAAACTCATTTTGATCCCTTGATCTCGTTCTTTCGGTCATGACCCAAAGATCATGACCACAGGTGAGAGTAGGAACGTAAAGAAGATTGTAAATTGAGAGCTTTGCCTTTCTGCTTAGCTCCATTTAATATCTTAACCACATGTTCTGCATTGAGACAACTGGCAACCATAAGTTGTCAGAATTTCTGACAGAGGAAAGACAATACCACTTCCAAAAAAATCAATCAATCAATAAATGATTGGCTGATTAATTAAATTTCGTGTCTTGCTTCCATTTACATGGCTGCTGATTTACAATACAGGCAGCAGAATCTTGAATATTTGAATTTTAATATGTATTGTAAAGGCTTGTGCAGTCTGACACGTTTGGTTTATGTTATATATGGATATTTTCACAGAATGTATTGGGGCCAAACAATGTTAAATACAAATATTGTTGATACTGTGGCATGAGTTACGATTTGAGTCAGGATGGTAATTTTTTTGCCTTCCTTTTCCACTGAAACTAATATAAAAACGACAATTTGATTGTACGTTCACTGGCTAGAGAATATGATTCATGGACCAGGGCATCTCTGTAGCACCACAGTGTGTTATTGAAAATAATATGTTGTGACCATATTTTACCTTTATTAACTAACTGAAGCCCTTGTGATTCGAATATTACACTTGGCTATGTTGCAATGTTGATAGCATTCCAATTATGCGTCCAGCCTAGTGTGTGCATTCTGCACTGGCTGGCTTTCAGTCCTCATCTTTCTGATTGTTTCTGAAAATGAAAAGGCCTTTAAAGACCATTAAACACCCAGACCATGAGAAAAGATCACTGCTGACAGGTGCAATTATGCCATCAGCCAGCATTAGATTGTAGAGTAAAAGTTTCATGCCGTGGCTGGAGTTCAACTCAATCCACTACAGGAACTCTAAAAACCATAATTACGGAAATGAAATGGAGCCACCTGCGCCTGCAATTTCATTCTGTTTAATTCCCCTGCTGCAAATCATACTGTGGCAGAGCACTGATTACTCTTAGCTTTAGTTGATTTTCAGTGAGAAGTGCTGATGATCCATCCATCCATCCATCCATCCATCCATCCATCCATCCATCCATCCAGATATAGAACAGAACATTTTGAGGAGGCTGAATTGTTTTGCAAATGAACATGTTTCTAATCTGTCCTCTTTTGAGCCGGTATCATTTAAAGGGCATTTTCATCCAAGCTGCTGGAATTTAACGGAGGCACAGAACAACATTTTGTCACATTTGTGAGCATCGGTGAAAACACACTCTGCACATTTGGCTGCACTCTGGTAACAGAACACCAAATGTCAGCCGTCTCTGTCTATTGCATGTACGCTCTTTTCGGCTAAATTCAACTGCAACACTTAGGTAATTGCACAACTCTACAGCTGCCAGTGACTATTCCAAATGACAGGCGTCTCAAATCTTCATCACTTTGCTCACAACTGAGTAAATTACCGAAGTAGGGAGTAATGAAAGAGTGATCACGAGCATGATTTCAGGCACAGACATTATTTTGTCCAGCCTTTGTCTAATCCGTAGTCACTCAAATGTTGAAAGGCCTCTTTTACCTAATTCACAGATGTCCTTTCTCAACATGGATTAACCAGTAAATGTGACCTTTGTGCTGCAGACAACTGTAAGTCATTGCATGAGGTAAATTCAAGCTTTTTGATTAAAAATAACTTCTATAAACATTGACTCCTTTATTAGCATGCTCTTGGTAAACTGACAGTTGTAGGTCAATTCATCATTAACTAACATTTCAACTCCTCAGTGCTTGAATTTTAACTTCACCCAGTAGCTCTCGGTTAAATTGACCCAAACCTTGCTGATTTTTGGCCGCACATATTCATTTCCTCCAGAAAATGTTGCCCCTTTGTCATATATTGGGCATTAGTTTGGAACACTGAGTTTCTCCAGCGCACTGATCCAACTTTTGTATAATTTGGCTCTGTATGAAACTGCTTCATGTCAGTGTATGCATCTTCACGCCAAAACCAGAACTGGCAGCTCAGTGTCCCTCATGTATAAGTAATGAGAACAAAGCAGCAAAGTCAGATCGAGTTCTTCATAGAACTGGAACAGTTTCGAAATGAGTAGATGGACTTCAGGCTTAATTATCCACAAGGGACTGTTGTCTGACTGAGTAAGCCCGTTGGTTATTCTGTCGATTAAATAGAATATACAGGCATTTTGTTGAACCAGTTTGGAGGTCATTTATAATACGGAGGTTGTGAAATGGATAATATGTTTGGGAAAGACAAACAAGGTTATGTGCGTCTGTCAGGGGATGTTATCAAACACAGGGCAATTTCATTTTTTCTTCAGATACGTGCTGCAGAGAGTGAATGGCAGAACAGTGATATTGTGTGTCTGAGTACAGCAGGTGTGACTCTGTAAGACTGAACTGACCCCAGATGTGATTTGTCAGCATTGTGGAAGTGCTACGAAAGTGACTATCTGTCGATCTGTCATAGATTCTGCCTTATCTACATCACCATGTAACACATTTGCGCAAGTCCTGTGTAGCAGATAGTTTGGCCTTCAGACAAAGAATGAGCAAGGGCTCCATCTCTATGCCTCTATTCACAGATCTGGAGGTACCGTATATAACTAATGTTGCCTTTTTTTGTTTAGCTAGCTGAGCAATCAGAGTAGACTGGACTTTTTGGGAGCGGGATCTTAAAGAAACAGGAACTTATACAGAGCGTTTCTGACAGAGGATGAGAGGAGATGCTGCAGCCATGTACTGTCTACAAAGATAATGTGTTTTTGGAACATTAAGGCATGTAAACATATTCTAACAGAAGGAGAAGAAAGGGTCCAAATGTTTTTCCACAACATGATGACAGGAATCTGCAGGCTGGGCTTCTCAAACCAATAAGAAAGAGCGACACAGGCTTGAACACACTGACCACAACAAGTCACAGAGAGAGAAAGGTCGAGTAGGACCATGACTTGAAGACCACTGCCATCCATGCCAGCCAGCTATCACTGTGCAACAGAGTGTAAAGCTGTGCTAAATGTCACATTCAAAAAGTAGTTTTGGCTGTAGGCCATTCAAGACCTGTACTTGTCCGCTGCACTCTGTCTTCAGGGTATCTTGGTAACAGACCCAGAGAGGACGGCAGCCCCAGGAAGGATGAGAGCTGAAGCAAACAGGAGACACAGCTGCCAGTGGACACAGATGGTTGAATCATGGACATTAAGTACTCATGTCCTGTTTTACCAGATTTACAGATTCCCTCCTGCTAGTTGAACTTTAGCTCTGTTACTGAACTTTAAATCATTTAGCTCTGTGTTTAAAGTGTTCATGTTGTGCCCCTTTTTCGGCAAATTAATTGAAGTCTCACATGTCCACAGAGTGTGTTTCAATTTTTCAGCTCAAGATTTTGCAGAGATGGTTCATTACCTAATTTTAGTCCTGTCCAGGAAGAAGACTCTCTCTGTGTCTGTGATTGACAGCGGGAAGTGAAAAAGCTGACCGCAGCTGACACAGATGTGAATGAGTGTGTGAGATTAAGACTTTCTATTGGTTCTAAATTACGCTCCTGTTCAACTAAACTGCATTCTCAGATACATTTAGGGGAACGTAATTTATTTCTGAAATAAATGTAATTTGTGTGCTGTTATGTCATGACAATAGCATCCAGTTTGAAAACAACCACAAAACATACCAGAAATGGATTTTTACCATATGGGACCTTTAGGTATTTTCATTGCATACAGATATTATATATATATATTTAAGCTGCTTCCAGTGTTTTTAGTTTGTGATTTCAGAGTTCATCTGCCTTGGCCTCATTTTCAGTATGTCACTTGGCTTGCATGACGACAATGGAAAGGATGATTCAAGCGGTGACACAAAACCAGCCAGGCAGAAACAGTTCAGTGTTTTTTTTAACACTGATGGTGAAAATGATGACTCGCAGGCCGGCAGGGTGGCAAGAACAGGAATGAACGTGTCGCTGGATGACATGAGCATGTTAAACCCGGTTCTTTTGTTGGAAGCTCAAGAACAAACTAGAGGACTTTTCAGTTCACAGATGTAGAATTTATTTAGGTCACAGGTAAAGTATGGCAGCGCTGGTCTCAAAATGACAAAGCTCTCGCAGGAACTCCATCAGAGTGAGCCCCGATATACGGGTATAATTCACATTTATCTTCTTGGGCTGGGCCTACCCCGTACACAGGTTGGACCTGGACGCAACCGAGTCTCATTGGCCAGTTATCTCTGACGTGAACACGCCAACCAGTGTTCACGTGGATTTACTGAAATGTGCTAAAACAAGTGTCTGTGTGTGTGTTGTCTTTAAGGCGTGCATCTATTTTGTCACTCTCATGCAGAACTTAGCTGAATATCGAAACTACTGAATACAGATAGGACTGGAACTGCGAGCACTGTACTCCCTTTTTCATTTAATTAATTCGTAACAATGGCGAACTGTCCATAGGAACTGGATAAGACGGAAACTGGGAGTGCAACTATTCCCATTCTCACAGCAACAAAGATAATGAGTGCAGACTGTCTATGACCTCAAGGACACAAAGGTTAGACGAATGATGATCAAACTGAGTAAAATAGCAAATCCAATCATGGTAAAATCAAGGAATAATATAACAAATCATAAAATAACATAACAAGCAAAACAACTCCAGTTATCACAGTGATGCAACGACCTTATAGATGTGGGAGTCAGGAGGAGGCGTTTGGTAGATGGAACGTGTCAGGAGGCGGTGAAAAGGTGAACTGTGACATAGCATTACGATAAATCATTGTTTTAATGGTTTTAAATCTCTGTGTCCTTGGGCATTGATTACTGTTACTTCCTTTGTGTAGACTATGTTCTTGAGACAACTAACTTCCAAGACTCCTTCAAATTTAGTTGAAGTATTTGTTAATTTAAACCACCCCATTCAAATCTTGCACTCTTCATGCTCCTATTCTAATCATCATAACTGTCTAAAAACACATAATAGCCTGTATTTTTCTGACATGATACACACTGAAACACACTGAATCACCAATTGAAGCATATTTGTTGTGCTTACAATCTACTTTAAGCCCATTTCTATGAGCAGAAGTACAGTGAATGTGTCACAGTTGGCCTTCAGCTCATGTAGGACTAAAGCTGCTGCTTACCTGCTGCCATGCTACGCCTTACACGTATAAGCTTTGTTACATTTACAAGGTCACAGGATTGACCTGGACATGACTCCAAACAAACGCTAAAGGTTCATGTTTGATGTGCAGAAAAGGTTGTAAGGTAATGATATGCCAATGTTATGTTTTCCAATATGTGAAAACAACAACAATTCCCTATGCTTTACTTACTTTTTAACATGACTGTACACTGAAACTGAATTACAGTGGGGTGTTTTAACCATCTAAGCCCCAAAACCTGAACAGCATCTTTAACGAACTGTAAAAACCAAAAAGAATCGCCACATTTTTAAACCGTCTGTAAATTAATTCTCTGTGATCTGTAGCTTTAACAGAAAAAGTAAGCTAGAAACATGATATTTCATCACAATCATTTTATTCTCCTTTCAATTTGTTTTTTCGTACAATAAATAACCACGTAAATTTAGTTTTTACTTATTTTTTATTATTTGTGGGATTATAAGTGTGTTATCCTGCACAGGAGACATTTATGAGTTCTCTCTATGTCTATTCATGGTCGTGCTGTTTCCGTAGAGGTGCAAGACTTTAAATTGTGCTGAAAAATGATCCCACAGTGAGAATAAATGTCACAGGAGCAAATAAAACTCGAAGGAACTGCTTGGGGTTCTGAGGGTTAATGGAAAAAATGAACAAGAGGAGCGACCTAACCCATTTTCACTTCACATATGTGAAGATTATTGTACTATACAGCTTTCATGACCCAATGACTTTCCTCTAGCAGCAAAATAAGGGGTGACTCTAGTGGATGTTTTGTTATAAACAGTTCAAGAGCTAAAACAATTAATTACCACGATTTTTTTTTTCATGAACTAAAATTGCAGTCACTCTGCTGATCACATAACTTTTCGTCCAGCACTGTCAGGACAGAGTTTCAATCAATCCAGTTTTCTGGACTGGTCCCACCTGCCTCAGCTGTTCTTTGGTGCTGCTGCTAACCCTGCATGTCAAACTAGCAGGGCCAGTGTAGTGAATGTTTTCATTGTGAGCATGTAAGCATGCTGATGTTGGCATTTTAGCTCACTGCTGTGCTGAAGTACAGCACACAGAGCTGCTGTTCTCGATGCAGACTCTCAGTTTAGTTATAACAAATTAAATGAATTTAGACATATTCAGGTATGTAAAACATATGTCAGTCACTGATAATGAGTCAATTTCAGCTGAATCTGAGATCACATATGTTCACTTTTAATAGCAGCTGTTCATGTTTCCGTAATGTCAAAGACATGATATAATACAGAGTATAATAGTATTATTATGTGTTTTCTAAGTATGTGCTTTTCTCACTGCCATGACACAAACACTCAAAAGCACAGATGGCCCTCCACTGCTGTCATGAGCAGGGGTTTAATGCATCAAGGGCATGTGCTCTACTCACATCAAGGGCAATTACAAACAAGTATAAAGTGTGTTAACAGCATCTGTTTGAAATATATTGAGATCTGATGTTCTCATGACAAAGCAGCTGGATCCACATATGGTTAAGTGTACCAATCTATAAGTATTGAAGCACACTTATTATTTTTCCTCAGGCTTATTCTTATAGATGAAGTGATTTCTAGTGCATAACTTGTCCTGCAGCTTTTTAGAAAACCCAAACAAATTTTATATCAAATCATATCCTTCATGGTTTTTACACTGTCACAGTTTAGGTTTTCAGATTATTTCCAAAATCATGATTTTTCCTCAGCTAGAGTGGTGACATCATGTGTGACTTTTGACCAGATAAAGAGCTGTGGCCAGAAGGTCTCTGGTGCCTGTCATGACAGCAACCAAAATTTTGACCAGAACATTTTTTTTGGAAAAAAAGTGCAGTTAAGCTTTTCTCCTTCTCACAATTTCTACTCTACATGAACAAAAATGTAAGCATATTTGTCCTCTTTCACCCAGCGTGACTCTCACTGCAGCAGGAGTTTCAGGTGATTTGTGAAAACACCATGAGTACGGAGTTCGTCGACCAAAACTCTCATTAACTCCCACTATATTGAGAAGCCCCTGACTGCAGCGTGCAGTTCGGGGCGGAGCGCAACATTAAACGTTACTTCATTTTGCAACAGTTTGGTGACAGTCTAACCCTCACCCTAACCCTCCAGGAACATGCGTATTTAGTATTCAGAGTAGAACCAAATACAGGTTTGTGACTATGCTAGGAGCAGAAGACGGTGCTCGTTTGTACATGCAGTCAATGTCACCTGCGGATCAAATGTTAGATTCAGCTGAAAGCATGCCGACTTTGAGCAATGTTGAGCTCCCGCTCCGAACTGCACACTGCAGTCAGGGGTACCTGACTATTAGAGCTCCAGAATTTTGATTGAAAATCAGAAACAGAGGGCCTCTCTGCCACCAAATCTATACAATACACATTGTGGACATGAAAATACATCAGATTGTTTCAAACAAGATTCTGCTTCAAATAGTAAATTATGATTTTGATACATTTTGTAGTTTATGAGCTGTGACAGTTCTTACAATGTGCTAATCCTGAGTCTGCCTGTCTGCTCCTTTCTCTACTTAGCTCACTGCAAGCAACCAGTGACTCACAGCTGATTGACTGATTGAAACTGAACAACACCTTCAAAGTCAAAATGTTAAAAGGTACTGATCAGGGTTTGTGAAACATGCTGGCTTTTCAAAATAAAATGTACTTATATGAAACACACCTTGTGTATAATTCCAGCAGGATATATTTGCCAGGAAATACTACATTGGTACACTCAGAAATGTTCTAGTTCTCATTGATCTTCTGACTCATTCATATACACTTTAGTGCTTCCACTGCTAAAGATTACTAGATTTGGTAGCCTGACTGACAGTGTTGCAGCAATATCTACACAGTCAGTTTAAGCTACCTAAATGCTATACATTACAATGTGTTTGTAACAGATCTGCTTGTGCTCTGTGTTTTATGGTCGTCTCAGCTGAAAGCACTGTGGGCATAAATGAGGATCTCACCAAAGCTGTTTCCCGCTTGTCACACGGCCCAGACTGTTGTTCTAATTTATCCCAAGGCTGAGCTGCGACATGGTAATCACAAGCATTGATCGCGCAGCCCCTTCAGGCAGCACCACAAATAATTGCATGCCTTGATCTGTGTGGAGGGGATGTAGTGAATACGTCGGCATGGGGTGAGGGGAGCTTAATGTGCACCGTCCTCGAACACATGGACGTGACTGATACACGAGGACAGATGCACAAATGTACTGCAGGCAAACATATAAATTCCTAGACAGACACACATGAGGCAGTACAAGCAAACACAGCAGGAACCTATGTATTAATGATGAAGTCAGAATGTCTTTACATAAACAAAAGCTCACACACACACACACACACCACAGGCAAAAGTAAATAAAGAAAGCGCCAATTTAAATTTCAGGAGCTGTTTACTCATTATGTAGAGTTGAGCTGGAAGCCAAATGAATTGAGTGGGTCTGACCTTGGTCAAACATTGCGTCAACATAATCCCCAGTGTGTGTTTATCATGTTAACTGAAGGGCACATGTCTCTTGGAAGTGATTAACCCTCTGAACTCCAAGCAATTTATGGGTGTTTCTGCTCCTGTCACATTTTTTACCCACGATAGGCTCATTTTTCACTCAAATATAAAGTCCTGCGCCTCTGGCTAGAAGTAGAGGGAACTTAAACATATGTTTGCAGTGTAACAAATTTATAATGTCACAAATCAAAGCTGTATGCTTGTGATTAGTTACCATATTTAAACCATGCTGCATTTATGTGAAGGTGAAGTGTGTTTTATTTTTTCTCTCTTTCTGTGATCAGTTAAAGGATCATCTGTTGTAATTTTGGTGTTTTTTTTAAAAAGGAAACACGCCTGTCAAACTCACCTGGGCTCTTGGTTTTCACAGGGTTAATGTGAATTAGTCACAGTTACAATGCCAGATAAGATATGCAGTCTCTTCAGTAAGGTCTAGGTCCAGTTCCAGCTGCCTGTAAAACCTCCAAGGAATTCTCAAACCATTTAAGCATTAAGCTCCTTTCAATGCGAAGGAACAATAAGTCCCCCGAGTTGTCCGAGTTCATCACCCTACCTCTGGGGTTGAGTTCAGCCATCCGACAGACGAATCTCATTTGAGTCTCTTGTATCGAGGATCTCATTCTTTCAGCCACCACCTGAAGATCATGAGCACCGGTGAGAGTTGAAATGAAAGTAAATTAGGAACTTATTTAAGACTTATTTTCGATTGCAACCCCAATCCATCTGACGACAAACCAAACTTATACTTTCTGTATTTTTCTTTTAAATGCTAAAGTTCCTATCTCTTTTTACAACACATTCAAGTTCCTGAAATGTCCTTTGTGAAGCAGAAAAAGTTTGTACAAGCTTGTGATGAAAACATGACTGAAAGGCACTTGGAACACACAAAAGTTAGAGGTGTAATAACTTCTTGACGACAGTAGTGGCTCATCTGTGTGACTTGTTGAAACATTTTTGGAAACGAAAAAATAAAAAAAACTTAATCAGACTCTGGAAAGCTCTGCACACCTTCGATTGATGTAAGCGTGTAGGAGTATGAGAGATGGGATTTTTCTTTTAACTTTCCTCGAACTGAGCGCGACCTCTGATGCTCACCTGCGTGGAAACCAATTCCAGATCGTTCACAGAAAATCCTTCAGGTTAAAATGGAGTTAGTCGGGTCATTGGACGACTGTTGTAATAGTTAGCAGGCTACAGCCCACAGCTGTGCAAAGGTGATTCATTGGCGTTTCACCATAACTTTGTTGATCAGCCATCCCCTGCAGCAACCCTCATCTACTCAGCCAAGAAGAGACCACTGTGTTTTCTGTCTAATTAAATGATTTTTGCCAAAGTCTGCAACAGTAAATTTCCACCACAACAACAAAAAAATCCAACAAAGCACTGAGTCTTCAGTCAATATCACTTTTTAAACTAGTTTCATTGATATGAGCAAGTATATTAGTGCCTCATCTCAGCCATTTATCTACTCAGCTCTTATTAGAGGCACTAACTGAGGGATTATTGTTTGAAGTGTGCCAATTTTGTAATGTAAAAGTGAAAAACACAAAGAAAGAACTTACACAGAGAAAAGCAGAATGAAAAGAAAAGTAGTTCTATGAAATCGTCACTTCTCCTCTGTCTTTTCTCCTCTCGTGTTTTTCTTCTATACATGATGCGTATAGAAATAAATTAAGTTAAATAATGTCAAATGTAACTGATAGGAGAGCATACCTTACGTTTTCCTTGCCTTGTATTTACCACTGGAACCTGTTGATGAATTGGAAGCAGCAGTACTTTCTTCTTACATAAAAAGAAAGCCTGTACCGTCGGAATTGAACAAAATCACAGATGGCACTTAAAGTAAAGGTTAATTTGTACATAATGCTGTAAAACAAGACTTTATTTAGCAGCTATAATTACCCTGGCCTTTAGCGTCGGTGCATGTAGGTGTTTTCAGACTTTATCAGAGTGCATCAAAAGGAGTGAAATGAAACTGTTTCTTTATGCTTTTCTGTTCTAACTAACTGGTTCCACATTTACAGCTTCACCCTCTCGCCTTTTCTTCTCTATCAGTCCGCGTCTCCATTTTCTTCCTTTGTTATTTTAAGTCTTTTAGTTTAAAGTTCAGTACACGTAGAAGAATAACTCACTAACTCTCATGTTCATGCTCACCAGGCTGCAGACTGTTTTCTGGGGGAGCTGTCAAGGATTAAACCAGTTCTACGCCAAACAAATACAACCATATAGAAAAATTTGAATATATCTATACAATAGAAAGTTTGTATATCCTTGATTCCTTTCCTTAAGTGCTCTTAGTTCCTCCCACCTGAGATGCGAGTGGAGGAGGTGAGGAAGCGACAGGAGGCGAGAGGAGTCGAGGCAACAGGCATTTAACAAAATGAGACCATTGCTTCAGAGCCTTTATTTTGAAACAATGTGATTGTGGTATGTGACAAGAATGTACGCATGTATGGATTACTATTATATATATATGTGTATACATATATATAACGCAGCATGTCATAGTTTTTACAAATTTATCTATTCTTTTTAACACAGAAGAATAAGTATTGGCTGTTTCATGATGTCTGTTCTGCTGTAGAGCTGTCATCAAGTACACAGCTTACTGGATATGATAATGGGCAAATGGACCAGATATCACAAGTCATTATTGCATTACACATCTGGGACACAGACAGTTGCCGCTTCCTGAAGGGCTTGGAGAAGTTGGCTGACATTTTAGGGGACATGATGACGCTGTTGGACATCCAGACCTCCATGTGGCGGGTCATCTGTTGTACCATGCGGTCTGGAATGATTTGTTAGATGACAGACGGTGGGGTTGTGGACATTCAAGTGCATGGCCACGGCCCTAACGGACATGCCAGCATCCAGCATGCCAGCAGTTTGTTCTCTTCTTTCTCTTGTTGCCTGTGGAATCGTGACCATTTGAATAAAGTTGCATTGCACAGTGGTAATAGACATGCTCTCTCTCTCTCATTTCTTATTTTGTACATCATCAACTCCTCTCCTTGACTCCTCTCCTCACATCTTGGGCTCTCCTACCTGAGATTCGAATAGAGGAGGGTGAAGAAGAGACATGAGGAGGGAGGAGTGAAGTCAACAGGTCTTTAACAAGATGAGACATCCTTGCTTCAGAGCTGTTGTTTCAAGGGGAGCTCAGTTAAATTTAACTCGTGGCACAGCTGCATTTTCTGTTTTGTTGCGGCCTAGTTTATGACAAAGCAGGCTCAATATTTACTTTAATTCAATTAATGAAGTCACATAAAGTGATGAGAATGCATGAATATATCATATATTCTTATTTTACTACTCAACACTCACATGCAGTGAATGACATGTAAGAAAGTTCTATACAAATAAAGAGTGACAGATACAATAATTGAATGAAATATAAGCACAAATTTGTCAATCCTGCTTCAGACATGGTTTGTATATTCCAGCAGTTTTATGCCACTTGCATGAAAAGGACTTCATCGAAGACACAAAGGAGCTCATAGCTCCTCCAGCAAGCCTCCTCAACCCTGGAGATGTGTTTTAGGAACTGAGACATCCTTCATTAAGCCGTGCAAAGACTGATTTCTGGGTCACAAGCAAAAGGTGCATAAGAGAGAATTAGATTTTCCCATAACATCACTGGCTCTGACAACAAAATAAAGCAACAGCTGCTGCAGCTTTAAAGTGTGTCCCACCTCTACAGGATATGAGCAATGTAACTGCAGAGTTTTAAATTTCATAGCTGCTGTTTGTCGATGTTAGGGATTATGTGTTTTCATGCTGGTTCCACCTGTTAGCTGAAATTATATCATGAAAAAAACACTTGAATTGAATGAATTTTTACTTGCTTTATTTAGAACAAATTGTCACTATTCATCACTGGATTGTTACCTCATTGCTAACACCTAGTACAAGATACTGACTCGTCTCTCCTTCAGTGAAGTTGCCTCAAAGTCTCAGGGGAAGCAAACATTTTTCACTCAAGGTAAAAAAATTTCAGCTCATTCACAGGCACTTCTGCTGGGGCAAACTCGTGCCTATTCGCACACACTCACTCCTTTCTTTGCTCTCCTTAAGTGGCATTGCAGAGTGATTGTTTTGATGATATGCTGTTGATGCTGCATGGTTGATCAGCATGTGCACAAGGACACACATTCATACACTCGTACCTAGATGATGAATGATGCTGACTGAAAAGCTGGAGATACAGCTTGACAGTGTTTTGAGGTGAAGGTAGAAATGTGCTCATAAAAGTGTAAAATGAGATGGTGATCAGTGACGCAGCTTTCAAAACATAAAAACTATGTCTGAAGTTGACAGTTGATTCTTGACCTAGGAAACAGTAATCTCAACTCAAGGGTCATTTATCCACTTGTTCCAGACTTTTCTATTGCTTTGTGGGGATTCACTACTTTTAAAACTTGGTTGAAAGTACAAATATATACGTTTGCTGAAACAGTCTATATTAGTCTGCATTACAAAATACAATGTGTGGAAGAATGATGATCTCGGATCCCTAAATTGACACATGGGAGTTCCTGAAAATGCTCAAGTGTGCAGAATTATTTTGTATATAACCACCATTAGGCTTATTTTGAATGGAGCTTTTAAAATCTTTGTGTTTTCAAAATGATATAGGATGAAATATATTGTGATTTAAGCTTTTACTTTAGTTGAATGCTATTTAGTGTAGGAAATAAAAGTTAGAATAAGAGATGTACAAGGCATTCACTGAGCATTAGTTAGAAGAGATCCTGCCCTAGGTGGAGGAGTTTAAGTATCTCGGGGTCTTGTTCACGAGTGAGTGGAGGATGGAGCGTGAGATTGACAGGCGGATCGGTGCGTCTGCAGTCATGCGGTTGCTGTACCGGTCCGTCGTGGTGAAGAAGGAGCTAAGCCAAAAGGCGAGGCTCTGTATGTACCGGTCAATCTACGTTTCTACTCTCACCTGTGGTCATGAGCTTTGGGTCATGACCAAAAAAACAAGATCCCGGATACAAGCAGCTGAAATGAGTTTCCTCTGTAGAGTGGCTGGGCGCACCCTTCGAGATCGGGTGAGGAGCTCGGTCACCAGGGAGGAGCTCGGAGTAGAGCCGCTAATTCTCCATGTTGAGAGGGGTCAGTTGAGGTGGCTTGGACATCTGTTCTGGATGCCTTTGGGACGCCTCCCTGGGGAGGTGTTCCGGGCATGTCCCACGGGGAGGAGGCCTTAGGGTAGACCTAGGACACACTGGAGGAACTATGTCCCTTGGCTGGTCTGGGAACTCCTCTGGGTCCCACCGGAAGAGCTGGAGGAGGTGTCTGAGGCGAGGGAAGTCTGGGCCTCTCTTCTTAGACTGCTGCCCCCGTGACCCAGCCCCGGATATGCGGAAGGCAGTGGATGGATAAATAGTTAGAAATTCAACTGAATTTGAAATGGATGTGTGGGAATATGGCCATTTATTTGATTTATTCCTAAGTTTATTGCATGTTTTGGTTGAATACATATGTTTCCTTTGCAGTGCGATTGTTTGTTTGGTTGTTTCATTTGCATGTATTTCGGTTTGCTGTGTTTTGTTGTGCACTACATTTTCTTTTTTTAGATTAGGTTTAGGCCACGCCCACCTATCTGAACAGACGGCTGTGGACAATTGAGAACGCACCTGCTGCGCATCAGCGTGGCAGCGGACAATTGGAGTGTGGCTCAATAAAGGGACGGGCAGCAGCAGACAGAAAGCAGGGCAGCGTGTGCACAGGGCAGCGACGGCGGAGTGGGGATCCCAGACGGACGGAGGTGATCGAGAGCGCAACGCGGGACCGACGTACCCAAGGCGAGACGTGCGTGGGCAGATCCGGCCGATGTGATCATCGTGGGACCGGGAGGACACAGTTGAACCTGGACCGGGACGCCGAACGGACGTGGCGTGGTGTTCCAGGTGTGCGGTGTGTGTGCAGAGCAGCGGCCGGCGCTGGATACTCGCGGAGGCTGCACCGGAGGAGCCCTCTCTCTCCCTCCTGACCAGACCTGAACTTTTAAGACGGTTATCCTCACTCTTGTTTTTAATTGACCTTTTTAGTCTCTGCCTTGTTTTAGTATTTTTTTTGTAATTTCTTTATTCTGGCATATTTTAAATCATTTAGTGGAATAAAATTTGGTTTTTTCACTTTATCTCTGGGTTTAAGTCACTGCGCACCCCCGGGTCTAATTGAACCTGCATCCTTCTCCTTTAAATTGGGTCCTAGTCCCCTAAACTAGGTGGCGTTGTCGGCATTTTAAGCTTCAAACCATTAAATTTGACTAACTGTTTTAGATTATAATATACTCCACTCGGCCACAGATTTTCTGGCGTTGTCGGCAGGACCCCAGGTTTGTGAGCAGTGTTTTAACCAGAGATTGTTAACTTTTGTGAATTGTTTTACTTTTTTTTGGCACTGTACCATTTTAACTTTTTTAAAAAATTTTCAAAATGATGCTTCCCATTTATCCTGGAGCCCCATGGGTGCCTAAATTTGAAGGCCAAGATGGCAACTTAAAATATGCTGAATGGAAGGAGCAAATGCAAGGTCTTTTAGCTGTCGACAATTTAACTGAACCCCAGAAAGTTAGAATTTTAATTGGTGCACTGTCGGGGCTGCCTAAACGGCAAATTAATGTGCTGGCTGAGGATGAGCGTGATAGGGTTGCAAAAATCTTCACTGCTTTAGATGAGCTCTTTGTAAAGGAAATCCCTGTGTCTGTTTTACGGTCTCAGTTTTTTGGTTGTGTGCAGAAACCAGGCCAGTCCATTCAAGCATATGCTCTGCGCCTGAGAGAACTGTATCGTAGGCTACACCAACAGGATCAGGATGGAGCACCCACGGATACCCACCTGAGGGACCAGTTCATGCTTGGCCTGGAGGATGGTGCCTTACTCAGAGCACTGAAAAGAGTTGTGCGCTTGGACCCCGACACGACCTTCAGTGAACTGCAACACGAAGCCCTCCTCCTAGAGGGAGAAACGCAAAGTCCGAGGTGGCCCGAAGTGACCTGTGCTGCGGTAAGAGATCCTAACCACTCTCGGTCTCATCAACAGGCTGATGCATGGAAGCAGGAGCTAAAGAGGGAAATCATGGAGGAGCTGAAGGACCAAATGAAGGACTTTGCTTACGAGGTCATCAGAGAGCTGAGACCAGCCAGCCCTGTTCCTACGCGCCAAAACGGCACACGTCAGCCCCGATTGGAGAGGAGGTACCAACAGCCTCACTCAGGTAACAGATGGGATGAGGGAGGTAGGCCCATTTGTAGAAACTGCAACCAGCCAGGTCACATAGCCAGGTTTTGTAGAGCGCCCTCTGTATCTCAGCCAACTTTAAACTAAGCCACCCTACTGTTGAGGCCCATGCAGTGGGGTCTGGTCTTGGAGAAGACCAAAGGGCCACAACAGCTCTAGTTGGAAATTGCCCCTACGTGGATGTGTCAGTAGGTGGTGTTACCATAGAAGGACTTTTGGACACGGGTTCGCAAGTAACGCTTATACAGCAGAGTCTCTTTTTGAAACATTTTTCTGACTACACTGTTAACAATGTGCCTGCCTATGTGAAACTAAAAGCAGCCAATGGCCTTAAGATCCCCTGCATAGGGTATGCACTAATGGACTTTAAAATTGAAAGGGTTGAGATCGCTCAAAAAGGTGTTTTTGTGGTTTCTGATGAATGCTCCACTAATCCTTTTATAATTGGCATGAATGTAATTAAACCGTGTTGGGATGCAGTTTTTAATGACCCCGAAAAGCCACTGTCTTTTTCTTGCCGAAGCCCAAGGTCCCAGCAGGCATGGAGAGAAGCCTTTGCCTTATGCCGCAGAACTGCTGTCAGTACGGAGGATGGGTTCAGAGGATATGTCTGGCCAGCCCAACGAAGAGGAGTCAGGATTCCTGCTCGGAGTGAGATTGTTGTGTGGGGACGCGCGCGAGCTGGACCAGCAGGAAGGGACTACTGTGGCCTGGTTGAGGCCCTTGACGAGCCGAATACAGTCTCTGTGGCCCGCACGCTCGCGGTCGTCAAGAACGGTAGGATCCCTGTTCGTTTGAGAAATTTGAATAATTATCCTATTACTCTAGGGCGCTACCAGAAGATTGGTCGCCTGTACCAAGTGGATGACGCTGACGTCCATGGGACCCGCGACGTTGACCTAACCCCCAACAGCGATGGAGAAGTAGAAGTTGGGCTGGTAGAGGCAACTGGTGATTGCAACGATGGTGAAAACTTTGATGTGCAACAACTGGTAAATGGATCGGACTTGACACCAGAACAAGCTGGTAAGATGACCACACTCCTGCAGAAATGGGAAAAGGTGTTTTCTACACATGAGGAGGACTTTGGTAGGACGGACGCCGTCATGCACACCATTCCAACGGGTGATGCAGCCCCCATAAGGGAGCGATTCAGACCATTGCCACCACTCATGTATAAGGAAATGAGGTCATTACTAGCAGACATGTTGGATCGAGGCATAATAACAGAGAGCTCTAGCCCCTGGGCCGCACCCATTGTCATGGTTAAGAAAAAGGACGGGAGCTGGAGATTCTGTGTTGATTACAGAAAGTTGAACTCTGCCACTCATAAAGACGCTTTTCCTCTCCCCAGGATTGAAGAGACGCTCACCTCCCTCTCAAAATCCGAGTGGTTCTCAACTCTGGATCTGTCGAGTGGGTACTGGCAGGTAGAAGTTGACCCCAGGGATAGGGAAAAGACTGCCTTTACTACGCCCTTAGGCCTGTTCGAATTTCAACGCATGCCTTTCGGCCTCTGTAATGCACCCGCAACCTTTCAACGATTAATGCAACAGTGTCTAAGCGGCCAAATCACTGAGTCTCTGCTTGTTTATCTTGATGACATAATTGTGTACTCACCTGATTTTGATACTCACCTGCAGAATCTGGAAGAAGTCTTTGAGCGGCTCTGGAGACATGGACTGAAACTGAGGCCAGACAAATGTAGACTCCTCCAGCGAGAGGTAAAGTTTTTAGGCCATGTAGTGAACCAAGCTGGCGTGATGCCTGACCGAGAGAAGGTTGCAGCAGTGACTGAGTGGCCCACCCCAACATCTGTGAGAGAGGTAAGGGCATTTTTGGGGTTGGCCGGCTACTATAGACGGTTCATCCAGGGATTTGCAAAAATGGCTCGCCCACTTAACTCCTTGCTAACTGGCATCCCTAAAAATGACAAAAGATCTTCTGCAAAAGCAATTGATTGGACACCGGAGTGTAAAGCTGCATTTGACCAATTGAGAGAGGCCTTAACTCAAGCTCCAATTCTGGCCTACGCCGACTACACAAAGCCCTTCAGTTTGTACACTGACGCAAGCCACAACGGGCTTGGTGCAGTGCTCGCACAAACTCAGGATGGCAAAGAGCGTGTCATTGCTTATGCCAGTCGAAGTTTACACCCTGCAGAGAAAAATGATTCCAATTACAGTTCATTCAAACTAGAGTTGCTGGCACTCAAATGGGCAATCACTGAAAAATTTAAGGACTACTTAACGGGAGCCAAATTTACAGTTTTCACCGATAACAACCCAGTAGCCCACTTACAGACTGCTAAACTTGGGGCTGTAGAACAGAGGTGGGTTGCCCAAATGGCTTCCTTTGATTTTGAAGTGAAGTACCGAGCAGGACGTGAAAATGCGAATGCAGATGCGCTGTCTAGATTCCCCACAGCTCCGGCCCAGCGGACCATTGCAACTGTTACTATTACTGCAACAACAGCTGACCAAGAGGATGCAGGAGGCCTTGGAGAGGACTGGAAAGCCTTACAGGAAGTAGACCCGAACATCCAGCTTGTACGGAGGTATGTGCAGAGAGGGATAGTCCCTAACAAAAGTGAGAGGGAAGCTCTACCAGAGACTGTTAAACGGCTACTACAACAGAGGAAACGACTTTGCCTGTATAAAGGGATCCTTTGTAGAAAAGTGTTTGACTCCCTTGCATGTGAGCCCCGTTTCCAAATTGTCTGTCCAGATTCCAGCCACCAGGATGTGTGGAGGAGGTGCCATGAGGCTTCAGCTCATGCAGGCGTGGAAAGGACTCTAGCTCATATGAGGCGCCATTTCTTCTGGCCAAGCATGGAAAAGGTGGTACAAGGTTTCCAAACCGGGTGTGTTGTTTGTAACCTCCAAAAAGATAGGACTGAGCCGAGGGCCCCCCTAAAGCCAATAGAGGTATCATACCCTCTTGAGGTGGTTGCTTTAGACTTCCTCTCGTTGCGCCGTCCAAATGACCTATACCAGTACATTTTGGTTATGACTGATATGTTCACGCGCTACTCTTGGGCTGTTGCCACTCGTGATCAGACTGCTAAAACAACAGTCCGTGCAATTTGGTCTAGCATAATTCAACCGTTTGGCTGTCCATCACGGTTTCATTCTGACCAGGGACCAAATTTTGAATCTGAGCTCATGAAACAGTTGTGTAGTATGTATGGCATTTCCAAAAGTCGCACTACTCCGTACCACCCTGCTGGTAACGGCCGCGTTGAAAGAATGAATCAAACTCTGCTAAACATGCTTCGCACTCTTGAGGTAGAGAAACAGAGCAGGTGGCAAGAGCATCTACCCGAGCTGATGCATGCTTATAACAATGTTGTCCACAGCGCCACTGGGTTCGCTCCATCATACCTTATGTTTGGTCGTCACCTAAGGCTAAGGTTGACATTAACCTTGCGGTTGTAGACAATCAACCACGTTACAACTTGCAGGAATGGGTTGCAGAACACCATAAAAAGCTGTCCCATGCTTACGATTTGGCCCGTAAGAAGATGACAGAGGCAGCTAGACATGAAAAACGGTGCTATGACCAGAAAGCCAAAGCTAATGCTCTTCTCCCTGGTGAACGTGTGTGGGTGCGTGATAGGAACAGGCGAGACCACGGTAAGCTTCATAGTTGGTGGGAGCCTCAGCCCCACGTGATTGTTGACCTTGTTGGTGATTCAGGCCTAGTCTACCGTGTTAGACCAGAGAAGGGGGGAAAGAAAGGACCCTGCACAGAAATGCACTTAAACCTTGCATCGCTCCTTCCAATGATGTGCCTGTAGAACAGTCCCAAACTCGGACTGAGCCAGATCTGCCCTTAATGTTGTTTTATCCTGTAGCTACTGTTGAACCTGAACAAGCACCCCGTCGATCCACTCGTACTACCAGAGGACAAGGTCCCGCTCGCTATAGAGACTGAATTATTGGTCCAGGGACTGGCACCATTAAAGTGTGGGGGGGTGTGGGAATATGGCCATTTATTTGATTTATTCCTAAGTTTATTGCATGTTTTGGTTGAATACATATGTTTCCTTTGCAGTGCGATTGTTTGTTTGGTTGTTTCATTTGCATGTATTTCGGTTTGCTGTGTTTTGTTGTGCACTACATTTTCTTTTTTTAGATTAGGTTTAGGCCACGCCCACCTATCTGAACAGACGGCTGTGGACAATTGAGAACGCACCTGCTGCGCATCAGCGTGGCAGCGGACAATTGGAGTGTGGCTCAATAAAGGGACGGGCAGCAGCAGACAGAAAGCAGGGCAGCGTGTGCACAGGGCAGCGACGGCGGAGTGGGGATCCCAGACGGACGGAGGTGATCGAGAGCGCAACGCGGGACCGACGTACCCAAGGCGAGACGTGCGTGGGCAGATCCGGCCGATGTGATCATCGTGGGACCGGGAGGACACAGTTGAACCTGGACTGGGACGCCGAACGGACGTGGCGTGGTGTTCCAGGTGTGCGGTGTGTGTGCAGAGCGGCGGCCGGCGCTGGATACTCGCGGAGGCTGCACCGGAGGAGCCCTCTCTCTCCCTCCTGACCAGACCTGAACTTTTAAGACGGTTATCCTCACTCTTGTTTTTAATTGACCTTTTTAGTCTCTGCCTTGTTTTAGTATTTTTTTTTTTGTAATTTCTTTATTCTGGCATATTTTAAATCATTTAGTGGAATAAAATTTGGTTTTTTCACTTTATCTCTGGGTTTAAGTCACTGCGCACCCCCGGGTCTAATTGAACCTGCATCCTTCTCCTTTAAATTGGGTCCTAGTCCCCTAAACTAGGTGGCGTTGTCGGCATTTTAAGCTTCAAACCATTAAATTTGACTAACTGTTTTAGATTATAATATACTCCACTCGGCCACAGATGCTATCTGTAAACTGCACTAATGTAAGTGAGCTTACAATGTGAGCGTAATCAATTCACAGTCTTAGCAAGTTTTGGTTTTGCTGCCAAGAACAACTGGAGAGTTGCATACAAAATGCAAGCAACAGTGAACAGACGGCCAATGAAGATTGTGCTGCTGCTTCAGCTGCCTGCTTGGATACATCACCAACACTTGTCCCACAGAACGCACCTGAGCGAGAGAAAGGGTTGATGGGGAAAATGCCAAATGTTTTGTCTGTAGGGAAATTAAGAATTTATTGCTGTCTGAGTAGAAATCAGGGGTACATGTGGCAAGAGAATAAATACATATGTGTGTTCATGCGCAGACAAAGTAACTTTTTGATCATGAGACTAGTGCGAAAAGGCTCCAGGCAAAGACAAAAGACACCTATTAAATCAAGCCCTACAGGACAGCATGTCTTCTCTTTTATTTGTAGATCCACAAGGACTACCTTCTGTGGAGTTTGATCCCATACCTTTTGGAACCAGCTGCATTAAAGCTGGCCACCGCTTTTCAAATTAATGGGAAACTAGACCAGACCAGTCACCGGAACCAGGCCTCTGGTACATACTTTCATAAGGTAGGACATTGTGAATAAGCTGAAAAAAAATAGTCTTCGGTTACATAGATTGTCTTGCAGCTGGGTCAGTCCATATAAAATCAACAAAATCTGAAAAAATTCCCATCCAACCCCTTCAGAATCAACTGACATTTCTTTTGTATAATAACTTTTTATATTTTGTTACGACCCAGCCTCTAGGGGTAGCTGGGTGCAACAAAAATCAAACCAGGTGTTATAGGTGAGGTAAAGCAATTTACAATTTATTGCTTCGTGACTAAATTAACATAAAACAGGTGATAAAAAAAAGTAACATAGTTGGTGGGTGTTGCTAAAATCAAAGAACTGAATAAAACCATACAAAGGCTAACAGAGTTAAAGATTTTACTAAGACCAAATAACAAAACACAACTATACTCCCTAGCCAAACGTAAACACAATAGCAACACTGTTACGTCAAAGTGCAGCATAGGAGAGCTGACTATTGGAAGTGTGGGTGCGCTCCAGGCCTGAAGGGGCAATATCGAACAAGCAGTGACTGAGGTAGAACAAAAAAATTTCCACAAGTGCTTCCATAGGACCATAATACCTGCGCACCTACTCAGACAGCATGGGTTGAAATGTTTGGTCTGAAGTTAGTCTGCCCTTTGTCTCACTCCTGCCATCAATCTTCTCGAAGACGCAACTGGTAGGGAAAGCGTTTCGGTCGGTTACTTTATATAATAATATGATTTAAGTTTAATATCATTCATATGCATAGAAATATTTAAGTTGATTAAAAGTAAATGAAGTTTATTTAATGACTAAGCCCTATCAGTGGAAACTTACTTTGGTGTGATGCTTTAAAGAAGAACATTTATGTTCATGAACCACTAATGTGTGTTTTCTGTTTGTTAAGGTTATCAACCTATTAAAATCATCATTTTTTGGAACAAGTTCTCCCTTTGCGTCCTTCAAGTGGGTGAACAGGCCTTTCAAGTTGGGCAAAGCTGTAATGAAAACCTGTACAACTTGACAAACACCACACCAAACAGAAATTACCAACAAGTACCCAGTGCACAAAACTAAACCAAAACTGGTGCCTCTGAACACGCATGATGAAACCTGGCACGGGACACGAATCACCACTCATAGTGGCTACAGACCACACAGTAGCATTAGCGTCATTTACACCCAGAAAACACTAATGCCTGTCTAAGCTAGTGCAGCAGCTAACAGAGGCCACTGAAAAGTCTTCACCAAGACAAACTAAGGCCTCTCCACAAAGTTAGCAACCTGCCTAACTAGAAACATTCAAACACACAGAATCACGGTCAAAAGAGGCACCAGGGCGAACAGGTTACATCAAACCCCTGTCGCCCCAACTGAGGGTTTGTTGGAGCTTTTATGGTCCTCAAGTGTGGAGTGGCTTCGGATGATTGGCAGGAGGTGGAGGGAGTTGAGTGGTGGTCCAATCCGGTAGGTCTGGAGGCAGGGAGAACAGGTGCAGCAGAGGAGGTCTTCAACTTCTCTAATCAGCCGAGATGGCCTTAGCTGGGCTCTGAAGAGGTCTCCCAAGCCAGCTTCAGCTGGGCTCACAGACAGGAGTTTTTAAAAGTCCACCACATTAGAAATACGGCCCACTGACACCAGTGGCCATAACAATTTAATGATAAATAACATTATGACCACCTGCCTAATATTGTGTTGGTCCCCCTTATGTGCTCAAAAATGCTCTGAACCATTGGACATGGACAAGATGACCTCTCAGGGTGTCCAATGGGGTCTGGAACCAGGACGTTGGCAGTGAATCCTTTGAGTGCTCTGTCTTGTGCAGTGGGGCCTCTGTCAATCAAATTGTTTCACTGCATCCTGTTGATGCTTGATCAGAATGGGGTGTAGAAAGTTTGGAGGTCAAATCAACATGTTGGGCCATTGTCATGTTCCTCAACATGTTCCTGATTGTTTGATGTTTTTTCCATGTGGTGGGGTGCATTTTCCTGCGGGGGTAGGCTGGTGACATTTGGGATTTCCATTGGCATGAAGGAGTGTGTTTGTTGTGGGACAATGTTTATTTGGGTGTCTAAGTCTCATCAACATGGATGTTAAAATCCAAGGTTTTCCATCAGAACACCACATAGTACCAATATGATCAATGTTATTCACTTCACCTGTCAGTGGCGACAATGTTGTGGCTGATCAGTGTATATGCTCACATATTTTTAAGCGTTTTATTTTTAAGTTTTTGACATGACTAAACAACAGATGTGCTAAGCTGTGTTATGAAACGGAAAATGTAGCAAACAACAATGTTTATACATATGGTAATTACTATATACGTTGGATCTTCATATGGCCTCTTTCTGTGATCATAAAGTCCAAAAAGGGTCCATGATTTTTCTTGTATGTTTAAACAGTCATCATATCACTGAACAGCAAAGTAATCAAAAGCAGCAGGGCTGGTTCCACATATCTGCTTGGATCCAGTGACTCCTGGTTGTCGCACTGAAAAAATGCATTTAACACACTTGCAATTTGCTCATTTAGATTCAACACAAATACTCATGCAAGTACCTTTCATAAATCTTTCTCTCTTCATTTCAAATAATTATTCAACTAGTGTCACACCATTGCAGTTTCTCTGTAGGACTGAATTGTAGATATCTGATACCAAACGTTGGGGTCAGGAATCCAATCAATACCTGAGGCTCGCTGCAACTTGTTCAGACTGTGGACAGAAGAGGTAACGGCTGAATAACTCATTTATCACCAACCTTGTGATCTTGCGTCAGAGCTTGGTGAGGGATCAACTATGACCTGCCAGGGGAAACTTGTTTATGATGCATGGGATTTCTTATGGAATCTCAGGTTTGGATTAAAACTGAGGTGCTGACTCTTGCAATGACTGAAACAAGAATAGACCAGTTGCAAGGACTTTGATAGATAAACGCCTGAATCTACTGTTTTTTTCAGGGATGAATTCATTTCCAGATGACTTGTACAGCATAAAAAAAAAATATTTCAAACACAAGGCGCTGCAGCAAAGAATTTCTAACAGCCTTTATTAACCATCTCAGCTTATAATGATTAAAGTGAAATAACCTGAGAGGGGTGAAATCCAATAATTACTTGGAACAGAGGCCTCAAATAACCCCCTTCTCTCTTTATTCTGACATTCTGTATAACTCATTTCCCTCACAAGCCTCTAACCATTTGTTTTCACCGGAGACACTCTGCCCTCCACCCACTGATTTATTAAAGTAACATTCATATGTTTTCCGACTGCTATCGAGTAGGAGCACATTGAGCTGTGATGGCTTATTAAAAGGGGAAACTGGCTTTGTTCACACCCGGAGCTCATTCATCAATGGGATACTGATCACAATACACGTCTGTGACATGTTTACCAACAGTGTCAGCATGATGGGGTCTAGGTGCTTCTGGATCCTAGTCAAGAAAAGCCAAGGAGAGGACAATAAAAGAGCCTGTGAGGGATGATGTCTCTTGGGTCTCATTTCCACTTTTCAGTCTGAGATTATTTTATGATGACTTTGAAGTACAGAGGATGACATATTCATTATGCTGAGTCTGATATTAGCCAGGATCAAAAGAGAAAGTGTTTTTTGAAATGTGTTTTTAAGCGATAACCATCATTATACGGTGTATATATGAAGTCCTGCTAACTGTCCGTCCGACAGCATTCCATCCCGTTTGTTTAAAGAGGTTTTCAGCTCAGTTCAGTCTTTTATTTTGCTTCTTATAAATCAGTGTCTCAGCTCTGGATGTGTTCTATCCTCCATTAAACATGTCACAGTGCAACCGTTCTTGAAAAAGAAAAAATTGAATCCCTTGGTTTTGTCTAATTTTAGGGCAATTTCCAAACTCCCTTTAATTTCCAAGGTTTTAGAGAAAGTTGTTTTTCACCATCCATCCATCCATCCATCCATCCATCCACCCACCCACCCACCCATTATCTTCCACTTATCCAGGGCCAGGTTGCGGGGGCAGCAGTCTAAGCATAGAGGCTTAGTTTTTAACCAACTCCAAGAATTTTTACAAAGAACCAACAGTCTAGTTGTAAGTCTCTTCACAGCACTGAAACTGCTCTTATACAAAGTTTTTTTTATGATCTTTTGTTAAACCTTGACTCTGGTTACTGTGCTTTTTAAATTCCTCTTGACCTGACAGCGGCGTTTGATGCAGTGGACTGCTTTTGTAGCTCTCTGAGCGATCATTCTCTGTGCACATGGACCAGTTTTCCTCCACAGTGGCCCCTCTGACATGCGGAGTCCCTCAGGGGTCAGTTCTGGGCCCTCTACTATTCTTCCTTTATATGCTATCCTGGGGTCGATGAAGCATGCTTTGCTGACGATGTGCAGGTGTATTTGCCGTTAAACGTCCCTACCAAAGATTCTCTTCAGGCTGAGCTTAACTGCATGAGTGATGTTAAAAAGTGGATGGATCTAAACTTCATAAAAATGAAATGAAAACAAAACAGAGGTTGTCTTGTTCGGTTGCCCTGACCTGGTTCAGGTCCTTGTGAGCTCCCTTGGCTCACTAGCACCTTACATACAGTAGGATCCCATGCCAGGCATCTTGGTGTGATTATTGATGGTGCCTTTAAACTAGACAATCAGGTCAGCTTAGTGGTCAGGTCTAGTTTTTTTCAGCTGAGGTTTCTAGCCAAAGTTAAATCATATCTGCGCCAGAAAGACCTTGAAAAAGTTATCCATGCTTTTATTACATCTCATTTAGATTACTGTAACTTCCTGTATGTTGGCATTGACTATCAGAGTTCAACCGCCTGCAGCTTGTTCAAAATGCAGCAGCTCGTCTCTTAACTGGGACAAAGAAACACAAGCACATAGCCCCAGTGCTATCTTCACTTTACTGGCTTCCAGTTAGGTACAAGATTGATTTTAAGATTCTTCTATTTGTTTTTAAGTCTCTGGATGGTGCTGGCCCCGGAATACCTGTCTGACCTTATTAAGTTAAATCAGCCCTCCAGAGCCCTTAGGTCAGCTAATCAATTGGTCTTAGACATTCCTCGATCTTTTCTAAAATCTAGAGGACATCTAGAGCCTTCGCAGTTGTGACTCCCACTCTGTGGAATGCATTACCTTTAACTGTGCAGACTGCGAATAGCCTCTCCACTTTTAAAACACTACTTAACACGCACTTGTTCACTTTGGCCTTTGGCGGAGTATCATCACTTTTATTGGCTCTTTTGTTTGTTATGTTTATCTATATATTTTTTTTTATGTTTTCATATGTCATATGCTATTGTCATTATAGCTTTTATCATTTTACTGTTTCTGCCTATCCAACTGTAAAAGCACTTTGGTAGGCCATGGGCTGTTTTGAATGTGTTATATAAATAAAGCTGACACTGACACTGACAAAAATAAAAACATCAGAGAATGTCATAACATTATGGTTATGGCAAGTCACTGAAAGAATGAGATCGCGGATGGGTTGAAGCTCGGAGTAGAGCCGCTGCTCACTCATCTTACTAGGAGTTCAGGAGGTCCAGGCATCTGATTAGGATGCCTCTGTGGTACTTTCCTTTGAAAGTTTTCTGGGCACGTTGACTTTGGAAGTGACCCTAGAAGTCTCTGGAGGGATTATTTATCTCATTTGGTCTGAGAAGGCCTTAGAATCCCCAGGAGGAGCTGGAAAGCGTTGCTGGGGAGAGGAACATCTGGAATGACCTATTAAACTGTCACCACTGCAAACTGACACCAGATAGGTGGAAGAAAATGGATGGAATGAAAATGTTCTACCTCTGTTATCATGTAACATCATCTGTGGCCCTGGCAGCATCTTCCAAACATCCTCTGAATGTTGCAGTTTAAATGTGATACTGTAATTTTTAACATGGAATAAAAAAGTATTTATGTTTATTAAACATTTTTAGAACTTGTATCTAATGTTAGCCAGTGTTTTGGGAATGTTCCCTACCACCTGGCATAACCTTAAAACGAGACGCCCAATCATCCACTTCAAGCTCCTCCCTAAGAGGTTGAATGTTAAGTGACATCATGCCACTAATGCTGCTGCTTCTGTGCTCTGTTGGCTGCCATAGGTACAATAGAATTAGCATGATGTTGTTCGCTAAACATTGTGTGAATAATTAGATTTATTCAGATCATAATATCAGTCAAAATCAGCACAGATATATATAAGATCTTTACATTTTTGTGTGTTAAGACAGTTAATCAGCTGCCATTAGCTGATGCTCTCCACAGGCAGATAACATCTTATATGGCCTCCAGGGGCATGTTACATTACCTTTACTGGGGTTCTACTGGAGTAAAACTAATTTAAAATAGGAAATTCCAACAGTAATCCTCATTTATCAGTGAGTGGGACCCTGAATGACATTGCTTATAATGCGAACCTCCAGCCTGGGCTCACAGCAGCTGCTCATCCATCAAGTGAAAATCAATTGTGGGTCAATTAGCCGAGGAACCTGTGTGTACGGAAGTTGAATTACATTGAGATAGCACATTCATGAATCAGTTCCATATCCAGCATTTAAAAGGCTCCTGCAGTGCTTCAAAAATCCGGGGTTTGCCTCCTCTGGGGTCTTGAATGCAGTGTAATGAGAGTTTTAGAGCAGTCTGCCTTAATTAACACTGTTAAAGATCTTGTGTGGAGAGATGGCCGCCTCTGCTTCCCTCCGTGAATGTCGCTGTGAAAAAGTCACCATTTTACAGTAGCAGGGAATTAGAAGAACAAATTAGGGGTCTTAAATACATTCAGTGACCAAAACTCTCAGTTTTCTACCTTAAAGCATTTTATAATGTTTCTCAGTCTACTCTGCTGGCAAATCACACAGCAGTAGGACACTTCAGCGAGTGGAAGAGATCAGACCACCAACCCCGTGATTAGTGGACACCCAGTCTTCCTCTAAAACACCGCCACCCAAAGAAATGTGCTAAAAGGAAATTTCCCATCTTTTATCTTGGAAAAGTTAAATGCTGCCTGCCTTGGAATAGGACTTTAACATTACTGATCTATAAATAGCTTTCCTTTCACTTTTAAATAGCTATATGCATGATGGACACAAGTGTCTCCAAGTTAGGAAAAGGACAGTGTGCAGTTTGTTTTAGTGGCACAGCAGCACATTAAATGATTACTCACATCATGATATTAGTCCGATGCCAACCTTCACTGCCAGGAAGAAGTTTTCACTTAATGTAGCGAGACATAAAGTAAGAGTGTTGAGGCGGATGGATCTGTAGCGCATCTAATTTTCAGGATGGAGACTGAAGTTTGCGTCACATCACAGGGCTGTAATTAATGTAAGCTATAGAACAGCATTCCCCTGATTAAGCAGTGCTGCACGCCTCTTTAATTCCAGACATTATTCTTCCGCGTCAGCAACCCAGGACAGAGTCAAAAAGTCAGTCAACTGATTCAACAACGTCAAGGTAAATTAATGGATGGTGTAGCCGGAAAAAAGTGTGTCTAACAAGCAGTTTCTGGGTGTTTTTTGCTCCTGTCACATTTTTAGTCACTGCGAAATAAAGTCCTGTACCTCTATGGAAACAGCGCAGCCATAGCTAGAAGCAGAGGGAACACAAAATTAATAAGCCATAGATCATAAAGCACAGATGTTGCAAAAGTTGCATTTTTACAACTTCTACAAACTCTACACTTTACACAGTACTCTGCACATCAACCTTAAAAAGATGACAACTTGCTTAACTGTACACCTGAATTTATTTCACTGATCCAGTACGCTCTATTACCCACGCCGACAGTAGGGCGGTCACTGCCATCTGTCTGTCTGTCTGTATGTGGGTGTGTGGATGGCCATGTCTGCACCATAACTCGAGAACAAATACAGATAGGATAATCAAAGTCAGCACAGATGCTGATCTTGACCTACCCTGGTCACCCATTAATTTTGGGGTCAAAAGGCCAAAGGTCAAGGTCGCAGGGCTACTTAGTGCAAAATCCCCTTATAATCTACTATATAAGCTTGTTATGATGAACTTTGGTATATCTATCATGTGTGTGCCAATAAGCTCAGTTTTTTTTTATTTTATTTTACAGGATCTACTTTGTGCAAATAGTGGATTTTCAGTATTTAAAAAAAAAAAAACTTGTAAAGTGATTTCATAATTTAAAGCCTGATGGAACAAACATGTCACAACTGATTTGTTTAATGACTGTCAAAAAGTTGAAAGATCATAGATTATTTCTTCTTTACCGCTTCTGGCTCTCATAACTGGTGTACTTTTAGAGATTTCAAACCCACCAGTAGGTTTGAAATCATGTGTGATCGTGTGATAAAGTCTTGCATGAAATAACATTGTTACTGAATGCAATTCTGTAGCCCACCTTTCTTTTTAGCCACACACAGACAAGCACACACATCCTTTCAGAGCTACACATAAACCTTACTCAAGTATTAGTTGCCCAATAGAAGCACGGAGTAAAAAATGTCCTGTGGACTTCAACTATTGAGGTAATTTGAGCTACTAATCTTTTTTTCACCGGAAACAAAGCCGGGAACTATGAAACAGGAGTGTTCACGTTTTTAAGCTAGAATTATACCTGTAAGCTCTTGTGGGGGTCCTAATAATAATACCATTATTCTATAGAGTACATTTCTTAAGGAAGTAGCAACAATGATTCCTAATCACATCTGCAGGCTGTTATGCGTCATTAGTGATTCTGTATTGCACTTATTCTTGAACTGGCACATTCAAACCTGCACAATACAACACTGGCTTCTCTCATGAAAAAAAGATGTTGTCTCAGTGGTTAGGAGTGGAAAAAAGGACACCAACCAAATATGATGCCCCAACAAATTTATTTTTTCATTTTCCCTCAAGCAAAATTAGTTTAAGCTTGAGCGTTAAGATCCATGCACTGATTTGTAGATACAATATCCACAGTCAGCCATGCTCTCTCTGACACACACGCAAGTTCTGGACTAATCTTTCTGAATGCTTTAAGTCCTTTTTCTCTGTGCTATTTGTACTGTCCCTTGTGTGTTTATGGAGCTTGTGTTTCTGTTTGTGTCTTTTCTGAATCTGTGTGCTGCAGCTTTGAAATAATGCCGACGGCAGCTGCTCCAATAAAACTGAGGAGCAAAGACAGCATTAAAAAGACAGAAACAAGAGACGATAATGAAGTGTTAGTAACTACAGGAAACAAACAAAAATGCTATTCATAGTTTACACATAACTGCCAAAACATTTAGCTGGAATGTTATTTGACCTCCTGTTGAATGGTCTTTATATTGGAGGGAGTGAACAAGTAAACAAGGAGGTGATTATGAACATTCTGCTGCTAGTAGCATCACTACAGTGACAAGCTCTCAAAGGTCCACTTGCTTTTTAGTTAGAAATGCATAACCTTATCAAAAGATGAAAGTATGCAGTGTATTTGTAATGTATAATAAAATGTAAAACCAATAGAGACCACAGTGTTCATTTTCATCAGTATATTTCTATTGAATCGTGCACAGTCTCTCAGGATATAGAAATGTTAACCGTCTAATCAAATTACAAACATTAGCTTGACCTTCAGACAAAATAAAATTGCAACAAGTAATGACTTCTGGGATCCTTTGCAACCCTGAGTCCACATACTGGAACTCAGCTCCTGAAGTATCCTTGATAGAACACACAGCAAGAACACTTCCAGTCATTTGGACTCTACTTGCAAAGAGCCCGACTTGACCTGGAACAGCACTCGACCTGTGACTGTTATCATCACGCAAGTACTGACAAGATCGCAGATTGAGAAAGCCCGATTGTTACATCTACAGATGATGTCAAAAATAATGATCAAATTCTGTTGCCCTTTTTGAATCAGTACATACTTTCTTTAAAGTTTGTTACAACCCCGGACAGTTGCACTCCTTTCCCCTTTTTTGTGTGGTTAATCATGTTCTTGTTTTGTATGTAAATTAACATGTGCAGGCCCGTCTTGGACTTTAGTCTGCACATTCACCCGCACCGCCTGTCACTTTGGCTCTTTCTTCTTCTTCTTCCTGCCTCATACCCAGAGACGGCCCTACCAAATGTGGCGCCCTAGGCGAAATTTTATATGGCGCCACCCTCCCTCTGGAATTTATAAACGCTTACAAAAGAAACTGAATAGCATTGTTTTGTAATAATATTAATTGGGCATTGCCTTACATTTTAATGAAAGTGAGCTTTTCCATTTTAAGAGTTATTGGTAATAACTAGTTTTAATATAATTATAATGCAGGTGGCGATTTTGTGGCGCCCCCTGGAGGCCATGGCACCCTTAGCATATGCCTATATTGCCTAAAGGGCCAGCCGGTTCTTCTTGTACCCTCACTGGTTGGACCAGTTTCCCAGCACTTCTCTCCACCTGGACTGCACCAGACATTACAGAACCAGTTTAAAGGTTCAAAAAGCTGTGACTCACCACTGTGTCTCTTTGTCTTGCGTTTCTTGAACCTTTTCATCATAGTCTTGAGACCCATTTTGTTAAGCACAGTTTGCAGTCTAAATAAATGTGTCAATGCTACATGTAGAATGAACTCCCTCCTGCACTTTTTGCCTCAGTTAATTAGCACAGGTGAGGCAGCAAAACACTTTATTTTGAGTTGTTTCGTCATTACTAAAGGATAGATAAGGGAGTTGACGGCTTCTAGTTAGAAGTCTTCCCTTCTGTGAATTTGTTTCATTTGAAAGGGATCCACCACCCTATTCCATCTTTTGTGTGACCTGTGCGGATTTATGGTACCTCAACAAAATGTATTATTCTCTAAAACAACCAGGTGGTCATGGCTGGACCAAAGTTGAAAGTATTTTAATGCTACTTTCTTTTTTCCTAGCAAGCCAGGTCATAACAGAGCTATTTTGTGAAAATTGTTTATTTTCCTTATGTTTCATTATTTTTCACATTGTACAGCAACACAGTCAGCCTGTACGATTTCAAAAACCTACTTGCGACTTCTTCAAGAGCACTTGCAAAAGCCATCAAACACTATGACGAAACTGGCTGTCACGAGGACCACCCCAATACACAAAACCAAAGAGTCCCTCTGCTGCAGAGGAGAAATTCATTAGAGATACCATCAGTTTACATCACCTCAGATTACAGTTCACTGTGCTAGAGGTCAAGCAGCAGACACATCTCAACATCAGCTGGGAGGAGACTGTGTGAAAAAGGCTTTCAACTGCTGCGAAGAAACCACTACTGAGAGAGAGACCAAGAAACACAAGGAATTGACATTAGATCAGAGGAAATATGGGATACGGTCTGATCACTTCAAGTGTAAAATTCTTTTGTTCATGCTGCTGTGTATTTGTGAGAGACAGAGACGCTTTGATTTCTAATCTTTTCATTTCAAGTTCCAAATGTGCCTGTCTGGTTTGTGTTTCTTTCTGGGGTTCCAAGTGGAAAGCAAGGCAAACTTTCAGCTGAGCCTTGTCTCAGGACCCAGAACATGAAGAAGAGAGTGGATCAGAAAGAGAGTGAGTGACCAGAGAATTGATTTGCATACCTCCATATGAGGCATTCCTTTACTCTTATGGCCGCACAGGGCGCCTTCCTCCAGCACAGCACACTCATACAGCACCAAACAAACTAACTTCAGTTCTACCACTTTACCTGCCACTAGAGCCTCAAGCTTTCTTCGCTTGGGAATTTCAATGTTGACGAGAATCTGAATTTGCAACAAATCGCTCTTGTAGCAGCTGTGAATTTGTTTAAAAGAGGGACTGGTTCCAAACTAAACAGTCACCAGGCTTAGCAACACAATATGTATTCCTATCAATCAGTTGGTCAAATAATCAACTCTGTGGAAAAGAAGGAAAAAAAAAGGATCCCAGACAAGCCCCCACTTTGTTATGACCCAGCTGACCAGGAGAAAGGAAAGTACCAAATAACAATTTTTATATGGTTGTGGTTTTACCGAAGATGACAGTGATTTTATTAAAGTGACTTGTGAACAAAAATAGGATGACACATGTCACACACAAAGGCAGGAACAGAGGGCCGTGGACGCTACTCAAAAGAAACAAACAAAAACAGGACGTCTTACTAGAATTTACAACCACACTAACCTAGTCTGTCTTTAGAAAATTAAAGTTTCATAGTGAAATTTCAGGTTGGACTGTCTCGATCTAAAACAACAACATAATCAGGAGTGGCACCCCTATCTGAAGTAGCTCTAGACCAGGGGTCGGCAACCTGCGGCTCCAGAGCCACATGCGGCTCTTCACCCTCATTGTAGCTGCTCCCTTTGGCCTTGAAAAACAACCCGAACATAAATAAACGGTATTTCTTAATTCATTTTTATTCATATTATTAGTTTATTTTGTTGGGCAGTTATCTTGGAGTTTGAGTTGATGCCATCTAATTTTAAAAGAACTATTTTTAATTTCTAATTTGTCAACCAAAAATACGTCAGTCACATAACGTCATCAGCCTTCGCCTTTACGTACTGGCGGCTTTTGTAGTGTGCTTCAATGGCCTAACCATGAAAAAAATTCCAAAAAAGAAAAGTTTCAGAAGAAAATAGAGAGTTTAATTCAGCGTGGACGTATTAATTTGCCTTCATCGCCAATGACGCTGGCTTACCTTTGTGCTTGATATGTGGCGAGAAGATATCGAACAACAAAAACAGTAACGTTGAAAGACACTTCCAAAACAAGCACTCTGCATTTGCCGAAAAATACCCAACCGAAGATGAGCGAAAGAGAGCAATTTCCGAACTTGATGTATCATGATGAACATGATGTAGTTTTTTTTGTATGTTCAGATGCTTAGTTGATTGCAGGCTGAGCAAAAAACCCAAAGAGGACCAGAAAACACTGACATGGGCTTGTCAAAGACGCTCCTAATTTTATATTTGTTTTTAAAGCTGCTAAGCTGCAGCTAAATGTTTTATTTATATTAAAGTGGGGTAGTTTTTATTTTACTTTTACACAAATATAGGAAGGACTTAAATAGGCCTACAGTTTACAGTTTAATTTATTTTCAAGTACACCTACAAATGCACACTGCACTTCTGTTATATTCAGTGGTTGTAACAGGTAAAATAAATAAAAGATGAAAACTTTTAAAAGTTTACCAGCTCTGTTATTTTTTGCGGCTCCTGACGATTTTTTGTGGTAGAAGAGGGGCAAAAGGGCTCTTTTGATAATAAAGGTTGCAGACCCCTGTTGTAGAACTACTTAAGAGTAGAAAAATGAGCGCCTCATGTATAAAAAGGAACAGACAATTCACAACACACTAGACAGAGAGACATGTGGATTAACTGCCCACACTCAAACACCAGCTGTCACCGAATGACAGATTGACAGCTCATTTAACAGGCAGAGTAATGATTGCGATGATTAGAAAGGCTGGATTGGAGGTCAGGTTAGGTGCTGGTCCCATCAGACAGGTCAAAGCAGGTGCTTCGCCTCCGACAAGAAGGCACTGGCACCAATCTGCAGCAGGGACCTGCACATTTAAATTCTCATATGAAACCAGAAAAAGTTCAAACACACGAGTCAGGGGGAATAAGCAAAAGGCTCAGGGCCATAACAGATGGTATCTGTATGTGTGGTTCCCACCGTGAAGCATGGAGAGGAGCTGTGGTGGTGATGGGAATGAATTCTGAATTCAAGGCAACACTTACCCAGAATGGCTGCCACGACATTATGCAGCAACACACCACCCCATCATTTGTTTGTTAACAGGACAATGATCCGAAACACAGCTGCAGGCTCTGTAAGGGCTGTTTGACAAAGAGGGAGTGTGATGGAGTGCTGCATCAGATGACCTGGCCTCCACAGCTGAAATGATTAGGGATGAGGTGGAGCGCAGAGGAAAGGGAGAGCAGCCAAAAGGGGATTGGCATATGCTGGAAAAGCTCACACAGCTGGCTGGAGAAGGGAAGAGTGTGCAAAGGTGCTATGTTTACATTTTTTTGTCGACTCATTCCATAGTTTTAATGTCTTCAGTCTTGTTCTACACTGTAGCAAACACTAAAATTATCAAAAAACCCTTGAATGAGTAGGTGTGTCCAAATTTTTAACTTGTACGACATATTTATCACACATCATACTTAATACTTGGAACAAGGAAATACTGTTCTATCACTGGTGGTGCTTTGTTTCTCTCTGGACATGGGTAAAACGCAACATTTCATAATAATGCTAACTTCTTTTCTTGCTTCTTTTTACAGTATATGCGTTCTAACTGTTGTATATCTGCTTTTAACTTGAATGCTATATTATTGTTTGTATGTGTTTTGTGTGCCTGTTTGAGATTCCTGCATAGCTTTGCACCGATGCACAGAGTAAGGGTGTAATATTTTGTCTTAGGCTTCTTATTTTACAGTTCGTATTTCCATGCAGGCCGGCACAGTGGAGCCGGAAGGTTCTGGGTTTGAACATACATCAGCCTTCTACAGTAATACGTGACTTGTATCAAAATGCAGGTTTAGCAAATTGATCCTAAATTGCACAATATGACTGTAAGAGACGAGATGGAGATCTTTATTCTTGTTTTGTTTCCCTCAGTTTCACCCAGAAGCCCTATTCCACGCTGAGCTTATCAAAGCAGAAGGAAAAGCAACTGATCCTGTGGGAGATCCTCTTCTTACAAGGATGTCTGGTTGGGTGAGTGAGTTCACAGAAAAAATGCAGATTTTTTTAGTAGCAATGATTTTGCTAAATTGCAGTAGAAAGGTTATGCAAGGTTAGAACTTTTGGACATCTATTTTACATATAAATCTCAAAACTATTTGTGCACTCTATCAAGTAGACAAAAATCTCACACTCAGGATCCCTCAGAAGTATTCCCATAATCTCCATTATGGTCTAATATCTATGATTGGAATGTTCCATGAGTGTGACCTATCACACCGTGGGAAATATAAGATAATTACTTATTGATCAGGGTCGTTTGAGTCCAAAGCTTCCCACTAATTCATTTATGAGTAAAAGATATTACTACAGGAATATGCAATAAATGTTTCAGTGCAGGGGAACAGCGACATGGTGGCCTGTAATGTCAGCTCATCAAACGCCCAGTAACATTATTTAAGTTAACAGTAGTCTTCTAAAAACACGTGAAGATGGGCTTTGGGTGTGGAATATCTGCAGCAGCAACCAGTGTTTGCATGGACTTGAAGTCAGGGTGGTGGAAAGTGTCAAGTTATAAATACACCTGTATGAATAGAATTGTTTTTTCTAAGTTGTCTGGTATCACCAAGCAGCTGATCGACGATGGTCAAGCATCTGATGTGAATCAGCTAACATTGGTGCAGCTTCACTGAACTCCTTGAACTTCTGCTGTTCTCCGATCATTCTGAATAAGTAACACTCGATGTTTTAAAACCTCTGGAAACTTGTTGCATTTTGTCCTCAAACAAACTGAGCCAACTTTGAAATTTCAGTGATAGGACGGCTAAATTAACACTGAAGGGAGTTTCACCATTATCCGTCAATTAATCATGCTGAGATAAAGTGATTCTCCTAATTAAGTTTTGATAGCCTGAGTGTGCAACGTTTTATCAGTCTATACATTTATTAGAGATTGTTGCCGATGTAAGCATACAGTACAAGCTGTAATCATATCCTCCTGACACTTTCCTTTAGCAGCAGTAAGTCAGCTGCTATAAAAACAAGTGCTGCAACAGCAGTCTCAGTAACAGCAGTAATAACCTTAAAGTGCCATTTAAACGTCTACTATGTTAAGTCAATACGCAATTTTCATGATGGATAGTATGTGGTAGCCATCTTTAAATGGTTTTGTACATTTAACTTCTGAAAACATCGTGTCCCCCGGTCAGTCATAAACGTACTTTATGAAAGCCTTATAGATCAAAACCTTAACACTGATGGATCCCATAACAGTTGAGGAAAGATTTTTATGCAGAGCAGAAACCACTTTGACTTGATGGCAGCTTCGGCCTGGAGTTTCTATCCTTTTTCCTTTTTCTCAAGTCAAGCTGTGCTGCATGAAACTCCTCCTCTTAGAAAAAGGAGACTTTCATTCCAACATGAGAAGACTTGAGACGTCACTTTTGATATCGGGGTTCTTTATACATTTTTATCATTTGGCTGATCTTGACTTGAAGCTCTGTCTGACATATAATGTAGTTTACGACATTTCACACGGATCAAAGGAACAATCTTTTTGAATTAGCTTAAATCAGAGGAGGAGAAAGAGAATGTATTTTGGAATTAAATTAAATGTAACTCAGTGAGCACAACCCCTAAATAAATAAAGATAGGATTTGCATAAAGTCATGAACTAGTATAAATTAGACACTGTTCATACCATCCGATGTCAAAAACCTGGTTCTGGCCTGTACATCACCCTCACAGAACCTCACCCACTCATGCTACAGAGGATTCTCATTTATATGCGGTTTCATTTTTTGAGTCGCTGCCCATGACCACAGCTCAGAGTCGGAACGCCGATCAACGAGTAAATTGAAACCTTTGCCTTCGAGTTCAGCTTCATCCTAACCTCAACAGTCCAGAACAACGTCTGCATTACACTCTAATCAAGTGGTGGGAATAGGTCTCCTGAATGGCATTTCAAAAACACGGTTGCAAAAAAAAAAGGTTTGCAAACACTTTGATGGGTTGGGTTGACTTAATAATGTATGAAATTTCATCAGCTTAATATGTGCAATTTAAACTCACATTTCTGTGTTGCTGATTTAAAACAAAGTTGAAGTTGATGTAACTTAATGTTATTTGCTTGTTAACTGAATTTTTCTTCACATTGAGTTAAAGATTCTAGTTCCCCTCCTCTATCTTAAAATGGCTGGACAATTGCAGATAATTAACACTGGTGAAAAATACCTTTGTGCTGTAGAGGAAAAGCTCATTCCCTTACTCAGTGTAGTTTGTTGGTTAATATAATTTCACCAACATTGTTTTGTTGTGCCCAAGCGTAATTTTTTAGGGTGGACCTTTAATGTTTTGCCATTCTGCCAATGCTCTTCCATGTTTGCCTCACTTGTGAAGTCTTTGAGAGTCTTATGGTGCATTTTCAACCTGGTAGTTTGCTTTAAAACATGAAGTCATACAGACTGAAAGGTAATTAACTGACTGAGGGCTATACTACGAGGCAAGTTTGACATAGCCGGGCTTTCGTTTTGACAATAACTAAAGGCCCTTATCAACTTTCTTCAGTAATCCAGATTTTCCGAATTAGACTCTGTACATGTTCACATCAAGGGGGGGTTTGACACTTCATATGACTCTGCTTCCCAACAAAAATGGACTGGTTGCGGTCCACCTACTTCACTCAAGATATATAATGGAGAGCTGGGAGGAATATAAAAAAAATCACCACAGCAAAAAGCAACGCTGTTGCTGCAAATAAGGCAAGGGAAGATACTGTCAAACAATTGCTGATCGCCCAAAGTTGTGAGTTAGTAGATTTATTTTTCCACTCTAACTCCAGCCGTTTATTTCTAACATGACAGTTACACATAGCTCTAAAACTTTAAACTTGATATCCTACAACATTCCTATACATGATATTCACAAAATGCATTTAGATCTGACTCTGTTGCATATTGAAGGATAGATGGAAATCCCTTTTATTGATTTCTTATCTAAGATAAGCACAAATAGACTACTTGATTATCTGATTGGTGTTCTGTTGCTGCAGTCCCAGCAGTGTAAGGCGGACCTGGCAGCAAATTTTGACCAAACATGAAAATATAATCTAAGGAGGTATGCATTTGCTGCCCTTATCGTTTTTTTGTGGGTGTGGATGATCTGCTGTGTAAAGTCCAAAGTGTTAACATTATCTGAAGCAACTGATGGGAAGCAGCTCCTCCAGACTACACAGCGGCAGAAGAGCTGGCTTTATCGAACAATCAGGGCAGGCCAGTAATGGAGGGGACCAGAGGAGGCGTCCAGTCTGATCCTAGCAGCATTTGTTTGTCTAGGTTAAGTATATATGGTTTGTTTCAAAAGTACTAAATGCATATTTGCAGTAGCCATCTGGTGTGCAAGCCTTTGTCTAATTTAAAGTTGAAGGAGATACTATGATCCCATCTGAGCCACCAGCACACACCCTTCTGGACTCACACACACATAGAAGTAAATGCCAGTTCTCATCCATCCAAGTGTTTATTGAAGGGTTAAATAATTATTCCAGGTGGAGCTCAGTAATGAGGAGATATTAGCTGTGTCTCAATTCAGGGGCTGCATCCTTCTAGGCTGCATTATTCGGCTGCATACGTCACAGCGGTGCGACTAAGGCTGTCCCATTTCATTAAAACTTCAAGACTCCTTCAAATGCGGCCGACGAATGCGTCCTTCTTTTCCATGAATTTCAAGGATGCATTCGATGGATCCTTCGTAGCCCCAAATATCCCAAGATCCATTGCGGGCCGCTGACAGTTCGATCAACAGCTGGAGTTTTAACTGCTGACGGCTGACAGAGAAGATGGATTCATCAGCGGTGGAGGATTATAGTTTTAAATATTAGTACTGTGTTACAGCTCACTCTGATAGCTAATGATCCAAATGTTGACAACGTTAAAGTTTGTTCTAAAAAAACGATTTAATAACGTTATTGATGTGAGCCGCTGCAGTTTAAAACGTTTACTGTCCAGTTGTTCAGCTTCAGATTTAAGTTATATTTTACTGAGACTGTGGCGAAATTCTTTCTGACCGCGGCCACCACAAAAACGACTTATTCAACCATAAATATTCATATATTTAATCCTTATTTAAGTTATTATATGGAGAAGAAGTAAAATGGAAGTAAATCCTGCTGGAGCTTCTATTGGTGGTTATTCTCTGTAGACCAGTGAAAACACGACTCTCCTCACTGTTCTTAGTTTAGCTCCACCAAGTTATCTGATAACATGTTTAACATAAATTATATTTGGTTTCTGTTCAGACAGCAGGTATTTAGTGATCCTCATCAGAAACACTCAGCCCAGAGACTGTGGAGGTTTGTAATATTTAAAGTTCATATCAGTGGATGTTAACAGATTTAAACCAGCTGTGAACCCTTCTTGTTTCTCAGACAGTTTAGTCCCGTACTACCGGACAGAACAAGACCCTCAAGTCTTCAAGTATATAAAACATATTAAAAACAAAAATTACAGTTTCGGGATCAAATCCAGTTAAAAATTGGCTATTGTCAGTGCACGCAGAGAGGCCTTTGGGAGTAACTTCATCTTAAACTTATAGTGAGGTTTGACCCAGGTATCCCCAATGTATAAATCAGAATGTTGTCGATGTCTGCACGTAGGCTTAAACCAACACAATGAAGTAGCTTCACTTGTTGACCTATTTCACAGAGAGAGGAACATGTGCAGCACTCCCCTCAGGAAGGGTGAGGCTTTTGTAAAATCTATTAACCCCTTGTTCATCTTGTAAAGTGAGCCTTTGAACACAGAACAACACAACTGCACAGCAAATCATCTATTAGAGCTTTTCCACCAAGGAGCACCGGGTGCTAGTGCTAGTTCAGTGCTTAGTTGGTTCAAATCTCGTGCCTCTTAAGAACTGGTTTTGCTTTTCCACTGGCCAGCAGCCAAGTTGGAGCCACGCCATTACATCACCATGAAACGACTAACTGCTATGTAATCGATGGAAGCGTAAACAAACCCAGTAAGTTGATGATAATATCTGTAATGAATGAATAAAGTCTAAGAGTGATACATCTTGACGCTTGACTATCTTTGATAGCAGTAAGTATTACGGGTAGGGGTATGAAGCGGGAGTATATTGTTGTTCTGTCTTGCATACATTCACGAGGGTTCAGTAAAAGGCATGGCAAAATAAGTCATGGAGTCGGTGTGTTTATTTTATGTCAGAAAGCAGAGTGTACAGTATCTATGTTTATCTTTATAGATGGTCATAAGGCTGTTTGCGAGGTGGAGGTCATCTGTAGCCCAGGCACATCCACGGTCGTGCTACTGCTGGGACACAATTTTTCCAGATTTCAGAGCGCAGCAGTGCTTTACTGTACAACGTCTACGCTTGTATTGATTACATAGGAGTTAAGCAAATGCAATAAGTTCATGATAATATTGATCTTTATAGTTATAAATATGTTTATAAGGTCTGCAGAGGTTCGTGAGGCAGAGGTCACCTGTTACCCACCACCGGTACATCCGCAGATGTGCTGGTGATGGGACACAATTGTACCAGATTTCAGCGCACAACAGTGTGTGCAAAACTTCAGTGTGTCCTGGGAGTCATTCCAGTACATCTGTGGTCAGTCCAGGGACATACGACAGGAGAAGGACACAGTTACTGCTTGTGTGTCCCTTTCCAGTGGTGATCCCTGGTCACGATAACCCCGCACCCAGCCCCTGACATACTCGGTGCTTAGCTCTGGCCCAGCAAGGAGCTGGTGCTTGCAAAACAAAAGACAGATCGTACAAGATTTCTCACTTCTGATCTTATAGTGTGTGGTGTGCACTATAGAGCAGACCACACACTATAAGATTCTAAACCGATTCTTCAGCAGACTATCAGGTTCTTCACGCTCAGTATTCCAAATCTTGCGTAGTCAAACGTGACTTCAGTGTAAACAAACATGGTAGGAATAACGGCACTATAAATAACGGCGTTCCTTTTTTCAGTAACGAGCAATCTAACCGATTACTCTTCCCATCATTATAACACCGTTACCGTTACTGCCAAAAAATGCGGCGCGTTACTAGATTGAAGCTGTTTTTTCATCAGACCATCCAGATCTCTGAGCCGAGGGGCAGAGATTTTTTAGGGCTGTCAAAATTGACGCGTTAGTGCGGATTAATCCATCATCATGATTAATCTGATTAACTTTTTAGCGACGGTAACTCTACTTGTTTGTTTTACTTCCTCTTCCATCAGTGAGCTGAGTCAGCTCGCGTTTTGATTGGCTTAAATCTGGTACACGTGACATCACACACTGTGCGTGCTCGGCTCCTCTCAGAGGAAACCCCCACACACTACAGGATTTCTAGTCGTAAATATTAAACATGTTCATTATCTACGATCTCTCCTTCCGAGACCTTCCGAGCAGATCGGAACGGACCACACAAATCACTCTTAACACACCACAGGAACATCAGACACGATGTCGTTTGCAAACATCCAACAATTGGGCCTTTGCTGGCTTTGATCGTAAGGGGGCGATCGGGACAAAAATCGGTCCGATTATCTTGTAGTGTGTGCCAGCCTTTAGGTGGTGGAAACACAAATAACTGGTGGTAAGTCAGGCTCTGGCTTTGAACTAGCACTGGAACCAGCTCAGTGGAAAAGATCTACAAGTTTCTTGTTGAACTCCAATCAACTCATTGGCCAAATGTTTATGCAGGATGGATCAAAAAACTCAAATTAGAAATTGGAAAACTGGAATATGAGATTGCAGTGAATATTATCTAAAATATCTGGATAAGACATGAATGACTTTTTTCACACTCATAGTAAAGACAGTTATTTGAATAAAGACATGATAAAACACATCCAGTGATTGCTTTCTTCCATTTTTTTACTGATGTTTGTTAAAATACTGTTGTGTGATGGCCTGTCTGATGGCAGTAGGGTGATAGAGGGTGATAAGATCAGCAACATCAGCAGCTACCAGTGGCACATGAGAGGTTCTTTCTTCTGTGGATCGCAGTATTGTGAAGCACTGCACATGCAGAGATAATTTTGCAGGCCTGGTCAGGAGACATCCTCAGGATAATGAGGCAGTTGAATCTTGATTTGACGACCCCAAAGGTCACCTTAATCCTGACCCTGCATTTACTGAGGGCCATTTTGAATCTATTTTAGGACATGGAGACAGAAGACAATATCTCCTGTCTCTGAGCAACAATCCATCCAAAAGCCCGGTTATAAAAAGGGAGAGGGATTTACTTTCTGTTTTTCAAACAGATAAGAATAAGGTCATGTTAACTGTGCACATTTGCCACACCGTGCTCAAATGGGAGGTCCAGTGAAGATTACCTGATTGATGGTCACAAGTCATCTGCAGTTTCAGCAAATTGAAAATGAAAGCACCAAAACAACCAGTGAAGGCTTTTAATTGTGTTTGCCAACGGTGATAAAGTACGTTCAAAGGTTTTGCTTTTTGCGCACTTTTTCTTGCAAAGCTGCAAAGTCTGCTATGCAGCACTATCAGTGTACTTGCATGCAATGTGCATCTGTGCCACCAGTGATCTGACAAACATGAGTACCGCATAATTTACCAGAACATTATGGCTGTGAAATTACTTTCCATCAACAATGTCACTTTTATGTTCCCCCAAGGCCCCATTAATTGCTACGTGGATGAAAACAACAGCACCTAGAGCCTAGGGAATCCTATGGAGAAATTAGTTATATTGCAATTCACAAGCAAATAATCAGGATACTGGTTAATAATATTGTGAAATATTAATGTAGACTACCTGCAATTATATAAAATGCTTCCTTAATAGCCAGTGTGGGCAAATGGCCAGGGAACACTACAAACATGCAAGAACAACTTTATTGATGGTGGCACACTGTGATCTTGCCTAGATGTTCGTATCACCAACTGAATGCGTTTTTGTTCCCGTGGCAAAAAAAATACAATGCAAAACAAACTTGCACAACTTTAAGTGCAGAGATTCTTCTTGTGGCATTACCAATGTACAGCTTGGCTAGCTTACATATGTAGTATATTCCCTCAGCAGAAAATTTGTATTACTCATATGGAACATCATTGGGAAAAGCCAAAGCACAGGTATCTGAAATCTCTTCCTCCAAAGAGACCCTGGAACAGTTTATGCATCTATAGGTCCACATGGTTTTTTGTACATGGCAAGGCCATGTCCAAAAAAGTAGAGAGTGGTTGGTCCTTTTTTTTAAAAAAAGGGCTTCTTTTAAGCTGAAACTGAATATAACCTGTTTCCCAACCAGATTAGCTCTGCAGCATCAGTTACCATGGCCACCTTTGTGACACTGAAAACTTTGGTTTTAGGCTCAACATACCTCGCTAACCCACTAATCTGGCTTCATAGTACAGCCCTCTGACTGTTTAGGTAACGCTATCCTGGACTGCCAACATGCCACAGAACACTGACTTGCTCTAACTAACAGCAGATCAGTCTGAACTTTAATGCTTCCTATGTATATATTCATGTGCTCCGGTGGCACAAGCCAGAAGACCTGGAATGAACTGCACACTGTTGGATGTGGAGCTTGCTGGTGAGGGTCTAGTCTTGCATTGCCAGAACTATCTGCACAGCACTGTGTCAGCACTAGAGAACGGAAAGACTAGATCTCAGTATCATTCTGTTATGGTGGGAGAGAAAAGCTTCAGATTGTTTGTATTTCTTTGAATCAATCACAATAATTTTGGGCAATGCCAAGTCTAGGATGCAGCAACAGTGTCTCTGCAAAATTGTTGCAGTGCTTGTTTTACAACATACAGTCAAAAAATGGCAAATGAGCGATGTAACTAAATGTAATTAAAATTGTTAATTCAGCAGAAGAACCAGGCAGGCCAGCCTTTTTGCACAACCCTGTACTTTTAGTGAATAAGTTGCAGCTCGGAGGTCATTAATTCTTGTCACAAAGTGGATCCTGAAAATGGCAACATGGAGATGAAAGAAGGACATGACATGTGTAAACCTCAGGTATAAGCCTTCCATTTCCACTGCACATAAGAGTCAGACTCAAGAGGGACTGTGCAAGGTGCTCACCTACCATCAGGAGCAATTTTGGGTTCAATATTGAGGCCATAAGGTCAGACAGCCAGTCGTCCTATTAGTGGACAGCCTGCTCTACCACCTGAGCCACAGCCACCTGTAAGTTGATCCTTTGATGTGCTTTCTGGGCCCAAATTTTGACATATCTACAACTATCTTGCACCGATCTCACAGTCCAAAACATAGTTTCATTTGAGTAAGTTTACATCAATATTTAATAAGCTGTGTGTGCAATGCAGCCCTTGAGTTCAGCAAAACTGCTCTCAGATCTCTGTTACTCTGTCAAACAAATCATTTTAACTTGTGAAGAATTATGTTGGGAGAAGAAGGTTCCAGCTGGGTGATTTTAGTTTGTTATAGAAGAGCAATCAAACACTTTAATGTGCAAATTATGTCTCTGAACAGTGATTGCTGTCATCAAAGTCAAATTTTAAACATTGTGGATTCGCCCTCAGCGGTGAATAAAGGTTTAATACAGTCTCTCTGTTTAGTGGGTAGACATTTCTGGGATTCTGTGTGCAATAAAACTCTCACACTGGCAGAACCATTCCCTTACACTGAAACATATATGGCATATTACTATAATATCTTTCACTACAGAATTCTTTAGAATGAAGCTGTGGACTCAGATGAACCTAGTCACTGAATAATTACCTTATATTTCTCATAGGAATGTTCTATTAGTGCCACCAATCACACTGTCAAAGTTATCATAACATATTGGAGACTACGTGAATATTTCAGAGTGATTATTACTGAGGTTCAGCTGAAAATACTTTAAGATTTAATAACTTAATTAAATACAGTTGGACGCACAGGAAAATCATTAAAAACTGGTGCATCAAGATTTTTTTGTAAAATAAATGTCCACAAATTTGCAATTTAGACATGAAGTGGATGTCCCACAAGAAAAGCAGCTTTCCTTTCTTTGCTATGATCAGTGTAAGTTTTGGCGAGAAATGACTGCAGACCAACAAAAATTACCAATATGACAGTAATGCTAACAGCCACCAGAAGAGCTGATCCCTAATAAAGCTCTTTAAATTGTACTCTTATTCTCTAATGGTTAGTCCTGCAAAATCTTCATGTCTATTTTACAGTGGTGAAGATGGCATCCCGTGTAATGTTAACCCATTCTCAATGAAGTTTTGCCAACTTCGTCTCTGGTTCCCGCCACCTCCAAAAGTTTTCTGACGACTCCTTCATAGTTGGATGTATCACTGATGAGGGGGGAGTACAGAGGTCTGATAGAGAGCTTCACTGCGTGGAGCAACAGCAAACACCTGGAGCTCAACATCAGCAAGACCAAAGAGCTGATGGTGGGTTTTCAGAGGAACAGGAAGTCCCCTGCTCCAGTCATCATCCAGGGGGACGAAGTAGAGAAGGTGGACTCATACAAATACCTTGGGGTCCAAATCAACAATAAACGGGACTGGTCCCACAACACCGACGCCCTCTTCAGGAAGGGACAGAGCAGGCTGTTCAGGAAGGCCTACCAGTCTGTCATACTGGTGGGGAGGTATTAAGGCTGGTGAGGACAACAGATTCAACAAGCTGGTGAGGGAGGCCCACTCTGTGGTTGGGCTTGAACTGGACACTTTGGAGTCAGTGGCTGTGAGGAGGGCGAGGGACAAAATTAATGCCATCTTGGACAATCCCTCTTACCGTGTTCCACGAGGAGCTGTGGCAGATGGGCAGCTCATTCAACAGAACGGAGTGGTTCAGGTGCTCCTTTGTGCCCACTGCTATCAGACTCTATAACAACAGTGGAAGCCATGGACTGTCATCTCACTGGACTGTGAACTCTCATACTCTGCTGTTCTGATTCACCCACATTCCTGCCTTTTATGCACTTTATACTGCACCTTGTGTTGACACCATATTACAACTTCAGAGCTCATACCATCATGTACTATCTCATCTCATTCTGCATACCATGTCGCTTTATCCCATAACTGTCCTTTTATCTGGTCACTTTATCGTACCTGTATAATAGTCGCATATACTGTACCTTGTATTTTTTGTGTTATATACGGTGTCTTGTACTGCTGTATCACTTGAATCTCCCCTCTAGGGATCAATAAAGGATTATCTTTTCTTAACCGGGAGCAAGGTTAGGTCATCAGTGCAATGATATTCTGTGTCTTTATCTAGGGCTTTGAAAAACCTATCTACAGAAGACAGTCAAACACATTAATCTACTCATACATGCTGAGGCAACAAATGAATATACAAAGGTATGTACAGGAAACAGTGTAAACATCTATGATGTAGAAAAGTCCTGCTAATAAGGTAGGAAATATTGGATTTACAGTACAAAAAGGACATGCAGAAATAACGTCAAAAATTATGTGCAATGTTCATGGTGCAAGGTCAACATGTGCAAAAATATACAGTTGTGTAAGACTACATTTAGGCCTCTGGTCAGTGATGCTGGGCGAGTGAAGGAAGGGAAGTGGTTTGGAAGTGTTTTCATCAATCTTTTTGCCTTGGGTACAAACAGTCCTTGAATCTTGATATGGAAAATGTGTTACCCTATTTACACCAAGCGACAGCCCCTGGGATCGAAACATGAAGCAAACAGATTAACTGTTCTTCCTTTCTGCTGTTTGCTGTGTTTTGCAGCTCTCCTTGTTGGCCATCAGGCCCAGAAAGCCTTTTTAATATGTGTACATTCCTTCTCCTTTCCTTTTGCATTACTGGCAACATTCTCAGCCCGGTACTGTAAGGTTCTGATGACCCTCAGCTTATGTTTCAGTGGGTGGTGGAAAACAAACAGCAGATATTAGTCTGTGTGTGTAAGTTTCATGTGAACTTCATGTAACACATCTTGCCCTGTGAGCTTGATGTTGCTGTCCGCTGAGTTGATGTGCTCAGTGAAGACTTCTACATCTTGGGCTTTGATTTTAACCCAGGTGTCATACACATACACTCAAAAATATATATGTTGGTTTTGAAAGTGAGAGAGAGTGAATATAGAATAGTCGGCTATTCGGGTCAAGCCCTAGTAGTTGCTTGGGTGTGAAGTATTTAAAGCTTGCTACTTTAAAAACTCCAAGTCAGTCTTATTTTAGTATTGTCTACGTTTCTTATTCAGGGCGCAGTACTGGATACCGCCATGCAGTTTAGGCCTGGCCAACTTCATCGTTCACGGGCAGGAGCCATAAGCTGGTTGTTCCAGCAGCCTCCCCCAACAAGCAGGTAATTATTATTGAAGTATTTAGTCAGTTATAGTCTTGGTGATGATTCATTGTTGTCGTTGTTCTAAAAAGTAATTATCCGTTGTTACGGTTTGTTCTGATTGTCGGTGATTCCCATCTGCGTGCTTTCGTAGATGGGTTCGTCCAGATGCCAGAGGGGAGGATGTCCTTTGGCTTCATGTCAACGCCGGGGGCGTCAGCAGCGCAGCTGACCATTGAGGTTAAGAACGCTCCCTCGGATCCCAGAGGCAGTCTGTCTGTTGGCTCCTGGCAATGACTTGACTGCCAGTCGGACCATCAAAGAGGCCGCAGAGTTTCGGAGGCTCCTTGCTGCTGTTTCCATGCGTTGGCCAAAGGCAAGTGTTAATTTGTACTATTACATTTAGTATCTGTGATAGTGGCAATGTTGATGCATCAGCTGCATGATCTCTAAAACAACAATTTATATTTCTTTGTCAGCTGTGTGTCCTGGATTTCCCACGGCGCCTGACCATCGAGGTGGACCAGCAGGAGATGCTGAGTCAGGAGTACCACGGTGTTGCAGCCCAGATGAGTATGTATAGACATATATGTGTATGTTAACTGTATCAAGGATTAAGTGCAATGAATCATTTTACATAAATCAAATTGTGTTTTTAGTATTCATTGGGAGTTTATAGTTCACAAGAGTTGAAACCAAGTATTTCTGTAAATGTTGTATTTATTCTTTAAGGGATCCCCTACCTGTCCACCAGTGAGGACATCCCCTTGCGTCACTGGGAGCTATGATGCAGGGATGGTGTAAGTAAAATTTGCTATAGTAGAAGTTTGATGTACTGGCTATTTGTAGTTGATATGTGAACTTAATGGCAGTTGCATGTTTTAAATCAGAAAATTGTTGACCAAATGGATTATTATGTTCTTTTGTAGGTGCACCTCAGTGACAGTGATGGGATGCCTATCCTGTCATCCTGTTTTAGTACAGTTAGGCTAATCAGTTGCTGTGGGCTGCCGCCTACCAGCAGCTGGAGAGGAGGGAGCCAGAGCCAGAGGTCCGAGCCAGGTTTTCGCCCCTTGTTCCCAGGTGCTTCCCTCGGGTGGTTGTGACGGGAAAGGTCTCAACGCCAAGGCACTCAAACACCTTTGAGTGGACAGACGTTGGATCATGCAGGGAGGTAATGTGGAGTTTATCACAGTTGTATGTTTGACAGTATTTCATGTAATTGAAATGACTCTCATAATTAAGATAATTTTATTTGCAATAGAAGAGGACTCGAGCAGCTGACGTTGACGGGCCAGGTGCTGCCAAGAAGAGGGTGGTTGAGCAGGAGGTTTGTCATCTTTGTTACAAGCGGTGATTAATTAATTAAACTTATATTCTACTTGTTTAGACAATATGTAACCAATCAACTGGTTTTATTGTCAGGGGAATGTGGTGCTGAAGGAATGTTCTATCGTGCTAAATCCCGTGTGGTTTAGCAGGGAACTTCTGGATGTGTTGGGTGATGGTGCGGTCCACATTCCTGCTCCTGTTTCCACAGCAGTTGCAGCACACCAGAAGGTAACTTGCATGATTAAAACTTTGGTCATTTGAGTTTATCTCCTTGATGATTTCAGACAATCTATGATGCTAATAAACTATCCCGTTTCATATAGTTTGAACTGAGTAATTTCCCAAATATGGTTTCAAAATGTTTTTTTGCGTTTCTCTTATTATAGAAGACTGCAAAGGAACGACGCCAGAGACCTGTTGCCTCCCAGAAGAGGGTGGTTCAGCCAGAGGTCTGTCTTTGCGTGTTAAAGATTATATTAAAAGAACATATTTTGCAAAGTTTTAGTACAGTTAGGCTAATCAGTGACAACATCTTTCATATTTCATCAGTTGTTGTTAGTAAGTGTTTAGTTATGAAAGGTGCCTGCAGGTTATGTGGTGTTTGTTCATGTTTCTTGTTAGGAGGGGGCAGGTACCATCGCGGGCAAGGCTTCTCCCATCCCACTGCCTGTCCGTGTTGCCACAGTGACTGAGAGGGAGGAGGTCAGTGCACCTCCTTCTGATCAGTCACTGGGGGACACTAGGAAGGTATGTACATTTTAGAAATAGAATAATTTTCAGTCATGTGGTGTTAAAATAAAAATGTGTCATCTTTTATTGAATACTACCTTTTAAGTTTCCTACAGTGTGTTCAACTGACTTGGTATCATCGTCCTTACAGGAGCATGCCATGGACTTGCAGGTGGAGGATGTGCAGCAGGTTTGTTATCTGTTTATATAATGGCAGCATTATTTTTTAAGATATTTTTATTCAGTGGAAGCATATTTCTGTCTTGGCCACACAGGTTACTTATTTTCTCCCACAGTTTGAACATTCAGTTAAGAGTGTATAACAGACTATTGGGTTTGTATTACAGTAAACATTTGACACATTTTTCATTTCTACATTGTTCATGTGCGTACATGTTGTTGTGGTGGTTAGTTTAGAATTTTTGGATTGGATTCATCAGCACTGATGCAGATGGGACAACAGTGGACCATGTGGTTGGCGATGATGCTCCCACTTTGTCTACTGCTGCTGATGTCCAGGATCACGTGAGTCATGACCATGTCATGTCTTTTTTTTGTGGGTCTTCTCATCAGGGGAACAAGCGTTTTGGTCGTAACAGACAAAAACAGTGCACCACAAACAGTGTCACTGCGGTTATGGCCAATGTGTTAAAGAGTGCGTGGACTTGGACTATGACTGACCTGGAAAATGTTTTGGTGAGTGGTGACTCCTTGTATACTTACATGAGGAACCACCACATAATTAGTGATGAGCATCGTAGTGGTTACATTTTTGTATGAGAGTTGCCTGGTGCATGAGGTGTTTAATCACAAATTTAAATTGGAGTACATGGAAACATTCACTGGAGACATTAATATAGAAGACTATGACCCTGCTGGCGGAGGATGTGCAGCAGGTTTGTTATCTGTTTATATAATGGCAGCATTATTTTTTAAGCTATTTTTATTCAGTGGAAGCATATTTCTGTGTTGGCCACACAGGTTACTTATTTTCTCCCACAGAAAACCACATGACCACATCTCGACCCTGCTGTTCGAGATGTGGTCATGGCTCTAGATATTGCTTTCCAGAGGGCCATGTTTGAGGCAGATGCTTGTTTGTTGACCATTAGGAAGAACATGTGTGTGGTTTTTAAGCAAGGGTCCAGGTTTGCTGTGTTTGATCCACATGCACGTGATGATGATAGTGGTTGGCAACCTGATGGTACAAGCATCCTTGCACATTATGATACTCTGGATGCACTATACACACACATCACCAACCTTGTCCATTCACTGTATGCACATGATGCACATGATGCACCTGGTATGGACACTTTGTATGAAATCGCGGGTGCATGCATGGTTCTAGTGCACATGTGCTTGACTGTGACAAGGTTTCAGGAGAAGGATGTGGTATTGACTTTGTGACTGATGCTGAACGTCTGTTTGTGTTTCAAGCTCAGAGTGTTTCTGACAGAAAGTGAGCAGCAGATGGAGATAGTTACAGGGACAGGTAACAGTGATGATGCATCATCAGTTTGTTTAGTGTCTGAGACAAATGCCAGCAATGTAATATTTAACTGTTTGACATTAGCTGACAAGAGGAGCATCTGTACCAAACTTGGCATTGTGCCCAGTTTAAATCATGAGGACAGTTTTGTTGTTGATTGTTTAGATATTCAACAACCAGAACCATGTGCTACCATTGATATCCAGGCAGATGCTAATTGTTTCTTTGGATTTCTGTCACATGTTGTTAGCGAGCTACAGTCATGTCATAGAGCTATTTGCTTGGATGTTGTCAAGCATGTTGAACAGAATGCAGATGTGTACTGTCATGTTGTTAGACAAGAATTTCAATCAGTGCAGCAGTATGTTATCGATTCACCCATGAAATATGTTGGCACTTGGGCTACAGAGGTTGAAATTCAGGCTGCTGCAGATTTGTTTAATGTTGACATTTATACATATAGTGGCCAAAAGTGGTTGAAGTGTGGTTCAAGAGGTGTAACAACTGGAAGCAAACAGATTTATTGAAAACACTGCAATGAATGTCATTATGAGCCCATTGCATGCGTGAAAGATAATATCTCTAGTAAATGTTTAAGTACCTTGTGTGAGAATAATCATGGAAAGTCAACTTCTGATGTCATTTCTACTCATAAAGTCTGTAATGATAGGCAGAAGAGGAAAGAGAGGGCCAAATATGCTTATGATAGTGAGTTTAGGAAATGTAAAACAATGAAAGTACAAAGATATTCAACCAACAGTACATATAGACAAATGCTACAGCAGGCTAGTGTTGGTAAGTATGCTACAAATGAAGAACACAAAACTAAGATTATACAAGCCTGTAAATTGTCACGCCCTCCTCCTCTGCTGCCCGTTAGTGGCAGTTCTCCCTTCCCCCTTCCCTGATTTCCCTCTCTCTCTCTCCTCCAGGTGAGCATGGTGTGGGCAGCGAGGAGTGCGGCAGGTGCAGCCTGTTGTTATCAGCGGAGGAAGCACGCATGTGATTGGGCTACCAGCTGCTTCTCATCTAACAACCAGTTAAAACCACGCTCGACACACTCCTCGATGCCAGACCGTTGCACAGCCACAGTCAGTTGCCGACCTCTGCTTTTGTCTTGTCAGTTTCTGTATGCTCGAGCCAACCCTAGTCCCTCTCTGCCTCCAATTTGGTTTTCCGTCGTCAGTCCATGTGTGCCTCCTCCGGATCAGCTTCACCACTGCCTCCATTCAGCCTGCAGCGTCTGGTTTCCTCCACTCCTCCCTGCTCTGCCATCTGCCATAATTCCAGTCGTGGATTTCCAACCCCCATTCCTGGACCACTGACCACCTCCAACCTGCCTGCCTGCCTGCCTTTGCCCCCACCCCCACCTGCTCTGCTCACCTGCTCTGCTATTCCACAAGAACTCAGTACACTAAACTCTTTAGAACAACATTCAATTGCACAGCATATTCACTTCATGAAGGTATTAGCTCTACCCAAGGGAGGACAAAATGGTGTCCATGGACCTGTAACATGTGTTCCTTCCAACAATCATGCTGTTAGTAATGTGCTTCCTAGGTTAGAAAACCAGGATATAATGATTTGTGTTAAATTAAAGAGGAAAATTACTTACAAGGGGCATTATGAATATCAGTATGTCCACACAAATAAAGTCCATATAGTGCACTAGAACATTTAAAATACCACAACAAGTGGTATAAAGATGTGCACATTAATTCAGATTGGACAAATCCTCTTGAAAAAGATACAAATGATGATCCTGATAAAAGCGATGAAGGTGAAGATGTAGACCTTCAAGATGAACACATTACTGATCAGCAACAGCATGGTGTTGCACAGGAAGTATTAGATCAACATTTTGACAGTGTGTTATCAGTAGCTCCAGCTGAAGGCAACAGTCCTGTACATCTGCTTACAGATGTTAGCAATGAGGCTAAATGTTTTCCTGTTCTTTTCCCAAAGGGAACTGGTACTTTTCATGACACCAGACAGCATAAGTTGACATTGAGTCGGTATCTGAATGCTAGAATACTTAATGCTGATGGTTGATTTGCCAGTAATTTAGACTACATCTTTTATGCACAGTATTTGTCTGAGATTAATCAAGTAGTGTCTAATGTTTCTATAGCATTAAGGAAAGGGTATCATGGAGGAGAGAACAGCCAGATTACATCCTTCATGCTTGCTAGCACAGATTTTGTTAAGAATGTTTTAAGTTGTGACGTGGCCGACAAATTTATAAAGCCTATTCGTGGAACACCTGTGTTTTGGCAAGGTGTTCAGAAAGACTTGTTTGCTATGGTCAGGCAGCTTGGGATTCCTTCTTGGTTCCGTTCCTTTTCATCTGCAGATTTACGTTGGACAGAAATGATGGAAACCTTTGCAAAAGTAAAAAAAATTGAAAGGCAATGTAAATGACATGGACTGGTCTCAAAAATGTAATTTGTTAAAGAATAATCCTGTGACAGCAGCCAGGATGTTTGACCATAGGTTCTGTTGTTTTCTAAAAGATGTGATCATGTCCCCTGCTCAGCCAATAGGAAAGATTATTGATTACTTTTATCGTGTTGAGTTTCAACAACGTGGATCTCCACATACACATTGTTTGTTTTGGGTAGAGAATACACCAAAGATTGGCACTAACACAGATCAGGAGGTCATAGATTTCATTGATAAATATGTAACATGTGACCTCCCACCTGAAAGTGATGATCTGCATGAGGTCGTTTCCAGTGTTCAAATGCACAGTAAGAAACACTCTAAGAGTTGTAAAAAGAAGGACACACTCTGCAGGTTTAATTTCCCACAACCTCCAAGTAAGAAAACATTTCTCTGTAAACCAAAAACAGAGCAGCAGCAACATAAATCTGACATAGGACAACAGCAAAGTAATGTCAAAACATGTGTTGCAGCTGCAAAAGCTAAACAGATGAGCAAAGTTAAAGCAGCTCTTTCAAATGAAGAAGCAACATTTGACAATACTGATGCTCTCTTTAGTTCCATGGGTATCAATCAGTCAATTTTTGAAAAGGCTATCCAATTAACTACAAAGAAGACTAGTGTTGTTCTTAAAAGAAATATCAATGATGTTTGGGTAAATCAGTACAACAAAGATCTCTTGCGTTGCTGGAATGCAAATTTGGACATTCAGTTTGTCTGTGATGCATATGCATGTGTAGTATATATTATCTCACATATCTCCAAAGCAGAAAGGGAAATGGGTTTGCTACTGAAACATGCACAAAATGAAGTTTAAAGTAAAGGAAATGTAGATGCGAAACAGGCCCCGAATAGATTAGGAGGTGTGTTTTTGCATAACAGAGAAGTATCTGCTCAGGAAAGTGTGTATAGACTCACAAACATGCGATTAAAGGAGTGCTCCAGAAAAGTTGTATTTGTTCCGACTGCAGATAATGTCGTCAGGATGAGTCTTCCTCTAAGTATCATTCGGAAAAGAGCAGAACACCAAGAGCTAAATAAAGACAAAATCTGGATGACAAACATCGCTGATCGATATAAAAGTAGACCGAAAAGTCATGAATTTAAAGACGTGTCTCGCAAGTTTTGCTCCAGAATATAGAAATGTGCACAAAAGTGAAAAATGCCGAAGCAATGCCATTAAACTAGATAACGACTGGGGTTTGGTAAAAAAGAGGACAAGGACAGATGTGGCTGTTGTGAGATATGCACGCTGTTCACCATTGGATAATCCTGAAAAGCACTACCAAAGCTTGCTTCAGCTGTTCTTCCCTTATTATACAGACAAACAGTTGAAACCCCCACAGTTTGTGTCTTTTGAAGAGTTTTATACGACTGGTTCTATTAATAAAAGCAGAAATGAACTTAAATCTGTAAAAGAATTGGTTGATTTGAACAAGTCCAACTTTGAGAAAGAAGCTGAACAATTAGAACATTGGGAAGAAGACACAGCTTTGGCTTTCAAGAAGATCCTTGGGCTGATCTTTGACCTGAAGCAGAATTAGAACGATTAGAAAGTGAAGAGGAAATGAATGCTCACAAAGATTTGTTTCCTATGGTAGAAGCCATCCTATGGTCGGAACAAAGAGACATTATTCCAGATTTGCAACCAGAAAAGAGACCTGTGTCTATTGAATTCACTAAACAGAAAATAAATCATTCTGAAGCACAGGCTATCATGAGATCCCTGAATGAGCTACAGTCACAGGTGTTTTATAAGATACGACAGTGGTGCTTACATAAAGTGAATGGGAAAAGTCCTGCACCTTTTCATGTGTTTATTTCTGGTGGAGCAGGCACAGGGAAGTCCCACTTGATTAAAGCTGTGTACTATGAGGCCACACGACTGTTAGCAAGAATGTCACATTATCCAGATGATGTTCATGTTCTACTCACTGCCCCTACTGGTGTAGCTGCTTATAACATTAATGCTACTACAATACACAATAGCTTTGCTATTTCTAATAATGTTTCATTACCATATCAGCCAGTAAAAGAGGAAAAGGTCAATACTTTAAGAGCTAGTCTGAAAGATCTCCAAATCTTAATCATAGATGAAATTTCCATGGTTGATCACAAACTACTGACATACATCCATGGCAGACTGAGGCAAATTAAACAATGTGCTGATTTTTCTCCCTTTGGTAATGTGTCTGTAATAGCTGTTGGAGATTTTTATCAACTTCCACCAGTAAAAGGAAAGCCTCTGTACATAGACCAAGCAGGGATTGACCTGTGGGGAAATGTGTTTAAGCACATAGAGCTGACAGAAATAGTGCGACAGAAAAATCAAGACTTTGCTGTAACACTAAATCGCATCAGAAAACATAAAAAAATGAGACAAACTAACTGACCAGGATGAAAAACTTTTAAAACAATGTGAAACAGGCATGGGTGATGACACAGAAGACCTTCACATTTTCGCAACAAATAGTGACGTAGATACACTTAACTTCAATATGTTGCACAAGGTATGTTCTGATATTGTGCAGATTAAAGCACAAGACTTTGACAAAAATCCTCAAACAGGACGATTTGCACAAAAGGCTAATTCACATACCTTTGATAAACAGACATATTTAAGTAAATTGTTGAGTGTTGGTCCAAATGCTCGTGTCATGCTCATGAAAAACATTGACATTTCAGATGGTCTTGTTAATGGAGTACTTGGCACCGTTTCTCTTGTACGATTTGATGAAAATACCAAACTCCAAAAACTATTTATGTGACTTTTGATGATGAAAGGATTGACAGTAAATAGTGCCTGGTCTTCAAAATGCCACACCAGTTGGGCTTGATGAAGACAAAGTAACCAACAGAGGTGGAGTTAGATGTCAGTTTCCGTTGCATCTAGCGTGGGCCTGCACAATACACAAAGTGCAAGGCTTAACTTTAGACAAAGCTGTCATTTAAAAAGATTTTCTCTGCTGGCCAAGCTTATGTAGCTTTAAGACGTGTTACATCTATAGAAAATCTTATTCAGTCAAATCTTATTCTTATAGATGGCAATTTGCAGAAAATGGAAAAATATATTGAGACTCCATTAACAAGATCAGATCTGTCAAAGTCTGCTGACTTAATATTCAAGGCTTCGAAGCGCACACAGCAGACCTAAAACAAGACTGCAGGATGTTAGATGCTGATTTGCTCTGTCTCACAGAAACAAGGCTACAACACACCACACAGTAGCATTGCTATGGCAGGATGGACATTCCACTGTAAAGCCAGATCCCAATCTTATAGTGACCTGGATCACTTTTCTGCTTTACAGAAGGAACAACATGATGATGCGGGCTTTTATCACAAAAAACCACATGATTTGCAACATCATCAGTATGCAGTATAAAGATTCGGAAGCCATAATGTTTAATGTTTAACAGTCTTAGGATTGTTGCAGCCCCCCAAAAAGAAACCCATACAAATCATTCCCGATTTATGGAGCTTTTCACAGTTGACATTTGAAGCTATTTAAGCTCCACAGTTAGTGTAAAATGTCCGTCCTCGTCTATTGTTACAGATCCATCCTGCAAACATTACTACATTTACTTCATTGTGGTGCTTATGCCATATATTTTTCTGATTGATTGTGTAAATTACATTAAAACAACATTATTTATTTACCCAATCTATCTATTTATGCATTTATCTATGTACGTATTTATCCATTTATTTATCTATGTATGTATATATTTCTCCTCTCCTTGAACCGCCACCTTACCATGGTGGAGGGGTTTGAGTGCTTGAACGATCCTAGGAGCTATGTTGTCATGGCCTTAATGCCCCTGGTAGGGTCTCCCATGGCAAACAGGTCCTAGGTGACAGGCCAGACCAAGAGAGGCCAGTTATGTCGCCCAGTATGGCGCAGACAAATACAACAATTCTGTACATTCGCCATTCTTAATAGTCTTAAAATTGTCGTGCCACAGTACACCTCTGTATGTACCTGTACCGTTACACCCCTAATCAAAACTATTATCCGAATACCACCACATAAACTGAATATTTGAATATATTAGAATATTCGAGTTCAGCTATAGGCAAGGCAAGGCAAGGCAAATTTATTTGTATAGCACATTTCATGTACAAGACAATTCAAAGTGCTTTACATAAAACATTAAAAGCCTTACAGATAGAGAAATAAAACATAATTAAGACATTGCAAAAATTAAAATAATGTAGAATAATTATATTAAAATGATTAAAAGCAAGATAAGTTAAAAGATACCGTGCAGATTTCATGCATAGGCGCATGAGAAAAGAAATGTTTTTAACCTGGCTTTAAAAGTTTCTACATTTTCTGAAAGTTTAATCTCCAGTGGCAGTTTGTTCCACTTTTTTGCAGCATAAAAGCTAAATGCTGCTTCTCCACGTTTAGTCTGGACTCTGGTCTGGACTAGCTGACCTGAGTTCTTGGATCTGAGGGCCCTGCTGGGTTTATATTCTTTGAACATATCACAGATGTATTCTGGACCTAAACCGTTCTGGGATTTGTAAACAATCAGTAGGGTTTTAAAATCTATTCTGTAACTGACAGGAAGCCAATGTAGAGACTTTAAAACTGGTGTGATATGTTCAGATCTCTTAGTCCTGGTTAAAACTCTAGCAGCAGCGTTCTGGACGAGCTGCAGCTGTTTAATGCTCTTTTTGGGAAGTTCTGTCAAAAGGCCATTACAGTAATCGAGTCTACTGGAGATGAACGCATGGATGAGTTTCTCCTGATCTTTCTGGGAGACAAAACTTTTGATTCTGTTGATGTTTTTCAGGTGGTAAAAAGCTGCTTTGGTGACAGCTTTGATGTGGCTGTTGAAAGTCAGATTTGAGTCTATTAGCACTCCAAGGCTATAGTCGATACACAACAGAGAGGAGGAATAACTCTTCCCGCATTAAACAGACCGAGAGCCGCGCGGCAAGAGGTAATGGCAGCGGAAGCCAACGTTAGCTGCTCCTCTACTGTCTCAGCGTATGGTCAGCGACAGCAGGGTTGCTTTGGGTACCAAAACTGGAACAAATTTACTTAACACTAATTGCTTTATGAAGTTATGGCATGAAAAAGATGTTTATTTAGCTCTATTTTGAGGATTGCTGCAGATTTATCCACGACATGTATTCCTATGTGCTATGAAAGGGTTAATGGCGGAGGTCACAAAATCCCGTGTGACTGTGAATGAGATTAGAGGGGATGTACTGTGTGGTGTCCTCAAAGGGTCAAACTACATAATTTTTACATGACAAAGTTGAGTTGGGGTAACTAACATAGCCAAGTAAACCTGACATTACATATGTTTGCTTTTAAACAACACAACTAACTCTAGTTGATATAAGAAACTCATGGTTTCTGAATAATTACAATATAATACTATGTTTTATAGCCAACAACAGTGACATTTCCTTTTGAGTGTATCTGAACCAGTGTTTCAGAGTTGTTCCCTTGAAGGAGCTCAGTGTTGTTTCCACTATACTGCTCAGTCATGCTGTAGAAACCTTTACTATTGTCTGACCACCACATACTTAGGCGTGAACTTTGTTAACTGCTAAAAGTAAATAATGCGTTTTTAAAGTAACTTTTTCTTTATAACAAGACCTTAAGAGATGAGTAGTGAAGCAGGTACAGTGTTAACTTTGGATTCTCATTATATCACACTAAACAAGGTCAAATACTGAAAATCTGTAAAAACAGATTTATTGTCTCAGAATGTCTGATAACGCCACGAACAGACGAGACAACTTTGAGTGAATAGTGAAGACGAGCTTTGTCGGATATTAAGAAGATTTCTTTTGAATATCTGCAGAGGAACAGTGACGCTATTCAACAGAGGTTGAAATATAAAAAGCCTCACATCTTCTTCAGTGACGCAGACTTTTAGTGCTCTTTGACTTTTATTATTAATCAGAAAGTTTTGAAAAAGTCCTGGGGGAAGTTTTTCCACCGGATTAGTTAATAACGGTGAGAGGGAGAGAACAGAAGGTGGCGGGTACAATTTAATCCAAAAGCTCTTATCAGCAGCTTTTCATTATTATTAGTGTAATACTGTGCTGTCTATCTGCTCTATATTAAACAGTATTATTGAGTGGCTCGGATCGCTGGAACATTTTACTGAGTTTTTGGTTGTAATATAACTTATGATATGAATGTCATATCAACACAGATAAGTCAGACAACCTTTAAAGTAATGATACAGCCTTAAATAGAACAGGATTAGAACTGCCCTGAATACCAAGTTGTATTGATTGAAACATATTCAGGAGAGGAAAACACAGAGAGGTCAGAGGACGTGTGAAAATCTAATCTACCCTGGGTTATGTTACTAATTAAACATTTTCTCTAAATCAGTGATGTACATAAATCAGGCATAACACCACCTGCCCAATACTGTGTTGGTCTCCCTTATGTGCTCTAAAGTGCTCTGAACCATTGGGCATGGACAAGAGGACCTCTCAGGGTGTCCTATGGGGTCTGGAACCAGGACGTTGGCACTGGATCCTTTGGGTACTCTGGCTTGTCCAGTGGGGCCTCTGTCAATCAAACTTTTTCCACTGCATCCTGTTGATGCTTGATCAGAATCGGGTGTAGGAAGTCTGAAGGTCAAATCAACATGTTGGTCCATTGTCATGTTACTCAACATGTTCCTGATTGATGTTTTTGCCATGTGGTGGGGTGCATTTTCCTGTGGGGGTAGGCCAGTGACATTTGGGATTTCCATTTGCATGAGGGAGTGTGTTTGTTCTGGGACAATGTTTGTTTGGGTGTCTAAGTCTCATCAACATGGATGTTAAAATCCAAGGTTTTCCATCAGAGCACCACATAGTACCAATATGATCAATGTTATTCACTTCACCTGTCAGTGGTCATAATGTTGTGGCTGATCAGTGTATTTTACATGGCATTTTCCTCTTCTCCTATCCATGTTCTACTGCTTTTAAAGTCCATTGCTCTTTGGGCTGAAATATGGCCCTTCTACAGTATGTTTGCAGCTTCTCATAACAAGTTCTTCCCCTTCCAATATACCATTGGTTGGCTGAAAAGGAGCGACAGAATAGCAACAAAATTAATGGCAAAAAAAAATAATAATAATTTGAAACATATTTAGTGATGCACCACACACAAGCAAAATTCATTCCCCTCAAATATAATTGGAAATGCAGTTTAGTCTTAAGGGAAGGTAATTTTTTGGAGACTGGAACACATTCCTGCTTATGAGGCGATTGACGCAGGAGGTTGTTTACTCAAGATGGTCTATTTTTTATTGCCACATTTATTCTGGGACAGTGTTTGTGTTGACGTCTCATCAACATGGATGTTAAAATCCAAGGTTTTCCAGCAGAACACCACATAGTATCACTATGATCAGTGTTATTCACTTCATCTGTCAGTAGTCAGAATGTTGTGGCTGATTTGTATATATATATATATATATAGTAGTAGATTCCATTTACTGTTTCTACCAATGTGCACAGAGGAAGACAGAATTGGATGAGCGCATGAGTGTACACTAGATGTACTATATGTATGTTAATGTGTGAGGTAACATCCTCGAGACGAGAGCAGCGGTGTGGTGATGAGACTGCAACGTTTGACACATTTCCAGCACTTCCTGATGACTTCAGAAGAGGCACTGGTGTCACTGTATTACCAGCATCTCAGGTCAAATGGGATTTTCCTTCCTCACAAAACTATTTTTAAAAAACACTGCGTTGTTTACATCCATGCTTGCCTGTCGTCTTTTTTTGTTGCCTTTGCTGCTGCAGTGGTATATTCTTTGTCCAATCCTTTCTCCACAAAAGGATGTTTATACCAAACTGTATTTTCAACTATATTTTTAGGGAAATGTCATTTCATTTTCATAAACACATTTTCTCATCTATCTCATCTGTGACATCACAGGAAAGGTTTCTAGATTCAGTCCATGTAAGGATGAAACAGGGAGGATGGAGGCATATGTCAGCAGCTAGTCCTGCTTAGCCCACCCATTCTGTTGTACATAATGATCTGGCTGCTCTTCAGTGTCAAAATAAACGCTCTGGCTTGTTTGTTTGTATTCCTTTACAACAATCACAGTAATCAGAGCCAAGCCAAGGACGCGGCTTCAGTGTTCCCTCAAAATCGTTACCAGGGGAATCGTTTCGGTGGAACATTTGCATGCTGGGAAAAGGGCCCTGTCAATAATACGAATAATCCACAAAAGAAAAAAAGACTAGCAGGGCTGCCTACTCCATGATCCAAATCCTCAGTAAAACTTAATTTTATTCCAGTAGTTCCCTAACCAGGATGTTGTTTTTTTCCTGTAGTGACAGGACAACAATGGGTCCAAGTTGACCAGAATATACTGAGCAGCCCATCTGACAAGTACCTGATAAACTGTGTGTACATCAGAGCTGATCTTATTGCTTGTGTTTTATAGGCAAACAGTGGTCACGCCAAATATTGATTTTATTTTTTCTGAGGCGGCATGTGTGTATGTAAACAGCTGACACACACAGACCACAGTGATTGAGATATACTGCTGCCCCGACCTGGAGTTTTTATTACTGAGATGCAGACCCTTTTATCTGCCAAGGGAATTCTCTCATCACAGCAGTGCATGTCCACCCCCGAGCTAGTGCTAAGTTAGCAGTGGGCAAGCTGCATGACGCCATCTGCAGGCAGCAAAACAAACACCCAGAGGGCATCTTTATAGCGGCTGGAGATTTCAACCGCTCCAATCTCAAGACTGTGCTGCCAACTGACACCTCCCTCCCAGATCAGCTCACCATCTTTTTTTGCCCACTTTGAAGTCGGCCCCAACTCAAGACCGGCCTCTCCGACCCCCACACCCCACCCAGTCCAGAACTGGCCTCACCAGCCACCCCACCCCAACGTTTAAACACTGCTATGCATTCATCTTCTGTACCATGAAAGTGACACCAGTCAGTACTTCTGTTAGTTTCAAGGTAAAAAGGTTTTTGTCAAGATTGTCATTTATCATGGGTAGGCAAGGGGCTTCTGGTCCTCTATGCTCACAGGAAACAGCGGTCTCAGTGCTCACATTACAACACATGGTGCTGCAGACGGCACAAATACTTATCCAATAATTGGCATAAAGTTTAGCTGTGGAAACAGATGGAATGCAATCACAGGCAACCGTTCGCTTGATTAAGCTACCATCACATTTAAAAAAAAAATACCACAATTATATCCGATTCCCCATTTTGTTTTGCATTTGGGTGTCATCTATTAAAGGATTTTCAGAGGTAGAAGCGTGAGACAATCAGAAATCTCGAAAGTATGACATTCCTTTCATTTTGAAATACCCGGACGGAAGAGTTTGTGAAAACATGATATGGCTAATAGTTTCAAAGACATCAAACTGAAACTGAATCCAATGCAAATCACTTCAAATAAATTCCTACAGTTTGAAATGCAGCCATGGATTAAGGATACCATTCAGCATGCTGTTTCAAAGACTGACAAAGCACGCAAATTAGAGGCGAAGTACATCAGCGCAGTGAAAGGTAAGTTGGTGTCTGATGTGATTTCAGTTCATAATTACCAACATCACCACAACAACACCATTTATTTTGTCCAGTTTGACATTCTAAAATATCGTCAATATAAAATCTGTGTTTTTCAGACAAACGCCAGTACAGCCAACACCATGGCGGTGGATGAATCACATCTGTCCCCACAGTCAGACGCTGATGTAAATGATGCTTCTGGTCCAAGCAGCATTATTCTACAGGTGCACTCATACTCATAACTTCAGATTTAATTCTACAGTCTCTTTGTCATGTATTTATGTTTTTCCTAAGCAATTAAAGGAGGGATGACGTTTATTTGGATAGAGTAAATTAGTTAATGACAAGAGTTTAATGTAATCCATGTAGAAAAGTTAGTGGTAGTGAAATACTTAAAAATTGCAAACATATAGAAAATAAATCAGGTCACTTTGGACCAAGGTTGTGCATCAGAGGGTTAACATTCTATCACCTTTAAAGCATTAAATGGCCTTGCTCCAGATTACATTAAGGATGTTTTAACCTCCCATGTCCCCAGGGCCATGTCCAGTAAATGAGGCTCCGCTGGTTATTTCGAGGTCTCGGCTTGTGAACGAGGGCAACATTGCCCTCCCTGTAATTGTACCCTTGGAACATTCTGCCAAGAATGAGGTCAGGCGGACAACATCTTTAGTGTTTTTTTAAATCTCTTCTTAAAGCATTATTTGATCAGAAGGCCTTCGTGAATGTTTCTTGTTTCATTTTTATCAATGTTATTAGTCTTGTATTATGGACTTTGTAATTTTAAGTATATGGCACTTTTCCCAACAAAGTTTATTATAATAACAGAGCAAACTTGTTAGGAAAAAATAAAGGTGTATCAGAGTTTGTCAAAAAAGTATTACTATACATTTACATTCTTTAGATTTTAACAAGCTCATAGAGACGATGAGATGCTTATCAATGAATGCTCAGACGTGTAAAAATATGTCTGACAGTTTTATGAGACATTGAAGATATGTATAATGTTTACCATTGGTCACCATCTTAGTGTAGCATCTTGGCTTTTTGTCGAAGGTGCTGGATGAAGAACTTGGAATCATCAAAGTGACAGACTGTACAGCATAGCGTTATTATTTAGGCCTCGATGAAGTCATAAACTAAGCAGTGATGATCACAGGTCCCTTTGTGGGCCCCCTTTGAGCAAAATAATGAAAGTCTCATATGTGGTCAGGATGTAGCTTCATTTTTAGCCAAAAACATCACAAAGATGGTTTGTTTCAACGTGGCTGTTTAACTCCTAAATGGGCCATTTCAGTGTCTGTAGCTTTAAATGCAGTTGAGCTGCTGCTGTCCCCGCCCCCTTAAGGAAGAAGACTCTCTGAGTCTGGGATTGACAGTGCAGAGCAGTAAGACCAGAACTTTTTTTTGTTTGTTTTTAACTTTCTAAGCAATCATTTTACATTAAAATATCACACCGGGTTTATTTTACACTCTCAGAGTTTATAGGCCTCTAAAGACAGTAAAAATAGGTTTTGCACCATATGTGACCTTTAATAAAGTAACATGGGGTCCACATATACTGCAGGGATGAACAGTGGAGATCTTTCCAATTAAAGTTTTGCTTTTTCATCACAGTTTCTACAACTGTTGACTCAAATTTATCTCTCAGGTTTTTTTCCCCATTTTATTTTGTACTGTTCGCGATGTGTAATGGTTACAACTGTCGCCTCATAGCTAGAAGATTGCTGGTTTGCTTCCCGGCCTGGGCATGGGACCTTTCTGTGTGGCGTTTGCATGTTCTCCCTGTACGTGTGCAGGTTCTCACTGGGTTCCTCCCACAGTCCCAAAACACGCTGAGGTTATTTAGTTAGATTCTAAATTGTTCGTAGGTGCGACTTTGATTGTACTTGGATGTCTGTCTCTATCTCGCCCTGCGGTAGACTGGCAACCTGTCCAGGTGAACCCTGCCTTTACCTGAAGTCAGCTGGGATAGACTCCAGCCCCCCCGTGTCCCTACAGAGGATGAAGTGGTGTGTAGATAATAGATGATGCGTTATAGTGTGGTCATTTTTAAATGGATGTTTTCATTAAAGTTTTCCAGAACACAGCGGTGATGAAGCAGAAGCGCATGCTGTTCAGTTTCTAAACTTTTAAAAAGTTCACTTTTTCAAAAGACACAGCAGGTTTAGCAGGGAGCCGCTGTTTTGAGCTTATGAACTTGTTAAAGGTAAGAAACTGTTGGCGCTCACTTAATTACTGGCCTTTGAATACCTTGATAATATTCTCATTGGTGTGTGGGTGAAGAGAAGCTAATGAAGGGCATTAGAAAAGAAGGTTAGGAGGCAAGAGGTCTGCAGTTATCAGAGCTAAAGATAGATGTGGGCATGAATACATTTAAATGTTAAACACAGAAGAAACCTGTTTGGATAATCACAATATTTATTCAAATCGGGCAAGTTAGTTATGATTTATTTTGGAATTTAGGGACAGTTTTACTCGGGAACCTCTTTCAAAAAGCCCAATTCATGAAAATATGCTCAAAGTATATATTTTCATGAATTAAGACAACTATCCAAAAGACAAATTTGCTTTGTGACTGTTAGGAAGACAGCTTTGTGCTTTAAGGGTGTGTTTTAGCTGATGTTTAGTTATGTCTCTGTATTTGCGAAGATATTAGGTGAAATATATAAAAAGAGATTAAAATATTATAACCTGAAATATATATTGTTTTTTCACCCTGAGTTTTGTCTACAGGTGTTCCTTTTAGGCTGCATAGTCATAATAACCTTCTGCCAAAAAGGTAGAGCAGCTTGTACAGAGGTGAGACTCAACAAAAGAAAAGTTTGCACTACTTTTGTGTGTCTGTTAACCTAATTGCTTTTTAGTACAGTAGTTTAGTAAAGAGGTCATGACCAGCTGAAAATATGTCCCTGTGTAGCTTTAACCAAACTGGTTTTGTGGCTAAACCAATTTCTGGACACAGTTGCACTTGGCAACAGTTCAGAAATAGGTTTATATGCAGCAGAGAATGGTAAGGTGGTGAACAGAGGTTGGAGTTTCCTGGTGGAGTGTGGGAGGAAGCCTGAGGAAGAGTCGAAACCACCTGGCCGGTGATTGTAATGGAAAGGGCCAAGACTGGCAGAGTGAGAACACAAGGAGGCTGAGAACCTGATGCATGGAGAGGAAGTGGATTAAAATCATTTTTTAGCAACACAGACAAAGACAAATCTGGACAAGAGGCTGGCTGTGCAATTACTAGTGTGTTGGCAGATTGAATGAACTCGACGGATTGTGTCTCAACTACAGACAAAAAGAAAAAAAGAATGAAAATGGCAGAAAAACAGGGAAAGGAAGAGGGACAACACCTAATCAAATTTTAGCCATTTCAGTGGAAACAGTATTATGGATTATTTGTCAATATAATTTGAGATGGATTCGGAGGGATCATTTTGAGTTTTGAATGTCGTTGGGCCAGTTACACTCATGAGTCATTTTACAAGGCGCTGCCAGGTCAAGACAGCCCAGCTCATCAATGGGACTCAGCTGCTGGCTCTCTGCCAGCCGCTCCCCTCTGGTAGGTCATACAGGATAATATACAAAAACTGCAAAACCACTTTCTTCCCCTGAGCTGTCTGTTGAACATTGCTGGACACACCACTGAGTGGACCGTTTACACTTTGCTCACTAATAATGGTCTTCTGTACTGCTACACTTTGCAGTTTAAACAACGACCATTTACATATTTAATGAGTCTGAAAACAAGATTTTTTGTCTTTTTTTAGACTGTCTTTTTGTTTTGCCCTGGTTTTACTCAGGAAGTGCCTTTTAAAATTTGTTATATTGCTGTCCTGTGCTGCAGTAAAATGTCAGTAAAGCTCAAAAATCAGACCCTTGAACAGGCTCCCTTTGGGCCAAAAAGAATCATTCTGCAGAACAGAGATGCAATTATGAAGATAATGCTAGAAGTCACCACCCACCAGCTGACTGTGCAATAGTCAATAGTTTCCTGGACCCACATGCTGAACAGACTCAGTTGCAAGGTCTGAAAGTTTTACTGCAAACATGGGAGGAAATGAGGAGGCTGTTACAGATTGGCACTGGAGTCTGTGTGCTGCTTGATGGCTGAGTGATTGTTTGGAGACAGAGGAGGTGAAGAGGGCATCTGACAAGATGATCAGACTTGACTGAAAGCTGAAGCACAGGGAAGCTGCTGGAGGCAAAACACAACAATACCACCATGATAGCTGGCAGAACAGTCTGAAAGGAGTGGAGTGACAAGCCGGGGTTTAAGTAGTGCAGCAGGTGATTAGCAGATGTCTCTCAGGTGAGTCTCGTGATTCCATGCAAAGAGAAACAGGTGTTCATGCTCAGATACAGAAACAAGCAGAACCACACAGAGAAGAGACAAAAGGGAGAGAAAAACAGTGGAAACTTAAGAAACTTTAACAAAGTAATGGCACTATGACAGACTGAAATTTCTGCAACTAACCAATAACGTTGTCAATTTTAATATTTTTAGTTCAGGTGACTCACACAAGGTGGTTTAAGCTGTCAAAAAAGTTGAAATGCAATAGTCCAAATGATCGTCTGCTCAACACTAAGGGGGGATCTGAGGGTGATATTTCTGTAAATTGCTTTTAGTGTCACACTGACAGCCCACATCTCACAAATTCATTCATTTTGTTGCTGAAATCTAAGTCTGACGACAACAAATCAATATCTTTTAACCTCTTCAACAAAGTGTTTAGATGATAATTTAATGATAATAACTCACCGAGCCTCCCCAAACCTCTGCTGTTAAAAGGTATGAAATGAAGCATGAATCTGTAACAGCAAAGCCTTTTCCTTGCCTCGGTTTATTCTCTCTGGGTGAGGAAAAACTGCTGAACACAGTGGGACAAGACACTCGACCATGTTGATGAAGTGTTGGCATTGGTGCTTTGAGGGACGCAGACAACCGTCAATAATTCTTTTTAAATTGATTTCTATCTTTCATGCACAACGCTGTCACAATGCATTGATTTAACATAAAAGTTTCATTTTGCTTTTCTGAAAAACCAGATTGTTGGAAGCAAAGTTTTAAAAATGCCCTCAGTAGCACAGGGCGTTTATAAAATCAGCCTCTTTATCTATCCTCGTGTCCTTGAGTAAGGACTGAACCAGTGTGTCTTTGTAGGAGAGAGCTATAAATCTCTGTTGTAGTCCCACGTCTCTACTTCCTGGCTTACACTGGATATCTCTATAGTGCGTCTTTAAAAATAATTAAGAAAATGGGTCTGCTGAGGAATCCATGAGGTCACGTCTTTTAGAACCCTGCAAAATCTGGTATATATTATACGCTAAAACACTTTTGGAGCATATAAAACAGTTTTGCACTAAACAGTTCATGTTATGGCTGTTCTAAAATATAAAAAGTCACAAAAACCCCCCTATATAACAGTTATGTATTACTTTTTTTACACTTAAAGCCTGAGTTAGTGAGAAGCTGTTTGAAGTCACAGTAAATCAAGATACGAGACCAGAACTTTTGACACGTTTCTGTATCTTCTGGCGGTGCAGCAATTTGTCCTGGAGTTTATTTCTGAATAATTTACCATTTCTGAGTCACCATAACTGAGGAGAGGACATTATTGTTCAAATACACGAGTAAAAATACATCTCCAGCCAAGAAAGTGAAGAGCAAAATGAGACTTGTTACTTCAAACAGCACAGCTGCTTTTGAGTAAACAAGGAGACGGCCACAACTAACATAATGGAAAAGGCAAGGCACATTTCTTTTTCAGATTTTAGATTCCAGACCAAGCTCAAAATGCTTTACAGAAAATACACAAGAATGAAATCAGAAAGTCAGAAACCAATGTGAGTGAAATAAACTGCTACAAGTTATAAAAGCCAAGTGTTTAAAACTGAATATACAAGAAAACACACATTTTTTTCCCCTCATTTCTGCTATACAAATTAAACAGTTGCCGATCATCTTGTCTGGTAGTTAGTCGTGGTCGTCCTGGAGATTTTTGTGGCCTCAAATGACCTCTGGTTGATATTGAAGGATTTTACAGACCACACTCTCCGATATTCCAAGGAAATCAGCAGTGTTGGCCTGTTTATGTCCATCCTGTCGGAGTGCAAGCACTCTTTGGTGTATTGCCAGTTGCGTTGGACGACACATATAGCCCAGGGAACTTCTGTGTTAAATTTGGTTGAAAATTATGCAGCCAGTTCTGAAAACGTGGACCTACTGTATACAGATGTTAAGCAGGAAAAGGACAACAGAGCCATGGACTCAGTATGTAATCACTGAACCTGGTCAAAAGTGATTACTGATGTGTAGAAATAGGAGTAAAAGAGGACTCTGTCTGAAAATAATAAATCTGCTCTGTATCTGATATAAGATAAGTCTCTGAATGCATTTAGAATTTAGATGAAATATATCTACAAATTAAATCTGTCTTAGGCTGTTGGTTGCAATAGAAGGCATCACAATAACTAAAAGCTACAATTTAATGTTTACTTTCCTGTACTTCAGAATTGACTAATTTAAAAACATAGAGAAGTTAAAATGTGACCCTACTAATTGGGAGCCAGTGCAGTGTTTTACGAATGACTGTAAAGTGCCTTTTCTTGTTCTGGTGGGCACTTTTGCAGTGAATATTTCTTTCTGCTCCTTCCTTTTAGAGCACTGAGTGCAGTAACCACAGTAACTTAACATGTTGGTGCTGAGAGAAAATAAAATAATGAGCTTCATTTTCCTCTGATGCTCTTTTACGTGGTTGACATGACCATATGGTGTTTTTTATATGCTGAAGACACATGATGAGTGAAATAAGCAATCAGCCAGTGCTCTAGGCTGCAAAACAGTCATATATGCAACTGTTTTGGACTGTTTTTGATCGTCTGCAAGTTAAACTGTTACATACATTATATTCATGCGTGATGTTTTTGTGCCTCTTGGTAGCTGCTGTCTAGGACACTGTGGCTGAAAGTGGTACTTTTTCTTCTTCACTGGCTCAGTCTATCACTGCCTTGTTTACCATGAGGGGAAAAACCCCCTCTGGTTTGTTTGTATCTTGAAAGCAATGACAGTCTTATTGGACGGAGCTAAGTGAGGCAGACAGCAACAGTGTTCCTGCAAATCAGTGAAGCCAGGAAATGTTAGGGTTGAACATTTGCACACAGGGAGGCGAGCACTGTGGTTAAATTGGGTAATTCACTGAAAAAAACAACAGTAGGGCTGCCTTATTGTCCGATTCTTGGCCAAACTTGAAATTTTGCATGTGGTAGGTTGCTGAGTTGCGGTTGGAGTGAGGCTGTTGTTGTGTCCAGCAGCGAAACAAATTTTGAAAATAGTAGCATATAGATCAGGGGTGTCCAATCCTGGTCCTCGAGCGCCACTATCCTGCATGTTTTAGATGTTTCCCTCTTCCAACACACCTGATTCAAATGATCAGCTCATTATCAAGCTCTGCAGAAGCCTGATGATGATCCTGATCATTTGAATCAGGTGTGTTGGAAGAGGGAAACATCTAAAACATGCAGGATAGTGGCCCTTGTTCAGCCAACACACTAGCAGACGTATGAAACAATCCTTTTAACTGTTACTGTGTTCCAAAGATAGAGCAGTCTACAGCTGATCTGAAAACTAAATGAGGAGAGAGAAGACTCAGACATACTGTACCTCATAATGAGAGTGCAGCTGCAGGCAGGGAGACACCAAGGGAGCCAGTGAAGAGGAAGAGCTGCTGCTATTACATCGCAATGGCTAACGCAGCACTAGGGCTGCAAATTAAATGAGTATCAGTGACAGTCATAGTTTTGGGTTGCCACAATAAGATGAACATGATCAATCCGATACTGACAATTAAAAAGCAATAGTTTTTTTTTTATTTATTTTTTTTCGCATCTGAAGAGGCTTTTGTGTTTTAGCATTTTCTAATAATATTTTTCAAACCATTCATTATTGACCATTTCCAGTATTTCCTGCCTTATAACCAACTCCTTCAGTTTATTTAGCTGCTGCTGTGATTTGCTTGAATATATGTTTTCTGCGGCTTTTTCCACCGGTGAGCTCAATCAAGTGTGTCCGGCCTCCTTTGTGGACTAATGCTTTTTCTAAGCACAGCTGGCAGCTACATAGGCCATCCTAATCATGGAAAGCAGGTTTCTGCATGATTGTTAGGCACGGTCAACTGGGTGCATCATTTCCACCCAGTATGGTCTACTTACATACTCTACTTTCTTTTTCTGCATAGTTTCAACTTTAATGTTATTTCTTATACAGCTTATTACCCTTTCATTTTCCTTGTCTAAAGTCATTGCATCTTGAGATTCTCAATTTTCTGTTCTGCCTCTGTAATGGAACTCCAGTCATGTCTGTGTACTTAAAAATGCATTTTAAAGGTCAGCAGAGACATTTATGGCAGTCCGTTATGCTAACCCAACCAACATGGTACGTTTGAAGTGCTGTTTCTCACCCAGAACTACAGAAATTTTGGCATAGTTGGCAGCTGTGGTGCCAGGTTGCTTTTGTGCTTCAGCTATTAAAATTCCACACTGTTATGGGTGGGAAGCTGGTAAGGGATGACATTTTTGTTGTTAGAAGAGTAATGCCTTGTCAGAATGTCAGAAGAGAGAGCGTATGATCTATAGGCTTAGACAGGATGTGATCTATTTTTTTTTAATCCCGCTGATATTAAAGCTTGTGTGTTGTGAAAATGCCTTTTTTTCCCTCCTGCTATCTGTGCTCACATACAACGAATTTAAATACAGTTAAATTCAGAATAAAGTGGTTCTCATTTACATATTTTTTTCTGTGTCTGTTGTCAGGCAAGAATGGAGTATGAAATAGTGATGGACATTCAGCCTATTAATATTACGTTAACCAGCAATCCTTTCATTTCCAAGCTGCAGGAAATGGCCAAAGTAGTGAGTTGATAACTGCAACACTGTCTGACAAACTCACCAAACACACAAGTTTAACGAAACGGCTCTGCTGTGGGGATATTCTGGGAAAAAAATGATTGCTGACTAAGAAAATTAGAAGCGATAGAAAATGCTGTACTCACACACTCATTCATGTCTATATCAGCTGCAGCTGCTGTTGTGCGGTCAGCTGGTTTGCTCCACACTGTCAATTGCAGATTTAGAGAGAGTTTTCTTCCTGAAGGGGGCGGGGACAGCAGCAGCTCAGCTGCATTTAAAGCTACAGATACTGAAACAGCCCATTTAGATCAGGGGTTCTACAGTCTGCTATCACATTGACCCGCAGCCTCTTCAAGTTCCAATACGCAGACGACAACAACGTCGCAGCACTTGATGCAGACCATCGCCAGCAAATCCTGACTGCTCCCCACCCTGCATACACGAAGCTGGGACTGACAATCAACATCAAGAAAAACCCAAGTTGTCTACCAGCCACCAATGAATGAAGGAGCACAACAATCCGTCTGTGACTCAACTCACTGAAACAACTCTGGAAAACATAGACCACTTCCGCTACTTAGGAACTCATCTCTAGGCCAGCATCAATCTTGATGCCAAAATTCAACACCGCCTGAAATGTGCCTGCAGCGCCTTCGGTCGTCTGTGAGTGAGAGTCTTCCTGGATCAATACATCAGAGCCAACTCCAAGATGATGGTCTACAAAGCAATCGTAGTTCCAACACTCCTGTACGCACCAGAGACATCAAGAGATCTTTGACGCCATGCATTGCAAGGAGCTGGTAGAGAAGCGCAGAAAAAAGGAGAAAGAACAACTGAGGGTGACCTTGCCACCCAGAACCATATGCCCTCGCTGCAATAGGAACTTCAGGGCAAGAATCAGACTCTTCAGCCACATGAAGACTCACACATGACAACGTCAAACTAAAAAATTACAACTACAAAGAAGACCTTCATCCACAATGTTGAGGGAATGCCACGACCAACTGTACAGTCATGGTAAAAATGAACCAGGGATATAATATTTATCCTTTCAGGAACGGTGATAATGATATTTGTTAATCAGCATAAGGTTGAATTTGATTATACACTGCAAAATACAGCAAAGAACAATCATCTGTTACCTGAACAGATGCATATGTGATATTATTATATAGAGTACACATCACTGTGTTTGGGTGTGTTTGCAATCAAACAGAAAATGAGACCAAGAGAAAGCAGAGGGAGAAGGTCTCAATCAAACATTAAATTTCTGCCATTTAGTGTTTCTTGATTTAACACCCCTTTTAGCTGGAGAACAAAATTTGTCTATTCCTTCCAAAATTGTTACAACTCACCGTTGGACAAAGAAATGAAAGCTCACAATCACAGACTTTCAGTTTCATTTGCATGTCATATCTCTTACCTTTTCCTTTTTTTCTTTTTCTCCTCTACACTTGTACTAAACTCACAATGCCTTCTCTCATCTCGTTGCTATTTTCAGCTATCTGCCTCACTATCTGTCCAATCACCTCAGCCTCTCTGAGCTCTCTTTGCATCAACTAATCCCTTGGTTCTGGCGCTGCTATGACAGTGTTGATTTTTGACCTTGTTGACACCTTCCCTGTAGAATGTAATTAAAATGGCCTTGCACACTCATACACTGAGCGAGGATACAATATGCATACTAACATGGTGCCATTACCTGCCACTGCATATATTCACAGCCACATACCATGCAGCATGTTCACATGTGGGCCTACATGCCATTGATTTTATAGGCTTGGGTCTGGAATACCAAAAGCTTTCTCATATATGCAGATAGAGCCTCCAGATTTAACCCAAATCACTGCTGTTAGTCTACATGTGCCCTGGGTTCATTTTAAGTTCTAGAATAGAATCTGAATTACGTTCTTTTTTTTGAGAAGACAAAGACAATGATTGTTGATCACCTGATTGTTGGAGGTGGGATGTGGGGACGGATTACAAAGTAGCAAAGAGGTTAATCACTTAAAGCTCATACACCACAGCATCAATCTAAAGGACAAGTGTTTAGGCTTAAATGACAAAGCCCTCTTGCGGCTGTGGGTATTATGATTGTTGTCCTTCAGAAGCAAAGAAAGAAGTGACATTATTACAGATAGGCAATGTCTGTCAGTTTATTACAGTGTTTGTTAGCAATGATTTTTTTAATGCGTTTTTTTTTTTTTTACCATCAATCCAATCTGAGTCATTTAATATTTAGTATCTGCTGATACCGAGTCCAAATCTGATACCATTTTCCAGATAACACATACTTCAAGAAATTAAAGTTAATAAAATAAATTAAGGTTCTAGTTCGTCACAAACATTCCAGTAGAGTACTGTCTAATATGTAATGTAATGTTGAGAGGGTCGATGTACTGAGACTCCACAAGCTCTAAAAGACAGTAAAAACCTGTTTTGTCAACAGGCATGTCAGAAAGGGTATTGCAGATCTGCTGTAGTGCCTGGTTGTTCCACCAGTTGGAGCCTCATACTGTTCAATACTGTAGCAACCCAAGGGTTGCACTACAAAGCAAGTTTGACATAGCACGGCTTTCTTTGTGTAAGTCAGCTCGAAAAAAAACATCAACACTAAAGCCCCAGTTAGAGACAACAGGTATCACACAGGTGGTTATCAACTCTTTGTTAACTCAACCTTTCTGCTTCAAACTTTAAAAGTGGACACTGAACACGTCACGCTCCTTTTCTTCTGCACAAAATGGAGCGATCATGTGCCACCTACTTCAGTCAACAGGTTGCTATAATGGAAAAACAGGATTTATGACAGCAAAATGCGATCAGTGTGGCTGCTTGTTTCTAACTGACAGTTAGTTACACTTTAAACTTCATTCATTTATATATTCATATGTGTGTGCATGTATCTGTGTGTGTGTGTGTGTGTGTGTATAAACAATATACTGCATTTAAGTGCATTTAGGTCTGACACTGTCCCCAAATGGTGGATATAAATTACATTTTTGGCCCATTATTAATTAAATATTCTCTGGGATGAATACCAATATAATATTCCATTTCTACTCCACATTCTATCAGCTGCAGTACCAGCAGTCTAAATGCTCTTGGAAACAAATCAGGACCAAACATAAAAACATATTAAGCAATTTCTGCACCAACTGAATACCTGTCAGTTTCCAATAACAATGCAATGCATAGAATGTGTGAGACAATTTGGTTAAAGGGAGACGCTTCTTACAGTCGATTTAAATCCGAAACTCTGAACATAACCTTCTCCGGACCAGGTTAGGTCCGCACCTTAAATTACCATGGAGACCACCATGGTTAAAAGAGAGCCATCTTCATGACAGTGAAAACTCTGATTTTAAGCTTTTTAAGCTCAGCATGCCTTACCAACCATCTAATCTCGCTTCCTAGAGCAGCCCTAGGAAGGGGGGTTTAGCTAATAAGTAGCCACCATGACAAAGACTTCTGTGACATCTAATGAGCTCCAGTAAGCACTCAACTGTTTAAGAGAAACTGGGATCAACTAGTAAACTGTTCCTATATCCCAATGGTGAGCAGACGTATGTTTGCAGACTATATCATGCGTCTGATGAGCAAAAAAAAAATATCTGGAAAATACATACCCTAGGTTCAATGCCTTGATGCCTTGAGTATGATTGTAAATCCCGAGTGTTTGTGAATATAAGCAGGCACACGGACATTGCCCTGAGGTTGTGTCCAGATGATGAACCCTACAAGGCGTGTCCATGTGTGAGCACACAACTTCCGCCCGAGTAAGATAAAGTAGCGCCAGCCTCCCTGCATTCACTGGGAACAAAAGGAGAATTCAATGTCCCACTGCCCTCCAACCCCCGGCCTTGTTTTATTGTGTTTACTCTTACAAGGAAAGGAAATGAATTCTGAACACATTGGCTGGAGAGGGACTGATAAAAACAGCCACTTAATTAGAAAATATATCTACTGATTATTTTTTGTAACATAAAGACACATTAGGCATTGAGATGAAAGAAAGGAACAATCATCTTCTTGTCCTACTCCGACACTCATGTTTCTGGCATTCTCTCATCTGTTTGGTATCAAAGGCCAAATTCAAACTGGGGACTGAGACGACCCGCTGTGGTTCTATGTTGAAGACACTTTATTATGTTGAGATTTGATTTAGATTCAAAATTCAAGAATTATCAATTTTAACAACATAATTTTAAGATACATAATACATTTCAAGAATGAAAAAAAAAATCACAAACTGCAAAATTGCAAAGTAATTAGAAGTCGTGAGAGGCACACAGATTTTAGGCATGTCATCAGTGACATCTCTAATCCTTTGCTGCAGTAGAGATTTCAAAAGCAGTGGACATGATTTTCATTTATTTATTCCCTCTATGACAGCAGGACAAGTGTCTGTAGAAACCCCTGCAGGACAAAATGGAATAACAAAACACTTTTAGGGCTGACTGACTCTGAAAACACTCACTAGCTCTGCAACATTAAGGTTAACATCCAATAATTCAGTGCTCTGAAGAAGACTGTAATTACATTTTGCTCAAAAGAATACCTGAAGCTGTGCACAAGAAAAATCGTCTGGTCCTTGAAAATGAGCTGATCCACATTTTTCTAAATCCACTTTTCCAAAAATTGTTTCATCTTATGCGTGCGTCAATATGATACTGGAAAGAAATTTAAGGTAAACGTCTTTCTTGGAGTTTCATTTTTATAGAATGAAGTTGTACATAGCAGAAACAAATATGGACAGACAGTCACCTCCTGTATAAAAATCACCTAACGCAAAAAAGACCCTCCCGCCAGGGTAAACACAATGTTGTTTTTTTCTGAACAAATAATGTGGAGGACCTGAAAGGCAACAATGGTGTAGAAATGAAGGCCAGAGCCAAGTTAAATCATGTGCCAACGGCCTTTACAGATAAATGTTGCAATAAACAAAACAGACTATCTTGAGTAAACAACCTCTTGCGTCAATCGCCTCGTAAGCGGGAATGTGTTCTGTAAATGTTATAATCAACCCAGTCTCCAAAAAAATTACCTTCCCTTACGACTAAACTGCATTCCCAATTACATTTGAGGGAAATGGATTTTGCTTGTGTGTGACGTATCCCTAAATATTTTTCAAATAAATATATTTTTTTGCCATTAATTTTGTTGCTGTACTGTCGCTCCTTTTCAGCCAACCAGTGATATACTGGACGGGGGAGAACTTGTCACCTAGGTAACCCAGAAAATGGATGAGAAGCTGCAAACATATTGTAGAAGGGCCATATTTCAGCCCAAAGGGCGACGAGACTTTGAAAGCAGTAAAACATAGATAGGAGAATGCCATGTAAAATACATCGATCAGCCACAACATTCTGACCACTGACAGGTGAAGTGAATAACATTGATCCTATTGGTACTATGTGCTGTTCTGCTGGAAAACCTTGGATATTAACATCCGTGTTGATCAGTCTTAGACACTCAAATAAACATTGTCTCACAACAAGCACACTCCCTCATGCAAATGGAAATCCCAAATGTCACTGGCCTACCCCTGCAGGAAAATGCACCCCACCACATGGCAAAAACATCAAACAGTCAGGAGCATGTTGAGGAACATGACAATGGCTCAACATGTTGATTTGACCTCCAAACTTCCTACACCCCATTCTGATCAAGCATCAACAGGATGCAGTGGAACAAGTTTGATTGACAGAGGCCCCACTGCACAACCCAGAGTACCCAAAGCATCCACTGCCAACGTTCTGGTTCCAGACCTCATAGGACACCCTGAGAGGTCCTCTGGTCCATGCCCAATGGTTCAGAGCATCTTTGAGCACATAGGTGGGACCAACACAATATTAGGCAGGTGGTCATAATGTTATGCCTGATCGGTGTATGTGTCCAATAGCAGGCTGATACCTGCAGTCAACATCCATTGACTGAGACTAACCTAAATCTAACAGAACAGCAAGTAAATGAGTGAAAGAGGAAACTTAAGGACAACGGTTCCTCGTGGGATGCAATCCTCCTTCTCCTGATAAACATCTGGCCTCTCACCTCCACCCTCCCCCGCTGTCCTTGTATGTGGACGATGTGGTAAAATGATTTCCTACCATTTCATGCTGATGTGTGTTAAATGTATGCATTTATTCCAGATCACAACTACATTTCTTTCAAAACATAAATGACACAATCGTCTCCTGAAGAGAAACAACACTGGTTCAACCAATCTGGTCCACAGGAATAGATTCATGTGGAAAAGTAGGCTAAGCAGTCCACACCACTACAGCTAATGGCAAACTATGGCTTCATCAAACACCTGCCCGGCTGCTTGGCAACTTAAATCCTGTGTTGCTGTTTGACCTGTTAGTGACTGTGTGTGCAGAAGCTCATGTTTTTGCCACTAAGGTTGATCTGCTGAGCAGCTGACCAAACAGGGAGGGCTAAACCTCAGTTCCTCAGGTTACCGAGGACAGAGCAGGTAGCCAGGTCTCAACTGTTTCCGTGACAACTGCTACCGGCCATGCATTCGCCCGTAACAGCTGATTAAAAACAGTCACTAAGCAAAGACCTGTTCAGAGTTCACCTCTGCACTGCTGAGAAAGCAGGCCTACATGGAACAAAGGTCTGATCAGTAGAGGCTTTCAAAGAAGACCCTTTCCGTCCACTTGTCGATTAAATGTGACAAATGTGTGCAGTGGTCACAAATGAAGTTGAAAAAAATAAATAAATGTTGAAATATTCATCCTACCCAGCAGGCATCATTACTACCTGACTTAAAAAACGTCTTTGATGTTATTTGTTTCTTTCTGCCTTCAGCTGTTTTTTTGTTGTTAACTGACTCTTTTCCATCCAATTTAAGGTGCCTGCACTATAAAACATCATGAGGGAGTTCAGTAAGTACTATTTTCATAATACTTTAGTATTTAAAAACATAAGTTCTTATAAGCAGAGGGATTTTGACCAAAAATGAGCAGTTGAATAAATGAAAAGCTGAGAGTTCACTGAGCTCATTAAATTAAGTCTACGAGAAACAAAACTGACATATAAGCAGACTTTCCAAACAGATTTGCATCGTTAAAGAGTTTAAAAAAAAAACAAAAAAAAAACAACCCAGAGACTCCCCCAGCAACTTGCTGTGTGCCTTTAATAATGTTAAATCAGGTTGTGGTTGCTTATTTACATAATATTTAAAACACTTCTAACAATGAGGAAGGGTGGTATTAACTATAATTTATCTCACCACAACCAACAGCAGGCTGACTGAAACTTTAGTTTTCAATGTTAAATGAAGAAGCAAGTGTTTACACTTATAAAAAAGTAGAAAGAAAGCAAGTCTATCTGCAACCTTCATCTTCGTGATGAGTAGATTGGACTTAATAACTCTAATTTAATTGAATTTGTTTTCTCATGTTCAGTTAATTTAAACCACCTTACTGTGCACATTCGCATCTGTTACGACAACTTTAAATAATTAAACAACCAAAGTGAATTAATCGTAATAGGTTTTTCTCCTCCTCTGAAGCTGCTGCCATCACAGCTTCCAGTGACACTAAACACTGCAGCTCATTTTCCAGCTCTGCATTCATTTTAGTTCAACTTCAGATGGTTTCACCTGGCAGTTTAACCTGCAGTGTTCCGCACAAATCAGTTTTGGGTTCACCCATGTTTTCTATCTGTGTTCTCATTTTTAAATTTCACACCCACATTTTAAAGTGATTCAGCATTGCTCCTGACCAACACATGGATGCTAAACGAATGAGATTCAGGTAAGTATTCCTCACTAGCACAATCAAAATGATTGATTGATTATAAAATGTGGATTCATGGTTTTAAAAGATTTAATGAATTTGGAAAATTAACTCCAATTAACACTTTAAAAAAAAAAAAGATGGAGTCATTCTATTACAGTTATTACCAGGATGGATGCATTGAAGAGTATTGATCTGAGGGTCTCAACTATTTAGGTGGATGAAACATAAACATGTATGTGATGTTCAGGGTTTTAATTCAGGATGAGACGCTCTTAAATAATTTAAATGTTCATCAGAATGAAGGCACATGAAGAAGCTGCTGTGAGAACAATAAACCACCTGGGCTGATCATGATAATCAAAGCTGAAGAAACCACCGCTGTGAGCAGGATTTGAACCTGCGCAGGGAAACCCCATTGGATTTCAAGTCCAACGCCTTAACCACTCGGCCATCACAGCTCTGTGAATGTTTCATGAATGGACAACTCCTGAGAAAACCTCTTTAGATAAACGGACATTTTCTCCTCTTGGACATTTTTATCAGGTCGTTGTAACACCAGCTGAGACCTGTGTGGTCTGGTTTAGACAATAAGCAAAACTGTCATTTAGGTGGGATGCAAATCAAGCAATATCAACAAAGCACACACACACACACACACACACACACACACACACACTCACACACACACACAAGCTGTCAGGTTCACCTCATGTTTCATCTCGGCTGACCACGTCAGACACTCTGTACCATCTGCCACATCTGCAACCTTGAGACTAATGTCAGTGAGTGCTTGTGTCCATGTGTGTTTGTGCGCTCCATAGTTAAGTGTGAGTTGGGGAAACTATGTGGCTTCTGTGTGAATGGAAAAGGTAAAAGATGACATTTTGGGCCGGCGGGGAAAAATTACTAGTTCTGTCTGATCTCTGTCTCTCCCTCCCCTTCAATTTGTCTCTGAAAATACATGCTTGTGAAACACTGCTTTTCTTCAGCTCTTTGTCATTTTTGTCCGTTTAACATTTCCTTTTTTCCAATCTCTCTCTCTCTTACCTTCGTGTGTTTCCTTTCATCACCCCGTTCTTTCACATTTCTTTATTTTTTCCTTCCTTCCAACCCTCTCTCCTCTTTCTTCTGTCTTTCTTTCTCTCCTTCTGCCTGCTGAACTTTTTTCTTTTTTAATTTTCTTCCATACCTTCTCTTTCTTCAGAACTCCCTTTGGAACTTTTCTTCCTCCCTTATAGCCTTCTTCTTCCTTAATAACCTGCTTCTTTCTTGCTCCCCACTTGTCTTCCGTCCTTTTTTCACCTTTCGTCCGAACAACAAGTGCTCCACAGGGCTCAATTTTAGGTCCTGCTCCTTTCACGATTTGTATTAATATTTTTTAATCTTTGACAAAGTGTTGACCCATGTTGCTTTTCTGCACATCTAGTAACCTTTTTATAGCATATATCACAGGCAGCCAATCATCAGATCTTCCGCTTTTTGACAGTCTTCGAACCAACCATGTGTGATGCACGGTTCCGTCAGAAACGTTAACTAAAACTCCAAACGAAGATCGTTGGATTAGTTTATTTAATTGACTTATTCTATGTTTCTGATGTAGAAAAATCACCAAAAATAAACTTTTGCACAACATTCTGAGCTCCTCGGCACAACCATGAAGGTGTGAATGACCAGCAGTCACATGACAACAATTCATGGACTTTTCCACTGAACTGGGCTGAACTGCAGGCTGTGTTCATGCAGAGTAGATAGAAGACAACTATGGAAACAAATTAAAAATGTCACATGCCTGGGCCTATGTAGAAAATGTTGAGCATGCTGATTCCAAATTCTTTCAATTTTTGCAAAATAACTATGCAAACAAATTCAGCTTTTGCTTTTCATTTTTTATGATTTATACTATTATATATTTGTTATTCTACACAGAGGATATTCTTGAGTTCTCTCTACTTGTAGCCATAGTTGTGCTGTTTCCATAAGAGGTGCGTGACTTTATACTGCCACATAAAAAGGAGCCCACCGTGAGTAAACATGTGACAGGAGCAAAGCATGCCCAGAAACTGGAGGTCATATGGCTTAAAACCTTAAGACTTGTACTAAATGCTGACAAAACTAAGTATTTCCCAGAGGTATAGTCAAGATATGTTCACTATATTTAACCACAAACAGTCTAATGATTGAGAAAGTCACAGAATATAAGTATCTCTCCATTCAGATTTCACATAGATAATGTTTGCCAACGTAGGCCAAAGATTTCCACAGAAATAAGTAGGGGTGGGACAAAATATCAATACAGCGATGTATCACCGTACCTCCTCATGCGATATGACTATTGATACTATAATTAATATAACAAGGCGCTCTAATAAGGCACTCTTTACCCTGCCAGATTCCCCTGCCAGCTGCCATTTCCCCAGCGTCACTGCTTAATGACTTCACACGGTGGTGTTTATCACATGAATGAGGGAGACTTCAGCGGAAATGAATTGGAAGAAGAAGAGTTTGTACAGGTATAATGGCGGACAGCAACACTACCGTAAGAGACGCCCCATCCACGTTTAAGTCCAAAGTGTGGACCCATTTTGACTTTCGCAATATTGAGGGAACAAGCAAGCTGGACAAAGACTATGCCATATGTAAGAACTGCCTCGCAGGCAACACCACGATCATGCAAACCCACCTGCAATGCCACCATCCTGAACTCCTCACTAAGAAAGCAGCTAATGTTTCAAGTCACCTGCAGCCGTTGATACAAAGTTTAAAGCAACGTTTCCTTTCTCCAGCATTACAACGTCCATCGCTGGGTTCATTTGCAAGGATCTCCGCCCGTACAGTGTGGTCGAAAATGAAGGATTTCGAAAAATGCTGCACACACTGGAACCAAGGTATGAATATATCCAAGTTATAGATAGGTCTGGACCCAAATATTCGAATCCGCCGCTGTCGCACTCTCGGCTCTGCTGTCATGAAGCGTTGGCATATCTCATCTCTTACTGAGTTAATAAATAAAGAAATTAATAATTTTATTCAAAGTCATTAAGCCCTCCTCCCCCTCACCGCTGCCTGAGCCGAATATTCAGATATTTGTCATTACCTGGACCCGAATATTCGGAGCACAGAAATTGCCATTCGGACCAGCCCTATAGATGTCTCGATGTATAGTTATGCGATTGTCTTGCAGTATATCTATTATCGTAGTATCGCTGTATTGTGATACTATCGGTATCGTGAGCCATGTATCGTGTATTGTATCGTATCGTGATGTACCTTGCAATTCCCAACCCTAGAAATAACTTTTCTACATTAGTAAAACTTTAAAAGCCGTTGTCATTCATCCTCCTCTACTCTTTAACTTCTGAACCTTTCCATCACTCTGCCTTGAGGTTTCTAATGCGGCAATAATCATTTGTATTTTAAAGGATAAGGTTGGGTGGCCTCCCCTCCAAAAGAGATGCAATACTCACTGGTATCTTTCTTAATTATAAAGCCTTTACTTGAAAATGACCATGCTGACTGTGAGAATTGCTAAGAAACTCAGATGTGTCGCGGTGGTTGCACTGATGTCTGGTTGTGTTGTGCTTTTGTGTTTCTTTCTTTCTGGCCTGTCCCTGCTGTTGGTCTGCTGATTCCTCGCCTGCAACTGTTTCCTGCAATCAAGGTCACCTGATCCTGGTTCTCTAATCACCCTCCTGCAGGATGAGACTTTGGTCCTCAAGCCATTATTTGCCAAATCGTCAGCTACAACTGCCTAGCTTGTTCATTCTCGCTGTTTCTCTGTGCCACGTCTCTGGAAAAGATTACACCTTGCAAAGCTGCCTCTACCCCTGCTGAAGCCCTCTTCACCTCCACCAACTGCACAAGGACTCCCAGTTCTGCCTGCCAGCCTCCCTCATCAATTCTACTTTCCCCTAAATATTCCTTTTCACTTAACTCCTGCCTCAGTACCTGCTTCTTGGTCCAGTACTACACCGTGACAACATGGACTTTATCAGACCCCTCCACTAACTGGTTCTTGATTTCGGCTCCATGAGGGTTTTTAAATCTGACTCCTGGAACAAAATACAGCGCCTCCTTCAAATTTATACACTTATACTTTTTGACAAGCTACACCTGTAACTGTTGCACATCATTGTATTTTATATTACAGTTGAAATTACTTAAGTTCTTTACATATTGCAAGTTTTAAGGTTTTTCAAATGACTGGATATCAATTTGTATACTAAGTATTTCATCAAATAAATGATCTTTATCCAACCAATGTCTATGGTAATGCCTTTTCTCTCTAAGCATTTCTCAGTTTCTTGCTTTTTCTCTTTGCTTTTGTAGCTTGGCTAGATTTCAGTGATCTCTCAGTTGTGAATGAAAGCTGGATGAATGAATTTACTAATGAATGAATGGGATTTGAAGATTCTGTTATAAGTATTTTCGAACAAAAAAATGCTGCTTTAAAAGGCTCTCGATTGTAAAGATGCCAAAACAAATTGGTAAAGAGGGAGTATTTCATCAAGTCCTGGAGTTTGGCATTAGAATTTTAAGTTCTTTTTAAAGCATGAACTCAACATTCTTCATAGTTTCATCCGGTATCTGATGTACTGAAATTGCACTTTTTCAACAATCCATTCAAACTACAGGGTTAGTGTAACTGCCCATCAGTAAAAGTCATAGCTATTGCTCTACATGCAGCTCTAAAGAAACATTTATAAGCGTTCGTCTCAATCAGTTACATTCCTGTTGAACTGAACTGAACATTTAGTGGAAAACATGACCAGTTCAAAGGCAAACAGCAGCCATACCCTCTCTTTTAGAAGAATTCTCACATTTTGCAGCAGTTACATACAATGTAGACAGCATGTGGTATTACAAAAACAAATAGATGACATTACAGTGGGAACAGGCTGACTTTGCAATATCATGTAACACACGAGGACATCGATATAGTGACACGGGAACACGGTGACACATGTAAGCTCTGCAGAGCTGCCAGGGAGGGGACTACAAACACCGTCAAATTTTCTCAGCAGAATTCTAACAATTTTAGGGCTTTAATAACCTTCATCACATAGCAGGGTAAAAGGAGCGCTGCGGCAATTGTGTTTGTCTATTAAAGCTCAGGTAATTTGTTCCAGAGTGGGATGACAGCAGTGATGGCTTTGGAAAAGACTTTATAGACAGGAAGGCGGGCGGAGAATTGGAGCCAGAGGCGTTTTGGTAACTTTCATTTTCTCACCTACCCGCCTCCTTATTGTCACAGATGGCAGTGATGGTTAGGTGTGTGTGTGTGTGTGTGTGTGTGTGTGTTAGTGTGAGTGTGTAGGTGACGTTGGACACTGAGGTTTGAGAGAACCGGTAAGAATTTCACGCAGAGTCAAACACTGCTTTGAGGGCTCCTGAGTAGTGCCAGGTCTTTGCATTGGGATGTTATTCTTTCTCTTCTATCCGGTTATATGTTATCAGACCTAGCATGACACACTAAGTAAACAAATGACCAAACTCTAGATTTTAAGACAAAGGCATACCTGACATTATTCATCCACCACTGATACCAAGTCTTTGGCTTTTCCTTCTGCATGATAAAGCTCCCCCTAAGAGTGATGAAGGAGGCAGCAATTGCCTAATAAATCAAAGCTGACGAATCACATTACTGCAATGTGAATAGAACACAAAACAAAGTTCACAAACATATATCCTCCAAGTATTCACCGGTCAGCATGGATTTGGAGACTAGAAGCACAGAGCCTGCTGATACATTTGAGACGGAATTCTCTTCACAAATAAACATCTAAACTACACACACAGCAGTTGGCTGATGCCAGCTGGCAGGCTGGCTATTATGTGCTAAACACTGACTTTACAGAGGGTTGTTTTTCATTTAAAATGAAATAAGGCTTCAGCTTGATATATAGTCATAATCTATACAAGCAGCCTAGGATGTTGTGAGCACTTAAATATGTGCACTGGTGTGTCTGTGCCACATTTCTGTATGATTAAACTGCATTCTCAACCACGTTTTTGGGGAAAACATATTTATTTGGCTGGATTTCTGTGGCATTTGCCGAAATCTAACAAAATAATTTTGAAAAAAGAGGAAGTTAAAAGAGAAAGTAAACACTGAGGCTCAAAGTATGCAAACTCTGGTCTCCTGGGTGACAATCGAAAGTTTAAAAGTGTTTGTTTTAAAATGAAATCATGTTTCTTTAAATGGAAAATGCAGTTAAGTTGTGTTGTAATGTAATTTTGTGGAGACGGGACTGTTCTGTGATACTGTGATTGTTTCTTTGTGTACTTCAAACAACGTCGGTTCAGTCCACTTTGCTGTGGGAAACAACAACAGCCTCCATGCAGCAAGTTTTGCCTAAGATTTGGATCATGCAAATAAGGCAGGCCTGTTCGGTTCTGTCACTGAATTAGCCATTTCAGCGACAGCACTCGACTCCCTGTGTGCAACTGTTCTACCAAAACCATTTATTTTTGCCGCAGTACCATCGCTATATACCTTGCATCCAAACCAGTGTGATTAGTTTTTAAGAAATACAAGTGCTGCGGCTAACTGCACCACACTGCACTGTGGAGGCAGATCTGGAGCTGGAGCAAATAAATGTTTATTAGCTTTGAAATGTTTTTTTACTAGCTTTTCATTGCTGCTTTTATGGATTCTACTACAACCCAGAAAAGAGAGAGAAGACACTAGAACCTACTAAGTTATGAAAATGACAACTATATGTATATGTCAACACTGTCAAATTAAAAACAAACAAAACAAACTGGCCCTTGTGTTTGCATGATGAGTAAGCCAGTTACAGCTTCTTACATTTTATTTCATAGAGATGTTATCTTTGTGCAAATTGATATAAACTCTGCATATTACTATCAACGCAATTGAACTACTGTTGTAGCAGTCTGCATTACTGTGACGTATAGTCATGTTTTTTAAGGGGGGAGAGGCATGTAATGCTTTAATGTTCTGCTCTGAACACTACAGATTCAGAGCAGAAGTATAAATTAGTCTTTAAGCAGGGAGAAAATGGCATCCATGTTTCAAGGTCCTCATAAGGATAGCAGCAGAGTTGTGTGTGTGTGACGTCTATATGTATATCTATAAAAAGCCTGAAACAAGACCAATTATTTACTCAGTCAGACGCCTGTTTGCATGTGCACTATATGTACACTATGTATTATGTATGTGTAGGCGTGTCATTACTAACATAGTTGGGAGCTGGTTTTTCTCTGCAATAGGATGTAATTGTCACAGATCATTATCTCACATGTGTAAAAGGGCCTTTTGATCTGTGAAGGCAGAATGTGAATGCATGCTTTTGATGGTTGTCCAGTTGGTAGCTTGCTTCTTCTTTTACTTTCAAACAGACACTTCTCTGCAAGGAATAAACCGCTCTCTCAGTGGTTCCGTCTTCCCTTATCACACTTTTTGTGTGTATGAAAGACCGCAACACCATGAATTCTTTCAATGAGACACTGTCCCTACATGTGTGCTGGTATCATCAGTTCTGCAGTTCCTTGTGTCCTGCATGTCTCCATATTGGCAGTTTTTTTTTTTACTGAAGTAAGCAACTGGGGTTGTTCAGAAAAGGAATAAATACTTCTGCCGGAAGGCGTGGTTGGAAACCACACCATACAATGTTAAGTTGTAGTGAGACTGTGTGTCTCCAGGGAACGAATGTGCGTCAATGCAGTGTCCTTGCACAGGAGAAAAACAAGTGTGCCTGTGAGAGTGAATGACAATACAAAGCCCCTATGGTTCCGATAACTCAAGTAGCAGGAACTTTAAAACAGTGACTTCTTTGTTTATGAGTACTATTAAGACTTAGAGTAAGGACTGTGGTATGAAGGTGTCTTGATAGGTGAGTGTACTGTACCCTGGAGCCTTACCAGGGTACTTCTAATGTCTTGAAGGTTGAAGTCATGGAACAGAAGTCTCTACCCAGTAAACACAACACATTCCTGCAAGATGTGCAATGTGCACAGTGACAACATTAAAACCACTGACAGATGAAGAATAAAACATTGAGTCTCTTGTTACAATGCGGTGCTATTCTGACAATCCTTGGGTTCCTTGCATTCATGTGACCGTTGCTTTGACACTTATGAACCACCTCAACATTATTGCCCCTGAGACTGGATGTTACCGTTGGTCGCAGCTGAGTCGATAATAGCTTTGCTGTTGGCTGAGGAGGGGAGTTTTTTTTTTTTTTTAACAGAATCTGGTTGGTAAAAATAATTTATCTATCTATCTATATACCACTTAATCTTCTGCAGGTTCGTGGGGTGGCTGGAGCCTGTCCCAGCTAACTCAGGGCGAAGGGAGGGGACACCTTGGACAGGTCGCCAGTCTATCAGAGGGCTACACAGAGACAGACAATCAAGCACACTCTCATTCACACCTACGGACAAATTTAGAATAATCAATTAACCTCAGCATGTTTTTTGGACTGTGGGAGGAAGTCGGAGTACCTGGTGGAAACCCACGCTGCACAGGAAGAACATGCAAACTCCACACAGAAAGATCTCAGGTGTCCTAACCGGGATGTGAACCAGGGATCTTCTAGCTGTGAGGCAACGCTGCTAACCACCGAGCCACTGTGCAGCCCCAAAATAATTTATTTTTGAGAAATTTTTAATTAACATTTAAAGCATTAAAAGAGCTGTCCGAAAGTTGAAAAATAGTCTTTCTGTTTTCACAGTTTTTCTGGCTCTAATGAATTTTGATGATTTGAATAAAAACAAATATGCTTTTCACACCCGCCGGCAGAACGGAAGGTGTCACAACAAGCCAGTCCGTGAAGGACCCACACTGCAACCCACAGAACCTGGATGATCCACAGTCAATGCCCTAGTGTCAAAAAACACTTTTACCAGCCTACACATTAATAGGTAGGTGACTTTAAAGTTGTGGCTGATTCACTGTAAAACCCAAAAGCTGCCATGATGTACATAAAGTTAGTTAACTTTGCTCAGTTATCAAGAATTTGTACTTCTTACTTGTTTTGTGAAGTTCTAGTTAATTATAGGAAAAATAAGACACTTTACTCATCGCGTAGAGTAAAGTTGACTCAAAGTAAACAAGTACTAAGCAAGTACTAATAAAGAACGCAAGGACAATATCATAACAGTGGGGGGCAATAATGCACTAAACTCTGCTTAGAGTGCTAAAAAGAAAAAGAAGAGGAAGTTCAGGTGCCTTCAAGTGTGGGCTGGTGCTGACTCTGCAAGAAGCCAAAGGAGGAGAATATCAAGAACTTCAAGAGAACTTTTATCTCCTGATAATAATAAGATAATGTATTTACTTAGCAATAACTGTACTTTACACTTTTATATTTAAATTACTGTAACATGAGTCAAGGTGCACTATAATAAATAAGTACTTGTAGGTAAAACAAACAACTGAGATTCCACTTTACTTGTTTTTTCAAGGCAATCGGTTTGCATGCTTTCTCGAAGTAAGTTGAACTAATTGGGGTTTACAGTGTTGGAGTATGTCATTTTCCTGCCCAGAGGTAGATATAGACTCTGTACTCGCTTATATACACTATTGAACCTCTGGGTAATAAATACGGTTTTGCGTATAGTTTTGGTTAGAGGTTGTTAATGATTCCTAATCAATAAAACTAATTTCTGTGAAGTGTTTTGCTTCTTTGTCAGGTCAGTGTCTGTGCATGAATGTGTGTTAGACAGCAGTGGGGCATCATGGGACTATGTATAAATAGCATGAATCTTTAGGTATATTTTGTGTCATACTTATGCATAATAAGCATTTTAATGTATGACTTTCACCCTCTGAAACCCCCAAACCCACTAGTGTGTTTGAAAAACAAATCTGTTTAAAAAATAAAAAATAAATGCCAACTGCAAACTGTCTTTAAGGCAAGCACAGAAACAAATTTAAAAAGTAAGTGGTTGAAATTATTGTTACGATTAGTAACAATAATTTCCATCCAATAATTGTCTCTCTTTGTCCTACTGTGAGTCTGGTGTTCCTTGGGGCTTAGCTGGTGTAAGTGGGATCCTTTGAAGTTGTTATCAAGATTTTTGAACCCCTGCTTTCTGTGGAGCCAGGAATCGTTTAGAGCGTTTATGGGGGGGCCATGTGGTCCTTTGCCCTGGTTGTAACAGTGGATGTGAATCAATCCTTAAATCCGACTGTGGTCCCAGAACACATTGTTAGATTGCTCTTGTCTGCAGGTGTGTTTTGTGGAGTCCTTTGGTAGTTGTTATCAGATCCTGACTGCCACTTCCAGCAGGGCTGAAGTCGATCCGAGTGGTTGTTGCGGCCATTTGACTAAGCTGGGCTCAATCTACATCCTGTTGTCTGGAAGTCTGCTGTCTCATGGCCTCCTGCTGATACACACTTTACAGCATCCCTACAGGTCTGCAAGGTGTCTTGCTTTACTGATCAAAGAGGACCCTGTCTCCAGGCTCCAGTCTGTGCTCCAAAACCGAATGAAACTTGCTCTTTCTCTGTCTTAAAGTATATTATGGCTGGTTGATCCTGCATACTGCATAGAAGATGTTTTTGATTCCTCTCTACTTGTAGCCATGATTGCGTTGTTTGCATAGAGGTGCAGGACTTTATATTACAGTGAAAAATGAGCCCACAGTTAATAAGAATGTGACAGGAGCAAAACATACAAAGGAACTGTAGGAGGTTCAGAGGGTTAATGCTGTAACATGACTCATGAAGTAGATAATAGTTAACGGGAGGGTGTTGAAAGTACATGACGCAAAAGGACACTTGACAAGCAAAAGAATTACATGTAAACTGATTTGTCATGTAATTCATACATCCCATGGTGCAATGCAACAACTGTTCAGAATATTTTTCCTGTTTTCAACCAATATTTTTCATTCAAAATTGACCTTAATATTAATGCAGTGATCTGTCTTATCTTTGCAGGTCTCATGATCCTGTTCCAGTTTAAAAGTAACAATTAAAATAAGGGAAAAGCTTTAACTATGTCACCCTGCTGGAAGTATGTTCTTTACATTGTGTTGGGTCAGTAAATGAAAGATTGACAATTTGATGTTCCGTCAGTATAAGTCCTACAGCTCTACAAAGCTACAGCAGAAAAGCAACAGGAAAATCTACCATGCCTGTAACATTATCTTATTTATGTGTTTTTCTGGCCAACTGAAAGAATTTTAAAGCAAAAAAAATACTGTGTGGTAGGTGTCTGGGCTTTCATGTGACCTATACGTACCAGTGTGAGAACAAGAATGCTTCATATCTATGTATATATGCTGAATTGTTTGGCATTTTCTTCAAGTAATGCAAAGTGTGAATTATTTATGAGCCATGCTGCCTTTGCAGGACACCCATCCAGGATCTTATCAGCTCACAGATCAGTTCTGTCATGAATGTGAAAGCTCCCTTAGCAGTTATTGCAGAGATAAAAACCTGATTTTGTCCTCAATTTACAGGCAGGACGATTGGCTCTTTAAGAACGAAAAGGCTCGACATCCTTATCAGACAGCTGAGAAACTATTATCCATCACCTAAGTGATTGGAACCTTGTGCCTTGCTGTTTACTTGTTTATTCTTACCCTGAAAATCAAGTTTCCTCCAGTGAAAAAAAGTCTATGTATAAACAAAACTGTTATGACTGCAGCCATATGTATATATATTTTGTTCTGTATTCTGTGTGTGCTTCTTTTCATGTACCTAGGTGTGTGTGTGTGTGTGTTTGGATGACTGCTGTATAGGGGTGCGCAGTACCGCTTAGAGGATTGACTGCCGGGGTGTCGTCAGCGCGGGATTGATCGCACTGCCTGTGAAACCGGCACATAAGGTGGAGGGATGACGTCACTGAGAGACCAGAGGGGCAGGGGGGGCACGCCATCCTTCACCTGATTCCAACTAGCACACACACACATCTCGAGCACAGCATGTGCACAGTGTAGTCTAGATCAGATTCTTTGGTAATGTCTGGTAGGAGTGAGCTGTCACTTTTGTTAACTGTGTTTTCTCCTGTTTAAGTTAAGGTAGGGAGGTAAGACTGTGTTGTTTTCCCAAATTTGCTTTGTTAGGTGTGTTTACTCTAAAATATAGTGTGGGTTTTGTTTGTTATTTTGGCCTTGGGCTCACTCCGAAGCTATTTAACACATTACCATTGGTTTTGCTTTCAATCACATCCTTTGTTTGTCACATCCGTTTTTATTGTAAATAAATGAATCATCTTCTGTTAAACCAGAAGCACTTTGTGGCTGCTTGGAGCATGTGAAGGATTGAGCTTTGTGTTGCATTTGAGCAACCCCTAGGCTGGGTGTAACATGAATTAGCTCCCCAAGAGATTTAACTTTGACCAACCTGGACTTCAACATGTCTGAGGCGAAATGTTTCACCGTCCATATTCAAGTTATTTTTATGCAAAAAAACAAACCTCGTCAGAGCATAGTTTTATTCCTACAGCTGTTTGGAGACACTGACAAGGGCATCGGATCCAAAAACCCACAAACATTAAATTACATCATTCACAAGATTTGCTGCAGTCATTTACACCTTATTGATTATGGAAAAGGACTTGTTAAATGTGGAATGAAACAGATTAGGTAGCTGAGTGTTCAGTGTTTTCTGTTACTACCTGTTGATGATGACTACCACTCTCACCCCAACTGGTCCGTACCTTATTATGTTAGGCGCTGTGAGATGACATATGTTGTGAATTCACGCTATATAACACCTGCAACTGAAAAGAGCACTCTAAGACAGATCAAGAATGCACTCGAAGGATTATACTTTATATCCCATTTGGCATGAATACAGATGGATCTGGAATAATCTAAGGGGCTGCAGGGAAGGGTATCTGGGCTGCCATACTGCAACCTGCACGGGACTTGAATAGGCTGCTGAAATCTGATGGGTGACTCAACCATGACCTTCTGTGTTTAATGGGCACCAGTTGTCAGAGGCATCAAAAGGCAGCTCTGTAAAGCACACGCATAACTTAAATGTTGCAGCCTGACAGAATATCTCGGCCCCTTTTCATCGTTTTTGACAGTATTGCAGTCTCTTAGTCCCTCTTCTATGGTCATTAGTCAGGACTGATGCATTACTCAAATAGTAATGAATGCTTCAGTCAAATACGACCTCTTGTAGCACCACTCTTCCTCAAGGTTCCTATTTGCCTTGCTACGTCTCTCAAAACCACATCATCTGTAGCAGGTACTTCCCTGTTGGTTTCAGCCATAACTATAGAAGGTATTGACATGAAAACGACACATGGGGCAGATGGTCATTTTTGTGTCAAGCGTAAAGGTTAAAAATTAATTCCTTCAGGCAAGCTAGTGGCCTTCTGCAGTAAATAATGATCTCATTTTATCATGGGGATAGTTACACTTAATGATGGCTAAATAATCTTAAATTATGATATTGTAAAGCTGTAAACCTGGAAGACTAAACTCAGCAACTACATTATTCTGTGTGTTCTATTGGTGTTTCAACTGCAATTTCAGAAAAAATGACAATCAGGCAAACTAAACCAACCACAGATTACAAAACAACAGCTGCGCTTGAAAAGCAATTTCCCCACATAAACAACAACTCAGAGACACCATGTTGTTCAGCTGTTGTCTCATCAATGCTCCCCATTTTTAATTCTCTCCCTGCCTCTCTTGGCCTTTGCGTTTTTTTCCCCTCTGTTTTCAGCTTCCCAGATAGTTCAAACAAGAGCCATATATAGCGTGAAAGTGTGAAACCAAGTCGGAGATATCGAGGGAGAGGCTGAACTTCTGAGAGAGATATTATTTCTGTAAAGGATTAATCAGAACTGAATCAGAACAAGCTTAGAAAATAAAAATTAAAAAAGGAACTGCAGAGTAGCTGAAAGAAGATGGAGAAAAATGAAATAATAGTCAATTATCACATTTTCTGTGAATGGCTCAACAATTATAATAACAATTGATAACTGTTAGGAGAAGTCTTCCTGTATTCCACTTGTAAACCACTGATTGTTTAATTATTAACCCGTTTGTATTAATCCAAGCATTACATCTACCGACTCCACGTGTGATGATTCAGCAGTCCACTTCAGTGATAAAAAAAGAGACTATTAGATTGAATCCATCAAAGTGTCAGCCCATGAATTTTAACACCCTGGCATCTTAGTATTAACCAGAACAAATCTCCTTAGTGTCTCCTCATGTACAATGTTGTATCTTAATTAAAGCCAGCATTCTGCTGTCTGGATCCCTTTCCAACATAACTTTAAAATAATTTCAAAATAATCATTCTCTCTCTGGGTGTCCTTCCCACTGCTTTTAAGACCACAGTGGTTAAACCTGTTCTGAAGATAAATAATTCGGATCCATCAATATTCGGTAACTACAGACAAGTGTCCAATCTCCCATTAAGTGAGATTATAGAGAAACTAATTTTTAATCAGTCCAATGACTTCATCAAACGCCATCACATACCAATCAGGTTTTCAAACAAATCACAGAACAGAGACAGTACTAGTCTTGATTGTAAATGACCTGACGTCCAATATGAATATGAATAAACCGCATGTCTTCATACTACTGGACTTAAATGCTGCATTTGACATTGTTGATCACTCCACTCTTTTAGACGAACTACAGTCTGACTGGACTCTCTGCTTCTGTTTTTAACTGGTTTAAATCCTATCTCATTGACAGAGAATTTTTAGTAAGCATGGGCAGTTGCTTATATAAGAGTGATAAATGAATTATGGTGTTCCTCAGGGTTCAATTTTAGGTCCTACTCTTTTTAATCTGTACATGTTGCCATTTGATCCCATGCCTCCTGATGACATGTACAGTTTTATTGATGGCACACCGCTGCACATTGCTGTATCTCCAGATGACCCCAGGCCACCTGATGCCCTTTTTAACTGTATTTTAGACATTAAATCATGGATGGAAGAGAACTTTTTATAGCTCAACCAGGACAAAACTTAAATCCTGGTCATTGGTACTGAAACTCAGAAAATGAAGATCAATTCACAACTGCAAGCAGTGGCAATAAAACCAACTAAACAAGTCAAAAATCTTGGAATCATCTTGGACTCAACAATCAGTTTTGAGTCCCACATTCAAAATAATAATAAGATGGCTTTTAATCACTTAAACATGTTGCCAGATTGCAACCAGTCCTGTCTAAAGCTAATGCAGAGACACTAATACATGCTTTTATCACAGGATTGATGCTCTCCTATCTGGTCTCCCTAAGAAGACTATACATCCACTCCAACTACTTCAAAACTCATTGTTTGTATTGTTTTATTGCATTTTTATTCTAATGCAACTTACATGATGTGCTGTTGTACACTGGATGGATGAACACCGGATGGTAAATACTGTGCACAACAGATGAAGGTTTATATAATTCACCTGTTGTAACCGTAATAAGGATTAAAGTTATGCATAATTAAGGGCGTAGGGTTAGAGACAGGTCATTTTGCATGTACTCAGCTCCACCTGCATAATTAAGGGCGTAGGGTTAGTGACAGGTCATTTTGCATGCACTGAGCTCCACCTCGTTTCACACTTTCATTAGCCAGGAGTTAGGAGGAGTCACTGCCAAGACAGCAACCACTAAAGCCACCACACTAAGCTTCGGAATAACTTCTCAGGAAACGTCTGGGTGACGTCATGGAGGGTGGTTTTACTGTCTTTATATGCAGTAAGTGGTTGCACTTCATGTGTGAATGAAGCTATAGTGAAGCTATACTCACTCTTCTAATCTATTTGATCTGTTAGCAACATTCAGTTCTGAAAACTCACCCCGACAGTTTCTGATGCATCAGAAAGTTCTTCACATCGTGTGGCAAAGTTTTTGGTTTGTTTGTTTGTTTTTTTTGCAACTATAGTATTGTACAGAAACTACATGTATTGTTAAGAGGAAAAAAGGTTCATTTTTTAAACTGTTTTTAAAAAGCATCAGACGATTTGTCTGTCAAAAATTCAATATCCAATATAAAAGCTTGAAACAAAGCTTGTTTACTGGTATCACTAAAACTGGTTGAGCACAGCAAACTGCTTCCCTGCTGTTGGGAGGCCCTAAAGTGGCACAACTGGTTTCTTTTCTTTAATTTTAAGAACACCAGTATGTGTGCATTTCTAGTTTTTACCGCGTATCAATACAATCAACTTTTTAATTTTATTTGATTAGTTACTTTGGCATGAGGTTCAGTGTTAGCTGAAGGCCTACCTGCATGTCAACATCAAATATTTACTTCATGCAGTTTAGTCACAGGCTGCTTTTCTGGTGATGTTCCTCGCGGCTTCATGCAGAGATTCGTATGCACACATAATAGCCATTCACACTGGATTAGACAATACACTAAGTGATGTATGAAAGATAATAATACAATAATAGGCTCAATCAAAGCTAACAGGAGCTTATTAAACTATAACATCTCAGTTCAAAGTGAATTAAGACTCTTCCTAAAAGCTCACCTGTCTGATGTGAAGATCCTGTAGTTAGTTCAAGATCAATCCTTCCTCCATGTTGAGAATAATTTGTATTTAAAACTAACTTTTGAGGTTACTGCTGTTGCTTTGTACAGAAATGCGCACATCTTTCTGTCTTTAGAGACCCTCGTGGATCCTACCATTGCCTGATGCTGCACGTTTGTAAAAAACTCAAATGTTCCTAAACAGCTGGAACCTAAACTGTGATTCTGTATGCGTCAGGTCACCTGTCTGATGTGAAGACATAATGTTCGACTCGCTGTCAGATTCTCGTGTTGTGTTGAAAGGGATATGGCAGCGTTACCCGGTCTGACCTCGTAACAATGCCATTGAGCAACAGCTGGTGCCTGGGGTTGGACTCGCTGTTGGCATGTGTGATTTAAAGGCTGACAGAGCTGACGATTTAGATATTTTTAACCAAACAACCTGCTGAGTTCCCAGTGTCATCAGCTTGACCTTAGCTAGAAAAAAATTAACAGAAGACAAAAGAAAAGAGGGAAAATAAGAGAATGCTTCCTTCTCTGATGCTGATTGAACAACATCAAAGACCTTATTGGCTTAGTTTTATCTTAGTAACACCTCTGGGCACTTATTTCAGAGAGGTCCTTATCTAAATGAATGCCATGGCTGAAATTTCAATGGTCACATTAAGTCTGGATGTTTAGAATCACCAGTCAAATCTGACTAACTTGAATCTGACTTGAAAAGTTCTAAGAGCTTCAGTAATAGGCAACTTTATTTCTGTTATTTGTTCTTGAAGACGTATCTCCTCTCATCCAGGAGGCTTCTTTAGTTCTAACTGACTGGCAGAGAGTTCCTGGGTATATACTGTCATCTCCAACATCCTTGGCTAATGGCCATTTAACCACTAAAGACTCAAATGCCTCGAGGATGTAAATGGTTGTGAAACTGCCAGGTGACAACTCAAGATGTTGATGGTGGAGAAACGATCTGGGTAAGGATGTGAGGACTGAGTTATAGGCGCCTGACTAGTCGTAGCCCCCTCCTCTGTTTAGAGACGGCTGTTTGATTTTAACATAGATGGCCTCCGTCACTCCTTTTCAACCATCTGTCCTTTAGATGCAGGTGGACTGGACTCATAGTCCTTCTAAGTTTTTCATTGGCTCTCGAACTACTGACCTGTGATGAGCTGTTCCACAGGAAAACTCAACTAAAGTGAAGCTTAAAATCATATTTCATCAAAATCACTTTGTTCTATACATCTCATTTCAAAATATTTCAAATTTTAAATAAATAATTGTAAAATAAATATTCAAAGAAATTCAGACTTCTTTATTTGTATCTTTTTTTCTGATTAAAGACACTTTAAGTTGTGCTGCACAAAAGGCAATTTTCAGTTCTCTCTCTACTCGCTGTAGTTGTGCTGTTTCCATAGTGAAGACTTCACTTCAGAGAAATTTGACAGGAACAAAAACAAAAAGGCATAAAAACTGTTTGGTGTTTAGAGGGATAGAATCATGTGGGCCTCATAAGAGCTCAGTTTTGTCGCAGGAAAATTTTCTATTCAAGTTTAACATTCTGAAAAAAACATGTCAGTACAATGAGATTACACACTACAGTTATTTTTTAGTTGAAAGGATCAGACAGAGCTTTGTGGTATTTTTCTTTAATATTTTATTTAAAACATTCTGTTTTATAGAGCACACACACACACACACGCACACACACTTTGCATGGTCCTTTCTCTTGAAATCATTTTGCTTCATTTTTTAAGCATTCTTTAGTCACTGGACACTGTGGTGACACATGGTGTCCAGTGGTGATTTCTGAAACTAAAGCAGATATTTGCTGTTTTACTCATCTCACCTCATAGTCATACAGAATATTCATAGTAGATATGGTTTGGGAAGTGAACATAATCTAATTATTAGCCTTTCAGAATGTTTTCTTTTACAAGTAGGACAAAAAAAACAGGCAAACGCCTGATATCGATAATCAGTCACAACATTCTGACCACTGACAGGTGAAGTGAATAACATTGATCATATTGGTACTATGTGCTGTTCTGCTGGAAAACCTTGGATATTAACATCCGTGTTGATCAGTCTTAGACACTCAAATAAACATTGTCTCACAACAAACACACTCCCTCATGCAAATGGAAATCCCAAATGTCACTGGCCTACCCCTACAGGAAAATGCACCCCACCACATGGAAAAAACATCAACCAATCAGGAACATGTTGAGGAACATGACAATGGCCCAACATGTTAAATTGACCTCCAATCTTCCGACAGCCCATTCTGATCAAGCATCAACAGGATGCAGTGGAACAAGTTGGATTGACAGAGGCCCCACTGCACAAGCCAGAGCACCCAAAGGATCCACAGCCAACGTCCTGGTTCCAGACCCCATAGGACCCCCTGAGAGGTCCTCTTGTCCATGCCCAATGGTTCAGAGCATTTTTGACAAAAAAAAAGTGGACCAACACAAAATTAGGCAGGTGGTCATGTTATGCCTGATTGGTGTATGAGCACAGGCTGGAAGTGGGACATGCTGGGCAGGTTTGTTGTTCAGGAGCTAATCGACTGCTTTTTTAATTGCTTGTGTATGAAAGGTCTAATATCTTGTGCCTTTTTGCAAGAGAGCTGCTGCTCGTTCCCCATTGTTACAGTGGGTAAGATGAATGCACACTGTCGTTTATTTTGATTCATATAAAATAGCTCCGAATTCTCATGAGACCACCAAATGTGAATTAAATGCTCCCATATTCATATATTTGAGACCTGTTAGGGAGAATCACTTCTGCAGTAAGCAGCTCCAATGGAACCTTTTCAAAAATGTCACCTCACCAGCTTCCATTTGTAGGAGTATTTTTGCACTGTGTTATGTCTATCTTTATTTAAATGGAAGCTCTGGAAAAGTAATCCGATTTGTTCTTCATGTAGTCTCTGTTGCTGCTGAAGTTCTATCCCCCCTCTGTTCTCCTGTTTCATCTCTTCTTTATTCTTCATAGTTGTTTTCTCTCCCTCTGTTATCTCCATCCGCCATCCTATACACCTCTCTCCTCTTTCTACCTCTGCAGCCCTCACTGGTCCTCCCTCTTCGCTCTCTGTCTGTCCCATCCTTTTTTTGTACTCTCATCTCGTCCACACTCTGTTCATCAACGTAAAATCTATTCGTCCTCTTTCCTCCCTAGTTCGCATTTATCTCCTAATGCCTTGTCTTCCCACGCACTCACTCCCTCCTTTCCTCCCTCCCTCCTTCCATTTCTATTTCTGTTTCTTCTCAAACTGCCGCTGTCTCACCGGAACAAGCATTTAACTGATGACTGATGGGCTTTAGCTTTTTATACCTGCAGTTTGAGTGCTGACCTCGATAACTTTTAATGCAGTTCATCTCAGTTTCAAAATTTTTTGGAATAAATCCACCATTTTTTTGTGTTCCCCAGAAAAAAAAAAAGATTTGTTAGTTCATGCATGAACACAGATGTTACCTGTTATCTGAGTTGAAATTATAGATAGAAACCAAAAAAAGTCATTAGTAACTAAGTCACAACCAACAGTGACGTGACCAAAATCCTCAGACTATCCAGCTGAACTGCGTTGAAATGTAGATGATTATAATATAATAAAATATATAATAGAATTTTTCGCTACTTCTTTTTTGATTTATATCCTAACCATGTCCTCCTGCATAAAAGACGTTTCGGAGTTCTCTCTGCTTCTAGTCATGGTTGTGTTGTTTCCATAGAGGTGCAGGACTTTTTTATTGCAGTGAAAAAAGAGCCCAGAAACTGAAGTTGGGGTTTAGAGGGTGTGGATGTAAAGCTAATCTTAAAGCTAATCAGACTCTAACAAGATCAGACATGCTCATCACTGAGTGTTAATTTCTTCCTTCTTTAAGATTAAGTTGCTGGTTGCCCGGATAGCTCGCTGAGTTAAGGCGTTGCCACGTAGGCGCAGATCGCCAACAGCGGTCGTGAGTTCGAGTCTGGCTCACGACCCTTTGCTGCATGTCTCTCTTGTCTCTCTACCCCTTTTCACCCTGTGTCTTCCCGTCATGAAGAACTCCCCAAATAAAATAAAAAAATTAAGTTGCTGTTATAACTGCTATAAACTTTAAATCAAATCAAACCCAATGCTCTTTACTGCCATTCCATGTACACATACAACAGAATGTAATATCTCTCATGAAAGGAAAATGTTCCATTTACTCTGCTTAATCATGCACACACATCAAAAGTAGATGAATAAGTTAAACATGATCAAAGTGCTGTTAGTGCCAGCACAGCATCCTTGCTTTGGCTTGTGCTCTCTGACGCATCTGCTGTCTGCTGCCCAGTGTGATGATCACAAAGACCCTGCTGCCTGATGATCTCTGCTGGAATATGGTGGGTATGCTGAAAAGTACCCATGTTGAGTAGTTGTTGTATCATCCCAACGTGTATCTGGAACAGGTTTGAAGTTACCCAGGTGGAATTCCCAGAATACAGTCAAGCACAACCACAAAATACATCTTTGTTTAGGAGAGCTCTCAACCCCTGCATATACGCACGCCGCCTTCTCCCGAACATGCGATCTGGATATCTTAGCTGGACAGGGTTCCCCCCAGAAAACTTGCTAAGCCCGGTGGTAGAGAAGCCCACCGTGTTTTTGTAAAAATATTTAAAAAAAGTTAAAAGTTGACAGAAATTTTGAAATTATGACTGTTATGTGTTATTATAAGCCATTTATTAACAATACTTAAATGTAGAGTCTTATAAAAAGGCACAATCTTGAAATATGATTTTAACAAACACAAAAAGTAAAATAAATTAACATAAAAAAGTGTAAACATGGCCAAGGGGTAAAACCAGGGAACTCAGAGGCTGAACAGGTCTGCTGTGCTGTGCTACCTGTTCTGCTTTTGCTGCACATGGTTCAGGTTGGATCAGTGCATCAATCCATCTGGGTTTACCATCCTCGGTCTGGTAGAGCCATCCGCTAAATTCAGGGTCAGCTAACCATTTTGGATTAAATCCACTAGTTCGATGTTTACAATCGCGGCTTGCAGAAGGCTGCTCCAACGATGTGCTAACATCCGTGCTAACTCACACTGGCTCTGCCTCATCATCGAGCCACGACTCTGTCGGCTCACCAGGGATGAACTCCCCTTGGCCTGGGGGTGAACAAGCGGACTCATCATCTCCTCCAGTGCTCCTCCGACTTCGAAAAACGAAAGTGTCCAACGTTTTTTGACCCTTTCTCAGTGACATGTCACATAAAAGTTGTTAGCGTGTAGACAGGTAGAGGTTTTGGGTGTTCAGATGATGGAAAATACACCGGGGGTTATAAAGCACTGGGGGAAACCCTGCTAGATAATGACATCCAGTCCATGGAACTTTGCATTTACACCCAGTATTAACCAAATGCTGGCCTTGTGATTTTGTGTCAGCATGCAGTTTAGTTAGTGGATATGTCAAGAAACATACAAACAAAAATAGCAGTCAGGATTTTATCTATCTGACTTACTAACACTTATTTCAGCTGCAGTATGTATTTTTAAAACAGTCTTACATCAGAGTTGTGAGTGCTATAAATCACCCACAAATTTTCAACACATTTGTAGCCTGGCTTTATTTGCTGGCGTGCATTTGTTACCATTGTTGCTCGGACTGCTTTCTTCCTGCACGACTCTCTTTTTTTTTCATGTGAACAAGACGAACAAAACAAGGAGCCACTTGCTGGGAAAAAAAAAAAAAAACAGATCCACAGCACTGCTAGAAGTCTCAAACTCCACAGGGAGCCTGTTAACCAGCAGGGAGAGGCAGAGTAAGGTGACCTTTAAAGTTGCACAGTGGATTCTAGTTTTTCTCTCGAGAATGTGATTGCATTTACACCTGGCTGAGAGCCAGTCATAACACAAACCTGCTCCATCTCTCATCGCTCTGTCGGGCTTCTATAATCTGACCTCTTTGCTCGTGGACATTGAAAGGTTTTTCATTAAACTGGCCTTGGCGTTGCTTCCAGGTATCCTCGACTGCACCCTAATGAAAAGAGACATCATGAGTATGAAAAGGCTTCCACACAAACCTGACCTTAATGACATCAGCCAATAAATGCTTGTCAGGGAGGGTCTGTTTTGATTTTTATGTAAGATGTGAACGTGTGTCTGAACATAGGCTTCTTTGTCTCTGTATAGGCTTTCACGGTTGTAAAACAGCGTTCCTGCAGTAGCGATGCAGCCAGGAGGAAACCATTTATCCGTGGAGCATTCTGAGTACAATAATCCCTCATCTATCGCAGGGGTTAGGTTTCAGAACCCTCCCAGCGATTATATATATTTTAAGGCTTTGTAAACCCTCCCCACTCTGTTATTAACCTTCCCCACACTCTTATAAATACTTCTTGTGGTCTTAAACACTTTCCACACTCTTAAACCTTCCATCAAGAGGAGCTTCTACGGCCGTGTCCGATAATGGAACTAGTGACTCTGCAATCCACTTGAAACGGCTACTTCGGAAAAACTCTGCCATATTTTAAACACACCGAAATGGAGGGCGTTCGGCTGCCTACCGGGAAACTGATGGTGATGTTACGGTAATCCTACAGACTGTCACCGGTTCTTGCTGGCTTCCATCACCGCCAATCAATCAGCGACCGACTAGTTCAAGCAGAAGCGGCTGTACCTGCGTTTTCCATATGTGCGTCTACTCGTCTGTTGTATGCTACGTATTTTATATACAATGTAAAAATCTGCGATACAGCGAGAACCACGATATGACCAGAGACTACTGTACTTTCCCCAGCAGTCACTGTATATTTACAGCTCTTGTTAGTTTCCTTTTCAGCTTTGGCCACAAAGAACTTCTGTATTTGTCACTGGAGGTAAACTGTAAGTCTTGATTTATGTATGACGAGCTCAGAGCCGATCTGCTTGTTGCTCAGCTGTAATATTTTCTTCAGTTAAGCTAAACTGAACCTGAACAACACATTTCCAACTCATTTTCTGCATGTAAGCCATTTCCGCCACTCATTTCACGCCTCTTTCTCCTGCCCTTCCATTTTCTGCGTGTTTTCATTTTAAAAATCCCTTTCGCTTTGGGAAACGGCAACAACGACCTCAGCAGCAACCTACCCACATGTTGAAAATGGTTTTAAAGAAGATCTGGATCATGCAACAAGGCAGCTCTGCTCGTTTTGAATGTCAGCTCATTATGGCTGCATCCGGGGCTTAGCTCCACCGAAGATGATTGTGACTGATAAATAAATAAACTATTTGATTCATTTTCTTGTCAGTAGAACAGAATGATAGCGGTGGAGCCAGACCATACTCCTGACACAATGCTGTGAAAACAAATCTGGCAATGCAAGACTATTTCTTTTTATAATGGGTAAAACAAGAAAAGTTTGAACTATACACACAACAGTGCTACCAGAACAGAAGAGGAGATGTAGTTCCTGCTCTGGAACACTGTTAATGATGTGTCTGTCGTTAACCGGCAACGGTTAATGCAGTCACAGAGATGGAGTAGGCTACGGCAACCAAGAGTATGGTGGAAAATGCTAGTGGCATTGAGACATGCATCCTCACAGGCTGATGTATGTTGCAGCATCAAGATTTGACACCATAATACTTCCCCAAAAGCAGCAGTTTCAACACATTTTCTCACTGAATCTATAAAATAATCCACCCTGACAATCTCTCTTTGTGACCAGTGTTCGCTTCATCAGGCATCAGTCAATGGGATGTTGCTGGTGTGACTTTAAAGTTAACCGTCTGTGGAAACTTCTGATTGAGAACCATCACATTAACATAAATTCAGTCTGTTTAATGTTATGTTTTTACCTCAAATGGAAAGGACTTTGGGTGAAGGTATACCGTCTTTAATGTCCTATATAAACAATGGTGACTGAACTTACATAAACTGCAAATGTATGAATGATTTGGCATTAAAGAAATTATTTTAAAGCTGAAAATGGGATGCAAAGCAGACACATAGAAACTTTGTTATACGTGCACTCATAAAAATCAGGCAATAAAACCTCCAGGAACCACAGGAATCATTAAAGTTAACGTGCATTAAATTTTTTACTGCGAATGTCTTTTTAGGGCCGAGAACTGCAGCTGGATGCTCCCTGATAATGACTTTAATTGGTCTTTCACTGACAGACCAGTAAGAGCCCAGCGCTCACCATCATATTTTGGGCTCACATTGGCAGGCACATTAGAGCACGAGTCTCCAGATAGGAAAAATGCAAATAAAAAGGAGAAAAACTGTGTATTTTCAAAGCGGGGAGCATTCACCGTGCTTTTAGCATCATGCATGAACCCCGTTGCTGCTTCTCATGCTATAGAAACTCACACCTTTCACATGCTTGACATGGTGTAATCACACTTCAACGCACATAAATGCATATTTTACTCTTTATAGCAGCAGATCACAGCATTTTTCTCTCATTCTCTTATCCACACACTTAACTGTCATCACTCTTTTGCATTGTTGCTACTGGTGACTCATCTCTGAGCGCTCACTGCTGTTTTTTAAAAATCTCTAATCAGCATTCCATTGTTTTCGCATGGTCCTTTTTTTTCCTGTTGAAAACAAAACTTTTGATATCCCTTTACTTTTTACAAGATGTACATGCGTTGATGTCATTCATCTTCTGTGAGAAAGTAAACCGCCTCCTCAGACATTCTCACTGGAAACTCATGATGATCTGATGATGTTTTCTCAACATAATTTGTAAAATGAAGTAAAAAAAGTGCTTGTTAATATTCTGTCCTGCTTTCTGTATTCTGAGCGATTTGTGTCAGGAGTGAGCACCGTGTTTTTATTGCTTCTTATTTGGAATATTTTACAGCATTTGACATATTAGTAAAAAAAAAAAAAAAAAAAAAAAAAAAAATCTTGAACTGCTGTCTTTCTTCACAGTGAATACTAGATGAAAGGATAAATTCTCACCTCTTTGGAACCCAGAGCGAAGCTAAACCCACCTGATCCAGGTTTTCATGAGTCATTTCAGCAAACTGCAAACGTGAGGTTATTGATTTTACAAATGTGAGGCAAAGACAGTGGCTCAGAATGAATATTATTGGACAGCCGTGATGGGATTCAAACCCTGGTCTCTAAAAGTCAAACGCTCTACACAGCTGTCCACCACATTCTAAGGTGCTGCATAACATTCCTGTGTCTGTTATCACTGATTGCGACTTCTCAAGTATAAAATTGTCCAGCTGGGGGTTTATCAACATGGTGAATCCTATTTAAGGTCTGCAACTTGGCCTGCACCTAAAATAAGACACTATAATTCGGTCCTTAGCTTTGAGACTGCTGTCAATGGGTGTTTCTGGACCCAAAAGCAGGGCATGCACACAAAATGGGTTGGCAATGATTAAAAACGGTTTATTGTAGATACTCAAGGTTGCTGGAGTGAGGATGGAATGGATTGCTGGAGAGTGAGCAGGCAGAAGGCGGCGGTAGCAGACGGCAGAGCAGGTGGATGATTATTGTAGACTGGTAGTTTGGAGGAGGTGAGCTGATGGATGGGAAGGTTAGCGTGGTGTGGTTGGCATATTCCCGCGAGACATTGTGACATATGTGACGTAACTGCACCGATAATTGTGGGTCAGAAGGGCCAGAAATACATTCTGGCTTGTAAATTGCAAAAACCAACTAGATGTAGTGGTACTTTTGGCAAAAGGTATCTGACAATCTGTTTATACCAAATAATTTTCTAGCATATTATATAGTAGCTGTTTTAGATCACTGACAATGGAGATTTTGGAAAACCTTGAGGATGGAGAGAAGAAACTTTCTTTACGGTGTTGATGTGTTGACTGGGAGTTTTTGGTGTGTGACCTCAGAGTGTTTACATTAGACAGTGATGTAAAATGTCAGATACTAACCTTGCTAACTGGACTTTTCACATGTTTACACATAAATATAGTCACTCTTTGACTATATTAAGGAACAGCAGCACTTTCTCCACAAAAGTATGGTTTTGTACAACTAAACCTTGTTGTCATTTACGTTTTGAAATAAACATTATTTCCTTTTGAAGCTAACATACTTTCTCATGTGTCACCAAGGACATCAGGGCTAACTTCCTAGGGCTGGTATTCTTAGACTTAAGTTTTGTTTTCATGACAATATCCCTCTTTTATTGACACTTTCACAAATGTAGTTATTTGTTAGAAAGCTTGGTTAAATTTAAGCACCTAAACTACTTGGCTATCTTAATGAAAATCCTTGATGATCTTTTCTCAAAATGTTTGAAGCTTTTCCATTTTCGATTTTCTGGGTTACCAGAATGCCAACATATGGCTGGTCGCCTGAAAAGGAGTGACAGCAAAGTCTTGATGTTGATTAGAAACATATTTGTGATGTCTTGCAAAAACATAATCTGGCAGAAAAAGCCAAAAAAAAAAATTCAAATTTGCCGTGAAGAAATGCATTTTTGTGGACCTCAGTGCACCGTTGTTGCTAACCTAGTGGAAACAACATTGGCTTTTCAAACTTCAGGGTAGGGTTCTATTACCATCTGTTGTTTTGGCAAACTCTTGATAGGGAGTTAGTTGCTTTTTTGTGCCCTCATATCAATGGACATCTGTTTTAAGATCAAAGGAGGGAAAACCCTGTGTTAAAATATTCGTAGGTACATGTGGACTAGACAAAAACATGAGCCACTGACTAGCAAGCAGGCAGAAGAATCTGGCAGGAAGTGATCTGAGGCGAGGTACATATACTGCAGGTGATGAGCTGATGAACCACAGGTGTTCATGCTGGGTGGAGCAGAAATGGCAGGGAGACAGACTGGAGACCGCAAGGAAAAGATTTAGTACGTCTGGGCACATAGAATGTTGAATGCATTGTTCCAGAAATACCAGGATGTATTTACTACATTTGGTTGCATTTTGCAGTCTGTAAGGCTTTGTGCTTTACTGGCATTTTGACCCACAATCCTCTGCACAGGTCATGGTGCCTCTGAGAGTATAAACAAGTTTGAGATTGGATTACAACTCCTTCCACACAACAGACTGTGACAAGAATTTAAGGAATATGGTCAAACTTTAAGGCACAATATTAGGACAAAGTAATCTGCATGTAATAATATGTGAAATGAGGTGAAATGCCAGCAAATTCTGAACACAAGGGAATGCAGAATAAGATTGGGGGGTTGAAGGGTGAAAGATATTGACATCTAGCAGACATGAAACCTGACCAATAACGCTGCACTTTGTGAACGTTGGAGGACTCAACACTTTCTGGAAGTGAAGCAATAATAAATTGTTGAAGAACTCTTTTATAGGTAACAAGGATTGAAGTGAATCTGTATCTTTATCTGTGTACCATAAATATATACATTGAAGAAAAAAAAAAGTAACAACAGAAAATCATCCAAGTACAGACACTGGCCATAAATAGGAAATCAATATCAAATCAAACCAGTCACTAGGAAGGTCACTGCTATACATGGAGCTACCGTGAAACCAGTAAACCTAAAAGCTGCAAACAAATTGGGCTGGTAAATGGCACCACGGCACAGGTTTGGACACATTTGAACTCAGGACAATGCGGTTTCACGGGCTTAGCCATCTGTTCCTGTAATTCATGTGCTGAATGGGGACTGCACCTGCAGGAGGCCGATAAAATGTTTGACAGCTTATCAAACAAGTTCCCCAAAAAATGAGATAAAAGGCAATGAGGAAACAAAGTGGGCTGGCTACACACCGTCTGCCCATTTGATGACAAGCAACATTTATTCAGTCTATTTTGCTTTTATGTTCGCTTTCAGGCAGTGGAAATGGCTTTATTTGTCAGCGTGTAAAAAAAATCAAACACTAAAAGAGGTCTTTTGGCCCTTAAGAAGCAGCAATTTTGCCTTCCACATGTGTGTGACAGCTGATGCAGGTGGTGCACAGCTTCCGTGTAGGTAGTTCATGTTGTTTCTTCTTGAACCATCCAAATGAACATCTTGTCCCCGGACATATAAATCAGCAGAACAAAGGATGAGCCGTTTGTGCTTTTTCAGATGTGAAAAACCTTTTAAACTGTTATTCCTGCACATTCACTCGGAGCTGAATGCTCACAGAATGACTTAACCTGAGGTTGCTGGTGATGTTGCCACATTGTCGCTGATCACATATTTGACAGTCTGAGTTGTCTCACGCATGCAAGATAAAATGAGCAACACTCCTAAAGGGAAAACCCTCGGAGTCTGTTTGACAAGCAGCGAGCGAAGGCTGTGATCTCCGTGGACTCGTGTGAATGTTTTTGAAGTTTACTTGTCAGAGTTAACTGTCACTTGTTGATGTCAGACAACACATACTGCCAGTAACCACCTGCATGCAAGCTTTTAATGGAGAGATTAATGGTAGAGAAAGTTAACAGAGTATTTAAATCAGGAATTAATACAATTATTGTGACATAAATACCAAAAAATGACCATATTCCCTAAATAATGCCATCAACTTTGCTTCAGATTGTCAATAACCATCTCTTTGGCTCATCTGGAAGATATAGATAGATATTAATGCTCTTGGTAGATGGTATTATTAAATATGATGAAGTCACATGACGTCATATGTGATCCATTTTGATGCTACAGCTCAGGGTTTTTTTAAATTCTATTTTAAGTAGAACTTTTACACCAATCAGCCACAACATTCTGACCGCTGACAGGTGAAGTGAATAACATTGATCATATTGCTACTATGTGCTGTTCTGCTGGAAAACCTTGGATTTTGGCATCCATGTTGATGAGACACCCAAGTAAACATTGTCCCACAACAAACACACTCCCTCATGCAAATGGAAATCACAAATGTCACTGGCCTACCCCCGCAGGAAAATGCACCCCACCACATGGAAAAACATCAATCAGGAACATGTTGAGGAACATGACAATGGCCAAACATGTTGATTTGACCTCCAAACTTCCTACTCCCCATTCTGATCAAGCATCAACAGGATGCAGTGGAACAAGTTTGACTGACAGAGGCCCCACTGAGTACCCAAAGGATCAAGTACCAACATCCTGGTTCCAGACCCAACAGGACACCCTGAGAGGTCCTCTTGTCCATGCCCAATGGTTCAGAGCACTTTTGAGCACATAAGGGGGACCAACACAATATTAGGCAGGTGGTCATGATGTTATACCTGATTGGTGACTACTTATACTTACTGTGTGATAAGTACACAGTGTTTACAAAAAGCATTCTCAAGCTTTCTGTTTTCCAACATCAAATCACAGAGAATTCCACTTGGCTTTTTGACATTGATCAACAGAATAAACATCCTTCAATGCGTCTACAAAGTGATCCGAAGTAATTACAAGTATAAAAAATGTAAAATGTATGTTTGCATATCATAAATATTCATCTCCTTTGATGAGACGCATCTCATTTTCAGGATGTCAGTAGATAAAAGGGACTTCAATTGATTGTGGTGTAAATACAGAGCCTGGTCTCACCCCAAGCTTGTCACATTCAGCCGCTTTGTCAGGGTTCCTTGGCGTCACATTTGAACAGGATTTCATTGTCATTTTTCAATGTACAGGGTAGTTCAATAGACCTATAAATATACCTGATTATCAGAGGGAGATGCAATGAGACTGCAGCCAGATTATCTCAGCTGGTGTCGTCACTATGGCTCCTTTTCAGATCATGAAAATTTTTTGCAATGTAACATGCAATTTATGTTATAAATAGGGTGTATTTTAACCCAAATCGTGATCATTTTACCACTTAACCAGGGCTTATGGGGACTAAATTCAGCCAGATAATGATTGGAAAATAAAATTGAAGTTACAAAGTACAGCAAAACATAAATGAACCACAAATTTCAGTGTCCCAACTCCTTATATCTCATGTTTAAACTGGAAAAACTCAGTATCAGCAATGAATACTGGCATGGTCGGCACTGGTGGTAGAGACACCTTGTGTTTATTTCTGAGAGTCCAGAGAATTTGACAAGAAGCCAGTTTTTAATGCCCTGGCAACGAGAACAGTTTGAACGTCACCAGCATCTGAAATGTCCAAATTTTGGTGCGTCAGTTTCAGACAAAGGAAAACTCCTTGTATCTGTGAGAAAAGGCATACTGTGAAGGTAAACCCTGTTCAGTCAAGAAGAAATTTGCAACTTGGGGAGAGATGACGAGAGAAAACACACAGGAACAGCTTGATGATAGCTATACTATTTTCCTGAAGTGGCAACATTGGCTCATCTCATCGCTCTATTTTGAGTCTCCTCATCTACTCTTTCCTCCTACATGCGACCCAGAAATCAATCACGGTATACCATCTTGAAGGTTGTCGCAATATCTGAAATGCATCTCGAGGAGAGAAGAGGCTTGCCAGAGGAGCTATGAACGGAAATGCTCCAGAGGTGTTTCCTCTGTATACAAGGGTTGACGAAAAGTAGCAACTGCCAAGAGCCAGGCTTTCATGTGATGCCGCACGATCAACAGTGGGGTCTTTTGAATAGTTTTTATGTAATATGTCAAGCTTCATCTGCAATGTGCACTGAATTTCATGCACAGTGTCAGACAGGGATCTGTTCATTTGAATCTCATTTTCGGTGAAGAGCAACAATTGTGTTGTTGTGTAATCGCTGCACTGTGACTGAGTGCACAACACATTGGAGAACTCATACATAATTGTGCAGCATCTTAGGTCATTTTGTGACAAATGTTCTCTCTCAGACGCCTCAGGGTGCTACAGGAGAACTCTGTCTTGAAAGTGTGGGGGATTCATTCACTGTGCAGAACTGAGCGAATGCTGATGAAGCATACTGTTGGTGCTTCTGACCTCATGCACGTTGTCCAGTTTTGGAAACTGCCGGCCTTCCACTGTGAAAACTGCTATGTCTTCTCTTAATAGTAGCTGCAGACCCACCTCTCACCACCAGTGATGAGCCTCCACGAGAAGGTTGGATCATCCAGATACGTGCTGCTGTGTTTTGAGCCCCATGAAGGAATTGCAAATGTGTACCTACCAGTGATCACAGAAACATGTGTCAAATAGACTTCCGCACATTGTTTAACTTGCAAAATATATATTTATCAGCCATGTTTTGATGCTAGACTGCCATAAGACAAATGGCTCGGTGCAAAAAGAAGCTATCTTAAATGGGGAGTGGCCACAGCTCCACCATCATGAACATACTCCATTACAGTATGACTAATAAATATATGTTAGCATGTTAAACAATGTGCAGGAGTCTGTTTGAAACCTTTGGATACACTCATCCCTTTCCTATTCACCTGTCTAATGAAATAGATGCACAAAGAAGTCCTTTGTTATAAATCACAAAACCTGCTGCTGATAGCGTGGTGTCACGGACCATCCCGATTCATGACAGTTACCGGTTGCACATGCTGCACATGCACACTGAGTACATGCACCTTAGACAGTCCTGGAACTCTTTGATCAACCCTTCCATAAGTGAATATGTCTTTGGTGCTGTAACTTTTCCAAATCTCCATACTGTCTCTGAAGCTTTTCCTCTGGAATGCCAGGTCTGTGTTTGTGAAACTTCCAGTCAGAGTTACAGACATTCCCCTCTTTTCCCCAGGATAGTAGTTTCTTCTGGAATTTTACTGGAAGAAAACCTTCTGGCAGTTGAGGTTTTGTTGATGCAGTTGTTTTTTAGATTTCAGTCAGATCTTTTGACATGTTTTTTGTGTAAAATATAAAACCCAACCAAGTAAATATGAGTTAAATAAATTAAAGAAACAGTCAAGCAACTGTTTGGTTAGTAATTAAATCAAGGGACCAACAGTCTGTGAGGAATTCGGCGACATTTCCGTCCAGCATAAAACTGTTTTTTCTGCTTCACAGCTCAGCTTAACATCAGTGTTGGTTCCTAAGACAATATCCTCATTACAACCCGTGGCCTGTAGAAAAGGATCTTTCGATATCTTGGATACATCCAGGAAAAGAAGGCTGTATGTTTTTGTCCAGTGGCAGTTTTGATCATCCAGTTACCTCCTCTATCAGCTCCAAAAGTAAAAAAAAAAAAAAAAAAAAATTTCTGGCTTTTTGCCTTGATTATATAGATTATATAGGAGCAACAGAGACAGTCAGGAAATGTGGGCAAACAGAGCAGGGGAATGACATGCAGCACAGGTCCGATCGACAAGTGACTGAGACGGGGTTACTGGGTGACCCCGGCTGTTACAGTTCTAACTGCTGTGGTTATCTTCTATAGAGCCACCAGAAAGCTGCTGCTTTAGCTCCGAACCGCACAGACTCTTCTGCAGAGCAGCCTGTTGAGGAGGATGGAACTTCACTGGAGCCTATTAGGGCTGTTGCCAGGGAGACGGATGTTTGCGTGTGTGTGTCCACAGTGACGGGCTGACATAATGAGCCATTGCAGTGACCACAAAAAGTGTCTGCCTGTGAGTTAAAACATTTATAGGGGTGAAAGGCATGAGTGGCCCTGCTACCTGTGTCTGTCTGCGTGTGTGTTTGTGAGTGTGTGTGTGTGTGTGTGTGTGTGTGTGTGTCCAGCTTGACCTTTTGTCTTCAGTGTCTCATTTGTTAAATTATTTACACTCATTAAAGCCAAGTCTTTTCCCATTGATCCATCCCTCCTCTGCTTCCTTGCTGTTGCTCGGTGCATTTTGCCTAACTTGATTCTTAATTTTGTTTTAAAGGGACAAACATGTCGCACTGTAAAAAAAAAAAAAAAAGTTATTTTTCAGATTTTGTCCCTTTTTTTTACAAACATGAAAATGTCAAAAACATTGTGATTTTTTCTGTTTCAATCACATTTGCAAATGTATCGTATTTATATCTATTAAATGGATGAAAATGTTAAATAACAACATATTTCTAAAATTAGAAACAAGTGACTATTAACAGAAAGAGAAGCATTGGTTCCATGTTAGATTTGTTATCTATCTATCTATCCATCTATAAATCCATCCATCCATCCATCCATCCATCCATAATATTCATGATTCTAGTATTTTAATAATAGAAAATGACTATTTTAAAGAGCTGACTCATTTTTTTATTTATTAGTTTTATTAGTACTGTCTACTACACATTACATTACCTCCATACATCTGTCAGTGAAGAGTATAAGACAGGTTTCTAGGCTGTCTTCGTCTAATTTCTTCCTCTTCCTTTCCTTCTATCACCACCCTTTGGACACATGTCCAGCTTTATCTCTTGTTCTCATTCTCACCTCTGTGCTCTCCTGCTCCCCTGATCTCCTCAGTGTCAGCCTCATTCTCTCTATGACTGCCACAAAGCAACAGTAAAAACAGCCAAGAAAAAAATGTACATTGTTTAATTAGGTTTCTGTTTTTATTGTTTACTGCCAACACTGAGTAGTATTGGGGCTAGGTAGAAGAATTAGTGAAATGTATTTTATAACTGACTCTGCTTATTAGTCACTTAATGCTTTTGCATAGTGTCACAGAGTAAACTGGCTCACTTGGAAAAACAATGTACTGCACCCAGCCTTTGTTAAAGTGGCTATCATAGATTTTTTTTTTACCAATAATAATAATATATCAAGCCACAATGCGAAAACAAGATGTTCAGCTGTTCAACTTCACTCTCATAATGTTGTTCTGCAGTTACAGCAGGCAGCTACATCCTCACTGTACACAATCGACTCAATAACAAACAGCAGACAGCTTCAGGTAGATTTGCTGGCTATATTTCCCTCAGGAGTCGATGGAGACCAAAGTACAGCAGGCGAGTCTTGGAGTTGAAACTCCAAATGAGTGATACTGTTCTGCTCTATGACTGCTGTAAGTTAATAATCTCAACTGACTGCTAACAAACTCCCCATAATTTAAAATGCACTGGTGGTGAACCAGCAACAAAAAAACATGTTTACAAATGAGAAGTCTGAAAAACTGTTAACCACAAACCCTGAACTGCAAACAAGGTCAGGTATTTTCTTTTGGTAAAAAAAAAGAAATGATCTTTAACACCAGAGTTACTGGGGATCTTTTTAAAACTAAGATCTTATGTGGAAACAAAAGCCTCAGCAGTGCTATTGCTTTTTTAACAATTACCAGGAAATAAAATTTGTGGATTAAATTTGCTGTCTGTCTTCATTTTTTCATACAGTCACGACATATTTGCTGTATATTAACATCATGACCCTTTAAAACCATCATCAACACTACAGGTAACTACATTTTAATTTTTTTTTTCTGTCTCATCGTCACCCCAGCACTGACTCCCATCTGACTGGGTGCAGCTACTTCGCCGGCTGAGTCACCACGTAAGCCTCAGTTCAGCCCCATTAGTGCTGCTGTTGCCTCACTCCTTTCATCCCCTCCAGACTACTGCGAGTCTCTCTCTCTGATTCATCTCCGTCCCTCCTACTTCACTCTTTGCACCATCCTGTTGACATGAAGGAATACGAAGAGTAGATGACGTGAAAGAGCGGTGACACTGAGTGGCCAAAAGGGAATGCCAAACCAAAGTTTCTTCTATTCGTCATTTCCGTGTCAAGAGCAGGCACTCTTGTCCTTTTCCTGATTACTCTCTTTTCCCAATTTGTGTCAGTCACACACAACCGACATGACCCTTGATGGCCTTGACAGGGCAAAGACAAGATATAAAAAGACATATAATAAATGAATAACATTTGTGTACAACGTTGCCTTGATAGCCTGTGTGTGTGGCTGAGGACTATTTTGTGCTTGACATGTTAGTACGTCCTCTGCAGAGACACTAATTGCTGCCATGACAAAAAAAAAACTGTCCACATGAGTGAAAACACCTGCACACAGCTTTCACTTCATGACTAGCTCCAGTCACGCTATATATATATATATATATACATATGTATATTAAATGTGAATGTGTCCAAGACCAAAGAGATGATTGTAGATTTTAGGAAGAACCCTACGGTCTTCTCTCCTGTCGTCATTAATGACCAGGCTGTTGACGTGGTTCAGCAGTATAAATATCTTGGAACGGTGCTGGACCACAGGCTAACATTCGAGTCTCAGGTGGATGCTGTATGTAAAAGAGCTCATCAGAGGATATATTTTTACCGTCAGCTTTGCAATTTCAAAGTGGATAACGCTTTTATGAAAATGTTTTATTCTTGTTTTGTTGAGTCTGTGCTGAGCTTTTCTTTTATCGGCTGGTATGGCCTGCTTGCCCTTAAAAACAGGAAGAGGTTGGAGTTCATCACTAAAGTGTGCAGCAAAATTGCTGGCACCACACTCAACGACCTGACTGTGTTGTACCAGAGGCGGACTCTGAAGAAGGCCCAGTCAGTCCTTGATGATCCCAGTCATCCCCTGTATGATGAGTTCAGGTTGCCTCCATCAGGTGTAGGACCAATGGGATGAGGAATCCTTTGGTTCCAGCAGCCATTGTTCTGCTGAATGATTCTCTGTAATGTTGGTGCTGGTGTCTTTAATGGACCATTTATTGTGTTTATTGTTGAAAGGTAGCACACTGTGATAGAACAAATTACCACCACAAAACACAAATGTTGGATGTGGAAGTTTTTTACAGATTCGGCCTGTTTTTTTTGTTTTCTTTATTTTTTCAAAGCCAACATGGACATTGTTTTTTTTTTCCTGTATTATCTGTAAATTAACAAAACAGGGTAAATATTTAAAGCAACTGTTTATCTATTTACCATTTCTCAAGCCTTGACATGCAGAATTTATCTTTCAATTGTGGTAAGTATCTGTGAAATGATGCTGTTTTAGCCACACTTTGTAAAATAACAAATTATCATTTAGTTTAAAAAGATTTTTATTTTTTTAAGAAATACAGATTTTTGATGTGGACATTTGAAAGCCTAACATGTAAAAAAAAAAAAAAAAAAAATATATATATATATATATATATATATATATATTAAATCTGTGATTTCGCTAGTTATCATGTGTAATTCAGGAAAACTGGGAGAATCTGTAAAATCACCGGAAACAACAATTACAGTTCGAACCTGTTAAAAACGCTTATTTTTCATGGTGCAGGATGACAGTTTCTGAAGATATGTCTCATTTAACAAACAAGTCTATGTAAAACACTTCAATACAATACAACACTGTCACTAACTGTATCAAGTTTTACAAATATAGTTCCAGTACTGAGGTTGAATTTACCAGAATTAAAAGGAAACGCTGATGAAATTTAGCTTAAGATGGATTTCACTTCTTTTTATGTAAAAAAACAACAACAACAACAACAAAAAAACACAAAACAAAACTGTTACTTTTAACAAAAAGGAAATGTTTTGGTTATTCACAGTTACAATTTTTAAAAGTTATTTTACATTAAACATGTAAACTCAGAGGCTGTGTTTATACTTGTACTGATAATTTTGTGTATCGCAAAAACACAGAATAAAATCTAAAATAAAGGGAAGAATTCTGGGAAATTCTGGGAAGGTTTAAAGTTTAACATCATGTTTATTAACATTTTTTTAATTAGAGGCATAAACACATTGGATTTGCTAAAAAAACAAAAAACAAAAAAAAAAAAACAGAACGGTGCTGCAGTGTTTACGACTCCTCATTCCATTCACATTGACAGGTATCTGCTGTTACCAGGCAACCCCTAACAAGCTGTCACTCTGTTGTGCGTCTGATTTCGTTGTTGTATTTTTAGCCACATGAAGGCTAACTTGGTTAGTTAAGCATTTTGCTCCAGGCAGAAGTATCTCAAGGAGAAGAAGAAGAAGAAAAGAAAATAGAATGAGTTGCCATGAATTTTGATGCATCTTCCACTATCAGCAGCTCAAAGTTTTGGGAAATGATTGTATCTTTGAGTTGTATCTAATCTACCATTCATTCAGCTATTTAGACACACTCATGTCATGACAGAGAGCTGAAATATAAAGTGCTGCTCTCACTCTTCTTTCTGTCACTTTGGAGTTAAATGTCTTTCTTAAGGACACTCTGACATGTGAAAGAAATGAGCTGGACCCTGCCTCTACAAAATTGCATCCTTATACAATAAACTGCATTCTCAGTTACGTTTTGAGGGGAACACAGTTTTGTTCGGGAACAAGTTGTAAGGAGGTAGCAGAGAAGGACAGAGACATACGTCAGCATCATTTAAAAGTCTGACTAGGATAAAGACAGACATCTTTGCCTGTAAAACACTTGGAACAACCTCTGTGTATGATAATGTCCAGAACCAGGACGTTGGCACTGGATCCTTTGGGTACTCTGGCTTGTGCAGTGGGGCCTCTGTCAATCAGACTTGTTCCACTGCATCCTGTTGATACTTGATCAGAATGGGGTGTAGGAAGTTTGGAGGTCAAATCAACATGTTGGGCCATTGTCATGTTCCTCAACATGTTCCTGATTGTTTGATGTTTTTTTCCATGTGGTGGGGTGCATTTTCCTGCAGGGGTAGACCAGTGACATTCGTGATTTCCATTTGCATGAGGGAGTGTGTTTGTTGTGGGACAATTTTTATTTTGGTGTCTAAGTCTCATCAACACAGATGTTAAAATCCAAGGTTTTCCATCAGAACACCACATAGTACCAATATGATCAATGTTATTCACTTCAACTGTCAGTGGTCATAATGTTATGACCGATCCGTCTAAATACACTTGCTTGCTTTCATCCAGGCGACTGAGGCTCAGATCCTTAGTGGGATCTTAATTCTTTGACTGCGTTACTTTTTGTTTTCACTTGCTCTTTGTTTAGGTTTAGGCACCAAAACTATGGAATAGCACCTTTTCACAAGTCGTTCGAAGCACCTCTATCATTTTCTAGGTTAAAAAGACAATTAGTCTTGAACCATCTTATATATGATTGGTTAGCAGAAAAGAATTGACAGTGAGGTAATTAGATAAACGTCAGAAATATGTTGATTTGAAATGTGTTTGACATTCATTACTAACAGATGCAGTCCGGCAGAAAACAGGTTTCCCTCACAGCCCATTTGTGAATGCAGTTTAGTTCTATTGGAACATATTTTTGTGGAGACATGGTTGCTTGTTAGAGTTGGATAACTTTTTTTTTTCTAGATTCAGTCACATTTTTAGTTTTGTTTCAACAAATATTGGGTGGTTTGGTCATGATACGCTGTGATAACTTTGGTGATCCTCTACTTTATCTTTATTTTTCTTCTTACACCATCATCACCACCTGACTGGCTTCATGACAACAGCTTGTGACTCCACCCCACAAAGTGTTTCTCTAACACAAAGCTGAAATGATTACAGCCAGTAGCCACAAAATTAACCGGCAGTTTCGATAAATGATCTAGGAGACTACGAGCACAGAGGATATCATTAAAAGAAAGCACTGGAATGGGAACTCACAGTCGGGAAAACACTTCTCCGCTGAGCGTCTCACTTTCACTAATTTATTCCCTCTGCTATATTTAATGGCCTTTCTTTGCCAGCCCAGCTTGTTTTTCTGGAGCATGAAATTGACCTGTCAATTTTTATATGCTACTCTATGTGTTGACAGTATATATGGCACCATTATTTAAAGAAATATTCCTGCATGCATATGTGCTATTGCTGTTTAAATGAATCCCTGTAGTCCTGAAGGTAGCCAAGTCCTCTGAAGCTGGTCTCAGCTTGGATTCTCACTATCTATTGATAACAGAATGTAAAATAGAGCAAAGAGACAGAACCATAAAATCAAGCAAAAGTGTAGAATCTTCTGCTAGTGGAATTGCTTCAGAGGCATTAAACATTCATTGCTAAAATAAACGAGAGGCACCTGGCTGCAGACCTCCACTGTGAGGTCGCTTCCGCCGCAGACCTCCACTGTGAGGACAGGAAATGCACGGATGCATTACAAAATAAAATCGCGCAGTATTGCTAATGCATTAGCAATACAACGTAAAATCAACTAGACCATTGTCTACAGTATATATCGTTTTAATTTATATATTAAACTTGATAATGAGCCCCTTTGTGAGTTTTATTCCTGCTAACAGAATAATCCTTAAATGTTATTTTTAATGCACAGTTACAGTCATAAGAATAGAACAAAGACGTGCTACAGGTAATGAAGACAACACAGTAATTACTAATATAATGACAAAGTCGGCGACCGGGGACATTAAATAACAAAAGTGTGACCGTTAGATTCCCGTAAAACTACTTCTATCCTGCTACAGAACCGTCAGAGCCAGCGGCAGATTTCAGAAAGTCTAGCCGAGCTAAGGCTGCTGTCAGCGGGGAGCTGTGAGCGCTGACCGCCTGGTAGTAGCTGTCTAACGGGGACACTCACATCTCCGACATCACTGGAGTAAATTTTTAAGCAGAATTTATCTTGATAAATTGACCACAGATTTTATGTTTATACAACCACTTTATTGCCTCAAATAATCTTTGAACTAAATTTTGTGTCACAGTCAAGGTAGTACCGTGGACAAGTGCGTATATTGAGAAACAGTCACAAACACTCGCGTTAAACGGCTGCTTCTTCTTTTGATTTAATTAGCGGTTAGCAAACCAACTTTACATGCGTTACCGCCACCTACTGGACTGGACGCTTTAAATGTACTTCTCTGTTTTTTTACCCATTACGTCCTGTCCTGACAGTGGAGGTGTCCTCACAGTGGAGGTCTGCGGCGGAAGCGACCTCACAGTGGAGGTCTGCAGCCAGGTACTCTTGAAATAAACACAAAACAACAGCTTCCAGTGAACATTTCTGATTAAGAGATTACTAACATGGAAGTTATTTACTCTCTGTACCCCAAGAAGCTTTTTTCCCTAATTGCTTTTTGATTCCGCAGAAGAACATATCTTATCGTTTGTTACGGTGCAAATGTTTTTGTTTTTTGGTAAGGTTCTTTTTTCGAAATTTTAAACGAAACATGACAAATATCACACTTTTAAAGCTTAGATTCAAATCATATTCCCAACAGAACTCCACATCACACATGGTTAGCTCAAGAACCACTGGGAAGTTAAAATGTTCTGGCTCTGATGCAGTGTCTGCAGCAGGGAAACTTCCAACTGGAGACCTCCTGGTCAACTTTATTTGTTTGCCTTTTAAAAAAGAAAAGTCTACAAGAATTAAAAAAAAACAAAACAAAGAAGATTATTTCATGTCAGTGTGAAAACAGATTTTGACAGATTGTCAGTTAATTTAAAAATATATAAAAAGTAAAATAAGTTATTGCAAAAGTATTTATTACAGTGACTCAAATTAAGTGTGGGTGGAGCTAATTGGTGCTTGGAGTCCCACAGTTAGTTAAATGGAAATCATCTGAGTGCAGAATGTGTCTCAAGTAATTGTAGTAAGCTCTGTAAAAAAGCTTACTACTTTGAAAAGCCTAAGTCAGGGGATAGATAAAAGAAAATTCCCAAGTCACTGAATACCCCTTGGAGTACATTTAAAGCCATCCATCCATCCATTATCCATACACCGCTTAATCCTCTGTGGGGGCTGGAGCCTATCACAGCCGACTCGGGCAAAGGCAGGGGACACCCTGGACAAGTTGCCAGCCTATCGCAGGGCTACATATAGAGACAAACAACCAGGCACACTCTCATACACAATGTACAATAATCAATTAACCTCAGCACGTCCCCTAACCGGAACGTGAACCGGGGATCCGAGGCGACACTGCTAACCACCGAGCCACCATGCAGCCCACAGCTGAACCCATCATTAAGAGATGGAGTGTAGAGTGTAGTGAGCGAGGCCGCCAAGACAGCTATGACTCCGCTGAAGGAGTTACAAGCTTCACCGGCTGAGATGGGAGAGACTGTGGATACAATCCGGGTAACAGTTGCTGTATGTACAGTCAAAGTTTTATGGGAGATCGGCAAAGAGTAAAGCCACTGCTGGAAAAAAGCTCATATTAAATCTCGACTAGAGTTTTCCAGAAGATGTGGGAGACTCCGGAGTCAACTGGAAAGAGGTTCTTTTTTGGTCTGATGAGAACAAAACCGAGCTTTTTGCCCATTAGACTAGACACTATGTATGGTGGACTATTTTATCCTATTATAGTTTAGTTTTTGTTTTGTTCGAAGCTACGTTTCACACTGAGAATTTGTATTTTGCAGCTTGTTCCCCTATGTAAATACATCTGACTGTTGCTCGTTATTTCCAAGCACATACCAGATATGATACCACTAATTGTGTGATGAAAATCCAATTAGTTTCTTCATTGAATTTTAATATATTCTTTGCATTCGGGATGAAACAAGACCATATATCTGCTGAAGATCTTACCAGCAATGCAGCTTTTAGACAAGATAGGAATGTGGCATCTTTCTTGGCATTCATTTGTCATCTGTGGAATATTTTTTCATTACATTAACTCAATCTGAGACTCATTTTCTTTTTCTGCCTTCGTGGTCTTGTGGAGTTTCTTGTTTTGCTCATTGCCAGCATTTCTTTGGCCCTCTTCCTTGATGTGTATGATGACGTTACTTCAAACATGAGTTGTTTTTTTTTTGTTTTTCTTCCCCTCAGATTACGGCTAATCACTTCCTCCTTTGAACTTAGTTCTTACAATAGACAGAAGCCAAATTCTGTGTTCAAGTCTGCGTGCGTTTGTGGAACACGGCAAAGACTCGGCTCACTAGAAGAAAAAAAATGCATTGAATAAATGAAAGTGTTCCCCAGAAAAAATGCAATTATTCCAAGTGACAGGGTCAGTGGGAGCCTGCTACCCTGTGTGAATGTTAACCCCCCAACATGACATTTTAATCGGTAAAGGCACTCAGTTGTATCATCACAGTGATTCATTTTGGTTCCACATCAAAGGTTTGCTGCATACTTCGGAAAATAACTGATATTTCTTTCTTCTTTTTTTTTTTTTTTGCAAAAATATATACGATATGTCTTGTCTTTCTTCTTCTTTTGGTATTTGTGGTGTAGTAGATTCATTTACTTCTCTTTTGTTATTAACCTCTCAATTTTTAGTGAAGATCACAGTATTCAAAGACACAAAAGAAATGATCACCATCTTGGTTGAGTATCAAAAAAATCAACGCCACAAAATTTCCTTCATTTTACCCACCAACTGTTATCAGGGGCAACACCGAGGAGGGCCACTGGGGGCCACGACCATCCCTAAAAATTAATTTGCTGCATCTGATCAGGCAAGTTTATTCACTGACACTCTGATGTCCACGGGTCAGTGAATGCAACTGCCATGTTCGAGTGCAAGTGGCGGCAGCGTTACGTGGCTGTAACAGCTGTGACTAGCTGCAGTCTCTGCAGTCCGTCCGTGAACATCCCTGAGAGTGCAAAAGATACAGTTGGTGTTTTGTTGATGGAGACGCACACAGACCTCAAAGTGCTAACAGGAGATGAAGTTTAGTTTGTTGCTTCGAGCTGTTTGTAGGAGTCTTTTTCTTAGTTTGATAAATACCTGCAGCGTCAGAGATCAACAGGATCCATATGAGTGCGTCCAAAGATAGGGTTCTATGCATTTACACAGAACACAACACAACATAATACAGTGATAACTACAGTAATGACTTTGTTAGAAGAATTGTGCTTATGTTAAGAATTATACTTATTAGGTAATCATTTAGTGACTGTCAGGACTTTAAAGTCTACATGTCAGCAACCATGAATCACCATAAAACATTCCAAGCTGTATGTACTCACAGTAAAGAACACAGAGAACTGACCCAGTAAGATTGTGTAAGTGACACTTATCTTATGCTGACTCCTGTACTGATTGTTTACCAAATAAAAGAGCCAAGGACAGATGGACTAGCCAGAGAGCTGGAATGCTGTAGAGATGCATACTGCAGAGCTGTAGAGTCAGTTTTCTCCTTGTGCGCAAGTAAAAGACCTGAGCTCGTGAGTGCTGTCTTCCTTCCTGTGCTGTGTGTATTTTCAGGTTTTGAACCTAACAGACTTATAATTATAAATGACCCCTGACATGGAGACAGGATCAGTTAAAATGTCACACTGTTCTTCACTTCCCTTTCAGTTACATTGAAATAGTCTGTATCACAGCTGAATCCTGAGCTTCATCACAGTTGGAATTGATTTTACTGTAAAAATGTGATCTGTTTAGTGAAGTCAAAATATTTTTCTGTCAGTTTTATTTTAGCAAAATATTTGCATCAGTCACACTATTATATGTAGAACTTATCCTCTCAATGGGTGTAACAATGGGTTGCCTCGTAACAAGAAACAACATTTTATTGTACCACGAGTTGCTGTAGTGCAAATTATCATCATACAAAATACATGGCAGCATCGCTTCTCCTGGCTGTTTTTAATAACCACAGTTCTACCTGTATCTGTATTAGTCTGTGAAGATCAGGTAATTAGTAACATAAACTATAAATTATGAAACCAATATACATCAGAATGTGATTCCTCAACTCTCACATTGACATAGTTTTCAACAAGCCTTTATACTACAACAGTTTAGTATAATTCCTGAAGTTCAGTTATGGATTTTTTGTTGTTTTTGTGCCACCCTTAGATTTTCAGTGGTCTCCTCTGGCCACCTCTACACGTCCCACTAACTATTGCGGCCCAAACTCACCCATACACAGACCACCAAGCACAAACACCAGTGTGCAGACAACTCATTACCAGTGTTCAAGCAGCAAACGCATTTGCTCCAGAACACATCAGGGAAAAGCATTTTGTAGTGCTGAAATAACATTTCCTCGGCAAGGTTGAGCAACACCATTTCCACCTTGCAGTAAGTATTTAACGCCTGGCTGTCACAGCTAAAAAGGTTTGCGACCTTCAGAAAGTTAACAGTCCATCTCTGGGAGGGTGTTGACACAGATATCTAAGAAAGAGCTCAGTTTTTTTTTTTTTTTTTGCTTAAAGGGATCATTTGGTTTCTTTGAAGTGAGATACTTGTCCATGATGAGTGTATTACCTTGAGTAGATGGCTGTTGGCATGCCACCAATATGAAGAAGTAGAGAGGACTGCTGGCAGGGAAGCAAAGCAATGAACTGCAGTAAAACATACTTTAACAGATTATAGATTTCTTTCATGTTGACCTATTCTTACTTTGCTGAAGTTTACACTGTATTTAAAATATTCTCAGTGCTTTACCTTTGGCACTACTAATATACTACATCCACATCTTTTCAATTCAATTCAGTCTTATTTATATAGCACAAATTTACAACATATTTCATCTCACAGAGCTTTACATAGTAAGATACCGACCTTATTAATTATACACAGAACAGAAAACAGAAAACCCAACAACCCAAAGTTGCTTTTGGATTCCCTACGAGCAAGCAGTCAGCGATGATGACAAGGAACCAAAATAAACCCTAGGATGGGGGGGGGGGGGCCTCAGTCAGAACCAGGCTCAAAGAAGACAGCGATCTGCCTCAACTGGTTGGATCTAAATCTAGTCACTGAAGACAGAAGTGTCGAAGCAAATCTAAGGTGTCGAACCAATCTTCACATGGCGTTACTGACATGACCTCCATCTCCATGAAGGTGACCTCTTCCATTCATCTTTTTACTTTTACTTGACTGTTAGATGGCTGCAGCTTTAATCGAACTTGTCTCCTTTACTGCAGTCATCTTACACCATTTCTGTTCTTTTTCTTTTACCCTCTTAGTCATCATACACGAGGAGGTGCAAGAAAGAATTATCGTCACGTCTATTGATCTCCTCCTGATGTATGTGTATGGTGACCTTACCATGTTTCATTTATTCTTGCTTTTGTCACAAAAGTAATTAATCAGATAAAAGGGCTTTTCATTTAGTAGAATCACACCATGTAACTCAACACCCCCCCCAACCTCCATTCCCACAGGACTGATGTTGAAAATGATCTCATTTGCAATAAAAATCAGCAGCATGCCTCTGTTATTTCTGTTGCTTTTCTTCAAAGACCATTTAGTCTTCACGCCCGCAGAGCCGGCAGTGCTGTCGGATTCGAAAACACCTATTCAAGTGGAATGATCGACAGCACCGAATTAATAATGCATGGTGGCGCGTGCTTCACTGGCAGTATTAAAGTGTTGGCCACAAACTTTCAAAAACAGACCCTCAGAGACAGAAAAAAAGATGCCCTGGTTTAAAATGTATGAGCTGTTTTTGACAATCTAATTACAGAAAGTATAGCTGGAAAAAAAATATTGACATTAGTCTGACTCTCTTCTCACCTCTCTGACACTGCTGCCGGGCAGAAAATATGATTTTTGCAATTAAGGTGACGTGCTTTTTCTTACTTTTTTTTGTTTCTTACACTCTCATGCATTTATTCAAAGGTTCATTATCCCCCCAAGTCCTGTAATCATTCTTTTCCACTGAGCTGTAAAAACAAGTTCTATCAATTTTCCATTTGCTAACAAATGTTTTACTCAACAGCAAGTTTCTCCATTGCTGAGAAATTGTACAGCTGACAGGGTGGCCCCCGTCCATTCTTGTGGTAGACGCATTAGCAATTTAGACTATATTTTGCATGTAATCTTTATAGCTTGCTGGCTCTCACTGTTGAATCAGAACTTTTGAGGTTAGATTACTTTTATAGTTTGTCAGTGAAATCAGAGTGAGTCGTCAATGCATGAGGAGCCGCGCTGTGACAAGTACTTCATAATAATCAATTATTAAATATAGCTGATGACGAATTCCAACGTAGATGAGGTGGGTCTGGTTGTATAACTCGGTGACATGGTGCTGCAATCAGTGAGCCAGCAGAGAGACAGCACTTTATGCAATAATAATAAAATCTACAAAAAGATATTTGTTGTGACGTGGAAGCAGAGCTTTAATGTTTGGCCATCTGAAGAGAAGAGGACTCAGGAGCATGGCCATTCAGCAACCTTACACTGTGATGAAATGTCAGAGAACCAACTAAACTATACAGTGAAGTCAGTCATTGTAGAATAGGTTTGTGCTACATAGCAAAATTTACATTTACCGTATTTTCCGCACTATAAGGCGCACCTAAAAGCCTTTAATTCTCTCAAAAGCCGACAGTGCGCTTTATAATCCGGTGCGCCTTTTATATGGATCAATACTGGTTCATTTACGTCCAGAGACCGGGCGGCTTTTTTCACACATCTCCGTCCCTACTGATTTATGACTCCATGCGCGCCCATCTCACCGATGGCGTGAAAAAACAAGTGAAGCATACCAATTCTGTGCTCGCCGTCATTCCGGGTGGACTGACTAAAGAACTCCAGCCGCTAGATATTGGCGTCAACAGGGCGTTCAAAGTTAGACTGCGAACTGCGCTGGAGCAGTGGATGACAGAAGGCGTGCACACGTTCACCAAGACGGGGAGACAGCGTCGGGCGACATACGCCACTATCTGCCAATGGATCGTGGATGCCTGGGCTGATATATCAGTCTCAACTGTGGTCCGAGCTTTCACGAAGACGGGAATTGTCACTGAACTGCCGGACAACAGCAGTGACACTGACTCAGATGACGACGACATTGACGAGACGGAGCCGGGTTTTCGATATTTTCTATATTGTGATTGCACTAACTTGTTTTGGAGTGAACGGAGTTGTCACAACGCTGGTTTGTATTCTATTAATAAAGTTTGACTGACAGACTTATCTGACTGTTTTGATATTACCTTTAGCGCAGATCCATCTAGTGGATGCATAACGCAACCCCAGATACCACAGTACGGTAGTTTCTTTCTATGCGCCTTATAATGCGGTGCGCCTTATATATGAAAAAAGTTTCAAAATGGGCCATTCATTGAAGGTGCGCCTTATAATACGGTGCGCCTTATGGTGCGGAAAATACGGTATATCATGAAGTGGGCTCATCAAGCAGGCAGTTACAACAGCATGAAAAGATTTTCTGTACCAGCGCCTGATCATTTTTACTGAAACAAAAATGTAAAAAAAAATCAAACATGTTTGTTCACCGTCAGATATAACGACAGCAAATACATGTTCTCCTTTTTATAAGAGTGCAATGCTTAATACTTTGACCTGCTGGAATGTCGGTAACCATAACTGTACGGTTTTGGCATGTCGGTAACAAAACCATACAAGCAGCATGTGTTAGCACATGCTTTGTCTGCAGGGATGATCATTGTTATTCAGCTTCACCTCACTTGTGGTTTTAATGTTAAGGCTGATCAGTGTGTACACATCACTCCAAGAAACTATTGTAATTTATAGCGTGGTAAAAGTGTCGGTAACCACCATGAAGCTAATTGTCAGAAGATAATTCATAAAGAGGAATTACCAGGAGACATTCAGGGAAGTGATGGATGCCATAAAAGTCACATCACCACTAATGTACCTAATTAACCTTCCAAACCCACAAGCAGTGTCTGGACTTTTTTTGTGCTGTCGTCACATTTTATTTACTGTGGGCTCATTTGTTACTGCAGTACAGAGTTGTGCACCTCCTTGGAAACATAACAACTATGGCTAGAAGTAGAGAGAAGTCAGAAATGTGTTTTTGTGCAGTACAACACAGTTATAATGCTCTAAATTATTTAAAAAAAAAAAAAACATTAATTTACTTTAAACATAACCAAAAGTGGCTCCAGATACAATAAATGTTTTTACTACTTACATTTTCAATTTGTTTCCTTACTTGTCCTGGATGACAAAACACAAAATAACATTCATTAAAAAAACAATGACACAAACAAAAAAGCCATCCTGTGTACAAAGAGTCAATAAAATGTCACAATGGATGTGCAGTAATGTTGCCATTTGTGTCATCTTGCCATTTCCTTCAGTGTGTTCAGATAGAGAAATGATTTGTATTTTGCCATGGACGCAGATAAGAAAAGATGAGTGGGTTTTGGAGCCATGATAATGAGAAAATAAACAAACAAAAATAACAACTGGAGTTAAAATGAAGAAAAAAGAGTCCTGAAATAATCAAATATTAGATACAGAGATATAAAACGTATTAATCCTTTTGACGTTTCTGCTTTATTGCCATCATTTCATCATGTTGTGTGCACAAAATTACATGCAAACACACACATGCACGGCAGTAACTCATGTTAATCAATATACATCAGTGTCTACTCGGGAGACATTGTGCAACACACACACACACACACGATGTGTCTCTCAAGATGTGTTCTATTAAAACACACAATTGCAGCAACAGATGTCCAAAACACAACAAAAGATAAATTGAAAAAACATGTATGAGAAGAGAAACTCGATCACCCAGACACCAACCACCTGGACTTCAATCTGTTCCCAACAAATCACATTTGAATAGTTTGTTTTGGATGCCAAAGAGACAAAGAGTATCCAATAACCAATTTGTCTGTAAAAGAAGATCCCTTTTGGAAAACCTGTCTGCCTGGTGATGTTTCAGCTTCCTCACTCTCATGAACAAGAACAACAGCGTGAGGTGATGCAGTTCATCCACCCACTGCCATGTTCTCATTTATCATGTATTCAGGCACAGATGCTGTTGTCACACTTCATTAAGGAAATTCTTTGTTTTTTTCATCTTTAACCTTTTATTCCCGTTTACTTTGTGCCAGCTCTTTCCCATTATCTCTGTTGTCCATTTCAATTCATACATTTGCCAGCTACTGTCATGTCTGCTGTCCGACACCATCACCGCTTCATTCATCAGACATTCGTTCACCTGTACTTGTATAATAATAGCAGCTGGATGTCTACATGCCACAGGAGGACATGGATGCCGCTGATGTCAAGACACCAAAAAGCCTTTACAGTTCATGGAGGCTTCCACCCAAAGTCCAGCACTCAGACTGTATGAACAGGGAAAAGAGGGCAGGTAAGGATGAGTGGGTGTCAGAACCACGATCCAGGATGAAACAAGAAAGATCTGAGAATACATCAGTAAGACGACCCCTCAGGATGGCTTGCTCAGAGAGTGTCTCAGGCAGCAGAAGATGGAGGATGATGAGGAAATATCGTGGAAGACCAAACTCCTCCATGGGATGTACCAGCAGCAATTAGAGGAGGTGGCTCACACCAAGAAAGGCTACCAGTGGCGAGAAAAGTCTGGTCTGAAGGCCAGCACAGAGGCTCAGATCATGGCAGCAAAAGAATTTGCCCTAAGCACGAGATCCATAGAGGCAGGGATGCAGACTGTGCAAAGAGGACTCTGGGACAATCCAGCTCATAGTACCAGGATGCAAGATATATACCGAGTGGACATCAAGAGACACAACTAAGTGGCTGGAATAGTGCACTGGAACATCTGGGCTGACTATGGACCAGAAATCCCCAGGTCGTGTTGGGACACCAAAGTGGCTAAGAAATACAGAGCTATTAGGCTCCTGTGAGGCTTCAAGTTCCAGACTGATAAACTGGTGCTGGCTAACCAACTGGACATAGTTGTGGTTGGCAAGGAGCAGAAGAGGGCAGTTTGATAGATGTAGCAGTCCTAGTTGACAGCAACATCTGGAGGACAGAGCACAAAAAGATCAAGAAGTACCAGGGACTTAAGAAACAATGGGAGTAAATCTGGAAGGTGAAGGTCATGGTGGAAGCTTGAAGCCACTGCAGTGTCCATGGAGTGGACTGGGTTAAGGGCCATGGTCAAGAGCCCAACAATGACAGCATGATGGAGCCCTGGCCTTCTGATCAGTAGTCCAAAGTAGCAAAACTGTAATTACTGGTACTTAAAAATGAAAAAAGGCCAACAAAAATGTGTTATTAAGGCCCTATGAAGTCCAGTGTGTAGCCATATTTCCTACCTAAAATACAGCTTTAGGCTGACATTTCTTTTCACTTAATTAACTTTTGCGACCCATGACAGGTACAACAAGCCAATAGTCCCCCCCCCACCTTTTTGACATGCTAAAATGGTGGGCTGTATTAGTTATTTCATTTGAAAAGTTCTAAGTTATTTCCATGTTGTCTTCATTATCAAATTTAACATGTGGGACTATTTGTGCCTTAACAGATTTTTCCATACATTTACTTGAAATGAATGGTGAGCAAAAAACTGCTAACAGTTCAGCAACATGATTCTTAAATTTTGTCTTAAACAACTGAATTCACGAGTCAACCCAAATGTTTAAAAAGTATTCTTATGGGCACAAGAGTAAGATCCGCCATGGCCCCTTTTCAATTAAAAAAAAACTATTCTCAATGACATTTTCCCAACATCACATGGTGCAGTGTCTGAAAAAACAGCATCATATTTCTAGTTTCTCTGGTGTCTCTACTGAAGAGATTCACCAGCTGTGCATTTTCTGTTCTGGTACATCTGTATCCCCTCACTGATCAGTCAGATCTTTTTTAAAATATCCCAATAATACAGTTTTTTCCACACTGGGGTGGAACTCAAACTGGGATATGCCATGAATTCAGTCATGTCCTCAATCATATTGTCTGTGTTCAGGGACCCTGGAGCATCAGTTGTACCGTGGTAAGAAGCCAAACAGCTGGAATGTGCCATCTGGTGAGCGATGGGAACCAGCCTCCTAACAGTCAGCATGGTCTCTGACACATGGGTGGTGCAGGATTAAAGGTCCCAAATCTTCATATTTGCCTCTTTTTTTAATGAGAAACCAGAATAATGTATCCACATGGGCTCTTCACACAGCAGGTGACTAAAAACAAAGACTGATGAAACAAGCAGCCCCATTGCATTACCACGAAAGGAATTTGCATTACTGAGAAGTGTACAAATGGAACACAGATCAAATTTTGAAGAGAGATTACATATCGAGTCAGTGGGCAGACAGAAATTAGCCCTGGGTGGTGCAATCTGAATCAAAGATGCCACTGTGTGAGTTCTTTCATCAGAGGTTGAGCTCTTCAAACACAGCCAGTGCACACAGAGATACAGAGACACAGAGATTGTTACAGAGCAGCTGGTATGCTGGGTGTGATGGACAAATACATGCAACTGCAAAAACATTAGAGCCAACTTTGCCAGAAAAATACAAGGCAAAAAAACTATTTGCATTGAGTCTGAACACACTTTAACGATTGTAGGATTAATATACTGAAACCCAGGTAGTTTGTGTGTTTCTTTCCCCCTGTCGCATGTCTATTCACTGTGGACTCATTTGTCACTGTAGTATACACCGATCAGCCACAACCTTATAACCACTGACAGGTGAAGTGAATAACATTGATCATATTGGTACTATGTGGTGTTCTGCTGGGAAACCTTGGATTTTAACATCCATGTTGATCAGATCTGGATTTCTTTGATTATTTATTTCACAAAAATGGTAAAATTTTGCACATGTTGATTCCAAGTTTTTTCAAAGTGCCCACAGGTGTGCCCACCGTTTGGTTGCAGGGTTCAGAGGGTTAATGATGTATGACTGTATGCATGCATGTATATAATTTTGCTGATGATAATTATAATGTAATGTTATTTTTAATTCTCCAAAATACTTTATTATATTATTCAATTGCTATTCCATCATTGATGGCAACCAAGTCAGCGAAACCAGACATTAGACTTTGAACATAATTAATGTTTACTGTTCAGTCATGAAGTAAGAGAAATCTGCAATCATCAAGGCTTCCTTTCAATACTGGTTAATGTATCCGTCCACATCTGTCAAGCAAAGAGCTCTGCTGTGCTGTTTCAGGGGGACGAGACTGTGTCAGAAAAAACGATTCACCAAAACAGTGGAGCAGGTTGTGGATGCGGTGTTTGACTTGGATATGGCATGACAAGTCAAAGCTGCTATCCATTTGTCCCTTTGAACAAGTCTCCTCCATACATTATTTCGTCTGTTTTTTATACAGTGTATATGAGAGGCTGCCTCTCAGTGAAACTTACCTGGAAAAAATAAAGGATTTAAATTACAGTAGCCTTTGTCAAATGAGTGTAGTCGCGTTCAGCAATCGCAGCATTCATGTTGAAATTATTATCATGACTGATTTAACAACCAAATGATCAAAGCAATAGAAAATTACCTTTTAACATGTAGATGGTTGTTCAGCTGATTAATCTGGTTGTCAGTAAATATTTTAAAGTTTGATATCACTGTCCGTGTTCTGAGCATCAGCACATTTTCTGTAGTTACCTCTGCTGGATCCATCTCTCCCTCCTGCTTCCTACCCTCTAGTTGTTTCTAACCCTCCCTCTATCCCCTCAGCAGGTTTGGCAGTGATGAAGAGGACCCTGTGGGTTCTGCTAATGCATTTCTGTGGCTGGCTTTTGGATCTAATAAGTGGGGATTTACAGGCCAGACTCAGCGGGGTGGCCCCATGTTTTCATAATGAGTGAGCACACAGAGAGAAAACACGACGTCCTGTCAGGGACAGATCTGGACAGAGACCGAAACAGACAGAGAGATATTGAGGCAAAGGAGAAATGCCCACACTGGTAAAAGAAGGTGAAGAAAAAGGCACAAAATGAACATGAGTGCAGAGGTGCTATTAACAATGACAAAACCTCTGCAGTAATTCCAATATGGCAGTGGAATTAGACTGATAGCGAGTTAAGTTAAACTCGGAGAGAAAACATAGCTGCTCTGGGCTTAGGTGTCCATCACTGATGGACTTGTATGTTGGGTCGGGGTTTTTCAGCTCCTGTTGAGTCCCAATTCTGAAAACTGATGAGACCTGCCAGAATGTGTTGAATCACTCTACAGGCTTTACACTGAAGTCAGGCCCTTTATGCATTCCTCCCACACTTGTGTTCTATGGCGGCCTATTCTATACCATCAGGACATATTATTTTCTTTTTTTTTTTTTTTGGTGTAATTTTCTTTTATTTATTTATTTATTTTTTGGTTTGATTCGTTATTTTATTTTGTTGTTGTTTTCAGATGTCGTGATGGTTGTCGGAAATAACACAGCACCTTACACTCTGCACTTTAACAACAGCACTGCCTGTCTTTACCCTCCCCTGTTCGTCTCGTCTCCCCCTCAATTCACTGAGGTGCAGCACTGCCCTCTCTGGCTCATAAAAGGAAAATCCAGTAAAGAATGTCAGTTTAGTTTCCAGGGAGGGCCAGTAATGGTCATACACATGCACTAGATATAAAATAATATTTGGCTGCAAGACTAAAATATGCATCAATCTCACAAAAAGTTGACACCCCCTTTTGTGGTGTCAGTTGATGAGAATAAATGCAGACAAAAAAGAGGAGAAAACATAAGGAGAATTTCTTGTGTTCTCTGCCTGAAAATGGTGGATTGTGGTTGCTATGAACGCCTGAATAAGGTGCAGTAATCACACTGAAACGGTTCACTGGATGGACAGCCTGCTTTTTTTTTACTGAACTTTTACATTGTGTTAACTCACACTAAACATTTAGCTCCTCTTGCATGTACAGAATCTGGGACTTTCATATCTTATTAACTTGGATCTTGTCATCAGTGTTGTGTAGTTCAAGGTTTACTCAAGGAGCCACCACACCCTCAATGAAACTGACAAAAAGAAGAAATGTCGGCATAGTTTTGTAAAATTCTAATATGACTAGAAAGAAAGAAAGAGTGGAAAACAAACACAGACGGAGCCACAGATGGATAATGTAGATGATGTTTCTAGTACTGCTCCAGTAACTTGGTTCATGCTGTGTTTTATACCCCAGCAGAGTAGAGTGTACAGTTATGCAAAATAATACAAATTCTCTACAGTTGATAGTGGATCTTTTGCAAACAGCAGACACACACTTCTGCAAGCCCAGAAATCCAACAGCCTGTCTGAGATCCAAATATTTGATCATTCATGCCATTAAATCAGTCAGTGAGCATTAACAACAACTACAGTGGCTGCAAATTATTATTCAAAACAGAACATTTTCACATTTCTTTGAACAGAACATTGTGAAATACTGACACAACTCTTAATAAAGCATATTTAACTTACACACAAAAACTCACATAAAGGCATCCACACAAAAAAGAAAAATGAATTCAAGTGTGAGAATAAATAATGAGAAGGTGAGAATAAAGGGAAGATGACTGAAATTTGAGGCTTGACAATGGAGACTGGAAAAGGAGAGGAGACAGACGAGCACAGAGACGACGAAATAAGCGAGCAGGAGAGAACAACACACGATGCTGAAAGAAGAAGATGCGAGGAGAGAAAAAATACAAACAGAAGGATAAGAGAGGCGCATGATGAAAAGATGGTGGGAGGGAAACTAGCCAACAGACCTGCAGGCACAGAACATGGCTGAGGTTTCTGTAATGAATAAGCTAATAGAGAGTGGGAGGATGGCAATACCTCTGTCTGACGTCTGCAGCCACATACAGAGACTAATAGGCAGCCGCAGAGGAGAGACATGCTGCTACTACAATCAGCTATACTGAGAACATGCTCCCATGATAATTTATAAACCTTATGTTTTCTGTTTTCTGGGTTAGCAGTTCACTATACTGATGAAACTGGAACATTTAAAAACCTAAAAAAAGTTTTTCAGAGGGGAGTAAATATTGGATTTCCATTCACAACCTGTTATGTTCAACATTATGTTCCTAAATAACTGAACTGCATTCTCATTTACATTTTCTAAGAAACATAACAGATATATTTTAGCACCTGTGATGCAGTTGGAACCTTACCTTCTTACAAGTCCTTGTAAGAAGGTAAGAGGGGAGGTTGGAGGCACAGGTCAGCGACTGTACTTTCACCCAGGAGACCTAGGCTTGTCTTCGGTGCTGAACCATTATTTTCACTGGTTTACTTTTGGTTTTCATTCGCATTTTAGGTAGGTTTTTGGAAAATATCGCGATTTCACTGACACTTTTACAATGTTAACTACATTTTAAAAACTCGGTTAAGTGTAGGCACCAAAACCACATGGTTAGGTGTCGGAAAATATATTGGTTTAGGTTAAAATCTGACCTTTTAAGAACATGTTTCTCCTCTTTTTTTCTGGGTTATCATGGTGATGAGTCCCATCCCATCTAATGTGTGATTATTTGGGTGAAAAGAGGAGACAGTAAAGCATCCATCCGTCCATCTTCTACCACTTATCCAGGGCTGGATTGCAGAGGCAGCTGTCTAAGCAAAGAGGCCCAGACTTCCCTCGCCCCAGACACCACCTCCAGCTCTTCCGGTGGGACCCTGAGGCGTTCCCAGGCCAACCGAGAGACATAGTCCCTCCAGTATGTCCGAGGTCTTCCCTGAGGCCTCCTCCCGGCGGGGCATGCCCGGAACACCTCCCTAGGGAGGCGTCCAGAGGCATCCAGAACAGATGCCCAAGCCACCCCAGCAGACTCCTCTTGATGTGGAGAAAGTAGCAGCTCTACTCCGAGCTCCTCCCTGATGACTGAGCTCCTCACCCTATCTCTAAGGGTGCGCCCAGCCACCCTGCAGAGGAAACTCATTTCGATCACTTGTATCTGGGATGTTGTTCTTTCAGTCATGACCCAAAGCTCATGACCATATGTGAGAGTAGGAGCATAGATTGACCGGTAAATCAAGAGCTTCGCCTCCCTGCTTAGCTCCTTCTTCTCGACAACAGACCGATACAGCGACTGCATGACTGCTGATGCTGCACCGATCTGCCTGTCAATCACACGCTCCATCCTCCCCTCACTTGAAAACAAGACCCTGAGATACTTAAACTCCTCCACTTGAGGTAAGGACTCTCCACCGACCTGAAGACGTCAAGCCACCATTTTTCGGGTCTAGAACCAGTAAAACAGTAAAGCACAGTGTAATAAACTGCTGTAAAACTAAGGTGAAATCTAACAATACGTAATGCACTGTTATTCCAGAATACAGTTAAAAACTTTAAAATACCACACACTACTGTAATATTTGAACTGAACAAGTTTTTGTGCAACAGTTTAAAAACAAAAGACAAACAAACTTGATTTTGGCAGCTAAGAACCTTATTGCTGACTTTACACTAATGCCCTGAGATTGGTGTTTTTCTAATAGTACATTAAAATTCCTCCCTTGGTTTATATAATATATTTAATATACTAAAATAATTATACAGTGAAGCCTTTGAATAAATACACCCAATCCATAAACATGCAACTTGCTTTTTTTTAGTGATACATGTATTTTTAGAAGAAAAATGGAATTCACAGGTAAATACAGTTCAAGGTAATGACAATAACGACTAGTTACAGAGTAGTTAACTATCTGGGTGAATTTCAATTATAATTTTCCACTAAAACCTGTTACAGTGCAATAAAAGAAAGACTTGTTGACTTGAACATTCAACGTGTGAATGCAAAAGTGACAAATAAACATTAAAGCTGCTCAGAGTCTGCTGGATGGGCAAATACAAGAGTTTGAGTGGTAGCAGCTGCACCATGGACAATTTGTTTTCCCGTTTTGTGCATTTTGAAAAGTGCTTTTTAAATAAAGATTATTACCAATTACATTATTATTTAGCTTCTCTGGTGTCGTGCCGGTGAGGATGGCAGTGTTGGTTGGCTGGTTCACCGGTCGTTCAGACCTCTCCACAACTATTGGGTGGTGCCATTACTTCAGATCAATGTCACCCAAAATTAACCGTAATGATTCGGGCAATAACCTGACATGATTTTCCTGGTACTTTTGTCTCATTTATCTCTAATTATGAGAGAGAGCAGAGAGGAGGGGGGGCAGGGGCTGACGACGGGATCCTAACAAATACTTTACATGCATACAGGAAACCTGAGATCATTCTTCTTCAAATAATGCTGAGACAGGAAATCATTTGTTTACATGTACATAATGGTGAAGGAACGACTGTGTGTTCGAATGAGGCTGAGCTTTTTAGACAAGCACAGCAGGCAGAAATGAAAGATGCTGCTGAGATTCTGGTCTGCTGAAGAAACATGTTGAAACCAATAACAGGAAAAAAAAGTAGCTGGAACAAGGAGGTGGGAACAGAACGAATGTGAAATTAATATGATGTGAGCCTCCTGCACCACCGTGAATGCAAAATTCCACAGAAGCAGTGGGTGTGGAGGGAGGAAGGTGCAACCTGTAAGGACTGAAGGCCGACCAAAGTGAGGACCGGAGGGAGGACACAAGAGATGAAAGGAGAGGGGGGGGAGAAGGAGGGAAGGGAACTCAACTCTGCCACGGTTGACAGATAATAACACAAAAGTTTGGTACAGCAGAGGGAGAAGAATGGACAAAAAGTGATGCAAAGAGATGAAAGGAAATGGAAAGAGGAGAGAGCTGAGGGAAAGAAAGATAAAAAAAAAAAGTTGTGTGGTGTCAGATAAGGATAGAGATGGATGGAGCAGTCTGAAGGGAGCGGGACCAGAGACAGATATAAATGAAAGAGACATAGGGTGGCAGAATGATGGTAGCAGGATTAAAAGAGATACATTTAATCTTTATCAAATAATAGAAGTGAGCATTAAAAGATGACAGTAGGGGCAAAAAAGAAAAAAAAAAAACATCAAAAAAGTGATGATGTGTAATTTGGGACACAACAGTCACTTTATCACAGCCATTCCCAGAACATGCCACTAGTTTGGAGCTGTATAAAGGCCTCATATTATGCCCCTTTCCAGCAAATGAATAAAAGTCCCACATATCCCTAGATTGTGTCCATTTTCCAGCTCAAAATACTGCAAAGATGGTTCATTACACCATGACGAAATAACACCTGATTTTAGCCCTGTTGTAAACAGGTGATTTTACTGTCTGTAGCTTTAAATAAGGCTGAGCTGCTGCTGTCCATGCCCCATTCAGGAAGAAGACTCTCTCTGATGTCCACAGGGGTTTCTTACATGCTTCCCAGCATCCAACACTCAATGGGCATGCCACTACCCTGCCACAAGGCGATGTGTAGATAGATAATGACAGGCACGCTCCTTACCCAAAAATAATAGTCATGTACAGGATTGTTCACAAAGCCCACTGTTGTCTCTGCCATGAACAAAGGGAGAAAGCAAATTTTTCACCAGTACCAGCAGAACTGGGTTAACTTGATCCTCCGAACCTGCATCCAATACAGCGAGTTACACAGTGTTGTGCATGAACGCGTTCAATGAACAGCGACCGAATCTCAAGGAATAACACCAGCTACTGAGAGGCTATTGGCCCATCTGACAGCCTCATTGACAATTTTTGTGGTTAAATGTCAGTATAACCAGCATGCCAAAGCTAGATGTATACTTTACCCATGCCCGTTTTAACTATCCTGTATTACAAGCTGAGCAGGGAAATTCCATTATCAGTATGGGAATGTGCGATACCCAGATTATTTGTTTTATGCATCATTATTTGATGTCAAATTGCTTGTGTGGTTTGGAATAACTTGGTTGGGCCTATTAAGCCCATGACATCATGACATGGCAACATGACAACGTGTTATTTGGTGTTATTCCAATTTCAACTCAACAGTAGTTGAGAAAAGTATATTTAATCAGAAAGCTCTCCGTTTCACACTTGACTCCATAAGCCTCCGTGTAATCTTAAGCCATTACGCACTTGTGTGAGGTACACAGCATGCTGCATTGAAAACAAGACTAATATCTTCCTACATGTTTTTACAGATGTCTTGCCACTAGTGACTCATTCAGAACAACAGCATTCAGTTATTGTGTGGGGGTGTTCACAGTGGGTAGGATTGTGAAGGATGTGGCAGCAGCTATACGGCAGGTGGGAGGGAGCTGGTAGGTGATACCCCTATCCTGACCCTGAAGGACTGGAGGGCCATCGCAGAAGAGTTTCACCTTCCCTGGGATTTTCCATCTGCATTAGCTCCATAGATGACAAGCACAATGTTGAAGCATGTAGTCAGGAGCTAAGCATAGAGGCCCACTGCCATATATGTCTTTGTGGGTGATGATGCCTTTCCCCTTCACAAGAACCTGATGCAGCCATGTACAGGCTCCAACATTACCAGGAAACAGAAGGTATTTAATTACATCCTGAGCTGTGCCTGTTTGATAGAAGAGGTTGCTTTTTGCATCCTTTTCTCCCAGTGGCACATGTACTGCCATAGGACTGGAGTCAGTCCTGGGAGTGTGTATCAAGGCAACTTTTGTCCTGAACAGCTTCCAGAGGGTCACAGACACAAGTGAAATCCACATCACCTGGAACCAGAGGACACTGCTGCTGCTGTTCGCTAGGATTTTGGCAGAATGAGGTCAACCAATGCCACAAGGGAACCCATTAGGGTGTGAGAGAGCTTCTAGTTATACTCCTAAGAGGCTGCTCTTCCTTGGCAAGAAAATGTGTAAAACTCTCCACAACCAAAAGACTCTTTTGAGAGCCACCCATGTGATGCTTACAGTGTATTTTATGCTCTACACAAGCACACCTACGCCATCTGCAGAAGCACAACTACAGTCTGCAATAGTACAGTTTAGAGGCTAAACCAAAAAATGTCTACTTCCCCTTCGTTTAAGTATTCATGTTGTGGTTTTGCCAAATTAGGGGTCAAGACCACATATGCGTTGGGAAATGACACAAACCCCATTCAAATGTCAGGTAATGGATTTTATTTGTCATAAGTAAAAGTTACATGTTAATGTTACATGTATATAAACATAATAATTGGACCTAAAACACTATTTAACATTACCTTCGAAGTGATAAAAAAATGTGTTTGATGATTTGAAAGTGTAATCATTAGAACAAAGCATTTCCTTTTTCCAATATCAGTTTTTCCATTTTCCTGAAAGTACAGAGACACCTCAGCTTCAAACTTTGAGTACTGTTTAACCTGCTCACAAGCTTTTAATTTCACTGTGTTTGAAATTCTAATAATTCATTTAATTAAAAAATCATCATATAATAGGTAAAGTGTGCAGAGCTGTATTTTGCAAGTTTGATCATCTCAACCAGGAAAAAAGACATAATTGTGGACGACATTATGTTCCTTTTTAGCTGGTGAGTACAAATTATTTCAAACACTTACAGCCCATTTTATTTGCACCTCTACTACAAATATTTCAATAGTTTGTATTAAGTTAGACAGAAATTCAAACTGAATGGTAACGAGAACTTCTTATTCTTAGGCGTGCAACTTTTATAATGAAGAACTGGTGTATCTTAGATCTACTGGTAAAATTATTGGGATTGTATTTGGAGTAATCATATCGAATATCTTTGTTGTATTGTGGAGTTATAAGCAGTGGAATTATAAAATATAAAATACTCGCTCTAAAACAGTTTAAAAATCGATCTAGATATTTAAACAAACATTCAAAAGAACATTTTATACACAGTGGGACATAGAATTAGGCTCATTTAAACATCAAAAATATCCCAGCAGAACTGAATATATTATACACTTTAAACATACTTTTCTGCCCAGACGTCAATTCTTAGCTTCACCTCCTCCATATTTCCCTATGAAAGCCTCTTCAGAGATGGGAGGAGGCTTTGGAAGAAAAATAAAAAAAGTTAATCTGGGTCAGCTGTTGGTGTTGGAGTTGGGGTTGTGAATAAGGAGTTAGGGCCTTCCTTCCCTCTGTATTTTAGAAGTTCATCTATTATCTATAAAGGGGGTGAGACATGACATTGTGGCCAGGTGCCATGGCCCTGATGTTCAGCTCCACTTCTGTGTTGTTTCTGCTCCCTTTTTTGTTTTCCTTTTTAAATTAGTCTCAGAGGCTTTTCAACCTTGTGCTGCACATTTCATCTAATGTCAGGATGAAAACAGAATCTTAGGGCACAGCCGGGATGAGGAGGGTGTCCAGTTTGGGAACCTCAGAGTCATGTCCCTGTTTGCGGCTAAGTTCATGAGACCGTGACATTCAGTGGCCCTGGGAAGGTTTGCAGCCGAGTGTGAAGCAGCTGGGATGAGAGTCGGGAACCTCCAAGCCTGAGCCATGGTTCTCTGCCAGAAACTAGTGGATTGCTCCCTCTGGGTTAAAAGGCAAGACAGAAAGATGGATTGCTGCACTGTCAGGAGTAATGCGTGTGTTGTACTGGACTGTTCTGGTGAAGAAGTAGCAGAGTTAGAGGGCGAAGCTCTCAATTTGCCGGACTGTCTTTGCTCCAACACTCTTGGTCGTGTGCTTTGGGTGGTGGCTAAAACAATGGGACTGTAGATACAAGTGGCTTAAATAAGTTTCTTTCGCAGAGTAACTGGGCTCAGCCTTAGAGATAAGATGAGAAACTCAGACATCAAAAAGAAGCTTGTGGTAGCGTCGGAGTGAGTTGGTTAGGGGATCTGATTGAGATGCCTTCTAGGTGACTTCCTTTAGGGGTTTTCTGGGCACATCCAACTGGAAGAAGAATCTGGGGTGGAGCCAGAACCCAGCTAGAGGGATTACATGGCTTGTTTGGGCAGGGAACCCCTCGGGATTCCAAAGAAGGAACTAGATGTTGCTGGGGAATTAGACATCTAGAATTACCTGCTCAGTCTGCTGCCATGACCTGATCCCAAATCAGTGGAAAAGAAATGGATGGATTAATATTTTTTTTCTGTGCTTTTAACCTGAAATGCTGAAATTGTAGATGACTTGTGACCACCTCCTGCATTTTGAAGGAGTCTCCCCTTGGTCACCAGTTTGAGCAAGGGATGGTAAATATACAGAAATAATTAGATTTCATTCTTGTTTGTTTAAATTCCCTCTCTCTTTATTAGCGCGGGCTGTTTGATGGCTTCCAGCATGGAGACGGACTATAACCCTGCAAATGTTACTTGATGAACCTTGATCCTGATCCACAGACACCAATGCACAACTGGGTTAGGACTGAGATGAAGTGGAGATTTAAGGGTTCTCGTGGCATGAGGGGGCTCCTGAGCAGGCATGAGTATAATATATTAGCATGTGTGCTGCTCCACAATACAGCGGAAAACAAAGAGCCCCTAATGTGCTACAGTTGGCCCTTGATGTTGCAGACCCCATCACCCTCAAAAGCGATCACGTTTACCATTTACTTCAGTACTCTCTTTTCATAATCCTGCTTTTCAATTTCCAACTTCTTATGTTATCTGCCGCTCCAGGTCCCTTCTATAGAGGGGCCCTCACATTGTCTGCTCCAACCTGTACAAACACTGAACCCATGAGCTGATAGGACACCGAGACCCTCAGAGATTACTTCCTGTGCAGTCATGTTGTACCGTGTTCACGACTCACATAACACTGTGCATTCTTGATAAGGCCGATTCAAAAGATTGCAGAGGATTACTAGATTGTACAAAAACCTTACCCTTTGTTTTGCAGAAGGCCTAAAGATGGAGGTCATAGGCTGATAAGGGAGCGCTGCACATTTCCCTTCCCCTGTGATAGGCCGGCAAGTGAAGCGGGTTCATTAAATTTTGGAGGTCATCTAAAGCAGTCAACCCGATGTGGAGACTATCACAGGACTTTCATTTATACCTTAGGGATACTTGGCTCCAACCTCATAATATATTTAACATTAATTTACCCCCAAAGGCAGGCAGTATCTCCTCATCAACTGAGATTGAGAAATGGTTACAGTCGTTAACGAACAAGGCTCCATAAAAATGAATTTCACTATGCTGGACCTTTAACTTCTCTGCCCTTCTGATGCTCCTCCAACGTATCTCTCACTCTGCTGAGTGGAGGCTGTGCTGAAGGAAAGTTATACATCTGTAACTGTAAAGCTTAAGAGCTGTGTCTTGATTTGACACACAGCCTTGAATGTGAATTTCATTACCAGGGGCGCAGCTCCAGTGTCTGTAGTAGGACACAACTCCTCGCCTCTTACCTCATGAGTGTGATCTTGCCGAAACCTTTTGCTGTGCTTTTCCATGCCAGTGTCAATAAGTTAGTAGCCACACAGCTTGCATGAGGTACGTATTTGGTAACACACCCCTGCTCCTATACCACCAGCTAACACACATAGGCCACCCCAACTGGTTGAGGCACATGGCCGCCTTCCCTGAACCTAGGTCTGTCGGAGTTTTTTCCCCGTCCTCATATTATGGAGTTTTTTGGTTCTTCCCACCATCGCTGACTGCTTGCCCTTATGGAATCCAAAAACAACTTGGAGTGTTGAGTTTTCTGTTTTCTGTTCTTCTGCGTTCATTCGTACCTTACTGTGTTAAGCACAATGAGTTGACATATATTGTAAATTTGATCTATTTAAATAAAACTGAACTGAATTGCATTGAATAAGTTGATCGTAGGTTAACAGTGAGTTTACTTTCTGGTCATTTTCCTGACAAAAGGGCTGGCATCCTCCTCATATCACCTGCTGCCACAACTATACAGTCATGTGGTGATTTTTCTTTGCCTTTCCGCCCAGAAGAAATGCAGTCTTATCTAAAAGTTTTCTTGGTCTTTGAGATCTTGTCATTGACTTTTACAGTTCCTGTTCACTATTGCTTAATGACATGTTGTACGCTGGAAGTTGCGAGCTGAAAGTGCTTTGATTTCTTTTTATAGCCTCCCGCTGGCTTGTAGGCATCACTTAGCTTCATTTTCCCGTCCTTCCTCAGCTGCTCAGAGGAGCCAGTGGTTTTTGAGTGTTACACAAAGTTTCAAGAGCCAGGAAGCTGCCTTACAAATCCTAATGTGGAAGTAAGGCTTATCAAGTTAATAAACTTCAGAGACTTTACAAGCAAGCCTTTCTGCATTAAACAGCTGGGAGGTTACTGATACTTGTGTTGTACATGTCTAGTTTTCAATTAAATACAGCTCATGTAGCAAAAACCTCAAAGATCAACAAAATATCCAATATGTAAATTCAGCTGCTTCCTTTGCTTGTTTCTTTTTTTCAGTCCTTCTATTTGAAAGTGAGGCAAGCAATTTAGCAAAGGAAATCAACTCCCAATTATTCATGCATTTCATTTCAGAAAGTGCCTCGTCTACTTTAAGTAGTATTCTTGTGTAGCTGCTTGTGCCACGACAACAATTAACACTCACACTTTAGAGAAGTGTGGCGTATATTAAATGAAAAAAAAGCAACAGATTATTCCTTTTGAGGATGTTTTAACTCTAGCTGACTGAACACTGTCCGAGTACAACAGCTGGGAAAGGAGGAAGACATTGACAGTTCGTCATATTTCCGGCTTTATGATGGAGAAGCTACACAATGTATATATGGACTTCACCTACAACATTGCAAAATGCCTCTTCACCATCTGGACATCTGTGTTTGGAAACACTTCACATCACATTCAAAACTCCACTTTGTCAAGAAATTTCAGAAACAAGCTGGCCCCAAATTAATCAATGCTTTGATCAGATGTCACCTCTTCCCATGTACATCTGAGGCAGATGCAACTGTCAGAAAACAGCTACTGCAAGGCAGCACTTTAAAACACCAAACCAACCCCATCCCCAGTCACGTATGTGCTCTGCTGGACTTCTGTCTAATTTCCACTTTTTTTAAGTATAATGAAGATTTCTAAAGACAAAAGCACGGCTGTGCCATGGGCTTTCCAGTATCATCCATTGTGGCCAACCTCTACATTCAGCAATTAAAAAAACAGAACACTGAACTCTGTGAATGCAACAACTCTTAGCCAATGGTTCAGATATGCGGATGACACCTGGGTCAAAATCAAAGGCCAAGAAGAAGAAGCCGTCACAGAACAGATTATCTCAGTGGACAGCAATTTACAAGGGAAGATGTGAGGGATAACAAGCTGTCTTTTATTGGCTCTGGTGTGCACACTGAGGGGGATGAAGGCCTTACTGTTGAAGGAAATCTATACACCCAGACCAGTGTTGGCTGTGTGATTCCCACCACCCACTAGGAAATCAGCTGGAGGATATCAGAATCTTACAGCACCATGCTGAGAATATCCCTAACAATGCAGAGGGTAAAAAGAAAAAGAAAAGGGACAGCATCAAATTTAAATAATGGCAGAACGGTCCGTGTACTTCGCAGCCATTCATTTTCTTATTTTGAGATTTCAAAATAAAAGCGAAAAATAAACCGTTTCCGTTTTTTCAGTGATAATACAAAATAAAGAACGGAAAACGGGCTGTAATTCATTATCCATTATCCAATTTAATTAGATGTGTTTGTAAATGGAAATTAAAATTAAAATAGACCTGTCTGACTTCTGATGAGGAGGGATCTCGTATCTGAAAGCTCCAGTGTTAGCTCCCGATTAGCAGACCTTACTGTGCGCCGTGGCCTGATGAAGACCCACTGTGGGGTCCAAACGTTGCTTGGCAAACATTGTTTACCATATTACTACTATTTGACTTTTCACTGGCTAAAGTAACAGAAAACCTCCACACCTCCCCAAAAACGTCCCGAAAAGCAGCCGAACGCTAGCGATTTAGCGCTAGCGGTGGAGCTAGCAGCACCACAAGTTCCCTCCAAAGGGACAAATAAACCCCGCGCTGGTGGGGAGAAATAAGTTTTCCACGGGTGTAGTTTAATTTTAATTTCCATTTACAAACACATTTAATTAAATCGGATAACAGATAATGGATAATGAATTAGGGCCAGTTTTCCGTTTTTCATTTTGTATTATCACTGAAAAAAAATGGGAAACGCTTTATTTTTCGTTTTTATTTTGAAATCTTCAAATAAGAAAACGAATGGCCGCCACGTACACGGACCCAGAACAACATTGTTATCCCTTATGTACCTGGTGTGTCTGAGAAACCTACAATGATACAGCACCAGTTATCCAGTACTTATAACACGGTTTTGAGATCTCCAAAGCAAGAAAGCACAAAATCATTTGCATTTATAAATTTTCCCCAAGACAGCATGAATCAGAAACAAATCACTCTGTTTCTTTATATCATTTAGGTGAGCCGTCAAAGTTTAGTGTATTTTTTCCAGCTGTTTTTTTTGGAGTCTTTACTCTGACTTTAGTAAATACCTGCAGCATCAGGATCCATTGGAACGTCTCCAAAGAGAGTAGATTTGTCCTCATTTATTAACGGAGCAACAGCAGTAACTTCACCAATTAGTTAGAATAATAAATGTACCCTGACATGGAGACAGGATTAATAAGCATCTAACAACAAGTCTCACTGTTCTTTTACCGTTAGTAAAGTATTAGATCGTCACACATGGACAGAGTTTAGTGTTTTTTAGAAATCATAAATAAACTAGGATGTTAGTCATTTGGACACATGGATAAGCTACTGTTAGTTTAGTTTTGTGTTGTGGAAGCTGTTAGGATTACTTATCTAATCCTAAAAGTTTTGAACACTGCACAAATGAGTCCACACCACTGGAGATGAGACAGACTGTAGTTAGGAGAGAAAATGAATAATAGGGTAAAATTTTGCAACAGTTAAAAAGCATAAACCGGACCAAGGAGCTAAAGCAAAGCAGTAGGATGAAAGCAAAAAAAAAAAAAGAGAAAAGAGAATTCCTGATGTTTTCAGTAAGGGCTAAAAGTCATGTTTAGTCTCACCCTCAGAGATGGGCTCATTAAAACGCATCAGGACTAGGATGCACACAGAGCATGTGAGGTCTCTTACTCTCAGAGTGAATCTCATTAAACATACTGGGACTCTGGTGAGATGGAGACCCAGCAGAAACAGGCCTGCAGCTGATATCAGGTACTGCGTCAAACCCTAACACCCACAGGCAGGCAGAGATGAGAGGGGAGCATGTGGTTGAAATGGAAGGGTTTCTACTTTACTGGGAAAAAAGGAGGCTGGCAGGAGACCACAAAGTAAAGGGCAGCAAGAGCAAACATTACCAGCACTTTAGCACGCGTATCTAAAAACTAACATTAAAACTCTTCTCTTGAAGGAGTCATTTCATGAGTGACATTAGATGTGTATGAGGTGGTCAATTATGCTTGATTATTCAGAGGGTCACTTCAGGTATTCATCTCATAATGGCACTTGAGCAGGATGAAAAATGTCACTCTCCAATGCCGTGACTGCCTTTAAAGTGCTGGGTAAACTGAAATGAAAGGCCACACAGAAATAATGAGGAACTTTATTTCATTTTTTTTTATTTTTAATAACCATCTCTAGAGCCAAATTTACTCAGCTGCATGCACAACCCAGCTGCCAGCCAAGTTCTTGACTATGACACTGTTTTAACACCGTTTCTCTCTATGGGATGGTCAATAATGGGAAATTGTAGCAAGCACACTATAATTAGGTTTCATTTTAAGTAGTAATCATTGGTACTTTAACTTTGAGGTCATTTGGTTTTATTTGCATGCTTTTTAACATCACTGGCTTTATACTGCGCCGAGACGGCCCTCTTAAAGATTTTAAATGATTTTGGATTAAATTGCGATTCACAAAAGCTGACAGTGTTGATTCTACCGGATCTGAGCGCTGCCTTCGATACAGTGAACCTTGCAAACCAAGGCGAGGACCGTGAGTTATTCCTGTGCACCCGTTGATCCAAACCAGGAATCTCCTGCCCCAAAATAAGAAATGGCATACAACTCCAGGACATTAAAGTCACAGAGGTTTTAATGGCCATGGGTGGAGAAAAATCTGCTATCAGCCAAGAGTTATATGATGTACTGAAACAGAGCAGTCCTCATAAGCCATACACCAAGACACGGTCACAATTCCCCTGAGTACAGATCCTACGTCAACAATATCAGCTACTGGTATCCTCGACCTCAACTGGAACAACCGACCAAAGGGACACAACTTCCTGATGAGTCCCACGTCACGATATATATGATTGGCTGCCTGAAAATGAGCAACAGTACAACAATAAAATAAATCGCAAATATGTTGACTTGATTTGTGATACATGACAAACAAAAGCAATCCTCAAAACACAGTGGAGAACAGTTTAGTTGGATAAGAACGACATTTTTGGGAAGACTAAACTGCTGTTAAGGCACAGACTAATTCTGTCCAGGAGCAAGATTTTGAGCTCGAGTTGTAAATGATCCGTCCTTGGGTTGACACAATAACCTCAAAAACACACACTTTTATGATGTGATAAGAAAATTGTGCTGCATAAAGAGTGAAGTCAATCCAGACCCTAAGATCGTTCTACATTATGGTGATTTTTTCTCCAGATGGAAGCTGAGCTCTCACAATAAGGCTGTGTGTCAACTGATTAAGTCCTCAGAATACAATTAACAGTAAATGCACACACAAACTAGTTCCTAAGGCACATTCAGTTCCTGCCCCTTTCAAATGCTGAGCTCTGACTACTTACTCTTCAAACGACGTGATTGTTTATTACTATGGGCCGTTTATTATAATGACAAGTAGCCTGAAATTTACACTTATTGACATTTTAGGACACTCACACCCTCTGTAAGAAGCAGTAATTTGGGACTTTATTAGTCATTGCTTGTTTGACAGAGAGAAGCACGAAGTAATATGGCTTGTTCGAGTTTTTAATAACCTTTTTTTAAACTTTGACATCAGCAATAAAGTTCTCTTTCCTGCTCAGGATTTGCTGCTGCTGCTATACTTTTTGGATTTGGGGGACAGTTTACTATAAAAGAGAATAATGGTTTACTTTGTGCTCAGCAACTCTGCTGGAGAGATTCAGGGAAACGAGGAGTCTCATAAAACAGAAAGGGAATGCCGTTTATCAGGGTCATTGGCATCAGCACCCTGCAGCTTTTCAAAGAAAAAGTAGACTTTTAAATGAGTCATTTTAAATGTTTGCCCAACTCTAAAGTGTAAAAAGAAGCACCAGATTATTTTGTGCCTGGTGTTGCATCTTCCATCCAGTGTTGAATATCCCAAAATGTTGAGCTATACTCATCTGTATTTTAAAAAAATGATAACACTTTTAAACTAAGGATGTGTCAGAACATGAAACTGGTCTTGGTAGTCTTCTTCTACAGGCTTCACATCAGGCACTAAACTTTGGAGCAGCTCTTTTGTAAAGCCCTGAAAACATTTTTCCAGTCAAGTTTCTACTTTTGGTGATCAGACCCTAAGGACGCACTTTATTTCTGCTAAAGTAATCTACAATTTCAGACCCAACTGTCACCAGTAAAAAAGAGACCGTTAGAAATTCACTTTGTGAAACTCAGTGAGACACTAAGAGCTTCAAAAAAAAAAAAAACACAAAAAAACTACACATTTCCCCTTTCATTCAGCTTTTTCAGTATCTTGAATGAGAGGTGAAACATATCTAAGAACAGAAAAAAAGGAGTGTAGTTACTTTAGCAGTAAACAATAGAACACAGTTCCTTTAAAAAAGCTTATACTGGTTGAGCATTTATAGCAGCTTTGGGCATCACATTGTGAACAAAGCGAAAATTAAGCCGTTTGGACAATAAGGTCATTAAAGTATAGCAATAGACACATCCACAAAGGCAAAGACCAGTCCTTTGTTTTACCTCAGCTAAAACTCTTTTTATTGTTGAAGTGTTTTCATACCACAGTGGTGAAATGACTGCACTTGCAAAGCAGTGTAAAATTACTGACAACAGCATTGGCAAAGCTGTTATGAAAACGGCCCTCAGAGGAACATAACTGTTTGTTGTTGGAGAAAACGTCTCTATTGTCCAATATAAATTATATTATCCGTTGCCAGTGAACTCTCTGGCAAATAAAAAGACATATATCCCTGAATGAATTCCAAGAGCAGAGGAGAGCACAGATAAGCTATATTGCAATTACACACACACACACAAAATGGACAATGAGTACAACGCACAAATAAACAGCCGACAGGTTGAAGTGAACAGCTCTAATGAAGAGATTAACCTGAGCACTCAGCATGTATACCTCTGCCAAAGCAACACATACTGCCTATTTATTCAATTTGCCTGAAAATACACAGTTACAGATCATAACAGGGAGGCAATGATGTTGTAACATAATCATACACTGTAAAACATTTTGAGCTAGTTTAATTTAAAAGGGTTTCCATTCTGCCTTAAAAATATTTGTTACCTAACCCGAACCCTACAGTGCCTAAAAAAGTATTTACCCCCCTTGGGAGTTTCCCTTTTTATTACTTTTCACCATTGAATTATGGTGAATCTAATTTGGCTTTATTGACAAGAATTTACAAAACCACCCATGAAGAAAAGACAACTCCAGGCAACTCCACACAAAAGTTAGTAAAAAAAGATAAGTCTAGAAAATTTCCAAGCTCTGAAGTTTCTTTGGAGTACAGTTAAAATGTCATTAGGGAAATACAATAAATACGGCACATATGTGAATCTGCTTGGAGCAGGCAATCTTTAAAACTGAATGCCATCAAGACACCCATCAATAATCTGAAGGAGTTATATATATATATATATAGACCACCAGAAGCCAAGTGGGAGACTCTAAAGTCAACTAGAAGAAGGTTCTTTGGTTTTGATGAAAAAAAAAAAAAAAAACTTTTGCCATCAGACTAAACCCTATGTTTAGCAAATACCAATCACTGCCCATCATCACAAACACACCTCTACCATGAAGCATGGTGGTGGCGGCATCATGACGTGGAATGCTTCTCAGTATGTTCTGGAAGGCTTGTAAAAGTAGAGGGTCAAATGAATGCAGTAAAGTATGAAGAAATCCTGGAGGACAACTTGATGTAGACTGAAAGAGAAGTTGGAAAATGATTTGTTTTCTTACAAGACAATGACCAACAAACAGTCAAAACTACAAAGAAATGGTTTAAAGACAAGTGAATGTTCTGGAGTGGCCAATTGAAAATTTGTTGCTGGATTTGAAAAAGGCTGGTTAAAATCCTGGATGGTCTCCCTGTACTCCTGTTTGTTCCCCTTTGATACATGTCCAACTATGGCTGTATCATCAGAGAACATCTGGAAATGGATGCTGGCAGTGTTGTGGGTGAAGTCTGATGAGCCTCACATACAGCGGTCTGTTTGTGAGGTAGTTGATGGTCCAAGCAGCCAAGCAGCAGTCCACCCCTGCTCCCTCCAGCTTTCCTCTGAAAAGTGTGGACGACTAATCACAAGCTCAAGGCTATAACTGTAGCCAAAGATGGATGAATACTTTTTAACAGGCACTGTTAAATATATACAGTCAGTTCACAGCTAACTTAGCTAGCCATCAACAGTATGTTCTGCCAGCAACAGATAAACTCATCATGAATTAGATTTTATATGTGTTCAATACTTTCCAGTTAAACATAAATGGGCTAAGGACAGTCTTCTTGGCAGAGGTAATAATGACTCAAGAAAGACTTCACAAGGAGGACATATGATCTAGCAGCATGATGAACTGAACTTACTAGTCAAAGCTCATTTAAGACAAAAAGGCACATATACAAAATGTAGACCATACGTCTCTGAGGTGTTAAGCTGAGAAGTAATTACAGCTTTAGTGCTGACATCAGGTACAGTCATCACTGAAACATTCGCTCCCTGATTGACTCTTGGGAGAGTAATTTGCACATATTTTCTGCTCTGGTTGCACTTGAGCTGGATGTGTTGGACAACCTCAATGCAAATTGTATGCAAAATTACGATGTGACTCAAATAAGCCCTAATACAAAATCAGGTAGGCTTGTCATCCCTAATTGCAAGCGGAATTGCATCTTTCAGATTGTGAAAAAAAAATAGCATCTTTGTGCCTTAAGTTGCTGTCAAACAGGTGCATTTACAAATTAGTTTTCCTACATATAATCTGATGATTCAGACATCTTGTAGTCGTAGCTGTAATTTTGCACAGCCTAGTTGTACTGATATTAACCCTCGTGGGTCTTGGTTTTCATCACACCTCAGTGCAATTGTGCAGCAGCGCTACCCTGCACTGAGCCTTTCCTTGCAGGTTGCCAGTGGACAGGAGATTCATCACAGTTTGCTACATTAATGTGACGCTTAATTGGCGAAAACAAATCAGTTCTAGGTCACGTGGTGGGACTTAAGTCTTGGTGCTGGCCTGAGAACAAGCCACTTATTCTTAATTTCTGAAAGGCTACCCTGCGGGATTTAGAGGCACAAAAGGCAGCTACATTAGGGAATCAAATTGAGAAGCCAGGAAACAGACTTGAAAATTGACAGATAAAAGATGTGATTAGCTGTATCTCTGCTGTCATAATTACTTTGGTCCCATCCTCTTTTGTCTGAAACAGAGCTGCTCGTGGCATCACTAAAGCATATAAATGCAAAGCAGAGGTAATCAGATAGATAACAGGTCAACAGACTGTTATACACAAAGCAGTTCCTCCCATCCCATCATCCACCCACATCAGGCAGTAATGATTTCTGCAATAATTCTTTCATTAGATCCTTCAACAGAAAAAAAAAGCCTCGCCTTGGTGCACATTATTGTCTCTGGAGGGGGCAAATGAGTACCTCAGGCTACAGGCTGGTCCACACCAATCACCAGTGAATTATTAAGCCAATCACCTGCCTTCTATTAATTCAACAGAACCCTCAAATCATCTGCATGACAACAATTATATTCTCTCTATGATGGCACTTGAGCTCAGTGAGCAAGTTAATGATGCCATTCTACTCATCTGCACATTCGACAGACATTGAATTTGATTGTTAGTGGCACTGCAATCACATTTCAAATCTTCCAGGCACCATGGCAGGCAAAAGGCAAATACTATTTGGTGATGATGTGGATTCACCAAGGTTGGCATCTGTTTTTGCCTGCTTGCTACCTTGGTTTGTGGCTGCTCTTGTAGCTTTTTAAGTAAACAGTATTTTTTTATAGCACATAAGACTGGATTTTGTTTTTACAGGCCCGTAGTGATTTAGAGCGCTCATCTGAAACCTTGCCATTTCACAGAGTCCCCCAAAAATTCTGTTCCTGTACAACCGAACCACATTCTTAATTATATTTTGAGGGGAATGTAATTTACACAACAACAAGCTCCATAATAAAGTGAAATAAAACAGCACTTCAACTCAGTTATCCTATTATATTTGCCTGGAAGGCACATCCAGTCAAATTCACTGTGGGTGACAACAAGTCAGTGGTGTACTCATGCTCATAATTTAGAGGCATTTTATTTTTCTCCTATTTGTATTTGTTTCCCTTTAAACAAAGGGGTGGCGTGTGTGTGTGTGTGTGTGTGTGTGTGGGGGGGGTTAGTGTAGCTTCATCGTGAAATATTACCATGATAATGACACCACAGTTATGGGCCTTGTCCCTAACAACAGTGAAAAACCTGTTGCTTTTGTGTCAAAATAACTTGACATTGAAGGTTAATCCTTTACGTCTCCCCTGCCCTCCTCCCTGTGATCTGGAAATTGAGCTTAGCATCATCTTTGTTGCATTTGAGTTTAGCCGGACCCACAAGCAGGACACAGGAAACCAAGTGAAAAATCAGACATGCTAGTCTTTATTAATTGAGTCAAAGTTTCTGCACGGGTGGCTAGTCTGCAAAGGTAGCTACCACAAACAAACTCGGAACAAAGATGAGTCAAACAAATCCAGGTCATTCACAAGGAATGCATTCTAGAAGCATGAAAACACAAGGGCCTAGCCAGCAAGTTTGACTGCAAGAGTACAAAGCCAATCTGGCAAAGAGGGCTGGGGAACTGGTGCTTTTATATTGCGGAGGTTGATTGGTGGATCAGGAACAGGTGGTTGATGACTGAATGGAGTGCAGGTGAGGAGGCAGCCAGGCAGATGGCATGACACACCCACAGTAGAGATAGAGAGGGGGAAGGAGGGAAAGGCAAGTAGAACTGAAAAGCACAAATATACAACAAAATACAGTCACAACAGCCGCTGTGACAATCCTAAAGGATGTCCTTTACCAGAGGAGCTTTGAGTGAGGGTGCACAGGTGTAATCTCACTGCATCCTTAGTGAAATTATTTTCCACACCAGTTACATAAAAGAGGCACAAAACACAGCTGGAATAGATATTGATAGCCTTTTATTGTCTTTTAAAAATATACACTAGAGCAAGTGCACATTCAGGATCAAATTTCATTGCTGCTGACTCACACATAATAACCATAAATATATGTATATATGCATTCATAAAAAGAAACAAATAAAGCCACTATGCATTAAAATAATAAAAAAAACACTATATATAAATAATGTAAGCATTTGGACAGAGAGCCTGTTAAAGTGCACAGTACACTGGATATTATATTGCACCTCATATATTGCACATAAACAATCCGATAAGGACTTTCAGAGTGACAGTGTGTTTGGGAGGTAGTGAGATTTATGTGAGTTCTCCAGTCTGATTGCGTGTGGGAAGAAGCTGTTGCACAATCATGCAATTCTGTTCCCCGTGCTGTAAAACTTTTTTTTCTCAGAGGGCAGTATGGTAAAAATTTCATGATTGGGATTGCAGTCTGAAGCTTTGCAGGTTCCAAACCAGATGGAGATGCAGCAGGTCAGAACGCTCTCTATAGTGCCTATGTAGAAAGTGGTGAGGATGGGAAGTGGAAGGTGAGCTCTCATCTGTCACAGAAACTGCAAAGCGTGCTAGGCTTTCTTGACAAGAGATGCAGTGTTTAAGGACCAGGTCAGATTGTCAGCAATCTGCATTTCCAGGAATTTTATGTTCCAGACAGACTCCACAGTGGTGTTATTGATGTAGAATGGTCTGTGTCTGGGCTGGTTTCTTCTGAAGTCCACAAAAATAATTGTGCCAACATTCAGGATCAGGTTGTTGGTGTTGCACCATTTCACAAATTGTTTCACCTCCCCTCTGTACGACTGTTCCTTGTCATCCTGGATGAGGACTACAACTGTTGTGTCATCTACGTACTTTATAATGTAGTTTGTACTGAACTTGCTACAACAGTCAGGGGTCATCAGTGTGAAAAACAGTGGACTCAGGACACAGCCCTGAGGCAAACCACTGCTCAGAGGAATGGTGCTGACGAAGTTTCTAATCCTCACTGGCTGGGGTCAATGAAGAAGTCCAGTAGCCAGTTACAAAAGGGGGTGCTAAGACCCAGGGCACCCAGTTTGCTGTCCAGGCACTGAGGAATGACCATGTTGAATGCTGAACTGAAATCCAAGAACATCATTCGAACAATGTCCTTCTTCTTCTCCTCCAGATATGCCTGGCCCAGATGGAGTGTTTTAGGTGTTAAGGTAGGCCAAGAAGTCTGGGGAAGTCAGGATGTTATGTGATTCTTGACAAGCCCTTTAAAGCACTTCATCATAATAGGAATGAGTCTTACAGGGCGGTAATTATTGAGACGTGATTGTAGGTTTCTTTGGTACCGGTATAAAGGTGGCAGCCTTGAAGCATGATGGGAGAACAGCTTGGTCCAGGTGTTGAAAATGTCACTTAGGACCTGTGCCAGCTGATCAACACATTGTCAAAGTACCTGATCTGGTATGCTGTCAGGGCCTGCTACCTTACATGCGTTGGCCCTTCGCAGGGTTCTCCTGACATCTGCTGTGTCCAGACTGAGTGTCTGTTCATCATGTTGAGGAACAGCTTTCCTTATAGGTGTGCTGTTGAGTGCTGCAAACCTTTTAAAGTAATACTGAGTTCATTCAGAAAAAAAGTGGAGAAGTCTAATAGTCAGCGATTGTTTGGATTCCCTGCCATATGCACCTGTTGTTCATCAGGTCTGAAAATAACTCTTTTCTGACCATGAGTGTTTTGCTATATGATGGCTCGGTTCAGGTTGGTGTTTGCTGATCAAAGTGCCAACCTGCCGATGCCAGATTTGAAGGCAGCATTTCATGCTCTGAGCATTGCACACACCTCAGTGGTCATCTATGGTTTCTAGTTGGCCCAAGTTGTGATGTTCTTGGAGGTACAGACATCCTATATGCACTTGTGTAAGAATACATTGCAATACACTGCATACTCTTCCAGGTTGATGTGCTGGTTGTCAGAGGCAGTCTCTTTGAACAAGGCCCAGTCAGTGCTCTCAGAGCAATCCTGCAATGCTGACATAGCTCCCTCTGGCTAGACCTTAATCTGTTCCACTGTAGGTTTTTCTCTGGAGAGCAGAAGCCTGTAAGCAGGAATTAGCATCACAGAGAGATAGCCTGAGGAGCCAAGGTGGGGGCGAGTGACAGCCTCCAATGGCTACTTGATGTTAGTATAGGCCAGGTCCGGTGTGTTATTTCCCCTGTTTGCAAAGTCTGCATGCCGGTATTAGTGTGGGAGGACGGTTTTAGTTGAAAATCCACAGCAACAATAAATACACCATTTGGATGTTTATTTTGCAGGTCACTAATGGAGGGAGAGAGTACAGGGCTACCTTAGTGTCTACTAGGTGATGTACACAGCTGGGATGGTTATGACAGTAAATTCTGCACATGCACTAACTATATCAGGAACAGGACTGAATAATGATTGTATTTTAAATGTCAATCAATCATCACATATGGTCGCCTTTATTTTTTGTTGTATGCTTTTGTGTGTCATATTTCTTATGCTTCAAAGCACACTTGTATGTTAAATAAAAATGTATTAAATCCATTCTCGTCATATTCTGCCACATTATGCATTTGATTAAACATAAATTTGTTAAATGCCTTCTGCCTTGACTCCTCTCTTAACGCCTCTTCCTCACCTCCTCCACTCACATCAACTCTGCCGTCTCTACGGGCGCGCTAACAGCCGAACTCCTGATGGGAACCCACAATAACCCATCAAGCAACCCTCCCACACTCAGCACCCCTTCTTCTCACGTCTGCCTTCTGTCAGATGGTACAGGAGGCTTGAATGCAGAACTTCAAGGCTGAGAGCCAGTTTCGACCTCCAGGTCATAAGACTTAATAACACGTCCAACCCACTGCTATCACTGACTGAGTCTCTGTGTGCGTCAGTGGAGGTATGTATGTGAGTATGTATGTGTTTACATATGTGGAGACATTTGTATACTGTATATATGCTTAAATAAAGAACATTTTCTTTCAGGTATTATCTCTTTAATGATAATTTCATCCCTGGTTTGGAGTAGTTTTTAATACAGGAAAGAGAAAGAGAGCAAATTAGGAATTTCATTTCACTGATAAATTGTTTATTTCTGTATATGGCAATAGAGCCTTTATTGTTATTGCACGTAATCAAGGAAATAATCCTGGTTGAACCAGTTCAGGGTATAATAACAAGACCACCTATGGTTGTTTTGGATTTTTACCTCAAAGGCACAGATAGTGATTTTCCATATCAAGTGAACAATTGTTCTAATTTTTGTGTTTGTACATTTTCTCTGGAAAATGAATCTGACCAGGAGAAAGAAAGTAGGACTGAGAAGCACAGCATGTACCATCTTTTCTGACCAGTCACACTGGAGACTTTGCAGAGCTATTGTTGTTTTGGAATAAGCTCATAAAATAGCCAATATTTCTTCAATCCAATTCACTCACTCACACACACGCATATACATTTTGCAGTTTCATTCCCTCTGCAGCAGAGCAGCTAGGCCATTCGAAGTAATGACAATACCGCAATGGTTCTGTATGCAGTGGAAAGTCATTTAAGGGGCAGCACTATTTGGAGACTACTTTGTTGGCAGCAGGTGAGGTGTGGAAGATCTACAACTATATCTGTGACACTTAATATTCTGAGTCAGTGCCACATTTCTTTGTCATATATAATAACTTCAGAGCAAAGAAATAACTTAGTAAACTGACGTGTTATGAAAGAAGCAGAACATTCAAGGATTCAATAGAAGGATTTGAAGTATAGTCTCTTTTACCCAACTAATGAAAAGCATATCACATGCATCAAAAGTTGAGTCTACTAAAATGAGAAATAAAAACAGCTGCAGTAAACAGAGGAACATTATGATTTACACTGCTTTCAAGTCCCGGATTGGTTTCTATGATGTCTAGAAAAGAAATATCTGTTTCTCGAAGTTTTCTCTTTTACATGCAAATTTGCTTATGTGTGATATAATGCATGCTCTGAACCAATGGGCATGGACAAGATGACCTCTCAGGGTTACCTATGGGTTCTGGAACCAGGACGTTGGCAGAGGTTGTGCAGTGGGGCCTCTGTCAATCAAACTCGTTCCACTGCATCCTGCTGATGCTTGATCAGAATGGGGTGTAGGAAGTTTGGAGGTCAAATCAGTGACATTTGTGATTTCCATTTGCATGAGGGAGTGTGCTTGTTCTGGGATAATGTTTATTTGGGTGTCTAAGTCTCATCAACATGGATGTTAAAATCCAAGGTTTTCCAGCAGAACACCACATAGTACCAATATGATCGATTTCACCTGTCAGTGGTCATAATGTTGTGAACCTGGTGGTGTCCTGTGTTGTGTCTGTGAGATAAAGTTTTTTAATCTGTTTGGAAAAATACAACTGAGGAAGCTAATTTTTAATGTCTTCAAAATACTATTATTGTTTAATTAGTGAGCTCTGTGTCTTAAGGACAACTACCAATTATAATAATGTCATCTCATTCAGTGTTGATTAATTGTTGCTAAATGGAGCTTCTCAATATGGAAACTGTTACTCAGCTAGAGCTTATTTCATGTACATCCAGTTGACAGAACAGCAACTGATTAAATGTGTTACAAAAGACAGAGGTGTAAATTGGATAGATGTACTAATGAGCCAACATTGTTTGCTAGTATTTTGTCTGTAGCGACTGTTGTTAGTCCCAGGTTGTGCCACCACAGAGCACTGACAAATATTAAAACTGCTGAGTGCTTTAGTGCATTTCTAGAACGTCCTTCACTGTGTTGCTGCTTGATTTCCTTATTATCAGTTTTCTTTTGAAAAGCCTGACATTTTGACAGCAGACATGACTGACAGGAGCTCGGATTAGACTCGCGAAAGAAGTTTATCTGCTTTTTTAGTGCGATGTGTGAACATGTCGAAGCTTTCACTCGTGTGGGGTCCAAACTTCCTTGTAAGAACAGAAAACCTAGAAGTGTTTGTGTGTATTGACAGTGTGTTTTTTTTTTCCCACAACAAAGTTGCTGCGACCTCATTTTGAAACGTGTTCTTCTAATCTCACATTCTCTCAGAACCCGACGAAGAACTTGCGAATCGAGAAACCAGTTCAATGCTGTGTGAGGTCGTATGTTCAAAGAGTTTTCCTTTCTCTCAGCTGAAAGTTTTAGCTCAGTAATGAATGAATGTCATCTGGGAATTACGAAACATGATTTATTAAGAAGCAAACTAAATTCTGGAACTGGAAGCAAGTCTAATCTAGACGCTGTTTGTATTTTAACTGTTGTTGTTAAGGAGAAGGACCAGCAAGGCAAAACCACAATTTGAAAGTCTTTCTCTTATTCCCTAAACATCCACTAATTTATTTTTTGTTTTAACATTTTAAGCTCTACATATTCCACAATCAATTATCATAAGTATGCTATCCGATTAGTTTATGAGCCCCCATGGACTCACATCGTGCAGAAACCTGTGCAAAGATCCAAAGTTATTCCATGTATGAAACTGGATTTTAGTGGCATGCTTAAAGCCTCTTTCAGAGATGTCCTCCTTTCAGTTCTGACTCTGACGATAATGGAACAAGCCTGCCTCATGACTGAATGCACACGCTAATCATTTTCCCCATAAAAATCATGCCTGGAATCCCACCAGGTCGGCCGTATCAACATTTCTGGGCCACTTTCAACACGGCAGAAGCCTGAACTGCACAGTCACACTGACAGACAGATACACAGAAGCAACGGCCCTTCGAGCTGTGGGAAGTGATCCAGAGAAGACTCTTTCCCACATGTCCGTGCCAATGTTTGTCCAAAAAACATCACGGAGATGCTTCATGCACAGTTTGTGTGGCAAAATCAGATCACACCTTTCTGAGTCACGTTGCTTTGCAGTTTCAAATCTGTTAGGCTACAAAACGAAATGTCCACAATGATAAAACTTTACTGCATCTTACAAACAGAAAATAACAGTTAAAATTAAAGATATTCAACAACAATGAATATACAAGCCACATCCCCCCCCAACAAGAGGTTAACATGAGCTGGAGTTTGTCGCTTGTAGATGTTTCTAGCTAGTTTAAAAAATACCTGCAGCATCAGACAGAAGCAGGATCCATATGAGCGCCCTCTTGTTGCACAGAACAACAGCGTAACTTAATTGAATAGCTATGAATTATCCCCAACATGGAGACAGAATGAATCAGGAGCTAACAGCAAGTCACACTGTGTGCTTTGTTTACCTCAAACATAAGGATGGGTACTGAGCCCCTGTGTTAAACAAATTTTTAAATATCGGAGGATTGATTACCTCCGATGTTAACAGTTCTGCTAATGGTACTGTAGACAGTAAGAAGAACATTGTGTTGCACATTCTGTGTCATCATTAAAACACATGTCTGATGTGTATGGTGTCTGAGGGGTGGAGCAGTCACCTGCAGCTCTGTGCAGCAACACACGGGTGACAAACAATTAAACTTCACTACAGTGGATGCAGAAAATGTTCGTTTCCACTAAAGAAACAAGTTGTTTGCTCGTGTTTCTACTCTGACATGCAATCTGTCGAAACATTCAGCAGAAGTTCATCACATACAGAGAAACACTCAGTCTGACTGCTGAGCTTGTATAGTTCATCTCTCACTAACCAGGTGTGTTATGTTTGCTCTGCCACAGATTTAATTACACTATACGAACATGGGTTAATGATTACAAGTAAACATGTTTAACTGTCTTCATGAATTCGGTCTGAAATTCAGACCATCATCTGAACTGTCGTTAAGAATTTTAGTTGGACTTTAAGAGCACAGAACAGTGAGGATTTGGTGATTTGAGTGCTGCAGACAAGCTGTCTTTATATTCACTGTTTCTCTGCCTGAATATTAGTGTTAGTCATAGCAGAAGTACTTGAACTGTTTTCTTCATTAAAACTATCAAAGCACACAGTAAAAATGCTGTCAAAGTCCTGCATTATGATTATATTTAAAAATGAAGAGTGAAAGATTTTTTTAGCACAGTGTGCTGGCATTTACTTAATATATGTTCAAGGTGGAGCTTTTATCTCATGTAATGCTGGACAGTTTATGGAAACACACTGCATAATATTATAGTTGGTGAGTAAAACCTTTGACACCGTCCACAGTGCTCTGATCATCCTATTAACACAACATTAGTGTCTATACATTTTTAATATTTATACAGTAAATACGAGAAAAATAAACCAATGTCTATCCTGCTCTTAAGTTGTTCTGGAGGCAGCAACCAACCCAACAAGGAAATGAAAACGTTGTAGGGTAAAAGCACAGCTCACTGGTGATTCATAGCCAGAACAGGGCTAGTTGTTGTCCTTGGGGGCATGATGATGAATTCCAAGTAGTGTCTTGGCCATGAAGAAGGTTAAAAAACACAATAGTATGATAGATGAATAGCCTTGAATTCTGATTATATACGATTTATGATGACTAATCTGAATGTAGTCAACCCCTTCTGACTGATGAACGTCACCATCAACCACACAGCATGGGTTCTGTTAACAGAATAAACCTTTAGATTCAGACAAATTAAATCCAAATCTCACGAAAGCACCACAATATTATTGATTCTTTTGCAGTTTTTATTTTCTTCAGTGAATTCAATTTGTGCTCTTCAAGCCAGATTTCTCACGGTGACCCAACTTGTCATTTTGGAGACAAGGTCTTTCTAAGTATACGGTATTTGCATGGTTTATCCATAACATATTTTAACAACTCACATTCCCATTTTCAAAGGCAAACCTGTAATTTAAACATTAACACAACAGCACTACCAACACAGGCCTACAACTCAACACCCTCTCTCTCTCTCAGTTGGTCTTATTTTGTCTGATTATTCATTCAAATGGTTCAAATAATTACAAATCGGTCTTTGTAATGGTTTGTAGCTCGCGGTTCAGACAGACGGAGACACTGATTTGCCTTGATGCTAATAGCCTGTCAGGGTTCTAAGTGTGGGGTGATGGGGCTATGTTTTTACTGTTCCATGTGCTTATTTGTCTTGGTAATTGAAACAACATGTCATTCAATTGCCCTTGGCTCATTAAGGAGGGAAGTGGAGAGTGAGAATATAAATAGAGCACCATTAAGGATCTGTGATGCCACCGACACGTCTCACCCACATACCCACAGTTTGAAGAGCTACAGAGAGATTTTTCTTTCACAAGATTTGTTGCTGTGCTCCCAAAATTGAACCAATGAATTCACTTCCCACGTGAAATTGAACAACAAAAGAAAAGGTCCAATGACAGGACAGCTTTCTGGATACAGGGTTTTGGCTCTGGCCTGGCAGGCCCCGACACTGAAGCCCTTTTCAGACATGCACTCTGTGCCGTTTATCAGATGGCAACTAAACAGGTTGGCTACATGTGTGAATCCACACCCTGTTCGCTTCTTTGCAAAAGTCGGACCTAGTGACATTTCCACTTAACTTCAAACACGGCACAAGTGAGAACCGAACCGTCACATTAACAGATAGACGCACAAGCAGTGGTACTTTGAATAGTGTGACGCGATTTGAAGGATTTTTCAGCATCAACACTCGTCTGAAAACTTCACAGAGAAGCTTAATCAAAGTCCATGTGCCAAAATCACAACACACCTTTCTCACGTACTTTTCGCTCTGCAATTTGAAATCGATTAGGCTGTGCAGCATCAGAACCTAGGGAAAGACTGTCAACAAATCAGGAGCTGGGGCGGGAATCCTGATGACACCTGAACTACACGACCAGTGAGAGCAGCCTTGTAAGACACAACATTAACATGAACCTGCACAGATCATCAGATCCATCAGCTTAAACACAGAATCATCTGTGCAGGTTCATGTTAATGATGTGTTTTACAGGGCTGCACTCACAGGTTGTGTAGTTCAGGTGTCATCAGTGTGTGTCAATATTCCTGCCCCAGCTCCTGATGTGTTGACAGTCCTTCCCGCACTCCTTCAGTATGTATGTCTGACTGAGCAGTCACTCAATCAACACCAACTTTAGACACCTGTACACCTATGGCCACCAGCCCCTAGTTACACTCCTCTGCATAATACCCCAGTTCAGACTTCACTCTCCGACAGATTGTCATTTTTAACACATGCTCGACCAGGTTCCTTGCATTCACCTTCATCTCCCACACGGAAAATACACTGTACTCACTTAGTCATTGTTGGTTCTGTTCCATTCCTTATTTCAGTCTGTTCTTATGTTTCTGTTTAGTGTATCCCTGCAGCCTTGTTGTACCTTGTTTTATTGAGCCTTTGTTCTGTTTGCAGTTCAGCCGTTGATGTCTCGTGTCTCCCTAGTATGTTCTGTGTTCCATGTGTAGCCACGTGTATGTAGTATTATCCCCTGGCCTGCCTCCTACCTTTGTGTTTCCTTTGTGTCCCTTTGAGTTTCATGTTTTTGGTGTTCAGTTTCTGTCATTAAATTAGTCTTTGGTTTGCTTGGTCTCCGTACCTCACACCCCTGGCTTGCTTAGTTTATCTGATTCAGACCCCTGTATATAGTTGTGCACCTTATTTCACATCCTGTAAATAAACACTGTTGTCACTTAGTCTTTAATTTGCTCGCCCTCACTAGTGTCTTGGTTGGGTTCCCCCCTCACCTAGATAAGCCATGACAGTGTGATGCAAAAAAGTCAACAGAAACAAAGCTGCAAATAAAGCTTCTTATTTATTTGCTAACACAAAATCAGCTGAGAAACATAAGAAGAACATGTAAGCTGATATATGATGCAATTTCTAAATATATATACATATAGCCTACATCAATCAGGCATGACCACCTGCCTCATATTGTGTTGGTGCCCCTTTTGCTGCCAAAAAGCTCTGACCTGTCGAGGCATGGACTCCACTAGACCCCTGAAAGTGTGCTGTCATATCTGGCAAGATGTTAGCAGATCTTTTAGGTCCTGTAAGTTGCGAGGTGGGACCTCCATGGATTGAACTTGTTTGTCCAGCACATCCCATAGATGCTCGATTGGATTGAGATCTGAGGAATCTGGAAGCCACGTCAACACCTCAAACTTGTTGTTGTGCTCCTCAAACCATTCCTGTACCATTTTTGCTTTGGGACACGGTGCATTATCATGCTGAAAGAGGCCAAAATCATCAGGGAATACTTTTTCCATGAAAGGGTGTACATGGTCTGCAACAATGCTTAGGTAGGTGGTACGTGGTAAGTAGCATCCACATGGATGGCAGGACCCAAGGTTTCCCAGCAGAACATTGCCCAAAGCGTCACACTGCCTCCGCCGGCTTGTGACGTCGCCACCTTCGGAGACGACATGGGCCCAGGCCTTCCTCCTCTGGTGTTTTGGCTCTGTAGCCGGCCTGCTGGGGCCCTAGAACCTGAGCCTCAGTGGAGACCTTAAGGAGAAGGGTCCCATTAGGGGCCTTCCTGAAAGTGGGATGTTCCATCTAAACATAGAAAATTAAGGTAAGCAGAGAACTGCAGCAACACTGGAAGATCATTCAGAAGAGAAAATACATAAATGACACTAGTGATTAGAACTTACTTTGCTATGAAGCAGGTTAGTAGCGTCAGTGTGTCCTCAGTGACTATAAAGGGCATAAAACAGTGAAACCATTTTTATCACAAATCTCATCAAATTATCACTGAGTCACAGACAACTTTATATATCTCATCAATTCTCTCTCTCTCTCTCTCTCTCTCTCTCTCTCTGTACATGTGCCTTTTGCCTCCAACCGATTCTCCAGCCATCTGACAGCCCTTGACAGCTTAAGCCTGCATTGACTGTTCAAGTTCCTATACAACAGGGCGACATTTTATGATGGAACACTTGTAATGAAAGATCTGTAGTCTGAGCAGCTAAATGCATTCAATGCATTCCTTTAATACTGGTGCCAGACATAACCATGTCTGTTCACCTGTTAGGGCTCCAGTCAGCAGCATCCAGGTGTTCCTTGAAGATATACAGGAGGACTTCAGATGTATGCAAGTGGGTCTAACAGCTTGCCCACCAAAACATTCATATCCCATGCCAGAGGACTCCTGTGTGTCAAGAGATTTCCTGAAGCTCTGCAAATACATCCTCCTCCCTATGCCTGAAGCGAACAGGCCCAGTAATGGCACGTGATCTCAGGGATCAGTGCAAGCCATGCAGTGTTACACAAAAATATGTAATTATTGCTGCAAGGCTGTACAGTTGTGAGATTTAAAAAAAAAAAAAATTGTATTGGCATGTACGAATAGGCTGTGATCCATGGGTAAAATGTGTCCACACTGATGTCCCCGCTCGCCTACGTGATTCAGAGCATATATAAGCACAATGCAGGGAGCAGAGCAGATCCACACGAGAGGCTTTGGATGCTTTTGTCTTTGCAGACTTCGTAATGGAAATGACGATAAAGATGGTCATCCTGGAACTCTTTGGCTGCAGTGGAAGTTTCTTTAGCAACGACTGGAGCACATTTGACATCTTCATCATCTTTAAGAGCTAATTTTTGGCTGCCCGTGGTGTCAACCCTTAAATATGCCGGTGTAACTGGTCAGCAGAGTACAAACAGTTTAAGACTTGGTGTTACTACTCTTGGACATCCTGCCAAGGCTTGGAAATGTCCTCATCCTCTACGCATTTGTCATCCACATTTTTGCTGTTGTTGGAGTCCTGCTGTGTGTGGGTCAGCTACTTAACTTCTGCTTCCTGGAAGAGGATATTATATAATGTGTCCCTGAGCCTATACTTCGAGGCTGTGGCTGGTGAAAAAACTCCATTTATCTGCTCATCTGACCAAAGCTATGGGATGGGGCACTGCAAAGATGTGCCACCTTACTGTGAAGATGTAAAAACTGTCATTGGCTGTTGCCCACTATGGTCCATCACCAAGTAAGTCAGTCCCAGCAGAGGCTGGAGTCACTGCTAACACTAGTATAAACTGATATATGTACTACAATGTCGGCAGGGAACCACAACCCCAGCATGGGAGCTATCAATTTCGTTAGCATTGGCTATGCCTGGATAACCATTTTCTAAGTTGGCACCCTTGAAAGATGGATGGATAGAATGCATTTTTCATAGATTCTTATTCCTTCATTGGTTTTGGTATTTCATACTATATACTATTTAACCATATATACTGCATGTGCAGTCGTCATTGCCACCCATTTCTCAGAGATCATGGAAAGAGATACAGTAGAGCACCATGCTGGTGCTGTGTATGTCCAAAACCTTTGTTCCAAGTTAACTTCTTGGCTAAGCAGAATCTCCCTCATCAGTCATTGTAACATGGTGCACTCCAGTGACAGCATGACGGAGAGAAATGCCTCATTGGTTCAGGTCTGGATTCCTCTCCAGACAAAACGGAATGTAACTGTTGACAGTAGTACAGAGAATCATCGGTTGCGCTCTCACCTACAACTCCTGCTGCCTCAGTAGAGCCGTTACCCCCTGGCAGGCGCTACAGGTTCATCCATACAAGGACAAATAGATTGAGATAGAGTGTCTTTCCCAGAGCAATCACATTATAAACATAGACATGAACTGATGGCCCCTCCTCTGTTTCCCTCCAACCTTTTTCAATACTTTATCGACTGTGCAATATATATGTATATATTTATATTGCTCTTGCAATATCCCACAGTCTGCAATGTTTGTTTAGTTTTTTTGTTTTGGTATGAATGTTTTGAATCTGTTACAGCAGCACTTTCATGAAGTTGTTCCTCGAATCTTGTTGTACATTGCATAGTGATAATAAAAACTTTCTATGTGTCCACACCACGTGACTCTCGAGTTTCTCGAGTTTCTCAGTCTGCATAGTGATGTTGGAGGGAGGTGGCATAAACCACAAGACTTTTCAACCAGAAGACTGAGTTGATGCAATGCTGGCATGTTCAAAGCAGATAAACTCGTTGCACAAGGTTGGAAGTTACAAATGTATCTCACATGGCAAACGAGATAGACGTTATCTGTTGAATTTATTTACCTAACAAGATGCAGCAGAATGGAATCCCATTTAAGCTGCAGAAGCTCTAAGCTTTTTTCTGTGAATGGAATATGTATATTGAAAAAAAGAAATAAATTGAAAACAGGCTGCATTACCTATAAGGAGAAACTGGAAAAGATTTTTTTCCCTCTTAAATCTCAGACATGTACACACTTCAAGATTTGAAAATATGGACACATTATATACAAGATGTGAAGAATGCTGTGGCAGAGGAAGCTGTGCACCATCTCACATGATCTCATGGAGAGGCCGATGTGAACAGAATGGGGACGGCAGTGCAACAACCTGCTGTAATAATGTTTTTTAGTATGAAAAAAGAAAGAAGCAGAAGGCTGAATGAGTCTGGATGAGAAAATGGTTGAAGAGATGTGGTCAGCTTGAGTTGTGTATCTTGCTTTGCAGTGGTGTCCGCTGTTATGGTGCCCATGTGACGATCACAACCACCCAGATAAACATCATAACATGTTTCTTATTGTGAAATAAGTCTGTGAGCAGTTTGGGAGGTTTCAGGCTGGATCTGTAAACCCCTTGTATTACGAAACAATCTGGGCTAACATATTTCTAAATCCAAGATTCTTAAGGACCTTTGTGAAGTTAGGTTCCCAAAACTATCCTGAAAGCTCTCTTTAGATCCCCCGTGAAGGTGAGATTAACCTTCACAACCTTATGGCCTTGCTGCCACACTGCAGATTCACAAGGGCTCTTCAATTTATTTTTTTCCTTGTTTTTTTTAAACAATAAATTCCATGACTGTCTTCCTTTTCCCACATGTCAAGGACAAGTGGTGTCAAGAATATGTGTGGCACTAAAGTCTGCAGTTTCTTCTAGAATGTACACTAAATACAAGGTTTCAAGAAATGCATGGATGGCAAGAGTTTCAATAAAATCTATTATCACAACTGATTAGCACAGTCAGAAAATATCCCACATAGTAAATTCGTATTTCTAACAGAAACATGTTTTAGTCCTGTAATATTCATTTAACCTTGAAGAATGTTGAGTCTTTGTGAACTCGTAATGTTGAAATACCGTGCAGTGGTAACTTGCTGCTTGACGTTACGGTTTCTCATCGATTTCTTTGTTGTTGTTGTTGTTTACGGGAGAAGCGAGCTGAATGGCTTTTTGCACACATTGCAAAGGGATGAAACATGAGGAAGATAATGGAGATAGAGGACCTTGATTGACTGCTTTGGAAAACGTAAAGGCAAGGTATTTTTTTTTAGAGATTCTGAGCTCTGGTGGACAAATCATGTGTGGTCTATGGTATGAAATGGAGTGTTCAGAATACTCTGATGACCCAGTGTTTACAATGATTGCAGTTCCATTTTTATGTATGACAGTCATTTTGGCAGCTATATTGTATAACCAAGCTCCCATCTGAACTCCCATCAGTTCAGGAAGAGAAATTCAGCGAGGCGTTGTGTTGAATTTAATATCTGTCGGTGATGATGTACTTATCAAACAGCTGTGTCTGCAACAGATGTCAGTGAATACAGCTCTTTATAGTATGAAGTTTAGTGGCGTTGCCCTGCAGTGGACTGATGCCATTGTACTGCTGTTTTCAGAGTATGTTGGGCAGTCAGTAGAGCAAATGTTATAGCCGGTGAAGTTGAACATGGGATGCCAGGCTTTAGTATGTTGGTCCAGTGAAAAACCAACTAACTGTTTTGTTCATGGCTCTAACCCTATAAAATGCAGTAGTGGCCTCCCTTTTGTCTTCTTTTGATCTGTGGCTCCTCAGTCTCCGTCTTTAACTGTCTCTAAAGACTAAACAGTAAAAGACAAATAGTGAAAGACAGATCACAGACAATAAACCATCGAGGGGTAACCCACACTGTGATGTACCTTTGTCGTACTGGAAGTTGGCAGTATCTTTTGGAGAGAAGACACACAAGAATCTTCTTCTTTTTATATGGTTACATTTTTTTCTGTGTTTGTTGTATAACTTCTGAATAGAATGGAAATTGTCAGGATCCCTGCTTCAGCCCCTGCTTGCCCTCACTCTCTCCCTCTCCATCATCCCAGCCCTGCCTGCAGTCATCCTGACAGCTGTGGGGATCAGCTCACCTGTCCACAGTCATCAGTTTCCAAAAAAGCCCAGTTCATTTATTCACACACTGCCAGACCATAGACATTTATGCCCCGGATTCTTGCCGTTCCCCGACCTGTCGCCTACGTGCTTTCTCTGAGCTACTGCCACCTGAACCCCCTACATCAGCGACACACTCACTGCCCAATCCTGCCCTCAGCCAGCCTTCACTGCTGCTGGCTCCTGACCTGTCTCCTGCCTGCCTTCCCCAAGTCGTGGCTACCAGCCGTCCTGCATTGGCGATACTCTCACCAACCTGATCCTGGTCGTGCTTGCCACTGGCTCTGCTTCGGCTTTCCCCGGCCTCCGCCAGCTACGGCTCATATCCCTGGAACCTGGATTCCCTGAGCCTGCCTGCCCCTTTAGGTTGATTCCCCCCTTCCGTGAGTACCCTTGTCTGTTAGTTTAGTTTAGTTAATTCATCTGTGGTTTTCTTAGGTTTCCCTTCTGTTGCTAGTTTAGGGCGTTTGCAGGTTTTTGTAGTTTTCCCTCCTTTTTGTGAGAAGTCTGGTTTACCTGTTCCGTTTTCCCTTTAGGTTAGTTTCCTCTTTGTGTGTCTGCTTCAGTTACAGTCTTTATACAATAAAAACCCTTTTGCAAACTCCACCTGCCTGTCTGCCTGCTTCTTTGTCAGCACCTGGGTTCCCAGACCCCCCAGTAACAGAAAAACATGCAATGAATTATGCTAACTTGACTGAATGCTTCATTCATTTCCACTTTAAAGATGGGGTGAGGAACAGTTGCTGCTTTATTTTTTTAGAGGAGGCAGCTGAGGTATTTCAGGTATGTAATTAGAACTCCTCCTGGGCGAGTTCATTGTAGGTTTTCTATGCAAGTCCAACTGGAGGGAGAACCCAGGGTAGATGCAGAATTCACTGGTAGGATTACATGTCTCATCTGGACTGGGAATGTCTTGGGATACTGCCACTACAACCTGACCCTGGAGAGGTGGGAGAAAAACAGATATAGATAGATGTATGGATGGACAAAATGCAGCACAGAAGATCATCAATCCTCCTCCCAAATGGACAATAACTACAAGTCACCCACATGCATATGCAAAAAAATGTAGTTACAGCATGCCCCTAAATGAGAGTCTGTAAGACCAGCTAACTTAAAAGAATAAAATGATTTAAGTTCTGAATCTGTTTTGTTGTTGTTGCCTTGATGACTCAATGACTTAATGACTTACCATTGGCAGCTATAATAAAAGACAAGTAGTATATTAGCCTATGGATGTGGCTTTTATTTATAATTTCCAACCTTCACACTAACGTCAGCAGTTTCCACTTTCTGTTATGTTTTTTTTTTTTTTTTAAACTTGAATGAGCTCACTTTTCAGTCATAAATTCTACCTGAACATTCATAGTTGGTGGCTAATTTAGTCCACATCTGAGATCATGAGTTATAGAGTGAGAATGTGGTAACTGCATTAGGTCACAATTGAACATCTGAACAATTTTGTCATATTTGAGAATTTATTTCTATTTTTGCCCCTTTCACTGTGTACAGCAGTAAAGGTTTGGCATGGTTAGTCATGTCAGCTTTGGGGCTGATCAGTTTTACAGAAGTGTATTGTGTCAGCGTATTTTTAATCCCTTGGACAGGGGAAACTTTACTTATCAGCTATCAATTGATTTGTATCAAAAAGTGTCCTTGATCCACTTGATTACATTAAGCACATTTTACAGGTCGAATGACTTATACTACCAGAATCATCACTACTTACTTTTTCCAAAACAGGTTTAACAGAAAATATGTCAGTTGTGTATGATTTGTTTTAGATATTTAGAGGATATCCTAACGGTACAGTCAAAATAGTGCTGCAGTTTGTTGCCTTCCTTTGTTTTGAGTTGTTTAGTACTGTGTGGAAATCTCCATCCAGTTGTGAACACTGGTCTTTGGAGTGACAGTCCTCCACTTTGTGCATTCATCCTTCCACCCCAACTACCTCTGACGTAGTTCCTAGATAAATTGTTGCTTCTGAATACAATTCAGATAGCAATTATGCTGCCAGCTAAATGCAACTGAAATTAACAATATTTTTTTGCATATAAATATATCAGGCATACAGTGTTGTAATTAACTCCAATGCATTCAAGTGTCAACTAAATGTCTTCTGTATAAAATTAGGCAGCAGCTATGCCTAAACAAAGCAAGAAAAGAAAAAACTAACTATGCATTTTTGAATAAATTAGACATGGCAGTGTTTGAGCTTCAAAACAAACATATGCAGATTGAATTCGAAAAGAAATTTACTTCCTAAGTTGATTGCATAGAAAGTGAATTGTGCCTTGGCTTCAGAGCAGAGGAGGAGAGCGTGTGACGGGTTCATTTGGCCTCATCGTAATTGCTTTGGAGTTTCAAGCTGTTCACATTCACGCATATACTGACACAAATTCATTCTGTCTCTCAACTGTGCAAAAACAACAATTTATTTTTGGGTTCACAGTGCACGTCTTTGTTTGCAGTGATAATTGGCTTGAGTGAGGAAATCAAACTACTTATGTCCAAGTAGTTTGGACATAAGTCCAAAAATAAGTAATTCAGGAAAGTGTCGGGAGGGTCAAAGTCATTATTCTCCAACACTCAATACACCCACAGCTACAAAATTCTGACCACTGGCAGGTGAAGTGAATAACATTGATCATATTGGTACTATGTGGTGTTCTGATGGAAAACCTTGGATTTTAACATCCGTGTTGATGAGACTTAGACACCCAAATAAACATTGTCCCAGAACAAACACACTCCCTCAAGCAAATGGAAACCCCAAATGTCACTTACCTACCCCTGCAGGAAAATGCACCCCACCATATGGCAACAGCATCAAAGAATCAGGAACATGACAATGGCCCAACATGTTGATTTGACCTCCAAACTTCTGAAACCCCATTGTGATCAAGCATCAACAGGATGCAGTGGAACAAGTTGGATTGACAGAGGCCCCACTACACAACCCACAGTCCCCAAAGGATCCACTGGTGCCAGACCCCATAGGACACCATGAGAGGTCCTCTTGTCCATGTCCAATTTTTCAGAGCACTTTGGACCACATAAAGGGGACCAACACAATATTAGGCAGGTGGTCATAATGTTATGCCTGATCTGTGTGTATACCAAGCTTCTTTTTTATATTTTTCATTCTTCTGTTGGGCAAGGTTTTTGCAAAACAATGACATCAATCTTAATTATGAAATTTTGACATCAAAATTTACCTTCCTCTGCCACTAAGTATCTACATGTCCTTATGTCCTCTGTGCAAGTGCACTGGGCAAAGAGTCAGTGATATCTCAACTCTTTTAAAACTAAAAGAAAAAAAAAAACTAAAAATCATGTGTGATCATTTTTCTCACTTTTTCTTATTGACTCTGCATTGGCTTGATTCATATTCTGTGATCAAATCTATCATAAATTAGATTCTAGCTGCTGTTACTTTACTTTGACTAAAATACATGACTTTTACCATTATGGACCCACTGGACTCCTACTGTTCCCAGAGCCTGAACTCTCAAGTTGGAGAAGCAGTTACACCCACCATGCTCTACAGAAGTGGAACACATTTCCATAACCTCAGATTTCCCTCGATTTTTGACAGCCTCTAAATCCCGGTTTTAAAAGTTTTATGTTCTCCACTGCCTTTTATTGAATTCTAATCATTATCCACCATGCATTTATTTTTTCTCTTTTCTGTGCCTATTATTCATTTCTCATACTCCCTTTTCATTATCTTTTAGACTAGTTTTTAATGTTTTAATTAACATTTCACTGGATTAAATTTTATTTTTATTTAAAAAGTGTTTTTGTTTTTTTTTTGTCATGAAATGCCTTGAAAAACATTCAGTGACGTTAGTCTTTTGAACAGCTTTAAAAATCACTCCCTTCAGGTCCAGCTTTCATAGTTGTCCTTTAAATCTTTTCACAACTTAACCGTCAACATTTCAATTTTTAAGTTTCAGTGACTGCATGCTGCCCTTTGTTGCCTTTGTTAGTCCAATGAAATGACTCCCTACAGTCTATTACTATTTTTCAGCCATTAAAAAAAGTCACATGTTCATGCATTGTAATAAATTTATAAGAATCAAACCAAACTAAACTGTGCATTTCTTTCTCTTTCCCCTTCTTTTCCAGCTGAGAGAGATCCAATAACTACAATTCTGTCTGTCCTAGCAGTCGTTTTCTTCTTTTTATCCGCTTTTCATTATACTTTTTCTGGCCTATTGACTATGATTTTCATTGACCAACCAAAGAGCTCTGGGGAAATGAGAGAGCACCCCAGCGACTGTAGAGATGAGAGAACAGCAGGAGAACAGTGCACTTTAGAACAGAGGAGAAAGAATGAATGGGGGAAGCGGACAGGAAAAAAATAATGTAAAGACGTGAGCGTTAGCAGCAGACAGGGCATTTATGACCGATGTGAGATTGCACGACAGAAAGAACAGAGAAAATGAGAGAAGCAGAAGGGTGACGGCAGGTGATAGCAGAGGGAAGGATGAAGGATGGGAAGTATCCGGGAAGAGGCCGGTGAGACGAGGTATTAGATGAGATCGGAGGTTAAAGAAGAAGAGATGAGTCATTACGCATGGGAAGAAATGACAGGACAAGTTATGGAGAAGGGAGAAAGGGGAGGAAAAGAGAGCGAGGATGGGAAATGGGGATTATGGTAAAAGATTTTGAAAAACTTGAAATAGTGAAATAAGTCAAACTAACGCTCTGAGCTGATGTAAATACAGTTAAACAGTTTATTGTATGGTTACACATTGAATATGAATAGATATGTAATTGTAAAAACACAGATTTCTAATTGTTTACTGTTTTTTTCCAATCAGCATGCAAATTCATTTTTGTTGTTGACCATATTTACTTTTTTAAACTTGATTTTTTCGACTTACTGTCTGTAATTTACCAAAACAGGGAAAATCTAAAGTACCAAAAAAGTTCTTTAAAAAATATTACAGTTAAAAGCTTTTATCTTTTAAAGTGCAGACAATTTTGAAGCATAAGTAAAGAACAGAAGGCATCAGATTGTAGGTAGTTTAAGAAATTAAAGAACCGCAAATCCACAGTGGTGATCATTTTTGTAAGGTTCAAAACCTGAAAATACACACACAGCATAGGAAGGAAGACGGCACTCACGAGCTCAGTTCTTTTACTTGCGCACAAGGAGAGAACGGACACTACAGCTCTGCAGTATGCATCGCTACAGCATTCCAATTCTCTGGATAGTCCTTCTGTCCTTGGCTCTTTTTATTTGGTAAACAATCATGTAACACAGGGCATCCCCACACGTCAGTACAAGAGTCAGCATAAGATAAGTGTCACTTACACAATCTTAATGGGGCAGTTCTCTGTGTTCTTTACTGTGAGTACATACAGCTTGGAATGTTTTATGGTGATTCATATTTTACACTATAACTCTGAAAACTTCAGCAAGTCAACTACTCAGTGTTATTTTTCACATCTCGTTTTACTCAAGTGCTGCATCTGCGAGTATGCAAATGCACTGACAATCCTCGTCCCACCTCCAGCCGAAGATCAAAGACCTCACAGCTCTTTCTATAGCTCTGTATACCTGCCGAACAGAGAGCCGGAAAAAGAACAAAAGGCAACGATGAATGAGAGTCGCAGAGGTGGAGATCCAGCGCAGATGGTGAGAACAAGGAGGAAACACAAATGGAAAGAGAGAACACAGAGACACAAGACACAAACGTCTGTTTATCAGAAGACGTCAGCTAACCTGCTGACCAGCGAAGAGGAGAAATGCTGAGGGAAACAATAAAAATGCCACACTAGGATTTAAACACTGTGAATAAAACATCAATAACTTTTTATGTCATAGTAGAATGACCCTTGATACAGAGCAGCCTCTCAACGCCAGTCTTTTTTTCAACAACCTACTTCTTTTGACTCGTCTAAACTGGTCATTAATCTCCATCTATTAAACCCCTACCTCCTCGACAGGGAGAAGAAGAAGAAAAAAGATGGAATTCATTCAGTTCAATTTCATTTGTATAGCGACAATTCATAGTATATGTCATCTCAAGACACTTCACATAGGAAGGTGAAGACCTTACAAAGTGCATACAGAGAGATCGAACATATCCAGAGTTCCATTTGAGTTCTACTTAAGCAGCACTTGGCAGCAGTGGGGAGAAAAAATAAACTCCTCTTTAACGGGGAAAAATAAAAAGTCTGGCGTGACCAGACTAAGGGAGGGTAACCATCTGCCCCCAACAAGCCGGGGTGACGATTAACAGGACAGCAGATGGAAAGCGAACAATGCATAACAGAACAATAAACACTAAAGGCTGGTGAGGCCTTTAATTGCAGATCAGAGACGTGTAGCTCAGGAGCCAGAGACGCCTGCAGAGAGGACAAAACCTAGTGCAGGACAGAGAAGACACACAGTAATGGTGGCATATATTCATATGGAGAGAGTAAGAGGGGAAGTGATCAGAGCATAACGGGAAGTTTCCTAGCAGTGCAGGCCTATGGCAGCGCTAATAAGGAACGGTTCAATAGTTTCCTAACTGTTAGTATTATTAGTTTTAAGCTTAATTTGAAAAATACAGAGGGCATCTTCTTCCTGAACCCAAATTAGAAGCTGATTCCACAGGACTCAAAACACAGAAAATGGCGTGACACGTTTCATCGAGATACTAAGTCACTTTCCCTTCACTTGTCACTCGCAGAAGAAGAGTGCATAATGAGATGACAGACTTACAAAAGCGCCAGTCAAACCTCGAACAAAAGAAAACAAACCATTGATGTATTGACGTGGAGGGAAGCTTGGTGACAGAAAGCACGCTGGACAATGGGCGTAGAGAGTTTCCACACATCTAATGTTACAGTTTTGTGCTCTTTGAAGAGCTCTGGCAACAAGCTTGAATGACAATTCATGTGATTGATATGCGTCATCATTTATTGTGTAAATCGGTTTCCATTGCTTTGTCGCTTTTACTTTTTACTGACACATCATACAAGTTTCCCACCTCACCCAAGTGTGAAACCATTTGTGCAACATATTTTTTCCCACATACAGTCGCTTACTTGCAGAGATGGCAAACCAGGTAACGTTAGCACTCACAAACCCAACCAAGGGGCCCCCAGTAGTCAGTTTGCTTCTGGTGCTTTTTTTGCACTTATCTTTTGATCACAATTTTTGACGCTGGTGACTCACAGACCTTATGTTTAGTATCACCAGCTAGCTAGGTGCTACGACTTTGCATATCTGGCTTGTTTCCATCTATAAAATTATAAGATGTATTATTACTAAGTCCCCTTCAGGGTGACTTTAAGAAGTCTGTTGATTCCCTGGTTTAAAGTTAATAGCATCTTTGGGGAAAAAAGAAAATGGTTTTTAGAATTTCTGAGAAAAAAAAACAATAAGTTGGACATAGTTTAGAGCAAACTGAGACGATGTGTGTAGGCTGCATGTATGTGTGAGTTACTGTGCAGGCTTTAGGCGGATGTGTTAATGGATGTTTGGAGAATTTACAGTAATAAAATTGGTGTTTTTTGTAGATTACAGGCTAGGTTTCTGTTTTGTGGCTGCAGCTTAAAAAAATGCAAGGACAGGAGCTGGCTGGGGGGAGTAGAGGGACTAGCAGAAGATGCACTTGGTGCATTGTTGTATCGTTCAGTCCATGTAATACTCAAGCAGAATAAATCTCTAGTCAGAGACAAACAAAACATGCATGAGTCCGATGAAGTGCTGAGCAAAACATGTAGCTCGTAATTTATTATCAGCTGTAACAGAGGATTCTGGAGCATATAATTTTATGGGCCAGCGGTTTATTTTTTCTGACTACATGTTTATCCAACAGCTGCCAGCATTTCTGTATGCTGTGCTCGCAGCTTATCTATTCAGGGCTGAACTACTCAGCTTCAATGCACATCCTCATATATATTTATATATATTTATATAAGACCTCCTTACATTTAAATTACATACATGTGGATTAGTGCAGTGTTGCACTTATAGCTTGTTAGTGTTACAGTGGAAACTCAACATGATACACATAAATGTAAAGGAGGTTTTATTACTTAAGTCAGCAGTGCAACTGCAGAGGAAATCCAAGTTTCTATCAAACCCCTTATTAAAGTGAAAATGCTTGGTTTGTATGTTAAACAAAGTGCAACATGAACACAGTTGATATTTTACAATCATAAACTAGCTAAAGCAACTACTTTTTACCTCCGCCAAGGAGGTTATGTTTTTGCTGACGGTTTGTTTCTTTGTTTGTTTGTGTGCAAAATAACTTGGAAAGTAATGGATGGATTTGAATGAAATTTTCAGGAAATGTGTGAAATGAAACAAGGAAGAAACAATGGAATTTTGGGACTGATCCGGATCACCGTTTCGATCCAGGATTTTTTAAAAAAAATGTAAGTGTAACCGGGTGGACAATTAAATACAGTTTACTCTAAAAGCCACCAGAGGGCCTTCTTGTTTTTGGGGTACCCGCTGTGACCACATGAGATTCTGGGTCTCCACGCGACAAACAGCGACAATGACGGACTTCTCCTTTCTTCCTTAGCGACATACACACGGTTGGGTCGGCATTCTTACCTCCAGTTGTCTACGAACCTGGAAGGCCGTTAGGAGCTGCTGCGCTAGAAGCTGCACCTGTTCATTAGGTCGGGTGGGGTGAAGGCCGCATTGTCAGTAGGAAATTTGCCCTGTATGCATTTACATTTGTATCTGTAACGTTCCATACAAAATGTGTGAATTGGGAGATTGTGTTGGGGGTGGACTGAGAGGTTTGCGCTCTCCGAGTTCTTTTCAAGTCTTATTATTGTTTTTTTGTCTTCAGTTTTTTTTTTTAAATGCACCTTAAATCTCAGCATAGTTGTCGTCTTTATAAATGTTACATAAAAACACTCTAGATCTAATAGTTTTTTTAATCAAATTTGAAATCACTCGCAGGTCAGTTTTGTTTTTTAATTCACAAAATCACTGTGGGTAGTGATGTCATATGGTTGTGATGGTCTTCGTCCCGATCTCTATCCTGTTAAGCATTTTCAGCTCAGACGAACGTGAGCGTAAACATAGAGCAAGGAGGACAACATAGAAGACACTATGCAAAATGTACCTCAGCATGAAGACGATCAGAGAGGAGAAGGAGAGTGGAGTAAACCCGATGGTGTCTGTGCAGCAGGTGGTGTTGCTGCCAACAGGGAGGGAGAGAATTTGAACAAAAGAGCTTCACTTTGTGTTCAAGGTAAGACTAGGGAACAAACTATCAGTTTCTGATAAAATGTACTTCAATATCAAGATTACTTACTACCATACATCACTGTCACATACTTTATGATATAATATTTATCAGCATTATTTCTGCTGGCCATCTTCCACATCAGTTCTGCATCTATCCCCTAAATTTCTCAGAGAATATATCCTGAAAACTTTTCTAAGCAGTTTCACCATAGCTACGGCTGTCTGCCTCTGCAGTCTTATTGTATTAGTCTCCAGTGCCCAGGCCACACAGCTCAGTGGTCCTTCATTACTTTCAATTGTGCATACAAATTAATAATAACAGGGATGCTAATGCTTGCATTCAATTAAGCTTGCACTGTTCTGAGAAAAGTTCTGTGTCTTGACCTTTCTATTCATTTTAACCCATATACAAGCTCTACTTTGCAACATAAAATTATCTTCTCTTGTTCATTGTGGCATTTTCCCTTGATGATTACAGTAAATATCACATTTGCAGCCCATGTGTGATTATTCCGGAAAATATTCTGCAACTTGCAGGTGACTGCCCTCATTTGCAATCTGCGTGTGAACATTTTCTCACCCATGGTTTCTGTTGACAAGGCGCCTGATGTGCATACCAGAGATGAAATTTGTGGACCACGCAAAAACGTGACAGCAATTTCCACTGTGCAAAAGACTTATCAAATTTTTGTGGCAAACACCTGTGCTCTGAAAACCATTCTGTACTGGAGGACTGAAAATGTTTAAATAATTCCAGCAGAGAGGAAGCACATGGAAAATGATTACTCTCCCACATAATGTTCCTGCAGTCCCATTGAATCGGCTCACTCACACACACAAGCCTGTAGCAGAAGTTGGCTGCGTTTTCTCACTTGAGACATGAATGATTACAATCCTACCAAAACATCAACAACAAAACAGCTATGGACGGGACAGATGAAAAACATTCCTCATGTTTCTCTCTCCTATCTTGGCAGTGATTAAAGGTTTTTTTTCAGATGTAGTTGCTCAATGCACAGCGGTGCACCTCTCAACACTGATAAAAGCTGAAAATATTACCATGAGATGATGTAAGTGTCCTGCAGCATTTGGGGATGCTTTCAGCTTCATTTCACTTCTCTCATACAAACTATAGTGTGGTGCCCAGACCAGGCTCTCACAGCAGTTCTCAGTTTAGATTCAGTGCTCGTATCTGCTCAAAAAACATTATTTTTGATGACAGTATATATGTTTTCAGGGATTTTTTAATTATCTTTGTTGCAATCAGTAACACTGATGTGCAACTGCCAGACTATGTATTACAACAAAATATTGTATATTTACGATAACTTTAAGCTTATCTGCCTCGATCTGAATTCAGTGATCGAGATCGGGGCCAATTTCACATGTAATCTTTTTTGAACTGTTTGGTATGAGCCTCATCCTTTGTATGCCATTAAAACAGGTGCCATTACGTGAGAGAACAATTTGTGGCAGGAGAATTCAAATTTTGAATAGTTTTCTAAATGAATAATCAGAAACATTGTCGATAATTGATTAATCAATGACACAAACTGAGCACAGGAGGCATTTGTCCTGTGCTGATATTGCAATTTTGGACAACTGGCATGTCATATATATATATATATATATATATATATATATATATATATATATATATATATTAGTGCCGTCAATCGATTAAAATTTTTAATCGCGATTAATCGCATGAATGTCATAGTTAACTCGCGATTAATCGCAAATTCATCGCACATTTTTTATCTATTCTAAATGTCCCTTAAATTATCATTTTATACGAGGAGGAGGCGGAGAACTCACGTCAGCTGTGTTTGGCCATCAAGTGGTATTACAGACCGGATGTGCTGCGATGATAACTCAGTTCATACTGACAATACACACAGATAACTTTGGTCTTGTCAATCGTCATGCGCGCACCCCAGGCCGCCGTCACCTGGCTGAGCATCTGGATCAGCGGCACGCGGTTCGGGACCCGGAAAAGGAGCCGACAGAAAGGCGAGCGAGAATATTGCTGCTGTACCACCACCAGCAGGAGATCCTGTCTGACTCCAACGGCGAACACCTCACCCTCGACCTCGCCAACCATGCCCCCACCTCACCCACCCCCGCCCGCATTAATCTCGCGATAAAAAAATTGATGCCGTTAAAATTGATTTGCGTTAACGCGTTAATAACACGTTATTTTTGACAGCACTAATATATATATATATTAGTGTTATGTATATATATATATATATATATATGCCAATACAAGATAGAAATGTTGTCCTGGTTGAGCTGGCTTGTCTTAAACACATAAGCTCCAGCTGAAGGCCATTAAATGCCACAGAAGTCTTAGTCATGGTGCCCGTTACTAGCTAAACTCCCACAGGGTTCACCTCCTCCTCAGGTTGCTACAGTGGTAAACAAACAAGCCACAATCTGCCATCTCAATAGACTTTAAACACCTGATGGCACAACCAGGTACTACAGCTAATCTACAATACACTTTCTGAAATGCATGTAGAGAACACAGATTTTCACTGTCTTTGGAGGCTTGTGGAGCCATGGTACACCTGGCGCTACATTTAGACAGTGCCCTGATGGAGTTTTACAACAAGGGCTCTGACTAACTGCACGACATTAAGGAACAGCTTAGATGTAGAAATGCTTTATTTCTGAATGCATTGCAGGACTATTGAGTTGTCAAGCATATACATGGTATTGACTTTAATAACTGTAATGTACTTAAAGTGAGGAAAATAGTATCAGATTGGGACTCAATATCAGCAGATACTAAGTGCCCCTAACTTTGATGGGGGCACCCATTCTATTGTCTGATTAGCATTTCCTCACTTTTGTTCTTCTGTCAGTAATATTTCCATTGTTGTATTTCTTTTTTTCCCAAAAACATGCTTTGTGATTAGTGATTGATAAGGAACTTGAACTTAAAGTTATAATAATGTATAACTGACAGTTTATTATATATTGTATAATGTATCTGTATGTCTAATGGACAATGATTTACCGGTAGTTTTCCCATTAATCTGATAATGTGATCATGTTCTACTCCAAAGAAATATGCAAGAATAAAGATGCAGGTTTATAACAATAAAACCAATGTCAACACCAAATGATGAGTTGGAAAATCTTGGGGCTTTTTTCCATAGATTTCGCAGCTCTGAAGATACAGGATATGAAACTGTTGACTTTTCTAGGTTGTCGGTGGAATCTCTAAAATCCCCGGGTGCAAAGAATCTTTCCTCTACAAATGTTTCAGATGTCAAACCTAGACGAAGTCAGAGTTGAGATAGAGGACAAACTGTTCAAGTGTCACAGCAACTCTTGATTTCTTTGGGAACCATCAGCATTACAAATACTTTAAAAATTATTTCTGTTGTACAAATTACTCTCTATTCAGCATTCTGCTTGTAACTTCCTGGGAATATTGACCTTAACAAGTAATATGGCTAAGTTAAATCTGACTACAAACATTTCTAACTCAGTCAGAGACTTGCAAACGAAGTAACAATAAGCAAACACACATTTTAGCGTCACCCTGCAGCATGAAGAATGTTTCTCTGTGCCCACGTTAAATCAGTGTCTAACACATGCCCATACAAACAAGCTTTTGTGACATTATGTTGAGTTTGGAAGTCAGTCATTCCATCAATTAATAATCAGCTCACACAAGTGTGACGTCAAAACTCACCAGTGCACAGATGAGAATGGACTTTTCTGTGTCTGTGGTAATTAACAACAAACAACTGATAGAGTGTAGTTTGAACATTATCATCTACATGGTGCATATCAGTATCTTATTATACTCAACATAATAATTGATTTCTCCGGTAAATGCACTGAAAGAGTAAAACATAGCTGTTGTTTATGTAATGTGCTTTTTCCACTCCAGCAGTTGAAAATGATTAGTTTCTACATCTAAGCTACACGTTCCTATTTTTACTTACGGTTGAGCTTATGTTTGTACTCTGATGCCTCACTGCCAGTTTATATCATGTCAAACTGAAATCATTTGATCAAGGCAGTGTGTTAGATTAAGGATGGCGTGTGCATTGCTTGGAAATCCGGTGGTGCACTCAAACATTTGAGCAGTGCTAATAAACCTGCCTGCCAACAAAAAGACAACACAAACTAAAGTAGAAGAATATGAATCTTGCAATGATCCTGCAACATTCGGTACATGTGAGGTTGATATAATACAGGTAATACATAAAGATTAACAATTCCAAACACTGACACTTGTTAGTAGAGCTAACTTGAGCATGCATCATTCAAACTACTATATCAGTCTTCTGTAGATCCCAAAATGAGAATGTTATCGCAATTTTCAAACTCAGTTAATTACCACCAAAGTATTTTTTTTTAAAGGAATTTACAAATGTAAGGTACCTTGATGTAAAAATCTAACTTTGACAAAAAATATCTTGCTACAGAAACTGATTTGCATTTTTCTCCTGCAGTGCAACTTCTTTGTTCACCGTCCTATTTACCTTGTGTTCAGTATTTACCAGTAATGATGTTGCACAACCCAGCAAATTCAAGCTGTTTTATTAGTTGGAATCACCGCGGCAACAACTACATGTGGTAAAATGTTACGCGTCTGCCCTTAAATCCTAAAATGAAGTACAGGCCTATAAATAGACTTATGTGTAATGCTAGCTACTATTGATTTGTGCACAATGTTAGCAGTTGACACACGTTGATGGCTAATTAAAAACTAAAGCATGGCTTCTCTTTTTTACTTCAGGGAGCAGCTGCCAATCAGTTATGTTTCTGTTGTGCCAACTATTTGGAAGCTCTTGTCAACGGTTATTGCTCGTGGTAAGTTCTGTTTACAATATCAGGAGGGAATTCGTGATAATTAGGCAGCCCTCGTAATTGGGCTGGGGAAAAAAACAAAACTAATCAATTTTGAAAAGTTGAGCGGGGAATTGTCTACCAGATCTAATAAGTAAACTCTGTGTCAGTTGGACACTTGTGTGATCTAAACAAATTACATTTCATTCCATACTGGTGACAAAGCTGCCAATGAGAAATCCTGTTCATGGTGTAGCCTGACGCATTTTCTGATGAAAGAAAATCAATCATCTATATATGAAGCATAAAAGCCATAAGCCACACTGACATTAAAGTCAGTTAACAAATAATTGGAACAACTTATGTGACAACAGTGACGAGTCTCATTAGTGTCTGATGCCTGCGAGAGCCCTTCAGACGACACCGCCGCCGACATAAAGGCTCACTCTGCAAATGATGGCTCAAACACATCCAGGCAATTAGTCCTCATAAGCTGTAAACACACGATCTCACATGGAGACATCTACATGTTCTCGGCATTAATGAGCATTGAGCAATGAGTATCTGTATTATTCAGCCGGTCAACGTACAAAATCAGACACGTGCAGTGAATATCCAGAGCAGCAACAAAATGGTGACTACTAAAGTTCACTGTCAATCAGCCGACCTGTTACATATGAAAATGGTCAGTCAGGAAATAAACTCAGTTTTTCAGCATGTCTTTTTTAATATGAATGCAGCTAATGTAAATAATATAATTTAATCGACTTAAAATTTATTTAAAAATTGACATAACGCAATATTTTTGAGTGCAAGTGTTTTTTTTATTGTTATTAACTTCATGTAAAACAAACAACAATAAATAACTAAATAAAAAAGGCCTGTCTCTGAGAATAAATGTGAAGTTATCAATGTTCTTAGCTGTCTAAATGAATCTACTAAACCCTGCAGTTCAAGAAGAGACAATTTTACTAAACAAATTCTGTAAGAAACAAAAAAATTCTGTGCTCGTCGGCATGGGCTGTTTCCAACAGTCATTTGGCAAAGGTTCTGACACTATTCGGTTGAACTGCAGGCTGTGCAAAGACAAGTATGGAAACAAATTAAAGATGCTTTACTTATAGGGATGAGTAAAGTGTCAGTATTATAGTTAGTTAGTTAGTACCTGTAGGTGGCGCCAACATTTTCCCAGTACTGATAACACCAGTGGGCACTTGGAGGAATGTTGTGCATGTTGATTCCAGGTATTTTCAATTTATGTAAAATAAAGAATCAAAGAATTTAAAGTTTTTTTTTCTTTTTTCATGATTATGGCATTATAACTGTGTCATACAGCACTTAAGACTTTTGAGTTCTCTCTACTTCAATCCATGGTTGTTTTCATGAAGGTTCAGGACTTTATAATGCCTTAAAAAGAGACCACAGTGAGTAAAAATGTGACTCCCTTTTTTCTATTTGTTCTGCTTGCTTGGTAAATAACAGCTCATTCTTACCTGAATGTGTGATTAACCCACACAGACAAAGTCATTCCAATACATTCAAATCGCTGCTGAAGTCTATAGAAAGCCTGACTGACATTTACAAGACAAATAGCTTTCGTCCTTCGCCCGTGGGAGCACTTTAAACCTTCATCGACACACAGCTGAATTCAATTTCCAAAGACATTAAATCCATTACTGATAAAAAATTACACTTAAACCAGCTGCACAGCCAAAATCCCATTTTTCTGTTTAATATGGAAATTCACAGCCCACATATGGGCTCATTAGGGTGCTGTGAAATGCTGACAGAGACACACGCACTTCAGGGAAAAATCCTCTTTTACATAACATCACAATACTAGCTAATTACACAGGGACACTGGTATGACTGGCAGCTCCCAGAATATGAACAGGTGGTCACAATGAGTTTGAAGAAAAGCGGTGCTGAAAGAGTATCAAGAATGAAGATTGTTTGTCTGGTGAACCTACAGGGAACATTATGTCCAGGTTCCCCGTTTACTAGAATGCGTCTTTAATGTTTATGATTTGGAACTAAGATCTACCAAAAAATCCATATTGTACCAAAACACCTAAAACATGGACATATATTGATCAGACATAACATCATGACCACCTGCCTAATACTGCGTTGGTCCCCTTATGTGCTCTGAACAGTGGGCATGGACAAGAGGACCTCTCAGGGTGTCCTATGGGGTCTGGAACCAGGACGTTGGAATCGGGTCCTTTGGGTTCTCTGGCATGTGCAGTGGGGCCTCTGTCAATCAAACTTGTTCCTCTGCATCCTGTTGATGCTTGAATGGGGTGTAGGAAGTTTGGAGGTTAAATCAACATGTTGGGCCATTGTCATTTTCCTCAACATGTTCCTGATTGATGTGTTTGCCATGTGGGGTAAATTTTCCTGTGGGGCTAGGCCAGTAACATTTGGGTTTTCCATTTGCATGAGAGATTGTGCTTGTTCTGAGACAATGTTGGGTGTCTAAGACCTTGTCCACACGTAGCCGAGTTTTTGTAGAACCGAATATCCTGCCCCCTCCATCTAGAAAAAAACTTACGTAAACACCACCTCGTTTTTAGAAAAATATTCATCCACACCTAACCGCATAAGTGCATTTTTAAGCACATTCGTAAGCATGCCACACCTTTAGGTGGCAGTAGTTCCCCAAATCTTATCCAATCAGAGTAAGCTAGGAAACTGCGTCAAAAACCTCGTGATTGCCATCCATACTGCTTCCGAATGTAAACACAGGTCACACATGTGACGTAAGAACATATTTTGTCGCAGGCAGTGACGTTTTGAAACGCGAAACTCCGGCTATTGATGTCCACATGCAGATTTATAAACGCAGAATTCGCAAATCTTCACTTTGGTCGGAGGTTTTTAAAAGAATCGTTTTTAATTATGTAAATCTGTGTTTTTGTGTGGATGACAGGAAAAATCGTAGAAAAATATCTTCATTTTGTGAGATACCCGGCTATGTGTGGAGAAGGCCTAAGTCTCATCAACACAGATGCCAAAATCCAAGGTTTTCCAGCAGAACACCACATAGTACCAATATGATCAATGTTATTACCTTCACCTGTCAGTGGTCACAATGTTGTGGCTGATCGGTCTATATTCAGAGGCAGCAGTGTTGTTTTTCCTTGGTTTCTAAAATATGAAGTGTAAGGGCCAGATATCTCCACATCTTTATCCCTCTGCATCTGTTGAGTTTGACTCACTGTTGGTCATATCTGTCACTCGGAGCCGTTTTATCGCGTTATGCTGCATTTACCGGATGTCTCTCCAGGCCTGACATCAAACAAACACGATCCTTTTACTGTGCCACACTTCTGGAGAAGCTGTTAACTGCTTCAAAGGCTTCATGCTGGGAAGGGTTAGTATAGTACTTAGCGGGAGGTCAAAGCAGAGGCAGCAAAATGGAAGAAAATAAAAAAAATAACCTGCACTTTAAACAAGACACAGTGCCAGCAACATATGTCTTCATTCTAAATACAACAAATGGAATATTGTGATGCACATGTTGCTTCCGAGTCAGAGGAGGCTTTGGTAATTATAACATTTGATGCTATAATCTGTTTGTGTCAGTAAGCCAGTGGAAGACGTCACGTAACACCTGTACCACACACCACACAGCTTTTGGAGAATCATATGAAGCATATAAAGCGATTTCGACTGCTGCAGGGGAGTCCAATGACTTTGATGTCGTTCGGTTCATTTTTCACTTGATGAAACCGTTTCTCCATCTACAGCTCAGCAGGAAATATCTGTTGTAATGGTGCTGTTCTAATGGCAGAACAGTGAATCGTAGAGGTTTGGGTGTTTTTATAGCTCAACAATGAGTTGTTTTTTACTTCCCTCAACCTCACTGAGCGATTCAAGACCACAGAGCAAGACGTGCTGTCAGCTGAGCAGAGACGTCAAGGTACAGCGGCCAGGTCGTCAAGGAACAGAGTGGTGTGGATGAAAAACAAACAAAAAAGATGAGCCTGAGCTGATGTTTGAAAATGGGACAGTGGTGAATTTGGTCACAGCATGCCCACAAATACCACTGCATGCCAGTGAGTGGGACACACTCAACGCATGCTATATTATGCACCAACATATGCAACCACACCATCACTGAAAGAAAAGGTATCTAGAAAATGTATGCATAAACAAAATAAAATAACCACGGGGGAAAAAAAAATCAATGCAAAAAGATCAAGTGGGCGTCACCAACCTCACTTAAAACCAGGCTGCACACACACACACACACACACACACATGCTTCGAGTGCTGAATAACATGTTATTTAAATAAACTCGTCTCTGTTTACTGCCCAGCAATCTGACAATAGCCTGTTATAATACCAGATTACTGACAGGCTGCCATGGCCTGTTATGAAAAGGAGGTAATAGCATTTTTCAATTACATCATGGCCATAATCTGATTTCATGGTGCACATGGTGTGAGCAGTTTCCCCTACAAAGTAATGGCACGTAAGGTGCTACAAGTCTGAATATTAAAAAAAGACCTTGGTGTGGTTTTCATCTCTTCTTGAAGCTTGTGGCTCAAGGTTACATCTACCACCTGAGTTGTATTGTGGGTAATGAAAGCACTGGGTTTTGTCAAAGAAGAAGAGGAATGTATGAAATAAAAGAAAAGATATTTATGGTTCTTTGCATCAATTAAGATTTGTTTTGTGTGTGTCTATTACAAGTCGGACAATGTAAGGAGTAGCCATGCAAAAATCTGTGTAAGAAAAAAAAAGGATACCGTCCAGTGCAAATGTCAAACCCTTACTCTGTAAAGATCTAACCAGACTTCCATCCAGCGGCCAAACCACCAGTTCTCTCCACCCTACTACTGGTTTATCCGAACCTATATGTTCCTCAACGTCAACAGACGACTTATTAAAGATGGGAAAACCTCTTCAGCCTTTCCAGCCTGGTTCAACAGGGAGTATCATTCTATTTAATAACCCTTTTACATTTGGTTTTGCGTCTATACACACCTGAACTGCAGTCGCAAGGAAGACGTTCTGTCATGGCATCACTATGCAGCACATATGTAATATCAGCTAACATAGCCATGCTCATTGAACACATGTTTGCCTTCCATTGATGATAAATTAAGCAGTCAAGTTGCTGTTTTATTAAAGGGCACCTTTAAGGCAGCTGTCAAAGAGCTTTCCAGTGAAAAAGAAAGATCACGTTATGAATTTAACCTAACAACGTCTTGCATTTGGGCTAGGACCCTATCCTGTTATTGATGGTGTTATTTTACCCGAGCAATTTAAACATTATGGGTTGAATCACAACAAAACTAAAATAGTGCTTAATCTGACTAATGTAGATGTTAATACAAAGACCCTACAGCATAATTATGGAGATTAATCTGACTAACTCAAAATTAAAGTTATGACCATACAACAATATGCATGAAAACCCAACAAATTCTAGGATTTGCTAAATACCCATGAGCGTGCTTTAGAAAAAATATATATGTGTGTTACTGGAGGTGGCTGAGAGCCCACGTGCAGACACCAGAGCAGGCTGAATGATTTTCAAAAGTGATTTATTATAGTAAAGGACTGAACTGCAAACAAACACGAGTGGAAACAAAACTAACAGAGGAAGAACCAAAAGGAACGAATCAACTAAATATAGCAAAGGGCAAAGTATTAAACCAAAGAAATACAACCAACACCCGAGGAGGGGAATCCAAGGCAACAGATAATGTACACGAAAACTAACTAACAAATGGGGACAGAGGAAACTGACTACAACTGAAACAGGAAACTGGACTGAGGGAGAAAACAGAATGGAGCAACCTGACTTAATGCAAGAAATGGGCTACACTACAAAACCAAAGACCTAAACCAACAAACAAAACAGGATAAACCGATACAAATTAACTAAAGCAAGACAAACCAAACAGGCTACTCACATAATAGAAACTAAACTAGAGGGACAGGCGGGCTGAGGGAAAGCAGACAGTAGACAGGTAGGAACACAAGCAGAATGGAGGCTGGCTGGGGCAGGATCCAGGTAGTGGAGCTGTAACTAAGGCGGGGGTAAAGGTGGCAGGAGATCGTGGGAAGGCAGGCAGGCTGATGAAGGCAGAACGGGACCGGCAGAGAAACAGGAGTTGGAATGTCTATGGTCTGGCAGAAGTGGGCTGAATGAACTGGAGCTTTTATAGAGGGCAGATGATTGAACACAGGTGAGCTGATTCTCAGTGAGGGCAAGGGAGAAAGGAAGGAAAACAGCGAAAACAGGCAGGGGCTGAAACGGGAATCGTGACAATGTGAATTGTTTTGTGTTAGTATTTTAGAATTATATTATTACATTTTGTTTGTGGACAGTGGACAGGAACGACTCCCTTGTAACAGGAGGAGACCTCCGGCAGAACCACATCTGCCTCGGCCAGCCGTGATGAAAGTAAAGGACAGAACAGAATCGTAGAGACAAACAGACAACAAGCAAGAGAAAATACACGCCGACCCAATCGGCAGGACAGATAGATGGCAAATCAGACCCACACAGAGGGTAACAAGGAGATGTACAGCGAGGGAGAGAACAGAAAGGACAAAGCACAAACTATGCCAGATAGAAGGCATAAAGTTTGCTACCTGCAACAGCAAACAATGCTGCATGGAGAAAATGACAAGGACAGACAAGGAAAAGGCAGCTGTGTAAGCAGGATGGCGAAGGTGAAGCCACGACAGGATTAAAGAAACAAGAAGTTGATCGACAATAGCGAAAGAAAACTAAGTGAAGTCAGGCAACTGGCATGATGAGAGCAGCTTCAGGAAGAATTAAAATCACGGGAGGAAAGGTGAGCCTGCAGTAGGGCTGCAGTGAGTGAAAAAGCAATGCAATCTTTGGTTTTGTGGCGTTAATGGAAAACAGAGAGGAGTAACTATGAACTAAGAGGCTTAGGGGCAGAAAACAGAGTTAGCATTTCAGTAACAAAACAAACAGTGAAATTCTGACCTCAATTCTGTATTCAACTGGAAGCCAATGCAAATGAGCAAGAAACGGGGTGATGTGCTGGGTTTTTTTTTGTACCAATTAGGAGCTGAGGTACTGTTGGACCGTGTCAGATCCATATACAGGGAGCTACAGTAGTAAAGCCTTCAATTTGGCAATGATCTGAGCTGGCAAAAGCTGCCCCTCACAACGTTCCTGACCTGTTTATTATAATTGAAAGAGGAGTCCAGGAAGACACAGAAACTACAGACTACATTGTGCACATTTTCAGAGAGCCACGTGCATTGCTAATGCTATTAGCAGAGCTGGATGGACCAAATATGATTACCGCAGTTTTGTTTTCATTCAGCAGAAGGAAATTTGTTGCCATCCAGCATTTGAAGATAAGATGCACATAATCTGAAATGGAGAGCGTTGGGGTTATTAGCAGCATATCCGCAGGCAAACCTGCTTCCTTTTGCATCTACAAAGGTTACTTTCAAGTTCCCTTCAGGTTTATTCTGAGTTCACAGTTCTTCTGCTTGTGCATCCTTCCCCAGTCAGAAATAAGTCTTCTTCTTCCACTGTGATGCTAATGACACAAAATTTAATCTGCCTTTGAGAATAAATGATCAAGCCATTTTTAAAATGAAAATGTCATTTTCAGTCTCATCAGCGCTTCACTAAATTCCAAATGTCGAAGACGTCGTTTGCATCCAAATGAGAGTCTGACTTTGTATTGTTGGTTTCTTGAATTAGGTCGCACACACCCAGATAAGTCCCTTTATGTGACAAAATACTGAGATAATGCACAAGTCTCATACCCCTTGAAGTATATTTACAGCTTTCCTCCAATGATTAATAGGTGGAAACAGCTTGAAGCACAAAAATAAAAACATCATTTTGTGTTACAGGTCATCACTCCAGTTTATCATGTAGAAGTGCAGGCCAGGATTTTAGATTTCCTACACTGCCAACACGGTACACTTTGTCTAAATTGCCAGCCTTGGGGCTTTGAGGAAAACAAATGACAGCATGAAGTGGCTCAGCTGTAAAGCTATTCAACAGCACACCTTTGAGGCTTTGCCAAAAGCCCGAATGTTTCCCTCAATCATCCTTCTCTGTAGCAGTGGCAACGTAAGCTGGGAACAAAGCTCTTGTCGTCTCAGAGTCCCTTTGGAGGTGAAGCATGCATCACGATGCAATCGGTCCTCCAAGCACCTTAAGAGGCTGCTAAACACGCAACAAAGTGTTTTTACTCCGTAGTCTCCTCTGCCTTCCTCCGGTTCTGGTTATCTGTTCTGCTTCTCCTGCCCCAGCTGCCATCTCTCTTGACGTCTTTACCCCAGGGACTTCTCTCCCTCTCATTTTAGCCCTCCTAGAAAGACAATGACCATGAATAGTGGACATCCGAGCTCTCAAAGATGAACAACACACTGGAGACCGATGCCAAGGCTCTGTTTAATATGGCTAATGTAGCACAGAGAAATGACAGAAGGAGCTTAACAGGGTCTTGAAAAATCTTTTGTCAGGTCAGGCATTCATAGGGGTGTTTTTACACAGAAATGAGCACACTGTGACAGGTAGCAAACACGAGCTTTTACACATGAGAGAAACTCATTTCGCATATCTGGATAGTTTAATGCTGTGAGACATTATAATTAAGTGCATGACTTAAAGTCAATAATAGCCCAGATATAATAAATAGAAATTCCCTTCCTAACAAATATCACCTGCTGGTATCCAATTTGCAATATACAGCAATAATTACTAATCATAAGTAATTTAAATTTGATTAGAAATGTTTTCATCTTAAGTGCAGTAACAACATTTCTGACTGGCAGTAGCTGTGGGAATCCATCAATACATATTGGTAATATTCCAAATGTGATTACTATTTAATGAAATGAAAACAACGCCAGTGGTAATCACGTTCATACATGTTTAATTTTCTATTCCCTCCGTGTGAAATATGATGAAAGTCTGTGGCAACTCAGTTTGGATAAGCAACGTTTTCATATTGCATAATTACAACCCTGACTCCTAAATAATTAAACTTGCACTGAGCCTAATTTGCTACTGCAAACATGTTTTAAGAGACAGCCCAACATAATTCACTAGCAAGGGCCACACCATCAATGAGATGTGCACTTTTGTTCATTAGGTGTGATGAGTGAAGGTGAGCATTGAGGATCACTGAGAATCAGTTCCAGCTCCTGGTCTGGCAGACCCTCAAAGAACCCTCCCAAGAATGAAGACTGAGAAAAGAGTCGACTGAGCAATGTGCAGATCTTGAGGGTTGGTGTGGATGTAAAGTTAGTTAGCCAGCAAGGACCCATCACTTTACTTTTGGAGTTGGGGATCACTTCAGCTGTTAAAACTGCTCCAATAGTAAAAGCTGGGCTGGAAAATAAGATGGGAGCTCCTGGATATTGGGGCTGCACAGTGGCTTGGTTGTTAGCGCCGCCTTCCCGGGGTCCTTCTGTGTAGAGTTTGCATGTACAAGTGTGGGTTTTCACTGGGTTCTACGGCTTCCTCCCACAGTCCAAAAAAAATGCTGAGGAGGTTAACTGATGATTCTTGGTTGTCTGTCTCTATGTGTAGCCCTGTGATAGACTAGCCACCTGTCTCCAGGGTGCCCTACAGAGGATTAACCAGTGTATAGATAATGGATGATAAAGAAAGTCCCGGATATGTAAGGGTGTAAGAGGTATGAGGATCGGACTATGATCAATGACCATGCTTTGAAGGTAGGGTTGCCATATCGGTTGGATTTTGCTTCACTCAGTGAGTAACTCAGGCAAGTCTTCAGAGATACAATAAAGGCTGACTACATAAGAGTGGAGATGTGAAGGAATTTTAGCTGAGGTTGGGCTCTGCACTAAAGAGCACTAAAGAAGCTAACAAAATACTGATACCAGCACACACATCAGGTTAATGATTAATGGGTGAATGTCAGAAATGGTTGGAGATGGTTGGGAAAGTCTGGACAAACTCTGGGCTGGTCACCGAGAAGCCATCTTTTGGCATAGAAACCACTGGAAGATTTTGCAACATCTGTGTACAAGTGAGTCTGCATTTATAGACACATAAAAGAAAGGGGAACGTTGGAGGTGTTGTCCCATCCCTCAACTAAGCTAAAAAAAAGTTTACCTCCATCAAAAAGAGATGTTCAGTGAACACATCTGCACAGCCTGTTGGGTTTTTCCAATACTCCTCATTGCTACCAAAGAATGTTTCATTGTTATGCTTCGGCGATAACAGCACATGGTAAAGGTTAAGGAGGATCCTCATTTGTCTAAACATTGACTTGAGACATGACCTTTCCTTTATCTTGAAACCCTTGAAACTATGGCTCTGTAATATTAAATAGTCCTCACTTAATAATATCCATCAAGAATTTAACACAATAACTCTGGAGCACTGGCTTCTCACAACATTCTGACCTCCCTCTGGCTTGTCTGCAGTACAAGAACTTCCTGGATTAGAAACAATTGGGCTGTTCTTAATGAACTACACATCATCTGAAAAGTGGACGTGAACAGGCAGCAGCAGATTTATTAAAATGTTATCAGACACATGTATCAGTTCATATGCTCTCAGACAGGTTTAACCACGACAAGGTAGCCTATTAAAATGCTCTTAGCTTCCATTTTACATGAATTTCCCATGTAAATCCTTAAGGTTGCCGCTATCAGCTGAGCCGAGCTGTCCCTCTACATAAATATGCAAAAAACACTAACTGCCCTCTGGACTCCATTAAGGAGGTGGATGAGAGGAGGATGGTGGATGTTAGCTATGCTGACATCAATCATTGACAACACCTCTCTCCCCCTGCACAAGACTGTGGGGATTTTAAGCAGCTCCTTCAGCAACAGGCTGCTACAGCAACAGGTGAAGAAAGAACGATACCACATGTCCTTTGTTCCTTCAGCGGTCAGATTTGTTATTAAGTACGAAACACTGCTATTAACATCTTTAAGTGCAATTCTACAGAGCATGTGTGTCCTTCAATTATAGGTGCAATTATCCAGTTTGCCATGTTTGTACATGTGAGAGTTGCACATAGTGTAGCACCACTATTAGCATCCTTGTTTTTGTCTTTGTCCTATTTGTGTGTTTTTTGCCTTGGTTTTTCTCTAGCTGCTGTACTGTGTGAACACCCCCAGTGAGGAATCAGTACAGTTTATGCTTTTTTTTTTATCTCTGAATAGGCAAGTATAGTAGAATTAGAGGGCTCCATACAGATGATATTTTAATAATGTCACATCCCACATTTTGGGTTGCTAAATACTACAAGAAATAAATCAGTCCAATAGACTACCACTGTATATTGTCCACAGTTCATGATCTGTAACCTGAATTTCTTCAGACACTCTAAATCAGGGGTGTCAACATCCGGTCCTCGAGGGCCACAATCCAGCATGTTTTAGATGTCTCCCTCTTCCAACACACCTGATTCACATGATCAGCTCATCATCAAGCTCTGCAGAAGCCTGATAACGATCCTGATCATGTGAATCAGGCGTGTTGGAACAGGGAGACATCTAAAACATGCTGGATTGTGGCCCTCGAGGACCGCAGTTTGACACCCCTGCTCTAAATGATAAATGTCACCATGAAGCACACAACAAAGTTAGACAAATAAAATCTAAATCTCCCCAACTCAGCTGAATTGGAAAGAGGTCATCTAGTCACTGGATGCTGCGACGTCTGGTTATAGACTGCAGTCACCTTCATCTCACAGTGTTCTCATTACAGAGCAAGTCAGGATCAACTTGAACAGAAATCTAACCGTCTTGCATTGTGCGGCAATCGCCAGTGATCGACTCTATGCGGATAAATAATATGTGAGTGAAGCAACTTAATCTGGAAAGTACTATGTGAAGTGCTATAAGATGACATATGTTGTGAACTGGTGCTACATGAATAGAACTGAACTGACCTGATGTGAATTAGGGCAGACTCAAGAAAATATAAAAACAAACATTTTGGTACAATACCAGTGTAGCGGCCTAAGGTGCAGGACATTCCAAAGTAACACACAGATGATCCAGACACCCTTCCCCACGGCTGTAAAATTGGTAAGAAACAAGTTCAGAAGACAACTAACCCAAAACTCACACCTAAATGGAACATCAGCAGATCGGATGTTTATTTCAGAGTAACCCATTACAGACAACAGGACGTCTCCTACCTCCACCAGAACCTGATAAGAGTCACAAAGCACCAGTTGTGAAGACAACCACACCTCAGGAGAAGAGGAGATTGCATTCTTCACTTCACTGTAACTCCTGACCTGTAGTGGAGTGGTGACCCAAACATCTGGACTCAATCTGTGATACCAGGTTGAATAGGACCAGGTATGGAAGAACAACACCTCACATCTGAAGTGTTTGTGAAGAGGCACACATGAGACACAAACACCCCCCTTATCTCTGTCACTGCAATTAAAGACACAGAGAGACTCTTACCTCAAGCACATATGTTTCCTATTTCAAAGTCTTGTTTTTCTTATTATTGAATGTGTATGCTTGTATTTTTAGTTATATTTTAGGCTACTTTCATCTAGCCTGATTTGTAAGTTTATTCTTATGTGTACACCTTTCATTATTATCTCAGGAACCATATGAGATAAACATGTGTTTGCTGTCTTTTTTTTTAATTTTTAGATTTATTTTTGGCGTTTTCAGCCTTTATTGAAGAGGACAGGATGGTGGAGAGAATCGGAAACAGGAGAGAGAGAGTGGGGTAGGACCTGCAGTAAATGGCTGAGGTCGGACTCGAACCCAGCACAGCCGCTACACCTCTGCGCGTGGCTCACGCGACATAAACACTAGGCTATCTGGACGCCCGTTTGCTGTCATTTTACCGTATTTTTCGCACCTTAAGGCGCACCGGATTATAAGGCGCAGTCTCAATTACGGGGTCTATTTCTGGATTTACGCCATATATAAGGCGCACCGGGTTAAAAGGCGCATGCTAAAATAAGGAAACGGAAGTAAAACAGTGAATTTTCTGAACTTTATTTTACAACGTACCGTATTTACAAATACACTCACATTATTTTTTTGATTAATCTTCTGTCTCAAACCCTTCAAAGTCTTCATCCTCTGTATCTGAAATGAACAGCTGGGCAATTTTGCCGTCTAGCATGACAGGTTCCCTCTCGTCATTGTCGGAGTCGGTCTCGTTGCCGGGTGGCTGTTCAGTAATGATGCCGGCTTTCGCGAAAGCTCGTGCAACAGTCAAAGCAGATACCTCAGCCCGGGCATGTTTTCAGCATACAGGTAGTACAGTATAAACCTACCTACCGGAGGCGTGGCAGAGGTCAGCGTACCGTACGTACTTTACGTAGCTTTAAGTAATGTTCTCCAATTGGTTCAACGCTGCCGGCGTACTTGAAAGCTTGGAACTCAGCGCACACATAAGGCGCACCGGATTAAAGGGCGCACCGTCAATTTTTGAGAAAATTAAAGGCTTTTAAGTGCGCCTTATAGTGCGGAAAATACGGTAATCACATATTTAGTGAGATTTTAGATCTTTGGTCATCGTAGATAGTTACCAACTGGATTTGTAAGTTTAAGCAATCATCTCAAATTAGTTTCTAAATGTATTTCTCCTGGACAGTGTAGCTCAAGACCATCCCTTGGCATGGATAGATGCTGATTTGAATTTGGCTTGAAAAATTCTGTATAGAAGAAATTCCCTGGAATGCTATTGTTTAACTCGGGTTGATATTTACGTGGGCCGATTAATTTTACTTGGGCGTCTCCATACTATTGTTAAGGATTGTTTTCTACAATTTAAGCTGGGCTTTGTTTTTCTATGTTTGTACTTGAAGTTGGACTTCTTAAGTTAACTTTAATAATGCAATAGCGTGAACATTTTCTTTATGAGCTTCAACTGTTAGTGTTTTTACTTAAGTACATTTTCAACAGAACCATACCACCGAATACCAAAGTGCCACCTTGTCTCTGCGCTTCTGAACCAACTATTCACAGCTACACACATCCTGCAGCGGCCTTCCTCTCCCTCCATCAAAGGCTACGCAAGTATTATTTTCCTTCTGCTAAACGGGTGAATTTACAAATTACAATTGGCTTTTCAATTCTAAAGTGATTCAACATTCATCACCTTTCTACTAACTGCTTCCAGTGACGATCACAATTTATTAATTAGTTTGTTTACCTGCATTCCTTTATTCACCGTTTGATGTTGTTACGTCATTGTTATTTGCTGTTTGATTGTAGTACTAGTTCATAAATGTTTGTGTGTAATTATGGTCTACTGTGGATTTATTTGTTGTGGAACTGGAGGTCAATGAAATCAGAGTTCACGACTTTCTGAATTCATATTGGGGGGTGCCCCTGATAAATGAGTGCAATTTTTTATCATAAAGTGTAGTTTTACATGATGTGATGCGGCCGTGTGAGGCTACACATACTACTGCATTTTTTTGCTACATATAATTATGTAGGGAGGGGAGTTAAGTTAATTATTGAAGAAGACTTGAAGACACCGAACATTCAAGCTGCTGCCGAAGCTGAATTTGAAGAGGACGAATCCTTTTAATTGGCACAACTTTGATTTTCATCTGTTGACAGTTGATCATAAAAGTTGAGCCAATGCCAACACTAAAAAAGTTAAATGACACGCCCTGATGCAGACGGTTGCTACATGGAGAGGACCTACACTCATGGTCTGACGCTCAGCATCTAATTGTGTTAATTTCCCCGTCCATGTGGTTGAAACAATCACTCAGCAGCCGCTCTTCATAACACCATGCTGTTTCCACTGCTATGACTCTGACACTGCAGGAGTCCTGCGTTGAAATCTTACAGATCAGACTGAAAGAACTGGAGTGTCAGAATCAGGTGCCTCTCAGAACAAGCAGGGCAATCTTCAGAGGAGAAAACAACACAGCAGGCTGCGAATCAATCAGTGTGCCAGTTTCCTGTTTCCCCTCACAGAAAAAAAACAAGTAAAGAAGTTCATTTATGACCTTGGGAGCAAAAATAGAAAGATAAAAAAACAAAGACAAACTGAGAAACCGGTTTCAACACTCAGAAACCTGGTGAGTTTATGTGATATCGTGGGATTACATATATAGCACGTCCATACCCTTAGATAAGGAATGTTTTCAGGAGGAAAATACAAGAAAATAAAAGAAAGTTTGTCTGCGTTGCATGAAGTTGCATTACAGAAATACAATCCACACTGCTTGGCTGACATTCAACTGTATTAAAATAACAACACCCACAATAGTCCAGCACATAACACCCTGTCTGATTCAAATGCAGGTATTTCTTGTCCACACATGTGCAAAGTGCTGAGGGTGAGTAATGAACTCACTGATTAAAGTCCAGATTTTAAATGAATAACCAGGTGCGGGGGTAAAAAGAAAAAAAAAATCTAAATGTTAATTGTGTCGTTGAGTGATGATATGCATGCTCATGTTACCCTTGATGAATTTTAATCAGAGGCATCACTCCACATCCAGGTGTATAAACAGAAGAAGCTGTAGCTAAGTGATGCAAAACAGCCCTGTTTAATGACAGGCAGGAGGTGAACTGCGTGATGAAAGAGAGGATGACACGGGCTAAAGCTGCATGGCGGTTTCAGCCCAAAGGAATAGAAATAATTACAGGTGCAGTGACACCCATTATACCGCTGGCTTTTTAAACCACATAGACAAAGGCAGTTGCTGCACGGCTTTGTGTTTTGAGAAATCATTGCAGCAGAGCTGAAAGGTCACTTGTTCAATCACTGCCAGAGTCTCGTGGCGCACTCGCAACCCTGTCAGAGCGCAGCTGAGCAATGCTGTCTGTGCATCTCTTAATGCAGTGAGTTAGTTATATGCTTTGATTACAAGGAAATCTGTAGTCGCCCTTGATTGGCCGTTTTTTTTTTTTTTAAAAGCTGTTCAGGGTCATTCATTAATGGTCTCCACACTACAGGAGTCTCAACCAGTGTTTCATTATGTTATTCAAATAGGATTTTATTAGAGTAAGATTACACCCATATCAGCTGCTGTGTAAAGCTCCACTGAAGCACGGCGGGGCTTTGAGCAGCATGTCAGAATGTGCTCCCAAAAACCGTGCAAATATAGTGATGTTCAGCAGCTGTAATTAGTTGCATCCATACAAAGTAGTTTCTTCTTTTTTTTGCCATGTATTTGTGTCTCAGCTTTACACGTTAATATTTAATGTTGTGACAAACTAAAGTCTGACTTCCGTACGATAGCTGCCTAAATACTTCAACAGCCATTCTGAAATGATACCACAGCAAAAAGCTGAACTTAACGGAGCATATCCATTTTTTAAATTATTATTATTTATGATTAAAAGAGAACACAAGTGAATCACTGCACCACAGCGACATTTTCATACCACTCAACGACACAATCAACACTCCAGTGTCTTTTCTCCTTGCTTGGTTATTTAGAGCTGGAAGAACTGTTCATGGAGATCAGCTCTTTACATGTTTATATCTCTCCACCTCCGTGTCGCACTGATGCTTATTAGAGGTTAAGTCCTTGCAGACAGAAGTTCAGGAGCACTTCAGTGCACAGCGTCAACTCGCCACTTTCACTCCTTATGCAGGCGTTCGACTCGTCACTTATAACAGACGTCGATCTGCAGACTGTGAAGGCCTGATTTTCCTCTTTGAACTCTGTCTATAAGTTTGCATGTCTGGCTGTGAGATGCTTCACTAAGCTGAGTGTGTCATTTGGTCTGCGTAGGTGTAAAACTACTTTTGCAGGTGGGTTTTGTCACACTGTTGGTTACGTAGGCAAAATAATTATTGATTTTGTTTAGTGTCTCATAGGCAAGCTGGACGGCCTCCATCACTACCTGGGTTTGCAGCCATTGCTATGAAAGCTGCTGTAGAAAAGAGAAGTGGTTTTTATGGCCACTTTGCACACACACACACACACACACACACACACACACACACACACACACACACACACACACACACACACACACACACACAACTGCACTGTTGCACATCGATGCTATTCATCAGAAATGCTGCTCTTAGCAAAATCCTGCTTAATGTGTACTAACAACAAGGCTGGGTATGTTTCTATATATACCAATGTGTGTCTGTAGCACCTACTGCTGCACCACTTCCAGATTTTCTGCGGAGATTTTTATTTCATAATGCCCAGTACTGAGGAGATACTGTTTCTAACTAGTGCTGCACTTCTCTCAGACAGATCATGTTTAGTGTTCCAGCTCTGTGCAGGACATTTCTCTAGTGATCTGTTCTGAGTGCGTCTACACCAACAAGCTGCACTAATGAACATTTCCCTCTCTGGGACTCTTTTTAATGAACAAGCAACACTATTAAGCGTTAGCTCTGCGAGTTCTGTTCATTGATCTCTTCGGGGGTTTTGAAGGTGCTTTAATTGCTCGTACATGTGTATGTGTGTGCAGCCGGGCTCACATGCTGCCACCTCCTCCTTTTAATTGCTCTGTTAATAAGTCAATTACTGGTAAAGTTCAACAACAAAATAATATGTTTAATAAATGCCGCCACCTTTCTTAAAATCCGACGCCATCTGTGCAACGTATGTGCTGCCAGTGAAGGATGTCAAACATATGACAAAGTGAAACTACATTTCTTAGATATTTATCAAGATTTCTCAGTTGGTGGAACAAAGCAGTCCACACGTTAGTGGAGTCCAAAACTGGAACCTCAGTGGGTCCTCATGCTATTCTGTTTGTTGTGTTAGGAAGCAACTGGTTGCCAACAGTTGATTCATTCATTTAGTCATTGACTGATTATCTTTAGCTACAATTCACTATCAGCTCTTCCACTGCTGTTAACATTAGAAGAGCTATATGGATCTATGCCTTTGCTTTGAGACGACACACACATAAACTGGGACTCTAAAACAGACTTATGAATGATGGTTCAGTGGGCAATGCACATCATGCAATTTATTCAGTAACTTCTGAGTTATACTTAGTTTATGATTAATTACTTACTCTAGAAGCAGGAGCTGACAAATGTGAGTGTCTGAATGTGAGAAAGAGAGAGTGGCTTCAATGCCGTCTGGAAATTGACGAATGGCGCCCCATTAAAAAGCTTCTTCATAATTAACATATTTGAGAAGTTGCAAGAAACTTGCCAAAAAAAAAAAGCTTTCATCAAATTCTCAAACATACACCCTGCAAAGTTTGGGAAATGTTGGAATGCTCAGTAACAAGTCACTTTCATGTACACAAACCTGGGTGGTGAAGATCCCTTGAATCAAAACACTTCCAGCTGGAAGTGGAAAAAGGAGATTACACACCAGTGACGCACAACTGCAGCTCGCTGTGAGGACTCAGCTGCCATGTCGCTATGCTGCATTTGGACACTTGTCAACTCCTTTAGTCACTTTAACAACTCAGGTTTAGTAAGTGTTTGTATTCAGGTGCCTATCAGTCATCCTCTTTAGTCCACATGTCTAAACTGACTGCATTATAAAGTTGAATAAAGTCAAATCAGTATTTGCTTTGCAGAACTCTGTAGCCTGCAAACACATGTTTAATGAAGCATTAAGGCCATCACAGGAACAAAAATCAGTATTGTGTAAATAAGTATTTTTAGGTGCTATTCAGTCAGTGGTAAATATTTACCATATAACAATGTCAAAGCTTAAAACTCTGTTCTTGTTATCAGCCTGGACATGTTGTAAATAACAGACCACAGTCACGGATGAATGAACGTTATGTAAGGGATAGTATCAGAGAAAATGTGTATACAATGACTGTAAGGGACGATGCAACACCTGATAAACCTACCAAGGTCTATTTTCACAAAGGTAAACTTAGTCTGAATCCACCTATTAGAAAGATCTGAGCCAGGGGTGGTCAACCCTGGTCCTCGAGAACCACAATCCAGCATGTTTTAAATGTTCCCCTCTTCTAACGCACCTGATTCAAATGATCAGCTCATCATGAAGCTCTGCAGAAGCCTGGTAATGATCCTGATCATTTGAATCAGGTGTGTTGTATCTATTGTATCTAAAAGTAAAAATAAAAATCACAATTAGGCCATTTATCACAGTCATAAACTGAAAAAAGAAAGACAGAATTTTCAGCTTTCTGACACTTCTTGAACTAATGATGTGTGATGTGTCATTTCATTGAAAAACTAAATCTAAGCTTGAAATCGTGATAATTGATCAAAATCACTTTAACCAACATGTCTCATTTAAAACATACACCCAAAACAAGCTGCGCTAACCAGATTCTGTAAAAAACAAACAAAAAACAAACAAATCTGTACTGTTCAGTGTAACTGTGAAGCCATTAATTCAATTCAATTTTATTTATATAGTACATATTTACATAAGTCGTCACATAGCGCTAAACATTGTAACAAGAACAGAAAACAGAAAACCCAACAATCCAAAGGTGCTTTTTGATTCCCTATGAGCAAGCAATCAGCGACAGTGGGAACCAAAAACCCCCTATGATAGGGAAGGGGGAAAAAAAACCTCCGACAGAACCACGCTCAGGGAGGGCGGCCATCTGCCTCGACCGGTTGGGTTGGGAGTGGCGCTCAGCTACAACTAAGAGTCACATGACAAAAATTCAGGGACTATTCAGCCGAACTGTTGGCTGTACATGTTCACTCCTGATTATTGTATAATATATTATTTTTAATTGCAAAACAAACAAAAAAGTGAAATGCAACTTTTTTTTTTTAATGATTTATGACATTACAACTTTGCCAGTATGCACAAGAGACATTTTTGAGTTGTGCCATAGAGCTGCAGGACTTTATATTACAGTGAAAAATTCAGCCCGCAGTGAGGAAAAATGTGACAGGAGCAGAACCAGTGCCCAGAAACTGCCTGAAGTTTAGAGGCTGAGTGATTCATTTTCAGTGTATTCAGGATAAATTCAGACTTCAAAAAATAAATCGGTGAACCAGCAGAATAACCGTCCACATCACACCGTGGCAGAGCTGCCTCCTGATGTTGGACGACTCAGTGCTTTTCTCCAATTCGTCAAGCACGACTCAGGACTGTTGGCAGAGGAGATGGACGATGTCTGCTTCCAGTGGGTTACTGAGATCTTTAGAAGCTCTTTTCCTCATCATTACTCAGCATCACAATTAGCGAATTACGAGCAATGATTTTTGCTTCTCTTTGCTCATGTGGTGCCACTGGTCAGCAGGTGTCACTCACTGATACCATGAGCTGGAGCTGGTTGCCCATCTCTCTGTAACCAGACCTCCTGTTGCTTGCATTGCTGGATGCATGTTGAAAAATCAATAACGTAAAGATTTCTCTCCAATGTTTATGCCCAACATACAGCACAGTAATAAGGACCAGTGCTGAAGTGTTTTGCGAGCTCTGGCTCACATACAGGTGGCCTCTCTCTGCTCCTCTTCATCTTGCAGACACACGAGCTGCCTGTCACTGTCATACCTTTAGCTAAGATTCTCCCACATTTTATATTTTCACTTTATTTTTGTGTGCAGTTTTCAGTCATATCTCCTTTTCTTTTCCTCTGCAGCTGTGTCTGAGATTTGCAGGCCACAAGCTGATGACTAAAGTATCTCATGTCAAAACCTTTTGAAATTCAATCTATGTGCTTTTCATTTCAGCCCTCCCATCATGTTGTTCAGCCAGCAACTAAACTGCACCGAGACATAACTGGGAAAGCAATTAATTTGTACAGAAACATCAATTTCAAACAGACAGAGCTGTTGGTGTAGAGCATTAAGATTAGTTTCTCTGAGGCTACAACATTTTGTTTGGAAGGGAGGGATGTATAAATATTATGAATTAGTATTATGTGTTATAAATATTGCTATTATTATAGGCCCCTACATGGTACGCCTCCACACGTCTTACTCCAGGTGTTCTCCAACTTACCAATAAAAAGTCGGCATGTGATTTTTTATTTCAGGTCATACTTTAAAGTACGTCAAAATGCATTTGAGCGTGATTGTTGAAATCATATTAAATGTAATATCTCCTTTGATTGGGTCAGCACCAAACCGAGATAGCTAGTCAATACTTATTTCTGACTCATATTCTTACTTTTACCAAGTCGCAGAAACTGTCTAATGAGACACTTTCTGTATCTGCAATTTGAAGCAAATGCTCAGCTCTGACATTAATGGAAGAATTTAGAAGCAACAGCACACGGCACTCTCTCCAGCAAGTACCATCACCGAGGCAATGATGCCTAACATTAAAACTACATTACAGCTGGAGATGATTCATGGGATTGCTGTGAATCATCTCCAGCTATACTGTATATTTAGCCTAACAAACAACTCATTAATATCATATCAGATTAAAATATGTTCAACCTGACAGTGTACTGCACTTATAACACAAAGTAAAGACTATATAGAGTCCAGATTGACTTGCCATGTGGTTCTGGTGCGAACCAACGTCGGCACTTTGATAAGGCCTGGCTGGTTAATAATAGACTACATGTACCTCTACCGGCTAATTGATGTCCACTGTCCCAACTCCTGTAGCTTGTGGTTAGATTTGTTTAAAAACTCACTGGTAGTAGATGTATGGTCTGGAATAACAAGAGCAATATCATCAGCTAAGAAGCGTAATTTAAAAAGAAATCAGAAAGAGAAACTGCAGAGATGACTTTTTTTCAAGTTTCAAAATGCAATAGGAATGTATGCTGCTCAAAAGTAAGTAAGTTTTATTTATATACCATGTTTAAACACAGTACATACTGACCAAAGTGCTCTACAGAGGTAAAAGTACAGTAAAAAAAAAAGAAAAGAACAAGACATACACAAATGATTTAAAAAGAACAAGACAAACTCAAAAAGAACCCTACTGACAGGCATGTAATCAATGTGTGGGGAAGGAGAGGGAGTAGAGGTGAGTTTTTAGCCGGGATGGAGGGGGCACATCTGATGTCGGTAGGTAGCTGGTTCCACAGACATGGGGCAACCACAGCAAAAGCTCTTTCTCCTCTCTTTTTTAACCACACCCACAGTAGATTGTCACAACCTGGCTCTAAGTGTGTGACAAAGAGGAAGACCATACATAGACTGCAAATGAACCCATCTTTAATGCAGAAAAATAAGTAAATAATACAATAGATGTGTTATCAGTCAATCAGTGTGTCTGCAGTGTTTGTGTGCGTGGAAGGTGCGTGTAAATGTAGAAAACCAAAAACAAACTAAATGGCGACATCAGTCAGCAGGCCAGGGAAGAGAGAGAGAGAAACTCTTGCAGGTCTAATTTATAGCCTCTGAGTCCCTCCTACTCAGGTGTGCAGCATCATCGTTACTGCCTCATCTCCACCCATCAGCCTCGTGAAACAAAAAGGGAAAACAACCAACCACACACAAGAAAGGGCCAACCCTGGGGCCGTCACAACATGTAAAAGCCCTGTGTCTGAGGAGCGGAGGGTCCTAGGGACTGAGTGAAACTGAATAAGCTCGGAGATGTACAGCAGTGCTTGCCCTCTGAGTAGCTCAAAAACAATTAAAATAACTTTGAACTGAATTCTAAAAGAAACACAGAGCCAATGCAGGGAAGACCAGAATGGGGTTGATATGCTGACACTTCTTAGTGCCAAGTCAGCAGTCTTGCAGCTGTTTTCTGGACTAGCTGCAGCTGGGTCAGTGAGGACTGGGGAAGGCCAAGGTAGAGGGAGTTAGAGTAATGTAGGCATGGATGACTTTTTCCAGATGGTTATGTGATAGAAAGGGTTTGAGTTGAGAGATGGTTCTTAATTGGTGAAAGCTGTTCTTCACAACAGAGCTTATCTGTGTGTTGAGGCAGAGCTCAGAGTCAAAAATGACACCCAGGTTTTATGCATGTGGTTTCGCGCACGGAGTGAAATGAACTAATTTTGTAGAGACCGTGATGCTGGATTTGGGTGGTCCAAAAATGATTACCTCTGTTTTATTGACGTTTAGCTGGAGGAAATTATTCACCATCTAGCTTTTGATGTCCTGTAGACAATCTAGTGACTGAATCGAGTCACTAGATTTTAGGGACTGATACAGTTGAGAATCACCTGCATAGCAATAAAATGAAATGCTGTGTTTCCTGATGATGTCACCTAGTAGGAACATGTATAAATTAAAGGGCAAAGGACCCAGGATGGATCCCTGGGGAACCCCAGAGAAGATAGGAGCTGAGGAGGAAGAGGAAAACTGGCCAGTAGATCCTGAGAAAGTTCCCTGCTGAAGGTAGGAGCTGAACCAACGTAGCACTGTCCCCTTAATGCCAACCCACTGTTCAAGGCAAGATAAGAGGATGTTATGATTCACAGTATCAAAGGCAGCGCTGAGGTCCAAAAGAACTAGGATGGCTTTTTTTTTTTCTTTTACCAGAGTCTAGCGAGAGCAGCAGATCATTGAATACCTTGAGCAAGACTGTTTCCTAAGTAACACCTTAGGATCAGTCCTTGCTTGGTAAGATCCTGGAATTATTGTAATTAGCATTGTCAGAAACAATAGCGATGCTGGTGTAGTGATGTTGAAAGGATTTTCATACTAAAGGCAGACAGAAAGATGGTGAGCAATGCCAAATTAAATGGAAATGTTCATTGTTATTTGTGGAATTAAAACTGTTTTCACACAGTAAAGTTTTGCATAAAACTGCATCTTTACAGATGTCAGTAAAGAAGCCGTGGCGGAGCTGCTTACTTCACTAAACAGCCTTCACCTTTAATCCCTTCATTTTCTAGGTTTACATCAATTACAAAAATAACACAGAACATTTGAACAATAACAGGATCAGGACTGACACTGATGTTGGTATTAACGTCAGCCTATACAGAGTCACATCAAAGCTCCTTCGACTATGAATGCTATTTCATGTTTATTTTTACAACAAAAGGTACATAAGCATATAATATTTATTCACTAGCCTAATATGACAAATCATTGATCCTTTGCCAAAGCTAATTAGCAATGCCTGTCCCTTGATAAGCGAAAGAGGTACATAAAGCATTATAAATATGGTATGTGCAGCTGAAGAGGGACACCCTGGACAGATCATCAGTCTCACAGATAAACAACCAAGCACACTCACATTCACACCTACAGACAGGTTAGAATCATCAGTTAACCTCAGCATGTTTTTGGACAGTGGGAGGAAGTCGGAGTACCCAGTGGAAACCCACGCTGCACAGGGAGAATGTTGAAACTCCACACAGAAAGATTCCAGGCCCAAGCTGGGACGCGAACCGGGAATCTTCTAGCTATGAGGCGCCATCGTGCAGCCCATGACCAATATTACCTCTGTAAAAATACAAGACACAGCAAAACACTGTTTGAACTCTTACTGCTATGTGCTTGCTTCTGCATATTGCCAGAGTTGCATGAATCCTCTGTGCCCATTATAGAGTATTTCATTTGCAGCTTGTTGCCAGTCAGTGGAATTTGCTTCCTAAAGTTAAATATCTGTTGTTGTTGCATCTCCAGCAGAGAAACCAGATTAATGTTTATCAAAAAAACTTCTAATATCGTAACAAAACTATCGCTGTAACAAATTTTGTAATAAAGACATGCCGTTTCCTTATTCTATTGTTTAGGCGACAGAACATTGTTGTAAGGACAAACTATTCTCATTTTACAAGTATGCAAGTAAATATGTTGGCCGCTTGCGTCTGTGAACTCAGTTCTTCAGCTGCCAAAAGCAACAGGTGAGGATTAGAACAAAGTATGGTCTTAAGTCTCAGGCAAATACCTCCTATGAAACATGGTCTGACCATGTCTCCCAATCATTAAAATGGAGATAAATGGGACACATTAGGCAGACTTCACTTCTCTAAGGTAGAAATGTTCACATGAATGGAGACGTTCACGCTTAATTTGCCACTTCTGAATTCTTGTGCAATTACATGAAGTCATTTGCTTCATGATTTTTTTTCCCCGATTTTGGATAAAATAGTTTTATCTGCCTCTGCTCCACATATTCTAAGGTGGTCAGGTGGTTTCAAAAGCTTCTTGATGATCTAAAAAGCCCTTTTCCCTGAAGAACACGGCTTCCTTCAGGCCTCCCCGGAAGGCATTTGACTAAAACCAGTGTTGAAAAGCAACAGGTGAGGTGGTTCAGGACCTCAAGTCTCCTTGTGTCCAAACACTGGAGCAGAAGAAGAACACTGCTGATATATCCTATTTGGTCAAGACATAGATCAATGAAGAGCTGAATGACGTGATTTAAGAGAAAGAGGTTTCTACCAGACCTGGATAACTGGGGCTAAAAGGATGGATGTGAGAACACTCAACAAAGAGCTCTTAAACCTGGATTCTCCCATTTGCAGTGTTTTGTGATACTGAAATAAAGCATTTCAACCAAAGCAAGAGCAGTACATACTTACTGCTGTCATTTGAAAGTCAAATGATACATTTAGGAAGACCTCCAAGGCAACTATGTTTTTTAAAAAAAAACCCAAAAACATCCAGTTTCATATTTATGCTACTTATATTGCCACAACTTAAAGCAAACTCTTTGTGTACCACCTTATTTGATTGTTTCACTGTGTTTATTATTCCCAGGAACTTCCAGCAAAGTGTCAGAGCTGAGCAGGAGGCTTGTGAATTATTACTGAGCCAGGAATTCACCCCACAGCAACACTAACGCTGCAGTGGCAGTGCCGCATGGCTGCGCAGGCTTCCTCTCTCCAGGGCCAAAGTCCCACACATAAAGGAAAGATCATATCCTGACTTAATAAAACATGGCAACAGCAGAAAGGAAAACACGTCAGAGAGAGATCCAGCCAAGAAGGCTGCCTGCCTTCGACTGGGAGAAGCACTCTGAGGGTAAAGAGTTGGCTTTCAACATGTCATTGCATATACATATTTTTCTTTTTCTGTGTAGTTTGACACAGTTTAGAAGCTTTTTTGGAATGAAAAAAATAACTTCATAGGAATTTATAGGACTCAGAATGAGCCACAGGTTGGTTCTTATAAGATGCCTACATAACAATATCACTTCAGTTTAATGAGACTGAGTCTATGGGTTGCAGTTATGTAACTGCTTCTGTACAGAGATCACTTTAATTTCTCAGCATAGACTCATTTACAAGCTTCAGTCTTCTTTATGTTGATCAGTTGAGTTGGTCATGAACTGGCTAGCTTTTGATAACCTTTGTATGCTTACAGCGTGGGCGTACACATGTATTTTATCAGTTTTAAACAAAGTAAGTGGCCCTGAATGGACGGAAATTTTCATTAAAAATGCATTAAATGTTTTATGTTTACATCAGACAAACAATGCACTGATTTTCTTCTGACAATGAAACAACATCCTGCAGGCTGACCACATGTACATTCAAATAAAAACCCACCAAATGAATATATGTATGTAAAATATGTGTTTGAGCTTAAGAATGATGTTGGTGTCACCATTAAGTATCTGTATGTTAAGTATCTTGAGCATATAGTATTCTGACAGGTGCTTTTCTACAGCAAAGCCTTGATGCAGTGAACAAGTAGTAAACGTAATGAGGCAGATTGTTCTTTATTCAATGGTTTTGACACAAGTGTGTTTGAAACTTCAGTTACACACAGAAGCTGAAAGACTATTTCCACTTGCAGCAGCTGGTGTGTTCTTCCACTGTGTGTGTGCGTGTCACAGGCAGGTGGTGAGGAAAATGTCAGCGATGCCTGTGTCTGTGTGTGCTCACATGTCAGTAAAAAGAGAAGAATATTTTTTGAAAAGGGCACCTTTCATAGGTCAGAGTTACAGTCTCAACTCCTGCCCCCCCACCTGACAGGTCAACAAACGCATTCTAAAAGACTCCGTCGTAATCCATGATAGAACTGAGGTTGTAAATTGCTTTAACAAGAATTTTGTATCATCTGTTTTTTGTTTTTTTTTTACTCTACAGGGCCTCACCAGGTGACTCCATGCACAGGGGCGGTTTGCTGGAGAACCTTTCAATTTAGTACCTTTTACTGTGCGGCAAGTACACAAAGCCCTCAAAACATAGGTCACAGAAAAACCCCTGGACCAGACTTGACAGAGCCCTGCTTTTTTTTTTAAAACGCTCAAACATTATGCCGAGCGCTCCTGACAAAGCAACAATGAGGAGTGAGATCGGCCTTCAGCAGGTTACAGTCTTAAATATTAAAATTAAAGATACAAAAATGAAACTTAAAGTATTTGACATAAATATTACAAGGTATGACTGGAAATTAAGGACATTATGCAGAATTAGTATGGACTATAATGTTTTCTGTGAAAATTTTGAAGTGGTGAATAAGAGCACATTTTCCCAGGATGTGTGAAAGCTTTTAGATTGCCTTTGTAAAACATTTCACTAGTGTTAATGAGAGCTTTCCAGTTGTTTATGCAGCAGCATTGTACATGTACGTGTTTGAGGTTTTCAGTAAACTGTGAGAATGAGTTTGGTTGAGAGGATTTTTTTTTCTGCTGTGTATATGATCAGATTTTACAGGTATGTGAAAAGTTTGAGAGGTGAAGTATGTAAGTGTATTATTTGTGTATGTTAAAAGCACTTCACTTATATGTGAGAGGAAAAGTGCATATATGTGGATGGTAAATCTAAATAATGTCTGTAAGGGCCCGCCATAATTTCAAACATTTAAAGCAAAGTATACAGGACGGGTCTCATCACAAAAGTGTCATGATTTAAATCACATTGTGTGCACCGCAATGATTTGAAGCTACAGAAATGCTCACTGGATGTCTAACTATATGCAACCACGTTGACAGCAATGTCGGTGGTGAACATTACCACTGGACCAACGGGCCTTGTGCATCCTGTGTACGTGTCACCTCTTGATGACATACCTCTCCCCATTGACAAAGACCTTCTTAACCGGTTGTATCCCATTATTAATTTCAAACAGTCGAAGATCTGTGCACAGGTCCGCCAGCCTCTGTCTGTCTCCATTCTGGCAGATACTGGAGTACGGTGTTATGTCCTTGAATACAAGGACATCTAAGGCAATGCATAAAAGGCTCCTCTTGCTCAACGAGACACTACCTTTGTGCTCCGAGTCTCCCTAGCACAGCAGACCAATACTCCCCACAAATAATAAATGACAATGAAATCAAGGCCCTCAGTGTTTTATGATGTGGCGTTGGCCCTTTGGACTGATAAGCTTGCCATCAGTAGAGCCCTATGTGAGTCTCCCTGCTACAAACCAATTCCAGCTTTCAGCTTGCAAGGCTCGGCCACAAGGTGCTAGCTGGCGAGCTGACCTCCTGGGCCTTCACACGTCATTGAGGCTCTATGAAGATTACTGGCATGATGATTAATTTGTCTGACAGCCTTGACTCTAAGACGACAAGGAGCTGTTGATAGAAGAGATTATATTAACAGTTATTGGATGAGTATTTGTGTGAGAACGAGAAAAACAGACCTCTGTATAACCCTGACATCAGAGCTTTATTTTCTATTGGGAGATGGCGGAAGTACAGCAGGACTAGCAGCTCACTTTATTGGCAACAACAAGGTAAGACACGCTGGATGCCAAGCGAAAATGTGTGAAACTAACACATATGGAGCTTCTGAACATGGTTTTGGTTGAAGCATGAAGGATAAAACTTGGGGTCACACAAAAATAGGTTTGGTTTGTGTTAGTGTGTGTCAAAGGTCAAAGCTGATCTTGGCTCAAAAGATGTTGCAAACCATCCATAACTATCATAATACAGAGTGACCCCTACCTCATATTACCACAATTAATGCACCACCTCTATAATAGCTGTGACCCTGCTGGTGATGTGTTTTTCAATTAGACTAGAGGAGATGACAGACTATGTACACTTTCTACTTTGTGCATATCACTTGTCTTGTAAATGCAACACAAACAAGTCTCATATGTTTTATTATTAGCCCTATACAAGTCCTATTGCAGGAGCCCTCTCCATAAAACTACCCATTTTAACACCACATGTTATAAAATATAAACAGGTCTGTCCTATTTTCTCAGCATCTCATAATATCTCCTTATAACTCATAGACATGGATAGATTCAGTAGGTGCTTGTTATCTGAAAAGGCCCTCGACACATAAACTGGTGTTATGAATTTTTGTTTTCCAGTTTATGGCTTGTGTCTCCCTTATTGTCTCTCAACGCGCTGGTAGCAAACATGAACATATTAAACATTCTAAGTAGACAGAGTGCCCAGACGGACTGTTACGCTGCTGCCAACCTGTCTGCTGCCAGCAGACGGTGACAGCTGCTCCTCACGTCCACTGAAGAGACACTGAAAACCCATCTCATCAGATTTAACAGCAACAAGTCAGATGAGGCTCTGCAGCTCCTGCTGGTTCAAACTGTGCTGTGACATCACCTGTCATATTCCAAATTTGAACTATATGCTAATTCTAAAGCAAGTTTTGATTATGTTGTGTGTTTTCAGGGGAAACTTAAGATGAACAATTGTCAGAGCTCATAGTATGCAGGCTCAATATCGGGGATTTTTTTTTGAGTGTACAGTTGATTTCTTTTTCTCCCAGAATGTGAATCTCAAAAGTGATGGAGGAGCCGGTGACACACAAGAAAAACTAAAAAAAAATATTGTGAAAGGTGCTGAAACAACGCTAGAAAAAATCTTGGAAAATAAAGAAAGATGAAGAGCTGCACAGTGACTCGGTGGTTAGCAACGTCGCCTCACAGCTAGAAGATCCCTGGTTCGCATCCCGGTTAGGACGCCTGGGATCTTTCTGTGTGGAGTTAGCATGTTCTCCCTGTGCAGCGTGGGTTTTCACAGGGTACTCCAGCTTCCTCCCACAGTCCAAAACATGCTGAGGTTAATTGATGATTCTAAATTGTCTGTAGGTGTGAATGAGAGTGTGCTTGTTTGTCTCTATATGTAGCCCTGTGATAGGCTGGTGACCTGTTCAGGGTGTCCCCTGCCTTCGCCCGAGTCGGCTGGGATAGACTCCACCCCCCTCCAGGACCCTACAGAGGATTAAGCGGTGTATAGATGATGGATGGATGGAATTCAGCTTTAGGATTTCCATTTGTCTTTTTGAAGCTGTTGAAGTTTGATTGATATTCAGTGTTGCACATTTCCTCATTTTAAGTTATTAGGAAATGTATGTATCTATATGTGTTGATATTTTTCTTGATTTACTGCTAAAACCATAACCTAAGATGCTTTTTAGAATTTGGGACAGAGTCCATGTGTTACCAGGACACTTCTTGAGCAGTGTTGGGTAACGTTGCTTGTTACATTACAAGGCTACTGCCACTACAATGTATTGTATTACATTACACCATTGTCTGATAAGTAACTCAGAGTACTTGTACAACACTTTTCAGAAACCTGTGCATGTTAGTGCATCCAACGGCAGAAGAAGGCTACATATCCCCTGGACAAAATTACTGACTACCTCATTTCATCATCTTGTACAAAGCCAATAATCTGCAAAACTGCAGGCCAATAAATCAGTATGACGAACACAATATCCTCTTCACATCTGTTAATTAACAATAATGTTTTATTATAAGTAAACACAAAATCAGTACATAGAGACTGAAGGTAGCTTTTGACCTCAAAAGCAGAGGCATAAAACAGTAAAAGAAGGATCCTTGCTCCCCAAAGTAAATGAGTTAACTGCAAACTCAATCAGGCTACAGGCAGGCTCGATTTGCTTTTAAACTTTCTACATTTAAATTGTTTCTTCTTCATTCAGCATTGAGAAGTGAGAGTACAGACATTTTATAAGGCTGCTCCCAGGTACAGTGAGATATATTCTAGTCTACAGGTGCTGAGACTGAATCCAGTAATAAGCTTTGCCTTGGGTAGAAATGTTTTGATTAACATGAAAAGAAACAACCATAATAACTTGTATTAACAGGTATTGACCTGCTGTACGTTTCCACCATGTCTGTTTTCTCAAACTACAAAAAAAAAATAGGAGTGTCTGGGGAGTTTTATTTCACTTTTAACAGTGCATTCTAGGAATCTGCTTTTATGCTAGTTTTGTTTCTTATAAACTGAATTTAATGAGACGAGTGAACTCTTTGCTGTTCATTGACTCATAACTGAGGCATTGCAATCTAAAATGATAGGAACTCATGTCGTTTTCAAATTCTAAAGTGGTCTGAAAATTCAATTAACTAAAAAGATCATATCTGACACATTTACATTAAGTAAGCTAGGAAAGATTAGAGTTTACTTAACTAAACTACTGTTGGTTTGGGAGAATGGAGTAAAAGTTCAACAGTATCTGACTGTCCATGTAAAGGAATCCATAACTGATTACATGAATTGCAAAACCAATGTAGGACTTTAATCCATCCTCATCTACAGAACCTGCAACGAGTCAGATGTGGTCAAAATCCAAAACCAGGGTTTTGTGCAAAACTACCTTCAAACTCCATGATAATTTGTCAATCTGACCACAACCTGAGCAGGCCGATTCAAATTGGTGTTTAGTAAAGTTGTAGGTTTGTGGTAGAAATTTGCTTTTTCGATGGCTGTATCAGGAGACGCCTTTAGCCTTTTCAGGTAGGCAGTAGAGTCAGAAAGGGCAAAATCAGCATTGTATATTAACTGGGTATTTAAAGCAGGGAAAAGACAATGCAGCACCTGCTTAGATGAAAAAAAAATATCATGGAGGGTTACTGGAGCTGGAGTCACTGCACTGCTCCTGGCAGTCAGTTTGGACAAAAAATCCAGCATTTTACAATCACTGAGTAAATGCCTTGAACGAAAAGAGAAAAATAAAAATCTTCATCACTCTAGAGAACATTACACTGACTTACATTCAGTTCTTGGACACGTATCCTGACCATAACCATAACCACTACTGGCCTAAGCTTGCTTTTTGATGCCAAAAGGAAAGTGGATCTCTTCAGTGGCTGTGTCTGTCTGCTTGTATTATTCATGTGGTGGGGACATACATCTGTCTGGATACACACACACACACACACACCTTCAATTCAGTTCTTCAGCTCTGTGTATACTGCTCTTCCAGTTCGAATGTAGAATAGAACTGAATTCCTTTTATTGCCGCTATAACACAGTAGTGTAGCTCATGTTGCACTAGTGGATATTGCACATTGCGGAGCATGTATAGAACTGTAGTGGCTTTTAGCAGTGCATTCTGAATAACACATAAGATGTACAGCTGCAGTAGTATGTAAACATACGTGTAGATTCCCTGTATACACATAAGTGAGTAAAAGAGTGTGCAGTGTGTTCACTCTGTTTATAGTCAGATCTATCGTTGCAGCATTTATGAACACCACTGCATCGTTCACTCAGAAAAAAAGTGCTGCTGCATCATTTAATTTGATTTTTTTCCCCTTTTGGTGGGAAGACAGAGTTTCACAGTAAATCTGCAGCTCTCTTCGGTCACTTTGATGTGGTTTATATCTCACTGTGCTGAATAAATCTGTGTGTCTTTGCCTCGTAATGAATATTTTCTTCACTACAAGTTGAGTATCGTGTGTGTGTGTGTGCATACAATATCTGTCCATAATATGAATATTTAAATGCGTTCATGCAGACAGGAAAGATGAAAGAAACCTCAGAAGCAGACAAATATCACGCTGATCCACCACTCTGCATATTGTGGGCAAATTATCACTGTGATCAGCTGTTTAAAGTCTCCCTGTAGTCAAAGCAATTGTGGAAATGAAAAACCAAAAAACAAAGAAAAACAAAACAAAAAAAACAAACAAAAAACTGTCCAATGAAGGGCAGAGACAACACAAGAAACTAAAATCATTCTCTCATTCCGTTTGTGTTTGAGAGAGTCCTTAGAAGGCGGGACAGATTCATTTATATAATTGTGTCAGATAAATATATATATAATTATATAAATAAAGATATTCAAACAGAAAGTTAGCACCACCATCCGTCTACCTTGGCAGGTCAAGTAATGCTGGGAAGTTGAAAGCTTAAAGTGTCCCATACGATTACACATCCAGACATGGGTATACCAGGTATTTAAAGCACTGGGTGTTGGACACCATATTAAAATTAAAGTTGACCATTAGAGTGCTTGCATATGGCTATTTGTATTTTTTGTGGGGTATTTAACAACCCCACAAAAAATATTGGTAAGTTCATGTCCTGTGATAGACTGGTGACCTGTCCAGGGTGTCCCCTGCCTTCGCTCTGAGTTGGCTGGGATAGGCTCCAGCCCCACTGTGACCCTATGGAGGATTAAGCGGTGTATAGATAATGGATGGATGATTTGTTCATGCATTGATTTTCTCTTGCTGATTTTCTCGATTTAGCCAAAAATTTGTTCTACACCTGGATGAAACCTAGAGCAAGATGAACACTTTATATCAAGTTGATCCCTGAGGGAAACCCTGAAAATATACCAGGGTACAAATTTTGTAGTCTGGTACTTGCCAGTGTTCTTTTGTCACCCAAATCCTTCAAAAAAAAAAAAAAAAAAAAATCATCTGATTACCCTATATAGCATCAGCTGTCACATCATCAGCAAAAGTGTTTGGCATACAATCTACTTATGTATTAATGGCAGTTTTTTTGACCTGCTACTATATGGACAAAAAGAGGTGATGATAATTATTGGCAGCAATGTTATAACTTATTGCTCAATTATTGTACCTTTTTTCTCTAATTACACTACATTTTAAATAAATTCAGTCTTTATTTGCGGATACTGTGTTCTCACTGGAGGAGGTTTTGTGGCTTTGCTCTGTTTATTTGTGCCTCAGGCATAAATGGGAAGCTTGGTTGCTTTCATGAGCCTGCTGCAGAATGTACAGATCATATACGTGGGGTGTGTGCACATACTGACAGTGATGGTTTGCAGTTATGCCATATCTAAAGTAAGTGTGACGCACCAAAATAAAATCGATCAAATGTGATTTGTATTGCAACCACAGCTTCTTTGTTTGTTTGTTTTCTTGTTTAAAGCTAAACTGAGTCACTTTTCATACACTGGGTGTAGTTTAGGACAAGATAAGTACATTGAACAAAAACATAAATGCAGAATGCAAATGGCCGTGTTTAATGACTTAGGGTTAAGTTTAGACAATTACGTTCAAAAAAGTTGTTTTTTAAACTGTTCAAATTTCCGACCACTGAGTTAATCCACACTTAAATCAGGTGTGGCTTTAAAGGACACTGATCAGACAGTATGACCAGAAGACAGACACTCTTTTGAACAGTCACTATAAAAGCCTCCTTAAATGCAGCTTTATTCAAATGACACCATGCCACAGATGAGAAGAGAAAGATGAGACGAGGCTGTTGGTATTCTGGATGCTGACTGTCTGTCAGGGGTGTAGCCGGAAATTTCAATGTCCAGTCATCTGCAATTTGTCATCTAAGAAATTGTTTCAGACAGCTCTGGATTAAAATGTCCAACAACGTCATCCTGTCCCATAAAATGAGCAGAACTTTGCCAAGCCCTTCAGAAAGAGTTGGACAACCTTCCACAGGCCGCATCGACAACAGCATACACTTCAACTCAGCAGAGAGGGCATTGACGGACTGCTGAGAGCTCCTATGTATCACCGACCTTCATGGATGCTGTCAAGAGTCCTGATTGAAAAGTGTTTTCGCCAAGCTGACTAATGTTAGAGTCATTATGAAATAGACAGATGGATGCTTATGTAGCGACTGACGCACTGTTGAGGTGTTACTTCTGGTGTAAAAGCTACAAGTTCATTTAACTGTTCGGTTTAAACTCTCAAAACAAGAAACTGTGCTGTCATTGTGAAGAATTGTTCCTACCCAGAAAAAAAACAAATCCATTTGTAAAAGATGTCAAAGACAGTGAAGACAGATTCAATCTTTCCTGCTGCAGTCATAGTAACATCTGCCCTCCGATCCCTTAACGACAGTTGCAATGAGACATATTGGACACAACTTTAAGATCCTGAAAGGCCTTGTGGGGAACCATAAGTTTAACCAGACATAATATAAAAGAAGCCTCAGGGCACAGACAACAAAACATGATGAAAACTCTAGTATAACCACATCTGGTATGCACAATGTGACAGGACTTGAATTAAACATTTCTCTATAATGAATCTTTATTCCAAAAAGACCTTCAGGCATGGTTATCAACACTCTGCTTGGAAAAAAAAAAAGTGATGTATCCGATATGATTTGTATTGAATGGTTAAATTGCCTCATTAGGATGGCTCTTAAAACAGTGTGACAGTCTACATCTCTACACTGCTGACGTCACAGCTGTTTTTGGTCAATGCCGTTCATTCTGTAGCTGAAATCTCTCCATCCAACGGATTTCTTTCTTTTCATGATTCTCTTCCTGTTCTTCATTCATTGTCCTGTGCACATATGGAGACGTGGTGTCACAAACTCTACATCTTTTTTTCTTTTTTTTTTAAAAGACTTGGAGCATAATTTACTCTGATTTAAGGCCTCTTTGCTACACTATCAGACAGGCTTCTCTTAAAGATTGATACAAAAACACATTATTAAACACATCACGAAGCAACTTTTTTAAACTAATTTGCTTTATTCCACACTGTATTTTCTACATTGTGAGTACTTTATATGCGTACGTCACAGTGTTGATACTAAAACAATATATTGTGGATCCCTAGTGTGGAAGAATCTTTCCTCCATTTGAATATGAAAGTAGTCTTCTAGCGTCAAATTGTGGTCTACAATAAAAACCATCAGAAGGAAAGCCACAATGACAAGCACCGATAGGCTTTTACTTACGCAGCTTGGCCCTTCAACCTACAAAACAGATGGATGGAGTCTTTTGATTGGACAATTATAGTATTTTGTTCCCTCTGTAATACAGACTGGTCTGCTGTACCGCACTATCCCTCTGCTACTGGAGGGAACTCTGCTCAATGCGACTGTGATTGACTAGTTTATCTTTCTTTAATCCAAAGGAAGATGTGCCCGCGTCTCTACGAAACAGTGACAGGCGAAACTTGTTTTGGTGAAACAGTTTAAGATGAACACTTTATCATTAGAATCACCGGTTCCCTGCGAAGAAAACAACACGAAAACAAATAAAAGATATCTGTCATCTTTTTGTGATGACTTTTACCAATAGCAGACACACATAATTTGATAGTCTGTGCCCAACAAGAAGCCTGTCTGTACTTAAGCTCTGCAGGAGCACACCGGGCTCATTTAAACCACAGACAATTTGCTCTACGAATGTTGCTCCTGCAGCACTTTAATAAACAAATATCGCAGAAGCCTGAGTGAAGTGAAATCGATCAGTTCATCAGCCAAGTTAATACCATGGCTCATGTGGGGTTCGAAGTAAAAAGCTGTTGAATCAACTCCGACTGCCAAAGGCTGAGTCAGCAAACAGATTGACATTAGAGTCCTGTGAGACGGAGTCTGGGATTTTCTGAGGTACATTCAGAAAGAGATTCTGAAAGTATAATAAAATCATATTTTAAAGATAAGACTCCTACAGTCAGCTTATCTGTGTAGCTCATCAAAACCTTGGTTTAATCATCAATGTCAGGGCTTTTTTCCTGATGTTGTTTATTACCAATTGCCATTCATGTTTATGCCTGGAAAACAAAGTTATGCTCACCAGAGCTGTATTAAGAAGCCTGTTAGAGATCTGCAAACTCTATAATCCTCAACTTGACATTTTCAATTTGTAGGTTGCTGCAGTACAAAAATCCTCCAAAAGAAATGTCACCCATTCCAAGAAAAGGAAAGTGGCCATATTCTGGCTGTGTAGTTGAACATCCTCAGACATAACTTCCAATAGGGTACATCCTTTCACTGAAACTCAACCATCATGTGTCAGAGACGGTTATTCCAAGCTTTGTAGGGCTCTGCCTGAAGAGTGCTCAACATACACTGATGAAACATTGGCCATGTTCAGCGCCATCCAAATCAAGTAAAGAAAAGCAGAGCCTCCCAGGGAACATTATAGGCATTTTAGAAATGCTTACGTCCAAGGCAGTAATGCACTGGGTATTGAGGGGGATCAGGGATTCGAGTCCCTCTTCAAAGATTCAAAGATTCAAAGAGATTCAAAGTTTTTATTGTCAAGTGCACAGTAAGAAACACGTTTCCCTGTACAATGAAATTCTTACTTTGCTGTCCACTCAGATAACCAGCAACAAGTATAAAATAGTATATACAAATAAAATAGAATAAAATAGAAATAAGAAAAAAAAACAATGTAAATATGAACAGTAAAGTGTATTTAGAAAAAAAAAACAATGTAAATATGAACAGTAAAGTGTATTTTAGTGCAAAGTAGTGCAAGAAAATGTAAACAGAAGATAATTGCAGTTCAAGTGTATGGATTTTAAAGTGTCTTTAGTAGAATCCGGTCAGCTGTTGAGGATTCTGATGGCAGTGGGATAAAAAGAGTTTCTTAAGCGGGTCGTCCTGCATTTCACACTCCTGTACCTCCGTCCTGAGGGCAGGAGTGTGAACAGTCCGTGTTGTGGGTGGGTGGTGTCCTTGGTGATGCTGGCAGCTCTCCTGTGGACTCTGCGGTGGTAGACGCTGTGCAGAGAGGGCAGTGGAGTCCTGGTGATCCTCTCAGCAGTCCTGACCACTCTCTGCAGGCGTTTGCGGTCCAGAGCAGTAGTGCTGCCGTACCACACGGTGATGCAGCTGGTCAGGATGCTCTCCACAACGCAGCTGTAGAAGTTGCTGAGGATCCTGGCTGACATGCCAAACTTCCTCAGCCTCCTCAGGAAATACAGCCGTTGTTGAGCTTTCCTGACCAGCTGTGTGGTGTTGGAAGTCCATGAGAAGTCCTCAGGGATGTGGACCCCAAGGTATTTGAAGCTGCTCACCCGCTCCACTTCAAGCTCCCGGATAAATAGTGGCTGATGAGGTCTCCTCTCCTTCCTCATGTCCACTATCATCTCCTTCGTCTTTTCTGTGTTGAGGGTGAGGTTGTTGTCCTCGCACCATGACACCAGACCGGCCACCTCCATCCTGTAGGCCGCTTCGTCCCCCGCAGTGATGCGTCCTATCACTGCAGTGTCGTCAGCGAACTTCAGGATGATGTTGTCCTTGTGGGAGGCGACACAGTCATATGTGAAAAGGGTGTAGAGGATGGGGCTGAGGACACATCCCTGTGGAGTTCCAATATTTGTGATAATGCTGGCCGATGTCCTATTTCCAATCCTGACAGACTGGGGCCTGCCAGTCAGGAAGTCTAGGAGCCAGTCACAGAGGGTGGGGTGGAGACCAAGTGTTGACAGTTTGTGGGTGAGTTTGTGGGGGACAACCGTGTTGAAGGCGGAGCTGTAGTCCACAACCTTCACCCCTGTGTGCGGACGTGTTACCTTGATGTGTAAACAGGGTGAATACATCATGCAAGAGATCCAAAAATGGCAGGTGACACGGGAAATGGTTGTTTGGCCAACTGATAACAAGATGAAGATGTCAGAGTCCTGAGCATCCAGCCTGTGGAAAGTTCAGAATTAAATCTTGAGGGATCTGAAGTCCCTTCACCCAGTTACTTGACCCACCCCCAAAAAAGAAGGGTGGAAGAACCAGGAAAAATGGCTGCAACGAACCAACTTTTGGAATAGGCCAAAGCAACAAATCTACCCTTAAAAGAGATCATATAGGTCATGTTGTGCTAAAAAAAAGATACCAAACACATTTCTTATCAGTCTTTCTTCACCATTTATTTCACTCCTTTCCGGTCAGCAAGTCATATTAGATGGATCAGATGAGACTCGTCACCCTGGTAACCCAGACAATGAAAGAGAAGCTTCACAGATTTCATGAAAGAGTCGTATTATAACCCAAAGCATATTTTCCTAACCTAGCCACATAGTTTGGTCAGGTTTATGCACAAAAACTAAGTACATTACGATACATAAACTGATTATTCTCATAACCAGGATTACTAGTTGATGGCAAAGTAAATAAAGGCTGAAAAGTCAGTGTTAAATAATTTAACACGCTGCAGTTCAAAGCTAATTTATATAACTGGATCAGCAATGATTCAGTGTTATGATGTTTTAATACTTCATATTGAATGCAAACATAAAACTGTCCAAGACTAGACTCAGTGGTAAATGAGATTTTTTCTTAAAAAGGAACAAAATAAACCAATCTAAAGAGACACAATTGCATTGGTTGGAGAAGCTCTTTTTTTGCAAATGTAGCAGGGAGCAAGGGATGACAGATAATCAAAGTCTGTCTTTCAAGCTGCCTGTGAGTGAGATCTCGCTTGAATCATTGTTATTCCCAAAACTTCTTCTGACTATGCCTCTTCAATTTTTTCACTCCTATCCTCTCCTTTTCTGTTCACCCTGAGTTCACCTTCGTTTTTTCAAACTAATCCTTTCTTTTCATTCTTGTTTCACACCCTCTCTCCGTCTCCTTCCATCCCTCAGGCGCATCACAGAGCTGCTGTCAGATGTTATCATCCGATGCCTGGCTGCTTCCTGATCCCTCTGACTGTTAGAATCACAAATTCCCTGCTGCTTCCTATACGTTTCTGCTTTCTCTCTGTCATTTCCAGTCAGCCTTTCATCATTTTGCCTTCGAACAGTTCTGTGGATTCATCACTTATCCATCTCTCTCCACTCTTACCACAGATTTTATGTTATCGCTCCACTTGAAAATGTCAAATTCTCTCAAGTGCAGTCTCGACTCCCTTCGTTTGTTGTTGCCATGTGTTCTTTCCAGTAAATAAGAGGAATGATGTCCTTCACTGATGGTGGCTGCATGGATCAGCTGTCATCGCACTAACATCTCTGTATATGTTAATACACACTACAATGTCTCTTACTGTCTAAACAAAGCTGACAACGGCAGCACCTTTATCTTTTTAATTTTCCACCAACATGACCAAACAGAATGTGAATTATAAGCCTATGCACTGTGTCACTGTAAATAAATAAACCCTGTCCAAACCAATCAAACCACTATTAAACCTGGTGGTGTGTTGCTCTGCTCACAGTTAATCTTCAGCGTCTCCCAGCAGGTGCCAGTAATCAGTGAACATTTCCAGTAGCCTGTTTTGATGAAGGCTGAACACATGAGAAAGCAGATTTGCTGTCAAGCTCAACATGGCAGTCTGAGGTGACAAAAAGAAAGCAGTATAATTAAGAAACGGAATTGGTTTTTCATCTAAAACCTTTGTAAGAAATTAAACCGTGGGCACAATTTTAAAATGTCTTCAGTTGCCATATGTCTGCATTGGATGACTGTGGATCAGGTGGTAAAGTGGGTTGTCTGGTAATCGCAAAGGTTGGCGGTTCAGTTACGGTTCTACAAGTCTCCTTGGGCAAAGCACAGATCCGGAAGTTGCTCTTGATGACAGGTGAAGCACACAAGCCAAGTAAGTAAACTCAGTGAAGCACTTTACCTACTAATTATTTCTCAGTGTCTTGCTATCATATACTTCTACTCCTATATATTAATCTGACAGCTACAGTGACTGACATACTGAACATTTTAATGAACCATACAGGTTCCATGCTGACAATTATGCAAGTCATCATATTTAAAAATAGACACTGATTAATTTAACACCTCAGTGGCATGAAAAACATTTAGGTATTCATATTTACATTGTTTTTTCTTATTTCTATTTTATTCTATTTTATTTGTATATACTATTTTTATACTTGTTGCTGGTTATCTGAGTGGACAGCAAAGTAAGAATTTCATTGTGCAGGGAAACGTGTTTCTTACTGTGCACTTGACAATAAAACTTTGAATCTTTGAATCTTTGAATCTCTTCAAGAGTTTAGTTATATAAATGACCATTAATTCTGGCCAATAAAGAATCTGGATACTACTGGACAAGTCCATGTGCTGATAATTAATGTGAGCCATTTCAGCCTCTAAGGTAGTGTAAAATATTTGCATTTGAATGTGTCATTTGAGAGGTGATCCAGGCAGTGCCGTCTTTGTGTAGTATCACAGCTACAATGCCAGAAATCACACAAAAAGAAAAGTTTAAGTCCTCTAAATCTGAATGTAGAGCATGTACAGCATTTCTGCCCATGGATGTCACAAGTGCTGGAAAAAAAAGGGGGCACTATTTACATTTTTATTTTCATTTGTTTCCATATTTGTCTCTTATCTGCTCTGTGTAAACACAGCCTGCAGTTCAGCCGAGAAAAGTCTCTACATTCTTGTCACATGACTGTTTGCAGCAGAGCCACTAATAGGTTGCCAGTTGAGCCAGGAATTATCTATTCATTTATTCACAGAATCAGTTTCTTGTCAATTTGCAAAAAAAAACAAAAACAAAAACAAAACAACAACAACAAAAAAAAAAAAAAACCATTTGCATTAATCATTTTAATGAATTAGCAAAGAGATTTCTTTTTTTTCTTTAAATATACAGCAGCAATGATTACAATCGAACACTGAAGTCTAAAATGCACTAGTGGTTAAAGCATGCAATCTTAAAGAAAACATTAATCTCAGAGTGATTCATTCTGTTTAAACAGTTTCTTTCAACATGTGTGAAATGTTGCAGTTCCATTGGAAATGTACCCACATCCCTGCTTAAATTGTGATATTTCAATAAAATCAGATATTAGATGATTTTGTCTAATGCAGGATGTCCTCTCTAGCTTGTGTGTGTGATTGTGTGTGTGATTGTGTGTGTGTGTTCTTAGTAGTCAACCAAACAGGGAGGACTTCTGCCCCTTTTCCTCCCACAGAGCCAAACAGACAAGCATGAAAACCTCAGTCACAGTGCCAGATGAGTGGCCTGAAGCTGCAGTCACAGCGCACCAGGCACATCCTCTGAAGTTGGTTCTTCTAAATTGAAGGCTCGTGAAAGTTCACACTGGTAACTGCTAGGATGCCTTTTGTGGCATTTCCATTCTGGCATGATAGTTTTACATTTTAGACCAACTTCTCATGCTATGACATGCCAACGTATCAACCCGAAAAACAACATCAAAACCCAGGCAAATAGTGCAAATAATCTCCACAGCAAAAATCTGTATATTTACAATGTGTCACTCTAAAATTATAGTTTTACTGTAATTGGCTTAAATTTAATTTTACAAATATTTGACACTTCAGTTTTTACTATTTTAGAAGAATCCAATTCTTTTGTTTGCACCCTTGCTCCCAGAACTTAAAAGAAAACCTTTCCCTCTTCAATGTGGTCAGAAAAGTATGTCTTTCCATCTTAAATATATTATAAATAAAGTCACTGCACTTGTCCATTTAGGTTCTTGTCTTAACCACTTCCTAGTAATTGCTTTACTGCCTGCTGCATGTAGAATATGAAATAGATATCCAGCATTAGAGTTAGCATCATCTAAAGCAGGACAAGGTTTCTAGTTTAAATGAAAAAAGGACACACGGAGCACTTTTTCTTTTTTTGCAAAATCCTATGAGCCTCCTGCCAGCAAGAAATTAATAATGGACAAGACCAAAATATATGATAATGATCTGCCTCAGTCAACGTCACTAACACTTGTGAGATTTGGCATCGTGTCTCTTTTGAGCTGAGGTAATGAAATATATTATATGATGAGGTTTTTCCAACAGACCTCCCTCCATAAAACTGAACTATGTTTTTCCTCCATTTTCCTTTTTTTCCACCTTCAGGAAATTACATTTCGTTTATTGTAGATCCTTTTAGTTTGACTTTGAATCATGTGTTTCTATGAAGATTACTAATATATTGTGCAAGGATGACTGTTTACCTGCAATCAATGAAGGTAAATAAACAAAGTTGCCCTCCCAATCCAATTTCATTGTAATTGTGCAAAGACAATAAAGGCATTAACATTCACAGAAAAACAACGCACCTGTAAGCAATGAGTGAAAAGCAGTAACACAGCAACGGGAATTATTTCAGTGTCTGGACTTGTGTCAGCTCATTTTTTGGTAAAGCTGATAGTTAATGCTGGTTCAGGTCAGTAGGGAATTTAGGCCTGGGAGACGCAGCGTGAGGTGCCATGATCTGAAGAACAGTAAGAATGCAAACTAGAATCACAAACGACTACAAGCATCACTCTTGTGAATTATTCATCAAGCCTGACAAAACCAAGATGACTCAAGTAAAGGAGTAGAGAAGAGCGGAGTCATTCAGGAAAAAAAAACAAGTTGTTCTATCAATCATTTAGTACACCTGCACATGGATTCAGTCAAAAGGACAAAAGACTCCCAAACATCATCATGTCAACGAGACTCCAGAAAGAGAGACAGCAGCAGCAGGACAGCAGTGTTTGCTGTCAGGCTCCAGCCTATAGGCAACTCTCATCTGGAGAGCACACACACACACACACACACACACACACAGTTATGGCCCAATCCGTATTGTTCTGCTATTTGTTGTTGTTCCTGTGTTGTCCTTTTGTTTCCTCCTGTGTTCTTCTCTTTTTAGAGCAGCTATGCTGGTCCTGCCTCCTCCAAAGCAGCACGTGGTGTCGCTGCCCGATTGAGAATCCCTGAGTTCAAATCACTGGAGGCGGCAGCAGGGAGCAGTCACTGATGGGAACCTCGACTTGACAGCAGTGGCTCATGTTTATGGCGTTTTCCCTTAAAAAACTTTGTCCCCAGATCTGTGCATTTGTGCATTCCTGTAGTGGCAGTGCTTAGTATTGTGGTTTTGGTGGTGGTTTTTTAACTGCTCTGGTTATTTGGTTTGTAGTTGGTATCACTGTATGTATTTGGCACCATTTTGTTTTATTTTGGCTTTGATCATTTTTACTTGTACATCAGGCCTCTTTTTGTTCAGACAATAAATTTCTGGTTTTGATTTGGAGACAAAGTTTGTTTTTTGTTGTAGCCTACTCTTCTATGTTGCATCCCTGCTCCCCGAGACTGGGTCGTAACACGCATATACTAGTAAATACAAAAGGCTTTTTTTAAACTTTATTATCCATGCAGATGACAGCCTCAACTCTGCATTTAGTGCACCGTTAGACTCATTTGGTTTTTCCCAAAATCTAAAGAAAAAAAAAAACTGCTCACAGTTTTAACCACACCCTTGATCTTGTTTTGACATGTGGCATAGGAACTGAATATCTCACTGTTTGACAAAACCCTCTTTTGCCCGCACATTTAATAACATTTGAATTTACACTAATGGACTACGGAACATTTACCAAGAAGTTCCACTACAGCAGATGTTCATCTGATAAAACAGTAGCTAAATTTAAGGATATGATTCCATTATTATTTATTTCAGTGCCATATGCCAACACAGTGGAGAGCAGCCCCTTTGTAGTGCAAGTTCCACACAGGAGGATAATCTTGTTGATAAGACTGCAGCTTTACTGCTTACATCAATTAATACTGTTGTCCCTCTCAAAAACAAGGCGATTAATTATAATAAAACTGCTCCATGGTATAGTGAACAACTGCACATCTTAAAGCAGACTGCAAGAAAACTGGAGAGGCAATGCCGTTCCACAAATTCAGAAGAATTCCATCCAGCCTGGAGAGATAGTTTTATCACAAATGGAAGGTGATTCTTAGGACAAGAACTGCTTACTATTCATCTTTGAGGAAAACAGGAACAACCCTGGGTTTCTTTTCAGCACTGTACCCAGGCTGACAAACAGGCACAGCTCTGTGGAGCCTTTAGCTCTCAGTAGTAAAGATTCCACGATCTTCACGAATAAAATTTTTAAAATTGGACATTATGTATTTATCTCACATAATAGCATAATAAAAATGCACTCCTATCGTCTGGTGTCCTTCTGGTTTTTCCATCTCTGCAGGAAGGAAAATAATAGTCAGTAACTGGCAGAGCTGTTTAGTCATTAGCCCTCTGCTTAGTTTGACTCATAGTTACTGTGTTATTGTCGTTGCCCCATTCTGAATTCATTTCACCTCATTTGTCTGTTTTTACTTTGTAGACTTGCCAACCAATCTCAGTTCAATGCTTCAGAAACTTTCCTCTGCTGCCCATGTGTTTGAATTTTGGATGCTTTTGACAGCCATACTGACAGCTGACACTTTAATTGGGCGCACAGAAGGCAAGCAAACAAAACAACAAAAACAACAACATCATATCTCATAATAATTGCTTTAGACACTACTGAAACTCCAAAACAATACATAGAGAGTTTATTTCAACACAGAATTAATAAAAGTACAGTTCTCTTCCATAAAGAAATTAAAAGACACTTTATTGTACCTAGATTACAATCACACTAAAAAAGCAAAGCAGCCATCACCTTGGATCTTGTGTATCTTTGTGAATGATGATATCACTCAGTCAGAAAAATGAATGTGTAGGAAGGAAATGCAAGTATTCAGTGTTTTCACATGTTCATACAAACAAACATTTCTTTGACCATAGACACCTGAGGTTTTTTTTCTCTCCTAGCAATTGTTCAAGCACTTGGCAATGACTTTAAAACGGAAGAAACAAGCGAAACATTGAGGAGAAACTGTGTCTTCTGCCGTTCTAAATGCAGAGGGAGACAGAGGTCAGTCAATCAGGTGACTGAGTCCAATGGTTCCTTCATCTTTTATCCGAGGTTGCATTCATTCTCTGCTCAAAGCCAGGTTTAGTCATCCAATGATGTCGCTGCAAAACTGGGTGATTGGAAGTGTTTTGATAGCTTCAGTTGTTTAGTTCCTGAAATCACGAAGTACACTCTCTTGACATTCTAGTTGTTTAAGTCACGAGAGCAACGTTGCTAAGTAACTGAACACAAACTCAAGTCTATTTGTGGCAACTTAAAAATGTCACCAAGTTCAAGACTTAAATTATGGTGCCTTTGTTTAGCTGTGACTCACGCTGCTACATCTTTTCCTTGGGACAGGGTTAGGGTTAGAATCCAATCATTCTCTTACTTGACAACTTTTCAACAGACCTGTCATGCAGTGCTCCTTCAGGCAAATTGAAATGTCATCTTAAATTGTGATATTTCGTCATAGTCATTTTATATGTCACATTAGAAATGTGCCAAAACTAAACCGTTTGCACCAACCAGATTCTGTAAAAACAAGTGTGTTCACAACCATGAAACCATTAATGACAGTGACCAACAGTCATATGATGAAAATAGAACTTTTCAGCCAAACTGCAGGTTGTGTTTACACAGACCAGACAGACACATATGGAAATAAATTAAAAATGTAAGTTGCAAAATATCCATAGTGTGTACAGTCGCCATAATCTCCCCAATATTGGTAACATTAGTGGACAATTGACAAAATGTTTTACAAAAATGGATAGCACCTTGAATCATTGTATCATGTACAAGCAATAATCAACAGAATTTAACCCCTCCCCCGCCTTTCTTTACAGTTTATTTCATTACAACTGTGTCAAACTGGACAGAAGACATTGTTGAGTTCTTTCTCCTTCTATGGTTGTGCTGTTTCCATAGAGGTGCAAGACTTTACTTCCTCACTGTGGGTCCATTTTTCACTTTAATATAATTACAAAGGCAAAAAAATCCCCCAAAACTGCCTGGGGTTTAGAGGGTTCAAAGAAAAAATATTTTTAAAAACAGGAAATAACTTGTGCGTATTAGTATTCATGTTCAATCAAATTAGATCTCCAGCAGAGAGCAACAACAAACAGCACACAACCTGATGAATCATGATGTCTCACAGTGAGTCCTAAACCTGTGGAGCCTCCAGGACTGGATTATCACAGGTTAGCCACTTTGACGTCACTGAAGTGTGGACATGGAGGCGGCCTGGAGGGTTTACAGAACTGGGAAAAAAAAACTGTAGCGACTCATCAGGAGGCATCAACCTAAAGTGCTGAGGCATTCTCTGACACAAACCTCTAACTTTTAAGACGAGGACGACCCTTTCCTGGTAATGTTTGGAGGCTTTTCAGTTTTACTCTGTCAAATGACACAAAATCTAAGGAGCAAATGCTTTGTTTGGTGCCACATGAGTGTTGCATAAAGCCATCAGAAATGAGATACTTCATAATAACATGGGGATACAAGCAACAGTTCACAATAACACCAGTAACAGTTTAGCAACACAGACAAAATGATGATTCCAGGCCTTTGGATATCATCACTCAGTCTGAAACAATACATTTCCATGAGGTGTAGCATCTATTAAATTGAAATGCATAACATGACCTTTCACAAGAATGCTGGTCGCTTGTCCGAGTGATGAAGTGTAGGTGCGAAAAGATAATCTTGAGTTTACATTAAATTTAAATTGTAGACACAGCCTGCACAGAGCTGTGTGATCCATCGCCACACCAATCACCTTTGTTTGAATTACTCATGAATTTGTCACTGTATAGATACATTACCATCTAGAAATGTTAATATTGCATCGCAAACATATCTGTGCAATGACATGTTAATGTATCACAAGAAAGACTGGGAGGGAAGCTTTAAGGCTTGTTACTTATATGTTCATTCTGCAGGGATATCATTAAACAGATCAAACATTTGCCTGGTGTACCTCAGGAAATAAAACGATGGCCAATAGAAATTGGGAAAAAGTGCCCAAGTCAAACAGTATCTCAGCAACATGGTTCTGAGATTGTCAGAATAAAGAAGAAACAAGTTTTAATTTTAAACAATGACCAAGATAAGAGCTTAGAAGTAAAGGAAGTGAAATTACACTGGAAATAGCCCAGGGTAATGGGGGTAATTACATAGAGGGATGTAGGTATATTTGACACATGTATACGCAGGTCCATTTCTTGCTATAGGTGGACTATGCATGTGCACATACACCGTTGACCATTACGACCCCCTTTTTTTTTCTCCTTGAATGTAAATTGACTCTCTTGGTAATTATGGTTTGTCACAGCGTGTAACAATCATCCTTCTGCCCTCCAAACAGAAAAACATGTTCTGTATGTACAATGCAATAGAGTGTTGTCTCAGTTGGTTAGAAAGCAACACCGTTGTTTAGGTTGTGGGTGCGACCTGTGGTCGGGGCAATCAGTGGTTTTCTCACACTATCCGTGCGATGTCTTTCCAGTGTCAGTTAACCTCATGAACCTCCCCAAGTCCGTCAATGGGTTTAAAAGTCTTTTTTTTTTTTTAAAGTTGCCAAATAAAATAATAAAATCCTCAAGTTTTGATGATCCTTGAATCTTGCAGTTGTGTTAGAAAAGTTAACCAAACATGAGCTTAAACTTGTAATATTTAATCAAAATTCCTTTGGTCAGACTGGCAAATGGGTTATTTTTGGTGACTTTCTCGACTCTGAAGTGAATAATTAATGTATATTCATGAGTGCTTGAAATGCATTTTACATAAGGTCTCCATAAGGATACAAACATACAAACTCATAGAGCAGTGCTCATGGGAGATTGCCTTCCCTGCTATGAGTGGTATGAGAATGCAAGGTCAGAGGGTCACTGATGTGAAGATGGACATTATGTTGAGCCATTGTGAGGGAAATATTAAACCGTGGTTGCTATGGGAGCCCAGACATCTTAGTTCCATGCAGCCTCTGACCTTAAGTCATTTCACCAGTAAAACCACACTATTCCACTGAAATAGTGGCACCGGTAAGGTAATGAGATTTCCCACCCAACATAACTGATCGATCTACCTTGCCATACAAAAATCAGAGCAGCGTTTTCATATCCATCATTTTGTCATTCAAAATCTTTTATTTTGAAGCTATAAAATCTACATATCCTCTCTCGCATGCATAGTGTTCTTTTTTTTTTTTTAATCACACTATTACGGTGTGATAATCATCACCAGTTGATGTGTAGCTATTGCCACTGAGAAGATGCAACAAGTCACTGACCAGTAACCAAGATACTGTGCTGCTGGTTTGCTACAACTCTCCCTCTCTTGAATTGAGGCTTAAGGCTTTTCTTTTTTGCCTCCGCCCTTCACTGAACTAAATCTGTGGCTTTTGACTACCTTAGAGTACATGTGACATTTAATTTCCTGTATTTGTGCGATTGTTTTTTTCATCACCATGCATTCTCGAGCTGTATTGCCAGCTGTCAACTCTTTTTTTTCTTGAAGCAGAGCAAAAACAATGCCAGAGTTATTAATAAGGTGGCAGGAATATGCATCCAGTCAGTCTACAGTGTCTCTGTGCCCCAGTCAGACATTTAGGGGCTTTGATGCGGTTTAAAGATATCCTAAAGTCAGATAAGCACAGCTGCAGCCAGTAAATATGAGGTAAATTTGACTTAGGAATTGTAATGAGCAAACAGCTGCCAATAAAACTGATTTACAATGTTTAGTTATTAAAACCTTCCCATTATTCATTCTTGTTAGCTACACATGGTGTCTACCCTGATAACAGGCATGTGGAAAGGCTTCGGGGAGCCGATTTGGTCTTTTTGAATGTTCACAGTTGTGTATTGCTACACAGAGGCTGTATTATAAATCTCTCCCCTTATCCGACAAAACATTTTTTGGACCTTTGACCACATTAAAACTGAATCAAACCTTTCCATAAACAAATTAGCGTGGCTCCCAGCTGGTTTAAAATGCACCACAGTAAATATTTCCTGTGGTTCACTTGCTACCATTTTTTCCTGATACACAAGTTTCTTACCTTAAAATCATTTAAAGCACTATGAGTTGGAAAAACCATTCTTTTTCTTTTAGCCCAGGACAATATTATCCACTTGGGACCACCATTGGAGTGGTTTCACCTATCATAGCTGCTCAATGATTTCTGAGTGGCTTTTGGGATGTAAAGTACATCTCATGACAATTCTGAGGCAGACGGTCGGTGAAGTATTTAAATGGAAATGTCAGATTGAAGGCTGTCTGTGATTAAAGTTCATCTTCAGTTACAAGCTGAAAGAAAAGCAGATGAAGCCTCAAGTGGATGCGACAGTACATCTGTGCTATAAAAATTAATCCAGTGATATTAAATGAACACAGTTGAAGTACGAAATTGTATAACTGTAGTCTCATTAAATCACAAGCACTACATTGAATTTGCATTATTCTCAAACAAATGTCTGGAGATTCTTAAATCCAAGCATTTTCATCTCGACAGTTTTTTCCATTTTAGTTTCCTGATTAGATCTTGTCAAGACAGAGTGGATGTGGAGGAAAGCACTCACTCTTTGTGTGGCTGAGATGATTTAATCAATATGCATTCTGATCAGCAGTTTGTCTGTGGAAAACATTTTTTCCAGGAGAAGCCCTTTGGGGATATACTGCTCGCCCTGATATATGCAGCATTACGATTTAATTTCTACTAGAAGATGAAATCTTAGAGTTTCCCAGTCATGGTGTTGAAATAGACAATCTGGCACCAGGAAAAATTTTGACGGGTAAGGTTCAGATTTTTTAATCATACAGTGCTACATCTATGCATTTGGGGTTCTTAAGCACAGATATTACCACTTTTGGAAAAAAAAATCCACTATATAATTAAGCATATTAGCTTGATTCTATGGAGGGTCATTGGGGGCGGGAGCCTATCCCAGCTGACATCGGTGAGGTGTGTTAAATGCTGGATGGGCCCCGGTTCATAGCACTTGGAGAACAACAAGAAAGAAAACATAGACAACCATTTAACAGTCACACTGACATTTACAGCCAGTTTAGATTCATCAATTAACCAATTTTGCATGTCTTGACATCGAGAGAAAACCAAACGCATCGACACAGGCAACCAGCCGGCGAACCACGACACCACTGTGCTGCCTCATTCTGAGCCAAATGGGTTAAAACCATCAACCATCACGCTGAGACTAACAGCCCATTTTCTATTAAACTTGTCGTCGAAGGATCTTGTTCATGAGATGGGAAATGGAGCCTGTGATGGAAGAACGCGAGCAGTAATGTTGGTGTTAAACCAGACTGTTGTGGTGAAGAGAGATTTCAAATTATTCATGAGTTTTGGGTAGTAACAGAATGAAATTGCAGATACAAGCAGTCTAAATGGGTTTCCTTTGCAGGGTGGCTAACCTCAGTTGTGGAGATGAGGAGTATGGAGATCCAGGGGGGGCTAAAACTGGAGTCCCTACTCCTTTGCATCAAAAGGAGCCAGGTTCATTTAAAAAGGATGTCTTCTGGGTGCCTGCCATTTGTCGGTTTTCTGGTCACATCCAGCTGGGAGGAGACCTTGGGTTAGACCCAGAAACCATATCTTGAGTTGGGATCCCCAAGGATTCCAGACTATAAAATGTTGCTGTGGAGAGGGACATTGGAATTAATCTGCTGGGATGGATGGATGGATGGACTAAATCATGCAGCTCATGTCTGTGGATCTCTCATACAGTTGGATCTCTCTTCACTTTGTCACAAAGGCTTGCTGCTTTAAATTTATACCACTGTACACCACTATCAAAGTTTAACTCATAGTGAAAGATTTAAGTAGACTTGTTTTGCTGCAAAATGTTTGCCATTTTAAACGCTGATGTGATCAAGGCTGAACTCATTTCAGAAGCTTTGGTCATGATGGTTTCAACTCCTAGCAAGAGTTTGCAACATTTGCACTTTAAAAGCTCTCCAGAGGTGCAGGACAGTGTGGCTGGTATCAGACCGAACAGATGCAAGATCTCCCTTTCGTAAGCCTGGGACTCTTTGTGGTGACATTCTTTGTAAATCCTGTTTCCTGTTCAACCTTGTAACTCACATCTGTTTGACCAGGCACATATAAAGCTCCTCTCTGCCTTTAGCTTTTGAATGATTCTGTTTTAACAACAGTCATTATGGGAAGAAAGACGTCACACCTCAATACCACTACTGTCCTGTGTGACATTATTGTGAACTTGTGCAGGTGGTTCAAACACCCGTGTCTTTTCAGCGTCATGTCACCATGCTTTATTGTGGCTCATGGACCTGAACAGGTTTGGTTTTTACACTAGTTTGTGTCTGGAAAAAGGAAGTTTCCAGAAGAACATATTCATAGCCGTCAACCCATACAGCCCTTACTTTCTAATCAGAAAAAAACACAACTTTTCCAGGAAGACAGTGGCTACACAAGGACTTAAAAATGCCTTTAACTTTGGACAGGCATATACGATGTGCAATGACCCCGAGGTCATCTTGAGTCTCTTGCAGTCTAATCTGTGCTCTGCTTCACTCCACAGGTACCTCACACCCAGGTCTGTTTATGCCATTTTAGTTCAGTCTTCAGGATTTGGTTTGCGCCTTACAATACCTGCACCAGCATTCTACATACATTCACACACACAACTGATCCTACTGATTCTCACAACCCCAAACTGCTTTGGCTAATTTAGTCTTAATATGGTTTGATTTAATTCAATATAAAAAAATAATGCTTTAATTCTTATACAAGGTGTGTTTTCCATTTTGTTGCGGCCATTTTGAAACGGGTCAGAACACATGTTTCATTATTGGACAACTACTGCCGATTATTGCTTTAATAAAATCAAGTTTATTTTCATAGCATGCTTAATAACACCCTGAGTTGACTGAAGTTTTGCACATGTTATAGGACAGTCAAAATATGCAAAACGCAAGACAGGTAAAAAGACTCAAAAGATACTTTAAAAACAAAAACAACAACAAACAGTTTAAAACAGGATAATAATTTGTAGGAGTGAATTTTACAGCGGCAGCGCCAAAGATTTGGAATATATGTAAATATATTTTAGAATTTCATCCAACAAGGATCTTTCTTGCCACTTGCCTCGGGCATGGGCCAGTTGAAAACAGTTTTTCCAACAATTAATTCAGGCCAAGCAACCATTAAAGTCCATTCATAGGTAACTGAATGCTTTCACCATCAAGGTTTGAAAATACATTCAGTCATGCTGACGGGGTTCAGTGTTCGAATGCTTTGGTGTGGTTCTGTGGTCTTGTTCGTCTTGGCGTTGCATTTTTTGGTCAGACCATCTTTGACTTTTGTATATTTCAAGATAATAAATCTCTTCTTCAAACAATTCTGTTTACAGATTAGATTTATAAAAACTGATTTTGAATGATGCTTTCAGCTTTCGTAAAAACCCAAATAAAGTGTTCAAGTGTTTTGTTTGAGATAAGAGCAGGACAAAATGGAAAAGATAAAGCACCCCATTAACTACGGTGGCCGGGAGGTGCAAAACAACATTACAAACTGTGAAACACTTATACAAAGCTTGATACAAATTTACGTTTTAGAAAACATTTTTACATATTATAAAACAAAATTACATTTCCATAACAAATTTACAAGTCCCGAAACAAATTTACATTTCAGAAAACAAATTTACAAGATGCAAAACAAATTTACAAACTTCGAGACAAATTTACAAGTGGCGGAACACTTTTACAAACAACATTCAACCTGAAAGGGTATGTACCAACTCCGGTATCGAGTTGTGTTTTGCCCGTTTTGTGGCACACACCTGCGGCGATTAACGCCGTTTTGTTTTTCGTGTGGTCGGTCTTTAGAGTGTTTAAGGGGCATGGACCAGACCGTAACCGACCACAAGAAAAACAAAACCACGCTAATCGGCGCAGGTGTGTGCCACAAAACGGGCAAAACACAACTCGATCGGTGTCAATCTTTTGTTAGCTCGCCGTTATCACTTCCGGTTCAACCCCGGAGTTGGTACATACCCTTTCAGGTTGAATGTTGTTTGTAAAAGTGTTTCGCCACTTGTAAATTTGTCTCGAAGTTTGTAAATTTGTTTTGCATCTTGTAAATTTGTTTTCTGAAATGTAAATTTGTTTTGGGACTTGTAAATTTGTTATCAAAATGTAATTTTGTTTTATAATATGTAAAAATGTTTTCTAAAACGTAAATTTGTATCAAGCTTTGTAAAAGTGTTTCACAGTTTGTAATGTTGTTTTGCACCTCCCGGCCACCGTAATTAACACATTCCTCCTTCATCGCACACTGATCACATCCGAGTTTTTACTTAAACAGTATGTCTAAACTAAATGTCACTTTCACTTTTTGTGTTAACAAAGAGCTTGAGAAATGAGCTACAAGGCAGAATTTGGTTAGAGCCACAGTGAAACACGGCTTTACGTAATGTGCTTTTTGGCATCCAAAGTAGCCCATGTATATCAGAATTTGCTTTATTTGCCAAGTTCTAATTTGAACACAAATTAGTAATCTGCTACATGGATCTTTGGTTAAGACTTTATAATGCATGGTACATGTAAATCCTAAATAAAAACCAAAAGCATCCAAATTCAGTATTTGAGGAACAAAAGCTCGGACAATGAAGTTATTAAGAAAGACTAAAAAAGACGCCTGCAGCCTGTTATCACTTGAGGTGATGGTGACTAAAAAGTCACCATCACCTCAAGTGATAACAGGCTGCAGGCCTGTAGCTGGATCTCATTAACAAAAGGAGTTCTCTTTCTGGTACCTTTTCTGTGATTACAGGTTTTCTGGGTTTCCTATTGTAAAAGAAAGGGTCATTGTGAACTTGGAAGACGGATACAAGAAATGTGTTTTAGCCTCGGCCCTGTCAAAAACAAATCTGCCAGTATATGTGCAGTGCAGCCTCAGTTTCACCGTACATCACTTCTGTCAGCATTAAATGAATGATAGGAGGAGAGCTGCGGAAACCAATGGAGCGGGAGTCATAAATAAAAAGCCCAAAACTGGTATTAGATGCACCTCATGATTTGTCACCTCCTGAAAATGCAGTGCATAAAGCACATTTATGATGGATGCAGAGTTTTTGAAATGACAAGTTCAAAGGACTGGAAAACCACTGGAGAAACATGTTGACCCCATATTTATAAAAGATTCAATGTGTCTTCGAAACGGGCCACAGGAGTGGATTGCCTACGGACCAGTGTATTCACTTGACAGGCAAAGATCAAGAAAATCTTATGGAAGAAAGGGATTTATTCTGTGTCATTGAAAATGCTTCTCTCTTTCCAAGACGCATAGTCCTGGCTTCAATGTAAGTACATTTTATTCAAAAGCGCCTTTCAGGACACCCAAGGTCACTGTACAAAACAAAATAAGAAAAAAACCCAAAATACAGGTAGGATTTTTAAAAAAAAAGAAAAAAACACAAATAACAAAGAGGGTGAGGGACAGTGTGGAGCATTTAGAGTGACTAGTCGAGTCTGAACAGATGAGTTTTGAGATTTGATTTGAAGACGGGGAGAGTGGCAGAGTTTCGAAGGTAGGGTAGCAGTGAGTTCCAGAGCGAGCAGAGCAGCTGAAAGCTCTGCTCCCCATGGTGCTGAAACGGACAGAGGGTAAAGCGAAGTGGATGGAAGAGGAGGATCTGAGGGAGCGGGATGGAGTGCCATCCTGCAAGAGGTCAGAGAGGCATGGAGGGGTGAGGTTATGGATGGATTTGTAGGCGTACAGGAGGATTTTGTAGAGGATTCTGGTTTCCCGGGAGCCAGTGGACTTCCTGTAGGACGGGGGTGATGTGGTGGAATGAAGGGGTTTTGGTAATGATCCGGGCGGCAGAGTTCTGAACCAGCTGGAGTCTATGGAGGGACTTTTTAAATATCCATTTACAGAGTATGTGTTGAAATCAGTAGCTTTTCATAGATTTTAATGCACACGTTTCATTTTTGGGTAAGAGAGCATTAAACTGTATAGGAGCAAGAAAAAGAGGTAACAACAACTATCTATAAATCAATTACACAGTCCAAGGTCCATTTTTTAAGTTTCGGCATGTTTGGCAGTTAGCAAACAGCCTTATTTGAATTACCACTATTCTGTGGACTGCAGTAGAGCTGACTCCAATTTCCATTTTGGAAAACCATGATGCTTCACAAGCAAATCTGTTATTAGGACAATGCAACCCACTCTCCATAGAGCTATGTTCTTAAACAACTAAACTACATTTTCTATGTTTTGAAGGATATCCGAAATATCAAAAAAAAAAAAATTGCTACAACTGCAGTTATATTTTGTACTGTTCCGTTTTCTCTAATTCATTCTGACAGCAAATGAAGCCGACTTGCAAAGTGTTCTTTGCAGACACGTGATGAGCGCTCCTCTGCCAGCTGACAGGTCCCCAGACCCATGGACAGGACTACATAACAAGCAAGATGGTGCTGCCACGCACCTCACCACCTTCCAATGGGCCACACTGCTGTCATCTTCGTGTCTGAACTAGTGACATTCACATGTCCACTGTGTTTTTGAGATTTGTAAGGGCAGGCATGGGTAGATTGCCATTTTTGTTTAGATGTGGCCCTGTTTTTGATTAGAATAGATACCTTCGTGATTGTATTTCCTTTAGCTTATTTTCTTTGCCAAGACATTTTTTGGGGGTCTTTAGTCTTGTAGAGTAGAGCTTTTGTTTGTAGTTTTTGGCTTATGTCTGCCCTGAGATAAGGCTCCCTCTGGCGTCCGCAAATACTTGTAAATAACTGTAAAAATCACATCTTTGACTACTCTTGCTTGGAACTTGATGGAGACGGCACTTTTCATGTTATGTCTCTGTCATGCCCTCCACCTCCAGATAGTTGGCAGCCTCACTTCCCTCTCTTTTTCCTTCTCTCCTGCAGGTTGAGTGTGGTGGTGAGCGGATGGAATGTGGACAGGTGCAGGCCATTGGTTGATTTTCTGAGTTTGCACACCTGCTTTGGGGAGTAGTCTACCCATCAGCTTTTCCCCCCTTCTACCTATATGTCTGTTGCCCCTTTGTGATTCACTGTTAGGTCTGTTAATATCAAGTAAAATGTCCAGAAGCTAATATTAAATAATGATAGTTTAATATTGTTTACTGGCTCAGCTCCACATGTTACTAAACTATTATCAGTGTTCATTAAACAAGTGTGAATTTTATGGTTTCAGGACATCGATCAAGAGGATAAGCAGACCAGAGGTGTCAAGATGGGCATCCTCACTGTTCTTGTAGATGGTTCACCTAGTCCAACATAATGGCAATACTGTTGACTGTGGCCAGTGAGGTAGAGACCATTGTTCTTCTAGATCTTTCAGGTATCCTTGCTGCATTTGCCTACGTCTATGTCCTGCTCTATGCCTTGAACATGGAGTTCCCAAAAGGACCCAAGTCCACGACTGAGGCTATTCAGCACATTTTCATGAAGCGTTCTACTAGTTCCTCACAGCGTGTCTGGAGCTTGAAAACTAAGCCTTGGCTCCAAGTGTTTTTATTTTTTGCTTTTTTTTAATGCTGCCTGACTCAATATATTGCTTTAAGGACTCAGGACCCTCATTTATGTTTTCATGGTAATTGTGCAGCCATTTGAGAGATGGGCCTGTTTTTCTGTTGAAAATGAAGAGCCTACTTTTTTTTATTTTGGATGATGTTAACCTCAAAGAACGACAGGTGTGTGTGTCTATTTTAAACACCTTGCTAAAGTACGCCCGGCCCCGCGACCCGGCCCCAGATAAGCGGAAGACAATGGATGGATGGATGGATGGCTAAAGTACACTATTGCACACTGCTAGGGTGGTATTATTTTGTTTGCATTCTGTTGCTTCATGCTTAAAATAAACATGTTTATCTGTTGTAAAGAAAACGGGTTGATTAACAGGTGATATAAATTATTGTGAAACCGTTCTCAAAAATTGAAAATTTTACAGATATGAAAGATAAATTACCAAAACAATTATTTGGCACAACTTTAAACTTTGTTCCGTTACTAACCATGATTTCTCTCAGCTCAGTCCGTGACCATCCCTGCCTGCCCCACTTCCCTGCTCCACCTGTCAGTCCCGCCTGTCTTGCCTACCAACCTCTCTCCAGACTGTGCCATAAAACCTTGGCTCCACCGGATCACCATGTCAGAACCCACACCTGGCCTGCACTGGTTAAGGACATCATTCCACCTGCATGCCTTCAACTTCTCTCCCTACCCGGTTCCCAGCTAAGTTGTCATCGCTTCCTGTTGCCTCCAGTCATTCTCCCATGTACTTTTGTGTATATATAGTCTGCGTCTGAACCTCTGTCCTGCTCCATAACAGCCTCATCCAACCCTGGACCATGCGCAACACATTTATTTGTGATGCAGATCTCTGTTCAACATCTCTTTGTAATTTATTTCATGGCTTTGGTTGACTGAAAAGAATCAACAGTAGTCTTTTTTTTTAAAAAAAAATGGGGTATCACTCACCCTACAAACCCTGAAAATAGAGGGGAAGGTTAAACTTAACCAAACGTCAAATGAAAACTAATGGTCCCACATGTGACATGAACTCCAGCCTCCTGTTTCACTCATGGTGCACTTTCATTCTTTGACTTAAGCTGCAAAGTCCTGCTTCTGACTTATGGCTCCTGACTACTTACATGGACTTTGTAGAAAAGGCTTCCAGCGTGACAGAATCAGTGTCACAAGGGAGAAAATACACTTTGATTTCCTAAATATTCCCTTAAAATGTGACTGAAAGTGCAGCTGAGGTGTGTTAGAATGTCATTTTGTGGAGATAGGGTTGGCCAATGAAGAGGCATCAAATTGACTCGAATACAAAAGTGGACTAAACTGCTTGTGGATATTATCCATAAATGAGCATATTCACCCTGCAGGATAATCAGAACGGGTTGTAGAGTCTCATTCACTGGTCACTGGAAGTACCAGCACTGTGGGTACATCAAAGTGTCTTATCTACAGCTTATGACACATCCCTGTTAGACCTTCCTTTACAGCTTCTTTTCTGTCGATCCCAATTTGTTAGAAATGTCCAACCTGTGACCAAACTCCACAAGCTGCACCACATATCCAAATTTCTTATGCGTCCCCAAAAAGGGACATTCTGAAGTTCTTTGTTACTTTCAAGAGGGAGCTTTTGCAAATTCATGCTGGTCGTAGAGAAAATGAGTTGGTGAAATTCCGCACAGAAACGATCAGGCGGATATCGATTTGTTCCATTGGTCTGCTTTATGTACTTTTATTGCCGAGTGGAAATGCCCTAAAGTGCATTTTAGGTAATGGTGCCTTTTAACCCAGATGTGCAATGTTGGCGAAGATAATAAGAACAAAATGGCTTCGAACAAACGGTCCTATAAACATCATCCTGGTTTCCAAAACAGCTAGTATCGCTCTGGGTGTGTTTCAACCATTTGTCACCACGCAGAAGCACAATTAGATGTTGGTACTGAAGCAGTAAAAATTACTATCAAATATTAGGTGCAAAGAATCTGAATGTGTTCTGGTCTGGATGTATACAACAACTTTACAAATACAATTTAAAACAAGGATTTTTTTTTCTGTTTGTTAACTTTGTATTGCCAGGTGAAGCCCTGATGTCCCGCTCTTCAGTCTGGGAAGCTGGGAGAGATACACTGTGGATAAGCCTTGGTTGAGGGCAAGATGGTCTTTGATCAAGATGAAAAAGGTGAGCAATATTTGTGTGGTGAACCAGGAGGACGACAGATGAACAAAAACAAAAGCGAGAAAATCCTTGCAGGTTTGAAACTTAAGTGGACTGATAGATTGTCTGTTTTGGTTTTCTTTTGTGGACCTCAGAGCTATAAAACCTGGAAAATAAAACAGCTTATTGGATTTAGAACTTGAACAGAATAAACATAATGCTGAAGCAATAAGCTGCAGGTACAGTCTCTTCCTTTCCTACAACCACAGCTAAGAATCAGGCTTTTAGAAGGCAGTCAGTTTAAATTGCACCGATTGATCCAAATATAACTGCTGCCCCTACGAAACTCCTGCGTCATCACTTGCTCCTCTTCCACCGACGTGAATCAAATCAGAGGTGGACCGAGACCCCGTCTGATGTTGTACAATGGGGGCAGAAAATCAAGTTACAGATAAAGTCTGCAGTGTTTGGAAATGTCAAAAAGTCTCCAAGGCAGACAGACACCAAGAGACATTTTCTAGGTGGATACAAATTGCATCGAGATAATAATAAAAGTGGAAGTGAGGCTTTCTGGATGCAGAATCTGTTAAGAGCAATACATGTTGTAACTCTGATCTTTGTTTTCACTGACACCGAGTGTCATGAGTCATATTGTCCATTTGCCCCAGCTTTTCCCTTCCCAGAATTATTTATTGTGTTAGCAGTAGCCAGAAGCAGTTTTCTGGGCTTTGCTCCCCCCTGACATCTCTCTCACTTCTGTTTGTGCACTTTGGCATCGCTCGTAAGAAGTGTCCAAATGTCCGGAAGCAAGTGCGGTACTTTATTTGAGTGGCTTTGAGTGTATTTGAGTACACTCAAAGACCAGGTGAAAACTCAGCTGGCAGAAGGGCATCATAAGATAAACCCCTCAAAAGGAGGATAATGGTGAGTTGAGACTGTCAAACGGAGTGCCATCATTCACTGTGCTGCACTCAGCTGTGCACACAAAAGGGGACAGAAATGCATGCAAGAAATAGAAAAAAAAAACACAGCAATTATCCAGGTGTGAGGGTGTGGAAAATGCAGATGGGTGTAAACTTTATCAAGCTGTGTGAAGTGAGGAAGCTTGTTGCATTGCTGGCTATGAAAACATGAAGCAATTGCCAAAAAAGGCCACCTAATTCTGGCATCTAAATAGTGTGATAACAGGGTGCTTCAGATGGGATTTGATGATCAAATAAAACAGTTTGATGCTTATTAACATTTAACCAAAATGGGTAACACGTCTGATCCAGGCCCAGAAGGTGCTAATAGCATCCTAAGCCAAGTTTCCAAGAAGCCCTTGAGGGTTTCCCCCAGTGCTTTATAAGCCTAGCAGGCCGCCAGGCTTTCCTTGTGTAACAGATGTGCACTTCTATGAGCACGAAGTCATTGATGACAGCCCAGTTGATTTTTCTTTCAGCATTTATTCTGCAGAAGACATATCAACATTCAGCAGAAGAATTTGTGTTGTCGTTCTGCACTCTGCTCCTGAACATATAAACGAAGACAATAAACAACCGAGCTCCGCCATTTCTCACAACTCGCGCCAAAAATAACGTAACCAAAAACAACTATAAAACCTCTAAAAACAACTAAAACAACACAATACAGCTAGACACCCAAATAATACACAATGATAAACAGTATACACCGAAGACTACAGCATAAAACGCTAAGTATATAAAGAAAACAACATGACACCACAGCAGCGAGTTATCCCACAACTTACCCCACAGCATGCAACACAGCTACTGTGTGGGGTAAACGGGAGACGCTATGGAAGCCCGGGAGGAGCTACAGAAGCCCGAGAGGCACAAACAGAGCAGAATGCAGAAAAGCAATTTATATTTACAAAATTAGTAAAATAATGGCAAATAAAAATAACTCATTGAGATTGTAGTGTCTTCTGTGCCTCGTGGCCTGTAGGTTTTTTTAAGCTCAGTTTTAGGCCTGGTGGAAAGGTTAGGTGAATGGGTATCGTAAATATCTAACCTTACATAGGATGTGTGTATTTTTGTCTTTTGCCTTTTGCTCTTTGCCTTATTTGGTATGTGCCATATGTCCTGTTTTTGGGGACAGCTCCCCTATATAAGCCAGTGGAAAAGAGTATGTGGGGAGATTCTATTTGGCTTTGAATCTTCACGCTGGCAACCAGCTGGTGCCAGAGATTCTCTTCTTGTTTTCAATAAACTTTTTTATATATGAACAAGATGGGATCGGCGGAGAATTTCTTCATCATCTTCACTTCATCGCTACACAAGTTACTACAATTTTGGCGTCACGAACAGGATCGGTTGTGGCCTGCGCTCCTGCAAGACGACTTTCTGATGTGCTGACTCCCGCTCTAAGCCGGCAAATAGGTGAGCATTCCTCACAATTTGGGCACTGGTTGGTTTGTTGGGATTGTCTGCTTGCTGCGGGTCACACCGTCCAAGGATTTGTGGGTGTGTGCCATGATTGTGTTGCTGGGTGTTGTGGTTCTCCGTTCCAAATTGGGTTTTGTTGCGCTGTTAAGAAGCGCAACTGGGGAGTAAGGAAAAGTAGTAAGGGTAAAGCAGTAAGGTTAAAGTAAAGAGAAGAGAAAATAAGAATTAAAGAGGAAAATAAGAAATAAGAGTAAAAGTTGAAACAAGGAATTAACGAGTAAAGGAATACAAGGAAATAAAAGAAAATAGAGGAATATAAGAGTAAAAGAAAGGAAAGAAAGAGAAATAGGAAATGAAGTAATAGGAAAAAGCCGCAGATTTGGATAAAGCCCTCAGGGAGGCGGTTTAGTTACCGGCCATAAATCCTGAATTATCAATAGGAGAATTCCAGGTCAGTTTTTAACAGAGAAAAACTGGAGGTTTAGGTTGGGAAAGTGTAGATGGTTCCCACTCGAGCATAAGTTGACGAACTATGCCTGAAGCAGCCTGTCATTGGAACACCTAGACCTCAGGTAGCAGAAAGTTAGGTAAAGAGTAAAAAAAAAAAAAGATAAAGGAAAAGAGATGGGAGCGGCTAAAGCATGCTTATAGGTTGTATGAATGAGTGACGGTGAAGACTTAGGCCTAAATGTTGTTTGTGGGTTTGGTATGATGTTGAATTTGTAGTGTGTGTTTAATTTTGTGAAGTGAAGGGTTGGTTTCTGTGTCAGTGTCTGTGTTGTCTCCGCTGCAGGCAGCGGTATCAGCTGTGTGTGTGTGTCTATATGTATATGTCTATAGTAGTTGAAATCTTTTGAATTATGGTAAATATACATTGACTATGCCTAGGCTTAGAGACTATCATAGACTCTGAAGTTGGCAAACTCTCAGCTGAATTCACCGTAGCACATCTCATCAAAGTAACATCCTCCTGCTCTAAGAGGATGGTGCACCACATGACTGCATCCAAGAAGCAGAGAAATACTCAAAGCTTAGATCTGATTTGCAAGCCCTCCCATTGTATCAGCCAGATTTGGAATATTGGACTGATGGGTCTTGTTATCGAATAGGAGATAAGCCGAGTGCTGGCTATGCAGTAGTAAAAGCTCAAGGAACTGAGTTTGTTGTTGTAAAGGCTGAAGTAATACCACAGCCTGCATCTGCGCAGTTAGCTGAACTTGTGGGGTTGACCGAAGCATGCTTGCTGGCGGAAGGTAAGCGAGTGACGATATACACAGACTCTGCATATGCACACAATGTGTGTCATTTGTTTGGTTCTGTATGGAAGAACCGAGGCTTTAAGAAAACAGATGGATCCCCAATACATCACCATGCTCAAATAATGAAATTGTTGCATGCTGTAATGAAGCCCAAGGAAATAGGAATAGCTAAATGTGCCGCACATAAAATGGATGTATCCAGAGTGACTCAGGGTAATAAAGCAGCTAATGAGGCTGCAAAGGCAGTCACAGGAGCAGATAAGTTGGGTAAGGTATTTTTGTTTACCCATGAAGTGGACTTGGAAGATAAAATCACACTTAAGGATGTGATTTTAATGCAGGAAACTGCTCCCATAATGGATAAACAGTTGTGGCTAGATCGAGGTGCCACTCAGGACTCTACTGGTCTTTGGAGAAACCATGAGGGGTTGATAGTAGCACCTTCTGACCTGTTAGGTTTGATGATCCAGGAAGCTCACGGATTAGCCCATGTGGCTAGGGGGGAGGTTCGCAGAAAAATCACAAAGGAATATGGTTTTTGGGCACCATATTTGCTGGAACAGATTGACCATCTCATAGGCAGGTGTACTATCTGTCTGAAAAATAATGTTCGGAGGGGTGTGATGGTTCCTCCTGGTCACATTCCGACTCCAAGGGGTCCTATGCGTGAGCTGGTTGTGGACTTTGTTGATATGATTAAACCAGTTGAAGGCAAGCGATATATGCTAGTTGTTGTGGATAGTCGGACAGGCCTCTGGCCATCGTGAAAACCTAAGCGGAAGGATGCTCGGTCCGTTGCCAAGTTCTTGTGTAGAGAAGTGATAAGCAGGTGGGGACTTCCAGATCGGATATCCTCAGATAATGGGAGAGAGTTCGTGGATAGAACTGTGAGGCTGATTTTGCAAAAGTTGGGCATTAAACAGCGTCTGGGATCAGTCTATCATCCACAGAGTCAAGGAATTTGTGAAAAAATGAAAAAAAAAGTTCTAAAAAATCGCATCGTTAAAATTTGCCAACACACGGGTTTAAATTGGATAGCAGCGCTTCCATTGGCCCTAATGGTGTGTCGCTCAAGTGAGTTGCGTGATTTGCATATGACACCTCATGAGTTGATGACAGGAAGACGGATGCCAACACCTTGTCTGCGTACGGGTGGTAAGGGCCCGAGTCTGACCCCTTTGGAAAATGAAATGCGAGCGTATGTTACATATATGGCTAATTTGCATAAAAAAATATCTACTATGTTTCTGACAGGCAAAGACAGGAGGAGGTGCAGGAGAAGCTCGATGAGCAAAAAGGAAGTACTGTACTACCAGGAGACAAAGTGTTCGTGAAGGTGTTTAGAAGGAAGTGGTATAACGAACGCCGTGAAGGTCCATTTGAAGTGGTTCGCAGCACAGGAACTGCGGTCCAAGTTAAGGGTTCTCCAACGTGGTATCATTTATCACATTGTGTTAAAGCACCAAAAGAAGAGACAACAGATTCACAAGACCAGGATGTTAAGGGCTCAGGCGAGCCAAATAAACTTAGGGAGCAACATGCAGAAGGAGAAATGCATGAAGACCTCCAGAGTCGAAATCCAGATGAAGAGGTTATCTGTGACATGGACGATGTGGATGATTCTGTGCACATTTGTAATGATGCCAAAGTTGACTCGGCAGTCAACGGACAGGAGAGAGGGTTTGGAAATATTGATTTCCAACATGTCCCTGAGAGAGCGAGATCACTTTCCCCTGTAACGGAGTCTCTGACCTTTGCGACCTCTGATGGTTCAAACTCAACTGAAGGAGGAGACTCAGTTGGACGAAGGAGTCCAAGACCAGTTCGGAAAAGAGTCAGACCAAAACGATATGAAGATTAGAGCCAAAGTGACCCAAGGGCGTATTACCCCTTTGGTGCCAAAGAGTGCAAGGGGGGTGAAGGTCTCTCAATTAACTACCGTGGTGCCTCAGATGACTTCTATGACACCAACTCCTATGGAAATAGTGGTAAGGGCGAAGTTAGGAGGAGTGGCCCATCTTCCCTGTCAGTGTGGAAGATATAATATTGGCAGTAACATTCCCCCTATGTGGAAGAATAGTCGTGGAGAAGAACTGATGTTAACAGGATCCGAGATTGATATTGTGCCTCTCGAACAAAGGAAGTATTTTCTGTATAATGATTTAAAGAGGTTGAAGGTCAGGGGTGACTGTTCACTTGTTGTGCGTAATGTTACGTGGAAGGACCTAGGAGAATATACATGTACATATTTAGAGCCAGAATTTGAATACTCCCTAGTTTACCCATATTGGAAATCTGGATGCATAATCCGCAAGGTGACATTAATGATAAAGGATTTGAGTCCTACGACAGCTCCGAAGCCGTCCACTGAAGCAACCACTTTAAGAGTAAACAATGTTCAAGTGAATTTTACTACTTTAGTATCCAAGGTGCCTAAGAGTATTCAAGTATCAACTCAGGTTACTACTCTGGCCACATCTTTAAAAGGAGTGGATGTTACATCAGTTATGGATACGACATCTCTGGCGCCTAGGAATGTTGTAGAAGTATCGCAGACACCTGAAGAGAAATCTTTGAGCCTTGAGGAAGTGGTGAATGTAACCCAGAAGCCTATGTTGCGGATAGTAAAAGAGGATGATGTAAATTCGTCTGTGATAACTCAGTATCCACACCTAAATCAATCTTCTGAGTTTCTTGATCTTGATATGATACCTGAAGATGAGACTGATCAGTATCATGCCTTGCAGAAGAGAGAAACTACGTGGAAAGCATTCGGATTTGATTCGTCAGTACTGAAAATTGCAGATCCATGGGCAAGTAGGAATTTATGGTTTCAGCAATTAACCCATTCTGTAAGATCGGTTAGAAAAATGAATTGTCCATGTGTAGTAAAAGTTCCATCGCCGGGCACATGGCCTTCAATTTTAGAAACAATACCAGAACCACTGGCCGTTGTGTGTCAGTCTAATGCATTATCATGGTTACTGTATCAGCAGCAGTCATCAGTAGACGTGATAATGGCTTCGTCAGTACATTTGTTTAAACCAGGACCTTTTTGTTCTTGGTTGAGGGACCGGCCATATATGGATCTACTTGATCAACATGAAAATGTGTTAACGGCAGTTCCAGATGCAATGATAGTGAAGTCAGTGGCACAAAAACAGTCATATGCTTTCACAAATACTCATAATGGACCTGGGATGTTTATGGGAATATCAGATTGTGATAAGTATATGATGTACTTGGGTAAAGGTAAGCGAAGGAATTTTGATGAATTATATGAAGTGGTTTTTCATTGGCCAGGTCATAAGCAGAGTAGGACTGTGATGGTACAGGACCAGATCTTGCCTGGAAATGTAACCATAGGAAATTTTCAAGATATTTGGTGGGTTTGTGGCGATAAGGCATATATATTTCTACCATCTGGGTGGATAGGATGTTGCTACATGGCGACACTGAAACTCCCATATGAAGTTCTTGCTGTACAGAAAGGAACGGTACTTCAGGACGTACAATCTAATGTTTCTAATAATAGGATAAAAAGGGAATTAGCACAATTTCATAATCTGGAGTCTTACCATTGGAGGATTAGTCTGGGTGAGAAGTGGGGCATTGGATTGTTTCCATGGTATGGTGGACGTTTTTGGCAGATCATATTGATAATATTACTTATACCCTACAGGGGTTTGCAAATGAAACTATCAGAGGTTTTGAATATCTGTCAAATGCGCAGAAGAGCCACAGACTGACATTATTGAAACATGATATGGCTCTAGATTATATTTTGGCTAAGCAGGGTGGTCCGTGTGTGGCTTTGAATTTAACTGGGGATGCTTGCTATACTTTAATTGCTGACACTTCTGATAATATGACTAGTGTCATAGATGCTCTTAAGCATATAAGGGATGCGTTTGGTGCTTCGGAAGGAGCTGGATGGTCTGCTAATGCTTGGTTGCAGGAGAGGTTAGGTCCTATGGGAGCAGTACTGGTTCAACTTTTGGTAGCAGTTCTTTTATCATTGTGTGTAATGTTTTGTTTTTGTACACTGCTGCTAACCTTTGCGAAGGCTATGATATTGCGCTGGGTTGGAGTTGTGATGCCTGGAGAGCAGGTTCAGATGCCACTGTTGGTTGGGAATGACCTCGATACTGATGATGCGGCAGTGGTAATAGAAGACGAATTGGTGGAGACATATCCATTTTAGTCACATTGTAATTTTGTTATTTCCTTTCCGGTGGTGCTTGTTGTTTAGTGATGTGCATTATTAAGTGCTGGGGGGAAATGGAAAATGTGATGTACGATTTGGGTAGTATCTATATGTGATGTTTTAGTTTGTGTTTGTGCACAATACTGCTTGGTTTTCTTTGTTTTTTTAGGACAATATTGGGGGAAGACAACCTTGAGGGCGATTTATTGTCCTTAAAGGAATAGCAGAAGTCCTTAAGAACTTCAAGGTCCTTGAACAACCAAAGTCAACTGAAGGATGAAGAAGGACACTGTGGAAACATGAACACCAGCGCACCTATACTGGGAGCCGATGATGTTGAAAAACTGCAGTGGACTTTATTGCTATGTTTTCTGTTGCATATACATGTACAGCAGTGATTTTGTTTTCACATTGTGGTTTGAGTTTGATTAATATGACATTAACAAAATGTAATTTGTGTGATGTTTGTTAGAGAATGATGTTGCTGTTATTGAGTTAATACAAGGAGACCTCAGAGGTTATTTTCTTTTTTCGGTGCCTAGGGATATTGGGGCTAGGCAGGGAAAGGTCCACTGGAAGGTGCGATGGGTCGACCAGCCTGAAGTTGGACGTTTTTGATTTTATTTTCTGAGGTTTCTATGCGTTTGCTCAAAATATGTTTTTAATCTAGTTTGAACATTCTTCTTTCAGTTGGCTTGGAGTACAGTATGTGGTCGCCTAAGGCAGAGGGGCCGTGAGAGAATTTCCTGTCTAGATTGTGTGATGGACATTTCAAGACAAGATAACTGCCCGACGGGTTTTCGCTCTCACACTCCATAAATTTATTGTGTTGTTGAGGTTGTACTGTGGTAAACACAATTAGGAGGCATTGTTCTTGTGTTATAATTGTACTTATATATGTGTTACTTTTTTTCGAGACTCTTTGGAGTCTCGAAGGGGGGAAATATGTAGTGTCTTCTGTGCCTCGTGGCCTGTAGGGTTTTTTAAGCTCAGTTTTAGGCCTGGGGGAAAGGTTAGGTGAATGGGTATCGTAAATATCTAACCTTACATAGGATGTGTGTATTTTTGTCTTTTGCCTTTTGCTCTTTGCCTTATTTGGCATGTGCCATATGTCCTGTTTTTGGGGACAGCTCCCCTATATAAGCCAGTGGAAAAGAGTATGTGGGGAGATTCTATTTGGCTTTGAATCTTCACGCTGGCAACCAGCTGGTGCCAGAGATTCTGTTCTTGTTTTCAATAAACTTTTTTATATATGAACAAGACGGGATCGGCGGAGAATTTCTTCATCATCTTCACTTCATCGCTACACAAGTTACTACAAGATAAAATAAAAAAAAAAAAAAACATGAATTGAAAGCAACTATTAATTAAATGAATTTTTTAACTCTGTGCTGTTTCTCATGATGTATACTGTGTGGTTGGTGCTCATGTTCGATAAAATTCAGTGGGAGTGGGTGTAACAAAGTCACAAATTACCTGGGGTCAACATCAATAAAATCAACAATAAATGTATCCTGTAGGGATGAAGTGGTATGAGAGCAGCGCTAATCCCTCAATCCAACAACTGTCAACAGGGTGCCTTGTTCACCCCACAAAACCCCAACGTATAGCGTAGTGCAGGCCCATGACAGTACAAAATAAAAATGAATGAAATTAAAATTAAAGGAATTTTTAACTCCGTTACACCCACCCCCCTGCCAGGCTAAGTGTCACTTGTTTATTTTAAATAGGTTTCTTTATGCACCAAAACAGTGATAGCAAAGACAGTAAACAGCTTTTAACCGTATCTCGTGATACGGTTAAAAGCGCAATGGTGACATTTTATGGTCGATGCGTGAACTTTTTCTGAAGTCGGAGGAGCACTGGAGGACACAATGACCCCGCTTGTTCACCCCCAGGCCAAGGGGAGTGCATCCCAACCGAGCCGCGGCTCCATGATAAGGCAGAGCCAGTGGAGTTAGCACGTCGTCGGAGCAACTTTCTGCAAGCCGCAATGGTAAACATCGAACTAGCGGATTTAATCCAAAATGGTTAGCTGACCCTAAATTTTGGCTCTATAAGATCGAGTATAGTAAGCCCAGACGGATTGATGCACTGATCCAACCTGCACCATGTGCAGCAATAAGTAGAACAGGTAGCACAGAACGGCAGACCTGTTCAGCCTCTGAGTTCCCTGGTTTAATTCCTTGGCCATGTTTGCACTTTAATTATGTCAATTTTTTTTACTTTTAAATTGTGACCAGCAACGGCTTGTTTTAAGATTCACTAGGATTTAACTTAAATGAAAACAATTGATATTATTCATTTTAATTGTATTTTTTTGTGTTTGTTAAAACCGTATTTCAAGATTGTGCCTTTTTTTTTATAAGACTCTACATTTAAGTATTGTTAATAAATAGCTTATAATAACACATAACAGTCATAATTTCCAAATTCTTGTAAACTTTTAACTTTTTTTTTTTTTTTTACAAAAACACAGTGGCCGGCCGGTGGGCTTCTCTACCAGCAGAGCTTAGCAAGTTTTCTGAGGGAAACCCTATCTTTATTTCCAGCTTCTTTCTCCAGATCCTTTCAGTATATTTTAAAGAAAGAACAGCTGTTTGATTTGCATCTGTTATGTCATAATTTGCATATTCAGAAATCCAAAGTGAAATGTCACCGATTACCTTTATTATTATCTATGATTCTAGGCTGCTTTAATCTCAGGTGGGGGGTGGCAGCAATCCTTCACTCAAACTTATCAGCCAGAGACCAAAACTTAGTTATAATTCTTTAGAAAGCCCAAGTCTTAGTCTCGCACGCTTGAATTGGAAAATGCACACAAACAGTTCTGTTAGAGTAAGGGGCTAGTGGTCGATATACAGTATGTCACAACACATTTCTGCAAATAATTTATCTTTTCATGGGATCACACTGAGGAAATGATGCATTGCTACACTGTAATGTAGTCATGTAAAGATGTATATCAGTGTAAATTTACTATCCCCACAACATAACTCAATACACAACCATTAAGTCTAAATCAATGACAACAAAAGTGAGTTTCCACTCTCACCCCAACCAGTTGAGGCAGCCGTCTGCCTTCCCTGAGCCTCCTAAATAGCATGCCCTTCAAACCTGCTGGTAGGTTTCATGGTTCACAGGATGAAAATAACAGATAGTTGAGATGATTAACATTAACCAACTACAATTTATTCATTCAAGGCATGCTTAGGTTAATTGATGGGATGAACTGGTGAACCCTGTCTTGGCCCTAAATCATGGGATAGGCTCCAGAAATACAGCCTTATGTCCGTATGAGCACAAAGAGGAGTGAAGTTACAAAACTTGGCCGCAAACATCTATCCACGCCTTCAGTAAACACCCACCAAGCTTAGAGAATAAAAACAGAAGACTGCTTTTGTTCACTCTTGCGTTTCCTTTGTCTCTTCACCTCTTCCTTTTCTTTATTGTAGTTTTTGTTTTCCATTTTTTTCCACACTTTTACTTTGTCTTTTTTTGCCAAGTCTTTGAAATAATTTCCCTGCACATTTTTGTCTTTGTGGCTCTTCATTTAATCTTTTTAGATTTTGTATAGAGTACTTGTCTTCATTTCAAGTCTATACCTCACGTGTGTTATTAGTAGAATAGTTAATATTTTCATTTAGACCAGTTCATGCTTTTCTATGTGTGGGAACTGAGGTTTAATCAGAATGTACGACTTTCAGCTAACAGACTGATCAACTTCATTCAAAGTCTCTTTGATATTTAATCTAAAATGATAATTTTCTCAGTAATCTCAGATGGTGCCCCTACGTTAACGAGTGCAATTCAATGGTGAAGCGTGTTTACGCTACATTTATATTCCATTTTTATGTGTGTACACTTATTACTTAGTTATTGTTATTCTTGTGTACATACTTATTTTATGACATAACTTTTATTTTGTTGCATTTCTTCTTATATTTGCTGCCATTACAATTTGATTTCCAACAATGGGGGATCAATATAGAATATTTCATTCCATTCTAGAACAAACATGAATGAGAGAAGAGAGCATAACAGCATAGAGCTGTAACAGGGTTCAAGTACAGCCTTTCACCAAGTTTACCACATTACAAAGCTCCATTTTGTATATTTTCTGTGGTGACGACTCCACTGGGTATTGTACATGCAGTCATTCACACAACCGCAAGGGGTCACCTGCGTTATCAAGATCACTTTTTTATCAATGATCAGAGTGGATAAAAACCCTGCCTGTGATAAGAGCCATTAAATGGGCTAATGACCTCCGGATAGGATGCCAGATACCAATCTGATCGAGCTTCCATGGAATGCATCAAAACAAGCCCAGTACACGGAGGCCTCACCTCACAAATCACAAGACCCAAAGGACCAACTGCCAGAGGATGTACACACATTTCTGTCAAGCAGCTGACGGATCAACTGAATGTGCTGCTGCTCTCCCAAACTCAATGGCCACCGCCAGGAGAGACTCCTGCAGGCAAAGGACAGCATCATCGCTCCCAGGTGTGCTGGAGACAGCAACGTGTTGTCATAGCAACCGGACCTCATCACGCCTGAAGGCCTTAAACGCATGTTTTGGTCTTCTTCTGACCTAACGTGCCGTTTACCTGGTTTCAGGTTAAACAAACCGAATGTGACGATAAACAGGACAAAGCTGTGGGTAAAACGTTCTGATGACTGTTAGACGCTTTAAAGGCCTCAGACAGGAAACTTCCACGTCAAGTTTCCAGCAGTTTGAGTTGATACCGTCATCTTTACCGAGTCCAACGGTTAAAACAACGTTGCTGAGAGAACCAACAAGGTCTCCTGTATTAATGGAGGTCTGGAGTCAGCTGCAGTGGAGACTTTTCTTACCTAAACACTTTGACTGTTACTGGGTTTGATCTGCTTTCTTTAGGTTTTAATGATTCCTCTACCTCATGCTGACGCCACACTGCAGTCTGAGCTCCAGTGACGAGTCCATGTTGGTAAAAACATGAAAACTGATCCAGGAGTGAAGAAAAGAAATCGACTTCTTGTCCAAAGAGCCAAACCACAGGAGAGCGCACCGACAGAAATGTTGGCAACTGAGATCAGCTAGAGTCACACCAGAGTGGTTAGACTTGTATAGCAATTTAACAATGATAAACACTTACTGACAGGTCCGATAATCTAGCAAGAACAAGCTGGCAACAATGCTCCTCAAATAGCAATAACAAGGCCCAGCCTGCTGTATGTTGGCAGCTCTGGACTATAATGAACATCTTGAGCCATGTAGTTCATTTGCCCCGGTACCATCACATTCTCAATGCACCCCTGTTTCTGTTCAAAAACACCTAGAGTGCCAATTTACCAATGCATGCTTCATGACTGGGCAGCCCTAAAGGTTCCCGGAGTACCAATTTACAAACACACTTGAAGCAAACACCCACAGAGAAAGGAGCGTGCAGAGCCAGATAAAAGGCAGGGAGAAAGATGAAAGACGAAGGAGGACTGAGATGCAGCAAAGGCTGACGTTCACAAAGAACGCCGAGAGAAAGACAACTCAATTTGGTTTGAAAGTGAAAAAATAAGACGTCAACAGAAGCAAAGAAAGATAAAACTTCGATTCATTTGGGGACATTAGAATTCGATAACTTTTAGGGGACAAAGAAAAGGCATTCATCAGAAGCTGCTGCAGTTGAACAATCTAGGTAACCGAGTTTAAACTGACCCGGAGGTCAGCCGGTAAATTAGTTTGCTTAATGAGCTGAAGTGATCACACCTGAGCACACTTTAGCACCCCACTAACATCACAGCTCACTTTGGATGGCATGACCATTGATGGAAATCAGAAGGATAAAGAGTGCAAGATATCCTTAGGAAACTGAAGTGTCAAAATGGATTTAAAATGAGTGAGCAAGTTTCAGTATTAGTGAAAGACTTCTGCTGGGTTTGGGAAACTGGCTTTACCCTAGAACTCTTCATGGGGTGAAAAGGTTCGAATTTATGTTTGATGGTGAAATAGCACCATTCCGAAATCACATATCGAACTTTAATATTAGAGAAAACCCACAAAATATGAAATGCAGTTTTTAAATGATGATTTAAGATTTTTTGAAAACCTGGAGGAGCCCTGTGAAAAAAAAATAATTGCCTTCCTAAACCTAATAACTGGTTGGGCCACTGCTGGCAGCAACAACTGCAGCTGAAGGTTTGTTATAGCTTGTGATCAGTCTTTTACATCTCCATGGAGGAATTCTGACCCACTCTTCTGTGCAGAGTAATTTTAATTTGGTCACGTTAGATGGTTTTTCGATCATTAGCTGCCCTTTTAAGTTCTTGCCACAGTTTCTCAATTGGATTCAAGTCTGAACTGTGAATGACTCCGAAAGAACAAAATTAAGGTTTTGGAATGGCTGAGTGAGAGGTGGAATTGCTTGTGTGCTTTGGGTCATTTTCATGCTACATAACCCATTTGCATTCGAGCTTTAGGTCATGAACTGATGGGTGAATATTCTTCAAGAGGATAATTCATAGCTCCATCAGTTATGACAAGTCTTCCAGATCCTGTGGAAGCGAAGCGGCCCTAAACCATCACACTACCACCGCCAAGTTTCACTGTTAGTATAATGTTCTTCTGAAATGCAGTATTAGCTTTACACCAGATACACCAGGACCCACGTCTTCGAGAAAGTTCCACCTTTGACTCACCAGTCTACAGGATGTTATCCCAAAAGTCTTGGGGTTCATCTTGATATTTACTTTGCAAATGCCGGACAAACCTTTGTTCTTTTTGGTCGGTAGCAGTTTGTGCCTTGCAGCTCTCCCATGATGCCATTTTGGCCCAGTGTCTTCCTCATTGTGGAATCATGTAGACGGACTTTAAGGCCTGCAGAGCTTTTGATGCGTGTCTGGTTTCTTTTGTGACTCCTGGATTAGATATCAACGCATTCTTGGAGAAATGTTGGTAGGCTGACTACTCCTGGGAAGGTTCACCACTGTTCCATGTTTTCTCCATTTGTGGTCCCAGACCCTTAGCAATGCCTTTGTAACCCTTCTCAGACAGATAAATGTCAATGACTTTGTTTTGCATCCGTTCTTGAATCTCTTCAGACCATGGCACCATGTGTTGCTTTTTGATCTGAAACATTCAAGTGTGACAAATACACAAATAGGAGATATCTTTTCCACAATATTGTGTATTTATCTCCATATATTTGTATATCTATACATCACTCAGTGAAATTAGATGAATGACAAGTTGAATGAACACAGGAGGACAGAATCAGGATAAAGGCTTTCAGCAGAACAGAAATGAACAAACGCCAATGAGAAACCAAACCCAATAGGAAAATAATGACTAGACTCTTTTTTAAAGTTAACAAATGCAGACAAATGAAAAGTGGAGGTAGTGAAGGAGGAAAAAAAATGACTGACAGCTAACCAAATTATTCTCCATGTTTTGTCTCCTGCACACTCGTTCAATCTGAGCACTGGCAGGTCAGTGTGCTGCTGGCTACAAACCAAGTCAGTAAAAAGTCTTTGCACTACCTAATGATGACATTGCAAGATATTACTGCAAATTGAGTAAAAGAGCAGTCGTTTAAAAAAAAAAAATAGCTGAGGACAAAGCAGTAGATGAAACCAAGACTGACAGAGAGAATGATGAAACTAATGTTATCCATTGCAAAGTCTGTCACAGCTGAATCACAGCAGGTATTAATAGGTTTTTGTGTCCTGATGAACTGTTTCGTCTCCAATAAAAGAGCACAAGAACATGTCCAGATTTAGTCATGATGAGCTCTGTGTTGAGCAAGAAATTCAATGACAGTCCATTAATTTCAATAATATTTGGATACCCAGTATATTAGACATACTCAGCACTACAGCTTTGGTCTTGTGTTTTCTTGCGATTATTTTTTCCATTGATGGAAATCAACCTGCATCAGAAATTTAAAAAGTCAGAGTGGGTTATCCTTTAATATGACTCTCAGATCTAGGTCAGTCCATCCATTTTATGATAGCAAGGTTAAATCCAGTGTTTTAACACTCAGTTGTATTTTTCTGTGGTCTATGCCTTTTAGGTTTAGGTTGTAATATTGTAGTTCAGATTTGCAACATACTTGGTTCCCTTCAAGCTAGCTGTTTAAGACATACTTAAAAAAAAAAAAAATCAATTAGCCTATGCATGTGTTGACATCTGAGAGTGAAAGTGCACATATTGTTGGCTTTTGACTCAAGTGATCACAAATCCATCCTGAGTCCTGATTTCATGGTCTTCTGCTTATGTTTTATGTCTGAATGTTCTCATTCATCCAGGTCATAGTCATTCTGGACAATTCAATCGAAGGCAACTGGATTCGGTAATATGTCTGAAGACGTTTCGCCTCTCATCCGAGTGGCTTCATCAGTTCATGTGTGTCAAGACTAGACTGAGCTAGTCTGACACGCTGGTAGGAAACCCAGGTATTGAACCTCTGTAGAGGTGTTGCAAAGACCAGTGGTGACTAACAGCCATTAGTGCTCCATGATGTAACAACAGTCATTGGGATTGTCAGTTCTTAGGAGTCCCATGAGGCCAATCGAGAGCAACACTGTTCAAAGTTGTTTGAATCACTCTGGGTCACTTGCGAACAACTATGGTTTTTAGATGTTAAGTTGTTGAATCTCCTGGGTAGAGACGAAAGGGTGGCATTGTAAATCGGAGATGGGTGGTGTCGCAGATCTCCTCCCCTGATGAGGGAAGGTTTTTCCACTTTTACATCGATGGCTTCCTTAACTTCTCTTTCAAACCATCTGTCCTAACAGTCCAAAATATGTACACTGCTGTCTTCAAAGGAGTATGCCTTCTCCTTTAAATCGTAAATAGACAGCTGAATCCTGACCTGAGAAGGGCAACCTTCTCAGGTCGAGCCTTGACACACATGAACTGATGAAGCCACTTGGATGAGAGGCGAAACATCGTAAGACATATTACTGAGTCCAGTTGCCTTCGATTGAACTGCCCAGAACAATTATGTTTAATGTATTAATTTAATAATCTTGTGTATTTACAACTGTATATTGCACTGTACCATAATATCATTGTTTATTGATTTGTTTGATTTGATATTGATTTATTCTTTACATTTGCATAGGATGAAACTGCCAAGCCTTCCTCCTCTTCATCCTCCTCAGTTATGGAGGAGTAGTGACATCTTTCCTAGAGGAAGTGGCTTCATTAACCACTTCTGCATGGGTACAGTAATTTCAATAATCGTCATGTCCTGTACATATTGCAGTATTGACAAAAAAAAAAAGACTTTGATGTATATTAGGCCCAGCTTAGCCAAGTGATTGGCACAACCCCCGGTCACTGTCACGCCTACAACGACCAAATGACAGCCATAAACGTGAACCAAACTGTGACCCTGCCCGAAGAGGGGTCTAGAATCTGATAACTGCATCAACAGGATTTCACCCTCGCTGACAATACAAGGAAATCTTTTATTTTACTTGTTTATGTGTCAACTTAGAACTTCAACATATCTGATTTTCATATAACCATATTGATTCTCGTTTTATTTGTCTTCCCACCAGGAGCCCATCTAGCCATGGTTGTGCCATTTCCCTAGAGGTGCAGTACTTTACATGACAGCAAAAAATAAAAATGTGGCTCATGGTGTTTAATACAGCCCAAAAACGGTTGTTGATCAACACTGGTTTACAAATCTAATATCCTGTAACTTTCAAATAAAAGCAAAAGAAATCCACAAAACAGCTTGGTAGTTACAAAGGCCGCCTCTTTGGTCCAACTTTTTTTCTGCGGTCAGCAGGTTTGAAAGCAATGCTCAATCATAGATCAAAGCTGTGCAGAGAACAAGACTGAGCAACAGAGAGGGGATTTGAGATGGGAATGAAGGGAGGGAGGGAAGGGAAAGGATACAAAGCGTTTCTGGACACTTCTAAAACAATCAGAAGTCATATTAAAAATGGACAGCTGCACATTAAATTTGATGAATGGGAGTCTAGCAGTTGTTGATGTTGCAGTTTGGGATTTTAGACTTCAGAAAAACTCATTCCCTTTCATGCAGGAAAAATAACGTGTAAACTTGTGTGCTGTTCTATGTTCAGCTGCTAAAAAACATGTCCAGTCATGAACCAAGGTTTACATTTACTTGTAAAGACCAAGAATATGATGGCAGTTGTGAGTTTTCAGTAAATGGTCTGCACTTAATGATTCCCAACTCAGAATTTCCTGTTATAGTCACTGAAATGCATGAATCTTTATCAAAATATTTTTTTAAAATTAAAAAAAATTGTGCATTTTGGTTCTTGCATAGGTCATAGGGCTTCTGGAATTATATTTTTGGGTCACAAATATACATATAGTATTGTTAATATTTGGATGTCCTATCTAGTTCACTTTCATCTGGTGCCGTTGGTAGCCATCCTCAAGCTTTTGATTGTATCTTTAACCACTTCTCTTTACAGACTTGCGACGGTTCAATTTAACTTGTTAGCTTCCTGACAGTCGTTTCGTCAGCACAGTCCACAGGTTCTTAATGGGGTTTGATTCAGGACTCTGGGGAGACCAGTATAAATCAATTCTAGCCTGTTTTAGCCATTTCTTTACCAGTTTGGATGTATATTTGGGGTCACTGGCTTGTTGGAAAACCCAACTGCATCCAAGAGACAACCTTCTGGCTGAGGATTTTAGGTATGCCTAAAGAACATGGAGGTACTCCTTTATGATTTCATTTACTTTGTGTGAAACAACCAGTTCCAATGGTAGCCAAAACCCCCCCACCGGGTGCATTTAAACTGGCTCAGAAGTCAGCAGCTCTAGTTGTTAGCAGTATGGCTTCTTAACTCACAGGAAGTTAAGAAGCCATACTGCTAAAAAAAAAATTAGATCAATACAACTTTCTACATCACTAAAACTTATAATTCAATTTGATGCATATTTTTGACCCAGTACACTTTGTCATATTTCTAGACAGCCTATAATAAACCAATGAAAGGACCAAAATGCATTATTGTTTTGTGACAAAGACATGCGAGTTTCAATAATTTCATCATAGAAAATTCAGCTATATTAGTCACTGGAAACTCAAGACTGCCATGATACACATGGTCTTTACAAGTTAATGTAAACTTTCGTTCACGACTGTAAATGTACTAAAACAAGACCCCTCTAAACAATATAGTTTCATCTGCATGTATTTCCACAGTTTGCAGCACAGTTTTTTTTATTAGGTGATGCAAACACATAACATGTGAATAACAGAGGTAAACAATAAAGACAGGTGTAAAATTAAATAAACAAACAAACACACACAACACAGATAAACAGTTGACATGATAGACAAACTTATAGACTTGCAAACAGATCCGTGAATGTTGCTCGTTGAGGGTGCTGAGTGGCATCTTATGTGTGCGTGCGTACGTGTGCGTGCCTGTGGGGGGGTTGTCAGAAAAGGGAATATGTAAGTTAAACTGGAGACCAAAAAAAAAAAACGAACAGAAAAAAAAAACAAACCAGCAAAAACCAACCAAATAAATAAAATAAAGTAAACAATAAAATTTAAAAAATAATAAAATAAATATATATATATATATATATATATATACACACACACAAAAAAACCCCAAAAACAAACAAAGAAACAAACAAAGACAAATAAGAAACAACAGGATCAAGGAGAAAAATCAACACAAGTCAAACAATAAGTAATAATTGTTTTGTGTTTCCCCTCTCCCATTTACCTCTTTAAATTTATTTTCCCAATTGATTAGTTGAGTTAAATTGCCACGGTTTTTACTTCCTCAGTCGCTCCCAGACCCTGGGGAGGGGGCCGACTGTTGGAAGATCTGCTGCTCCTTCACCCATAACGAGCGATCCACAGACCCAGTGGGAGTGGATGTTCGTAAGGTTGGAGCTGGATGTGGATTGTTATTATTTTGTCTTTGCTCCATTCAATTTATTTTACCTTGTTTTAAATTTTACTTCTTTTTCTTTCTTTTTTTTCGCCCTTTTACCCCCCCCTCGCCCCCCCACACACACACAAAGGAGGCTGGGGGGAAAGGAGAGAGAGAGAAAAACAAACGAACAAACAGACAAAAGCAAAACAAACTAACAGATAAAAAGGGTTAAATAAAATCCTACGTTTACGATGAATAGCTATGTGAATGAAAAAAATAATAGTGAGAAAGAAGTAAATAAAGGAAAAAAAAATAAAAAAAATACATTAAAATAAAAAACCAACAATAACAAAAACAGTAATAATTTTTTTCCCTTTTCTTTTTTCTTCCTCTCCTTTTTTTCCTTTCCTTTTTTTTTCCTTTTTTCTCCCCTTTCCCTTTTTTTTCTTTTCCCCCTTTTAAATAATCAAAGAAAGAGAAAATAAAGAAAATTGATAAAATAAAGCAAAACAAAAAAAAATAAAATAAATAAATAAAAGGGAGGGAGATAGAACTATGGGGTACATGTGATGATTCAAAATGATGTAGGTATCGGGTATGTTGCAAATATTTTGTATTGTTTGTGCGTTGTGGACATTATTGATGGTGAGCTGTTGTAGCATAATTATTGATAATAATTAATATATTAATAGAGATAGTGCTTGTGACGATAGTAATAACAACATCAAGATCAGTAGTAATTCATAATAGTGGTATCAATAATAATGAGGGTAATGATGAAAGGTTGTTGTCGATACCTTGTCAGCTTCAACACCATCAGCAAATCACTGTGACCATAAATAGTATAATATAAACTTATATATATAATCATACACATACAGAGAGAGAGGGGGGAAAAAAACAAAACAAATAAATAAAATAAATTATATATGTACATATACATACACACACATACACATATATCTATATATAAATACATACCGATAATAATAGCAATAATGATAATAATAATAATGTGGTAAACTTTTGAAGTCCAGCTCTTTGCAAAAAATGCAGAATATTCCACCAGCCAAGCACTTCTGTTAGGTTTTTCCATTTTTTTTAAATAAAAAAAATGAACTTGGCTACTCAGCAGGAGTTCAAAAGTTTATAAGTATATACATAAAACTGTGGTATAAGCTCTAAACCCAAGTAATATTCCTAATTTTAATAATTTATGAAATTTATGCAGCCCTCTCACCCTTAGGACAAGAACCAGAAAATTTAACAAGTTGGTTTCTGTCAGCAGCAAAATAACCAAACCGTCAATTCAACATGGGAATGCTGAAAGCCTGAACAAGATAAAAGCTCTCATTAAGGAGTAATTAACTTTAATGCAGTGCAACGGGATTACGAGAAATGAAACAGAAAACATTTAGAGAAACAACAGCAAAGTTAATGGAGTCCATGTTCCTGAGTGCTTGTGATGCATTAGGGGGGTGATGGAGGGTAGCGATGGAGGTAATGAATGAGAGACAGAATAAATAAACCAGAGGTGCATAAATGTATGAAGAGAAAAAGCAATGTCAGCCAGACGAGTCAATGGGGACATGAAAGATGTGTGCACTATGCTTACTGGCAGCACGAAGAACAAAGTTTGCATTAGTCAGTGAATTTACTGTTTGGTCACTTGACAGTTGGAAATAAAGCTACTCATATTTACAGTGTTAATCTTGAAGTCAACATGCATTGCAAAATGCTTCTTACAGGAAGAATTAACCACAAAGGTACATTAAATTAGGTGTAAGTTACAATCTCAGTCTGGCAGATGTCAAGTCAACTGAATGTGTCATTTCCTGACACTTGCTGCAGTTTCAATGAGCAGATCACCAGTATTGATGACAGAAACGTAGGTGACTGCTAAATAAACCTTTTGCAAATTTGTTTTTTGAAATGCTGGTTTCATGTGAGGCCAATAGGGCCTCTTTGAAAGCACAAACAAAAAAGAAAAGCTGAGGTTGACAGGACTGGCCGTAGCATTGAAGGTTTATAATAACGTCCCAACGTATTGGAGAGGACAAAATTTTCAACATACCCAGGTTAGCCTTCACGTGTGGGCACCAGATGACCAAACATGGACAGGTTTAGAGACGGATATTAATCCCAAAGAAAACTGTAATCCTAAACCAATATACAGAATTTAAAAATACAGGCTAAAAAAATTGAATTATTTATAGGCTGCTTAGATGTGGGTTTCTTACTGAACACTTAATTAGTACAATTAAATTGTAGATGTGGTCCTTTTATGCTACCAACAAAAGGCACAATATGTAAAGAGGAAATAATTATAAAGTCAAAAAAAAAACCCTTTCATATTGATGAGGATGAACTCTCACCTCACGTTCAATGTAATTTTCTTATTGTGTGCAAGACTGTTTGCCTTTTTTCAGCTGCTTTGCAATGTTCAGCAGATTCGCAAGTAAAAAAAAAAAAGGCTTATTGTAAATTTTATAAGGTCACCATGTGCAAGGCTTTTATTCTTTATCAGTCTCCATTTTAGGAAGATATGATGGTCTGTAGAACAAAGGAGCTGTCTTGGTTTGAGAACCAGTGGTTTAATAGTCTGTATTGTTCATTAAGTATGAATGAATGAATGCATGCTGTTTTATTTTGTACATGTGGTAGAAAAACAATGAAATACACTGAAGAGAGAAAAAAAAAACAAAAACAAAAGAAACAAGACCATTGAAAGTAGACAAAATGACAACAATAGCCAAAGCAATGAATCCCACATGTCCAAACAGGAGTAGGGTGAAGCATAAGCTTATTTGAACCTACCCCTACTCAACTACTTAATTAACAATCATTCATCCCAACATATATAATTATACATAAATATTTACAAAAACCAGAAAAAAATAAAGTAAACAAATGTATAAATATTTACAAAAAAGTAAGTAGTGTAAATAAACGTTGTGTAAATAAACAAAATTAAATCATTTATGAAAACACCTCATTGTTAAAGCCCTTCCTCCCTCCTGCACCTGTTAAAACCATGTGTTTGTACCACTTTTTAAACTGGGTCATACTTGGACATTGCTTGAGCTCCACACCCAATCCGTTCCACAGCCTCACTCCACAAACAGAAACACTAAAACATTTTAATGTTGCCCTCTGATGTTTTAAATTCAGCTCCCCCCTCAGATTATAATCCCCATCTCTGTTAAAGAACAATTTTTGAATATTCCCAGGAAGTAAACTGTTTTTTGCTTTATACATGATTTGTGCTGTTTGAAAATCAACCAGGTCTATGAATTTTAATGTTTTTGATTTTAAGAATAATGAAGTAGTGTGATCTGTATAACCGGTGTTATGAACAATTCTTATGGCTCTTTTCTGCAGTATGGATAGTGATTGTATTGTACATTTGTAAGTAATGCCCCAGACCTCTGCACAGTAATGTAAATATGGTAAAATAAGAGCAGTAGAGAATGTGGAGTGATTTGTGGTCCAGAAAGTGCTTTGCCTTGCCAAGAACTGAAATGCTTGATAGTTTATTTTGTATATATTTTACATGAGCCTTCCAATTTAATTTATCGTCAATTATTACCCCAAGAAATCTGTTTTCATATACTCTTTCAATGTCCACCCCATCTACTTGAATCTGTGCTTGTATGTTCTTACAATTTCCGAATAACATGAATTTGGTTTTACTTAAATTTAATGATAATTTGTTTCCGTCAAGTAAGCTTTGCACAGGACCATTGAACTAGCCTGGAGCTGGTATATGTAGGGCAGGTGGGGAACCAGTTAAAGGTAGTAGACTGAAGCCAAACTGTGACTGCTAGAGGTTGACTAGGATAATTAGGCTAGAGATCTGAAAGCTAGCCAGGCTAAGCTTAACACAAGAATCTACCAGGCCCAAGACAGAACAAGACTGTCAACATAAATGTTAACGTTCTATGCTAATGTGGAAAGCTACAGGACAGACCCAGTTACTTAAGCCTTCTCGTGGTACAGACAATGAGGCTGCTCACACACTTAACTGACTGGGTTGTACAGAGGTTGGTTGGGACGGTTGAAATCTGGCAGGAATGGAACACGACCCAACCAGGCTGGGCTGGAGGGTGAGCAGCAGGTTGGGTAAGAGAAGGCAAGGACTGCATCAACTGTTGCAGTGGCAGGCAATTGTCTAGAAAGGGCGTTGGAGGATTTCTGAATATATCTAGGTGAGGGTTAGTTGAGCTGGAAGACGTATGTTGGCTTGACTGGAAGGAAGGTCAGAGAACTGGCAGCAGAGCACAGACAAGCTGGCAGCATGTTCGACTGACAGCCTGGAAGTGGTTCTTTTATGCAGGAGGTGGGAATTGGCATCAGGTGATCCAGCCTCCTGTGCAGCTGTCTTCACTCCTGCAATTAGGTCACACAGCAGCAAAGCACAGCCACACCCACAGAGAGCCTCTGGACAGAAGTGGCTTTGAAATCGCAGTTGTGAAAACTCGCAATCTCCTCAAAGAATACTATTTGCATCCCGAACTCAGCGGGATCTTTTACTGGTGTTTAAATATGCATGATCTGTAATCTTGAACACAACCTGCTCTGGAACAGGTTGGCTGTTCAGCAGGAGTTATCATGACAGTATGTCCCAGTGAGAAGTGAACCTCAATAACCTCAAATCCTGCTTCAGACTACAGACATCTGATGATGGTAGTAGATTGAAGGTCAAAGAATCCCCGAAGTTGTTGGAGATCACAGGAAGCTGAATCAATGCTAAGGGCTCTTCAAAACATAACTACCCGACATTAATTGGCAGGAAAACTTTACTTTGCAGGACGAGAGGTTAAAACTGCTTTCAAAGTAATCAACAGAATCTAAAAGTCACTGCCTGAATGTGATCGACACACAACAGGCAACAAAAACACACCTGAAATGTGTGTGGAGGATTGCATTTACTGTGACACACAATGGACAGACATCACCATGGAAAAAAAAAAACTGATTTTAGCACAAAAAACCAGAATATTATGTTCAGGAGGGGAAAAAAACAAGGTTATAGTTGCTTTGCAGAGAAAAGTTTTATGAGCATTTCACTGAAACTGAACCGGCCAATGTGACGCCACTTAACATTTTTTTAAGCAATGCTGATGAATGTTCCCAAAAAGGGTCAGATGTCCTCTTTAAAAAAGACATTTAGTGAGAATGCTGTCATAGAAGGTTGTACTATGTCGGTTAGTTCCTACAGGGAAAGTGGAACAAGCCTGAATTTATGTTCTGCGGATCAGGGGGGCCACGAGAAACGGAAGGAGAAGAGTCGAGGAATCATGGCTGTTATGTCGCCAAGTTTGTTAATAAATAATGATTTGATGATTCAGTCGGCACTGGGGGAAGAAAAGGTGGCAGGGGTTGGCTGGTGTCAAATAATATCCTGAGATTATGATGGCTTATGATAGTGAGCCAGAAAAATATGTGATTGATTCCACAGCTTGGAGCGTTTCCACCCTCCCTTAGCTGTCATACTGAAGGATCTGAATTTAACTAGGGCAATGACTGTGGAGGATTTGTCTTTTGGCAAACAGTCTGTGAAAAATGGTGTCTGTCGTTGAAGGTGGACCCAACAGAACAATTTGTTTCAATGATAGAATACACAGACATTTGTTCAGACATCATAACTAAGCTGTGTTGTCACTTGTGGGGATATTAGCAGCTTAATTTGACCCGCAGCGTCAGTTTTACAAGTTTACAGCCTTGAAACAATGATGTTGGAGACAACATGGATGTTTGAATGCTTTAAAAATGCCAACACCTCTAGTGATAAAGATGTGATTTACTCTGTGAAAGTTTTAGATCCATTAGATGTTTAGATCCTTGTCCTGTAACAGTTCAGAGAACTGGAAGGAGAAGTCCTCTGAAAAGTTTTTACAGACCATATAAACCCTTTTCTTTCCTGGTGAGACTAGACATTACAGATAGTCATTCTCAGTGGAGGGAGGTCTGGTCTTTCTTGCTTTATTTCTTTCCAAGGAAGCAATTTCACATTCATTTTATTGTTCTTTAAGCTTTTGCAAAGCACTATAATCCTAAAACAGAAACTGATTAAAGCACTAAAGCCTTGTACTTGTTGACCCTATAAGATTTGGAGTAAGCCTCATTACTGGTTTAAATCATGTTTTTATGTAGATATATATTTCTTCAATTGTTTTCAAAAGCCTTTAACACTCCCAGGCCTGCAGCTGAAAGAATAAAAATTGTTTTAGAAGAAAAAGGCTGCACCTAAACAACACATTAAGCAACACATTTAACACAGTCAGCTCTATTTGTGCCTTAATGCAGTCAGACTGATATGCCTATTGAGATACATATTCTCACTGTTGTTTTTTTTAACAGAATAGATAATAGCTTGCAGTAAATATCTAAAAGAACAACAGTTCAGTCAAAGGGGTGCGTCTTGGCTCCCGGCAGCAGTTTGATTGAACTCACCTGCAGCTGATTTCATCTCATCAGCTCCTCCATACTTGCTGGGTTTTCCTCCAGCTGTGTTACTTTAAGCCTGTATTATATTTTTAAACTCCTCTTACTGGTTTAAGATTATAGTTTGTTCTTCTTGCAACTCCTGACCTTTATATTTAAGACTGCTTATCTGCTACTCACACCACTGCTTTCATGTGAACGCACTCACAGCTACATTCAGAACCCTTGGGTTGACTTAATGAGCTGATAGCCAACATTGTGTGGCCACTCGGCATTACTATGGTTGTTAGGTTTGGTAAAGCCAGATAACGAAAAGATATCCTTGGTATGTTGAAGTGGCTTCATTGTCCAAAATGTTGAAAGTGTTTTACTCAAGCAGCCAGCTGTAATGCTAGGAGATCACTCTGTGTAGCAAACAATTCAGTTTATTGTCATTCAAACATGTTTACAGAAATGAGGGAACAAAATTTGAAGTCAGTGTGTAAGTCAGCTCAATAAAAATTAAAACCCAAGACAGAGATGACAGCTTTATTTGTTAACTCAGACTTTCTGCTTCAAACTCACACAAAATGAACTGATGGTGTGGCGCCTACTTCAGTCAACAGATTGTTTTAATGGAGAACAATGAGGACTAGAAACATTTCTGATGGCAACAAGTGCAAAAGAGGAATGTTGGTAGAAAACTTAAAAATGTGTTAATATATTTATTTTACTGATCAGTGCAGTGGCTTATTTCTGACAGATGCACATTAAAGTTACACTTCAAACTTCATTTATTTAAACAATATATTGTCTTGAAGTGTCCTTAGGTCTGACACTGTCCCTTAATGCAGGATATCATTTTAATTTTTGATCAAATGAAAGTGCAGTTAATGTCACTGATTGAATATTTGTTGTAAAAATACCAGTACAATATCAATTTTCTAATCTGTGTTCTGTCAGGAGTGTAAATGGACTTAACAGCAAATCAGGACCAAACATAAAAACATATTAATGCAATTTATGCATCACCAGCTGAATGCATGTCAGGTTCCCATGGCAACACAGTTTGCAAGACTATAAGTACACAGCTTCAATCAGTTACATTAATACTATACAGTCCAACAAGTCTGCAGATACAACATATTCCCTCAGCTGAGAATCTGTAGCACTCATACAGAGTTGTCAGGAAATATTTCAATTAAAAGGAGATGCTTCTTACAGCTGACTTAAATCCAAAACTCTAAACATAACCTGCTCCAGATCGGTATAAGTTACCGTGGTGATCTAGCAGGTTAAAAGAGAGCCACCTTCATGACACTTTAAGCTCTACATAACTTGCTAATCCACTAATCTTGCTTCGTAGTGCCACCCTCAGGTCCAGCAATGAACAGAATAAATAATATTTTAAAATAAATATCTAAAGTACCAATAGTTCAACAAGGGAACAGGAACAATGCAAAGGGGCGTGTCTTGGCTCCCAGCAGCAGTCTGATTGAGCTCACCTGCAGCTGGTTCCATCTCATTAGCTCCTCCATACAAGCTGGGTTTTCCTCCACTCTGCTGCCAGATTGCTCCACACCTTCGGTTCAGCAACAGTGGTGCTCTGGCTTCAACAGGGATTCAGCTACTACTTCTAGTGACTCTGAGATTCCTATTTTACTAAGTTCTTTAGCTTTTCTGTATAGATTCCCCTATGCACCTTGCTGTCTTTTGCTACTAACTCAGTTCACCTGAGCTCCAGAAGTCCATGTGCTCAGCCTTTAACTCAACTTTTGTCACTTCACACTGTTTTCCACCATCAAGCCAGTCAGTCCTGAGCCTCCACTGCCCTTTCTGAGACTTTTGTTGAAACAAATGACCCTCTTTACCATACTCCCCACCTGCATCTGGGTCCATATTTAAACCAAAACCTCACAAAGAGCACTGAATGAAGCTGTGCAGTTACACTGTTGCACACTATATGTGTTGCATTGCCACACAAACATACACACATTTAGTGGGTGTTAAAGAAAATGCTTACGTTTGGTCATGTTTTGCTGCCAAGTCTGTTTTACACTGTTGGTACTGCAGCTAATAGAACACAGATTAGAAAACTGATAATTGCACTGGTGTGTGTGTATATATATTTACAACTATTCAGTCAGTATAATTATTTCACTTTCATTTGGTCAGAAGTTAAAGTGATATTCTGCATTATGGGAAAGTGTAAGACTGCATACCTCTCCTGCAACTTGGACTGTTTTTATGTGAACATACAGAGTCTGAAGCAAAGAGCCTGAGTTGACAAAGACTTGATAATCACCATTGTGAGACTCGGCATCTCTGACTCAGGTCTCAGGTTTTGGAAGGCCAGCTTACACAAAGAAAGCCTGCTTATGTCAGACTTGCTTTATGTTACAAACTCAGGGGGATTGTTTACTGGGAGCACTGACTGGCTGTGGAGTGACCGGTGATTCACAAAGCTGGTGACAAAGAACTAAAGGGAGGAAGTAAAACAAACTGAGATGCATGAAAGTGAATCAGGCAGAGTTCTGATCATTCCCATACTGATTCTGCAGCCTGACAAAGAACCCCATAATACAGCCAGACTCACAAAGAACTATCATCAGCAACAATAAGGATTTCCATAACGGATGCAATGAGGAAAGTATCCACACTTTAAATGTATACTAATAATTAGGACTAGTGCAGCAGCTGTACTCTGCAATCACTGTGATTAGAAAGATATGCTTCATGTCAAAAGAGGGGGCAATTTCAGACTTGAGAAAGGGGATCCTGGATTTCAAATAACAAGGGCCTTTTGTGGAGTTGGTATGTTCTCCCTGTTAGGACTTTCTCCAGGTCCTGCACAGTCTAAACGCTTGCTTAACTGGCGACTCCAAATCGCCTAAGGTTGTGTATGTGAGCGTGAATGGTTGTCTGTCTCTGCATGTCAGCCCTTTGACTGATGACTCGTGATCTGCAGTCTCTTGCCCAGCGTCTGTAGGTATTGGCTTCAGCCTGCAACTGTGAGGGATGAGCGGGTCCAGCTAATGGATGCACGCTTCCTGATGTAAAGGTGCGTGTGTGTCTGTGCAGCAACAGAGAACCACTTGTCAGAAACAATTACTGTCAGGGTTCAACTGCCCCCCCTTCCATCAGCTCCACAACCTCCTCCTTCTGTTCCTACTGGCTGCCTTATTTAAGGATACAGAGAATGATGATGATGAAGAAGAAGAGGTGTCTTTTTTTCCCCTTCCTTTCCTGGCTCATTGGGCCAATTTGTGAGTATGTGAGAGAGAATGGTGACCACTTCTCTAAAATCAAAAGGAAACGAATCACAGAGGACCAGAGTGAAGTTACTTCTGATTGATGTCAGGGAAAGATAGGGGTCTGAGATGTGTATGTTTATCTGGAAGCCCTGATTAGGATTCATTTGTGCAGGATTATTACAGTCCTACCTATCAATTTTTATAGTGAATTTTCTGTTGCAAGTCCAACTAAGACTAAATGGAGCTCCAAAATTAGCCTGGAACCCTCAAACAATGTGGGAAACGGGGTTTAACACACACTTTTAGGAGAAAGAGACAAAAACGGATGCCCCCAAAAAACGAACTGATATTAGCTGCTGACTCAATAACAATAAAAAGACATAACTTCATATTGCGTATATTGTCTGTTCGGCTCTTGGCCTAATACAGATGAACCCTGGTGAGGATTGGCAGCAGCAACACTTTAGTCCTCAGGTTGGTTTAACCCTAATTGTTGTTGCATGACACGTTAGACTAGTTATTCACTGGCCACCAGGTCAGCTAGGACCTTGGCTTCGGTGCAAAACATCATTAAAAGGGCATACTTTAGCCTGCATTCCCCTCCATTACCAGTCAGGATTTCATAATAGAGCTATTTTCACAGCAGGCATTTTGACATGTCACTGTAAGAAAAGCACCGGCGTAAATAATAAAATTAATGATGGCTGAATTGTATTTAGCTGCCCCGGTCTCAGGTTGCTGGTGCTGTGCAGGCTGTCACACTGTCATGGCTCACAGGGAGATTTGAAGGGAGGAGGCGCATCATTAATGTTATTAGTAATAGCCATGCTTTTCCTACTATGACGGGTCAAATTGTCTGCTGTGCAAATACCACTTAGCTTGGTTTCACGTTGCTCCCACTGGTCAGGCCAACATCTTGCATGACAGCTCTTCCATTTTCAGTGTCAAAGTGAATGGGAGGAATATTGTAAAGTTAAGATAGAAAAGCCTTCAATAAAAAGGGGGGGAAATTTGAGTTATTTCTGGGCCCAGTTCTGTCTGATTTTATTCTGTGTTTATTTTTGTAGCTTCTACCCCAATCTGTTAGTTTGTTCCTGTTAGTTATCCACCTTTTTTGACTGTTTACTGATGATTTGAAAATGTGTTCAGCCACTGGACAAATGTTTAACGGCTTCATTACCTCTTCTTTAGTCAAGACAGATCTAATCAACCACATGGACATAGTTTGTGTTTGATCAGTTTGAAATATTGCAGGGAGGTATATCCACCCATTCATCCATTTTCTTATCATGGGTGGGTCGCAGCAGCTGCATACTAAGCGAGGCATTTCAGGCGTCTCCCTCCAATGCAATGCTTTCCAGTTCTTGCAAGCAGATCCCAAGGCGTGAGTGAGTTCTGGGTCTACCTTGTAGTCTCCTGACAGTTGAACATGCCTGGAAAACTTCCAAAATAAGGTGCCCAGAAGGCATCTTAATCAGATGTCCAAGCCCCCTTCGCCGACTCATTTAAACGCAAAGCAGCAGCAGATGTCCGAGCTTCTCATCCTATCTGAGGCCCAGCCACCCTACAGAGGAAACTCATTTCAACTGTTTGTATCTGTCCTCTATAACGGACAGGTATAATCAATCATAACAACTTATTTTATGCTGTTTGATCAGTTTTAAATATCAAAAGGAGTAGTAATAGAAACAACACAACCAGAAAGAGCTGAAAGTGGCTGCAGGTGATAATTTCTTTCTAACACACTGGTCAGTTCTATATAATTGTAAGATGGACTTAAAGGAGATGCTATAGGCTACAGTATGTATAACTGTACTAAACGCAGAAGAGGAAGAAGATGCAGGGGAAAAATAATGAAAGAAACAAGCCTGGTGACAAAAAAGAAAAACAACAAACGGGAAAAAGCTTTAGCCCTGAGTTAAATGTTCTGAGGTTACATCAGAACCTATTCCAAAAAGGTGTTTTCATCTCCCATTATGTGCATGAGGTCCCCCCCACCCCCCTCCCCAAGTCAAACCACTCAAACTAGTGCATTTTTTATTTTTATTTATACAAATGTTGCCTTTTCCATTAACCATTTCTAACACAATGCTTAAAAATACGTTATGGAAACGCAGCTTTTATCACATGCACTGAGAGAAACGCATGCACTTTCCCAACATGCCAATTAAGTGATACCCATGTAGGTACTGGTTGTTAAAGCTGGTTCATTTTTAAGTAATCCAGAGTGAGCCAAGTTCTTCCTGGTGGTGCATCCATGTGCTGAAGTGGAAGTCTAGCAGTTTATCCATTCATCCGCTTCTTGGGATTCTAATAAGAGGCTGTTGTGGTACAAAACTCAGCAGGAAACGCAGACACTTACTAGATCTGTGTGTATTTAAAAAATGATATTTTCAGTTAGTTGCAATGAAAAGTGTATAGCAGTAATGGGGCATCGTCTTGCTTAGTTGACAAGCTGCACATCCCATTTTGCTGAAATGTTTGTTTTCATTTGTTCAATCAGAACTACATGTAGGCAGGACATCTGTGCTGCATTCCAACCCGGAATTGAATTTAAGGAATATACAAAGCCTTGACTGTGGAAGTCACACTGTGAAGGGCTGCATGTTTTTACAAATCGTCATCTATAATGGGAAGTCCAAGACTGCTGATGACGTCAGTGATTTGTTGTGCTCAGTGACGGTTTCAGCTCATTCAGGGATTTGTAGATGTGTGGGTGTGTGAGAGTGGGTACATTATCATGACAAAGAAAGCTACTTAACTGAATGCACAGGCAATGTAAACAGGAAGACCGAGACAAGCGTGGATGATACGGATCAAGCTGTACGGGTTGCTGCAAGTTAACGTACAGAACTTTTAAATTGAACATTAAACATTTTTCTTAGATTGTCATGGCTAATGTCCGTTCCTGACAACCTTTAAATAAGGCAGGTGGGGAAAGATGTTATTTGTGATGTTGGCATCTAATTGCCACAATGACTTGCTGTGGAAAGAAGACACCATTTATTGCAGTTTGAAGAAATAAGTCTCCTGAGCACTAAATACAGAGGAGTAAAGTGTTTGGTAATTCTCAAAGATGATCATACTGACCTTTTTAATGTCACAGTAACGTCCATCCCTCTATTTTCTATATATCTCTTAATCCTCTGTAGGGTTGTTGGGGTGCTGGAGCCTGTCCCAGCTGACTTTGGGTGAAGGCAGCATTCACCCCCGGACAGGTCGTCAGTCTATCGCGGGGCTACGCAGACAAACAGAAAACCAAGCACACCCACATTCAGACCTGATTTAAAATCACCAATTAACCTCAGCATGTCTTTGGACTGTGGGAGGAAGCCGGAGCACCCGCCACCCCCAGGCCGAGATACCCAGGAGCTTCTAGCTGTGAGGCAACAGTCCTAACCACTGCTTCACCACGCCATCCACACAGTAATGTAAATGTCACATATTCCACTGCATACACCCAGGTAACCATGTATACAAACTATACTCGGAGCCCCCATTTGCTGGTCAGTGAGGACCCTGGGAGTACACAGAACTTTCTTCCATTTGAAATGCACTCAAATAGATTGCAAAGGGTCAGCATTTATCTGTCCTATAAAATGGATAACTTAAAGCAGCAAGAAGCAACAGACCAGGACTGAGGACTCGGACTGATTTGTAGATAACTGATTCATCTTTGAAGGGTCCATTTCTCCACCCTCTTGCAGTGATTTGGAAGCAGAATGAGATTAACTGTGTTCTGGTCGTGTTTACAAAAATTGCAATTTCATTTGTCTGACTCCAGGTAAGGCACCACTCCATAATGGTGGCTTTGTCCTGTTATTACACAAACACTTCTGATGACTTCATCGTCAAAGATAATAATATTTTCACGTTGTTGAATCTGTGGTTCAGAGCATCAGCTAAATCCTCAGTTTTCATAATGGGTCACTTCTAAAATCACATCAACTGACCTCACCTGACAAGAATCTTCCCCATTCTTCCCTTTTCCTTGTGGGCAGCAGGAGTGTTTAGCAAAATTAGCCCGTTGTCATTACCCAGGTTACCAGGCAACAGGGGAGACGAGGCTAATCGCGCTGACAGGAAGGGGTGACAGGGGTGGAGCAGAGTTGGAGGAGAAAACAGCGATGAGCAGGAGGTGCTGTCATTACCGGGTTAAAGATGGGAGTGGAGATGTGAGGTTGGTTTTAGAGAGAGAAGAAGACGCAGAGTAGAGACGGACACAAACACTGGAGATCAGAAGAAAGGGGTGAAGACGTAATTGCTACAACTGCAGGGGAAGATGTTCACTGTGAATGCATCATGACAATTTGCAAATAGGGCCCTTAGCAGTTCTGTAATGCTGAGTTACACAGAGGTCATGGACACTCAGGGGGAAAAAGGAGAAGCATGCAGAGATGCAAAAAAAGAAGTATTTTCTTTCTTGGTACCATACAAATGCAGAAAACATGTCTCTGGTTCTGATGTGTTTTGGTGGATTTTATAGGGAAATGTAACTCGTTGACTTGCCTCTGGTGCCAGACAGCCTATACTGGTCACAAAGTCTTGCATTTTCATTACAGCAAAATTCTGTTCTTGTTTAATACTATGCTGTACCACTATACAGTACCTTTTATAAAATATCACTTCCCACTGATGAAATTCATCAGGTTAGAATTAATATGTGATATGACATCACCATATTAAAGACCAATGTAGCAATAAATCTGTTTTTGAACAAGCAGATTACATGCAAGCTGACTTTATTACACCATTTATTGAAAAAAGAAGTTTGCACTGTGACCTGTACATGACATCAGATGTTGTATTTTGGCATCAGAACTCCTGGAAATGGCTGCAATGCATTTGTTTATACCCTTGGAGAAGTAGATGAATCCAGGACTGCATTACCAACAGGGCTAAGTGAACATAATAATATATTCATTTCAGTTTAAATTCAAAACTCCATTGGATTTTCTTTGAAAAAGCACTTAGCAGCAGTTAAACGGGAAACTGCCTGTTCACTAATATACTGTATTTTAGTGGTTCACTACAGCCAAGAGATCAACATCGAACCATCTCTAAACAGGGGAACAGGTCTATGACACCACCTATCAGGTACTTATAATGCAATCTTGAGATCTCTCCCAAGAACACCAGCATTAACATTTTGAGCAATAGTAGTAAAAATCAAACCGGCTAAGGAAAACAGCCAGCGGCATCGCCAGAGTTCCCACCCATCCAGGACACAGACTGTCTGTACCCCTTCCATCAGGGAAGAGATTCAGGACATTAAAAAACAAGAACCAGCACACAGTGAAACAGCTTCTTCCCCAGAGCTGTTGCCGCCATCACACCCCCACACAAAGCTCACTGTTTCCCTCTGAAGGGCAATTATAAGCCACCATGTACTTGGTTACTTTTCACTACTGTCCTTAGGGTTGATCCAGCCCTGGACAGAAGTGTGAAGGAGGTATGAATATTAGAGAATGGCAGGAAGAGGCGCTGGATGTATTGTTCAAGCTCCACACATTGGTTAATGCAGCAGGTGGGCTTTTTACTGGTGTGATAAATGTGTAACACGGTGAACACATAAGAGTTCACACATACAGATAAAAATAGAAAAATGCAATTAGTTTTAATTACTGTCTGTTCAGCTTAGAAAAAATGATACCAGTGATGCTGTGAACAGAACCCCACGCAGGTGTGGTGAGTTAACAGCAGTGACACTTCCATGTGCTTTTCCCTTACTGCTATCCTAGCCTGTGCAATGTGTATTGTTCTATATAAGTCATATAAAGCAGCGCCTTGTCCTCACCATCTGGGTGCTGACAGGACACTGAACAGACTCGCCTTGAAATCCATTTAGAGCTTTTAATGTAATCACGTGGAAGCCCTATGAAGGGATTCCAAATGAGACATCCACATGTCTGCTGCTCTTCCTTTGTAAATGTGTTTTTAGAAGTTGCTATTTGTGAACCGAGGACTCTGACACACCATCTTTAGAGAAACACCACAGTTTGTTGTTTGTTTTAACCTCCTGCTGTCAGTCATTTTACATGAGTGGGCGTCTGTTTTTCTCAAAGATACGATGTTTTATGAGATCTGTCACTTTGGAGTCAAACTCCTGACTTAAACCAAAGGTCTCTGTCTTTCATCACAGACTGTTTGTCAGATCAGCTCCTCTATGGATAACATCAGACTGGACCTCAGCAAAAAATGGGATGTAATAAAAGCTCAAATCAGAGGTAAAATAAAAGGGATCTAATGTGTTTGTAATATCATGTTTTACTTTAGCGACACTGGTTTTGCCCAAACTATTAAAACTGAAATTATTGATAATTATAAGCAGGGGCGAGTACTGTGGCAAAAATATCAGCTAAAAACCCCACAAAACAATCCAAACACTAGATCTTAAACTCAAAATGCGACTATTCCATTTGTCCCTGCCTTTGATTCATTCTAACAAACCCGAATGGACATCTGTATTAAATTAAATGACACAGTGACAATAAGCTAAATTTAATGATGATTATGTGAGAAGCACAAAACGATCTGACAACAGCTGCTGTGTTTCTGTGCCGCACCTTCGAGAAATTGCCTGTCAGTCAAACAGTGTGGGTGGAAGGTGTATCCTGACATTTTCAAATGATTATACTTGAGTTGCTTTTTTTAAGGTGATGTCTTGTCAGCTCAGCTGTGAAGGTTATACTTGGAAACCACAACCACACATTTGAAGTGACATGGTGGATTTTTGTGGAGTGAGACTGATACAGTATGGTTTACCTTAAAGGTAAAGTCAGTGATTCAAATCCAGTACGCTTCTTCTGAAATTCTGCAAATATCGCCTTATCACTTGCTAGCTGTCCGTTCTGTGTGTAAAATAAAATGAATAAAAAACTGGTGTTCGTATACAGTCCTTCCTCTACAAATGGAAACATAAAAAGTGACTCGAATTGACACTACAAGCTGGTGTACATTAATGCTCATACACAAAACAGAAGGAGGGTGATGGGAAAGGGGAGTGGGAAGGACAGGGATGGTCAATCTGGTACATGCTAAATATAAATATGCTAACTACTACTAATGTCAAGAATACCTGTCCAGAATCATCTTTAAATCAACACTCAAGTCTTGGAGTGCAAATTACCTGGCACTTGCCAAGATTTAAAATCTTATTTTCAGACACGATGGATAATTTGGCTCATTTTAAAAGTTAATTACTCATTTTTAGCCCTTGATTTTACAGTACAATCTTAGATTTGAGGGGAAAAAAAAAACTTATTTCAAGCTTTCTTACCAAGTAAAATTTACTTGCTGCATGGTCAGATAATTTCACTGCTTTTAAGTAATTTCTTCTCAAATTCAGTGTTTTTATCTTATATTTAGGCTGCTCTTTTTTTGCAGTGTGATCTCATATGTCTAGCAAATCTCGGTAATAACCAGGAGTGTAGCCACTACAAGCAAATGAAGACCAATAGAAAAAACAAGACTCGTATGTTGTTCTCCTCCTCAGGGTGAATAAATGGGCTTGATCTTTGAGTGTGTACCGCTACCTTTTGGTCTGGGTCAGTTAAACGTGGCAGTGCTGTTTGGATTGTGTAGGAGCATTGTGAACTGGCACTGGGGGGGTGACTCTGGGACGCTAGAGTTCACCTCCTAGCCTCCTGGAGGTGTCGTGGGACTAAGTAGGCGAAACGCCGTTGAAGGGAGGTTTCTACCTGATGACCCCCAGAGACGTGTTAGGAATCACTGCTCACTGGTAGGTATAGAGACAGATTAGGGATCCTAGGTCCTTCATTGAGTTGGAATCCCTTTTTTAGCACTAGTGTTTTGTGTTTAAATTACCTTATGGCAGATTACAAGGTGGATATAGTCATTTTAATGTTTGCACAATAAAAGGCCATGAATTAGGCCGTGTGGTCCAGCTCTCCTTTCTACCCAGGAAACTTGCCATCCTTGAGCTGATTTCAAAGCTGCATTTTGCTGGATGATGGGCAGAAGACCTTGTTTCTACTAGATTAGATGGTAGAATTTGCCTCTCCACTGAACCCGCTTTGTCTGTGCTGTGATTTGTAAATTAATCCAGCCTGACATGCTGATGGTAAACCGTATAGGAGGGTGGGCTGTCAGTTCTGTTAATATTCACTTCTGTTCTTTTCCCCCCCTTGGGTAATTGCTGTTACCTTTCTGATTCATTTTCTATTCCATCTCTCATGCCCTGCAAATGTGTAAATACATGAATAATTCCTTGCATCTCAAAAATAAATATGAGCTTTGAAGTGGAACATGTTCTCACCTCATGTGTTGCTTTGACATCACTGGGTGGCGGATACTGTATCTGACCATTATCTCCAGAGTTCTGACGTGGTTGCTGCAATACACCAACTCTAATTTCATTCGTAGGCAAATAAAGCAGGTTTCATATGGGCAGTTCCTGGAGAAATTGCAGAGGGATTGCTGGAAGCTGCTGCAGCTTGTTTGCACAGTTCAGCACATGTACAGGAGGAACCTGGTCTCAGACCTGCAGAGCCACAATCAGACAACTTATTAGTATGAGTTTGCACACTTCTTTACTCTGGCAGTCTTGCATGTTATTCAAACTACACTTCAAAATTTGTAAATTGCTTATTTATCTGTATTTATGGTGGTGGCAACTTTACTCTCTCTGCTGTAACAGCCGGATTGCAGAGTGAAAGTATTTCTATTCTATGAACCTAACACTGTAAATTGCTCTTGAACACAGAACCCTTCTGTTAAATGGTGCTTTAGCAAAAATTGCTCTACCCACTGAGCTATTGTGTGCCTTTGCATTAAGAATAAAGCTTTTTAGCTGTGCTTTAACTATATGCACTTTGCGCTTGAGCTGCTGAACATGAGAATATATAGCATGCTTCCACACTCCAAACATGGAAGATATGTTAGGTTAAAGAATTGAGAGGCTGAGGAGAATGTCAGCCTGTGGTTTCTATAGCCGTAGATCTTAACATTGTGAGAAAAGAGACTCTTATGGCTACATTTTAATGTCATTTATGTGCTTATGGAGACACATACACATACATACACCGATCAGGCATAACATTATGACCACCTGCCGAATATTGTGTTGGTCCCCCTTATGTGCTCAAAATGCTCTGAACCATTGGGCATGGACAAGAGGACCTCTCAGGGTGACCTATGGGGTCTGGAACCAGGACGTTGGCTGTGGATCCTTTGGGTACTCTGGCTTGTGCAGTGGGGCGTCTGTCAATCAAACTTGCTCCACTGCATGATGCTTGATCCGAATGGGGTGTTGGAAGTTTGGAGGTCAAATCAACATGTTGGACCATTGTCATGTTCCTCAACATGTTCCTGGTTGTTTGATGTTTTTTCCATGTGGTGGGGTGCATTTTCCTGCAGGGGTAGACCAGTGACATTTGGGATTTCCATTTGCATGAGGGAGTGTGTTTGTTCTGAGATGATGTACATTTGGGTGTCTAAGTCTGATCAACATGGATGTTAAAATCCAAGGTTTTCCATCAGAACACCACATAGTACCAACATGATCAATCTTATTCACTTCACCTGTCAGTGGTCAGAATGTAAATATATATTTAAAATCTCCAAAAAACGGAAACATTTTGGTTTGCACCAAAATGTACAAAATTATAATAATGATAAAGTGCAAAAATAGCGATAATCTAGTAAACCTAGTGAGTAGTCACCCAACACAATATTTGAGCAAGTTTAGGTAACTGGTAGGATACTGTGAGCTTCTTTACTTTCATTTATTTATTTTTGCCTCAGATCTCACCTCAACGCTGCTGCTGCATCAAGTCCGTTCTTGTTCACTGCTCTTTTTGTTATCTGCTCACAGAGGTATACAATTCAGAAGACATAATTTTCCTCTGTAGCATTTTTGCAGTTGCCATGGTGGAAAATTCAACAATCAACTCAGATGTTGGTGGCAAAAGGCTGGGAGCATTCCCCAGAGTAGCAGTTCTCTGCTCTCCTGTTTGTCCGGCTGTTTATAATGGAAGTAAATGGAGGGACAAGTGATAAACACAGTCTCATCTTTTCTTTGACGATCCCTGGGGAGGACACAAGCATAGAAAGTAAATCATAAATAACTGATGACCAGTGTTTGCTAGATTTCTTCTCACTGTAGGAATACAAATGATATGACAATCACAGGGACTGCAGTAATGCCTGAGTTCGACGACAATCATTGACATCAGGTCCTCCCATCTCTCAGGTGGATTACGGTTTTAATATTTAAAGCAATGGCACTGTTACCGAGTTAACATCAACAACATCTGGTTCTTTTCAGTGCACTGCATGCTGCCATCTCCTCAGTCGCTCCCTCTGCGGCAAACTGAAGCCTCCCGTGTGGAAACATTACAAAAACAGTTACCTAGTAATCCTACAGTCACATGGATGAAAGTGTTATTCTACCATCAAGAACAACTTGTGAAGACTCTTGCTCCAGATTCATGAAAGCATTAAGCAGCAACACTCACTTGCAGAATAAGTTGGACTATGGTGTTCCAAGTATGCTAAGCATGGCAATAAGCGTGAGACAAAGTCATTTGTTTAAAGGTGGTCATTGTGATGATCCATCTTCATGCTATGGCTGAGCTGAATAACCACCGTTATTGTTTCAGAACATCACTCCCTTCAGAGCAGCAGATGCAAAAGCTGACATTAAGTGGACGTGGCCTCGGCTGAATTGCCACTCTGCTTATAAAGAGAGATTATCTAAATGTTTGTCACAGAAGTTGAGTCCAAATAGTTTCAAATGTGTTTTCATCCAAGTCAGTCCTCTCATCATCTTCTGCTTCATTCAGCTGCCGTACATATTCTCTCCTTTTTTTTAATCTCTTGATCCCCATCTTGGTCTCTCCATCAAACACAATCTCACCTCCTCTTTTTGTTTCATCTCTTTCCCTAAATGCCTCGCCATCTTTTGTCATTAGCCACAATTTCACTTCTGATTGAAGCCGAACAGATAAAGGTGTCAAAGGGCCGTGCAATAAATCACAAACGCCTCTCTCACTTTTCTCACTTGCTCCCTCCTCTCTAACCTCTGCCCCTTCCCTCTCACAGTAATTTACTGCTGGGTGAAATTGAGTTTGAACGCCCATAAACAGCTGACACTAAAACCAGCCTCTGTGTGTGTGAATGTGTCGCGCTGAGCACTTAGCACCTGAAAGCTGGACCTGCCATCACTCCTGTGTAAAATGCTTGCTTCTGCATACAGCCTTACTTATATCTCATAGAGTCACATGCATGTGCACACACAGGAAATATTTATTTAAGCCTGCATATGTACACAGAAGCTTACATTCATATACAAAACATACATGGGGTATGTAACGCTGGTGCTGTCATGCTTTAGAGTTGCAACACGAGTTTATTGATTGAACTAAGGTGTAATTTAATTAAATGTGCCATCATTGAAGGTACATAGAGCAGGTTCACTGATTGCAAGGTTGGCGGTTCGATCCCCAGCCCCTCCACAAGCCAAGTGTCCTTGGGCAAGACACTGAACCTGAAGTTGCTCCCAATGGTAGATTAGCACCTTGCATGGCAGCTCTGTCGCCATTGGACTGTGAATGTATGGGTGAATGCAAAACACAATGTAAAGTGCTTTGGATACCACTAACGTAGAGAAAAGCGCTATATAAGTGCAGACCATTTACCATTTTATTTTTTTGAAACCAGACGTAATGAGTGAGGGACACAGCCCAGAGACACAAGTGGCCATATGGTGGTGAGCTGTCATCAAAGTAGCCCTACCCTTAAAACACACCCTTGGTTTTGTATTTTACTCTAAATCAGACCACAGTATACAGCATAAACATAATTCTGTGCTGTAAAAAGAGACTGATGTTAATCTTTTTTTAGAATTTGACACACAATTATCTTATATTCAACAGATTAAATTCAGGTTTAATATATTTCTCCAATTACATAAGATTAACAAAAAATACACATTGGTTCTGTAATTTTACAAATATTATTATTTGTTAAATGAGAAATACCCTGCATAGCTAGCTATATGTTTTCATAACAAATCTGTTAGAATATATTACAGGCCATTTCATTGCCTTTATACATGTAAAACAACTGCAATGTGAACAATTCCCAGAGTAGCAGTGCTCTCTTCTCCTGTTTGACTGTCTGTTTACAATAGAAATGAATGAATCTTTTCTCTGACAATCCCTGGGGAGGACATATGTATTGAAAACGAATCATAAATAACTGATGACTTGTGTTTGCTACATTTCTTCTCACTGTGGGGAATGCAAATAATATGACAATCACAGGGACTGCAGTAATGTCAAAGCTCAATGGCAGTCATTAGCATCAGGTCCTCCTCTCCCTAAGGTAGATTACTGGTTTAATATTTAAAGCAATGGCACTGATGTCGGGTTAACATCAACAACATCTGGTTCTTTTCAGTGCAAACCGAAACGCAGTAAGCATAAAACATAAATGCAAAAAAGACATTGATGGACACTGATTAAAAAGGAGAAGTCTCTCTTTGTAGGACAGCTATGGTTGGGGCACAGTGAATGGCAAGTAAATGGGAATTAAACCAAAGAACACATTTAATAGGACTGTTCACATTTTCTTATCAGGTTACAGGTTTGTGCAAATGGAAATGTAACTACAATTGATATAACTGCAGCTGTGCTCTTTTTCTCTGGTGTTTATTATCGCATGGGCCCATGGCTCAATATGAGCATCTATCCAGTCATTCCGTCATTGCTAAGCCTTCCAGGTATGATGATCTATTTACTGTCATCCAAGCACCCAGCAACATAAGAATGTTTCCTGGACTACAGATGGTGCTGTGTTTGGAATGATCTTTGTGACTGTTTAGCAACCACATATTTGCCTGCTTTATATTTGTTGGTTATTGATGGTTTTAGCAATGAATGCTTTAATGGGCTTTTGTCAGGAAAGCATTGTTATATCAGATTTTTACTCACTGTTTATCTGTAGATTGGGCTTTTACTGGCCTTGTATGAATTAGATCAGTTTGAATGTGTTGCTTATTGGACGAGACTAATGATTGTGACTGTGGCCTTTGCCACTGACCTGAGTCTACTTCAGCTGATTCATTATCATTGGGCATTGGCCCCCCTCTAGGCCTGTTTGTCAGGATGTTTATGTTCCTTGGAAGGCTCCCTGCGTGCTTATGGATTGAGGAGGGGGTATTATGGAGAACCAGAAAGGTCTGGTCTTGAGGGGATTCTTCCATTGGAGATGCTGTCTACAGATAATGCTGTTGATGCATGAACTGTTCGAACTATCCTCTTTTTTCCCCCCTGTGATGTCACAATGGGAACACAGAAAGATTTCCAGTACCTCATAGGCAGTCTGAATCAGGCTAACACAGCCCGCCTTAGAAAAGGGATGCAAAGCAAAAGCCCAGTGGTATATTGGTGAATGGGTGGGAGGTGTATTGGATTGATGCATGCCAATATTGGCGTGCATGTCATTACAGAGATGGAGCACAGTCTGTTCACAGGGCAGAGTTGTCTTCACAGACAGTGAGGCTAGTTTAGCCACCACTGTCAGTTCTTCCATCCCACCTGAAAACATTTTAACCATCTATAGTTATTTCATCATAAGTGATCTTCAGAAAAGTCATGTCAAGTCATCTGGGGAGGTTTAATTATCAAAATGGTGTTTTAGTCGCACTTAGGAAGCAGGCATCTGACATTTAAATGTCAATACAGTAGTTTAAAATCTTAAAGGAGCTTGAAATGTAATATATTTTGAGATAGTGATGTTCAGACAGTTTAGCTCCACTTTGGTGGTCAGTGGCGGGTAAATCAGATTTTTGCCAGGAGACACTGGATTCTGCCCAGAGCCAAACAGCCATGTTTGGCAGACTCGGAGGCTAAACTCATCTTTCAAATCTCCTCTTAAGGTTCACTTTCAACAGATAGCTTTTGCGTAAATAAATGCACCAAGGCTCTGAAACAGTCTTCCATTTAAACTTAGTCTTGTCTCATACTGTCCTTTTAGTTCTTCTTTGTTGCTGCTGCTGCTATCCAGTCATGATTCTGCTTAGACATCCTTTTATTGCTGCCTAAACATGTCGGTCTTTGTCATTCCCTCCATGTTCTGAACTTTGTGTCTTGACTACATTATAATATTACTCGGGTTAATTGCTATAATTAATAACAGTGAAGAGTCTGAGCATTGGCATGTATCATCGTCTGGTAAAGCTGTATTTTGTGTAATTTTTGTAGGCTTTTAATCCTTAATATGTAAATTACTCTGGCAAAATTGCCCCATAGAAACCAAAACAGGGTCTTAACACCTATATTTACACTTTTTTCAGTTACTTATAATGCTAATCAGAATTTTTTGCTAATGTTCCCCAGCCAGTCTTAGCTGTAATTTGCTTTCACTTTAAATGTTATTGGAGATATAGTGCATGTATAAATTTACTGTTCTAACCCATGGACTTCCAGTAGTTTCGTGCTATCAACTCTCATCATCAGATCGCATGTCAGAAAAGCATTGAATAAATATTTTTGTTGTGATTTATTTGCCTTTGTTCATTAGAATGACATGAAAAATAAGTTTAACACTTAACAACTTGATATTTCCTTTTCTGACAGTGTTAAGTTGAACCACCAGATGCTTCTCTGTGGGTGAGAAAGCCTTTATCTGTACGGTGGAGACAAAACGACTTCGGGTTTGCTCATAACTCATAAATGGATCACATTGATTTATTTTTTTCTTTCTAGGATTGGACTGAACCTTTTCATGATGAGGCAGTATAATTCTCACCTCCACGATCAACACACACCCACACACATGCTCACACAGCAGATCAATCTGCCAAATGACCACTGAAGCGAGGTCCATCTGTCAGCTATTGTTGACGGGGCTTTCAAGAGTGACACCAACATCTTTCAGTCAAAACACAAAACACATATTTCATATATACTGCTTCCACCTACAGTTTATAAATGCTCAACCATAAATCGTACATGCTCCACAGAGCTGTGTTCACTACTCAGTCGATATGATCATGTTCTTCAAGTAAGCATGTTAAAATATGGTACACACATTGAAGGAACCAGACTGTGTTCTTTCTGTATTGCATTTGCAGATTCTCCATAGATCTTCTTGCTCTCTGGTTTCCTCCCACACTACATGGGCCTTCACGTTGGATGGAGTGGACAGTCTAAATTCTTCTGTGACCCTGGACAGATTAAATGGAGATACCGATGCCTTTTGAATTTAATCAAACATCTACCAACAACAAGGATCACCAAACAGAAGCAGCAGCGCTCCATCTTGTGAATCAAATCTTCAGGACACAAGCAAACTTGTCCATCATGAATGACCTCTGAATAAATGAATTATTTAACAATGTAAACCTTTATAAACTTGTGCAAAGACTAAAAATACTTTGAAGATACAGAAGGCACACGTTTTTCACAGTGACATGACAAATCATAGGGAGAGAGCTCAGTGACCTTCTGGATTCATATTTGTCATCCATGTTTGTAATCTGTGTACTTCAAGCCCTGCTCTGGTTGTTGATGTAACCCCTAGAAACTCATCTCTGTATCAGAATTACATCTTTATTTATTGTCCATGAGAGCAATAACCTCTTACCTTTGAAAATGGTTTAGATCCAGCTGGGACACTGACATGACTCTCATTATGCAACTTAAATAATAAAACAAACACATTGCTGGATTACTATTTTCCATAATGTAGGCAACATTAAAATTACCAAAAGAGTTAATCCAGATTCTCAAAGGAGAAACATGCATCTAACAGTTTGTATAGTAAACCCGGGTATTCCTTTTCACTGGATAACACACATACTTTTTTCTTTTAACCCTGTGATCAGTTTTCTATATAATATACACCGATCAGCCACAACATCATGACTGCTGACAGGTGAAGTGAATAACATTGATCATATTGGTTCTGTGTGGTGTTCTGATGGAAAACCTCAGATTTTAACATCCATGTTGATGAGACTTAGACACCAAAATAAACATTTTTCCCACAACAAACGCACTCCCTCATGCAAATGGAAATCCCAAATGTCACTGTCTTACCTCCGCAGGAAAATGCACCCCACCACATGGCAAAAACATCAAACAATCAAGAACATGACAATGGCCCAACATGTTGACTTGACCTCCAAACTTCCTACACACCATTCTGAACAAGCATCAACAGGATGCAGTGGAACAAGTTGGATTGACAGACACCCCATTGCACCGTGTCAACCTAGAGGCCAAGTGTGAAGAAGATGAATGATACAGAAAGCCCCACTGTGCTTGCTGTTAGGATCGGTTCCTTACATTTGTTCCATATGAAATCCAGGAATCAAATTTGTGTTTTTGAGATTGTCATCAGTACACCGCATCTTTAACGTGAGAGTGTTCAGCCATTGTGTTGAGTGCATATGACATGCTTTCCAGCATAAGAAAAAAGCCCATATGGACATGTTAACGCATATAAATAACTTGATTTTCACTTGAAGGTGTCTTTAGTGTTGTCACGCAGATTTTTCACAATGCAATTTTACTCCAGTCATTCCTGTCTGCTCGGTGCACACAACAGCTGTTCCATGTCTGCTTGGAAAAGCAGTCTTTCCTCTCTTGCTCTTCTTGACATTTTTTTTTTCTTTTTTTTCCCCTCCTAATGTTTATAACCAGCTTTTTCTTAAACCAATCAGTGCTGTTGGGATTATAAAACCCTTGAAGAAAAAGTTGTGATGTGAATGAGACTTAATAGAGCAGAGCACACATGGATCGTAGGAGACACATTTATTCATTAAAAGACAAATGTGACAGACAGGAATTACTGGTGCCTGAATAACTGTCATCTTTCGACATTCTCTTGCATATATTTGAGTAAATGTAGTTGATGGAAACACAAATTAAAACTTTAATTTGCGACATTTTCAGAACCTCGGTTCAACTTTCCACAGCATTTTAATGGGGCCATCACTAAAGTGACAGAGTGCGAGTGTTCATGGAATTGTATCTATCTGTATGTGTGCTTCCAGTGCTGGTTTGCAGCTCTGTTATATGTATGCCCACGTCATCTTGTACTGTCTTTGTTTGATATGTGACATGTAAAGATCCTGTTTGTCTTGTGTCAGTCAATATGTCATTGCATCAGTGTTCCCCAGACCAAACACAGCAGCACAAAGCAATTCAATTGATTCTGACCAAGTCTGGTGTTTTGTATTGATCATTACACCACTTCACAGGAAATATCACCTCCAAGACATGATGCCTTTATAAATGTCACTGAAAGCAAATACCTTATCTTTTTTAAATTATGGGCATCTCCGTCCACCAGAACGGTAGTTGATTTCAAACTTTGCTAGACATGACAAAAGTACTTTAAAAACATGAGCGAACCATATTGATGGTTTCCATTTCAAGTGTAGCTCTGCAAGTCAGCTGGTCCATGGATGACAGCAGAGGGTTGTGTATGCCAGATGTAAATGTGTGGAAATGTAACAGAGGATCAAACAATGTGTTGCATACTTAAAATGCCACTTCCTAGGCCGATAAATATTGCTGGTTTATGATTTACTGTAGATTTCTAGAGTACTTTTCTCTCACTGCGGAAAGAGCAATTGGCAACTTACTGAGAGTGTAAGTTGCCAAGATCACAACAATCCCTAGTTCTCAGTAATGTAAGTTGACACAATAGACTTAATTTTCAGCTCTAAGGAATATTATAATTATATAAATATCTGCTGAGTGTTCACCATTTTAATAGCTATTACACACTTAAAGTCCATTAAAGTTATAATTATTTCAGTATAAATGGTTTACAACTGAACAGCTCCGCAACTTAATAATAAAGCTTAAATATATATATATATATACCTTGTTGTAAAGCTCAAGTAGAATACTTTATAGAACATAGCATGGAGAGGGTAAGGTGTATTGTGATCCTACAAGCTCCAAAAGACAATAAAAACCTGTGTTTTCTACTTGAATGTCAGGAAATGTATTGTACATTGGCTGTAGTATCTGATTGTTTAATACTGTAGCTACCCAAGGACATGTGTACAGTGAATCACATGTACACGTCACTCGGACTGCAGGCAGTACTGTGTTGGCAAGCAGCTAGCAATGGGCCACCATGACAATGACTTCTGTGATGCCTAATGACCTCCAACCAGAGCTCATGTGTTTAAGACAAGCTAGGATCAACTAGGACAGTATTCTTATATCCCAGTGGCAAGTGTTACACAGTCACCATTCTGACACAAATCTTGTGTCTGCTGACTTAACAGCATTATTGGCACAGTTTGTTTGATTAATTGTTTGCAGATTAATATTGCTGAAAAGTATTAACAAATTCCATTCATAATGTGTCGCCACATATTGTGCTCTTCCTTCACCTGTGGTACAATAGACGGTTTGTGACTATACCCATCCATCCATCCATTATCTATACACCGCTTATTCCTCACTAGGGTCGCGGGGGGACTGGAGTCTATCCCAGCCGACTCGGGCGAAGGCAGGGGACACCCTGAACAGGTCGCCAGCCTATCACAGGGCTACATATAGAGACAAACAATCACACTCTCATTCACACCTACGGACAATTTACAATAATCAATCAACCTCAGCATGTTTTTGGACTGTGGGAGGAAGCCGGAGTACCCGGTGAGAACCCACGCATGCACAGGGAGAACATGCAAACTCCACACAGAAAGATCCCGGGCGTCCTAACCGGGATGCGAACCAGGGATCTTCTAGCTGTGAGGCAACGCTGCTAACCATCGCGCCACCGTGCAGCCCTGTGACTATACCCATCAGTTAAAAATCCCTTGATTATCCCCAGTCCCTGTCTTTAGGATCAGATCAAGACATTCAGATTTACAAGTCCACTAGCTGTCTCGTACAAAATGTTTATGTACAGATGTTGGCAAAATTGACTGCTTTCTGACAAAATGTAGTCTGACCTGAATTCATCTTTTCAACTGGACATATTAATTTCGAAAACAATCCCAAGTTGAGATCCACTCACTGGGTTTTAAGGAACTTTTAACAGTAGAACTTAACTTTCAGTAGCGTGCTTTCAAAATGCATGCAAAATTCCAATTTAGAAGCTCAATTTTGATGATGTCCTGCCCCCTAGAGGCCACAGATTAATGTTTCGTCAACCTAAATTACTTGGTTCTGTGCTGCAATTCACCATTTCAACTGGATAGAAAGCCCTCCCATTATGCCAGTTTGGAAGCATTGCTATCCATGTCGTCAGTCCATGTAACTACACCATCTTTTTTCACTTGGCTGTTTGTAATCACAGTCTGAAAAAAAAAGATGTCTCATTACATCTCTTTGTTCCACCACAAGCATTGGTTTCTTGTTCCAGCAACACTTCAGAGTCCATTTGATTCAAGGGGTAATGAGCAACGTATGTCATTAAAAGGTTGAAGGTTCATTAAAATGTAAAAAATATTGTTTTCAGTGCATTTGGGGAAAAGAGCAGTGAGGTTTGCCGTTAAAGTAAGAGAACAGTGAGTCACATGTACACAATAGAAAAATAAGAACCACTCTGAGAAGCAGAAGTGTTGTTGAAAGTAGAGTGTAAATCTCAGAGACTGCGCTCAGGTGAGGGATCAAAGTGTGGATTGCTGGCGGCTTACCGGAGGTGAAGAGAGGAGGGGGGAAAAAAGTGGCGAGAGGAGGATTAAGGAAGATGTGTTTACTGTACACTTAATGTGTAAAACGTTGGGAGAAACTTCCCTCTCCATGAATCCAGATGAAAGCAACGATCCTTTGTTGATTTCAGCTCATTTAATCCACTTAAGCGGTGAAGAGGAAAATGAGATTAAAGGGGAAAAGGAGAGTTCATAAACCCATGGCAACTGAACTGAAAGTTGCTTTTAAAAAATCCTTCTTTTTACCACCTTAGTATAATTTCCATGATGGTGGCAGTGACTTGATGCACTATAATGGTGACAAGTTAACTAATCTAACTGTCGCATAGCGTTTTGTCTTTTGCTTTTGCAAAGCAACTTTACAGCAGAGTCCCGTAGGTCAAGCTCAAGCACTCACGAATTTAAATGCTTATGACGGCAGGGTTTAAACAAATCCACTACTGACAAATATTACAAACCTGTACTGGTGGTTTGTATAGCTCTATTAGGCTGCCCAATGTTATAGGAATTTGGAAAGTTGTACAGGATTCATGTCCAGAGCAACATTCAATGCCAATGCAGGAACCAGTGTGGCATTTATTGAGCTCGACGAATTGTAAGGGTTGTGGAGGTCGGGGTGGTGGATGGGTATGTGTGTTCAAATTTCCAGCGAGAGACTAGTTTCCTTAATTAAACCTCTAGTGCCCAAGTGATCCAAATGCGTTTGTTGCTTTCTCTTAACAACAACCTTAGTTGCAGTGCACAGACATGCTGATGATCTACAACATTAGGATGAATGAATGATTATTAGGCAGGCCCTGTTGATCTCAACAACAGAACTGAAACTAAAAGCAGTTTTCCCAAATTCATTTAATGTACATGTGGCTTCAAACATTAACTAATTCCTGGACGGAGTAGGGTAATGACTTTGGGACCAATTCAGTGCTTTATAAATAAAAGTAAACCAATGTCGGTGTGATCTTGCTGTTTGAAATGGTCAGTCAACTTATGCCACACGTTACACAGTGATGAGTAGAATAACTGACAACATTGGATGCAGTTTACCACACCGCTCTAAGATTCATTACTTGTGACAGAGTGGAGGCAGAGGCATGTCTATAGATAACATCACCACAGACTAATAGCCTCGGTGAGATAAGGATCTTCTCTGTCCAAAAATAAACTTTCGTTACATAGACATGTGGCATAAGAAAAATGGTCGCAGTTGATTGTGCTTTGATTCCCATGGGGAAATCTGAGTGAGAAAACAAGACAAAAGTGCCTTCCAGTGATTCACACACAGCTTTGGGGCAATTTAAAACGCAACAAGATCTCCTTCAGATACTGGCACAAAGAGATACAGCTGGAAGATGCGAGGCAGCACTTACAAAGAAAAGGCAACAGCACACAAGGAGGGTGTTTAGCTGAAAGTGAGCTCGAGCTTCAATCCCATGATTCCTCATTTTAGGCTGTCATCTGCTGGATGAGGAAAACAAAGTCTAGAAATGGAAGAAAAGGACGAGCACGCCGCGGATAGGAATGCAATTTTAGGTTTGGTGTGTGATGGAAGGTCTGTGGGATCTTCCACAGAAAAGTGATTGTCTTTCACTAAACTTTCCAGACATCTTGCTCGTGTATTCTACACCTAGTGTGTCAAAAATGAAGTCTGTAAATCCCTTTGATTTTCACTGAAATGTCTGAGTGTCTTCCCCTAGTCATCTGTGAAAAGCAGCAGGCCCTACTTTAAGTCCACAGGGGATGAATGTGATCATCAAAAAGTGGATTTGAAGCAGAGAACACTTTAAAAAAAGGCACTCCACAGATTTTACACATGGAATTCAGTTTACATTAAAAGATGTCCTGTGAAAACAAATGATATCCTCTGAGGTCCTGGAGAGATCTGTCCAGAGGTTTTTTCTTTTGCTGATGATGACTGAATATCACTGAGGATATTGCAGCTTGGCCCTAAACCCCTCACCGCTGTTTGCATTGCAGGCTTACGGTTAAACAAAATTAGAAGAAGAGGATGTTTATGCAGGCAGGGAGGCCAATAATGTAATAACACTCTTTAAACATGCAGTCTCATTAAGATCCTATTAAGCATAGACAGACACAGAGACACAAGCTGCTTTACACCATGGGAAATAAATCCATAAAATTACAATAAATGTGCTGACAACTCATTACGTGGACTTTATTTAACATAGAAAAATCATCTAATAATTGCATGACAGTATCGACAATATACATTTGATTTTATTGGTGTGTGTTGCATAATGTATCTATAATTAAAGAAGGAAATATTACAATATTTTCTATTATTTAATAGTAAATCTGCAGTATAAAACTGCAAATGCTAAATCAGTCCAGAAAAAAAAAAACATTGTGCTGGCATTGCTGTAGGTATAATATTTAACTTTTTTGTCAATATTATACCTATATAACAATAAAAAGGTTTATTCTGTCAGTCAATGATGTACCTAGAGTGACACAACTCTTGATAAAAAATAAAACAAAAACGATTTCATTCACTTATGTATTTTACATTTTTATATAAAAAAATAATATAGGACATGGATGAGAGGAAAATGTACATTTTTTTTTAGTTTGCAAATTTAGTATATTTTGTAATTTATGTTTACTTTACAAACCAACAAACAAAGCAATAACATTTACATCCACTAATAATTATGCAATTCCACTTTGTAAAGCAAATGAAATACTCCTGTCAATCATGAATGTTGGACTTTAGTTTAAACTGTTTGCCACATGAGTAAAACCTTCACAGTAGAAAATGTAGTTTTGAAAGAGAACCTTATTCATAAATAACTAAATCATGCCACTGTCATCTACCAGTTAACATCGAGTTCCTATTTGCTGGATAAAATGTGTCAGATTCAGTGATTAGAGTCAGAAATTCTCGTTGTGGCCTGTTCAACACACAGGCTTCATGTTGGCTGCGTACCAACCACAGCTTGCCGTCTAAATTTCATTGTACTTGTGCAGTGGCAATAAAGATATTCTACTTCATGATCTGTGTGGAGAAACCAGCCTCTGGAAACAATAAACAAGGGCATAAATGGTACTGGCTGTATTGTGCTTTAAGCCTGAAAGAACAGACAAAACATCAGGAGCTGTGGTTTGCACCAAGAGGACGAGTGGAGTTAGTGTGGTTTTCACTGCATCATGAACCGCTGTGGAATTATTCTGCTGACAGAGGTCATTGCCATCTGGGAATATAGTCGCCATGAATGGCTGAAGTGGTTTGTAAAATAAGTTTGGGTAACTGTGCCAAGGTAACACTATGAATACCAAAAGCCATCAATAGGAATTGAGCACACATGACCTTGTAGCTGGTTCATCTGTTGTCCTTCCTCTTCTCCTTCCTACCTCTGACACATTAGCTTCAAGAACTGAAAGTTTGCTGCCGAACAGATCCCACTTACTGACAGAAGTCACTGAAACGAGAAAATCAATGTTACTCGATTTACCTGTCAGCGCTTCTAATGTGGCTAATTGGTGTGCTGTAGAAAGCAATCTTTTTTGTAACACGGTGCTGTTTGAGTTCGTGAAGGGGTTTGCAGCATCATTCATCAGTTGTGTGTTCTTATGTGTCTGAGATGTACTCTTTGGTTTAAGGAAGTCGACGATGCCACATGCGGGAAAACTTGCCTGATGTAATGTGACTAATGTGCATTTTCAAGCTGATATCATGCGAACACAACTTCACTTCCACTAGCTTCAGCAGCTCAGTGTAATCTCATTTATTTTTCAGACAGGCAGATGAAGGAAGTGTTTCTAGAGGGCCTTATTTTAAGTCAAACTGCTATGAACTACAGTATGGAGCTCAATTTGTACTGATAAATGTTTATGATAAAAATGTTTTGTGTGCAAAGAACCACTAAAGTTTGCATGCTACTGCAGTGTTACAGGTACTATCGTGACTTGCTTTCGTCTATATCTTCAAATGTCAGTCTTTTTTCCAACTGTGTAGTCATAATCTCTGACATCAGTAATACGTCTCTCTGTCCTGCTGTTATTACAGACATGTCTCAGCCAGCCATGACGCCTTGACTCATTCACCGATTCACCTCTTCTGTCTAACTGCTATGCTGGTGAATGGGATTCATGGAAAGTTTTGGTTTCACTCTCTGATAGACTTTATCAAGTAAGTTCCATTATGGGAATGCAGAATCTAGGTTTTTGGGAACTTCACATGTATCAGGGACTAAAAGTAAAATTGTAAATGGTCTGCACTTGTATAGCGCTTTTCTCCACCTTAGTGGTATCCAAAGCGCTTTACACTGTGTTTTCCATTCACACTCCAATGGTGACAGAGCTGCCATGCAAGGCCCTAATCTACCATTGGGAGCAACTTGGGGTTCAGTGTCTTGCCCAAGGATACTTTCGCGTGCGGAGAGGCCGGGGATCGAACCGCCAACCTTGTATTCATTGGACAACCCGCTCTACCACCTGAGCCACAGCCACCCCGTCAAGTAAAGAATATCTTGACTTTTAGTGTCTTATAAATGATCCAATACTAAATTGACAGAGCACCGAAAGGGTAAGAATACAGTGGCATATTGTATTTTTAATCATGTCTCATGTGAAACCTGCATTTTGTGTTATATGGCCACTTGTAACTGCATATCCAGCTCTTGACAAAACATTTTCCTTTCATGAAGTTATTGTGAGGTGAGCAAACAGTTGCCTTTTTTTCCACATTCAGGAGACGCAGCAACATTTTCACTCACTATTAAGTCCTAGTCCAAGATTCACCCTCTTTTTTTTTTTTTTTTTTTAGCTCTGTGCAAGTCTCCATCAACTCTTAAGGGAAATATGTGGCTCTTTAGCTGCTAAATGCTCCACTCTATTCACCAGCAAGTCATTATTCTTCTCTAATTTGTTTGTACACGAATTGCCTAAAACCAAATACACACACAGAAAACAGAGTATTTTCAGTGACCACAGTTGCCAGCAAGTAAAAATAACTCTGAAAAGAGTGTTGAGCCAAAAAATGTGTAATTGTATATCATAAAACCACAACGGTGAGTTCAAAGATGCTAAAATGCTCCATGAGGTGTTGTCTACGGGTTTGTCACGATAAGAAATCCCTTTTATTTACATTATGCACAATTTTATCCATAGTTAATACGTTTATATTGCCAGAGGCCACCACAAATCAGTTAGGTTTGAGGTTCTGAGTTACTGAAGGTAACAAAAAATAAATAAGCATGACACTTTTTGTCCATGTGTGTGTGTAGCTCCAGACTACATGAAGTGCTTTAATATTAAGAATAAAGCACACACTCTAAAATTCAAAGACCATATACTTTCAGGTAGTCATAAATATCCATCCATCCATCCAGGTCATGATAGCAGTGGGCTCAGTAGGGTATTCTAGACATCCCTCTGCCTAGCAACGATTTTCAGTTCCTCCTAGGGGATACCGAGGCATTCCCAGGCCAGATGAGATATGTAATCCCTCCAGTGAGTTCTGGGTCTATCCCAGGGTCTCCTGTGAGTTGGGCGTGCCCAGAAAAGTTTCAAAGGAAGCATCTAGGAGGCATCCTAATTAGATGTTAAACCACTTCAGCTAGCCTGTTTGGACATGAAGGAGCAGTGACTCTACTCCAAGCTCCTCCCTCCATCTCCAAAAGCTGAGCCACCCAACAGAGGAAACCCATTCTGCTTTTGCGATCCCTTTCTTTTACTCACTCCCTACAGCTTCTGACCACAGGTGAGGGATGGGTTTTGGTGAAGGACCAGTTGAGCCAGAAGGAAAAGCTCTGGATTTACAAGTCAGTTAGGTGTCAATCTGCTCCATTTTCCCGCCACTTGTGACCAAGATCTCAAGATACTTAAACTCCTTCGCTTGGGGCAGCAGCTAAACCCCAACCCAGAGGGAGCAATTTACCGTGTTCCAGCAGAGAACTATGGTCTCACACTTAGAGGTGACGACTCTCATCGCGGCCACTTCACACTCTGCTCCATTGGCTACAAACTGCCCTAGGGAACGCTGAAGGTCATGGTCCCATGAGGCAAACAGAACCACGCAAATAGCAGAGACGAGGATCCCAAAGTGGACACCCTCCACACCCTGACTGATCCTTTTCATGATTATCAGAAAACAGAACCGGAGACAAGGGGCAACAGTACAGGAAAATTAAAAGGTACAGTCGAAAGAATGAAAGCACTAGCGCTAAAAACAAGTGACGACCCTATTATATATAGAAAGAGTGTAAATATTAAAAATAATTAGATTGAACAAACATTTGGGCCATTTAAGGTTAAGCGAAGGGACAAATGCCACTTAAGGAACCAGTTTATTTAAATAATAATAATAATTAAAAAAAAAAAAAAAAAACCCTTGTACTGTGTGATGTCACCAAGCTCTTATTTTTCTAGATATTTGTGGTGGCAGATGGAAGTTTCAGTGTGGTGGACGTACAGTTGCTGGTAAGTACAGTACTCAGTGTCACAGTCATGTCTAAAAGCTGCCTGACAACGACGGCAGGAAAATGGATATGAACACTGTGACCACATTGACCTGTGGAGGACACTTTGGAGGCAGATTGGATGAACCTTCACATGACTGACAGGGGGATCTCGGACTGACGTCAGCCGGTGGAGCTGCCTTCCAGGACTGTGGGAGAGTCAGAGAGAGAGAGAGAGAGAGAGAGAGAGAGGGAGGCGAGAGCAGAGGCTGGAGCGCAGCGCGGCTCCCACAGAGGTAACACCGGAGGAGAGTGACTTTACCGGGGATTCGGAGAAGGGTAAAACCGCCTGAACTCACTCAATACACTTTAATACCTGCTAAATACTTCCTTTAAATACGCTGTGATGTGTTTACGATTGATTGTACAGGAAAGCTCTTTGATGTATAGCGAGGCAGGGTCTTTGGAGTTTAAGATTTGGATACGTCTATTTTGCATTTGCTTTGTAAGTTTTTAACATGGAAATAACATGTTTTACTCTGCATGGCTACATTACGTTGATTGGAGAAAAAAAAATGTTTGTGGCATGTTATATGGAGAAAATAATCTGATCCAGTTCTGTGTTTCTTACGCTTCGTTTCGTCTCCATCCCCAAAATATTGATTCTTCTCTGCATTGATTTCAGGCTGTTAAACAGAGAAGAAGTGCAGACTTTACTGTTAAGTTCATTAACTGTCTTCAGTGATGTTTAAAATGCGTGCAAGGCAACTAATTGATGTTCACATCTCTCTGTTGTCCAGATTTCGTGATGCGCCGCTTGTGCGTAAAAACGCTGGCACATTCTCCAGAGCGCACATGAAGCACAGAGAGGAAACACCAAACCATAAATAACCATCGTAAACCTCATCGTGGTCACGTTCAGCCCTTAAAAAACTCATTTCAAGGCTCTGGCATCGGGGGAGGAGATAATCAGAAGAGGCCATATGGGATGGGATTTTTTTTTTTTCTCTTCATGAAGGAAAAGTGAAGGAGTGAATCCCAGAGGAGGTAATGTGTCCAGAGCTGGAAACTGAATATTAATCCTGAAACAAAACTGATGGTGGAGCGCTCATGAAGAGAGGTGTTTTCACACCGAGGACTGTAAATAGATTCGCAGTGAAGGGACTCCTAGAGTGAGATTTTTCTAATGCGAAATCCCACTCACTTTGTAACTGTCTGTACAGTAGGTGGGGGAGGTAAGATGTTTTCTCTTTTTGCAACATCCCAGTAAATGAAACAGTGAAATTATTGGATCTGCTGCTCTCATTTGTCTGCTGGTAATCTCTGGAACAGTGATATTAACTTTTTTTTTTGTCTGCTAAACTGCAACTTTTTGCTTCAGTGATAAATGACTTAGACATTTCCCCTCACAGGATACATCAAACAGAACAAAAAGACTTCTCTTGAAAAATCAGTGGATTGTTTTCACGATGCTAACAGACTCTTAGTTGCCATCTTCCTACCCCTCTCCCTTCAGATATGGAGAATGTCTCTACTCCTGGCGGTGTGCCGCCTGTCTGTAATGACTCTGTGGACTTCTACTCCCTCACGTCAGGCAACCGCACTGACTTGAACTGCACTCCTCCCCCTGAGTTTTACTTCTACGCTGACCTTTACATCATTTTACCAGTCATCTACTCTGTAATTTGTGCAGTGGGACTGACTGGCAACACGGCTGTCATCTATGTTATCCTCAAAGCCCCCAAAATGAAAACGGTCACCAATATGTTCATCCTGAACTTGGCGATTGCAGATGATTTGTTTACTTTGGTGTTGCCAATCAGCATAGCCGAACACTTACTGCACTACTGGCCTTTTGGTGAGGTTTTGTGCAAAGTTATCCTCAGCATAGACCACTACAACATATTCTCCAGCATCTATTTCCTGACAGTCATGAGCATAGACCGCTACCTTGTTGTCTTGGCCACAGTGAGGTCCAAACGCATGCCTTATCGCACCTACCGAGCAGCCAAAATCATCTCATTTTGTGTCTGGGTCCTTGTCATTCTCATCGTCCTGCCTTTTACCGTTTTTGCCGGCGTCTATGTCAGCCCAAATGATGGGAGGAAGAGCTGTGTGCTCAGCTTCCCTAGCCCTGAGAGTTTGTGGTTCAAAACAAGTCGGATCTACACACTCATCCTGGGCTTTGCCATCCCAGTCTCAACTATCTGCATCCTATACACCATGATGCTCTACAAGCTGAGGAACATGCGACTCAACAGCAACGCCAAGGCTCTGGACAAGGCCAAGAAGAAAGTCACCATCATGGTGTTCATCGTCTTGGCCGTCTGCTTGTTCTGCTGGACACCGTTCCACCTCAGCACCATCGTGGCTCTGACGACGGACCTGAGGACCACGCCGCTGCTGATCGGGATCTCCTACTTCATAACCAGCTTGAGTTATGCCAACTCCTGCCTCAACCCTTTTCTTTATGCCTTCCTGGACGACAGCTTCAGGAAAGCCTTCAAGAAAATGTTGGAATGCAGGCCAGCCTGAATGTACAACACATTACACCTGTTGCAGAGGACTAACTGTAACAGGATGGGGAAAGGGGTGATTTCCTAATGTATACGATGCATATTTGACTGTTTGGTTTGGGAAAGCTGCACTAGGCAATTTTGCACATTGTTCACACATGATAGCAAAAGAAAAAAAGCCTGTAACCTGCATGCAGCATCCTTAACATCACACTGTAGTAGAAAAGAATTTACATTACAGGAATCCAAAATAATGAGCAAGGAAAAAACATTAGTTCATTTCTGAGTCCAGCTTTATCTAGACAGAAAGCTGTCTGGACGTCAGGCATGACTTTAAGTCCTCACTTCTGGTGGGTGGAGGAGATGCTGCCAGCAGAAGTCATTTTGTGCAAATAAAAGCAAAGTGAAGCATCAGATATGAGTGACAGTCTTGTGTAAGAGCAAGGCTGTTGCATTTTTGCGGAATTCGTCTAGTGCAGCTTTTAGTGGCTCTTAAAGCACAGGATGTTGCAAGTTGATAAAAAACAAACTAGACAATATTGCTTGCAATAGGGGACGATATGGGTTGACATACAGGAGAATGACAATAAAAAAAACAGCAGACAACAGGTTATAACTGTCAGAGTTACCTGAATCATCATTGTGTCTGCAATCTGATTATTTTCAAGGTTAAGACTGCAGCTGTCGGTTTCTTTTTTTTTTCATGGAAGTAACTAATCTAGTTATAAGGCAGCGAGCCAAGATGGGTCATTGCAAATGCCTGTGACCTTCACCGGACTCTTCCCATTTCCACAGGACTGCCTGTGAGGAAAACATCCAACATCTGCTGTGTGGAGAGAGAGCTGCTCAACACGGCGACACTGATTTGCATGCTGCCAATCAAATCACCATCCTGAGAACAGTCGGGGTTGGAGGGTAGCGTGTATGTATGTCAGGGGAACACAGGTGTCTGCTGTAGAACTGGAGGAGAAAGCTAGGTTTTATAATCAATGCTGGTGCGATGATTGGATGACTTGAGAGAAAGTGAGACCATGTATGCAAACACTTAATCTGCCTTTGAAACGTCTTTTGTTTTGAGCAAAATAATCCCAAAGGAAACAAATCATAACTTTGTAGGTTACCTAAGATAATGCAGTTCTGTTTTTTGGGGTGAACAAGCAGGTTGCGATGGTGGATTTGCAAAATTTAACCTGAACAATTAAAAGACCGACGTGCAGATTCTTAAAATACCATCTGTTCGGATGAAGAGTGAAGTTCTGTTTTTCTTCTCTCTCCTTTTCCCCCCCAGAATGTATATGTAATTACTCAAGTCATTCAAAAAGGAACCTTACCAACCCCGACAACAGTACTGTAGGCCTGACATGAAACAGGCATGGGACAGGAGGGCTATGTAAAATGTACTCTGTGTTTCTCTTCACATCTCTTCTTGTTTTCGTGAGCTTGTGTTGCCCCCTGTTGTCGACAGGGTGGCATTGCCTGAAAATGCAGCCAGAGCCATTTACAGAATGTGAGCAGAGACACAACCGAGGGGAGATTCATGTGTCTTTGTGCACACGTGGTGACGATTCCTAAAGATAATGTGTATTTTCTCTTTTTCACCTCCGCTTTTTTTTTTAGCATCTGTAATTCATGGAGACTCAATACCTCTGCTGAATATAGCATCAAACAACATTAACTTTTAATAAAAAAGTAAAACAAACTAAAAAAAATCTGAAATTGCTCAATTATTTGTAACAGTTTTTAAAAAGCAAAATAACAGATATATACTTTGGGAGCTAAAATGAAATGCCAATGCTACATATGTGCCCATGTGTGATTCTATGATATACAACATATAAAATGTGGCCTGTAAATTTGGCTTCTTGGACAGTTTGAGATTCCTACTGGAGGTTAAGTTTTGAAGCTCGACCACACACATCTTCCTGAAGAAGAGCCACCACTCAAGTTGTTTTTGCTTTTTTGTCCTGCATTCTATCTCCTGTGTTGCAACATTTAACAGTAAACTATCTCAAGAGACAGCCTGCTTCTTTGAGTGCTTCTGAATTCTACACATCAAGCCGTTTATCACTGTAAAATAAGCAAAACTTTATTCCCCCTCGTGTTGCACAGACGGCTGAAGCTTGCACTAAGCAAGCGTTAATGGATTCTACAAAGGCTTCATCTGTATGGCTCTGACTACAACGAGTACTATAAACTGTATATAGTTCAGTCTTTTGCCATTTATCTGTACAGAGGAATGTATAGTCATGTATAATCAAACATTCTCCACCATTACAAATTTTGTCACACAAATGAGAAATGAGTTAAGTTGACAGTTATGAATCATTGTCTTATGCAGCATTTAAAGAGTCATAACGTCTCATGTCCTTTATTTGTGTATTCTTTCATGTCTGTCATTAGCCGTTAATGATTTCATGATAAATATACGTTTATTTTCCCACTGGTATTTGTGTGTTTTTGATATTTTAGAATCAAAGTTGCTTGCCAAATACAATAAATGTGCAGATATTTCAATCATAAACTGTGCCGAAACATTCACTTCTAGATTTCCACGGTGCCGATGTACATTCAAAACGCATGCACCACATGCAGATGAAGACGGATTTTGATTCTTGTCAGAATCACCAGGGGGTTGGGTTGGTGTCAGACTGACCGGGGAGATTCTTCATGTGGGCGACGACAACATCAGATATCAGCTAAAGAGCAGCAGGGTGGATTAGTGGTTAGTGCATCCCGTCAGCAGAAAGGTCACAGATTCAATCGCAGCAACAGCCTGTTGTGTCCATGATGCACTGCTGAGCTGTCCAGTGACTACAAATCTTCCAGGGGGGGATGATCCAGTGCAGCAGAGCAGGTTTACAGCAAAATGGATGCAGGGCAGTTAGATATCGATGATTGCGTATTATTCCTGTGGGCCAGTGAGTTCTCTTGTTGTCCAAAGACCAATATCAATGTGTCAGTGAGCTCCACTATCACCATGAACACACACATACTATAGCTTTTTTGGACTCAACCCCGCAGATACTGTCCTGCTGCCAGCAACACTCAAACAACCAAATGTGTATTAGTGTATTTACTGGGCACCATATTCAAATGATTTCCTTCTAGTTGAGGAACATTGGCTTAAAGACTTACAGGGGGCATTTGTTTAAGAAAATCACTGACCTCATTAAAAAGCCCAACTGTATGACAATTTTATAGATTTACATCTTAAGTATGATTAAATGAGCAGTAAGATTATGGCATAAAAAACACAGACAATGAATATTAACATTAATGCAACCCAGTAGCTCCACTATGCAAAGTTATATCCATCCATCAATGTTTCAGCCATAAAAACATAAGAAGCTATTGATATAAGTTGTGCATAGCTTCCTGCCCCTTGTAAACAGTTATGCCCTCAATGAATATTGTATACATATGGGTCATATATTCCCATTTCTGTGTTAAAATTAATACAATTATCAAATATACATACTGGGTACAGATGCACAAGGGAAATTCCGATATGAATGCCTTAAACTGCTTCGTAATGAAAAGCAGTAGAAATGTGATATATATATATATATATATAGTTTATTGGTAACACACAACACACTACAGTGCAGCTTAAATGGTTTCATTGTAACAACTTACAGTAGCGCATACACGTCTCTCATTTGTTTCTTTGTGCTTTTGCGTAAATAAACATGACTCGCTTCCTTCACTGGTGTTATTCTGACTCTGTTTCTTATTCATTCTTACACTGGCTACGTATCACCAGATATCTTTGTTACGACAGATATCAGAGGGAAAAATATGGTGAATCTACCAAGTTTGTTTTTTCCTTCAGAAAGCAGAACAAAATAGTTATTTTCCTTTTTATCAAAGTCATCTACCCAGTCTCAAACTCTCATTCATGTCATTACTTTTCTGTTTGTCTCCTTTTATCTTCCTCCCCTTTGTTTTAATGTCTCTATCTCACTTTCTCTCTTTGTGTTATGTCAACAATAATACTCAACTCTGTTTCCACTTTAAACAATGCTGCAGAGACGCTCAGCTGCGTAATATTTCAGTGTTAAAAGATAAAAAATACATTCTTATTCTTCACAGCCTCCACTTAATTTTCATGTGGCCTCCTGTGTGTTGTGCGTTTGCCTTAAAGCATAATGGATGAGCACCTCCAAGTGGTCAGCTCGACAAGGAGAGGGTAAGAAAGTGTTTGTAACAATATGTTGCTGGCACTAGAGGGCAGTGTGGGTCTGTGTAAGTCCTCCAGCTGTGTTTGTGTGCATGTGTCACCTTCAGGAGGTCAGATAGCTCAGATTCCAGTCAAAATATCAGACAAAGACTTGGCAGGTGGAAGCAGGTAAAAATAGCAACAAACCTACCGGACACAAGCATTGTGTGTGTGTTTGTTCTCATCCAACCATCTCTTTGAGTTTTAGAAACTGAAGTGAGGACATTTTGGTTGGTCCTCACTTTTTCACACCTCACATTATTTCATTTTATTTTTACATTCTACTTAAACTTCAACTACTTTAAGTTTTATAAAAATTTATGGAAAAAAAAAAAAATCATATATGGTACCCGGACCATCAACACTGGCAAACAATGGGAAGTTGAATGGATGGTCCACTGGTGTCGTCACAATAACTTGGAACTGAACACTCGCAAAACTCTGGAGATGACAGTGGACTTCAGAAAGAGCCCACCTACACTGTCCTCCCTCACCCCCCTCAACAGCGCTGTGTCTGCTGTGGAAACCTTCAAGTTTCTGGGATCCACAATCTCTCAGGATCTGAAGTGAACACTCAGCACAGACATGATTAAAAAAAAGACCAAGCTGAGGGTGGACTTCATGCGCCAACTCAGAAAGTTCCCATCTCCCAGGAGCTGCTGATCCAATTCTACACTGCAGTAATTTAGTCTGTTCTCTGTCCAATTTGGTGTCCTCGACAGTAACTGAAGTGCAGAGGCAGACTACAGTGGACAGTCACGACTGCAGAGGAGATCATCGGGGCCAATCTGTCTTACATCCAGGAATTATATGTCCAGAGTGAGGACAAGAGCCGTTAGCATCACTGCAGACCCATCACACCCCGGACACAATCTGTTCTAACCCCTCCCCTCTGGTAGGCGTTACAGAAGCCTGAACGCCACAACAAAATGCAGTTTTCCCCACAGGCCATCACTCTGATGAACATTTCAATCAGTCGGGAACAACGCATTCTGTAACCCCACCCTGGACCACTGTATATCACTTGCTTGTTTATTATAGTGGCCACAGCTTGACCTCTGTAGAATTCCAAGGGAGAGGTCAGAGCAGATAACATACTTCCCGTGTTTAGACTCTGGACATTCACCTCGAATAAAACTGCCACCCTGGACACTACAGAGCGGAGAAAGCTACCCGCTTTCAGGAAGAACCACCATCAGCATGACAGGGAAGAAATACAACAAGGGACTGTTGGGGTCGACATCACAATTTGTAATTCACTGAAGCCAGTGGTGCCACAGTCATCCCTCTACAGTATGGATGCGAGTCCCATACATCCTGTGGAGTGATGACATCATATGGAACATTAATACTTTGTAGACTGTTATTTGAAAAGGTATGGTACCTCTCACCCGAGTGTGAACGGTCATGGTGAGAGACGGATAGACTGAGTTTACATGTGTGATGTATTTTTGATTCGATCTATGAAATGTACCATTCTCTTCTCTTACTTTAAAGTAAAGTTACCCAAGACCTGCGGCAAGCTTGTCTCCAGGCCCTTGATTTACACCCCTGGACCTTGGAGAATAAAAGTAGATTACTTCTTTTCCATCTTCTGAATTTTTGCTTCATCACATGTCGCCTTTCGTTTTTGCTTGCATTTCTTTTAATTCTTAGTCCATTCCTTGAATCTCCACGCCTAATCCTTAATACATTCACCTTAATAATGCTGTTTGGCTGGACACCGATATTATTAAAATCAACATTTGGTTTTTCAAATCAAGCCAATTAGATTCGACAGAAGTTTACCAATTATTCCGTACCTTCGCTTTAAGTTTCTGGCCAATGGCAAACGCTGTTGAAAACCCAGCGAGAGCCAAACAATTACTAGTGAAGCAATATTGTTCCACATCAATCCTGAGGGACAGTGCAGACCTCACACTGAACACCAACTACCTACCAGGAGAACCACTACCTGTGTGCCAACATGGCAACTCTGCTGGCAGACCTCCAACACTGCACAACTGAAAGACCCACAACAGAATTTGTTGCCCGACAACACAATGCTTCAGGAGGAGACAGCCTCAATCTGTCGTGAGGAAGTTTCCGGCCCTTAAACAGCTGTTCCAGCCAAAGGACAACAAAGTACAAAGAAAACACTGGAGTCCAATTCTGTTCAGACTGGTCCGTGTTTGTGATTGGCCATCTGGCTCAGCAATCCACTGGTTTCTGGCAAGAAACTTTAAACTTAATACCCTCACATCAGTGTTTAAGAGAATACGGTTTTATCCTTGGGACTGATCGCACTGCAGTTGTATCAGTCCAGCAATCAGTCAAGTTGCAGTTTACCTCATCATCTGTCCAGACCCCTAATGTATGTAGTGAAGACTTTTTGTATTTCTCTAAACGAGTCTACACACTTCAGAGTTAAATTCCATGTATGCGTTTGACCACATAAGCTACAAATCCTGAAATCTGTAGATTCATTACACCTGTCGTTAGTCGAACAGCACAGAAGATCTTTACAGTCAACACAGTTTCCTGTTGTGCAACCAAGATCAGTGTCACCACTTCAACCCAGTGTGAAATATGGTCATAATCTCTCCCTCTGTTCTTGAATGATGTCATTGAGTAGTGGCCAGAAAAGTGTTTCTGCTGATCACTGATGTCACAGTGAAGTTCACCTTTGACCTTTTTGGATATAAAATGCAATCACTTCATTTTATCCTGTGAGACATCTGTGTGAAATTAAGTCATAACTGGCATATGTAATCTTGAGCTTAAATGTGTTTAGTGACACCACAGTGACCTTTGACACCAAATTCTAATCACTACATCCTGAGTTCAAGTGAACATTTGTGCTAGATGTAATAAAATCCCTCCAGGTGTTGCTGATATATTGTTTTCCCAGAAATAGGATGGGCATAAGGTCACAATGACCTTGAAGTTCGCTCACCAAAGTGATGTGAAAAATATAACGTTTGAACCACATTTAAAGAAATTCTCTTAAGGCATTCCTGAAATGTTGCGTTCAAGTGAATGCAACGAACAACCCAAAAACATGAAGCCCCTGGACAATTAAAAATACAACTTAAATTAATTTGGAGAATACCAAATGAGGATGGTAGTGTGTAGCCATAGGTGGGAAGTGTGCAGGAAAATGTTCTTTCTGGCAGATGTGTGCGCCGTCTTGCATTTATATACATGCATAGAAAAACATTTTAAAGCGCTTTGCAGGCTAAAAGGTGGTATAAAATGGCTGGCCTTTTACAATTTACTCCATCATTAACACTGACCTTCCATTACTCTCAGATTTCAAATGCATTTATAAGAAACTGTTGCAGTTATTTGTCACATTTGTGGTCAAACAAGTCACTCTAAACTGAATTAATTATGGTTAAGGCTAAATGAAATGAAAAGACTTGAAACCTTTAAAGGTGATAAAAATTTCACAGCTCTGCCATTTAGCTGCCACCATGGTTACAGGCTTAATCTATTTTTACCGTTTTATGGTTGTCACAAATTAAAGTGTCAAATAAAAGCTATTAAAATATGAAGAGATTAACCTTTGACATTCCTGAAGCCCCCCCCCACAACCAGACAGATCGATTTACGATCGAAAAAGAATTCTATTGGACTGCCACATTTGAACTGAATCCTCTCACTGTCTGCTGCTAGTGGGATGATCTGTTCAGAAATCCTCCCCTGCCTCACAGTCAGCCATGTTCGTTTACTTTCAAGAGCAGCTTCTGCTAACTCTAAAATGTCTAAGCATCTCTCAGCATCTGAGCAACTAAAGAACCAGTGGGTTACTTTTGTTTTCGAAGACAATGTCCACAACATTAGAAAAACCCTTAACGTTATCATGTTGTGCAGCTAACGTGGGTAATTACCTTGTTATCATCTTTGATTGTAATCCAGCAGGTCAGAGCTCTGTGGAAACTGTAGCTCTGAGGGACAAGGTGAAAACCTTAGGAACGATATGAATCTGGTAAACAAGAATTGCACTAACATATTTTTACATAACCTGTTGTGCTTCAGTGTAACTTAAACTCAGCCAGTGTTTGCATCGCTTTGCTTCTCTCCTGCTCTCTGTGCTCACATACTGGATTTTAATACAGTCAAATTCCCATTAAAGCTGTTCTCATTACATTTTTCCTCTTTCTGTTGTGAGGAATATGACAAAGTGAAGCCTACATGTTACCCAACAGTCACTTCAGAGGCATTTCCAGGCTTAAAACCAGGGGTTATACAAGCAAGGTAAAATGAACCATCTTTCCAAGCATTCTGAGCTGAAAAATTGAAAGACACACTTTCACTAATTTGCTGAAAATGGGCACAGTATGTGAACTTTAGGTCAGACCACTTTGGTGCCACAGCGGGGGTGCCAACGCAGCGGTCTCTGGTAAATGACTGCAAGGACCAATTTGTGCTGCACTACTTTGTCAGACATTTTTTACTGGTGACTGCGCGTGACAGTTGCTGTGATATGCACAGCTTTTTCTACCATGTATGCCTTGAACCTCGTGGGATCCTTCACACTGTCTGGGTGCGGTATCCTTCTCAATACTCATCTAATATACAGCAGAAAATAAATTAAATGTCCTTTTTGGGAACTGTGTTACTGGATCTGTTGATTGGCATGTCTTTTTTATTTCTGAAGTATTTTTGTTTGTTGTGGAAAACTCAACTGCGTGACACTCGTACAGTTATACACTTAGCTGTACCCATGAAATATCACTGAACTCAGTTTCAAATCTTTAGTTTTGTCCTGTAGTTTCAAGGAGTCTTTATTCATTCCTTCCCATGAACATTTACAGCAACGCACATTTCTAGTCCTCAACACCAGTGCAACATAGAGGAAGTTAATACATAGAGTTGGGGGGAGTGGAAATTGTGTTTTTGCACATTACAACATGCATACAGCCAATGGCTAAATAACACAGGCAGTGGAGTTACTTTTAAAGTGACTAGTAGAAATGTCATACTTCTCTTTAGATTTCTGCACACAGATTGCTCCATAATAAAACTGCTGAGTCCAGTTCATTTTTTGCATCTTTAGTCAGCAGTGGTGCACATCCAGAGCTCTGCAATATCAGAAAAAAAACAACCCTCATGTATCTTGCTTCTTTCAGTTCTCCCTCATATCAAGACCACACATCATTTCACATCAGCTTGAAACACCTCATCAGTGATGTTTCAGGTCTTTCGACATTACACGCCAAGCCACAGGCAACCAAATGGGGTAGATCCAGCCTTGTGCTTGTGTCACTACCAACAAGTATCTATAACATAACATATTGACATATCTGTCAAAATACAGCTATTAATATAAATCAAAAAGATCTGAAATATGTTAAATTAATGTCCGACACAATAATGTTCAGGTTTTACTGAATATTACTTGGGATTTTGCAGAAGCATTATTATCTACTGAAGTCCTGTGCGTTCCTTGCAGCTGGCTGATTGCCATCCTGTGACCCTAGTAAATACCTACAGCATCACACAACAGCAGAAGCGGTAAGTGCTTCTTTAAATTGAGAGTGATGTGCCCAATTACACACCTGGCGCCGCAGCGGTAACTTCATTAAAACAGGATCCACCGGTAAAAAAATGTTCCGTGTTTCTCCACACATCTAACATGTCAGCTGTTCCCACACAGATTCCAGGTTTACACAAAGGAAGTATTTGTATTAAAGCTTCTCTGGATGAATCTTGAGCCTGGATTTATGAAGGTGAACCTTTTAGCTGCTCAAATAAATCCTGGTCAACTTTAATGATACATGTCATTTTATTAAAAATCAGTCTAAATGCTGTCTAGCCAACATTAAATAACTTAAGTCCAAACTATTGTGTGTACATGAACTTGGTAAATGGGTCACAGGCTGTCAGACTTGTAATAATGCCAATACTTCTAAACATTTAACTTAGTGGTGAAATGGACATATAACAAGTGTCACATACGGATGCCAGCTGCAGAGCACACACACAAATTCAATTTTAATTAAATTTTATTCATATAGCACACATATTAAGACACAGACCTTACAAATTATAAGCAGAACAGAAAACAGAAAACCCACCAATCCAAAGTTGTTGGTGGATTCTCTATGAGCAAGCAGTCAGCGATGGTGGGAAATAACAAAGAAACTCCTAGGATAGGGAGGGGGAACAAAAAAAAAACAACAACAACAAAAAAAAAAAACCTTTGACAGAACCAGGCTCAGGGAAGGCAGCCATCTGCCTCAACCGGTTGAGGTGGGAGTGGGTATGTGGGGGAGGGGACACCAGGAGAGGTTGGGGTGGGGATGGCAGGATAGCAGTCATGAAATCTTCACTACCGAGAGCTAATGGATTAAAACAGTGAGTTGGTTTATTTACATTTTGAGAAAAACCAACTGGGTCTCTCAGTGCCCTGAAAGCAGAGTTGAGGCTGTCATTCTCATCATCTACATGGACATTAAAGTCAACCCACTGTAATGACCTTATCTGTACTGAGCAGTAAATCAGCTAAGAACTCAGAATTCAGATAGAAACTCATTAAGGGGCCGGTGGCTGATATAAAACAGCTAGCAGAATGAGACTGCAACTCTGCTTCCTGGTCTCACCTCTGGACAGTCAGGGGTTTGGTTCTCTAATAAGTCTTTCCATATTTCTAGATAAGAGAGCCGCACCATCCAAAGTGGGATGTGTGCCATCCCTCCTAATGAGACCAGGATTTCCCCCCAGAAACTATTCCAGTTTTCTATTAAGCCCTCATTGTTTTCTGGGCATCACCCTGACAGCCAGCGGTTGAATGATGACAAGCAGAGCAGAGGTCTAGAGAAAACCACGCTTCTGACTATGGAGCTGCCAATAACCAGAGTCTTTCTCTCAGCAAGTGTGTTGCTGAATGGGGGAAAACCAATTAGAAACGTGAACAGAGGGTGGGTGGTGAACCGTAGGCTTCTGTCTGGGACTATGCTTTCTAAGGAAAGTCAACCAGCTGGCCAAGCTTACGCACACTGTTATCAGACCTGTCAATCTCTACCTTTTCTGGAGTCAATACAGCATCGATTAAACTCCCCTTTCCCTTCCTCTGTTTACACACACAAAGACACATATGCATGCAACTGCAGAAATTTCTGATCAACATTTGCTTTAAAAGAACTGAAGTGACATAATCAGAAAGCATCTCTTCACCGCAATAAGTAAAATTTCATTACAGAAGCTAACTTGCTACTTTTCTCCGATGCACCTGGTGTATGCATTTCAAACACACACAGGAAACCGAGTTTGGGACTTTCTCTTTAAAGAACGAACAGAGACAGGGTGAGTTCAGGAGCTGGGGAGAACAGAAAGCTGCCGATTACAGCCGTCAATCAACAGCCACACAAAGAAATCAACGCTTCTTATGAGCCTTCAAATCATATTAACGGAGCACTCAGTTTCAGAATGACCCCGAGTAAATTTACTAGAAGGCCTGAGTAGCACTTGAGGCCAGAATGAATTGTTGAAAGGAGAGAAAAAAAAATACAGCATTTCTAGTGAGAAGTTGATGTTATTTAAATGGTAATTATTTGTTTTTTTTGTATTTAAGCAGTCGGTGGCATTATTCTTGAGATGCTCCCCCACTGGCCTCAGCCTCAAGCCATTGTACTTGCAATCTGATTAGCTGTAACTTACTCTCCGTTTTCTACCATTAAGTGAGGCTTGCATAAGATGGCTTGTCAATCAACATGAATAGTCTTGGTAGTTTTGAGGTGAATGAACTTTTCTGTGCATGAACACCTTCTGGTGCCGCAGCTCTCACTCATTGTTGAGCATTTTGTCTCCTTTTCTTGAATTAATTTGTTCCTTTCAGAACTTTTGGTGGTACTGCCGTTTTTCCGTTAACACATTAGAGCACCATGGACACCAAATTTGCCCGTCTTGCATTGGCCATTGTACTTGTTTTCCTCCATGTTTTCTACCACGGTCAAAGATTCAGTAAGGGACCCCATTGTTCTCACTGCTGATCAGCCGTTAGCCCTTTGTAATCTGGTGGGGCTACTGGTCGAGAGTCCCAATGTCCCCCAGCAGCTGAGGAGGAAAAGATGGGGATGTTGTGCCGGGGACCGAGCGGCGTGCCAGGAGGAGACTTTACAAACCCATGTGCCCCTCCATCATTATGGGAAATGTGAGATCTATTCCTAATAAGATGGATCAGTTAGTGGCGCTGACCCGGCACCAGAGGGACTACCGGTGCTCCAGTTTAACTGGTGATCATGCATACATTTTGCTCCATTTGCGCTCCAGATTTGTCAGGACCAGGCCTCCCTGTGTGTGTGAAGCGTGACTAGATAAAGAAGACCTCGCCAAAAACCGTAAACATTACTAGTTAATAAAGTCTGTATCCATGGCAAACTGAAACATGCTGGCCAAAATAAAAACCACTTATATTTTTCAAGTACGGTGAAAGGATTCCAAACGATGTAATCCAATGGTATAAATATGAAACAAGCATCTTACTCACTGTGGCACCAATTGACTCAGCAAACATCCCGCTTCATCCATTTGGATCTTTTTCATTCTGTCAGTGGTTTAACAACTGCTGATGATTCAGGAACCATGCCAGTGTCAACTGGTGATAGTCACAAGAGACGCTGCCTGTTTAATAAAGGGCCAGGAAACTAATTATTGTCTTACCAAGCAAAACCCACAACAGAGAGGCATCTCCACTGTTGTTTTGTGTGTTAGTCTGTGCATTCACTGGAGCAGAACTTAATTCAGGTTTGTTCACCGAAACACAAAGAGACCCACGGCAGCCTCCTGCCATTAGAACAAGCAGCATGACATTAGTTTTATTTGCTTCACAGTTCACAAACTTGTTTCCCACGTCTACTCAACCACCAGCACCTGGTTTAGAAATGGCATAAGATACTTTTAAAGATGCTTCACCAGAGAAGGTGTAGTGTTAATGAGAACTTCAGGGCAAATGCAAGACAGGAGGACTAGAATATTTAAAGTACCGCACACTCTGAGTGATTATATTATGCAGGTGTCTTAGTTTGTGGCGTTTTGTTTTTTTTGTAATACTTACTGCATTATGTTATTATCAAATATCTAAGATAAAAGTTTGTCAGTTATGTAATGGTCCCTCTCATTAATGTTTTTTGGCCAGTGTGTTATGAGGGACAAGGTATATTTATTGGCCAATTAAAAATATCTGCCACAATGACTTTCTGGTTATCTCCGTACGAACAGCTGTAACACATCACAGCTAGCAAGATAATTGGATGGTAAAGTATGTATAGAGTTGTCTCTACACTTTTGATTTGTGGCGAGGTTGGAGATTGAGAGGTAAAGACAGAGAGTTTGAGACAGACATGTAGACATTTGAAGGTGAGATTTGTGTGGCTGGCGAGTGCATTGTGTGGTTTGAGAGTGTGCTAGGTGGCTGGAGAATGCGTTTGGAGAATGAAATGGATTCAAATAAAACAGACTAGACTTATATAGTGAAAATGTAGACTCATAGGATATTACCCAGGGAATATCATACAAGAATAGCATAGCATAGAGAAAGACAGGTGTTTGAAATGGACAATTGAATGAAAATTGCACAATTAAGGGTAGGTGGTGAGATTTGTCACTTTAAAACTACAGTTCACTCCTGTAGATGTGCTAATGTGTTTGACCCAATAGATGGGCAGCTTCACTATATATGCCATCGACGCAAACAAGGGAACTGTCTCACAAAAGCTTTAACACCTCCTGAAGAGGCTGATCAGATCATCCTGGCTTTCCATGCCAGGGAGCATGGAGGCCACTGTGGCATGGAAAAAGCTGTGGATGTCATAGCCCTCAGATATTTTTAACTCTATTGCAAAGTTTTAAGATATCCGAGTGTCCTGAATGCCAGACCAGAAGAAATGCATTAAAAATGAAGAAAGCCTATATCCTGGGCCACCATTTAGCTATCTGAGTTAAGGCGTTACCACATGGGCGCAGGTCGCCAGCAGCGGTCGTGAGTTTGAGTCCAGCTCATGACCCGTTGCTACATGTCTCTCTCCTCTCTATCCCCTTTCACTCTATCAATAAAAACTTTTAAAAATTCTACTTATGTACAATCTGCGCAATATAGAAAATCTGTGCTATAATAGTCTGCCAATATTTCTATTCATCAAAAAAAAAAAAAAACAAATCGGTGCAATACCTTTTTTAGCACTAGTTCTTATGTTTATTTGGTAGTTATACTGCATTCTTTAAATGTTTGCACCGTCTTTGCTGCTGTAACATTGCAAATTTCTCCAGTGTGGGATCACTAAAAGGTTATCTTATCGCTTCACTTTCAAAAATATACGTCCAACTCACTTCAGATACATAGTTGAACATGAGACGGTGTGAACAAAAAGGGGAAAAAAGATTGGGGGGAAAAAAAAGATATGCATTACAACTAGACCAGTGCTGCACAAAATGGCACAATTCTACTCCATCACTGTGTACCTTCGCACATTTACTGAACTGTAACCACTTAACTTGGGTTTTGTTGCGAGAACCATCTTGGAGACACTGTGTCCTTCCTCACTCCTGAGACTAGTAAACCCTTTAAAAAGAGCAACAGACAACACATGCCAGCACAAAACATTCATCTCTCCATTGTGAGAACAACAAAAAATCTTCTGGCATTTTCTTTGTGTTGTGCAGCTCACAAGTAAAGTTTAGCTTCACCTTACAATTGAATATGTCAACTCAAAATTGCTTTTGTGAATTAATCTCATTTCGTATGGAAAATAATTGTAACAAAAAAGATCTAGAAGCAAAAGTATAACTTTATTTTTACATGTTTGTATTCATACCAATATAAAATGACTAAACACATGAGGGGAAGATACAAATATGTAATGGTGAGTAATAGCACTTGTGATGGTCTGTAAAAATAAAAGCTTCTGAAATAATAAAGATCACAGAACAAATAAGATGCAGAGTCCATTTCCAATGTAAACAACCTCTGTCATGTATTTTAACATGTAATCGCCATTTTCATCTTCCATGCATGTACAGAGAAAATCTGTTTAAAAGAGCGAACAAAATACATCATTGCATGTCTGAATGTGTGAATATGTAGTCATCTGGGCAATGTTGGAGCAAACCCATGGTCAGAAGACAAATGATAGGCTGCTATAGAACATTCAGAACATACAGTACAAATGAAAACGGCATCTGTAGTTCCATCCAAGGCCAGGTCAGGACAGCCTCTCTCTATATAAACATCTTTTATGTTTTCAGTGTGTATCAAGATGGAACAGGCAGTTTTGAACAGAATCTCTGCTCAAACTCTGCTGTAGATGAAGTTGAAAAAGGCTGAACAGAAAGACTTATTGTGAATTATGTTTTTTTTTTTTTTTTAATTTATGATGATGGAAACAAGAAAGATTCTGTGGTTTTATAACAACAAGGCCAAACATCATCCAGTTGATCAGTAGGAGGAGGTTAGCATCTCATAAGGCTCTTTGTTGGTGAGGGTTGTGAAAATGTTTTTGACAAACTGTATTGTTTTAGCAACTTGTCTGAAGCAGGCAAGAGGTAAGGACAGATGCAGTGAACAGTCCCTTTAGAGTGAGAGGTGTTCATCTTTAATTCAGTTCTGTCCATGAGCTCCCTTTCCTATGTCTGAGCCCCTTACCCTAAATCTAAAGAACCAGTCCAGTTATCGTATGGACAAAACTATCCTCTGTTGCTTGCATTCACACTCTACTTCATTCTGGTTGTAACCACACATGAAGGTTCAACAACTGATTGACTGATTAACAGTCAGGTACAGCACTGACATTACTGTTGATGCTGCATAAATCTGCCAATGTCATGCATGATAACTTGCTTCACCCGGGCATCTCATGCTTTCTCAATCATTTTCACTTATACCACCGAGTGCCATCATTACTACACGCCTGATTAAAGGTTGCATAATGTAAATACTAGAATAAGTGCCAGTTTCTAAACACATGTCATGGAAATGGAACTTCTTCAGTGTGGCATTGAGTTGGGTCAATGGTCACAGCTGCTAATGTATCTTAAATGAATATCATGGTTGCCAAATTACCACTGTTACTCTGAAGATTAAGACTATACTTTCTCACTCAAGGCAATGCGGTTGTCTTTTTCTTTGCAAACAGCAAAATAAGGTCACACTCAACTAAAACAAGTGTGCATTGCAAATGGTCTTTTTTCTGATACAGGGCAAGAAACAAAGAAGTTAAAAATCCAATTTCTATCGTTCCTGTTGGAAAAGCAAATGTATAACTTTATTTTTACATAATGTTTGTCAGAGAGTTGTTTAGCTTGTGACAAATCTGATCATTAAGTCAATCCACTACCTAGTCAGGTGTGGCTTTAAAGGACAATGATCAGATAGTGTGACCAGTACACAGAAACTCCCTTGACCAGGGGCTATAAAAGTCCACCTTAAAATGCAACTTCATTCAAATGATATGATGCTACAGATGCCAAAAGAAAGATGAGAATAGGCTGTCTGCTGCTGGCATGTCAGTTAAGGCTGTAGCCAGGCACTTGAATATCCACAGCTCAACTATTTGTCTGTCATACCATGCTGCCTGAAATTATTTCTTAACAATCTGCTATGTGACTGCAGACCATGTGTCACCTCCTGAGCCTTGGCGTGTCACCTCCAGCTTGTCAATCTATGAAATTATTCACAATTGGCCACAGAAACTGCTGACACTGTGTTGGTGTGGACCACTTCCCTCAAGCTATTCCTTATAGTTTGAGCAGAAATTGTCAGGTTGTGCACGCCAAGGCCTCAATCTAATGGTAAAGCAGCATCGTAATCGTCTCAAGTGGTCGACCACTCACACTCACTGGACACTAGCAAAGTGGAGGATGGACCTTTTCACTGATGGACCACAAATGGCAGACATTGTGTTCGACATTGCACAGGAGGAATGGCAGAGGAGGGATGTGTCATGGACAAAGAGCAAATCTGCATTTCATCAATGGCAATTTCAAAGATATTAAGGTGAAATCAAGATAACTCATGTCCTCATGTCTCCAGAATCTCCAATCTTAAGTAGCAGCTGGAGATTCTGCAGGCTGTGGCAGGATAGAAACATTTTCAGACATCACCCATCTAGCATGTTTGGGATACCATGGATGAATTTGTCCGACGTCGCAATACTGTCCCCGTCTAAATGCCTGCCAACTTTGCCTGAAGGGCTTGGCAAAGTAGTAGTAAAGTATTTCAATCAGTGCATATGCAAGATCAGAACTTGCATTATGACTTAATATTCTTATTGGTTTTCAATCATACTGCATTTCATTCGAAGCTCAGTGTTTGCTAGAAGGGCAGGCATCGTGTGCTGAAGTGCCTCCGCTTCAGTTGCTGCCCCCTCATAAACCACAGAAGAAGCAATATCCCTCCCCCCCTCATCTGTGTCTGGCTGGCTATGTGGGAGACCAATAAAAACCCTGTCTGAGCAATGCCAAGATCAAACAAACGATATCAGGTAAATGACTTTGACCCAGGACTGTTCATCATCTGGAGTCAAAATGGCATCCATCTGTCTGGAGGGGTTGCTTTCTTTCCACCGGGCTGCCTGTTTATCACGAGTAACTTTCATTAACATTGTTTGACCGAAGATTGATTTGCACAGAGCACTGCCCTGTTGTCCTCACCCGTCTACTCGTTTTGCAGTTTCAGTGGCCCAATTATTACCGTCCTACTAAAATGGCAGTGGGTGTTTCGGTTGCTGACCGATGGAAAGACGATTAGGGCTTCCCGACAGCTTTAGAAAAGCTGGGAAGTCTCTTTTAAACAACACCAAAATGATGCTTTTAGAGAGTATTCTACCAATTTAGCACTGCACTCCTGTGACGCTGTCAGACTCACAATGGAGACAAAGTGAGAAGCTCAGCAGAATCACAGGTAGTCCTTTCCCCCATGCATTCTGTTTGCTTGTCAAACCTTGACTCGGTTTACATTTATCTTGGTGAAACAGATATTGATGTTGCACTTCTAAACTGGTGGGTGTCAGGGAGGGGTTTGTACATAAACCCAGCAGTTATAGTTAAAAAAAACACACAAACTGTAATTTGCATTCACCTCGACTGCAAGATCTGTCACTCAAATGCCAAGTCACCATTATTTATACATCATGTTTAAAACAGCAGCCATTGTGCCAAAGTGCTTTCTAGTAATAAGGAAAATGACATTACAACCATGTGTAAGTATTGGAGTTAAGACCTATATTGCCATTTATGATGTGAATTTATCAGAGTTTTATATATAGGAATGACTTAAAATCGGCAAGAAGTCAGTAAAACTTTAGTTATGTGTTCAAACAACTCTTGATGTCAGAGGTATTTGTTAATTTGCTCATGAGCACCAGGTAGTTCCAATAGTTGTAGGTACACCATCTCCAAGTGTTACAGATACAAATGTCACCATACAAGGAATTATGTTATCATTTTCATTATGATGTCATTTTTGACTGCAGATTGTGCTTTTTTTAATGTTCTTTTTTCCATGCATAGTGTAGCCTCCTTTTATAGAATTTGCCCTTTGATGTACACATTACACCCCGCAACAGACTGGTTACCTGTCCAGGTGAGCCCTGCCTTTCGCCCTAAGTCGGCTGGCATAGGCTCCAGTCTGCCTGTCAGCTTTAGTCAGCTCATCATTTAAAGTCAAAATGGCAAGTCCATTTGACTAGAAGTGAGCAAAACTCATAATGACATTAAGTAAACTGAAAAAAAAAAAAAAAGTTGATTTCACCAAATTCCTTTACAAGGCAATAGAATGCATGCTTGGGCAGTAGTGTGCATGTGTGGAATATGTACATGCCAATAAACTCATCCTCCGCGTAGACTCCAAGCAGACGAGGAAGTAATATGATTTGGACCTATGCGGCTGTTGTGCTCACATATGACCATGTACACCTCTGCAAGGACTATAATCTCGTTTTGCATTGTAGTAAATGGGATGCAATGCAGGGCTTCAGCTCTCCCCCCGGCTGCCCTGGAGGCTTTGCTGTCCAATCACTCCCACAGTCTCTCTGGTGCAAAGACATTAGTTTGTTGCTGTGGCTACTGCTTTTGTCTGACCGTGGGGTGTTGATGTCAGTGTCCTCGAGAGACACAGATTAAAGAAAGCTCTTGCTCTTGTTACGATCGTCTCGCCTCACTGGCTGTCTCAAGATTCCCCGATTAAATATCTTTACTCATTTGTCTTCAGCATCGCAGCCGGAAGGAGATCAGGGGGTAGATCTGGTGTGTGCACTCCAGTGAGGTCATAACGGAATGAGAGGAGCCGTCAGGAGACGACTCCCACACAACGGCTTCGTACTTCATCGCAGTGTTCTCGAAGCACCTTCATCGGGGAAAACGAGGACGTCAAGGATTCGCAAAAATGACAATTTATCTGGAGTTGGCTGATGGGGTTTTGGCTGTTGGTAAGAACAAACGGTGAAAGATTCCAGGGAAAAGGATGAGATGGCTTGCTGCAAAGATCCGTAGATGTCAAATTAACTTATCGGATATGTTCTCTTTTGCAAAGAAACTTCACCCATCCAAAGTAAAAAGTTGCAGAGTGTAATCACATAGTCAGACCAAAAGCATGCAAACTCACAAGAGGTTTGATTTATTTATTTCCTAAAGTTTATCTTATTTGACCAATGCATGTGTACCTCTAACCCAGATCTCTAAAACTAATAGCAAAATCTGCTAGCACAAGGGGAGTGTGATTATGTTCCCACATTCCTAAGACTTTTTTTTTTTCAAAATTAGGACCCATGTTCCCACAGTTCCCACATTTCTAGCCCTGGTAGTAAGGGGTTCGCTACTAAATCCCGTGGTTGACAATTTGAAGGAGAGAGCTAGCTTCCAAACTCTCTTGAGCTCAACACTGATGTGGAGTGACGAACTGCACTGGAAATATCTATGTTTTCCCTTCGTGTAAACGGGGTCTTAGAAATGTGCAACATGTGGGAACACAGGGCTGACCCCATCGCAAGAGCAACCGAGATTTCTTCCTCACGAGACTGACATGTCAGCACACACCTACACACACTCTCCATCCCGACACTCAGACTCCTGCAGACACTTCATTTACACTCTCCTGCTCTTGCCTTGTCAGGGCTCCAGTCTGTACTTTGAGCAGTGTGAAATGAGAGACGCTCCGCCCCATTGTGTGTCTAAATGAAACCAGGCTCTATTAACCAACTGCAGTAACCCTCATTGTAGAGAGAACAGCTTCTGCCATCTGATTGGCCCAAGATTCAAAGCAGTTTCACTGATAATTCATACAAAGCCTGCCGGGTCCTTCTTCACTGCTTCGTGGGCTGAATCTGTTAACCAATTGGACAACTTTCTACTGATTTTTTTTTTTTTTTTTTTTTTTTTAATCTAAATTTTCTGTTTATGTACACAGATTATTTTTTTAAACATGCACTATAATGTTTAGTAGAAACACTGGTGGTACATGCTTTCAATTGTTTGTATCTTGAACATTTCAACTTTCAGTACTTGCATTTTCTACTGTCTGATGCTCACTTTTTTTTTTCCCCACCATAGAACATTGAACAAGATGTTAGCCAGGGAGTCTCAGGCACTGATTCTCGGTTTAAAACACAACTAAGGTGACTGCAATCACATAATATAACATCTGTAGATTCTCAGTTAACAAGGTCATCCATGCAGATTTGCTGGATTGTTTGAAGGTTCTTGCATGTTTCACCTCTCATAAGAGGCTTCTTCAGCTCTGATTAATCAGCACTGATTAAACATAATTAAAAATTAACGTTGAACTAGATTATCTCGAGTGTAAAGACTCAAGTACTGGATTTTCTTTTCAGAAGAATAAATGTGCATCGTGTGAACATAAAGAAATGTGTTCACATGGTATCAGTATGTAGCACATGATTATTTCGTGGTCAATTATATCAAGTTTAACCATGACAAAGCAAAAAAAAAAACAGTTATAGTACCATTTCATAATAGTACTAAACATGTAAGCATGGGATGTATGGAAGTGTCCTACTTAAAGGTTTAATTGCAAAACCAAACACAGAGCAACAGATGACTACAGTGGAGAAGCCTGTGTGGAGAAAAGTGAAGCTGAGTCTCTGGCTTTATATGCAGAGAGCAAACCAGGAGCAGGTGTCTCACATTCTGCTGATTGAGCTGCCGTTCAGTCCTACCAGAGAGCAGTAAACAGCCAAGCAGCAGGCATCACTTTCAGAAATGACAAAATGATCTTTAAATGTGTCTTTTTTTCCAGCGAGTCGTCACAGTTGAAGATATAAAACCCAGTATATTCCATTGACGAAGGTGTTCAATTTTAACACAGAAGATAGACTATTGTTGCCATGCACAGACACTGTAGAGAGATATTTTTCAAATTCACATATGAATTGGTTTACAGAATCTGCCGCTCTCTTTGTATAAAATGCGAGATAACCAGCATGCATCAGACGTCCAGGCTCACAGGTGCTCTGTGCACATATTCATGTTCGACATGATGAGGTTAATGCAGACGCTCTGTCAGCCAAGAACCGGAGCTTCTCCTCTTACAGTGGCGCAGTTTGCGATAATGCTGTATTCAGTTATTCTCTGCTCAGTCATCAGTCATTTTGTCAGAGTCGAGACTGTCACTGTAAAATGAGGAGGGCATCGTTTGAAGAGGGTGACACCCACGTTTAAAGAGTGATGGATGGCACAAGGTGAAAACTAATGAGGGAAGGCTCCATGGAAGCAGCTCAGGGCGCTAGTGTCCTAGTTATCAAAAATGCTGCCTAAAACTGTTTCACTTGAGGAATATGATTTCAGTTTAGGACATTTATTATGTGCTCTACTGTTGCTGTCTCTCTGTTCCTCTTATGTTGCATTTGAATATGCTTGACTTGCATTAACTGTTACAAAAGCATGTCTATGACACACATTTACCAATAAAGTATCAGCATGATTACACTTTAAAAATTTAGTAATAATAACGTCAGCCAATTTAGGGGTATTTAATTCCCTGATATTTGTATTTTGAGCAGGAGAGCTGGTAATATTATTATCATTATGATCCAGGGAGGCTCTCAGGTTGAGCCTCTCTCACCAGGTGTGCTGTGTTAATGATCAGGGCCTCACCTGTCCACTGATCATCAAAGAGGAGGATGACTCAACTCACACGTCAGCTGTTGCTCATTATGATAAATGCAGTCTGTCTTTTTAGATCGAGTTCCCATTTTATTATTCTACATTTTATAGGAAAACCTGCACAGTTTAACACAACCAAATACAATTTTATTGATTTATTTTTGCCTTTTTGAAGCTTATGATTTTCTGTTAGATTCTACTTTGTGCCACATCTTAAGCATTAAAATCGAAGGTACTGTGTTGCACTGCTGAGTATTATATGAAAAAAAATGTGTTTGCAGTATAACACAGGTGAATTAATTGCAGTAGAGTCATTACTAGTGGAGATTTAGATAAATCTTTTTTTTTTAAAGATTTCTTTTTGGCCTTTATTGGAGAGGCCAGGACAGTGGATAGAGTCAGAAATGGGAGAGAGCAGGGAAAGACATGCGGAAAATGGCCGAGGTCGGACTCCATCCCTGCACAGCTGCTACGCCTCTGCATGTGGGTCATGCGACATAACCACTAGGCTATCGGGGTGCTGCTAGATAAATCATTTTATTGTTAAATACAAAATTTAATTAAAGCTGCAAGCAGCGTCAGACGGGCCCTCGCTCCCCTCCCCCCACGGCCGTTTGGGATACGATCGGAATGTCTATAGCACGCAATAGTATTTGTCTCATCCTGCTCTGCACATGTACCAAATTTCATGTCTGTAGGACAAACCAGTGATTTTATAGGAATTTTTGAAATTTGTAGAGGGCGCTGTGGAGTTGTTTGAAATTTGGAGTGTGCAAATCTGTTGGTCTTGGGATACTGTACGTGTGTACCAAATTTCATGTTTGTAGGATAAAGCAGTGATTTTATATGAGTATTTGAATATTTGTAGGGGGCGCTGTGGAGGCGTTTGATTCCTGAATTGTATATTAAATATTAGGTCTTGAGATTAATGAGGATTTGTGTGGATTTGGTGATATTACATGGATGCCTTCACCTCCAAAACCTGTTTCATTCCATATGGCGATTTTGTTCAAAATGGCCGCCATGCCACGCCCACACCGTGTGAAGTAGCCACGAGATTTTAATAACTTTTCATTCTGGATGGTACTAGATGCCACACAGCGAATTTGGTGAAGATGGGACAAAAATCCTGGGAGGAGTTCATTAAATTCCAATGCCTGCGCACAGCATTGTCTTGGGTGCGCCGTTGAGCTTTTTTTTTCAAAATGGCCGCCATGCCACGCCCACACCGTGTGATGCAGCCACGAGATTTTAATAACTTTTGATCCTGGATGGGTCTAGATGCCACACACTGAATTTGGTGAAGATCGTACAAAAATCCTGGGAGGAGTTTGTTAAATTCCAATAACTGCACACCACGTGCTGTCGGGGGCGCCGTTGAGCCTTTTCTGTAATTTTAAAAGCAGGAATGTTTTTGTCTTGGGCTACTGTACCTGTGTACCAAATTTCATGAGTTTTCGCGAAACTAGCCGTATTAACTCCACTAAAGCACAATTTTCAAGGTGGCGCTATTGAGTCATTTTGCCATTCATATGTGTAATTCCCCCAAAATATCAAATTTTTCACCAGTCCTGATGTGTGTGCCAAATTTGGTGAGTTTTTGAGCATGTTTAGGGGGTCAAATTGAGGTTCAAAGTGGCGTAAGAAAAAGAAACCACCAAACAAACAAACCGCCAAAGAAACACTACAGGAACAATAGGGTCTTACGCACTGTAGTGCTTCGGGCCCTAAATATTTTCTCGTGAATCATTGCATCCATTGTTAGTGGAAAACCAACATTGGGTTTAGAGCAGCAGAACCTCACCAGAAAACTGATGATACCGTTTGATTGTAGGGACATTGAAAGGACTGATGTTTATGTAGAACTCTTGTAAATGTGGACCGAGGAAGGATGGATGTAAAATCGCTGAACCTTTCAGAAAGCCCCTGTTACATGCAAGTACCCCTGACTGCAGTGTGCAGTTCGGGGCGGAGCTCAACGCTCAACGTCAGTATGCTATTGGCTGAATCTAACATTTGATCCGCCGGGGACACTGCCTGCATGTAAAACGAGTGCCGTCTTATGCTCCTAGCATAGTCACAAACCTGTATTTGGCCCTGTATGTGGTTCCACTTTGAATTGCATTAGATACACATGTTTCTGACGGGTTAGGGTGAGGGTTAGATTGTAACCAAACTGTTGCAAAATGAGTATAGTTGTATGTGATAAGACTGAAAGCGATTGGTTTATGAAACGTTGAGATGGGTGGAGTCAAACGTTGAGCGCCGCCCTGAACTGCACACTGCAGTCAGGGGCTTGTTACATGCGGTTCATATTGTAAAATGGTCAGTATAAACCCAAACCATGATCTCTTCTGAAGCCTGACCTTCTAGTTTTGTTGCATAAAACTTGAGATGCATAAATCAACCGAAAGATAAACTATTTAAAGAAATAAGACAATAGTGGTTCCACCCAGGGCACAAACACAGCTCTCCTGGCTTAAAGTCCTGTGTTGGATTCATGCCTCCACCACACCGACCTCCTCTGACTTTTGCAGACCACATCGCCTCCTTTGTGACAGAGGCTTCATGTTTTTCTGCCTCCATCCTGCAAATTTTCAGATCTGAAAGTCTCATGTTTCTGCAAACGTGCAGCCTTTGACAATCAACCTGTTCTGTCATCTAGGTATGCCTTGATTTGAAGCCTAGTGCTTTCTAAGTTCATTTTTCTTTGTTTGAAGTTTGCCTCGGCTTCTGTTTCATTTGATTTGGGTCCATAATTCTCTCTACAGTGAGAGCCAATTATGCCTCAGTGGAAATAACAATCCTGATGCAACCGCATTGCCTTGGTATTGCAACACCTTAACGAAACTCCATTTTCTCTTCTAACTACACAGACTAATGTTGTTCTTTGCTCTCGCTGCAGCATCAAAGCAAAAGTACTCATTGTGAAGAATGAGCCCTTCTAAAAATGAGCACGAAGCCTCCCTAATTACAGAAACAGGCTTTTTTTCTGCAGCGTCAAAACACTTTCAACATCTTTAAGTTATGCGTAGACTAAACTTGACAAATGATAGGAAGCTTTGAAGAATCTAACCCTCTTCAGATGATTACTGAACAGATTCATTGAAAGACAGAAACTAATACATCCAGTCTGAAATGTAAATGTGTAAAATATGGAAATCATATGAAGTGCTACTGCTAGTATAATAATTATAATACTTGAGCAAAGGTACCTTCAGTCTCTTCTCACAATGGCGTTGGTCATAATAGGCTTCTTGAGGCAAAGACTCGATCTTTTTTGCACCATTTGCTTATGAAGTGAAGCCAAGCAGGTATTATAGCAACATGTTTGTCTGTTATCCGCCTGAATCTGCTGCATTCAGGGTTGGAGACTGTGTGGCTGCTGCGGCTGCTGAGCAGGACAGATAAGCTGCCACACTTCAGCTCATACAGATGGACTGGTCGGAGCAGCTCTGCTGTTTATCCAGTGGTGCAGCCGTTAGGGCTCTGTAACACTGCCAACTTTATACCAAGAGCACACACATGACTCAACAGATGCCAGGCCAGAGTTTCCATGCTACAGAATCAACTTTTTTCTTTCTCCAGTTCAGAAATACGCAGTCAGTTTGGGAATGACACAGCATTTTACAGCACTCTTATAGGATTCAAATAGCACTGCCTGTCTGTACCCTCCCTGTTCACCTTGTCTTGCCCTGTCCTTCATTTGTTTCCCCCTCAATTCACTGAGGTGCTGCACTGCCCCCTCTGGCTCATGATAGAAAAATTCAATAAAGAATGATAGCTTAGTCCCAGGGGGGGCCGGCGATGGTCACGCACATGCGCTAAATATTAATATATTTTGCTGCAAGACTAAAATATGCATTTATCTCATTAAAGTTGACCCCCTTCTGTGGTGTTAAACGATGAGTATAAATGCAGGCAAAAAAAAGGAAAAAAAAAAAAAAAAAATATCCAGTCATTTATTTATTTATTTATTTATATTTTTTTTTCTTTTTTTGTCTGCATTTATACTCAATGTTTAACACCGAATATCCAGTCATTTATGAAGGAGTTCCAACTGACCTTTGTTGTGCTGAATGACAACACGTTATAGTCTCTCAAATCAACATAGAGAAAATACATTTTTCAACCTACTAATGTATTGTTAGAGGGAAAAAAACACAACATGATGATTAAGATGCCAGAAGCACAGAATAAATATGCTGTGATTTTCACCACTATGTGTCATCCACATTATCTGGGCTTTGTCGACAGCCTCACCTATACCACAGCAACTGTCTGTACAGCCATCGAGCAGACACTTCAGAGCCACAATTATGTGACAAAAGTAGGACACAGTGCCTGCATCTTTCAGTTATTTTTATACTATTTGTATGGCACTGCGGTGGTGTTTAAAGACTACTCAAATTTAACAAGGCGCAGCCAGATGGTTTAAAAAACAGATATTTCTTGTATAGTATTGTATGTACCCTTTATCTGTCAGTCTTTGCATGTGTGCATACTAGGTCTGTCCTTCTCTTTGGTAATTGAATCCTGCACTACAATTCGGCTCACGTGAATATCTGTAATTGAATCCCGCCGCAGAGAGCTGCTGCTGAATACCTGCATGAAAACAGCATAGTTCCTTCTGATTGTAGCCCACATGGAATGATGGCGCTTTTCACTGAGCTGATCAAAAGAACTCCCACATATTACCCTTGCCTAATGAAAACCTTTCTGTTCTTTTGTTGCCCATGTTAATGCACGGCTACATGGTCAAAAAGAGGCAGTCAGCTGCACACATACTCATAACTCCGTCGACAGCATAATGGGAATACTGGAGGTGGGAAATGTAACAATTATATTGCATCAAAAAATGCTTTGGTGTGAATGTTTAGAAGAACCTTAATAGAACTGAACAAAAGGTGACATATGAGATAATGAGAGCATATGCTATGATGACTACTAAAGGCAATTCAAAACAAGTAACACTAATTCAGCTCAACCCAGAACCATAGATGGGTTAGAATGGAGGCTCTTGCAAGGATAATTAGCAGTATTTAACCCTCCTATTATCCTCGGGGTCAATTTGACCCCATTCAATGTTTATCATTCAAAAAAATAATAGTTAACATATTTTGTTTTGCTTCATATTTCATGACTTTTCCTAATTTGATGGGTACACCTGATTAAGCATAAAATTTTCATGATGATATTATTTCCGTGCGCTGAACACATTTTGCACGCATTGGTGTTCCTCTGGGGTCAATTTGACCCCAAGCTGTTTTAGCTGTGTAAAACTTGTCCGTCTGTGTGTGACCCATGTGCGACCTAACATCCCCAAGCCTGCAGGTGCAGAGATGATACTTTTGAGTTGATACATGACATGGGGGTGGGGAAACAATATTCTTATGAGAACTTTCCTGCACCATGGACATGAACGTGTGACCTACTACTCACACCTGCCGAGGTAGAACTGATATTTCCCGCGCTGTGGAGGGTGGGATATTCTCACAAGGACATTGGTAGTTCATGCAAAATAAGGGAGGAGCAAACATATAAAAGCTTTCAAGGCAGCTCTCTATCCAAATTATTCCTCATTGTGTGTTGAGTGTTGACCCTGCTGTTGTCACTCAACCACCAGCAGACACGAACCCTTCCAAAAATGGAAAGATAATACAGTCCCTTTCCCCACGTCAACAGCAGGGTAGACTTAGTGCTGCTAGTATTATCAGAATGATCCAGGCCCCACCAGATATGCAGTCATCCATGTTAAAGACATCAAGTCATCATTTGAGCTCTTCATAATACCATTGATTGAAAATATTGTTCTTGGGATGACAAATTTAGAGGGGAAGCGTGTGCATGGGAACAGTTGGAAAGACTTGGATGTACTTAACTTGGAAGCCTACATTGGCTTGCTTATTTTGACAGGAGTTTACAAATCAAAAGGTGAAGCAACAGCAAGCCTTTGGAATGGTGAGACTGGAAGGGCAATATTTCCAGCCACCATGTATCTGAAGACATTCCAAGTTTTGTCCCGTGTCATATCCTTGATGACATGTGGGCAAACAAGGAGATAAAACTAAGTAAATACATATGTTCGAGGTGGGTGGGGGAGTTGGGGGTGGGGGTGGGGGGATGTCTGTAAGAGTCTTACAGACTCTTCATTCTGAAAGAGTCATGAATGTGCACCCCAAATTAGAAAAGATTTGAATGAAAGATTTTCAGGATACACTAACTTCAAAACTGAAAGTTTGACCTGATGGTGGCGCTGCAGGGAAGGTCCTATCATCACCAAAACCAATAGGGTTCATACTCTTGTGGTCATTAATGTTGTCAGTAAATTTGAGAAAATTTGGATGAAAACTTTTCAAGATAAAATTATTCTAATACAAAAGTTGAAACAACCTCCACCTGATGGTGGCGCTATAGGGCAGGTCAAAGTTTCATTATCAATGGGTTATTTATGTCTTCAACAAATAAACAAAGTGCCTGGCACAAAAATTTGGTCAACAATTTTCTGTAAATCATTTTTTGGAGGTAAATATCCCTTGGGGTCAAATTGACCCCAAAGGTAAAATGTGTGACTAATATTTGAGGATAATAGGAGGGTTAAAACCACAGTGTAAACATGTTCCTTAAAGTAACTTCTGAACAAAATACTGACATATTAAATGCAGAATGGTCCTTCTGTGCGATTCAGTGTTTAGCATTACAATGTAGTTTGTTTAGCATGTGAAGCTGCTTGCAAAGCAAACCTTCTCTGTTTTGGTTAATGCAAACTTGGCGGTGGTGCTGGAAACTTTAAAAATTCTAGTGCGAACCAAGCAACCAGAGGGAGGTCTCAGTACACTTAATAGCAGATTCTGGTGATTTTGTGATTTTAGCATGAATTCAAGTGGAAAATATACCTCCTGTAGTGTTAATACCATCTGTACCTGTTTGTCATTACTCATTTAAGACATGCAATCTGCTCACACAAAAAAAATCTATACTTAATTTTGTATTTTTTAAAAATGTATTTATTTATTTTGTGACACCATATAACACAGATATAGACGTAAGCCTGTAAGTGCCGCATGACTTGCTGTCAGTCACAGGACTTTGATTTTCCCACATAGGTCCATGCAGCCCCGAGGATGCAGGATGACAGTCGCCCAAACTGTCCAGTCAGTGATTTACCTGTCAACCTCAATGACTTCATGTTTGCTCCAGGAAACAGGAACCAGACTGGAACTAAAAGGCAGCAATCTATTTTTTTCCCCTCAACTTTAAAGTGTGAAAAGTGTAAAACCCCCCTTTAATCCTTTAGACCCCAAACCTGCATGTTTGAAAGGCATGTTATCGTTTAATAAAATTATCAAAACCAGACAGTAAATGGTCTGCACTTATATAACGCTTTATCCTACCTTAGTGGTATCCAAAGCACTTTACAATGTGTTTGTCATTCACCCATTCACACACCAGTGGTGACAGAGCTGCCATGCAAGGCGCTAATCTACCATTGGGAGCAACTTGGGGTTCAGTGTCTTGCCCAAGGACACTTCTGCATGCGGAGGGGATCGAACCGCCAACCTTGCAACCTTGCAATCAGCGGACAACCCACTCTACCACCTGAGCCACAGCCGCCCCAGTGGGCTCAGGTGGTACAGTGTGAAAGCAAAAAGAGCCCGCAGATTTTCAGCCTTCAGATGATCCTTGAACGAATCGTGCGATATATATATTTGTTCTGTTGGGACAATTAACCAAATCCAAGATTAAAATCATTCTAACCAGATTCTGTAAGAAGAAAATTCTGTGCACCTTGGTGAGGCTGAAGTCATGACTGAGTCAACTGCAACCAACAGTGATGTCAGAAAAAATTCAGGAACTATTCAACTGAACTGCAGGCTTTGTTTACACAGAGCAGAAAAGTAAAGGCCATGGAAACAAATTAAACATATAAAGAGTTCAATATCTATAGTTTGTAGAGCCCCTTTTTCTAGTACAGGTAAGAACTTTGGGCATTTGGAAAAATGTTGTACATGTTGTCGTACATGTCCAGTTTTTTTTTTCTATTTATTTGTTGAATAATAAAATAATTTAACCTTCAGTTTTGATTTATAGCATTTAAGTTTCTTATTTAACGCACAAAGACATGTTTGAGTTCTCTCTCCTTCTAGCCATGGTTGTGTTGTTTCCTAAGAGGAGTCTGGGTCTGCTGGAAAATGCTTAAATACAATTTAATCTAACTGCTGGCTGTAAAGGCAGTCAGTCATGTCGTCACTATGGCAACACGTGTGCCTGATTGGGGAGACAGTCGATAATTTGAATAGTAAGGCAACAAATGTGCCTCGGAGGTGGAGGAGGAGAAAATGAGCTGGAATAGATTTGTGCTGTGTGTTTTACTACCCCGCTAAAGATCCCTTACTGAATTCTACTGAGATATACAGTAGCTGGTTGTCATTTATTGAGACGGATACAGAAGTTCAGGGCGAATCATTTATCTCCGCTCCTCACAGCTCTTCCTACTTCTTGCAATTACAGTATTTGTCCAGTCTTCTGCTTCCCTATTCCTCCAGCAGTCTCCAGCATTGATTTTCTGCCTCCAGAGTCCGGCCTGAAAGCAAACAAAAAGAAAAAACATGGAATACAGAAACCAGATAGCACACAAGCGCTACATACGCCTGATTCTTTTATCTTCGCTCCCACTCCGTCCTTCATCCTTTGTTGATGTGTAGGCTGATGTCCTCTCCCTGCTTCGTGTTCGCATGTGCTAATTAATCTTCCAGAGTGTTCAAGGTAAAGACAGACAGAGAACAATGACCTCTTCCTCCTTCTCCTCCTTATCTTCACCGTTGACTTGTTTTCAGGTGTTTCATGAATTCTGTGAGCGTTCACGGCTCCTGCTTTTCCCCATCAACTTTGCTTCATCTCCTCGGCCTGCATGATGGCAGAACTTCCTGAAAAATAAATGCACTTATTTGACTTTGATATGCTATTACCTGCATTTTAAAATCTGTAGCAGTATAGGAAATTGCATGCCGGCATTTCACATTAAAAGCAGACATGAACTGTTGTGATCAAGTGTTTTATGAGCGAGACAGAAATAACTCATTGTATTGGTTTTGTGGCTATAAGTCCTGTGTGAAGGTACCCACGACTGCTTCTGTGTAATCCAGTGCTGGCTTAATTTGTAACCCTCTGTTTTTGTATAAACACTAACTTTACTGCTGTTGTAACAAAGAGATCTGATGGATACATATATCTAAAAAAATGTGCGGAGAAGTTTAGCTGACTAATGTGGGGAAACGTCTTACAAATAAATAAGACATACAGACACTGAAGACATTAGAAAGCAACATGAATGCAAATATCAGCATCTTTCTTTTGGCATTTTGGCAGCTTGACAGTCCAAAGATTCTATTTTAAGAACTTTTAGTCAGAACATAAAACTGAAATGTAAACTTCAGGAGACACAAACCTGATTTTGCAAACTAAAGGTTAGAAATTTTGCTCTTGCTTGCTTCAGTTTTAGCTTCATATATAACAGACAAATAGTAGAAGATGGGTATTTTTCTTCTCTCCCTGTGTTGGGGTCTACAACGATGACCTGCCTTCACTTTTTTTTAATGGGAAATGCCTCTGAACAGATTCATGGACATACACCGCCATGCTGTTGCTGCATGTCTCCAGCTGTCCATGAAAGATAAAAAGGTATAAAACATTATTCACTGTGATAATAAGCATACGCAGCACATCTAAAGTCACCAAGGAGGTTATGGTTGATTGACTGTCCTTTGGGAATAGAGGAAAATGAACAGATTGGTTGAATTATTCTAAAATAACCACAGAAAGAAAAAGATGACCGGCTTGGGAATAACCACTTGAGAAAACAGGAGTAAATCGACTGCATAAAAGAGTGTGGAGACATGAGTGAGCAACCCCCTGTGCAATTTCACCTAAGTTTCAAAGGATTCTAAATTGCATCGCCTCTCAATGCTTGCAATGTTTCTAAGAGGAACAGAAGAGTGCTTTCTCTCACGAACAATCAAAAACAAATACTTTAGAGGGACTATATTAAGTAAGTAGAAATTCAATGCAACTCAAGTGGATGTATCTGTAATCTTCCACTAAAACATGATTGAGTACACCTGTGGTTTCCAGTTTGACTAACTGTATGAACATGGTTATAGAATGACTTGTGAATGGCAGAACAATTTTTTAGTTTTGGACCTATGGGTTGTATCTATCTGCACGTCCGTGTCATGGCTCCACATGGAAACCAATTGATAGAGAAATTGAAATATCTTATTGTGAGACTTCACAATGGACAACGACACAGCGAGACTGATGAACTAAAAATCAGTGGAAACACAGTTGCAGCATAAGGTAATCAGAAGGTGTAGGCCATTTATAGGCCATACTGCCTTGTGGATGCCCGATCCTGTCATATCTTGAAAGCTAAGTGAGGCTGGGCCTGGTCAGTACCTGGATGGGAGGCTGTGAGAGAACACCAGGAAGCCTGGGTGAATACAGTGTAAGAGTACATATATGTTTTCTTTATTTATCCAGGTAAAGTCTCATTGATATTAAAAACCTCTTTTACAAGAGTGACCTGGCCAAGGCATAAGTGGTTGGTGGTCAGAGGGGCTGATGGCGTAGACTGGCAGCCTCGCTTTCGTCAGTCTACCCCATGGCAGCTGTGGCTACATACGTAGTTCACCGCCATTGAGTATGGAGTGGATGAATAATGCAATTGTAAAGCGTCTCTGAGTGTCTAGAAAAGCACAATATAAAACCAATGCATTATTATTATCATTATGGTATTAAATTAACTATAGTGTCACTAACCTGAGCTGCAGTCATCGTCAAACAACACCACAAAAAAAATGTGCTAGTTGCACAATGTAGCTCTGAAACACAGATGGGCAGCCGTTTCTGACTCAGCAGAGTGGTTATCAATGAAAATCAGGGTTTATTTCACAGCTCAGACAGTGGAAAGTTCATGCCATTAACCTCGATGGACGGTATTCAAGAAAAGACCCTTGTTTGCTTCTTGCTAAAGCGTGATAGAAAGTGGGAGCACATTCTTTGGTAAAATGAGACCAAGAAATGGTAATTAATTAATTAATTTTTGACTGGGCTTAAATGGAGTCCAGCATGTTTGGCCTAAATCTGCCCAGAACCACCATAGTGAAAGCATAGTCCTGACAGTGAAGCACAGTGGTAAGTGTGATGATGATGTGGGACTGCATGAGTGCCAAAGGTGTCGGAGAGCAACCCCTGTTTATCCAATGAACTATGTCCCCTGATAGTTTGTGAAACTGTGATTGTGCTAGTGTTCGTGTTGTGGTTTTGGGTGGTGGTTTCTGGATCTTTGATTGGTTGTTTGCCTTTGGTAGCACTGTACGAGCACTGTTTTGTTATATTTTGGCTTTGGTCGTTTTTACCTGTACATCAGGCTTCTTTTTGTTGAGCAATAAATTTGTGTTTGATTTTGGCAACTGGCTTTGTAGTTTGATTGGGAGACAAAGGATCTGTGTACGTCGCGGCCATTTTCTTATTTTGAGATTTCAAAACAAAAATGAAAATAAACCGTTTCCTGTTTTTTCCAGTGATAATACAAAATTAAAAACAGAAAACGGGCGGTAATTCATTATCCATTATCTGTTATCTGATTTAATTATGTGTTTGTAAATGGAAATTAAAATGAAAATACACCCATGGAAAACTTATTTCTCTATTTCCTGTTAGTTTTGGCTCCGTGACCCATCTGACTTCTGATGAGGAAGGATCTGGTATCTGAAAGCTCCAGTGTTAGCTCACTGTTAGCAGACCTTGCTGTGTGCCGTGGCCTGATGAAGACCCACTGTGTGGTCCAAACGTTGCTTGGCACACATTGTTCACCATTTCACAGTGAACTTTTCACTAGCTAAGGTAACAGAAAACCTCAAAACCTCCCCAAAAACGTCCCGAAAAGCAACCGAACGCGAGCGATTTAGCGCTAGCGGTGGAGCTAGCAGCACCACAAGGTCCCTCCAAAGGGACAAATGAACCCCACGCTGGTGAAAAGTCCACTGTGAAATAGTGAACAATGTGTGTTGTATTAGTGTAGCAGAGCATTCAATATTTTTGAGGGATTTTTATTTCATTACCAGGGTTAAAAATCATTTAGTTAGCATAGGCTGGGTCCAATGAACAGGAAATAGAGAAATAACTTTTCCACGGGTGTATTTTAATTTTAATTTCCATTTGCAAACACATCTAATTAAATCAGATAACGGATAATGGATGATGAATTACGGGCCGTTTTCTGTTTTTCAATTTGTATTATCCTTGAAAAAACAGGAAACGGTTTATTTTTCACTTTTATTTTGAAACCTCAAAATAAGAAAACGAATGGCCGCGACGTACACGGACCGACAAAGTTTTTTTTTTTTTTTACTCTTTTATGTAGCGTCCCTGTTCCCCTAGACTGTGTCATAAAATAAAGAGTACACAATTATTAGTAATAACTTAGAAAGCATAAATGCAAAGCCTTCAACAACTTCTAAAAAGGAACCACTATTACAGAAATTTCTTGAGGATTCCTGAGAGGTGCTAAATCTCTGAAGAATTACAGAGTAGATGCGGTAAATCAAGTTCCTATGCTTCATGTAGCATGGAGAGAATACCACAAATTGTAGATGTGATTCAGTCGGTAATACAGTGAGGCATTAATCATGTGCCACGTCTGCTTTAAAGCACTTGCAGCCTTCCTCAATACAGTTTCACTTCAATGGTGGCTCTCTGCTGCTTCCCATTTGTCTGCCACACAAATTAAACACGAAAATCACATTAGCATCACCAGATCAATACATCGACCGCCAGATCTGACGTGTTCATCTCCCACACCGCCTTAACACTTCAGGGAATTTGTCTTTGACTGTCTGAATGTAAAATGAATGGGAGGGAGTTTCATCCATGAAGCCATCAGATGCACAATTTAAAACTACTTCACATTCTTTACAGCAAGGTTTGAAAGAGAAGGAGAGAGCGATGGCCAGAGCCCTGCCTCTGCTAACCTGTTTTTTAACAGAGAGAGAAACAAGATCAGTTGTATCTATCTTGCTATTACTCTATATTGATCTATATTGAGGCCACGGTGTCAGGTTATGCCAGCCGTGTCCTCTAAGGGCTTAATGATTTTCCCTCACATGGCCCTGCAGACTGGAGGACATTCTTTTCATTCTTGGTCTCACGGAGCTGAACACAGCACCCCTGTAGAGCCTCATGTGACTCCAAAGATAACTGACCATTAAATTCTCAACACCATCCTTTATATCTTCTCTCAGCGAGCACTATTTCTATTCCTGTAGCTCCTCTCTCACGACTGTCAACATGCAGGTGCTGCTCATGCCAGGCGCTCTTGACCTCCGATCCGAGTTTCTGACCTTCCCCTCAACTCATCAGTTCCTCCTGTACTCTCGCTCTCTCGTTCTGCCGCCCTCATCTCATGTCTGCTTTCATCCCTCACTATCCTCCTCCTCCGTCCAATCACTTTTCGCGGTTAATTCCGGTCTCGCAGGACCTTTTCAGATGTCACCTCCAGCAGATCTCTGTCAGAGAGGAGACTCCGCTACATGAATACTGAGCAGCACAGGTGGATGGATGTGAAGAACGGATTTATTTCTTTATTTATTCACTGGTATTATTTTCATAACAAACGGTAGTCTCTCAAATTGTTCGTTAAACATGCATACAAACAAAAATTTATGTACGTATGCATGCAGCATTCATATATAATATATGTGCAACCTTCCATGGAATAGGGAGAGTTCTTGATCCAGGGCATAAGGGAAGCTCTGGTGGCAAGTCTTGGCCTTGGAGGGCTGGTCTGGTTCAGCCCAAAAACGCTACATGGAGCTGTGTACGATAGGTACAACACCTTCAAGGATAGGTATTGACGTACACCGATCAGCAACAACATTATGACCGCTGCCAGGTGAAATGAATAACGCTGGTCATATTGGTACTATGTGGTATTCTGCTTGAAAACTGTGTTGATGAGACTCAGACACCCAAATAAACAGTGTCCCAGAACAAGAACACTCCCTCATGCAAATGGACATCCTAAATGCCGCTGGCCTACCCCTGCAGGAAAATGCACCCCACCACATGGAAACAACATCAAACAATCAGGAACATGTTGAGGAACATGACAATGGCCCAAGACACTGATTTGACCTCCAAACTTCCTACACCCCATTCTGATCAGGCATCAACAGGATGCAGTGGAACAAGTTGGATTGACAGAGGCCCCACTGTCACTGCACAACCCAGAGTACCCAAAGGATCCAGTGCCAACATACTGGTGCCAGATCCTCTAGGACACAGCTCACATAACCTGACACCATGGCCTCAATATAGATCAGTATAGAGTAATAGCAAGATAGATACAACTGATCTCTCTCTTTGTTTCTTTCCCTGTTAAAAAACAGGTTAGCAGAGGCAGGGCTCTGGCCATCGCTCTCTCCTTCTCTTTCAAACCTTGCTGTAAAGAATGTGAAGTAGTTTTAAATTGTGCGTCTGATGGCTTCATGGATGAAACTCCCTCCTATTCATTTTACATACGGACAGTCTAAAACAAAGTCCTTGAAGTGTTAAGGCGGTGTGGGAGATGAACACGTCAGATCTGGGTCAATGTATTGATCTGGTAATGCTAATGTGATTATCTTGCTTAATTTGTGTGGCAGACAAATGGGAAGCAGCAGAGAGCCACCATTGAAGTGCAACTGTATTGAGGAAGGCTGCAAGTGCTTTAAAGCAGACACTGTACAACCCAGAGTACCCAGAGGATCCACTGCCAACGTCCTGGTGCCAGACCCTGTGGGACACCCTGAGAGGTCCTCTTGTCCATGCCCAATGATTCAAAGCATTTTGAGGGGGACATAAAGGGGGACCAACACAGTATTAGGCAGGTGGTCATAATGTCATGTCTGATCGGTGTACTCACAAGCCCATGGCTGAGTGTCGCTGGGTTGGAGTTTCCTCGACTAATGATCGTCTGTGTACGTGCATCTTAAATTTATGAATTAAGTAATTAAAGGGACACGGATAGTGAAAATAACCAATGGCTGGCAACACTGGGGGGCACTCTGAAACTACAGTGTGTCTAAAAGTATATGGGCAAAGAGGAGACATGTTTAAAAAAACAGATAAATACATAAAATGTTTGTTCAGTCATTTCTAATTCCCTAAAATGAAGAGAAAGGTCTTTCAACTTAACAGCTCTGTTGACTCTACATATTAGCAAGCCAGTGAGGCTGCATTTAGGCACAGTGTTGCTTACATGGTAATAGCAGGCTTAATGTTCACCATGTTCATCAGCTCAGTTTTGCATCTTAGCGTGCTAATGTTTTGCTACTTAGCACAAAACACAAAGTACAGCTCTGATAGGAAAGTCATTAGTTTTGCCAGTACTTGCTCCAACTGATAAATATGGAACAGTGGAAAGCACATCAGATGTGATTAACTGACAGATAAAATGTGGGCCAACAACCACATCTAGATGTTACATTTGTATGGTACATTTAACTTGATATGTTCAGTATCTTATGTTTTCTGACTTGGAATTACCTTAAAAACAACAACAAGCATAATTTATGGCGGCATTGGGTTCCCTTCCAAATACATTTTATGTCAGACTTTGCATTGATAAACATGATTTAGGGCTCAAATTGAACTTGAACACAACCAGACAACTGTAGTCACACTGACATACAGATATTGCTGTGGAAAAGGAAAGCTGCAGCTGTTTCAGTCCTGTGTTTATGACTCCCGAATCTAATCTGGAGCTATGTTATCCATCTACTGGGGCAAAAAGAACAAAAAAGAAAACACAATAATTATGAGACATCAAGCAATCCACAGTGCTTTCTGATACAATGAGACAAGATGCTCCAAATACTTTGTTCGCAATCTTTTGTAAGGCAAACTACAGAGCTACATAGTATAGTTATACTGAGCAAATCTCTGACAATGTTGGTCCACAGACGTATCCATGTCAGAATACCTCAACTCTTCCTGTGTTGCCATTAAAATTGATGAAAAACGTCCATAGTCATACATGATTTTGCAGATCTTCAAGCTTCTCCTCCAGGACCATCATCAGATCACATCTTTTTAATACGCTCAGTACTTTTGTTTCGGCCAAAATACCAGCAAAATGAATGACTTTCTCACCTACCTCTGCTGTCATTTACATTTAGGGAGCGTTAACATGCTGATGTGCTACATTACGACGATGGCACTGGTCAAGATCACACCCGCTGAACATCAGAATGTTAGCCCGACTGAAAAATTATGTGGTATACAGCTGAAAACTGAAAGATGTGTCCTCTTAGAATTGGAGAGTTGTATTTCTTGTACCTCTCTGTGGTTTGGCTCTACCACAACTTAAAGACTTTTCATAAGAGGGATTGAAATTTGCAGGCAGTGTCTGGACTACAGTTGAGATTAAATCACAACAAGACACAGCATTTGCTTTCTGATTATCAGTGTCGTCTTTAAACAATTGCTAGCGCCACTTTCAAAAGCACTGATTCAAACTTCAGGTCACTGTGACGCCACATAAGTAAATTAAGTGGAATCTGAGGGAAAAGGCTAGCGTATTGCAGGAGAAAGGCTGTGAACTCACGTCAACCCTGACTGCATATTGCGTTGTTGTTGTTGTCGTTTGCCTCTCTCTCTCCTCCCTGCTGTGTGCTTTCTCTAATAAAGCTGCAATCCCATAATACTAATCTCATAAACTAATGAATCCTTGGCGCTCAAAATGTGGGTGGCTTTATAATCAAATAACACAGCGATAAACCATTAGTGGTGTTTACAGGAGCTGCTGAAAATGACGTTTGACACAACGAGTGTGAAATAAACAGGCAGCGCGGCTGTTCTCTGAAAGCATCTCGAAAAGATTACAATAAAGCATTTTAGAGCTGAATAATTAGCTATTTGGGATGGACGTATTTTTAAAGTCTCGTGAGACACAGAGCAGATGCAAGCATTCAGTAGCAGACAGCAGCCGCCTACCGCATTATTTTAACAACTGACTCGATTTAAAGCCAGCGAGTCCGTGAGTCATCCTGGAGAAGAAAATCACCTCCTAGAAAATGCACTACTGACTTCCATCATTTCTCCAACAAAGGCTGTCTGTCATCTGCGAACTGGAAACATTTTTCGCAGCAATAGTGGAAGATGAGAAGCAGCACACTCTTTCCTTTTGTTTTTCTTTCAGAGCCATATTTTAGTTGCACAACATGAGGGCAGCCCTGTGATAGGCTGGTGACCTGTCCAGGGTGTCCCCTGCCTTCACCCAAGTTGGCTGGGATAGGCTTCCAGCCCCCCAGCGACCCTACAGAGGATTAAGCGGTGTATAGATGATGGATGGATGGATGGACAACATGAGGGTAAGTTTGTGTCAATTCAGACAGAATTCAAGAAAGATGTTGCTGCACCATCTCATTGTAGGATCCCTAATATTGAATAAATAAGCTCTGAAAAAATTTAAGTTTTGTGAAAAACTTTGGCAGAATTTTACATGTTTTTTGTTTTTTTTAATTTTACCATCAAAAAACCATCCCACATAGGAAGCCATTTTAAGGGTTCAATATCTTTTGAAATATAACTTCCACAGCCGTAAAATTTGTCAGGGACACAGGCAAAACTGTTTTGAACAGATCCAAATGACTGAAATGCTCCAGTAGTGGCCAAATTATTTGATTATCAGCTCTGGAAAATGGTTTAAAAGTGCAGAATTTTCAAACAAGGGGGGTATCGGGGCCCCAGAAGGTTGTATACACTGATCAAGCATAACATTATGACCACCTGCCTAACAATGTGTTGGTCCCCCTTATATGGTCAAAAATGCTCTGAACCATTGGACATGGACAAGAGGACCTCTCAGGGTGTCCTATGGGGTCTGGAACCAGGACGTTTGCAATGGATCCTCTGGGTACTCTGGGTTGTGCAGAATTTGGGTACTCTGTACAAGCCAGAGTGGGGCCTCAGTCAATCAAACCTGTTCCACTGCATCCTGTTGATGCTTGATCACAATGGGGTGTAGGAAGTTTGGAGGTCAAATCAACATGTTGGGCCATTGTCATGTTCCTCAGCATGTTCCTGATTGTTTGATGTTTTTCCCATGTGGTGGGGTGCATTTTCCTGCAGGGGTAGGCCAGTGACATCTGGGATTATTATTTGCATGAGGGAGTGTGTTTATTGTGGGACAATGTTTACTTGGGTGTCTAAGTCTCAGCAAAATTTTATGTGTGGCAAGTATGGCAAGCCAAAACTCCAGTATTTAGTTATTTTGACATGCCAAAATGGTGATGTGGGCTCATTTGTACGATCACAAAAGCTGCTGTGCAAAGCGGTTCATATGTAATCATGCAAAGTTTTACAGAAAATTAGCTTTTTAGTCCCAAATAACAAATGAAACTCTTAAAAAATCTCAAATGGTGGAGCAACAACACTATCTGAGGTAGCTGCCTGCAGTATTTAGGCACCTCTATATATGTCCATCAGCCATTGTGGCTCATATCTGTGCAGCAGTGCAAAGAGCAAAAGCACTGGCAGAAGTGAAATACACATCAGTAGGCGTGGTAATTAATTAAAACACTCTAAGCCAATTCCATCACTGGATTAATGGCTTTGAAACTTCTGTACCAATCACAGAGAAGCATGACAATAACATCTCTGCAACACAATGTAAACCAATATGTGGTGAGATGTGAACACACCAATTTACCCCCTGAGGGACATGCTGCTAATCTGCACAGTGATTACATAAATGGAAAAGAATACAAGCTTGTTAAAGCCATGTTCATGAAGGCATCAGCATGTTGTTTCATAATGCTTCTGTCTGTCACATTATAGTCAAGCCACTTTTAAAGCCAGTGCTCCTTTAAAAATAGTTCATCATTTAGCGTTATCCCCGAGTATTCCCCCCCCAAGTGTTTAGTTTATTCCTTTCTGATGATGCACATCTTCTCAGTCTTTAGACCCATTTCTCATTTCCAGCAAAATACCAAAACAGATTATAAAGAAGCTCCCACCTGTTTCCAGCTATGCGATGTTTTTCACACCACAATACTGCATTACACAGCAGCGTGAACGGAATTTCAGAGTCAAGGTTTTGAAACCAGCTTAACACAAAAGCAACCTAAACGTTCTCCCTTTGCTCTTTTTTTTTAAGAGGATACAGAAACAAGGTCTCTGTCAAGCCAGTTTAAATTAAAACAGACTCTGCCTGTTTTGTTTTGTGAGTATAAACTGAGAATTTATTGTTTCTGTGTTCTAATGGTGGATTTATTTATTTTTAATCACTATCATTCATCAAATTGGTAAAACCTATGCAGACCTAAAATGCTTACATGCACAGATTACACACTGAGCCTTCTCATCTATCTACACTACTTGTTTTTGACCCCAAAGTTAAATTAATTCTTAATTTAAAATTATTCTGTGTATCAAAGTTGCACATTTAGAAGGTTCAAATTACATGTGTTTGAACCCGAAGAGGATTCTGAAGAGGCAAAATGATACAGAAAGTCCCAGTCTGCAAGCTGACATGATTGGCCGGTGAGGTTTGTGACATATGAAATCTGGAAGTCTGATTCTGTGTTTTTGAATCTGTCATCGGTGCACTGCAGTTTCAGGATGAAAATGGTCAGCGGTGGTGTTGAGTGCTTATTTAACGCATGATGTGTCTGTCAGAGTATGAAGAAAAACACCATCTGGGCATGTCAACATGGCAAAACGCTGGATTCTCACAGGAGTGGCTCTGTAAGAAGATGCTGACGGAGAGCGACATTTTTGCCAAAAGCATAAAACATTAGTGGCCTTCTGGCTCACATCATCCTCCACGTTTTAAAAACTAGTTTCGCTTCACTTGTGACATTCATTTAATTTCTAAATTATTTTTCGGGATGAAACCGCCTGGAAAACTACGAGGACCAAATTGCAGCATAATTACCACTTACCCACTGAGACCTAATGACTGCCATTTGTCAGAGAATATTACTCTCTCTTGTTGTTATTACTGCTGTTTCAAATGTGATTTCTATGTAGTCCCTAGTTGACTTGAAAGGATAGAACATGATTGCATTAGCTTTTATGGAAGCTGCACAGAAGGAGCCGTTATTGAATTTGGGTTTATATGAGTGAATGCTGGTCATGGCTCCTCCGTCCTGTACTGAAATCAATACACCCTTTATACACAAACAATAAACATCCACACTTACAGTCAGTTTGCTGCATGCAACAAGTGCGCCTGTCATTTCATCATCATCCACTGCAGGTTTTTGCAATCCAGTCCATCTTCAAACGATTCACCAACTCTCCGCATACATGAGGATGTTCCGTGTGTGCAAATGTGCACTGTTTAAACTGGAGAGGATCTGTTTGCATGTGAGAATAGAGAGCTCCCCTCCTCCCCAGCTCCGCCTGTGAGTTAGTGACGAGCCGTGCTTGAATCTTTTGCAACTCAATAAACTTGACCCAGAGCAGGTGTGCCGGCTGGCACCAGCATGGCAGGAGGGCATCACAGTCGCCATCTATCACCTCCTCAATGACACCCACTGATCCCACGTGTCCTCAAGTCACACACAATATGCACTTAAAGTGGACATGTTCTCCAGTGCTTGTTCCTGCTCAGAGCCACACAGAACATGCATTATGTTGCATGTAATGAATGAATTTACTGAATATGTTAGAATGTAAAAGCACACGTACAGTACATATAAAACTAATACCTTCAATTTTACCTTCAATTAATAACTATGTTAAACTGACAGTAGGGGCAGAAACCCTTTATATAAAGAGCTAAATATTTGATTACAGATATTGTTGTCATTTTGCATAAATGTGGATGTAATTTAAGACAACTGAAGAAAAAACTCATATATATATATATATATATATATATATATATATATATATATATATATATTTTCCTGTGGGGAAAAAGCAATAAGTAAATGTAATTAAAATAACAGTTGGGTTATTAATTTACATGTAATGTATGTCATTTTACAAATATTTCTATAGAATAATAAAAAAGAAAACTACTGCAAGTGTCTGATGCAGAAATCCTTTTCAGGGTTTGACATACATAAAATACAGACAGTAGCTGTAATCTGTGGTAGAGTTGAAGATAAGCAAATAGCATTCACTTCCATGAAAACAGCATTTCTGCAGGCTTACTGATGGTATTCATGCAGAGGTTACTTGACCAAATGATGATAGATAGAGGTAAAAGCAAAGAAACCTTCTTCTGTCCTGAAGTTAGTAAAAACATGACCAGGAGACAGACATGCAGAAGAGAGCTGAGTAACTATCATCAGCAAGACGTTATGCTGCTGGAAGCTCCACTTCTTTCAGGGAAATGTCTACAGTTGGGTATGAAGTGCCATGATACGTCTGCTCTTGCCGTGTGAAGCGGGAAAAAAACTCCTCCTCATTTGCATAAAATTGAGGTTTCCCATCCCCCGGTGTGCCACAAAACTGAGGACATGAAGTGTTTTATCATCTTGTTACACAACCACAGGATGCAGTGGAATGATCCACGGCAGCCCCACCTGATAACCCACAGGACCCAAAGGACTCAATGTCTACATCTTGGTGCCAGACACCACAGGACATCGCCAGAGATCCTGTGTTCATGTCCGACAGGTACAAGCTGTTTTGGCTACACAAGGGCAACATGCGCAATGTTTGGGAAGTAGTTCTAATGTTGTGGTTGATCAGTGTACAGTGAAGGCCCCAGTGAACTGACCTACATAGACATTGCCTTTTGTCGGTAAGTGTATACGTCTTCATCACGCCGACTTTAGTTGTTCTCTTTTGCTGCTCAATCTTCAATAATTTTCTGTACTGACTTGTTGCTTAGGTGTAACTCTGTTTCATGTTCAGCAGATGGTGTGTACTGACGCTGAAAATGGCTACCTGACACTGATGGAAAGGTGGACGAGGGAAATGAGATTAAACGGTACGACAAGCACCAGAGCAATAAGCTTAAGGAGGCTGTAAAGTCGCTTACAGCAGCAGAGTTGAGTGATTCTGTCCGTTACATGCCACAGTATAGGAGACCCTTTTTACATTGTAACCAGTTGGCTGAGTCAACATTTAGAGGAAAAATACTAAATGTGAGCAACTGAGGAATTTAGTTTAAGGATATTTTCAGAGTCTGAATCTACCAGCAATGATGGGCAGCTCTGCATGTACACCACCATACATACATACATACATACATACATACATACCAGCAAGGACAGTTTGTGATTTAATCAGAGAGCATACAGACCTCAGACCAATTGCGTTCTCACAAGGCAAAAGCCACAACAAGAGACAAGATATAAGAAAAAAAAAGGAAAGAGAAATGCAGTGAGTAACATACAGTCTGACGGACAGATGGATTTCCAAGCAGACAATGGAGTTAATAGTCAAATAAAACACAAACAACAAACACCCAGTGACTTTCCCACAGAGAAACATGGAGAGATGAGAAAAGATCCAGCCACACACACACACACACACACACACAATCTTCCACACAAACAGTACACTATTACCGCATGCAGAGAGGGGTGCTGATGTGTGATATTGGTTTCTGTGACAACAGTGGCTGTCCGCAAGGTCTGCTGCTGTCTAGACACTCAGCTGGGAAAAACAGGCTCCGGAAATTGGAGGGCAGCTCCGGCAGGGAGACGAAATGTAAAACATTTGGAGACCTTTTTAAGGGCGCCTTAAATTGGTCTCAGGATCAATTTAACAACCAAGATAAAGACGTACCCAGCAGGCGGCTGATTGAACGTGGTCAATAACCTCTGTGATGCTGCAGAAACACATTAGAAAATTTGCTTTTGAGGAAATCCACCTGCTGTCATCATCTCCTCTTGACTCAATATGATTACCTCATTTTACAGGTTTCAAAGGTTTTAAACAAACCAGCTGCCTTTCATTAGCTGGTTCAAAGCTAATGAGATAGCAGGTAATTGCTTGTTTACATGTTCAGCTGGTCATGTTTCTATCTAACTGATTAATACAAGTCCGGTGTTCACTTAACAAACCCCGGAGTTAAAGTTTAGGTTTTTCCATTTCACATTATGAGTAATTTAATCACTTTAGGTTTAAAAATGCGGTTCAGCAGAAGTCAAAACGCCATAATGATGACAAAGGGCTCTATTTTCACAAACCTGAAGTTGTCCTCAGTGGAAAATTACTGTGATCTTACAGCATGAATACAAATGCTCAAATTTATGCCAGCATCATTACATTCTGTTCACATTAATTCTGAGTTTTATTCAGTAAAATTTAACTATTTTTGTATGCAAGCATGCAAAAAATGACTACTGATGATCCTAAAAAAGAAACTGTTGCTGTGTAGCTGTCTTGTAGCCTGAAAAATCTAATGATCCCATGCTAGTGGCCACATTCACACGTCTACCTGCATTGTAATTGAAAATGCTGAGTTCCCAGTTGTACTACGGCCAAACTCATTAAAACGAAGATTGAGCTGGAAGCTTTTTGTTGAGTGCAAATCCTCTGGTGCGGTCCTGACCAACTGCTGAGAATCCTGCTAGACGTTCCTCTTTTCTTTTTGACAAACACTAGGGGATTTGCAGTGCTACAGCAAAAATGACATACAACTATACAGAGCAAAAATATGAATCTGGTGTGCAAATGATCTAGAATTTTAACATTTTCTTTCACATTCTGCTTGGAAAAGGGTTCATTTTTACGGAGGCCCTAAGCGGCCATGGTCCAACTTACTTTTTTTCGCTCCATTTTCTCGAGAAAACGAGATAATTCTCCTTCGTTTATCAACTGGTTCCTGCTGGTCATTCTAGACCCAAACCCGAAGTAGCCAGTTAACGGTTGCAGTGATTCTGGTGACACTACAGTACAGTAGAGTGAAGTTATTGAATATTTGTGTAGTGTTTGTCTTCGCTGTTGCAGCGGTTTTGAAATTTGCAGACGGTCCCTGGACACTCGTCGCTGGCTGCACATAGACACCAGTGTTATTTCTGCAGCTTGAAAGACATCTACTTTTGATAAAACTGGGCTTGTAGCACATTGTCTACCTGACAACGATGGGAAAGAGGCATCGTTTATGTTTTGACAACGTGTCACTAATGAGTTACTGAAGTCCGAATCTGTGAACATCTTTCCAACTTTAACGAACTCTCAGTCGGTAGTGTGCAGCGGTGGCAGAGCTCCTTCTGGTCTGGCGGGTTGGTTTCGCTTTCTACCTCACCGGAAAATTAAGTCGTTATACTGAGAAAACAATTTTGTTTCCTCGAGAAAACAAGATAATTTGTCATTATCACGAGATAACAGATTTTGTTTTCTCGTTATAACGACAAAATTATGCCGTTATAACGAGAAAACAGAGCGGAAAAATTAAGTTAGACCATGGCCGTTTTGGGCTTCCGTAAAGTTTAGCCAGTTATGCACATAAAGTTTTGAAAGTATATAACTGGTAACAAATTCTTGACCATTAAGTTAATCCACACCCTAATCAGGTATGACTTCACAGGATTGGTAAACACATCTGTAGCTGGTATTTGCACTCACTAACAAATATTAATGGACTAATTATTAGCATGTTAGGCTGGACAGAGCTGCAGATAACAGGTTAGACATGTTTAATGGATTTTTAGCCCTTTTAAAGATATATTTATATATTTTTGTAGAAATGGTAGTCTGTAATTTGTGCAAAATTGGACATCAATATTCAGAAACCCAGTAACTTAACTTTGACTCAAAGTGGAATGTCAGCACTTCATTAGATTAATCATACACTACTCTTTATATACCATCTAATGGGTTCCTTATTTTATTCGATTTTTCCCTCTCTCCTTCATTTCACACACATTAGTGGAAAATTGCTTTTCTTGTCCGCCTGTCACTGCCTCATTCGTCTGAATATGCACAAGGTAGTGTCAAATGATCAAAGAAGAAGTTAATATGCCCACCGCCTGTGTGCGCAGCTTTCTCCGACAATTTAGGAGAAAGGAGAGGACTAAGAAGGAAGGATGAAGAGAGGAGATGAATTTAGCAGACCCCCACTGCATGATTGGATTCACAGCTTCATAAAAGCAGTGAACTAATGAGGCCTGGTGATGCCCAGACAAAGACGACCGGCAACAAAGACATCTGAGGCGGATCTAAGATGAAAGATGTCGCCTCGAGAGGAGGTTACACAAAGACACATGCATATGCGTACAAACTAATACACAACATCCAGCCAGGAATACACATGCAGGAATCTGATAAGATGGGTTCAAGTTCAAGGCGCTTTAGATGTACAGACTCTTACCCTTAATGCAATACCATGGAGGATTCACCAAACTGACTGATTTGATTGATTCCAAATGCATTCTGCAGCATGACAATGACCATGAAAAACATAGGAATATCATGATTTTCTGCATTAATTTGTCATAAAATGTAATCTGATCTTCATCTAAGTCAGGGGGTATTGACAACTATAATGTGCCTAAAGTAATGACACAAAACAAATTCTGATCTTTCATGTCTTTATTGAGAACTACCATTAAAACCTCATAGTGCTCGTGGAAAAAGTATGTGAACTCTTGAGTTAACGACTGATAAAAGCAACTCAAACTTTTTGAGTTTGCTCCGCACGAGAAGAACACGCTTATGTGAGCCATGCCTTGCCGAAAAGAGCTTTCAGAGGATCTACGATCAAGAATAGTTGATGTACATAAAGCTGGAAAGGGTTACAAAGTGATTTCAAAGACTTTAGAATTCCACCAATCTACAGTTAGACAAATGATCTACTAATGGAGACACTTTGGGATTGTGGCTGCTCTACCAAGAAGTGGGCGCCCAGTCAAAATGACCCCAAGAGCACAACCAAGACTCATCGGTGAAGTAAAGAAACAACCCCGAGTGGCAGCCAAAGATTTTAGGCGTCATTGGAACTGGCTGACACCTGTGTTCATGGGTCTACTTTAAGTAAAACATTGAACAAGCAGGGCGTCTATGGCAGGTCAGGTACCTTCACCTGTCACTCTGACTGTCTGCCATTGAATGCAGCTAACTGTTATTTTCTATATTAGGGCTTCTGTAATAAGTACAACAGCGCCCTCTGACAAACACACGGCTGTGACCACACAAAAACTAAAAACACAGCTTTCAAAGTAAAATCCTGGTTTTGACCCAGTTCACTGTGGCTTTCTAGTAGCTCAACACAGCTCCAGGGTTTTTCAACAAAATCCCTGAAAAGTAAATATTTACACCCTGCCTTTGTAGTGGTTGTCAAAACAAGTCACCGCAACGTAAACAACACATTTAAATAATCAGACGTCCAGCAAAAGTGCTTTCTAGTGAAGGAATTACTGGAAAGCAGACGGTTAGGCAAACGATCTGCAAATGGAGACACTGTGGGAGTGTGGCTGCTTGACTTAGAAGTGGGTGCCCAGTTAAAATGACCCCAAGAGCACAACGAAGACTCATCAGTGAGGTAAAGAAACAACCCTGAGTGGCAGCCAAAGATCTGAAGGTGTCATTGGAACTGGCTAACATCTGTGTTCATGAGTCTACAGTACATGAAACATTGAACAAGCAGGGTGTCCATGGCAGGACGCTACGAAGGAAGCCACTGCTTAATAAAAGAACACTGCTGTAGAACTGAAGTTTGTGAAAGAGCACACTGACACTCCACAGCGGTATGGGCAAAAGGTTCTGTGGACTCATGAAACTAAGATTGAAACTTTTTCCACGACCATTTTGAATGTTAAATGAGTGTGTTCAATAGACATACAAGATCCAAATTTTCCATGTATTATTATTTTAGGCACATTGTATTTGTCAACACCCTTGACTTAGATGAAGATCAGATTACATTTTTGACAAATTAATGCAGAAAACCATGACATTCCCAAAGGTTCACATACTTTTTCTTGCCATGCTCAGAAGAACAAAGACTGTGATGGATGGTTTGCCTTCCACGGACCCGTGATCTCAACATCGTCACCAGATTACATGAAGAGGCGGATGGTATGGAGACGGCTTAAATGCAGAGAAGAACGGATGCAAATGTTTCCTAGATGCCCCGTGCCTTGAAGGACCTGCCAAGTACCTTGGAAAATGTGCTAAGTGTATATGTTTTTAGTCTTACCCCTTTGAACCCCAATCAGTTTCTGTGCTCCTGTTACATTGTTATGCAGTTTGTGCTCATTCTCCACTGCGCTCTATGCAAGCAGATTAACCATGGTTGTTTTCCCAGTCACTGCTTTGTATGAATTCATTGATAAATAAAACGTAATTACGGCATTTGATGCACTGTAAATGGTCTGCACTTACATAGCACTTTTTCTCTAACTTAGTGGTATCCAAAGCGCTTTACAATGTGTTTCTCATTCACCCATTCACACATCAATGGCAACAGAGAAGCCATGCAAGGCACTAATCTACCATTGGGAGCAACTTGGGGTTCAGTGTCTTACCCAAGGACACTTCGGCATGCGGAGGGGCCGGGGATCGAACCGCCAACATTGTGATCAGTGGACAACCCGCTCTACCACCTGAGCCACAGCCGCCCCTGTAATGTACTGCAGCCAGATATGCAACACCCAGTCAGAGGAAGAAAAAGAGAGCAGTACGTTCCAGTAGCCTGCTGAGCTATTAATGGGTCGGATACAGCAAAATCATAGCTTTGGGTCCGTTGGGGCTGAAACCTATGAACACTGATACATGGCAAACATGACAGATGACATTCAACATTAGTTAGTTTGTTGTGTTAAATGAGGGAACATGATATTCAGTGAGGTCAGGGTATAACCTGGACAAAATAATCATTTTCTGCACGCAGAAGGTTCCTAATGACCAGTCCGTCCTCTGAAACAGATGAACCGGGCGGTATTTTCATTATAGCACTGAAATAGCCACAGAATGTCATCACTGAGACTGGCAGAAGTAGAGTGGGGAGAAGTGTGAAAGTCACTCTTTGTCTATTTTTGCTTGTTTCGTCAGGCGTCACTCCTAATGAGGTTTCTCTCCTTACATTTCTCTGCCCTCCTTTTAGCCTGCTTGAATCATCGGGAGGTCAGAGCTCTAATTATTTTTCTGTTATTTGATGAGTTTTTTTTTAAGGTTTTTCATGCAAACTTTGTGCACTATGAAAGCATTCATCCAGTCGGGTTTAATTTAAACCAAGGCAGTCATCTCTTTTCAGCCCTACATGTTCTTTTTTTATAGCTATGACTGGAGTAACATCCTCTGCCATCTTTTCTTTTTTCTTTTTCTTTTTTTACCACGCTCTCTATCACAGAGACCCCTTCCTTCCCCCACAACCATGATCCTCAACCAACAACACACTAAGTATATTTGTTTTTCAGCAGTAAATGCGTTCATTGCAGCCAAACAACCAAACTGCTCGTCATATTCTAATTGGAAAATAATCCCAGGGTGATGTGTCTTCATTTGGAGTGAATGTAACAGTTAAATGAGAAGCCCGAATGGTTATTACCTCCTCACTTCTGTGTTAGAATGTTCATCTCCACTGAATCCCCCCCTTGTCAACAACAGGGCACAACGCTGAAGTGCATCTCTGTTTCGACAATGAGTTGGAGTTCTTTAAATTTCCATTTTCGATGACTTCCACAGGGATAGAAAAGTAATTAGATTTTTAGTTCTGCACAGGAAAGAAAGAAAAACAAAATGTGGAAAAAAAAAAAAAAATTTCAGGATTAAAGATGTCACCTGAGTGTCTCTGGCCGTAGTTGTTGTTGTTGTTTTTTGGCTAGTCTGCAGTCATACAAGTAGTAATGCAGTAATGTACCAAGTAAAGCATCAATTCTCTGGGTAAAGGCAACAAAGAAGACTGACATTTACTAATATGTTCCTTGAAATGTTCCTTAAATCACTGCTGAGAAAGACATAACTAACCCTGTTATGATGTGTTAATACTAGGGGGAAGCTTTGGTTGTCATGGTTACATGATAATACAGTACAGTGGACCCCAGAGAGCAGAAGGATACTGAACAGGAGGGGTAGAAGTGTCTGTGTGTGTGTGTAAAATAATAATAATAATAATAAAAAACATAATTAAATTTATTAACTAACTTGGGGCCAGACCCTGTTGAGCTTTAAAAGTGAAACTATTAATATCAAATCTAGCCAGTGGAACAAGCAAGAAGCTGCTGCATTCCAGACTGGTTGGAGGCGAGACAGTGGCTTGTGAGTGATGCGGGGATGAGGGAGTTACAGTGTAACATGTAAGAAAATTACTAGATGAGATACTTTTTTCAGATCGGAGTGTGAAAGCAATAATTTTAGTCTGGAGATGTTTTGAATGTGAAAGAAACAGGACTGGACAACTTTTGTAACGTGGAACTTTTTGTATAATTCATTAAAAATTTTAAAAGTGTAAAAAGTTAATTTCACATCCTGGCACACGCGTGTTCACACACACACACATACACACACTCACAGCTCGTCACGTTAGTTAATTAATCTAACTGACCTTCATTCTTTCAGTGCTGCCACAGATCTGGATGCAACAGCTTCATCACGGTGGTTTGTCTGGTCTGTGGTCCGCTGGTTTCACCCATTCTCCTAATATGTTTACGGTAGAAAAGTGTTTGTCAATCGATGAATTTCGTTTGTGTTCCACCTCAATATTCCACGGGGTGCAAAACAGTTTACCTCCGCTCTTGTGAAAAACATCAGGGAATTGTTTTGCAGTAGTTTTTGTTGCATACGTATCTGTATCTTCAAACCATAAACAAGTTAGTGAATTCGGTGAAGTACGTGCATTACGTTTGCGCTGGGGAATGCTATGATTGGTGGAACTCACGGGAGGCGGGACAAAATTGCGGAAAAGTTGCGGTAACTGGGCAAAATTGCAAGGTTGCAGAATTCACAGAGATTGGTTGAATTTGCGTTAATTGTTGAGCAACATCGCGAATTCCTGAAGGGACTGATATCTGTGGTTTGTCCACATAGCAGTGAAAAGATATATTGAGCCGTTGGATGATTTGTCCCAATGGAAGCAACTGCACAAAGAAGAAAACTGGACCTAAAATAGAACCTTGCAGTACACCACGTGATGGGGCAGGACTCAGGTTTCCGACAGGTCATAAAAGCGTCACATTTTAACCTAAACCATGACATTTTCTTTAACCTAACCATGCAGTTTTGGTGCTTAAACCTAACGAAAGGAAGTGAAAACAGAAAGTCAACAAGTGAAAACGAAGCTTAATAATGGTGCCACACTGGAGGCAAACAAGTCTCCTTGGTTAGTGTCGAATTGCTGACCTGTACATGTATTCTCCCCCACTACCTCTTTGTGGCTCATTTGAACTGGAAGCCTTTACTACAAAGTCAAAGGTGCAAAAAATACTTCTGTTTCAAAACAAAATTAATGTATTTTTCAAAATGTAGTTGGGAATTGAGTTTAGCTGTACAGGAATGTAGCTCTATGGAGACAGGGTTGAGTTTCCGCAGCCACATATGGCATTAAGTGACAGATATGTGACATTTTCCTGTCCTTCGTTTAGCTTCAGAATGGTGACCCGTGGCTGTTATTTTTCTTCCACAGCGCTGGCAGGGCACATGCACGGAGATTGGAACTGGAGAGGCTGATGTAGGTGGAACAACAGAAGAGGAGCGACTGTGCAGGATGTAATTATGGGCTGTTAAGGGAGCTTCTGCTATCTCAGTAATCCGCAAAGAAAACAAACAGAGAGGAGAACGCTGGCAGCACTTTTAAAACATTTCAGTCTTTATTTCATCCTCTCTCTTGGCTGCATTAGCCTTCTCTGACTTTATCTCTTCCTGCTCGGTGCTCCCAGTCTGTCTTTGTCAACAGATGGATGTTATTACTGAACAGCAGCAGCAGCACTGAAAGACATTTCACTGAAGTAATTGCAAATGATTAAGGATATTAAGGGAAGGTTAAAAAAGGAAGCACCAGGCGTAACAGCTAGAAATGAACATGCTGTTGTCATGCTGACTCACAGCTTGACTCTTGAAATGAGAGTTTCATGTCTTTTAGACCAGAACTGACTTTCACAGTTGAGGCAAGAGTCAACGGTCAGTCTCAACGAAACCCAGGAATATTTGTTGCACAGTTAAAATCCACGTCTGGTGTTTGCTCTTTGCTGAAATGTATCAGACTTGGGAAGCTGAGGAAATGCAACATGGAGATGAACCAGGTATGAAAAATATGTGCAGTTGTGTTCTTTACAGCAATCTGGACTAAATTAATACACGTGGAAAACCTTGCATTTTGAGCCTCCTTGTTCATTGCCGAGATCTTTTCAAATAAAACGTTGATATAAAAACAATCACGAGTGGCGGGTTTCCTTCTTGCATCATTTCCACTGACATTTACTCCATTAATGATTTCACTTGAATATCTTATTTAGGACTTAGCAAGGATTGGTGGTCATGCTTCTGAAAATTTGAAAATAAAAGGAGATAGTCAGTCTAGAAAAATACCAAAAAAAAAAAAAAGATTTCCTAAAAGAGATGGATTTTTGACAGATACACACACAATAAATAAATAAATAATAATAAAATACTGAAATGTATGTGGTGGTAGACATAAAGACTTTCACAGATGGTGGTGATCAGTGCTTTAATGAGATGTAGGGAAGCACTCCACATATGATCAGCACTAAGAGGCATCGGCATCTAAAGGTGCAGCACGGAGCATTGATGAAGGCGCATATCGTAGCAGCGTGGGTTCATCGACAAGCATCAGGAATGGGTCACGGAATTAGAATAGATAAACAATCAAGCACCCAAGGACCATTCTTGAATTATGCATTACAGTTTGACACACAAATGAGTTCAGTTCTCCACCTTTGGAGTACGCATGGATCAGAGCCTGATGATCAGTGAGGGTTTGGAGTCATTAGGAAGCTGTACTGATTTTCTCTCTGACATTTCAAATCACTGTTATGTTTACTCTGTCTGTGTCATTAAACTGCACCAGCCTTTTGACTTGGTACTTACCTTTTCCCTGTTCAGTCCACTTCTTCAGACTACCCTTCTCCTTCACTTTAATGTGGCTTTTTTTGGGAATCTCAGTCAATCATGCAGCATGTTGAAGCTGCTAGGAAAGAAATGTGGTAAACCATCTGCACACTGAGCACTCATCTGTCCATCCATCTTTTCGGCTATCCGTCAAAAAATGTGTAACATGTAGCAGCTTTCTCAGAAGGTGGTAAGGACTACAGTAGAGGTTGAAGAAAAAATGAACCATTGATTCACATTCAGCAAGTGGACAAGATGCTTCCATCTCAATCATCCTTTTAATTGGTTTGGCCAGAGTACAACTTGAAACTCAACATTTTTCAATTACAATAGAGGTGGAAGTGTAGCTGTGGCCACCAACATGGGATCATTAGATTCTTCATCTTCACAGGATCATGTTTATGCTGACAGCTAAGCAGGCAGCCATTTGTTTCCCAGATCAGGAACGATCCTTTTGACGAAAATACAGCCAGCTTCAGCAGTGTATTGTTTTTTTCTCAAATATTTCCTTTGACAATGACAATATGAACTGAACAAAAATGTTGCACACAATGGATCATTAACCCTAGAACACTAACAATAGTAACACCATCACTAATGCTGGGTATATTTTACCTGATATAATATACCCGATAAAAATACTTCTCATCAAAATATATTAAAGTACAACAACATATGGCAAATTGAAGTACTCTGCTTTTATTTTCCCCTATACAACGTTTCATAAAATGGAAAAAAAAGGTATAATGGGGAGGCCTTAGAAAAAGGCTTTAAAATTACTGAAAAATTAGGGAATCTTGAGCGGAAAAAAAGGAGCTCCAAACTTTGCCGGTGAAGGTCCAGTCTCCCTGCATCACTGACAGCTGTGAGAGAGATATATTGTATATCCATACAGTATATTACACCCCCAAAACATACTCTCTATCACTAACATCGGGTGAAAATTGCCCAAAGACGTGCCTGTCGGAAAAAACAGGGATGGGAGCAGGGAAACGTGCCTACCTTCTGCGACGTCAGTGAGCAGCATGAAGCTACCCAAGGACCCACACCACTCAGACTATGGCAACACAATGAAAATCACATCACCACAGTCGCATGGGTGAAAATCACACGGCACTAGTGTTCTAGAGTTAAGCACTGTTCAGTGTAGCAGCTTCATTTAGGCAGTTGGGGATATGAGTGACAATTTTACACCGATGCCCAGACACCACACTACCATCCTTAGAAGACATTTTCGCTGGCTGACTGCATCATAAAGAACCCATCCCACCCTGGACGCTGCCTGTTCCTCCAACTCCCCTCAGGGACAAGATATAATCTCTGTCAGAAAGCAATGGTGACGAGGATTGTGTCCAGCAAAGTGAAATCCGCTAAAAGAGACACCCTCTGATCTTGACAGAATATTTGACCACCTGCGTTCATGCTTTTACATTATGTCTCAGACAACAGCACGTTGCTTCTGTTTGTCACCATTTTCTCACAGAACAGGAAGAAGAATGACGTCCAGACTCTGCACCTGTCACATATAAGCATCATCGACATGCCCACTGGCTCCATGTGCATTCTCCTCACAGTGACATGCTCTATTCACACTTGGGCTCAATCTACCGGGGTAAAATCAAGTCTGGTAAAAGTCTGGTCCAGGTCTGTCATACAGCTCCTCCGGGTACCATATAGATAAGTTCGGGGCTGTGTGTGTGTGTGTGTGTGTAAACGGCTTATGTTTATGCAGGCGCACTCACACAAACGCACATCACCGAAACTCACAGTCACAAAATTGCGTGAGCACACCAGCCATTTTCTGCTGTGCAATGAAGCGTAGCGGGATAAAACGCTCTCTGAGGAATAAATATGAGAGGAGAGAGAACAACGGAGAAGAGGAGGAGGGAAGGGAGGGAGACGAGGAGGGAAGCAGTGAGGTGACAGAGGCGTTAAACAGCACAGGGGCTCTCTGCTGTTGAAACCCGTTCCCAAATCGTTGTGTGGGGTTTCAGAAGACGCAGACCCGAACTTTTACAGTGCTGCCTGTCAGATTTCATGTGTAAAAAAGAGGCCTTTTGTTTTGTTTTCATCTTGTGCATATTTTTTTTCTTTTGTTTGTTGTTAATTATTCCTGCAAAAGCAACTACTACTGTCTCCTCTGGGCCACTGTGAAAGATTAATGGGAGCTTTCAGCTGATCCTTGCCAGTGCGAGAAAAAATGAGGAAATTCGGAGGCTAGTATACGTGGTCTGAAGCAGGAGGAAATGCTATCACCACACAGCCAGAAGCAAGAGAGAATGTAGATCAACACAATGGAGGGCACCAAATAAGATGGAATAAACAACTTGATAAAAGAAAGAAAAATAGCCTTGCACCGACGGCTGAAAAATCTAGTATTGCATATTAGGAAAACTAAAGCAAACTAGATATGAACTAAACAAATCAAACCAGCAGCTTTTAACCCCTTGACGCCTGAATTTGATAACAATTATATAAAAACAATAATTTTATGTGATTTTGATTTCAAGTTGATGTTAAATTAAGTGGAGATTGTTAATTTGTCTATAGCACATATAGTAGATATAAAGGTGTAATGCAACAGGCATTAATGGTAAAACATTTTTTACTGATGCCGCAAATGCCATTCAAACTGGTCCTAAGAGAAACCAGTGCTTGCAAAAGATTCCTAGGTATGTATTGAATATGCACCAACCAGCGCTGGGGGAATGCATACGCTATCTCAGCTGCAGCGGTAGTTTGCAACAACCGGCGTTAAGGGGTTAAGACTTGTCCTGAGAATGTATGTGTCTGTGTCTGCTGTTGAAACTGGGCCTTTAAAATTCCTCCTTCAACTGAGTGAGGAAAAATTAAACAACCCCCACAGATTGTTCTATTTATCATTTCCCACTGTAGAAAAAGTGTAAAAACTGGAAAGAGTTACACCACAACACAAGTCTTTTGCGACACACGTGGTGCAACTCCATTCATAACCAGTGAGGTTTAATTCACTGTGATGTTGTCAAACTGCTTTGTCTGTTTGAGCTCCACTTGCAAAGATTGTCTATCTTCCTGTCTCTGCACCCACATTTACATCCAAATAGAATGCTTCCCTTACTGGTTTTTCCCTTTCTGTGATTAAGTTCGAACATAAAATCGTAAAACAGACTGTATGATGAATCTGTGATATGGTACAATGATGTACAGCTATTTCCTTATCTTTCCAACTATGTCTCTATAAATTACTCTTATACAACTCAAGTGCTTTCTTCATTGTGTATAGACAAAAAATAAATCATGTTCTAAGAAACACATTTTAGCACCTCTGATGTAGTATTAAATGTTTTTAAGTTTGAAAGAGCCACAAAGTCTGAATGTAGAGGTAGGATGGAGGCATAGATCAGTGACCTGGCTTTCAACCAGGAGACAGGGATTCGCATTCCATGTGGAACGTTTAGGCACCAAAACTGCGACGGTTAGCATGTGTGTGTCATGTTTTTTTGTGTAGCAAGCTAGATTTTTTAATTTACTAAGCTAGAACCTAACTGGGATACGAGGCTTTATAAAGTCAAGATCATACCCTCTGGTAAACATGAGTTTGAGTCAGACTGACTGGCTTTAATGATTGTAGTTCTTGAAGACTTGCAACCTCATAACATCCAATCTGTGGAGATTTTCTTGTTGACACCCTCAGTCCACAATGATTTCCTGGGTCGGACTAAAGTCCCTCCGGACGTTCGGTGTTTACCTTCATCTGCCTCTGGGATTGACCACAGTTGCTGAAAAAAAACCCCACAGTACAGCTTTAAAGCAAAATAGTCCCCTTGGAGGTGCTTTATGAAAAGGATTTATTTAGGTTTTTTATTTGTCAGGAGAAAATGTGAAGCCATTGTCCGGCTTACCATGCCCACATCAGAAAGCTGCAGCTCCTCGGGGGCTGGTGGGGTTAAGGTGGGTGTGATAGAGCTGTGACAGTTATCTTCTCTTTCCATATTAAAGCTTGCCCCCTCTCTGTGGCCCCTGATATCGCTAAAATAGAATGTGCCACAAAAACAAAAGTTTCTGAATTGGTGGAGGTTCGGTGCCTCAGTTTTTGATTTACAAAGGAGCTCGGCGTCTTCTTTTATTCATTTACTGTGTCCAGCCTTCATCCATCAGTGCCAGCACACACGTATGGAAAATTGTGTTGCGTTTTTCTTCCAAATAAGAAAAAAAAGAAGGGGTTTCTGGGGAATTTTAACCTTTGTTTCTTAGTGTCATTGTCTTTTTAGTTTGTTTTTTTTCCCCACTGTGCCTGGTATGGTTGCACTGGGGTCTGAGAAAAACAGCATTTCAATCCCACCTATGCCCTGTATACATATAGTTGACCTTGACTTTAACTTTCAACGTGTCTGGACTGCTGAACCAAGTGTAGACTCTCAGGCAGGAATTGGTTAACAGTATTTTTCATGAGGACAGGCAAAGTACTGCCTGACATATGAGGCAGGGGGCCTGAGAACAGAGGCTAAGGTATATGTAGCACTACAGGTACAAGAGAACAGGAGTTAGAAAAAATCCTGACCGAGCAGCACACATCAGGCGGTGAGTGGAAGCACGATTCTCTGCTTGAGCAGAGTCTCAGTTCTGGCAGAGCGCTGATGGCCGAGCAGAGTATTTGAGGCAGGCTTAATGACGGTGATGTAATGCACCTGCTGAAGCTCTACACACCTGTCCCCACTTCTGCAGTGAAGCATATCTAGGAACTGATACACAAGCAGGGAGACAGAGGATCTACAGGCGAGGAGGGGCTGGAGATGGGAGCAGAGAGCATGACATAATGCTGGGAATCACATATGAATAGGAATAAGAAGTACTGGTTGTGTACAAAATCAGTTTTTAGAGGTGAAAACTGGTTTTGAAGCATTCCCCAACTAAAGGACAAGTCTTTCTGACGTTGGAATAAGACTAGTAAGATTACAATTACAACGATTTGATTGGTGGCGCTGCGATCTGTCCATGGTGAACCCTGCCTTCGCCCTAAGTCAGCTGGGATGGGCTCCAGTGACCCAATACAGGATAAAGAGCTGCACAGAAAACAGATGGAATAGATGGAAACTTGATTTTTTAGCTGAGAATGAGTTTCCACAGTCTAACACCTTGTAATAACTGTCATCAGGCATATGAATAAAAGGTCCATTTTTTTTGTTGTTTTTACTTTTCCAGAGAGTTACAACTGAGGAGCAACTTTGGAGCAGAAATTATTGACAGACTTGTCAAGTCTGACTCAGGGAAGGCACTTCTTTCTGAGACTTCCCACATTCTGTCTCTTCATACGATCCAAGACAACATAATTTCACAAATTGCTGTTCACCTGATTCAGGCGTTACCAGCCCAGTAAATGGTTGTTATCATCGCACATCATTCCCATACATGTGTACAGGCAGGGACCATCTCCACTGTCTACTAGACCCAGAAGGTCTACTGTATCATCATCCATTCTGATCATGGATGAACAGATTCCTGACCAAGAATACTGATACTGTGTGAATAAGTGCATATAAAATGCGGTAAACACAGTGACAGGGTACGTCTTGAGAAACAAGTAAAAAGCAAAAGTCAAAACACAAATAACACTGTAAGAATGGTCAGACATAGGACTTGAACTCAAATCGTTTAGGTTAAAATCTGCTGCTAAAATCTGCAAACCCCGCCAGCATCTAAATGTGGACTTCTGTTAATCTCTGCAAATCCAAAATCCACTAGAAGATGGCAAGGGTCTGCTCTGGCCTATATGTACAGGAATCTAGAGAACCAGTGAGACTCTTTAATGTTCAGCTCCAGTCATTGTTGCTTGGATATGAAATAGCAGCTCTTGCTCAAAAATTTCCAACATTGAAAGAGACTTTCATCAGATATTAATTCAACCAGTTCTTTCCAGCTTTCATCGGGCTAAATGCCAGAGATACCCAATTCTACGGTTACACATCTAAGTCCTGACATCTGTGGTTATTAGTCTGATAATCCTGACTCCAATGAGCTCAAGTAAATCAAATAAGATTATTAGCAAACTGTATTATCTGACACATACATGTCTGTACATATGAGGAATGTATCAGGCATTCATTCGGTTTCTACATTACTGTTTTCTCTCAACTGCTCTGGATCTCCATCTCTTCCCCTCGCTCACATTCTATGCCTCTCTCTTGTACTCGCACACCCCTCATGATGTTGAACACCTCAGGCAATGTGAAACAGGACCTGAATCCATTACTAAAGGATTAGCTATAGACTGATATATCACACGAGAGAGAGACACGACGAAGGGTGGCGGTGGTGGTAGGAGGCAGGCAGAAGGCAGAGTGATGAAGAGTTGGAGGATCTGGTGCGACGGAAAGGACATGGGTAAGAGAGTGAAGGGGAAAGAGAACAGAAGGTCATGCACATTAGGAGAGATGGATGGATGGATGGATGAATAATGGTTTGACAGATAAAAAGATTAAAGGTACGAGAGAGAAAAGAAGTGTTCACCAATGGGACCACTTTGTTGATTTCGACTCCAGATCTTAGTCACAGAGATCTAAATGTACCTCTTGCACCAAGATGCTTAGGTCTTACCTGTCTTTAAGTCGGACCAATTTGATAGGAGTTCTGAATAAATTAAAACTATTTTAAAACTAAGAAAAACATGGCTGATCACGCCTCTAAATGTTCAGCTCTGTTCGTTTTTTGCACTGTAATTTTTCCCTGCCGGAAAAAAAAAGGTTTGCAATTATACTTTACTGTCAAAATCCAGCTAAGTGTAACAAGAGATCTCCTGCTCGAGGGAAAAGAGGGATAGTATGGGAAGTGGAAAGATGGTGCAAGCATGAAACACAAAGAGAGAGAACTGGAAAGAAGAGTTAAAAGTGCGAAAGGTCAAGAAAGAAGAGGAATAAAGAAGACAACAAACTTGAAGAGATGGAAAGAATAGTAGAGAGAAGAGGGGATATCTGCATGGAGACAGGAGAGGTTCATGAAATGACAAGGGGTAGAAAATAGGAAAGCACATAAAGAATACTAAAGAGTGCAGAGAGAGGAAGCAGAGGGCGAGGAAGGAACAGCCGGCAGAAGGAACATGAATCCACAGCTCGTGTGCCCTTTTGTGTTCCGTCTTGCCACAAACAGAATTACCGGCATAATGAATCAGGCTGTTTCCTCTATTTCTGCTGAAAGCATTAGTGAAATTGAAGAGAGGGAGACACCGAGCAAGAAAGGGAGAGACAAGCAAAGGAAGAAAGTCAAAGAAAGACAAACCATTATGAAACTGTAATTTACTCTGATATATAAATAGAGCTGACCTTTTGCTGTACGGAGCACTGGACGCACAGTCGCCGGTGCATCTTTAGGGTCACATCTTCAAGCATTTGCAGTTGCACAGCAGTCAGTTTGTGCACGGGAAAAGTAAATGATGTGGATGCACTTCGAGCCTTTGAGTGCATCATTTCAGCAGCTTTCCTAGCAGGTGCAGTCTGCCGGCCGATCACAGCGAGCTGTCACTCTGTGCTGACAGATGTAAATGCTAGTCACAATCCGAGTGGACCAAGAATAGATTCATCAGCCTCAGTGGTGAATTTCCCCTCTTTCCTCTTCTGCTGAATCTGTCACTCCTCATTTCCATCAGTGTTTCTTCACTCTATTCTCAGTCTGTTGTTGTCACTGATATTTTGAAGTGCATGAGAACACACATGAGATTTCATGCTGTTTTAGTGTAATTACAGTGGATACATAATTTATATGCATTTACATGAATTACAGACGTTACGTTACATAACAGACACTTTGGGAAATTGGCAACTTTACTTCGATGATACATGAATGAGATCATCTCTGCAGGCAGAACTCTGTTACTAATGTAATCTAGCCTAGCATGGAGCTGACAACAATGAGCGAAACTCCATTTAAAGTGCTTTCCAGGAACTCGAACGTTTGATCAAACTTCAACCGAGAACCACCAAAAAGCAGATCTGCCAAGAATTAGAAGCTGCTGGAACACAGGTGTAAGTGTCCACAGTCAAGCGAATTTTGCATCGCCATGGACTGAGAGGCTGCCGTGCAAGAAGGAAGCCCTTGCTCCAAAAGTGGCATCTTTAGGCTCCACTGAAGTTTGCTGCTGATCACATGGACAAAGATAAGACCTTCTGGAGGAAAGTTCTGTGGTCAGACGAAACAAAAATCCAGCTGTTTTGCCACAATGCCCAGCATTATGTTTGGAGGAGAAAAGGTGAGGCCTTTAACCCCAAGAACACCATGCCTACCGTCAAGCACGGTGGTGGTAGTATTATGCTGTGGGGCTGTTTTGCTGCCAATGGAACTGGTGCTTTACAGAGAGTAAATGGGATAATAAATGAGGAGGATTACCTTCAAATTCTTCAAGATAACCTAAAATCATCAGCCCGAAGGTTGGGTCTTTGGCGCAGTCGGGTGTTCCAACAGGACAATGACCCCAAACACACATCAAAAGTGGTAATGGAATGGCTCAATCAGGCTAGAATTAAGGTTTTTGAATGGTCTTCCCAAAGTCCTGACTTAAATCCCATTGAGAACATGTGGACAGTGCTGAAGAAACAACTCCATGTCAGAAAGCCAAAAAACTTAATGGAACTGCACCAATTCTGTCAAGAGGATTGGTCAAAGATTCAACCAGAAGCTTGCCAGAAGCTTGTGGATGGCTACCAAAAGGACCTAATTGAAGTGAAAATGGCCAAGGGACATGTAACCAAATATTAGCATTTCTGTAGGTATATTTTTGAGCCAGCAGATTTGGTCACTTTTTCTGTTAACCCATAACAAAGACATAAAAGAGCCAAACTTCATGAATGTTTTTGTGACAAAGAAGTGTCTGTTCCAGTCACTCTATGAGAGAAAAATCAGAGTTGTAGAAATAACTGGAAACTCAAGAGAGCCATGACATTATGTTCTTTACAAGTGTATGTAAACTTTTGACCACAACTGTACACCACATAAGTGCAGTAAAAAATGCAACGATGACTTGACAGCAAAAAGAATAGTTATATGTGACTGAAAAAAAGAGATGAAAAAAATGCACAGTTTGCAAGAAAAAGTCCAACAAAGGACAGCACATATAAGACGTGCATAAAACAAACAGCTCACTTTCTTCGCTGTGCACATTGACAGTTACAAAATTTGGTACATTTTACATCACGCAAACCCACATGGATGCTGTAAATGATAGCCCAGTGAGCAGTTAGCTTACTCACTACAGCTATTTCAGCCAGTCCTCCAAAATAAAGGTTTGGTTTTTGGTTTGTTTGTTCGCCTAAATAAATATCTGCCAGTGCAATGGCTAAGGTTAGGTTTGGTTTAAACATGAAGTCTTGGTTAAAGTAGTGATTTAGGTGTAACTCTACTATGCTGTAATGGAGTTTTTCAGCGACACATGTTTGAACCGGAAATGGATTCTGAAGAATGACAATGATTCAGAAAGTGTCGCACTGCAAGTTGACAGAATTTGTGTGATTGCTTCCATATGAATGTCTGGAAGTCTGAATCCATGTTTTAGAGATTGGTACACTGCAGCTTCATGGTGGAAATATTTAGCCATGGTTTTGGCCGGTTATTTCTGACATGGTGTGTCTTCTAGATTATACAAAAACGCCACTGACATGTTAAAAAGTTAAAAAAAAAAAATCACTGGAGGCGAAATAGAAGACAGACCAGTGTTTACTAGTGGTAGTATACAAGAGACAAAGTTTTTTAATGTAAGAGTCTGTGTGTGCTGTATTCACTGCTATTGTTGCAGTTATTGTCTTAATATATTCTAATGTTGTGTGTTGTCAGTTCTTATGGTGCATTGTCAAAATGCAAAGCTTTATGCGGACCCCAGGACAAAAAGCTGCTGCAGTGCTGCAGCCAGTGGGAATCCTAATAAACTAAACACGCTGCAGTGCTGTTGAACTGTTGCTTAGCGTTTCCCTACATTTACTGTTGAACTGTCAGTATGTTAAATCACATATGATGTCATAATACTGATTTAAGTAAGTGGAATTATTCACCCATCATATGTGGGAACAAGGCCACTGTATAAAAGCATCAACTGACAGACCAATGCTTGTATTCTGACTCCAGTGAATGAACAAAATTGTGATCATAACAAAACCTTTGACAGAGCAAAATGACTCCTTTCTGGTGTAACAGAATGAACAGTAACAGGCACAGATTAGACTGAAGTCACCTGGTTACTGTACCCACATGCCCAGTCTCGACCACCACCCCCGAAATCTGCTTTTATACTTTAATAACGTCCCAGCTGTCCAAAAAGACCTCAGCAGACGCTGAGCTGTCAGGCCTCACAAGTACAGCTACACCAGTGCACACACCTACACAGTGTTCACACCTCTCTGGCAGTCCATTCTGTCAAGCTTAAAAGGAACAGATGAAACATTTTGGTGAGGTTTTAGAGGTGACGGTACGGTCTGTACCAAACAGGTGGACAGCTTCAGGAACAGTCAGCACACCTTGTTCACTTTTGCTGACAGTCTCAATAATAATATCATATCATGAGTAATATCATAAGTACTTCAATAGTTTTTAAAAGTTTATGCAAACTTCTGTTGCCATGTACAGTTTCATTTACCGAATTACCTTCACCCAGCCACTTCATTCTGTAGAAGCTTATGCATGTAAGCTCATAATAACAAATGAGTTTTATATTATCCTCAGTTCAGATCCTCTCAAAATTAACTGAAAACCATCTGATGTCGTTGCTCATACAAGCGTTTTAAACAGTGGCTGCGACAATCTCCGCTCCGGAGTTATTATATTCCGGCACAGACCTCCATCTCTCCATGTGGGTGCCAAACAACTGACAGGGAGAAAAGTATACTAATACAATTATGCACTGATATGAAAACACTCTATTCTGAACCGCATGCAAAGGAGATGAAACATTTAGTCTGACAAAAACAAATGAACTCCGTATGCATGCTGTGATGGATTATCTCACTGTTCCAGAAATGGAGAAGGACAAAAAGAAAATGAGGCGCCCCTGCAAAGCAGCGAAACGATGTTAATGAATACATAAAATGTCAGAACTTGTTCTAAAATGAGGTGTCAGACACAAAAAATACTGTTCTGTTTCCAATTAACTGTTGGTAGCAGGGTGTGCTCCTTCATGAATGGTTAATTTAAAAAAAATGACACAATAATGTCATAAAGTAAATGCAAGTAACAAAATTAGTCTGTATTTTAAATAAGAGCTTGTCATGCTAAATCCAGCTCATGTGCAAGTTCAATACGGACAATCTGTTCACTCACATTCTCGAGGTAAAAATGAACCCTTCCTGCTGCTCTTTTCTCTTCATAACTTCTGCTTTCAAAATACTTTCGTTGTCAATTTTAATGTCTCTACTCTTGTCCAAAGGGCTATGTGCCTGCCTTCTCCACATCAGTCAGTCCCTCGCCCCCATCTGTACTCTGCTACACCACCACCAGCCCTTAGACTCTAAAGGGGTCCTGTCTTATTTATTTTTGGTGCCATTTTGAGGCCAACATTTCTACTTGCTCAGAGTAAATATTGGAGTAAGCCATAGCCAGAGTACCCTCATGCTGTCCAAAGGAGTGTCCATGTTCTTTATTGTGTTGGCCTTGTGCATAAATATTAGTGCTCCTTGAAGACAAACTTCTTTCTACAATTTTACACTCATTACTTTCAGAGCTCCGAAAAGGGGTCAGCCCTATGTTCCCACATTTTTAAGATTTTTTTTTTCACTGAAAATTTTGAAAATTAGGCCCTATGTTCCCACAACCATATGTTCCTACATGTCTCACATTTGTAAGACCCCATTTACACGAAGGGAAAATGCAGATATTTCCACGCGGTTCGTCACTCCCCAGCAACCCCATGTTGTGTGTTGAGCTCAAGAGAGTTTGGAAGCTAGCTCTCTCCCTTCAAATTGCCAGCTGTGGGATTGAGTGGTGAAACCCTAACTACCAGGGGTAGAAATGTGGGAACGGTTGGAAGATAGGGCCTTAATTTAAAAAAAAAAAACTTAGAAATGTGGGAACATAGGTCTGTTGGAATACAGGGCTGTGGGAACATAGACATGCTCTCGACGAAAATACCAAAATCATCATTTCATTGCTAGTTCTTCCAAACCTGTTTTGACTCACAACTCAGATTTCCAGTCTTGTTTAAATTATGGATGCTTTATACAGAAATGTTTTCAGCCAATTGTGTTCATCCGAATGTTCTCCACAAATCATCAGGTTAAATGGAATTTCGATTCCAACACTGAGACACAGTGCAGCAGAGCAGAAAAACCAATGGGTCAATAGTGTTCCATCTGCTGGACCATAAACACCAACAAACAAATACGGATGTATGCAGACATTTGTGCATATCTACCAAAGACATGTTAGCTTTTCTCCACCCACACAGTAATGATTGGACTCAGGCAGACACAGACAGAGCCCTCCTGAGAAGAGGGACTGCTGATCGATTGCTTGACAGTGTTGCTGTAAGGACTTTAGCTTGTTATTAAGTCGCACACGCGCACACACACATGCACACACGCACACACACATGTACACACATATCTGCCCCAGTGGGACACGTGCAAACAGCACAGCAGCAGACAAGCTTGATCTTATCAGCGTCACTGGAGGAAATATATTTCAGAGGTTAATCTTATGTGACTTTCACCAACAATCCAAAGCCACACTACCACTCTCTGCTATTCTTACTCTGTTAACAATGATCGCTTAGTACCGGTGATCACTGATGCAATCCAGAAACTTGAACGTATTCAAGAACTAACAGGTGCTCTATTTGCCTTTACTCTTGTGTTACTTATTCTACATCGTCCTGCTGGGTTATTTCTTACATTTCAAAGAGGCACATTGAAAAACACAGTTGATTGACACATTGATGCCGAGCTGCTGGATGTACATGAAGGTAGGCAGCGTAGAGACAGAGAAAAACAAAGGCTCTAAAACCAAATGTTCACTTTAACTGTTAAGTGCAGACATTTTGGTTTGTGGCACTTGATTGACTCAGTCCAAGCCATCCTATAATTTGCTCAGCTGGCACTGTGGCTGTTTTTACTGCAGCTGCACAGCAGATCTTGACTCACCACACAGGAATCATTTAAATGTATTCAAAGGGCTGAGTCAGGCCAGCAACTTTGTTAGAGCTCACAGTTTAGCATGGTTGAACTCCTGATGTACAGGTTTGCACTGCTGACTGATTGTAAGCTCTCTTATTCTAGAGTAAGGAACTTCTGTTGCTGTGGTATTTTTGTTTGTAAATGCTGATGCTGAAAATGTGCTTTTTACTTATCAATCTGATATTTTTGGAGATAAATTTACTGCTAATAGCTAAAATAGTTGGCGGATAAATGGGTAGACAATGCCATATTCCAGTCTACCACTTTGGATGGTTTTCTTGTTTGGAGTACAGTGTGACTATTCTTGTTTTTGAAGTGTTCATTTTGTGATTGGCTGCCTTGTTGTAACACCCTCTTCCTGGCCACTCTGTTTGCGCATTTGCATGGAAGTTCCTTCGCAATAAGGGACATCTTGAACCAATTAGCATGGAATGAAAGTGAGCTTTAGAACAGAATAGCATAGAATAGAACAGATCTCTATTGTTAGTGATAAACAACAATGAAAGGCAGCTCTTTGGATTAGCAGCACAGTAGAACAAAAGAGCACAAAGTCATTAAAAAAGCAGCTACAAAAAAGAATAAAGATAAAGTTCTTATTTTTATTATTAATAAAATAAGAAAAATAAGAATGCACTGTGTAAAAACAAGAATACAGATAAAATTGCACTGTGTGAGAGCAATATTGCACTTTTTTTAAATAAAAAGATAAAAGAGCAGTACCTTCCAACAGCGAGTCTACACTGACTGATATGCAACTTTGAATTATGGATCACATAAGATACTTGGCACCAAGTTTACCTGTACATTACTGGTTAAAATAAGATAAACTTTTAATTACACAGATGTCCGCAACTTAAAGGTTACACTGTATCCAGGGTCAGATATACCCCTCTGTAGTCTACAAAACACTAGATGTGGGTTGGTTTTATTTTTCTCTGCTGTACCAAGGGAAGTTCATCACAAAGATGGCTGCAGTATCTCTACCATACACTTTAACAAAGGGTGCTATATTGGGCTGTGAGTGTGACCGAATCTGCATCTTTTGCTTAACTCTGTCCATGATGACTTAGCCTGTGTTTACATCTATTTGCTTCTCTCCTGCTCCCTGTGCTCATATTTACTGCTTTTAATACAGCCAGATCCACCCCAAAAAACTCGGTGACTGAATCGCTGCACGTTAAGACTGCATGCTAACCAGCAGCCACTTCAGAGTCATTTTCAAGCTGCTGTTCTTCGCCACTAAGCTCATGTTTTACAACCTTGCCATTGCCTGGCAATCTCACCAAATGCATGAGTTAAATAAAATCACTGTGTTGTGAATTCAGAGATAATTCCACATAAAATAATCACTCAGAGAAGAAAAACAGAAGCAATTAAAAGTCCTGATTTCTCACATTCATTAATGTTGGTGTCAGCTGCTGTGCAGTCAACTGTTTTTCTCCACAGAGCCTTTTTCCTCGACGGTATCATGGACAGAAGCAGTTCAGCTGCATTTAAAGCTACAGATATTAAAACAGTCCGTTTACAGCAGAGCTAAAACAAGGGGTCATACAGTCACGGTGAAATTAACCATCTCTGCAGTATTTTGAGCTGAAAAATTGACACATTCTGAGGACGTGAGGTTTTCATTAATTTGCTGAAAAGGAGCACGATATGGGACCTTTAAATCTGCCTCAGGAGACATATTTGACTGAATAATCACCCATTATCTCTGACGATATGATCGTACTGAGCCCACTGCATGGTATTGACTGCCCCACAGGGAGGGACATTGCTTACTTTATGGACTGGAGTGAAAGCCACCTCCACATTCTCAACATAAACAAAAGAGCTTGACCTTATGGAGGCGAGGGACCAAGAGCCTGTCATCACTGGGACACTGAGATTGCACAAGTATGCTCCTGCAATTACTTGGGCACACACGGTGACAGTAAACAAAGCTGGAGTGCCCACACAAAAAAAACCCCATGTGTCAGACTGGCACAGCGACTGCACTTCCTCCGCAGACTCAGAGTCGTCTATACGAGTGCCGAGATCATTCCGACATTCTCCAGTGCTGTGCCTGGAAACAATATCAGAAATCCATATCAGCGTGGTGCAGCACCCTCAGTGTCCAGTTATATACCAGAGTTGACAATATGATGAAAGCAGCAGTGAAAATGATAGGGGGGAAAAATAATGCTTTCCTCTTCACTCTATGAAAGAACTAATAATCTATGAAAGTACTGAAAGGAGACAGACACTCACAGAGAATGCTGAGAGACCCGTCGCATATTTTACATTCCGAGTATGAAATGACAACCACGGGGAAGCCAGTAAGAGCAAAAAGCAATATTCTCAAACTGTCCTTTGTCCTTACGGCCATCAGACTGTCGCTGACAAACCTGTGTGATTTTTAATCCATCAACCGCATTGTTGTTTTTTTATCACAAAGTTTATATGCAAAACTGACTGGAGGTATTTAACTGTGATATCAAATTTTTGTACACCGGTCCTTTGTATGCTGGGATTCGTTTGAATTCCATCATATGCACTGACACTTTACCGGTTATGCTATTTTGAAATAATGACTCATATCAAATGCAAGTCAATTCACTTGTATTATTTAATTTCAAGTCATTATTGACATTGTCTCCTTTGTACGTCTGTTTTTTTTAATTGAATAATTGCTTGAATATGCATTGCTAACTAGTGACCACACAGTGCATGCACTACACGCACAACTGTGTACCTGTGTATCATCTTGTGTTTTTGTGTTTGCTCTGTGTTGTGTATGTAGATTGTGCAGCTATGTAGTGCGCAGCTGTGCACAACATTTGAGCTTAAGACAAATTTCCCCGGGAGGGCAATAAATCTTATCTTGAATTAAAATAACGAATCAAATCAAGCTAACTCAGTTACTTACTTACAAAGAACAGGCCTCTGTCTCAAGGTCAGTTTCCTTCACTGTGATGGTTTTACAACAATGCTCTGTTCCAAATACCACAAGTATCTGTGTGTGTGTGTGTGTGTGTGTGTGTGTGTGTTTGTTGTTTTTACATGATATCTATTTCTGTATCTTTTTTGTTCGTTTATTTAAAGCAATCTGACTGACTTTTACTCGAGGCTCAATCATTTTGTATGTGAAAGCTTAAAATGCATAGACATCAGAGAAAGATATCTGTGATATTATAATCAATTATAAGCTCTTAGGCTACAGCTGACTTACACAACAATCAGGCATAACATTATGACCACCTGCCTGACATTGTCTTGGTTCTCCTGACGTGGTCTAAAATGCTTTGAATCATTGGGCATGAACGGGAGGACCTCTCAGGGTGTCCTATGGGATCCGGCTCCAGGATGTTGGCAGTAAATCCTTTGGGTATTCTGGCTTGTGCAGTGGGGCCTCTGTCAATCAAACTTGTTCCACTGCATCCTGTTGATGCTTGATCACAATGGGGTGTAGAAAGTTTGGAGGTCAAATCAACATGTTGGGCCATTGTCATGTTCCTCCACATGTTCCTGATTGTTTGATGTTTTTGCCATGTTTGCATGAGGGAGTGTGCTTGTTGTGGGACAATGTTTATTTGGGTGTCTAAGTCACATCAACATGGATGTTAAAATCCAAGGTTTTCCATCAGAACACCACATAGTACCAATATGATCAATGTTATTCACTTCACCTGTCAGTGGTCATGATGTTGTGGCTGATCGGTGTGTGTCTGTCATTTGATAATCTTCTATTAATAATCAGTTTTAGTCATTTTTAGCGAATCAAAATGAAACAGTTACAGGTTAACTGCCCACAAAACACAAGAAATCCCAGGCCTAATGAGGTTTGGAGTTTCAGTCTGTAGAGGCTCCTTCGTCAACTAATAGAAAGTAACCAAGGCTACAAGTCCTTCATAGGAGATACCTTAGTACAGTGATTGTCATATGAGGTGACAGAATGACAGTTAAAATGATCATTATGCTGTTTTAGTGTCCTGATCGGCCTGGGTAGCAGCTGTTTGAGTCACAGTGATGGAAAGTCGTATTATTCTTCTCTACTGGCTTTTGTCAGTCTGTCTCTGCCTGATGCTTGAAACAAGCTAATCAGCTGTTGGGTGTTTCAAAGATAAAGTGGACAAAATGAAGAGAGAGGGGAAGAGGCTGAGAGGGAGAGGTTCGGCACAGATCATCGAAAAATAGAGTGCAATTCCAAGGGACACACATGAGTGGGCCTTAGTTTCATCCCTTGGAGGCTGTTTTGTCTAAAGAATGTAGTAGTTGGAGAGCTTTAGAGGGAAGTGAAAGCCTCATTAAACATCAACCAAAAGGATTCTTTTTCAGAAGCGGAAATCTTAACTTCACTGAAACTCTTTCCCTGACCCCGAAAACCCCGAGAACAATATATTTTTTTTAATTCTACTTTTTCATCCTGCTCCCTTTATGCCTGTGAATAGTCGAAACTTAGTGACTCAGAAGCTTCCGTTATTGAATTGTGCCTGACCAACAGACCATGTACTCCAACTGATTATAAAACTTACAGCAGCACAGACACAGTAACCTTCAGTCATGAACACAACACACCAATCAAGGTTTCTGCAAATGTCCTTTATTATCATATTGCATAACTTGCAAAATCAATTCCTTATTTTTACAGGTCTGTTTTAAATAAAAGGGCAAAGTCAGTAAACTGAAACTGTAATTCCTTGATACACCACATTTTCTTTTTAACTCAAACCTGTTTACATTTCAGCAAATTATGTATGCTGAATTAGCTGTTATTAGTTCATTCTGACAATTGATGAATGAATGCACAGAAAACTATGACAAAACAAACTGATTATTAGGTAAGTCTGGAGTCATTGGAAGCATCTTCTTCTATGATTTCTATGGTGGATTCATCGATTTTATTTGCAGTGATGCTGATGGTGGTTGTACAAGGAAGTGTAAGTAATTTATTAATATCTATATTTATATACTTCGATCAGCCACAACATTGTTGCCACTGACAGATGAAGTGAATAACATTGATCATATTGGTACTATGTGCTGTTCTGGGAAACCTTAGATTTTGACATCCGTGTTGATGAGACTTAGACACCCAAATAAACATCATCCCACAACAAGCACACTCCCTCATGCAAATGGCATTCCCAAATGTCACTGGACTACCCCTGCAGGAAAATGCACCCCACCACATGGAAACAACATCAAACAATCAGGAACTTGTTGAGGAATTTCTTGATCAAGCATCAACAGGTTGCAGTGGAACAAGTTTGATTGACAGAAGCCCCACTGCACAAGCCAGAGTATCCAAAGGATCCGCTGCCAATGTCCTGGTTCCAGACCCTATAGGACACCCTGAGAGGTCCTCTTGTCCATGCCCAAGGGTTCAGAGCATTTTTGACCACATAAGGGCGACTGACACAATATCAGGCAGGTGGTCATAATGTTATGCCTGATCGGTGTAAATATTGTATGCATGCATTTTGATTTAGCTGACTTATGATTCTGAAAAGGAGTAGGATGATAGCTTGTGGGTCCCTAAAGGTATTGTAGAACTTCTGAGTATCAGAGCTGCTGGTACAGATCCAACTGCAGACTGATTTGATTAATGAGCAGACTAAATCACCGAGTCATTTTGCAATAACTAACTTGACGTTGTTAACAGACGCCTGTAAAATGACAAAAAAAAGACACCGAAAATAAAAACTCGAACAGCAAATGGAGATAATTCCAAAGCTAAATGAAAAAAAAAGAAAAAAAAATGAAACAAAGAAAACGGGGCAACGGTTTATTAAAAAAATTGTGGGAGAACAAGTGAATGGGACGTAAGACAGGGGGAGGTTAAGAGAGAGAGACAGAGACAGACATGGAGCCGCAGGGAGATACTGTGAGCTCGGAGAAGCAGAACCGGGGTTCCAGGTCGGTTATGAAATATTCATCAGAATATAAATTACTCTGATTAATTTATTTAATAAGAAATAATGAGGTTATGATTTATGGCCTTTGTTCTCCCACCGTTCTACCTGTCTGTCTGCTGTCACCTTGGCTTTATTCACATAGTTCCCAAATTAGGTCTTCTTCTGCTTGATAATAGTAGAAGACAGTGATGCAGATACAAGGCAAAGTGAACTCCAAACCTAACTCCTGAATCTCTACTTCAGGATTGAGGAGTGATGAGCAAAGATGGAGACCAAATCCCCATACATGAGATAATGTAACCTTTGATAATAATAACTGACACCTTCAAGCCTTCTTAATATGATCAGCAGAATTGGTTTATATTGGCATGAGTCACATTGTTTGTGTTTTAAGAGGAAAGACACCAAAGTCTAGCAACAGCAAATGTGTCATTGAATGCCACCTGCAGTTATGCCCCTTAAGTTTATTCGTTTTAACTTTGACCTTGTTGATTTTGCATATTTGGCACTGGCTGAAAGTGACTGGTGGTGGATGGAAAGTTTATCCGCTGTGCATCAGAGTCACTAGAACTATATGTTGAATGGCGGCGTGAAATCACACCGTCTTGTGGTTTGTCAGTGTTTAGATACAACTCCCAGGTTGAGGGTAGTAAACACAGGATCCTTCCTGCTACCTGAGAGCTGCACTGTGAAGGAAGCTGGGCAAAGCATGTATCACAGTGGTGGTTGTCAACTTTCTTTATTGTTTTTCTTTAGGCATTGAGCATGCTTGCGTAAAAAGTTGCGCTGTGTTACTTCATTCAAATGGAACAGGATTTTTATAATGGAGACCAATGGGGAATATGTAAGTTATTTCAGTTTAAAAAAAGCTCTGTTACTGCAAATGAAGCAAAAAATAAATTTTAAAAAATGCTAGTAGAAATCCCACTTTCTAAACAGAACTTCCTCCAGGGCTGGTTAGCTGTGAAGCATCAGTTGCTATGGTGATCTAGGAGGTTAAAGAGAGCCACCTTCATGACACCGAAAACGCTTGGAAACGTGGATTAGTCCATGTTTTATTTTGCTTATTTTCTAGAAACTCAGTATACATAAATGTAAAATGTACACTGTTGCCCATAAAGTTGGAATAATTTAGTTTTCAGACTCATTCTGCTTTTATTCAAATTTATACACAACATTAATCACTTTTAACCAGGTTCAACTATTACATACTGTGTTGTCCTTTCCCTGCTCAACATCTGTACACAGTAAGTCCATGTCTTCAGAATTGGCTGCATAATTTTTAACCAAATTTGACACAGAAGTTCGCTAGGCTATGCCTCGTCCGAAGCAACTGGCAATACACCAAAGTGTGCTTGCACAGGATGAACACAACAAAGCCAACATTGCTGGTTTCCTTGGAATATCGGAGAGTGTGGTCTGTAAAATCGTCAAATATCATCGAGAGGAGGGCTACAAATATCTCCAGGACGACCATGACTAACTACCAGACGAGATGATTGGCAACTGTTCAATCTGTGCAGTAGAAATCGGAAAATGCCATTCGTAATTTCATTGAGTTATTTCTCAAGAAAAAAAGAGTTCGTAGTTCCTTTCAGAAAACTGCTTCAGCCATTCAATTACACTTGAAGCTGCATAGACAAACCTAAACAAAGTCCATCCAGGAGCTGTAGGTTTTCGTTTCCAATTCAGTTTCACCACAGGGCTGCACATTGTAATTGGTGGAACAGAAGCACCTAATGTTTGTTTCTCACTCCATTTAATCCCCCAGCGGACTTTAATTGTCTCTCACCCTCTTAAACTCTCCGACTCTGATTCATTCCCTTTATCTCACCGTCTTGCCTGCTGAGATAAGCAGAGAGACATTTACACGTGTGTGCGCGCCTTTACACGGCCTTTGGTTTTTACAGCTAATTTAGGTGAGAGGTGATTCATCACACAACGGAGCGAGCGGTAAATTCTGTTGGTGCGTGTTTGTGCGTACGCTTGTTTTACTGCCAGCCTTGAGATGTCAACAACGTAAATACTGTATGAGGAGAATTACAGCTAAAACCCAAACACAGACACACACACACACACACACAGTTATATAGGCTGACTGATGAGTTCAGCAGATGCATGTTTATCCTTTGGCTTCTGCTGTTCCGTAATTCATGATGATGGATGAGTAATCAGCTAATGATCAGAGCGAGAGAGGAGGAGAGCGGCAGAGAGGCACAGGAAGAGAGAGGGAAGGAGAACGGGAAGAAGGAAAGTATGATTGAAAGAAAGGACGAGAAGGACAAAGTGAGTGAGAGAGGGAGACACGGGCTGACAGTGACGCATCGATTTCACATCAGTACAGACTTTATTTCACGGGAAGTCTTGTCTAGTCGTGACTCCTTCACAGTAAATATTGTTTCTTGTGCTTCCAATATGGCAACATCTACTATCTGTGGTTGGCTTGGCTTACCATATATTTGGTTTGAGGACTAAATAAATCAATAATTGCACCATGCAAATTGCTTTTAGCTTTTATATGGTTTCAAAAGCAATTTAAGCAACTTGTTTCAGGATTGATTTTGGGTCTTAAATGGATGTGAGTTTCATAATCCGGTGAGAGCGCTGAGGTCAACCAGCAAGATGCTTTTGGGTGTTCTGAGATTCTGGCTGCAACTAATGTCTGGAACAGTTTACCTTTTCATGTGAGAAGTGCTCAGACTGTGAACGTGGGTCGCACAGCTGTAGTTCTTTCTTGTTTCCACCACAGAGTTTAAGTTGATTTGTGATACAAAATGTGTCAGCGGGCATTGAGGGTTAAATCAGATTTTGATTGGGGAAAGAAAACAGGTCTGCAGATAGCCAGCAACCTGACCCCTGACCTTGACAGCAGAGCAGTGAGGTCCACAGACAACTACTGACAGACAGCCCTAGTTTGTTTCAGCTCAGCAGCCTCTTTGCACCGTCTGTCCGTCAACCTCCTTCCTATATCTGCCTCCTCTCCAAACTTCTCTCTTTTATGCTCTGAATGATGCATGGACCGCTGGATAGGCTAAGCACACATTGAAAATCAGCCATGACCTTTACTGATAAGCTGAAAGCCAGAGCTCACTGTTATTTCACTCAGCTGCGTGCTCGGGATTTAGAGTCCTCCTCCCAGACAATTATGGAAATTGCTGAGGATGTGAAGCTGACCGTCGGGAAGGCAGCAACCAGCTGGTCCACTTGGTTTAATTTGTAACCAATACTTATGCATGTCTGCGTGTCTGCACGCAAGCTTCGTCATGCTGCCACCCACACCAGGGCTTTTCATAGAGTACAGAGAAAAAAATCTTCAATGGCTGGAAGCTAAAAACATCAAGCATGCTTTTCTTCTAATTAATGTCGTAATGGAAGTAAAAGTCAGATTCACTCATGATATCAGAAACCTCAGGGAAACATTTTAACAGAAGAAATAACACCATATTACATAAGGTGCATTTGTGTTGTAGAGTGTGTGATAGTGAAATCAAATGACTAGTTCACAAGCAGTGGTGGACTGGAGTAAAAAATCACCCTGGCATTTTTGGCCCAGACCGGCCCACAACATTATCGGTTGATTGAATCAAGCACTGATTTTTGCCGGAGGGCAGCGCCAAGATCAGGCATGGTCTGCAGGGTCTGTCTTCTGCTATCGGATGCTGCTGCTGCTGCTGCTGGACTAAATAACGCAGTTATTTTGGTGCATTTGGAGGCCTCTGCTTCCAGTGCTTTCGTTTTTTTTATTCATTTCAGCACCACCAAGGCGTTTTTTTTGGTGGTTTTTCCATGATAGTCAGACTCCTCACCTAACCTAGGCCCACGTGCCATGTCTCTGTTAGACCCGCCCATCATCCAGCAACTAAGTGACTGACAGGCCCTGACAGACAATTAACCAATAGGATGTGTCATTGGGCTGTTCACAAGTGCATGTGCGCAATCACTATAAAGAGGTGTTCTCACATTTAGCTTAAAGCAAAAAATTAGGAAATAAAGCATGAGTCACATTTGGGTTGAATTTTTGTCACAGTATAAAGCTTTGTGAAGAAGCTGCCTGTTTTAATGTTAATACAGTACCAACTCTATTTCCAATATATATTATTCATTTTGCAGGAGAAAATACAAGATTGCAACTGCTAGCTGCCATGACAGTGCACTCAGACTCAGTAGCTACAACAATTTCAAAGAGGTAAAATACAAACTTAAAATGCAGTCACCACTAGGTGCTGGATTATGGGCAGTGCACAAGATGCCGTAACTTGGTTTATGCTCAACCCAAAATACTATATTTTAAGCCTTCAAAAACTGACTTTGCAGGACCAATCAACAAGCTCAGAAGGCCAGGCTTAAAACCAGCGGCGCATTAACACTTCCATCATTCTGAGCACATTGCGAATGTCAATCTAATTTTCTTAAACGGTGTTTTTGGTTTTGACTAATTCCTGAGGAAAATATAGCTTGTTGCGTTTAGTACCTGATCTCAACCATAAACAGAACTCACTATGCAAACACCAATATCTGGTGTCGAAGTCCTTTCTCATTCCTTTACAGATCGTAATCCCAGCAGCAATTACACTGTGCAAACAAAAAACACAAGTACCAAAAGCACAACATCACATAGAAGCAGGTCTATAAAAATGTGTCTACAGAAGGGATTTCAAAGTCGACACTGCTTCAGCAAGCCTCACCTCCCCAGGGGTAGCCCTTCTGGCTGTTCCAAAGTCGGGGCTTAAATCTAAAGACGACTGTGCTTTCACTGCCAGGTCCTTTCAGCTTTGAAACAACCTGCATGAGGTTCTAAGGCAGAGAGCTGGTTTATATGGGTTCAACATGTCTACTGTTGGGCTCAGGGCCAGACCCAGACGTGCTTTAAAGGTGATCAGTAAATCTTAAAATCAATTCGAAAACTCACAGGGAACTAATGGAAAGAAGCCAGGATTTTGGGGATGTGATGTTGTCTGCCAAAATCAGTAAGAACCCAAGCTGTTGCGTTCCAGACTAGTTGGAAGCAAGAGAGTGGTTTTTGGTTTATGCCAGAAAAGAAAGAGTCAAACGTCAAGAATATATATAAGTGTGTATAATAAATGTGAATGACTTTTTACAGTTTGGAGTGTGACAGCATTCATTCTAGAGATGCAGTATAAAGTCATGAACGTCAGTGGAAACAGCAGAAGTATGTTTAGAAGTAGACAGAACTCAGGCGTTAGTAAGAAAGAAAAACAGTCCCTGAATTTTTATCACATGACTGTTGGATGCAGCTGAGTCATTAATGAATTTACTGTTGTGGTGAGAAGAGCAGAATTTTTCATTTTTAACAGAATGTGGTTATTGCTGAGGTACCATGTTTAAGGAATTTTAAACTGGGACACGTCAAATAGAGTAATTCTGATAAAATACTATGAAGCTTAAATGTGGTTAAATTTCCCAGTGGATGAGTAAAGTTTCAAATGTGACGACTTGGAATTTTGACTTCTTTTTTATAACACTACATGGTTTTCAAGCTCATGGGCAGGTTTTGGAGCTCAGAGGGTTAAAGGAAGCAGGATCAGACAATTTTTTTGATCTGTGGCCTATCCATCCATCCATCCATCCATCTATTATCTATACACCGTTAAATCATCTATAGGGTCGCGGGGGGACTGGAGTCTATCCCAGCCGACTCGGGCGAAGGCAGGGGACACCCTGGACAGGTGCTAGTCTATCACAGGGCTACACATAGAGACAGACAAGCACACTCTCATTTACACCTACAGACAATTTAGAATCATCAATTAACCTCAGTATGTTTTTAGAACATGCAAACTCCACACAGAAAGATCCCAGGTGTCCTAACCGGGACGTGAACTGGGGATCTTCTATCTGTGAGACAACGCTGCTAACTACCGATCCACTGTGCAGCCCCATCCGTGGGCTACCCAGAGGATAAATGATATCAGGAATAGTGGGATAACATTTAGCACATCACATCATAACTCTAAGATTTAAATAATGTCTATGTACTTTATACAAATGTAATTTCTTGAAATAATGGAGCTGTAAATAAACAGTCTTGCAGAGTTGCATGTTTATAGCACAAGGATTCACCACGTGTTTGTCACATCTGACATGTCTTGCACATCTTGTACTGTCAGAGAGTGAGACCAGCATTTAATGAGGACCATCTTATACAATGTGCTTGACTTCTTTTTCATGTTGTCCAAAAGTGCCACAAAACAGCGACAGAATCAGTGTAACTTTGCAATAGATAACATCAGTGAGGTGTTCTTTGCAGTGTGACGAAAGTCTCTGTCACATAACTTCACTAAAATCCCATTTATAGTAAACCGGGTGAATCTGGATTTGTAATATTAATAATGAGCAAATTGACACTTCGCTCCTTCTCAGGCTGATTAGACGTCTACTTTTACATTCACATCCTGCCCAGTGTAGCTGTGCATTTCCAGCTCCTCTCAGCCTCAAGTACCAAGAAGTTTCATTTGATCTTCAGGTTCCCTGGATTCTTGTAATAACTGATTATTCACAACTGTTTGTTTTCCATTTGGGTAAATAAACTGGAGGCATTCTGGCAACTTGATTTCACCATGTGGGGTTTATACTCCTTCTCATGCTGTCTCTGTCGAAACTTTGAAGTTCAATGACAAGCAAAGTACACAACATTGCACAAGTCAAAGTGTATTAAAGGAGAAGGCTGGCAACTGTCTACAACAAATCTCATTAAAAGTTGTATCCGACTAAAAAATGTGTATCCAAACCTTATTTGTCTGCACCACTGTTGCCAAAAACTATTAAAACCCATCTGTGAACTGCTCTGCACTGGTTGACATGTTTATTCATTATGAAAAACACTGACAAGGTGCTTTATTTAGATTCAGCTCCACAGACTAATAACTGGGATAACTTAGGAGGGCAGTTTCTATAAGACCGAGGTCATTGTGCATGTATTTAATTACCCACTTTTCCCCTTTGGGTGTTGTGTTATGCTGGCGGCTTATTTTGTCCAGCTTTTGTCCAAAGTTTTTCACACTCTGGGCCTCAGGTTCGCTGAGTGATTCTGCCACAGTTGCTCAGCACTAGCCACAGCTACACTAACAGGTTTTTATAACATAGGACACACGCAGACATACAGTATGCTGATTAGGGACATTACACACAATCTTAGGAGTATCACAGAGGTAACAGCAAATGCTTTTCATAGAATAGAACACAGTTTTTTATGGACAATTTCATACGGTGGTTGAGCTTATTAGAGGGAAATACACAAAGCAGAATTAAATGCAACAGCTTTGTGAGACCATTCAGTCTAAAAAGACCCATTCGGCAGGGCTGTCCTTTCTCTACACTGTTTGGTGGCTGAGTCCCTGGCTGAGGTAACAGGCAAATACAAAGAAATCACAAGCACAAGACATAGACATGTAAACATATTCCTATCTGTTCCTCCCAGCTGTTGCAAATATAACAGTTAAGTAAAATCAAACAAATAAAAATATAACAACAAAACAATCCACTTGGAATAAAAATGACTATGAAGCTTTTATTGCATGTCTTTGTAGAGTCAAAACTTTAGTCAACACTAACTCAATTAGTGAGTTCAACCTATCACCAAAAGTTCTAAGATATACAATTACACTAGTTAGATTAGTCTCCATAATAAATAATACTGTAGGGTATAATAGTTGAGTAAAGTGGTACTGTGTATAATTTTTGCAAGGTTTTAATCGGGTAAAATCAGACCAGAAATAGCACCAAAGGATCTTAACCCTTACCATCTAAACTTGCTATTTATTTCTCCAATCATGTTTTACTGGGAAGAACTGCTGTTGTTTTAAATGTGCTTGTTACGTCCCCCTGAGCTCGGAGAAGAAGGGAGGAACAGAAGTTGTAAAGAAAAACAGACAGGAAACTGATCATGGAACAAAAAGCTATTTATTGACAAATGAAAGCAAAAATAGATCAACTTAAAGCAAGCTTCCTAACAAAGTGATGAAGCTGATCCAAAGTCTTAAAGCACCACTCATGCTTGGTCTAGGCAAGTCGCAAAGAGACACCAACACCACACTAGCTGTCAATCTGGTCCAGCAACAAGAGTGATCGGGGTCGCCTGACTTTTAAGCTCCTCTATGATTGCAGAGTGGCCACAGGTGCACTTCTGCTGCTTCTCAGGGCGTTCAACCTGAAAAAAGACAAAAAAAAAAAAAACACACAGACAACCTACCTACAGTGATCAGCCACAGCATTATGACCACTGACCAACGCATTGTTAAACAATACAAAACATCAAACACATATCTTTATTTTGATTTTTATTGATATTGTACTGTGCATTATGCTTATACTGTGCAGGCTGTATACACCAATCAACCATAACATTATGACCACTGACAGCTGAAGTGAATCACATTGATCATATTGGTACTATGTGGTGTTCTGATGGAAAACCTTGGATTTTGACATCCTTGTTAATGAGACTTAGACACCCAAATAAACATTGTCCTACAACAAACACACTCCCTCATGCAAATACAAGTCCCAAGTGTCACTGGCCTACCCCTGCTGGAAAATGCACCCCACCACATGGAAACAACATCAACCAATCAGGAACATGTTGAGGAACATGAGAATGGCCCAAGATATTGATTTGACCTCCAAACTTCCTACAGCTGCTTCTGATCAAGCATCAATAGGTTGCAGTGGAACATGTTTGATTCAGAGGCCCCACTGTACAAGCCAGAGTACCCAAAGGATCCACTGCCAACGTCCTGGTTCCAGACCCCATAGGAAACCCTGAGAGGTCCTCTTGTCCATGCCTAATGGACAGGTGAATTTTTGATGACATCAGGGGACCAACACAATATAATAATAATAATAATAATTTATACTTTATTAAAAATTCCTCTCTGCATTTTGACCCATCCTAGTTGGGAGCAATGGGCTGCCACGTGGCGGCGCCCGGGGAGCAGTCGGGGGTTGAGGGCCTTGCTCGGGGGCCCACAGTGGCCGCAACGGGGGATCGAACCTGTGACCTTCCGATGAGTATCCCCAGGCTTAACCTGTTGCGCCGCCACCCCGCCAATATTAGGCAGGTTATCATGATGTTATGTCTGATCAGTGTATATATTGTATGTGATGTATATATTGTATGTGAGAATTTAGATTCCACTGAGTTATGATTATGCCTGATCGGTATATATACCAATACACAGCACTGAGGGCTAACAATGCTATATGCAAAACTGTGACTTGACCTTGCGTTGCAGTGAAATATGAGCCCACAGTAAGTAAAATATGTAGCTGGAACAAATAAAATAGCTCAGAAAATTACTTGGTGATTAGAGAAAGACATGTTTTGTGTGCATAGTAAAAGCTATTAAGAAGTGGTTTTATAAAGAGGACTTCAGAGTTGTTCGAGGTCATCAGATCCCAAGCTTCTTCGCCTTCTGACATCTCATTCTCTCCCACACCCCCCTCCACTTTCCTCCGTTCCTTTCTTATCCTCCTCTCCATCTTTCCTCCCCTATCCTATCTCCTCTGGTTATGAGAATGAAGCAGCAACCTTTCAGAGCCTTTCATCTCTGTTCAGACATGCGGTGCTGTCCATGCGGCACTGCAGCGGGGAGGCAAATGACAAAATGTTATCTTCAGAGCAGGTGAGTGAGCCACATGCATGGAGCAAAACAAGAAAGAGGAGGACGTGGAAGACGAAGACAGACAAGCAGAAGACAATGGAAGATTGAAACGAAGCAGAAAGGATTCAGTCAGGAGACAGTTAGCTGAGTGAGCTGAGTGAGTGTGAGTCATTTGTCTTGTGCTCAACCTTTTCCTTCGTTTCTATTTTGAGAGCCACTCTCCCCAAGTGTAATTATCTCTCATACACACTGATGACATTTGAATTAGACAAGAGCAGGATGTCTGAGTGAAAGGTTTGGCAAGGCACATGACCTTGAATGTAGCTGAGGTGCCTGAATCGTCCACCGCCTTCTCCATCCATATTTAATGTTATGTTTGCTGAAGAATTAGCAGCATCCCAGGTTGCTTTCACACCAGACTTTCAATACTGATATGAAAATGTGAATTGTTTCAGAAAGACGCCTGTTATAATGCATAGGACTTTTCTGCAAATGTAGTTGCATCTCACTTTTCCTTGAGCAGCATTCGGATATCTATATATCCAAATCCATCTGTTAATGCTGACGTGGTGGTGGTGCGTTTTATCCCAGTATATTAGGAGTGACACCGATATTGAATGATACAACAACTCTCTATTTGCATTTAGTATGAAACCTTCAGTGCTGATGCCAGGAAGTGTATGTAACAAAACATCAAAGTGTAAAAGCCTCGGTGGTCGATCGATGTGTAGCATGTTTGATTTTCATGCAGAGGTTTAAGACTATTCTCAGACTTCCGATGAAAAATGGTCTCATAGATAAATACCTTTGGTGGCAAAAGGTAATTAAGTGGTCCAAGCTAAACTAAACCTAAAACATGGTCTATTTACTGGATTCATAATCTTTACCTTTAAGAGCAGGCACAAAGCCCACCTTTTTAATTTAGCTTTTCATTAATTAATTATTTATTTGTTTGTTTGTTTATGTATTTACCTATCTAGCTATTTAATTGTGTTCTATTATTATTATTATTATTATTATTATTATTATTATTATTATTACTATTATTACTATTGTTATTATTATCATTACTTAAACCTAATTTTGTTATTTATTTATTTATTTTTATTTGATGTAACCAGTGTTGTAGTTAAATCTTCATTTATTTATCGATTCATTGTATAATTTCTTATCTATTTTGTTTTTTCCTCATGGGGCCCTCCACATTCGGAGTTCCTTCTGGCCTGCCTGTAAGGGGGGTCGCCCCGGGGACTGTTCTGGCCCGGATGGTGGGAGCTCTGCACTGTGGTTCCCTGGCCATGGTGTGGGCTCATATCTGGCTGGGCCGGGGTGGTCCCTGTCGCGGGGCCCCCTGTAGCTGTGACTGCGTCGATGTGGACGGCCCCCTAGGGTGGTGTTTTCTCTCCTGGTCCATCAGTGCCCAGCCATTGTCAGAACTGCTTTTAACTGTTCTGCTGCGAGCCAATGTGGAGTCGGGGTGGGCAGTAGGGGTTGGTGGTGGGTGGGCGGGTGAGGTGTGTGTGTGTGTGTGTGTGTGAGGTTGTGTTTTTAATATGAAGGTGTTTTATTTCTACATGAAAAGCACTTTGTGTTACATGTTGTATGAAAAGTGCTCTACAAATAACAGTTGATTTGATTTGATTTGAACTTCCCTTACCCAGTTGCCACACCTCGCAGGAAGTGAAATTAAAACTTCTGACATGGATGTAAGCAAAACTTGTCTCTAAACATATGCTGACCAAAAATAAAAACAGAGCATGCATTTTTTTTAACATAGGGGACGAGTATGTGTTGTTAAAAAGACAGCAATGGTTTTCAACAAAAGCTAACACTGTATTTGAAATTATAATGGACAAATGGTCAGTATGTACTGTTTTCACATACAAATTCCTTGTATGTGAAAACCTACTTGGCAATGCAACTGATTCTTATTCATTAATGCGATATAAGCTGTAAGCATTTTAATAAAAAGCAATTTCATTTAATATAAACGTTTGCCTTTGAGTGAAAAGAACGACCGTATGTAGCCTTACCTGTACTTTGCACTAATGTCCTTGTACAAGAATTCACAGAACATAACGCTGAACAGGTGCTCTTTATGTTATAAGATTAAACATCCATTTACTGACAAACTAAGGACACTGTGTTCAAGGACTACAAAGGCTTTGACAAGGAAGGTCTGTGATGAAAGGACAATTTTCTCCAAATCCATATGCATGTATAATTTTCTGGATCTCAATGAAAGCAATAAATCTTCTTATAAAATAAGTAAAGATAAAGTTTTAGATAGACGTAACCTGACTATCAATGGAGAGTTTAGGAGCTTTGTGTTCAGCATCTTCTCCATTTTGCTGTTTGGTAATGAAATGAACAGCTGCTTGAAGATATGAGTGAGTGTCCTTAAATGTGGCAGTAATGGACTCGATATTAAAGTCCCATCAATGCTGTATCTCAGCCACTCAGTAACACTTAAACTGTCCTCGAGCAAAGCTTTTAAATCCAAACCAGTGCAGTGTTCTGCTCCATAAATACAAATATACACATAATAAAATATCAAGACTCAATCCAGTATCCCATCTGCTCATCATGTCCAAATCCTGTCAAACCCCTAATCAAATCAAATCAGGTAGCGCTTTCAGCATTTATAATTCACTAAAGTTATACATAACTTAACTTTAAAGGTTCCATTAGGATCTGTCCTCTGACATTTGCGCTTTGAGTGGCAGCATATTTTTCACCACTTGTAACAACCTGAAAATGTGATAATTAATATAACAATTTTTTTTCCCATTTCATATCTCAGTAGTCTTCATTATTATTCTTTTTTTTAGCCACATATGATGCAACCATTATCACGAGGAAAACAATGAGTGAAGTACTGACACGGGAGTAAACTAAAAAAAAAAAAAAAACTTTAACCAAAGCTTATTCCAAAAATCAAAACACGATCCAGACATACTAAAAGCACAGGTAGCAGGCAGACTTTAGAAGCATGAAGCAACAAAGGCAAACAATAAAGAAACACAAAGGCTTATAATATTGGGCACACTGGAAACACAGGGAAGATCACACAGAGCGACAGGGCTGGGACACGGACAGGATTGCAGATGACGAACTGGCAAGGAACATGAAAGAAGAGGTGAGTATATGCACAGTCTCAGACAGGGAAGACCACTCCACACAGGTGGAGCACTAAAACAAAATGAAAGAACCCAAAACAGGCGGACACAGTCTGGAGAGCAGCCTACAGGAAGGGAAAATGGCAGGGCTGCTTGGAGGGCAGAGAGAACTAGGGGAACTCCTCATGAGGTTGGTGGCAAAACCGGAGATCCTTGAAAGCCCAAGGCAGAGAGAAGTAGGGGAACTAAAGGCACAGGCAAAGGCACAGGTGGCTAAGAGGCTGAGATGGGAGAGACTGAATACATCATCAGTCAAAGCTTTAAGGGAAAGTGGCAAAGAGAAAGAAAGGCACACCATCCCGACTGTGAAGCATGGTGGTGGCAGCATCATAATATAAGGATGCTTCTCTACAGCAGGCCCTGAAGAGCTGGTAAAAGTAAAATAAGTGCAGCAAAGTACAGGGAATCCTGGAGGACAACAGGATGCAGTCTGTAAGAGAACTGTGACTTGGGAGAAGATTTGTTTTCCAGCAAGACAATGACCCAAAGTATACAGCCAAAGCTCTTTAGAAATGGTAAAAAAAAGTTTAATGTTCTGGAGAGACAGAATCAAAATCAATCTGAGAATTTGGGAAACATCTGTTCACACATATTCCCCATAAGTCCAGATGTGCAAGACTGATTCAGACCAGTTCACACAGGTTCAATGCTACAATTGCAACCAAAGGTGCATCTCCCAAATACTGACCTAGTAAACCAAGTAAACCGTTATGCAGTTATTTATTTTATGTTTTATATTTTAATGAGTTGAAGCAACTTTGTCCAGGGTGTCCCCTGGCTTCACCCTGAGTCGGCTGGGATAGGCTCCAGCGCCCCTACGACCCTGCAGAGGATTAAGCGGTGTATAGATAATGGATGGATGGATGGATGAAGCAACTTTGTAGAAACTGTTTTCACTTTGACATGAAAAAGTCTTCTTGTAAATTCTTGTCAAAAAAGCTGATTTCAACTGACAATGATTAAATGTTGAAAAACAATAAAAGGGGGAAACCTCCAAGGATGTGAATAGTTTTTAAGGGCACTGTAGGAAGCAGGATGCAGGTAAAAACTAATGATGGTGGTGCAAAAAAGGTGGGAAAATACAAAAAGGAGTAAAGAATAAAACAAAAACACCATATGGGCATTTTAAGCAAGTAGAGAAAACAAACTTAATTTTCACCAGGGGGCATCTTTAACCATCATACACTAATGCTTTGTGTTTTAACATCCCCCTTTCGGTTATCCTGACTTGAAAAGACCAAATAACACATTTTTAAATACACTGGATTTATAAAGAACTCTGCTGTGGTGCATTTACAATAGCAAACTCCAGCAGCAGCCTCGGCTATTGAACGGCAGCCACAGTGCTTGAATAGATCTGACCACATGTTATTGTTCCTGTGGTGGCTAATGTGAAATTATCACAGTACTGTAGTTTCCACTGAACTGCAGTGCAGCGTGGGCTCGTAACAGCTAGTTGTGAGAGCCGTGTAAAAAAACATGTTATGTAACTCATTCTACAATGACTTGATTCAACCTTTTCAGCTCGTCCTGTGAAAATGTAACCTCCGCTTCAAACATTACAAACAGCATGAAAGACGGAAAAACACCAAATGAGGAAACCCAAACAGCAACTCTGGTGACGTGATGAAGCTGTCAGCAGACCCTTTAGCTCATGAGTGACGCACATGCCTTGCTTTCTTAATTGGATAGTTGTCTGAAATGTGACAGTAGAGAGGACTGACATAGAATTAGGCTTCAGACAGTGCTCTGCGTGTTCTATTCTCTTTCCTTTCACCTGTTTCTTCTTTCATCCTCTTTTCATATCTGCTCAGTACAAAAATATTGTATTTATTTGCTTTTAAATCCTCTGTGAGCACCTTCAGCATGTGGTTTGCAGCCGAGTGTGAAGCGACTGGGATGAGGATCAGCACCTCCAAATCTGAGGCCATGGTTCTCGACCGGAAAAAAACTGGCTTGCCCTCTCCGGGTCGGTGGAGAGTCCCTACCTCAAGTGGAGGAGTTTAAGTATCTCAGGGTCTTGTTCCCGAGTGAGGGGAGGATGGAGCGTGAGATTGACAGGCGGATCAGTGCAGCGTCTGCAGTCATGCGGTTGCTGTATCTGTCTGTCGTGGTGAAGAAGGAGCTAAGCCAAAAAGCGAAGCTCTCGATTTACCGGTCAGTCTACGTTTCTACTCTCACCTATGGTCATGAGCTTTGGGTCATGGCCGAAAGAACAAGATCCCGGATACAAGCAGCTGAAATGAGTTTCCTCTGCAGGGTGGCTGGGCACACCCTCAGAGATAGGGTGAGGAGCTCAGTCATCAGGGAGGAACTTGAAGTAGAGCCGCTACTTCTCCATGTCAAGAGGAGTAAGCTGAAGTTTCTTGGACATCTGTTCCGGATGCTTTTGGGATGCCTCCCTGGGAAGGTGTTCTGGGCATGTCCCACCAGGAAGTCTCGGGGTTGACCTAGGACATGTTGGAGAAACTATGTGTCTCAGTTGGCCTGGGAACACCTTTGGGTCCCGTCGGTAGAACTGGGGGAGGTGTCTGGGGCGAGGGATAAGCGGAAGACAATGAATGGACGGATGGATAAATCCTCTGTCAGCCATGGTTCATACAAACCACTGAACTACTCCATCTACCCAGCTGCATCTTATGACTTTGATCACATCATGTAGTTCATGCTCCAAAACTGTGTCCTAGATTTTCAAATTCAAATTTACAATAACACATGCGAGAAAGCAAATCAAATCACTCAAACCCTGTCGTCTTTTTGATCCAACTCCTCTCTTGCTGTCATTGGCTGTCACTCACTGCTTTTCTCCCCGAGTTGTTCCAACAAGAAGAGAGCTAAAGATGATGATAATTTCAAACATGCCAGAAAACATTCGGGACTCTAGGATAGCTCACGGAGCAGGTGAGAACGCCCCTCTGAATGGTCTAACTTGCCCGTAACAAGCAGATCAGTGAGAGGCTTTTGTCTGAGCTTAAATGCTTGTGTGGGACAGGCCAGTCATAGCTAAAGTCTTACATTCAAGGGCACAGAAGTGTCTGAACTTCAGTAAGGAGCAACTGGACTTCTATTTTTGGTTCTCAAAAAGGTTTCACCTCCAATCCAAGAGGATACTTTAGTTCTCTGAGCTGAAGGAGCCTCTTTAGTCCTTGGATGAGATAGTACATAACAGTATTGAAGTCCACATCAGAACTCTTCTACATTTACTGATATGACAGGGACAGCCCGGAGCCCTCATGCACTTTGTGGGAATGCGCCACAAAGTCTGTCAGTTTGTGAGAGTGCAGATTAGGACTGGGCCAATGGTGGTAAAGTACTACAGGTTAGACAGCTGTTAAAGTCAGATGACGTTTATATGAGGTTGTTCTGCTCGCTACAAAATACACAAACCACGTGTGGATGATGGAAGGAAGAAATCCACCAGGAAGATTCTGCATCTGCTAAGTGACAGCATCTGGCTGCTTGCTATTGTGAATAGTTGTACCACATTTGTAGAGTGGTTTGGATTTAGAGATGTTTACGGATTTCCTGACCTTTAGTAGTTTGTTAAAATGTTCAAACACTGTCATGTCACAAACAGGAGTGATCAACCTGTAAATCAAACACAGGTTCCAATTCCCTTTTTTAAAAAAACACCAAATTGTTGTTACCAATTAACGTGTGCTGTCCTAACATTGTGCCTTATTCCTCCTTTTTTAAAATAATTTTCAGATCTCATTAAGTCACACACTCAAATACTACAGCCGTGACCTCAATTAAGTCTGTGAGGGTCAGCCTAGTAACATGAAAAAGCATCTTTTTAACACATCAAGTCACTTGCTGTGTTTGCGGAACACAGGACAGCAAGTCCTCAGATCCAAATCATTCATTTTCACCCCTTTTAATTGATTCTCTACTTTTATTTCTTCCAATTTTAGTTGTAAATAACCTCTTTCTTTTCCCACATTTGGGCCCTGACATCCCCAAGGATGTCACATTACATCCAGTTATTCCTAGAAACGCTATTTACACAGCCTTGAGTGAATGGATCATGTTAAATGTGAACAATTTCAGGGCTACAGTTACACAGCTCCTGAATGTAATGCATTTAACCAAAGTCCCTGAAGAGCAAGCCTCGTCACTCAGCACCCATCTTGGTAACACTTCCATGCAGATATTTTAAATTAACAAAAGCAGGTCCCTGTTAAAATGAATGGTGAAAGAGTTGTAACTGCAATTTCACACTAGGACATGTGTAGAATGGTTGGTCAAATATAAATAAAACTGCAACAAGGTTTCAAAAACACTATTTTCTCCACATTTCTTCTTCTACTCTGCATGCTCACAGTTTCACGACACTACGTTTTTGGGTTTGGTTGTTACAAAGCAGAAAATTGGCTTTTAAGGGGAGAAGTGGGACATGTGTCATACAACTACAGCCTTTCAAGTTACATAATTTTATCAAAGACTCCACTTGTAAGTTTCCCTTAGTCATGAATCATCTCTGTTTGAGCAGCAACGTTTTGCAAGTTTGTTGACCACAGGTGTTCTTGAAACCAGGTACCGCTGGCTGGCAAAGTGGAAGAGAGGCTGAATATGTTCTTAGTAGGAGCAATGCAGTGTCAGCAGGTAAAGGCAGAGCAAGGTTCATTAATGAATAAAAGATGAAACGCTGAAAAAAAAGGGTTAAGCTTTATGAGGGATCTGGATAATATAGAAAAACACAACCAACCCTAGTATCAATTAACACCACTATTATGTTTCAGCTCTATACTTCCTCTTCATTATATATTGCAGACTCATGAGTCAATAATGAGTCTATACTGCAGACTCATTACTGACTTTAAAGTCTATTAAACATAAAGTAGTCCATGCAAAATATCAGTTCTAATTTATCTAATGGAAAAAAAACCAGAACGTTAAATTTCTCATATTCATTTAAGCTAAATTGGAAAACTGAAAAACACATAAGTTATCATTAAACCAACTGTCTTGTCTGGAGGTTTAATTAATTGGAGTGTGCACGCTGTGCCAGGTAAGTGTGACGTTTGCTATCCAGTTGGATGAGCAAATGGAAACTCAAATTAAAATCATGGAGGGTGCTTCTGCAGTCTGTACATATCAGCTGTTCTTTGCTCATTTTTTTCAGTACCTCTGACCATTGTGTGTAATATTCTGTGCCCCAGGTTTTTGTCTTCATTATCCAACATGCAGATGTGTGTCGTCATGGTTTCAGGTCAGGTCTTGTGCTAATTGGTGAATGATGCAGTTGCAGGTAAGAGATCGGTTTCCGCTGAGCTTTCCTGGTGTGTGTGTGTGTGTGTGCAGTTTTATTGGGCAGCTCATGACATATTTTTACTGACATGTTTTATTTCTTTCAAGACAAAGTTTCCATGTAAAGAAGACATGACTGCAAATGTGTGGTGACTCACTGCAGGAATACTCTCAATCTGACTTGGACTTTTTGGACTATTTAGTGAGAAATTTTCATGGGATGAAAAAATAACATTCGGTCAGTGTTTTGGGAGAGTTGCTTCTGTGCCGTCGTCACAGCTTCATGTTGCAAATCCAAGAGTATAGTAGCAGATATTTAATCAATTTCATGAAAAACAGCCAACATTTTTGAGCTGCTGTAGGATAATCCCTTAGCATTGCTGTTTAGTTGTAACTCTAGTTCACCTGACACTCATGAATGATGTCAGGGGTAAAAGTCTCACTCACAAAACATACTGTATTTTCATGGACATGTCTGAAAATGCAGAATAACTAGATAATAAAGGAATTCTGTGTGCATGCACCTCAGCCAACTAAGGCCACAAAAATCTCATTGCATCTGTGATAAGAGGATCCACGACCTCAGCTGTGTTATCCTTCCACCTCAGAAATGAACATTTGGGTAACAGCTTACCAGACAGGTGCATCAAATGCACAGTCTCCTGAGGAATTTACATTAAATAAGGCAATACAGTAGTCCTTCTTGTTAGCATGTTAACATTTGCTAGTTTGTCCAAAACACAGGCTGGTGAGAATGCCATGAGTTTTGCAGGTACTGACTCAATCAAGGTCCTGGACAAATGAAAAGTTTAATATCTTGCACTTCATGAAATGTTAGATTATCACTGTCAGGTTATGTCATCTGAGGATCATGAATCTTCGTACAAGATGCCATGACAATCCACCCAGCAGCTACAGAGATCCGATAGAACAAACATGACCCAAAGAGAGGAACTGACCATCATTTCCTTGTGCGATAAAAATGTTAATATTCTGCTGAACTTTCTGTGATTCAAATGAAAAAGGGGGAGGAATTCCCTAATTACAGTTATTCACTTCACAGACAATTAAGTCCAAGCTCCACTTTTTGAACCCTAAAACCCACTAGCAGGTTTAAAAACTGTAAGGTTAAATCACTGGGTTTCCAAATTTCTGATCAGGTTTAAGTTGCTGGTCCATCAGGAAAACTGAGCAAATCCAAACTTACAATCGTGGCATTTAATCAAAAATCACTTTATTCTACATATCTCATTTAAAAAATCAGCAAAGATATACAGTTTTCTCCAACTAGATTCTGTAAAAAAAACAAACCAATCTCTGCGCCATGAATAGCTTAACTTCAACCAACAGTCATAACAAAAACTCACCTGCACACTGTAGCACATGTTAATTCCAGATTTTTTCCAGTTTTTAAATATTAAAAAAATAATCTAATTAATTCCACATATTTTTTTTATTGGTTTGTTTGCTTTCTTGCCTAAATAATCACATTCTACCTGCGCTGTACTGCACCAAATCCATTTTTGAGTTCTATCTACTTCTCGCCATCGTTGTCTGGCCGTCCATAGAGATGCAGGAGTTTGTATTGCAGTGAGCAGAAATGGGATGGGAGCAAATAAAACGCCCAGGAACTGCTTGGAGATCAGAGGCTTAAAGCTGAATAATACATTTTTTTTTTTTACTTCCAAGAGGGTCTGAATACCAGACATGTAAAGAATGTCACGCCAGTGAATAGACACTATAAATGCAAAATGCCTTTACTAGAAAAGGCACAGTGTAGAATTACTTTGTGGGGAGTGTCGCTAACTACTGAGCAGGAAAAGCACTCAAACATTAACACTAACACAGACTGAGAAAGAATAGATATTGAACCAATGTATAGGACAAGCAAACAGCCCAGTGTGTCAGCCCTTTCTCTGACATGTCTTCGTTCTTCTATTAGTCAGATAACACCTTGACCTTATAGGTGACATGAGAGCAAGAAGCTGCATTTCTTCAGTCACCAACACTACAACACTGCACTCTAACATGACGTGTCAGAGCCTTTTCATTTTCTCATCATGCACGGTAAAGACACACTTCGGGTCCTTTTTTTCTGGCCTAAAGAAAAAAAAGCAAAGAAAATATGAAATGCCAAAGCAAATTGTTAGAGTTCAATATTAGAGTTTTTAAACATTCTTATGGATAAACTGCCAGAAACACAAGCTAAAACACAACATGCAGCATCAGTGGTTCCTGTGTTCTGTCTTCTCACTTTGCGTGATTGTTTCTAAATGCTGCACATGTGCTGCCAAATTAGTGACTGTGTCTTTTTAGTTCAGATTTCATTTCAGTTAATTGATTAAAACAGACGCGTTTCTTCCGGTGAATGGCTGCGACATGGCATGACTGAAAAAGCTCTCCGTCTAGCTGCAGCACTTGCCCCCTTTTTATTTATCTAATTGGCTTTTTATGTGGCTGACTAACGCCACCTCACCACCCACACACTCTAGTCATCAGTACCACGCATACACACACACTCTCAAGCATACCAGCTCACGAAAACCACAAAAATAGTACAATAATGCTTAACTGTCATGGCATGCACTTTCAAACAGCAAATCAGTTAATTAAGGACACCTACTGAGGGAGCACAAAACACATTCGAGAGCTAATTAACCTGCAAATGGAAGTCTGCATGCAGTGACATTTGTACGAGAGGAAGAAGTGTTCAAGGCAAGAGTTCGGTTGAATTCAATTACTGAGTCTCACTTAAACTGTCTTTGGACTCGCAATACCTCACTTCAGACCTGAGGGCTGCACTACAAAGCAGGGATAATGGTACTTGTAAGGTACGTTAAGTCTAAAATCTGAATTTTCAGTGTCACAAAGGTGGTTGTCTTGCAACCTCTTAGATCACCATGGTAACTCATGATTCAAATCGGCGAGAAGAAGCACCACCCTTTCATCAGTTCTTCTCCTGACCATGTTCTCTGAGTGATACAGCTGAGAAAATGCTTCATATCTGCAACCTGTAAAGCCGTATAGGTTCCCACTGAGCGAAGCTGGGCAGTTACAGTAGACAAACTGTCTGCTTTACCACTGAAACCTATACATTAAGTTAGCATTTATCACAGAGGATATTTAATCATTATCTGGAATTTCACAAAAAAAGTGGTTTCCCCATATCCTTTGTTATGGGACAGTGTCAAAACCAAAATGCACATCTTGAGAAATATGTTTAATTTACACTTAGTAATAAAATAAATATATTAACTTCCAACATAAACACTTTTCCACCAGCGTTCCTTTGCAGTAACAGCACTTTATATCAACAATGTTTTTATAGTCTTCATAGCCCTTCATTATAACATCATGTTGCTCTTGACTGAAGGAGACGATCAATTCTGTGCTGAAGAAGAGTCAAATGACTCAGCTGACAAACACCTCCTTTTGTTGGAGCACACACAATTCTGAAGAAGAAAACCTGGTTAACAAAGAAAAGTTGATACCAGCATGCCGACACTACTGAGCCCCTACAGGGACATTGGCAGAAAAAAATTAAAATGTAAGTCTCTTGTGTGCACACGAAAGTTTCTTGTGCGCATGAGATAGTTTTGCGTGGGTACAAGACAATTCCCTGTTTGTACACAGACGTCTGAAAATGATAATACAGGAAAGATATTCAAAGATTTGGACTTCTGGTATCAATAACTCATTAGCGATACATTGTCAAAACATAAACAATGCCTCTTTCCTATCATTGTAAGGTAGACAATGTGCTACAAGCCCAGTTTTATCAAACGTAGCTGTCTTTCAGGCTGCAGAAATAACATTGGTGTCTATGTGCAGCCAGCTGTGGGGCAAGTGCACAGGGACCGTCTGCAAATTGCAATTTTGCAGAGGGTATGATTTTTATATATACATATTTCTCAAACCAAGTGTTGTGGTCTGATCAACAGCAGCCAGTCAATGGCTGATTATGCCGATTATGTTTTGACAACATATCCCTAATGAGTTTTTGATGCTGGAAGTTCACGTGTGCACGAGATTGTTTCGCATGCGCACGAGAAACTTACATTTTAATTTTCTTATACCCATGTCCCTTTAGGGGGACACTTTATCTCTGATTGGGGTTTTTAGGTGTTGTTGAGCCATAACCCATAGAGCCTGGCTATGTCCACCTCGCTCTGTAATACACCCCTCTGGTAAAGGAGATAGCGTTGTTCTTTTGAAGATGTGCAAGTTTGTTCTTTTTTCACAAAGAACAGCAGTTGAAGTTTGATTAGGTGTCTGTTAATGTCTAATGTTTAATGTGCATCCTGTGTCCTGTGCTTGTTCTCTCGACGGATGTCTTCGGATCTGGAGCTACATCTCTGTGATCTGCAGCTGCTGATCTCACCTCCTGCTGTCCTGCCATCCCAACCACAACCTCTCCTCTCCTGCTATCATCGCCCACCTCATCCCCACTCTCAACCCAGCCGGTCGAAGCAGATAGCTGCTTTCCCTGAGCCTGGTTCTTTTTTCTGGTGTTCTATTTTTTTCCCCTTCCCTATCCTAGGGTGTTTTTTTTTTTTTTTTGGTTCCTTCCCACCATCGCTGACTGCTTGCTCATAGGGAATCCAAAAGCAACTTTGGATTGTTGGGTTTTCTGTTTTCTGTTCTGTGTATAATCCACAAGGTCTGTACTGTACTATCTAAAGCGCTGTGACATGACATATGTTGTACATTTGCGCTATATAAATAAAATTGAATTCAATTGAATTAAATCAGCTAACACAACTGACAATGAGTTTTCCTTGCAGACAAAAATGTATCTAAAAATCCAAAGCATTTCTTGAGTATCATTACTTCAGACTGTCCAGTATATTATAAACTCTGAGAAGATTCCCAGTGAGCATAACAGAATTCATCTAGTTATTTTGTGGCAGTCTTGGTGAGCATGTATCATATTCGCAATCAAAAGATGCAACAAAGAAACTATTTTACTGGAAATTGCAGCCAGTCCATCTATTCAGTGACATTTGACATCCTTGTGACCCCACACGACTTCATAATAATGTTTCTTGTGTTTTGGGAGTGTTTTAGTCTTACTCTTCAGTCCTTGTATGTGCACTCTACAAATGTAGCAAGAGATGGGCATTACTGGAATAATGGGCTTGGCCTTTTTCTCAGTATTGGACAGTTTTCTTTTTCTTTCACTCAGCAAACAAACACTCACAACCATATTTCCCAGTACACGTGTCAGAAGAGAGTATCCTCCTCTTCCACGTTCACGTGAACTGTCAGTCCATGTCCTTTTTCTGTTTCCAGTGTCGCTGATGAAACACGGGCATTCACACGGATTTCAAAGGCTGCGGCGGAGGAGGAGATGATTAACATGTTTGCCTTTGGTGTCTGGACGTGTGTGGGAGGTTCTTTGTCGCCTCGGTGTGTATGTGCACAAGTAACTTTGTGGATTGTTCGTGCCTTGCTGTTCGCGGAGTGTTTGACACTTTAAAAAGAAACTCTACTGACTGTTCTTGACAGCGCTTCTGGTGAGCATCAGTTCCGTTTTGTCTTGACCTGTTTGAATGCTAGATCTCAAGAGTTGGAACATTTATCCAAAAAGGCAGTTTTTCTTTTTTACAGGCTGGAACATTTTTGAAAATATGAAGACTTTTTTTGGCAACAGGATTTTATTAGAAAGGGATGCCATTTGTGCTAATTGGTAGTATGCTTTTGAAAAGGGAAGACTTCCTGGATCGACAAAAAACTTCTTGAAAGTAATAACTCCCTGGACTCAAGGAACCAAAAGCATAATGGGGAAATAAGGCAGGTAAAATCAAAGTGATACAACGAGGCTATGGAGCACTAGAAAACAGGACAAGCATGTGGAGAAAACGTAGATGACCAACTTCTGCTATAACTAGTGAGACCACCAATGAGTGGGTGCAGGTGTGCATACAGGTGTGGAAGATCAGGCGGGTAACCGAGTCTAAAACGACAAACGAGTTAGAAGATGCATAACAAAACAAACAAAAAAACAAAAAATAAAACAGATTGAGCAGAATGAAATTACTGGACAACAATGGCAAAGCTGTAAAGTGATGCTTTAAGTAAAGCATGTATATTTATAACCATGCTAGTATGGCTCTATGGATTGCAGAATCATTGGTTGGTTGGTGAAATCACCACTTTGGTCCAAACTAAGACATCTCAAAGATTACAGAATGGATGGCTATTAATGCAAAGTTATATCACCTGTTTCATATGTTATGGAACCATTCAACAGGCGTCACAATTGCACATAATTTCAATACTTATGGTTCAGTAGGGACCACTTCCATCTTTTATTTGTTGAGTAGGCCATTATCAACCATTTTAATGAAGCTCCATTATCATCTAACATAATGGCAGAGGAGCTGCAATTTTGCACTTACAAAGAGGAACCAGGTGAGTTTCTGTCCAAGACATAATAAGTCTCTGGGCTACTGATCAGAAGGTTTGAGGATCAAACCCAAGTGCGGCCATTGTTGGGGCCCTTGAGCAAGGCCCTTAACCCTTCCTGCTCCAGGGGTGCTGTAACGTGGCTGACCCTGTGCTCTGACCCCAACTTGGATATGCGAAAAACAACATTTCACAATATTGTGAAAATATATTCAAGACAAATAAAAGTTTCTTTCTTTCTGTCTTTTTATTTCTTTTCTTTCATTTTCACTTTTGTTTAGTTAAACCTCTGAACCCTTAGCTCTTTCTGGAAACTTTTTGCTCCTGTCACATTTTCATTTTCATATTTTGTGCAGTATGACAAAGCAAAAACATCATAAATCATAAAGAAAGAAAAAAAGAAAATTGAATTTCTTTGATAATTTATTTTACAAAAGTTAAAAATACCTACAATCAACATGTACAATGAAAAAACTATAGCGGCTCTACCTGACATAGATAGTTGATTGTTAATCCCAGCTGAGTCACTATACACCAAGACAACATGCCTTTCAAACTTTCTGGCAGGTTTTACCGTTTAGAGGGTTAAGTCTAGGCACCAAAACTACTCTGTAAGGTTTAGAAAGGGATGGTTGGGGTTAAAATACAGCCTGTAGATGTGTCTAACACATTTTACTATGCTCCATTTGGTGTGATTCCAGGGAGACGACTCCCTCTGAGATTTGAGATGTACCTGTTCATGCCAACCTTACTTTCTGTTAATCAGTGATAAGAACTGATCGTAACATGCCTACTGAGCTGACTAGAATGTGGAAGAGGTTCCCTACTGTTCCAAATCAATGGGGATGATAATGTCTGAATTAGGTGGTTATATACAGTATATACAGTATGTACACTACTCGTGGTCCCCAGATGATGAATCCTTCTTTCTTTAATTCTGATCTGACTGAAGTACCACAATGAGGCTGACATTTATGCTTTTGAATGAAAGGTCCTACAACCATTAAATCATTAAATTTACTACAAACAATCATATTCCTCACAAAATGAGCTGTGCCCACTTTGGTATACATATCATCTTGTGTCACCAGCATGGCTGTACGTGTGAAAAGGTGAAGATAGTTTAATAAAGTGAGGCCGCTGCCCTCCTCCTTCCCTTCTGTTGTAATAACCTTTGTTGTACACAGCTGTGAGCCTCGTTCCAACACCTCCGTCCTCCCGGCCGCCGTTGTTCTGTCCCATCTACCCTCTCTGGAGCTGAAGCTGGATTGGAGCAGACCAGACTACAGCCTGCAATCAAGGTGTGCAATGAACTTCTTTTTCGCCTGGCATTGGGTGACAGTTCTTCTTGTGAGAACTTGAGCGTTCCCCCTTGTGATTCAGTTATGAATAATTTGTGACGACAACTAGACGAGTTGTTATATGCGAGGGGTAAAGGCTTGGGCAGTCTAAAGAAAAATTCAGCTTCAGGGAGAAGTTTTCTTTTGGTTGTATTTGTTCCTTTTATTTCAGTAGCACCCATTTTGCCTTTAACCCCTTGTTTTTGTGTTGTAGCAAACCTAACTTTCTCTCAATAAATCACAACTAATCACTTTAGAACACAGCATCTATCTGCTACTTTCATTACACCTCAAAAACCATAGACAGCCGGGTCGCAACGTAAGCACATTTTGGAAAGCAAGGACAACTGTGGGACAATGGGAAAGTGAGGATATTTTTGCAAGGTGAACTACGATATTGGTTTTAGATCAGTGGTTCTTAACCTTTTTGGAGGTACTGAACCCCACAAGTTTCATACGCGCATTCACGAGTATCTGAATCTTAAAATTATTATCCGGATACCACCACAATGGTCAAATATTCGGATTTTCGGGTCTAGCCCTAGTGTCTTGACCTCTGCCAAACCCCTGACGCTGACTCACCGAACCCCTGGGGTTTGATTGAACCCAGGTTAAGAAGCACTGTTTTAGATTTAGATTAAGGTTCAAGTAAAATGCTCGGGAATAAAGGACAATTTTTTCAGTTAGTGTCCCCCCAAGTGCTGCATAAAATCCCAGTTTGTATGCGTGTCTCAGTGTGACCTCCATATCTTCATCTGTGTTTGGTGGTGAAGGTTACTACAAATAGGATCTGGAAAAGAACAGCTTGCTGTGTTTGTGTTTGATCCATTTAATAAATTTGCTTTTCAAAAAATCAAATTAATCTGTATTTGCTTGGTAAAACCACCAGCGTGTTTGTGTTGTTCTGTTTAGGAGAAACACTGAAGCTGTATGTATTTGATGAAGGAAACGTGAGTAGAGTAGCTCATGTTATTCTCTTGTGTTTAATCCATTCAGCTCACTCCAAATAATCTTTGTTTTTTTGCCAAATTTTGAGTTGTTTGTGTAGCGAAAATGTTCTTAGCTAACCCTGACCTCTTTCTGCTCGCTGTCTCTTTCTCCTTCTGTCCTTTCTCAGCTGTCATCCATCCATTTTGTCATTATCTCTCTTTTCCTCGGCTCTCTTGTTCAGCTCAGGCTGCTGTTGATGCTCTTTAAATCTCTGCATGAGGCTGATGGTTACTGACAGCGCTGCTGAAGTCTGATGATGCTGTTTGAGTGATGCAGGTTGTGCAGATGGTTGACAAGTTTGCTGTATTTTAACATCAGATGAGACCGCATGTGTCCTTTGTGTCATTTGATTTAGGGGTCAACTGATAAGTCTTTTTGGGCCAAATGTCGATATCAAATATTGATGATTGAGAAAGGCTGACAACTATACTCTATATTGACAACAGTATTGCGACACATCTCAAAATAATTGAATTCAGGTGTTCCAATCACGTCCATGGTGACAGGTGTATAAAATCAAGTACCTCGGCAAGCAGACTGCTTCTACATTTGTGAAAGAATGGGTCGCTCAACAACAGTGCATAGAGGTTCATGGAATGGGTTTTCGGGACAAGCAGCTGCATCCAAGCCTTATATCACGGAGTGCAATGCAAAGTGTTGGATGCAGTGGTGTAAAGCACGCCACCACCGGACTCATGAGCAGTGGAGACGTGTTCTCTGGAGTGACCAATCATGCTTCTCTGTCTGGCAATCCCATGGATGAGTCTGGGTTTGACAGTTCCCAGGAGAACAGTACTTGCCTGACTGCATTGTGCCAAGTGTAAAGTTTGGTGGAGGGGGGATTATGGTGTGGGGTTGTTTTTCAGAGGCTGGGCTTGGCCCCGTAGTTCCAGTGAAAAGAACTCTTAATGCTTCAGCTGACCAAGACATTTTGGACAATTTCATGCTCCCAACTTTGTAGGAAAAGTTTGGGGATGACGCCTTCCTGTTCCAACATGACTGAGCACCAGTGCACAAAGCAAGATCCATACAGACATGGATAAGTGACTGTGGTGTGGAGGAACTTGACTGGCCTGCACAGAGTCCTGACCTCAACCCAACAGAACACCTTTGGGATGAATTAGAGGGGAGATTGAGAGCCAGGTCTTCTGGTCCAACATCAGTGCCTGACCTCACAAATGCTCTTCTGGAAGAATGGTCCTAAATTCCCATAAACACACTCCTAAACCTTGTGGAAAGCCTTCCTAGAAGAGTTGAGGCTGTTATAGCTGCAAAGGGTGGGCCAACTCATATTAAACCCTACGGATTAAGAATGGGATGTCAGTAGACCTCTTGTGTGTGTTAAGGCTACAGTGTTCTCCTCTATATTGTGAGATCAACTAACTGAGATCAATAGCAGTTTGTCCTCTGCAGTTCCATCTGATTTTCTCTGTTTTCTTAATCTTTCTCTGTTTTGTCCCTTTAATTGTCCACTAAAGTCCAGATCTGTAGACACAGATCATCCTCAAACACTGTTTCCTAACTAAGCTGCTAGCTGTTAGCGTCAATTTAGAGTAAATTTGATATTGCTCACAGTATGGAGAATGAAAGTACATCATTGCAATTTCAAGGAAACCTTACTCAAAATGGAGAGAGAGACCTCACTTCTCTCTCCCCTGACGAAGAAGTACAGATGTAGTGGCTTTAATAATGACCATAAACTCTTTCCCAAATGGCTCGTTGTAAATAAGTTGCAAGTTTGGACCTTATGGCACAGTTTTCCATACTATACAAGAAATGCTTTCTCATTACATAGACAAAAATCTTTTATGAGTGCAAACATATCTCTGGTTGGCCTCAGACCTTTTAGACCTTACCGTGTTGACCCCAAAGCAACTGTTCAACAATTATGAGCTACCTGAAAGTTACTCTACTAACATGAAATACACATGTGGACACAATTATTGGTACCCTTCTGTTAATAATACAGCTGTAGACAGGTGCAGAAGTCTCACTGAGAGGAACAGAAATCAGTAGATTGCAGTGATTGCCTCAAAAAGTTGTGCAACACAATATTAAGTTAAGGGTACCATAATTTTTGTCCAGGCCAGTTTCATTAGTTTGTGTGCTTTTTTTTAAAGCAATTCTGTTGAACTACAATTCAAAAACAATGTCTGATTTTCATTAGCTAATTTTATTTTTTATTATAACTTTTGTCAGGTTCAGGTTATTTTAGTGACTCTTGTGGGTTTTTCTTTATTTAACAGAAGGGTACCAACGATTGTGTCAATGTGTGTAGTTCCCCAACAGCAAAGTTGCATGTACATCAAATGAACAAATAGATAAATGATAAGAGCGCAAGATTAAATTTACGTTCACATCATTTATTCAATACATTCATGATAATTTTCTTTTTAAACTTTAACTTAACCTTTATTTTTAAAAAGTGTGGTCATTTATTTGTTCAGAATAATGTACCCTAATAATGTATAACCCTCAACATGACTCTCAAATAGTGAAAACAGAAAAAGAGAAAAATAAAGGTTTGTAAATGTTTATTCTTATACAACAACTCAGATTTTGTTCTCTCAGCATCAACTGACCTTTCTTTGCTATTCGTCCACCAGACCCACCAGTAAAGTAATTTCAGGCTATTTACAGATTAGCAAAGCCAGTCTGAAGTGTTATCCCATATCAGGCTGACCCGCCGGCTATAATATAAACTGCCACTGGCCGCTCGCTTCAGTCGGCTTTCTGCTCTCACGGTGCTGTCTGCATGTTACCGTTTTCAAATCCACCTCATTATGGGAAACAACCTCAGCAGCTAAATACCACATTGAAAGTTTCCAATTTTGCCAACAACTTGTATCATGCAGCAAGACAGCCTCTTTTCAGTGAATTAGCCATTGTAATAACAGTTCTCGCCCCTCTACATACAAATATAACCAAAAATCCCGTTCCTATTTTTAGCAAACACCAAAGCTGCATGCTTTGATGCTTTGTCCGCCCAACATGATGATTGATTTCAACACAAACAAGCAAGAGTGATTTTCCTTCTATAGCAGAATTGCAATGGAGTGCAGTCAGACCTGTGCTCCAGAATGATCTGACCAAGCTAGATTAACCTACATCAACATTATCATGATGCATGTTGTGTTTGTTTATGTTTACTGAGACAAAGTGCAGTGGAAAGAATAAATCTGTGTTTCACCCAACGCTGGTACGCCTCCCCCCTCGTCCTCCCGTCGGTCCATTTTGAAAGTCTTTGAGTCAACATGTGGTGCTCCAGTGTGTTTACTCTGTTTAATGGAGGACAGACAGGCAGACAGGCAGACGGGGAGCTGTAAGACCTTGAGAATGCACACACTGAACTCACACACATACACCCACCGTCCCCCGTCAGAGAGGTGTGACAGATGAAGCTGGCTGTTATCTTCAGTCCCTCCTTCCTCCCGTCTCCTTGTCCTCCCCCCACCCGCCTGCTCCGCCTTCTCCTCCGTCTCCTCCACTCTCAGCTAGTCACCCCTGCCCTTTCCTCCCTTCTTCTTCTTCTTCCTGGCCTCCCTTACCCACATCCTCCTATCCTCCCTCCCTCCATCCTTCCTCGCATCCCTCCCTCCTCCTTCATGTTTGTCCTCCCCCTCCTATATCTCCCTCCCTCCTCCCAATCAGCCGACACGCGCTGAATGTAAAAACGCAATTTGAGTGCAGATCGTGTTCCATTCAAGGTTGTCGGATTGGATTTCAATTCTGTCTGACTTGCACCTGACAAAACTCTATTTTCTCACCTCTCCTCCTCTCTTCTCTCCATCTCGTCTTTTTTTCTTCTTCCATCCACATGTCTAATTAGTAAATCAAGCATGACGAGAATATGAAAGTCCTCTCCAGAATTTGTCATTCTTAAATACACAGCACATTCTCCTGTCACTTTTTGCTTACTGTGGATTCATTTTTCAATGCAGTTGAAAGTTCGGTACCTCTATGGAAACAGCACAACCGTGTCTAGAAGCTGAGAGAAATGGTAGATGGTAAATGGTCTGCACTTATATAGCGCCTTTTCTCTACCTTAGTGGTATCCAAAGCGCTTTACAATGTGTTTCACATTCACCCATTCACACACCAGTGGTGACAGAGCTGCCATGCAAGGCGCTAATCTGCCACTGGGAGCAACTTGGGGTTCAGTGTCTTGCCCAAGGACACATTGGCATGCGGAGGGGCCGGGGATCGAACCGCCAACCTTGTGATCAGTGGACAACCCGCTCTACCAGCTGAGCCACAGCCGCCCCAATCAGGAAAAAAAATAAATAAATAAATAAGTAAAAATTGAATTTCTTTGATTACATATTCTTTACTAAATTTAAACTGAACAACATTGTCCGCAGATGTTATCAATACTGGGGAAAAATGGTTACTCTACATACTGTAGATGCTTTACGACTTGCATTCCTATTTTGATTCCACACGCTCTACGTAAACACAGCCTACAGTTCAGCCGAGAAGTCCCTGAATTGTGGTCACCTGACTACTGGTCACAGCTGAGTTACTAATAACTTGGTTGCACCAAGGAGTTCAGAATGTTTAGTTTTTTTGTAGAATCTCGTGGAAAAAATGTTATTTACTTTTGCAGACTTTTTAAAAGGCACTTACAGAAGAAAGTGTGTAAAAAGGGTGCAATTCAAAAAGCTTTATAAAAATTACCTTTTGCATAAATATGCAGAGGAAGTAAGTGGTTAATACTTGATTATCCATGAAAGCATATGCTTTTTTCTTTTGCTTTGTGTTTTTTTAATCTTAGTTTGTACGAACATAAACAACAATAGATTATACTCTATTTCTCCATTCTTCCTTTATGTTCTCTTATTTTGTAATACCATAAACGGTAATATAGTATGTGCTATGCTTCTCAGTTTTGTTTTGTTTTTTAGTTTAGTTTTGTGTGTGTGTGTGTGTGTGTGTGTGTGTGTGTAAATGAGTTGTGTAATTGCAATATAATGAAGAAAGAGGGGTAGGATTTTTCATAAGTTCCTTGAACTTCCATCTACTCCTTTTGAGTGGCAACTTTGTGTTCTTTTCTTTTCTGTAATTGTTGTTTTTTTTAAATATGCTGCTCAAATGAATGAAATGAAAGAAAAACAAAACAAAACAAAACAAAGTCATCTTGATGAAATGTCACAATTTTAACCTTTGGCGTGCTGTTTTATTGGAAAAACTATCCAAATCTAAGATAATGGAAGTTCAAGGACTGTTGCAGAGTTGAAAATGTCATGATTCATTCCGTTTTTCCAGATTCTTATTGGTAAATGCTGTCATTTTGCATTTTAAAAAAAAAATAATAAAATGCTGTTTAAACCCACAGTCTAGAGGGTTGAGATTTATTCCATAAGTAACAGAAAGAAGCTTGCCAGTTGTCAGTTTGTATGCCCCATGTAGATGATTTATCATGGAAGAGTCTGAGGACACTCCATAATCTAAAGCTGTCGTTAAACTCCAACAGATGGAAGGGTCATCTCTGGTAAAAGCATCTAAGGGATGCCATTCAGTTCATTTGAAGATCACATTCCTTCAAAGTAGCTTTTATTCATATCATTAATACCTCTTACTTTTAAAAAATAATAGTTCAGCATTTAGATAAAGTCATTTGCAGATTTTTTTACAAATCGGATATGGTCAGGATTTAGCAGATTCATATTTAAAGAAAACAGATCTGCCTCTAACAGATTTCCCTTGCTGTCTCTGCTGATCTGTCATTTTTATAAAGTTGTCAGAAGATGCTGTGATCATAACTTCTTAAGTAAAGATGGCAACATTTCACATTCACTATATCACATGAGGTGAAACAGTTAGTTCTTTCTTCATTATCCTGGCAGGTGAACTAGTATTTTAGTGATTAATCAATGAAGGTAGTTTACATCATATGTGCCTCCAAAACAGAGATGATCAGTTTGGTTCGTGAATAAAGAAAAGTATCAACATTGTGCTGTAGCGGCTTCTTAAATATTGACATTTGGTCTCAAATCGGGTCTCTAATATCTTATTTTCCCCTACTTTTGAAGTTTACTGCAAATAGATTATATTTATTATTATAATGATGTAAAATACATGGCACTAAATATTAAACCCCAACAACGAGGTACCACAAATTATTATTTTTTAAATGGAGAGAAGCTGTGCAGCCCTGATGCTCTCCCCTCCTCTGCTCTGTCTTATCTTTCTGCCACCCTGATCTTTGTCTCCCCTTGTTGCCATAGTGACACACGAGTCCCAAGAGACGGTACCAGTTAGTAGCAAATTGACTCTCCGCAGGCACACAAACACAAGCACAAGGACACAAAACTCTGAATGCACACGGAGGGAAGTGTGTGAGCCAGCTTGCTCTGTGACCACAATCAGATCTGTTGCACGTAGAATAGGAAGCTCCTCTTACACACTTTTAGATTCATGAAAATCAAACATTTATACTACAAACGCCCTCTGTCTAATCTTGTGGATGTAGTATTTCTGTGTGCCGCCCCAGTGTGGTAGGCGCTGTGATGTTTTCTTCAGATGTAAGTTTTCTTCTTGACGGGAGACGTCTCACCCGGTTTGAAGGACGACTTCTCCCCAGAGAGCTCCCAGACTGAGTGGTCAGACTGAGTCACATGGTAGCTTATCAATCAGTTGTCAAAATAAATGTAAAATAATATCAGTTTTTACCCTTTTCAATTGTCCTCACTTTTAAACTAGGAGACAATTAATAGTCAGGGACAAGATTGACAGTTTCCAAAATAATGCTTGTTTCCTTCCATGCTGGCAGTTTCCCTCTATTTATTCATTCGACGACATATCAAGTACACAGTGGGGGGGGGGAAATGAAAAAAGGTGAAAATCTGGCAGTAAGGGTGACACAAAAAATGTATGTTAAAAAGTTATGCAATACTGTACCGAAAGTAAAGGCAAATATCTGTAAATGAATGATTTTGATCTGGACATTATGTACAATTTTGTACTGTTTGTATGCAGTCAACATGTAACCCAGTTGTTTATGTGATGTTACTAGTTATTATCTGTAAATCAATAGAATGAAGAGAATTTGTTAAGTAACTTTCTTTCATATAGCAGCACATATATTTTGCTAATTTTAATACAATAAAAAATGGAATTACACAGCCAAACATTGTAAAAATAATAATAGTAATAAGAAAAATTGCCATTCATAAAAAAACATTAACAACAACACAAAAAAAAAAACAAAACAGATTTTTGATGTGGAAGGTTTTTTTAATAGTGTTGGCCATGTTTTGTTTCTTTTGTTTTGTTTTAGAGGTAGCATTAAAAAAAATCATTTTTCTGTAATTTTACTTATTATTGTTTGTAATTTGTCAAAACAGGGAAAATCTGTAAAATGCCACTAAATTGATAGAAAATTTACAGTTCAAAACTCCTAAAATCATTTCTTTCATAGTGTTATTGCCAGCAGCTGGGTAGCTTAGAGTAGCAGAAAACTTAAGAAATTCCATTCAAGAACTGACACAGTGTAAGAGTAAAGTGTGAAACTATTGTTTGTAGCTGCACAAAGTGACTCCAGGGAGTCTCTTCTAGTTGTCTTGCATCCTCACAGTGCTGACTAAACTTGGAAAAGTGCCTGTATTATGTACTTAATCCTAGAACACTAGCACCGGGTGATTTTTACCCATGCACTTGTGGTTATATGATTTTCATTGTGTTGCCATTGTCTGAGTTGAGTCCTTGGGCAGCTTCATGCTGCTCACTGACGTCACAGATGGTAGGCCCACCGATTGTAGAGCCCTTTTATAGGCTCTCCTCATGATACCTTTCTTTGTTTCATGAGACATTGTATAGGGGAAAGAGTACTTCAATTTGCAGTGCATTGTTGTACTTATATATATATATATATACAGTTGTGTGCGAAAGTCAGGGCACCCCTTTAAAAACAGCATATTTTATATATTAAAAAATTAATATCCATATTTATAGTCTCTCTGGGATATGGGAAAAAAAGACAATATTATCAGGAAACATTAATGCATAGTTACATTTTATTTTATAACTTGAACAAAATTACAAAAACAAAAAACATCATTTTGGCCTGTGCAAAAGTCGGGGCACCCTACAGCGTCAGTACCTTCAGTACTTAGTAAGACCCCCTCTGGCAGATATCACAGCTTCTAAACGCTTTTTATAGCCAACGACAAGTCTCTGGATTCTATCATTTGGGATTTTCCCCCATTCTTCCTTGCAAAAGGCTTCCAGTTCTGCAATATTCTTGGGTCGTCTTGCATGCACAGCTCTTTTAAGATCTACCCACAGATTTTCAATTATGTTTAAGTCTGGAGACTGTGAAGGCCATTCCAAAACCTTCAGCTTGCGTTTCTTGAGGTAGTCCATGGTGGATTTTGAAGTATGTTTTGGATCATTATCCTGTTGTAGAAGCCATCCTCTTTTCAGCTTCAGCTTTTTTACAGATGCTGTGATATTTGCCTCCAGAATTTGCTGGTATTTAATGGAATCCATTCTTCCCTCCACCCGAGCAATGCTTCCTGTCCCACTGGCTGCAACACAACCCCAAAGCATGATGGATCCACCCCCATATTTAACAGTTGGCAAGGTGTTCTTTTCATGAAATGCTGCTCCTTTTTTTCTCCAAACATACCTTTGCTTATTGTGGCCAAAGAGTTCTATTTTAACTTCATCAGTCCACAGCACTTGTTTCCAAAAGTCATCAGGCTTCTGTACATGTTCTGTTGCATATTTTTGACGTTGTATTTTATGATGAGGACGGAGGTAAGGTTTTCTTCTGCAGACTCTTCCATGAAGGTCTTGTTTGTGCAAGTATCGCCGCACAGTGGACGGGTGCACTACCACTCCTGAGTCTGCTAAATCTTCCTGCAGGTCTTTTGACGTCAAATGTGGGTTTTGATTTACCTTTCTGACCAGCCTACGAGCTGTTCTGTCCGAGAGTTTCCTTGGTCTTCCAGATCTCATCTTGACCTCCACAGTTCCCCTCACCTGCCATCTCTTAATTATACCTCGCACTGTGGAAACTGCAAGCTGAAAACGTTTTGCTATCTTCTTGTAGCCCTCCCCGGCATTGTGGGCATCAATAACTTTCATTTTTTCTGTCTTACTTAGCTTCTTAGAGGAACCCATGATTGCTGTTGTTTGCACAGGTTTGTGGAGTCGCCATATTTAAGAAACCCTGAAATACACACCAGCTGGCGCTCCCTAATGACAATTGTTGACACATGCTTCAGGACTAATGAGCTGGTAAAGGTCTGAATTTGTTAAAAGAATCTGACACATTGAAACTCTCAGGGTGCCCCGACTTTTGCACAGGCCAAAATGATGTTTTTTATTTTTGTAATTTTGTTCAAGTTATAAAATAAAATGTAACTATGCATTAATGTTTCCTGATAATATTGTCTTTTTTTCCCATATCCCAGAAAGACTATAAATATGGATATTAATTTTTTAATATATAAAATATGCTGTTTTTAAAGGGGTGCCCTGACTTTCGCACACAACTGTATATATATATATATATATATATATAACATTCAAGATTTACAAGATTTATTTTTGGCTTTTTTCATGCCTTTATTAGACAGGACAGGACAGTGGATAGAGCCAGAAATGGGAGAGAATGGGGATGGACATGCAGTAAATGGCCGAGGTCGGACTTGAACCCAGGACAGCCGCTACGCCTCTGCATGCGAGTCACGCAACATAACTGCTAGCCTATCAGGGCGCCAGTACTTGAATATATTTGGACGAGAAATATTTTTTTTATCGGGTTTTATATATTAAATCGTTAATTAAATTGTTACGTTAGTGTTCTAGGGTTAAGATAAGCTATCCACAAGTGTGTAATTTTTGCTGTACGGACAGCAGGGTAGCATCAGCGTTCTGATTTAATTCTTAATACAAGAGGGAATCAGCATACTTCATTTATAGTAAGCTCTATGGTGTCTATTTGCATGCACTACTTGCATTATTTAAGCATTGTTGTTAAATTAGTTTTAAAGGTAATCTAAAGGCTTTTTGATTTCTTCATTTACACTGATCTGCGTGAAACAGGTGCACCTCACTGGCGCACCAGAAATAATTAGAACCTGGCAAGGACAGACCTCACAGAAAGCAAACAAGGCAGAAAAAATAATTCAAGCTACAAACTATTATTCACGTTTCAAGTGAATCTTATGTCAACCTTTGTCAGACAGCCATGCTCAATATCTGATTCTAGTCAGTCTGCTCAAATGTTGAAACAGAACCGAGGCACCGCTGGCAAGAAGTGAATGTTTTTGCATTAGAGTCGCCCGACAACAAACACACTGTGCAAACATAATTGCAGGATGAAAGTGACTCTCCGACCGTGACAGGGAGGGAGGGGTGACTTTCCCTTTTGTGGCAGGTCTAACGGTGACACTCTTTTTGTCACCCGTTTCCTGGCAACACTCTGTTCCTAAGTGACTGTGTCTTAATTGACCAGTTGTCACACTGAGCCATATTAGGGAGACATACAGCAGACATTAGGCCTCACTTTTACTGCCCAAAGGGGACTCACTGAGGTACTGCCTAATACCAATGAACTCTTTGGCAAATATGCTGTTTAATACACCAAAACTTCAGACAGTCAGTTTCAGACAGTCACAAGATACTAATAATCAAGCAATGTAAACCTTATACAGTAAGTTAGACATCCTTAACAGTTTGTGCTCTGGAACTTAAACATCATACACATATCTTTATTTAGATTTTTATTGATATTGTACTGTGCATTGTGCTTATACTGTGTATATGCAGACTGTATACACCAATCAACCAAAACATTCTGACCACTGACAGGTGAAGTGAATAACATTGATCATATTGGTACTATGTGCTGTTCTGCTGGAAAACCTTGGATTTTAACATCCATGTTGATGACACTTAGACACACAAATGAACACCGTCGCAGAACAAGCACGCTCCCTCATGCAAATGGAAATCCCGAGTGTCACTGGACTACCCCTGCAGGAAAATGCGCCCCACTGGTGCAGGTGGTCATAATGTTTTGTCTGATTAGTGTATAATACAATTCACTGCTGCTTTTGCAGTTCTGGTTGGATGCCAAACTGCATGCCGTTGTCTAATTAGTTATACTTGCAGTGACAATAAAGCTAAATAACAGTAATCCAATATTTAGCTGAAAAACATGGATAAAAATGATTTCTTTTGCAGTTACTATAGCAGTTTTAAGGGCACAACATAGTAGTAACTTTGCTCAGAATGTACTGCACTGGCAGGAAGACAAGTTACTTTCATTCCTTGAAATTACAAAAAGACCCTCACAGTCACCATCAAATTTAAGCACTTCAAGGAGTAAGAATTTATCCAGAGTTTTAGATCCATTTCTTTAAAAAAAAAAGCAGATGAGCAGTTCCCTTGGGCAGTTATGAAAGAAAGAAAAAGGCAGCTTCCTCTCAATTGCTCAATTGTGAGGATTTTCCCTTGTTCTTTGTTTTAAAAAAAGAACGTGTGTCCCTGTGTGCCAGTGTCTTTATAAGCTATAGTCAGTGCTGTGTTCAGGGACTCGCCCCAGCTGCCACTACCAGCATCTAGGAGGTGTGAACTGAGAGCGAAAGTGGATTTCTCTTTGCTTGTGTGAGTGCAGCAGCAAAGAGAGATCAATTTAGACCAGGGAATCACCATCCTTTTCCCTGAGATCTGTGGGTGTGAGCTGAGACGGCATATTTGTGTGTGTGTGTGTGTTTGTGCACCCGTGGTGAGCAAAAAAATCAAGACCAAGATCTGTGGGTGGAAACTCAGCTGAGAGAGCAAGTTTACCAGGCTACAGTTGCCTGTGTGAGCATTCATTTCTGTGTGTTTGTAACAGCCTGTGTGTGTGTGTGTGTGCAAGTTGTGCATCTCAAAACTGCCTGTGACAATCTTTTCACCTCCCGGCCTGAAAGAGAACTTCAGACACGTCTAACATCAACAGCATGTCTGTGTCAATACCGCCGTTCCCTGCTGTCCTTGTTAAAGAAGCTGATTTCAATAAAAGCCGCATTCCCTCAAATGTCAGAGCACAAATCTGAAATACCAGACCTCCTGCTACTCCATGTGAGCTGTGAGCTTGACTGACGTTTAATGTACAAAGAGTGCTTTTTTTCTTGTTTTTTTTTTTTTTTTTTTTTTTAATTCTGCTGCCAGGACTGTAGTTTGACTTTTGCTGTCAGACAAAGAAATACCCTCATTCAACCCAGCCATCTGCCGAGTGAAAGACACATTTTATAGTGGTGACAAATTTATGTCAGACATCCAGAGCTGCTTCCAATAGTTTATTAGTCAAGGATCCCTGGATTCAAACTCAGTTGAACTGCATTGGAGGCTTATGCAGACTTCTCCACTGCTGTCTAGAGTGATCCTCACTTTGACTGTGTCTGCACAAGTGGCAGAAAAATCGTAAGCGCTCGGCATTTGCATCTTGCTTTTCCACCTTTGTTGTTACGAATGGTTCAGAGGCTCAAGTGCGAGGCAACAAGACATGACACAAGACTTAAAGAATCAGATAGTTTTTTAATACAGAAATAGATCTTACAAGTCAGGAAGCCACTAACCAGGACAGGGTACTACCGAGCTAGGGAAGTGCAACTAAAAATGCACTGACTGTTATAATCAACTGACAGAAAATCTAACAAACTGAGACTCTAATAAACAAACTATTCGTGTGCAAAAATACATAGTAAACAGACTGACAAAATGCTCAACTAACAAGCAGACTAATCACTTAATCAGAGTTCATGATAAACAGGCCAACTAAATACTTGACTAACAGGCAGGCAAATCACTAACTGAACAGGCTACAAACTATCAAACGGATTACACGTTAAATCAAACAATATGTCACTCTGTACTCAACTAGGGGGCTACTAGAGAGAGTGGCGTAGGCCGAATCAGGCAGGCGGAAGACGAACGAGTGGTGACAGAGTTGGCATGGCAGCAGCAGACAGGTGGAGAAGGAAAGAATGGCGGGACGAACCGGGGTGGCTGACGAGCAGAGGGGATGCAGGGATCACTGGGGTTTTGTATCCAGCAAACCAACAGGGCAGGAGATGGAAGCAGGCAGAGTGATCCAGAGAGAATCTAACCGGGTTACTGCAGGGACCAACGGAGGGGAACAGGTTGCAGCCGGCGGGTGATCCAACAGGGGGCAGAGAGAGAAGTAGTTAGGAATAAGCGTGTGAATCTAGAGCTAGACAGAACAGAAGCTTGAACTAACAAGAGCTGTTCGACGGTCTGGCAACTCAGCAGCATCAGACTGAGGCTCTTATCCTGAGCAGAGTGGTAGTCGCTGGTGATAAGGTGCAGCTGTGCCTCCTTAGCTGACTGCAAACTGATTCACCTGTCTGCTGCCTCGTTGCCACTCGTGCTCACGCCCACTCGGAGAGAGAAGAGGGAAGGGGAGGAAAACTGCCACTACTGGGCACCGGAGACAGAGGGCGTAACATTTGTGGCACTCTAAGTGCTTCACAATGTTTCCCATTCACTGCCATCGGGAGCAACTTCAAGCTCAGCGTCTTGCCCAAGGACACTTTGGAACATAACATAAGCCACAGAACAAATGTCTGTCACTCAGTCAACACCTCTTATACTTCATTATTAACAGAGTTGTAACTGAAGAAGTTGCTGCCGGACTTTGGGGGTGCTTTGATTTGTACGAGCTCATCATCAACGGAGTCCTGACGCAGACGGAAGTTCTAAATCCTGATACACTTTGGGAATATTCAGGCTGACAAGGTGTCACATTTGAATACCTAAGAAGCGGAGAGATTCCATACAAAGTCATGAAATTGAAATAAACAACAGAGAGAAGTATTGTTATTTTACTCTTTTCTGATGATGCTTCTTTGTTTCTCTGAAAATGAACAAATTGAGAGGAACTTGTACAAACACACCAAAAACAGGAAAAGTGGTTACCCTATTGTTTGGTCTGAGGCAAAAGCAGTTTGTGGATTTGGAAATTTTGTGTATTTCGAGTTTCATAAGTCCGTGACAGCTCAATCTCTTACACTAAGACCATCTCTCATTTGACTGTTTTCTTCCTGAGTATTTTCCTCTATCACCACTATGTGCACACCTGACAACTGTCCTCTGGCATCCAGGTTTTCAGAAACATCCACAGGAGTCCCATGTGTTTTTCAGCAGGCCAATGCAGATCTACTGTAGTATGAATGGAACCGCATCCAAGTCCACTGTCCAAAGTCTGCATGAGCCTACGGACATGGAAAGCATGAATTGCCCTTTATAACACTGGACCATTAAATGAATGCTATTAGGTGATTTCAGCTCGATGGTCAGCCGCATTTGTTGGATGGCGAGTTGACAAGATGCAGAGCTAAATCAAATGGAGAAGGAGACTAGAGGATGGAGGCAGAATGACTAAAGAACGTCCTGAACGACAGTGAATGTGACTAACTGCAGCTTAATTGAATTTTCCTGAGCTGTAATGGTGGACTGAATGTGATTAGGCTAATCGGCCTTGTTTTCAAACTAAAGGCCTTTGAGCATATTAAAGAGAATCACGGCAGCTAAGTGTTCATCTCCAAGGCAATATTGTTTTGAAACTGTGATGTGTTTCTAAATTGTGTGTATTAATCATCGCCTTCACTCAGCCTCAAGACTGTATCACCGATAGCAATAGACAGGGCCTCTGTTGTGGCCTTAACAAATCCAGATGTCAGGTTGAATAATTATTTCCTTGTTCTTGCAGACGTTTGAATGCACTTGAGAGGAATGAAGTTGCTGCCAGCTCCACTAATACATGATCAAATTGCTTTGCCCTCACTATGTGCGTGGGCGCAGAGCTATGCAGCGAGCTAAACACATTTCCAATAAAGGTGGAAGACGGTGGCTCGCCTTTGAAGGTTTAATTGAAAGCAATTAGAAAACTGGGAAAACACTATTGGACAAGTTTAACGGTATTGATTATGAATCAGAAAACGATCATGCACTGTCAACAAGAGCTAGAACCGAGCTCAGCATGAATGTTAAATTAGATGTTTTGTTCCTCATGTCTGGAAGAAGACAATACAGATCAATATAAGGCGCCTTTTAGAAAGTACAGTAACAACATTGTGGGAGTAGTGGTTACTGCAAGGACAAGAATGTTTGACTGAAAGCAAAATTCTGCAAATATTGATAGATTTACATGGTGTTGACTTGTTTTAGACCTGACTTGTTGGTTAAACGGCTGCTAACCGTAACAATTTTCTAATATCAACTCAGCCTCATCACTGTCTGCTGTAACATTGCTCTTTGCTCTTCTTCACTGTATGTGATTAACATTACATATACAGTAGTCCCTCGCTATATCTGTCCATCATGTCTGTGCCATCGGCCCCTCCGACCACCACCAACCACTCACTCTCACACTGCATTCACCCAGGCTTCCTGTTGTTCCCTCGCTCTCCCATCCAGGAACTGACCAGACCCAAACTCGCTTAACTTCCGAGATCTGATGGGATCAGAGCCATTTTTCAAAGATTTAAGGATCTTAAATAGAGTAATTGTGGGGATACGTGTGTCACAGCAGCTGTGGATCTCCGGTGTGTCAGTACATAGCAGTCAGCCTGCTATGTATGAAATTTAATGTAACCCAAAATTTGTTGTTAAATTCTCAATTCAGCTGTTGCATTTGCTGCTCCTGCAGAGAAACTGTACTATAATAAACAGCTAAAGAGACAGGTATTTTCACAATAGTAAGAAGTGACCAAACCAGAGTGAAAAGTAAATATTGGAGTCACATTGTTCAGGTGGTGAGGACAGACTTCGGTGCCACCCTGCAGTTGGATGCTCTGTTTGCTGACACTTTACCTATAATGTTATATCAAATCCCTGTTGCTGCCAGTTGGCTTTGGAGCCCTTTTTTTGTCAGCTACTGGCCAAAGATACTTTAATGCTGCTCAGGAGTTGGAATCACAGTGTCGCCTTGGCCACAGCTGCATCATTTCCAAAACCAATCAAAACTTGGCTCTGAAGTGACACCCTCTTCCCAGTGTTAATATTAGCAGCATAAACAAGTGGCCCTCTGGAGAAAGGTCTCTTGGTTTCATCAATCGTTACAGCATTAAAAAAAAAAAACAATCTAAAGTTCTCAGAAGAATCCTTGATTCTGAAGTGGTATCTTCTGTTTCACACAAAAATCACTGATCGAGAAGAATTCGCATCCTTTCGTTTGTACAATTTACTGTAATCTTTCAAGATAAAATATCTGATATCAATCCAAATGAAGAAGCGTTACTGCTATACTATGACCATCAGTACAGACAGATTTACTCTCAGTAGTTCTCACCTTACAGTTTCAACTACCAGCTCTGTGAGCAAGTGCTGTTAATGCTGTTAAACACCAGAAACCACTTTCTGCCAGAAACATCCAAGAGATCTGTCATGTGCTGCCAGAAAGAGGATCCAAAAGCTCAGAGTGACACACTGTATCAATAACTCTGCTGGGGCGTAAACAGCACTTAAAATGCTGCATGTTATTTCCCCTCATAGTTTAGTATCATATGATTTCAGAAGTGTGCATTCTCTTTCTCATTCTTTCGCCACACACGAACACGCATATAGCCTTGAAGAATTTTGAAAGTGGAAAACGTCATGGAATACATCAGCCGTGGGCGATGCAGTATAATGAAATATGTATGTATGCTTGAGTTTTAAATTCTTAATCGCATATTTTGACATCTCAGGGTTGGTGCAGATTCATCACCAGACCAAATTTCTTAGCAACAAGGGAAGTCAGTATTTTTGCCTTATGGGTGTGTTTTGTCTACCTTCTGTGCCCGATATCACTTTTTGGGTGAGCTGCTATAACTCCAAATGGAAAGAAAGATCAAAAGTTTTGTAATGTCTGGAGATGTTTTGAAGGCCTTTATGCTTTATAGGGTTTTAAATGTTGCACTTTTAATCATTGAATGTTATCAACATGAGCCTAAGCTTGATCCCTTGTTTGTGTCCACTATCACAGAAGTGTCATAAAGTGAGAGAACAGGGGTTAATGTAAATAGCCTGCACTTATATAACACTTCTCTACCTTAGTGGTACTCAAAGCACTAAGCATCGTTTTCTATTCACACACATATTTACATGTCAGTGGTGACAGAACTGCCATGCAAGGTGCTTACTTGCCATCAGGATCCACTTTGGGTTCACTCTTACTAACAAAACTCCCACAATGCTCTCTGCTTGCCAGTATAGACTGCCCATTGTCTGAGTGACCGCCTCCGCAGGCCGCTACAGTGTTAAACAGTCAGACAACCAGGTACTATAGCGAGTGTACAATGCATTGTCTCATATGTATGTAGAGAATATAGAATATATCACCGTATTTTAGAGCTTATGGACCAGGTGCTACAGCTAATCTACTTGAAGTGTGTATTATCTGGGAGATCAGATTGGGACATTGGTGTTTCATCCCTATGGCATTCTCCAGCAGGTATACAGTGTTTTCACTGCAGTGGTGATTTTCTTTTGGAAAGTCATTACTATGATCAATTTGCATTTTTTTTTTTATCATCAGACAACGGAAGTTCTAAATATCCTAGTAAGTTCATTTAACTTTGAGAAACAGCAAAAACAGTAGTGTACAATTTGGTTTACCAGTTTATAGTACTGCATGTACAGTACAGAATGGAATAGATCCAAGTCATCACCAGGTGACCACCAGGGTCCAGTTGTTTCTTCTATGTACTGTCATTGTACAAACTTGTAATATCTAGCACAAAACCCATATTTCTGGTAATGTGGAAATGCAGTGTGTGTGTGTGTGTGTGACAGGTAGGAAGCAAGTCAGCTCTATCCTTTTGGGAAACTGTATGCCCTTGGTGTCATCTGTCTGGCAATACTTATGCCCATTTAATAATTGATTATATCAATTAATATATTCCCATGTGAGCAAATGTTGTAATAGGCTCCAAGAGTTAGTCCCAAATGGGTCAGTCCCTTCCCTTCCTGTCCCATCCAAACACACATTGGTGGAATGCCAATACCAATATTTACGAGGTTCTGTAGTGACAGGTCATCAGTTCTACCTTCCCTTTGGACAGCTGAACATATATTTTTATTCATGTGCCACGCCTTCTGTCCCTGAGGTATGAAATTAAGGGTTAAAATAAAAACGTTATCCTTCAAAGGGGCATAAATGCATTCAACAGTATTTACACTGAATAACTGATATTCATCAGATTATTTTTTGTAGTGTTGACATTCTGACCTCACTGTCGGAGAAGATTTTAAAAATGATAAATATTGCTACATGTCTGCTGCCAGGTTTTTAATTCTCAGGCTCCACTGCTAGAAGAAAAAAAAAATCATTTTTATCCATTTGAGTGAAGTGATTTAAAAGCATCTCAGTAGAGAAGAGGAGTGGAAAGGAGGTCACTTGAACTGCAGTTACACCTGTCAAATTGTACAGTGTCTCACGGTGGAAAAGGTTACAGAGCTGAACGCAGGGAACTCTGAGAATGTGAAGCAGAGTGTTGCTGAAAAACATTTCATGTGTTCATACTAGTGCTGTCAATCGATTAAAATTTTTAATCGCGATTAATCGCATGAATGTCATAGTTAACTTGCGATTAATCGCAAATTAATCGCACATTTTTTTATCTATTCTAAATGTCCCTTGAATTATCATTTTATACGAGGAGGAGGCGGAGAATTCGCGTCAGCTGTGTTTGGCCATCAAGTGGTATTAAAGACTAGATGTGCTACGATAATAACTCGGTTCACTCTGACAACACATAGAGATATCTTTGGTCTTGTCAATCGTCATGCGCGCACCCCAGGCCGCCGTCGCCTGGCGGTGCGCGTCCCGAACCGCGTGGACCAGCGGCAAGCGGTTCGGGACTGGGAAAAGGAGCCGACAGAAAGGCATGGAGGCGAGGAGAATGCTGCTGTACCACGGCCAGCAGGAGATCCTGTCGGACTCCGACGGCGAACACCTCGCCCTCGCCAACCATGCCACCGCCCGCGTTAATCTCGCGATAAAAAAATTGACGCCGTTAAAATTGATTTGCGTTAACGCGTTAATAACGCGATATTTTTGACAGCACTAGTTCATACATTTTAAAATGTTGAAATCTATCATTCATGTAGTCTCTATTTAAATATATATATATATATATATATATATATATATATATACAGTATGCATACACAAGCAGTTTGAAAATCTATTTTTAACTGTCTTAACCACATCTCCAGTCTTTTCCTTGAGTTTCTGGTGTTCTCTTGTTCTCCTCCTCCTCCTCCGCTCTCAGTTCACAGTTTGTAGTTTGTGTATCCTTGACTCTTCTCCTCGTGTCATAATCTCTCCCACCAGGGATGCGAGTGGAGGAGGTGAGGAAGACACTCGAGGAGAGAGGAGATGAGGCAACAGGCATTTAACAAAATGAGACATCTCTGCCTGGGAGCTATCTTTTCAAAGCGACATCAGTTAAATAAGACGTGAGGCACGGCTGCATCATCTATTGTTCTCTTACAGCCTGCTGCTGTATTTGATCAATTCTGTCAAAAGAACAGAGCAGTTTTCATGACAACCTCCAGTTATATTTACTTACAATTCAATTCAACATGGCATGATGTGGCTATTACACTACTACTACTGTACTGATGCCATACACTTTTATTGTTTTATTTATCACACTCACCGTTTTGTCACTGACATAATACACACTTCAAGTAAATTGAAATCAATCCAGTGTGTTTGCTTGACAGCTGTGCAGCTCTCTAGTGCATTAAGAAAAAAGTGCATTTCTGCATCTAAGGTGCTCCTTAATTTTACCTAGGTGGTTACACCATGCCTCGTCTCTCCTCAGTATGCATTTTAGGACATGCAACATCATCGGTGATAACACATCAACTTCACATGCAGGAGGACGGAGGAGACAAGAAGCCTCAAAATAGGGAAATGAGATTGACCTTCCCTTGTTCATTTCCCTTTCTGTTTGTGTGTGCTCATGTCTGTGCTGTGGGTGTGGAGCTCCTCCTCCCCTCCTGGCGCCCTGATTGATCATCATCCTACAGACCTGTCTCCCATCTACTCATCATCACAGCAGTCCTCCAAACTTGGCTTCTCATGCACTCCCTATTGTTGAATAAGTCAGTGTGGTTCTTACTGTTTTCTAAGCTTGGGATTAATCCTGATGTCTGTGCTTCAGGTCCATGACTCCCTTCATTTGCTGGCCCGCTTTGTCTAACCAACTGTTTATCAGCCACTCCACCAAAACCCATTTTTTCCACTCAGCCACCAGCTCACCCACAGCTCATTCTCCAGCCTTCCTTCCTCCTCAGCCTGCTCTCCCATCAGCATCCCTCAGCCCCCTGCCTTCGCCCGACATTACCTTCATTCCCATCAACCTCCACTCTGAACTTTAAATAAGCCTTATCATTGTAGTCCATGTGTATGCTCTACATTTGGTTTCACTTTATTGATGGAACACTGTTTGCAGACAGTTCTATTTTGCATTCGTTAAAAGAAACTATATTTCTGATGTGGCTCTATTTTTAATCTTTGCATGATTGACAGTTTAAAAAGTCTTTATTCGTCTTTTGCTCTTGGAAGCTGATGTTTTTTTGTTGTTTTTGTTCCCACAGTTTCACTTTTGTCAATGAAAAGCTCATTAATATATTCATGTTTGCGTAAAGCAAGTACATCACTGTGTCAACTCTGTGAACTTAACTAAACACTTTCTTGGTGTTATTTTTTGTTCTTGTCACATTTTTACATAACTTGTGCTCAAGTTGCGCTGCAATGTGAAGTCCTAAAAAACTCAGGGATGTCTGCTGTGCAATCGGATAAAGTTAAAATGCCATAACTCATAAACAAAACAAAATTGGAATTTGATTATTTATTTTACAAAAACAAATAAATAAATAACAAATAACCTTAAAAAAAACATGTACAACATTTTTCCAAGTGTCCACAGGAGTTACCAATACTGGAAGAAAACTGTGACTCTACATACTATAGCTATTTTATTAGCTATATTTTTTAATTAATTTATACTTGTTTCCTGCTGCAGCCTGGCTAAAAAGTCTCTAAATTTATGTCGCGTGACTGCTGCTCATAGCTGACTTACTAATAGTTTCATGGTTGAGCAGAGTAGTGCAGCTTTTTTGTACAGGATTTAGTTAGAATAACGTGACTAAAATAAAATATCAAAATTTTAATGATAGATTTAGTTATGTTTGGCAATGAAATTGCACTACACGTATGAGTAGTTCAAAGACTGCAGGGAACTTATCTAACTGTTGCAGCCCTGAGCCACTGCACTTCTTCTCCTCTTCAGTGGGTATAATTCCATTGTATACAGCCTAGTACACCTGTTTCTGCACTCTGATTGGTTCCTTCATCATCCTGGCCTTCAATGCCCAACCTACCCCTCTCTGTAGCTGAAATCTGATTGAACCAGACCTGACTCTGGCCTCCAATCAAGCAACACACCTGACTTTAAAAGACCTGTCAACTCGGCATTCTGTGATTCTTAGATATACTCTAACTTCAAGAAGAAGTCCTCTTTTTTTCTATTTTTTTCTTTCTTAAGTAGTACCCTGCACTTAGTTCCTCATTATTGTGTTGTGTTAAAATATCCAATTTTCTAAAAATGACCTCTGTTCACTCTGGCCAAACGGCATTCGTCTGCTGTTTTTGTTGCTCCTAGCTCACCCTAGGCAGCTGAGCTGTAGCAAGTGGGGGCTTGTCTAGGATCTCAGTTAATTACCAGAGCCCAGAGTTGATCCAGTGGTTGATCAAGTGAAATGTATTGTGTGGAGAACATGGCGGCTGCATTCGATTTAGAACAGTTTGTGGCCAGCCCTCAAGCTGACTGAGTGTTGCTGCTAGTGTGATTTGTTGCAAATTGTAGATTCCTTCAATACTGATGTCCCAAAACAAATGGTTAAACGTGAGCTTAAAGTTCTCCTGGTAGGAAGGTTGGTGGAAATGGAGGTGGTAAGTGTATCTGCTGTGTTGGAGTCAAGCGACCTGTATGTGGGTAGCCGTAAGAGTGAGGAAACGCATCACATTTTCCAGGTGCTGGTGTGAATGTAGGTGGAGGTGAGTGGGACATTTTCTGTTGTCCTCTTGGCAGAAACTGGTGGGAGGTCGGGGGTGCCATCCTTGAGGCCTTCACTAAACGCAGAATTGTGTGTCCTGCACCAACTAATGGACCTCATTAGTTGGGGCAGGACAACTAATTGTTGAAAATGTTGGTTGAAAATGCTCTAACAATTGAGGTCTGACCACTAAACTCTGCCACAGTGTCTACTTCTATTATTTTCTCATCTTGCTGTGAATCTTCTATCTCTACGTTCTGTTTCTTGTCTGATTTAATATTTGTAATCTTTTCTTTTACTTTGTCTCTCTCCTCTCCCCCTCAGGGACATCGGGGTAAACATGGTCCAGAGATTTTTGTTTAGTTAATGGAGTTGTCAAGGTGTGAAGGGACTTGTTAGCCTGCCTTGTTAGAGAGGAGGAGTGGATCATTTCTTTATTTTCAGAGCGATGCTGCCTCGTTCAGAGAGCTTGATATCCATGCTGGGAGAGGCTCTTGTGTTTTCACGTTGGCCTCAGAGATAAGTCTGTGACACTCTGGCTATAAAAAAAATACAACAAAAAAAAAAAACATTCTGCAAAGGAATATGGTAAATCACACATGTGACCAGTAAAGGCAACCTGAGGTATGTCTTTTTGTAAAAATCTGAATGTTATACATCTAATATGTACCATGACTGAATGTGTGTGTGTATGTAAGGTATACACATGAAAAATACCTTCCATACAAACCATTTGGTTCAAATGTAACCTTCATCCATCAAACATCGTCTATAGTGTTTCTATTATAGATTGATGTTTGGAATGAAATGCCATTACAATACCATCTGATGCTGGATTAATCTGTTTAAACTTCAAGTTGATTAAATGTTTACTATGCTTACAACTTATTAATGGTAAGATGGAAAATCAACATTTGGGTTTCTCAACTGATCAAAACTGAAACTACAATTTGATGGCTGTGTCCTCAAACCTTACTAATGTAAACAAAAAGGAAAAAAAAAAGCTTAGATATGCAGAGTTGATCGCAGAAACAGAACAATGAGGTTGAAAAGTTAGGGCTTGTCTAGTAGAAGCAGAATGTAGAGGGTTTGCAACATAATCAACTATCTCATTACTGGAACAATCGGACAGATTTTGCGAAAAACGGTAAAGGAAATGTCAGATGAAGCAGTTAAAATAAGTCAGTGGATCTGGATGAGGAGAAATAATGTATGAAATATCGGAAAATATTCATCCCTTTTGTTTGTTTCTTTGTTTCTATCCCTTCCTTTCATCACGTATAAAAAGGTGGTGAAGGGTTTGATCCGTTGAAGGTGGCAACTGTATGGGTTGTATTGTCAAACTGTAGTGTCCTGCTGGTGGATGTGGTGGACAGCGGGGGCTGGAATGGAGGGGTTGGCTCCGGGATGCCAGAGCTAATCATTAAACCTTGTTAGAGCCCGATATGTAACAACAACCTGAGTTGTTTTAAAGAAAAATGTAATAACCCTGAAATGTAATAACTGGTCAATAATGTAAGAAGATGCTGAGCCCAAAATGTGAAAAATCTTTTTGCCCAAAATGTAACAAGTTGTGACATTTTGGGTCTGTTATTACATTATGGGGCCGGCAAAATATTTCTCTCCTAATAGTGTAATAATTTTATTACATCATAGAGTGAGTCAGTAATTTATGGATTAAAGGCTTATTGCTTCAATATAGAGTGTAGTATCATACATACATACAATCGTCACCCTCTTGTGCGGCCCCCTCAATAATGGCCACCTGCCATATACGGCACCAGTCATTTATCCATTAAACTAACCCCTCGCCAGCAGACATCCCGTAAACATGGCCAGTGGCTGTATTAGAGCCCGATATGTAACAACGACTTGAATTGTAGCTTTTGTTACATTATGGACCAGTTATTACATCTCGGCTTTTATTACATTTTTTTGTAACAATTCAGGCCGTTGTTACATTCCGGGTCATTGTTACATATTGGGCTCTAACAAGCCTCTCTAAGATGTTGTGGGCCTAACTTAAACATCAGTGAAGGGAGGTACATGATACACTTGGTGATATGCTGGCTCTTGCTGCCCATCTGACTCATCCCTCTCGGGCTGTGGGGGACATGAGGAGCAATATGTAAGTAATGAGGTGCTGCCATGCACAGACCAAAGATGGTTGAGTCACACCTTACAAGGCTAAACCTAAAGTGGTCCAGACTCTGTGAAATTTCTAAACTTAACATGTTTGCAGTGATTGAATTTATGAGCCTGCCTACAATAAAACAGCTGAGTATTCATTGAGATTAGCAACCATGTACCTCTATACTCTGCATGCTTGTAATGACACTTTCCCAGAAAGTTAACACTTTTGGAAGAGGTACGGATGCTTTGAATGCTTAAGACTTAGAAACTGGTTTTCAGTGATTAAAAGCAGCAAAAAGCTCTTCAAAATGTTCCGTTTCAGTAGGAACTGCCTGTAGAACTGAATTAATTAAAAGCAAAAGCTCTTCACACAAATACTCTGTGATGGAGCTTAAAGAACTATTAGAGGAGCAACACGTTCTGAAGTGACCCTAATCCTCATCCTTAATCATAACTGCATTTTATTGTCTTAGTACTTGTGCGTTGAATCTCATCTAATCTACATCGAGAGCGTAGAATATTCATTGCACCATCCTCAGACAGAAAGTCAAACTGTTTGAAACTGTGCTGTCACAAAGTCGAAGTACTTGTTAGTTCAGCTGTACTATAGAAAATATATTCAGTTAATTTCTCAATAATTATAGTGCTTAGTAATACCTAATAATTTAAATCAAATGAAATATTTCTGTTTGAATTTTAAGTTGTGTAATATCGGGTTCTTATCCCTATGTATCCCTTCTGAAATCCATTTTGCTTATTTTATCCTCATCAGTCTCTGTGCACAGCCTTTTGATCATCTCTGTCATTTTTACTCCCTCCACCCTCCCCACAGCTGCTGTCATTTTGAAACCGGATAAACCTCCGCAAGCTTAGGAGGATTCGGTGATCTTATTTATCCTCCCGCTCCGCCATATCTAGCTCATTAGTCCTGATGTAAAACAACTCGTGTCACTGCTAAGCGAGTCTGGCACACTACTGTGGATTCCTTTCACTGTGATGAGGAATGGACAAGCTCTGCATCCTGGAAACGCAGCGGGTTTTAAAGTAACACTGCAGTGCACTGAGTGGTGGTTTTAAGAAGTCTGTGCAAACAAAGATGTGACTAAGGTAAGAAAATAGCAACAGCTTAGAGTTGTCTTTAGCTTTTCAGGAGTAGTGCTTCAGTTTGCATGTTTATATTTTTCAACTGTCTTTTTTTTTTTTTTGATTAATACTTGAGCTTTCTCAACAAGCAATTTTGGAAGCACCGACATTTCACTTATTAATAAGACCTAGACAAACCAGAAGGTAATTACAAAACATCAAACATCAATGGGTCAGTCAGTCCAGCATTTCAAACATCAAGTTTTACAGCAAAATCTATTAAGTCCAACAGAACCACAGAATTCTCTTGTGCTGAGTTCAACTTTGTTCTGACAGTAAATCATTCTAACAGTGTTGGCCTTGAAAGCAACAGAGAGCCAAGGAATGCAAAATGGAGGAAACACACACTGACCAGCCACAACATTAAAACCACCAGCCTAATAATGTTTCCCGCATGCCACCAAAAACAGTTCTGACCCTCTGAAACCTGGACCTCACAGACCTGTGAAGGTGTCCTGTGGTATCATGCGCCAGGATGACTCTTCACCTGCAAAATGCAAAGGGAAACCTCTGTATATTGACTGTTTTCTTCAGCACGTCCCACAGATGCTCAATTGGATTGAGAACTGAGGAGTTTGGAGACCGAGTCGATATGCCGAACTCTTTGTCATGTTCCTCACAACATTCTTGAACAATGTTTGCAGTGTGGCAGGGAGCAGTATTCTGCTGAAAGAGGCCATCAGGTTATACTGCTGCCATGTAGGGGTGTACATGGTCTGCAGCAATGTGTTGGTAGGTGTCAAAGAAACATTCACATGCACATCAGAATCAAAGGTTTCCCTACAGAACATCATCCAAAGCGTCACACTGCCTTCACTGGCTCGAATTTTTCCCCTTGTGCATCCTGCTTCCAAAAACATGCACCAGGCCACCTTCGTCCACTGCACCTTGGATTAGTTGCAATGCCCACTGCACTTGTGGCAGTGGGCATGTGTTGACTTGGGCACTCTGACTGATCTGCCGTGTTGCAGTCTGGTTTAAAACTGTCAAAAAACAGGGAGTCAGCAACGGTGTGGTGACCCAAAAATAGATCTATTTGAACCAAAAATGCATCAAACAACAAAGCCAAAAACCACTTTGCTCATGTTTCCCTGAAGAAGGGCGCCTCCTGCCAGAGAGAGAGAGAGAGAGAGACTTGGGATGAGGGAAGTTTTTATAAGCAGAGCCATTGGGTCCAGGTGTGACTCATTCAGCCGATGACAAAAAGCCTCTGCAAAAGAAAACACAGGGACATCTAGTGTCCTGGTGGAGGGTCATCACCACCACTACGCAGCTTCATACACAGCAAGCGGTAAAGCATTGTGTGTTCTGATACCTTTCTGTCATAGCAGCAATAAACTTGTCAACAGTTTGCACTACAATAATTGTTTTAGATGGATCAGCCAGATGCATCATTGAGCCTTTAGGTGTCCATGACTGTCACTCGTTCACAAGTTGTCTCCAATCACTGTATACTGGGAACATCCCACAAGACCTGCTGTTTTGAAGAGTGTCTGATCCAGTCATCACAGTTTGACCCTCCTCAGAGTTGCTCAGATCCTTACACGGCCCATTTTTCCATCTTCCAGCACACACATATATATGTACTCCTGTCAGTGAGTATATCTTACTCACTGACAGGAGCCATCATGACAACATAATCAATGGTATTCACTTGTCAGTGGTTTTTAATGTTGTGGCTTATCAGCATATATATTAGCTGTCTGTAAACATTCTCAGTCATTTATATGTCGAATAACGTCAGAGACAAATGAACTTTCTTTAGGTTCTTCACAACCTTTCACTCCCAATTAAAGAAGTCTTTTGAATTAGACGTGATGGTCCAGGAAGTCTGTCTACATTGGAAGTCCTTGTTGTCCTCAAGGCAGTGCACACATATTGGAAAGAGAAGGCAGGGGATTTGAAAGAGCAGTGAATGAGACCATTGATGTCAAACTGGAACAATCATTTCTCAGTAGAGGGGGAAGTCAACAACTCTACTTACCCACTTACAGGGGAAGTCCTTACACCACTTCCCATGCAGTTTAAGGACTATGTTTTCCTGACAGCATGAGAGAAAATGCTGTTTTGCAATTTTCCTCAGGCACAAGTCTACTTACTTGCATTTATTTATTCATTTCCAAACTAGAAATAAAAGTTTTTTTTGTTTGTTTCTGCATAATGAAGTCTTATTATACATTCACAACTAGACTCTGATAACTCTCATGTGACAACCAGGTGGAGAAATGTCCCATATGGGACTCAAAGCACTCATAAGGTGCAAAGGTTTGGTTCTGCTGGAAAATAAGTAACATTTACTCGAGACCAGTCTTTCATCACTGCACATCTCTTCTTGGTTGTAAGACCTTCAGGCCATTTTCAGAATTTCTATGAGAGAGTGATGTGAGCTTGCTTGACATAATCTGGCTTTCACCATTTTTAGAATTGTCAGTCATGCTGATGTATAGGTCACTTAGGTGGAAAGTGATATTTCTGGTGATTTCCTGAATTGGTACAGGCATGTATGGGCTATCATTTTTGTATATGCTTTGTCTGTTAGGGGACACCCTTTTTCCAGGTTGCTTTCTCATAACAGTGAGCTCGAGTGCATTCCAATACCTATCCTACCCTACTATATAGTGAACCAGAAACAGATTTAGTATGTCCCAATACACAGTATGTCAAGTACAGTATGTCAGACATACCAGGATGTCCTACTACATCTGGTCTCATTTTTCAAAATGTAAGCCAGCATGCTTTTCTGGTCAATCTGACCCACAATCCTCTGCACAGCAGCATGCCAAATTCATTTTGATGTCTCGCGCCAGTATTAAATTTGAGCCACCAAGAGTGAGCAGAAGGACAACAGCTCATTTCACACTGTAGACTGTGACAGATGTGTGAGCAAAACTGTCAAAGCTTAAGGTGCAATATTATGGCAAATTAGTATGCCCCTGTTGTATGCATACTGCATGCAGCATGTGTACTTTATGAGTGGCTGTACTGCAAGGAAACAAGAAATGTATACAGTGTGGAATGGAGGGCTTGCTTCCCCCTGGTGGTACGAACAGCTAAGCAGGCTGTTTATGTTTTCTAAACTCCTACGGAAGCACATTTGACACTCACAGTAAGAGACACAATTACTTTTGATTAAAATGCAAACTCACACCCTAATAAATGCATTGAAATGCCGCAATAGATCACGCTTAATTGCATGTAAGCTTTTAATTAAAGCCCACATACACAGTGAAGCCAACATACATGCACACACACGCACACACACACTCACAGGTTGTTTATAATAGGTTCATCTGAATAAATTCATGCCTGGTGTGGATTTCCTGAACTAGTTACACAGAGGAAGTCCACTATGGCTTGAAAAACAGGTTTATTAACATTTAAAGGAAGGAGTCATTTCCTATACTAAGCAAAGGGGTTTTCTGACTACAGATGGGACTCCCAGATGTTCAATAATTGATTAACTGATATCACAAATTCTGTACAGTGGATATTCGATCATGTAGACACATAATAGGGCTATACAGGCGGCTATGTTACACGTGGATATGAACTCTGATAGACAGGATATTAAAAATACTGTCCTCAGGGTGCCCTGATAGCCTAATGGTTATGTCGCATGACCCAAGTGCAGAGGTGTAGCGGCTGTCCTGGGTTCAACTCCGACCTTGGGCGTTTACCGCATGTCCTTCCCTACTCTTTCCCATTTCCAATTCTATCCACTGTCCAATAAAGGCACAAAAGCCCAAAAATAAATCTTAAAAAAAAAACCCAAAAAAAACACACTATCCTAGATGATCCCAGATCAACACATGACGCCTAGCCAGAGGACATTAAATGTCACAGAAGTCTCTGTCATGGTGGCCTGTTGCTGGCTAAACTCCCACAATGCTCTCCGTTTGCCAGCACAGAACTGGTCCTAAAGTATTAAACAGAGAGAGGCTCCACCTGGTGGAACCAGGTGCTACAGCTAATCTACAATGCAATGCAATTTCAAGAAGACAAGGTTCGCTCTTGTTTTCCTAACCACTGTTTCCCTTGTACTTGACTTCCCTCTCCTCTTCCCTTTATTTACTTTTCTTCTTTCCTTGTTCTCTGACTCCCCCCTCTTTTGATTCATCCCTCCTTCCTACTGTCTTCCTTTACACCCCCTCATTCTGATTAATTAGCATTGCCCTTACAGACAAGAGGAAAACGAGGAGAAATGCTGTGTGTGTGTGTATGTGTGTGTGTGTACATTTTCTCTCCAGTACATTATATGCATGTGGCTGTGTCCCTATGCAAATTCAGTAAGTGTGTTTGCCACTAGTGTGTGTTTCTGTGCGGGAGCTTGTTGCGTTGGCGGGTTTGCGTATTTAATTGCAGCCGTCTTTTCCTGGTGTTTTGTCTCAAGGGAGTCATGCCGCTTCCCCTGGAAACAATCAGGACAATAACAACAACAACAAGGGTTTCCGCTTGCGCCGCGCAGCTTTCATGCTCCTCTCTACACAACAGACCGTTTTTCTAAAGAAACTACGGTGAATTCAGGAATTTCATGTTGTTCCTAGAAGCCTAGTCAGCTGACAGTTCACTGATCAAAACACTGGCAGCTGATTGTGTGCAGTCAAATTAGATTAGTGTAAGCAGCTGGCTGATCATGCAGGTCTGTAGCATGTTGGTAGTGCTGCTGATGTTGCACTCTGAACAGTGTGTACACGTCTTTCTCCGAGGCTGAGCGTTCCTGTGTTTTGAGGCAATTAAGTTTCCAAACACAAGAAGCACAAGCAGGGATCATCCTGCTCGTAACACTGGAGTACAGCGGTATGTTTAGAAATATGCATTCATCACAGAAGAAGATAAAGAATAAGTTTTTTATTTTTTTATTTTGTTCGTTTTTTATACGCTGTAAAAGATTGAAACATGCTGCCACTAGGGGTCCTATATAATTACACGAATACATGCATATTCATAATTTAGACTGTCTGTAGACTGAATCAAAAGCAGTGAGCTACTATTATTAACAATAGCAACATTGATAGAATGTGATAATAAATCTACAGGTAAAGACATTTATTTTATCTTGTTGATCTTCTTTTTTGGCCATGACTTCACTATAACCAAGTATCCATATGAATGTGGGATTTGTTTGGAAGCTCTCTGACTACCAGTAGCCACAACAGTGCACCAGACATGACTGTACTCTACTAAGAAGCTTTGGTGTAAATGAAACCGGCAGAATGAAGGTGTTTTTGTCGTAAGCAGTTATCATGACTGATGTTTGTTTTGAGGTTAAAAGCCTTGTAGCTGTGCATCACACATCAGAAAGACAGATGCCATCATCCTGTGAGCACATGCACATGGTATTCTCGTGTGGTTTCAGCATTCATTGTCAAAAATTTAGAAACTAACGTCAGAATTGCTTGCTGAGCTTAAAATCCCATTATGTTGGAGGCAGCTACTGAAGTTTCTAAATCCCATTTTATGTTTCATTTCTGCGCGGTATTTGAAAATGATCTTTATATAGCCTTCACTGCATGGTATCACAGTGACATCAGAATGTTGACTAATCTCCTAAGTTTACCCCTTTGTGCTTTGCCAGTAATTCCAAACACAGTTTGCCCTTCCTGCATTTCATTCTACCTAATTAAAGTTAAGGTTTCAATTTTATCATCACACCAAGGCACAAACAAAGATACTCACACAAATGTCACACTGCAAATTTTCTAAATAAGATATGAAGGTTGTCAGACTCATGTAGACTTGAAATACAGTGTAGTGGAGACAGATGAAAGATGTAAAAAAGGGTAATATAGAAAAAGACTAACACCAGCAAAGCAACCAAGAGTTCTGTATTTTCAGTCTTCCTTTTTAAAAATCCCGGCAACAGAAGATGTGGGTGTTGAATGATACAGCCAGTACAACCGAATGAATGATTTTCCCAGTCTAGTTCTGACATTGTGATGCAAATATTCTTTGCCCACTTATTGTGAAAAATTGCGTAGTTTAACCCCTCGTCATTGCAAATTTGCAACGTACCGCTGCACCCAAGTGTAGCGTACGACTGCACCAATTAAATGTAGCGTAACTACACTTTACAATTAAAATTTGCACTCGTTAATGAAGGGGCACCATCTCAGATTACTGAGAAAATTATCATTCTAAATTAAGTCTCAAGGAGACTTTAATTGAATGAAGTTGATCAGTCTCTTAGCTGAAAATCGTAAATTCTGATTTCATTGACCTCCAGATCCCAAACAAAGAAATACACGGCAGAACCGATGATAATTATACACAAACATTTATTAACTAAACTACAAACAAACAATAAACAACAATGACATAACAACAGACAGTGAATGAATGAATGCGGATAAGCTATTTAACTGATCGTCACTGGAAGCAGCTGATAGAAAGGTGATGAATTTAGAATCACTTTAGAATTGGAAGCCAATCGTAATTTATAAATTCACCCGTTTAGCAGAAGGAAAATGATACTTGCGTAGCCCTCTGATGGAGAGAGAAGGCGGCCGCAGGATGTTCAGCTGTGATGATCTGCTGGATGAGTCGGATCAGGAACGCAGAGACAAAGAGGCACTTTGATGTAGTCATGTTGTAAAAATGTACCAAAGTACAAACACTAAGAGTCGCAGCTCATAGTTAAAAGAAAATGTCCGTGCTGTTGCATTATTAAAGTTAACTGAAGAGGTTTAACTTCAATCCTTTAAGAAACAAAAACACAAACCCAAAAAACAGCCTGATAAAAGTCCTTAAAAGAAGTAAACCCTTGAATGAAAGAAAAAGAAACCCTTAAAGTTCTTTAAAAATAGTAAAAGCCCCTAGCACGTTTAAAAAGTAAAAAGCCCCTTTTGAAAGAAACAAGCCCAAGTTGCATTCCAGTGACTTTCCTTTTATATAGAAAGTTTTGGAGCCAAATTCAAATCAGCATCTGACCAATCGTGGCTGTGTCCATCCCAGGGGGTGGTCTGAGCTTCACTGTCCAGGAGAGATCAGAGGCCAAATACCTTTAGAGCATACTTTAAGATTATTTCTTAAACATGCAAATTCGATTGTTAATATCTATGATGATCACAGATCTGAAATCTCACTAAATGTATGATTAAAACGACACCAAACATGATATATTTATCTCACATGGTTCCTGAGATAATAATAATAAAAGATATAACACAAGAATAAGCTTACAAATAGTAGACTTTTAGGCTACATGAAAGTAAACTATTAATGTCACTACAGATAAAAGCATATACATTCAATTATAAGAAAAGTTCAACTTATAAGTATACATGCTGGGAATCAAAGATCTCTCTCTCTCTCTGTCTTTTATGGTGGTGATCATAAAGAGAGAGGAGGGGGTGTTGGTGTCGTGCGTATGCATCTCAAGAAACACTTCAGATTCGATGTGTTCTCCTTCCATGCTGGTCCTGATCAACCTGGTATCACAGAGTCCAGATGTTGGGATCATCACTCCAGAGATGTTGAATTCTTTGATTTTATTATTTAGAAGTGTTTAGTTCGAATCATCAAAGAGTTCCTTGTGTTAGGAGGAATGTCATCTCTCTTCTCCCGAGGTGTATGGTTTTCGTCACCTTTTGGCGCTTTTATGACCCTTATCAGATTCTGGTGCAGAAGGGAGACATCCTGTCGTCTCCAAAAAGGGGGGATTTGGGTCTGCTGTCTCTTGAAATGGTTTCTTACCCAATTTACAGCTCTGAGAAACGGTCTCTTAGATTATCTGGGTGTTAGTTTGGAATGTTCTGCTCCGTTGTACCCTACACAAGATAGCGTATGTATTCCCCCAATGCTGGTTCGTGCGTATTCAATACATACCTAGGAATTTTATGCAAGCATTGGTTTCTCTTAGAACCAATTTGAATCGCATTTGTGGCATCAATATAAAAAAAAAAATTGCCATTAATGCCTGTTGCGTTACACGTTTATATCTACTATATAGACAAATTAATCTCCACTTAATTTAACATCAACTTGAAATCAAAAACACATAAAACTATTGTTTTTATATGATTGTAAATAAATTCAGGTGTCAAGGGGCTATGGCCCCATCCACGCGAAGCCAAAACGCTTATACTTTCAAAAACGTTCTTCATAAAGACGTAGCTGTTTCAGTAAATGTGTCCGTTAACAAAGTTTACATGGAACAGCAACAGGACAGAGTGGTTCGGTGTAACTAATGTTATCTTCAGTATGTTGGTGGCGCTATAACAGAAACAAGTGGAAACTGGTGGCGGGACTTCAGGCATGTGCAGAAATCTGTATACAATGTGAACATACAACATGGCGGCTTTCCATATGTGTTTGGTGAGCACAATGATAATGCAGGAGAAGTATATTTTGCTGTAATAGCGACAAATCAAATCAAACTTTATTTATATAGCACTTTTCATACAATTAAAATGCAACACAAAGTGCTTCACAGTGTTAAAAACATTAAAAACAAGCACCCATCCCTCCCTCCCTCCATATATACACACAACTGTAGAAGCACGCAACACATACGCACGCCAACACACACCCATACATGCACAGACACACACGCCCACACACTCTCAGCACTGACTGTAGGGAGACATGGCATGGCACTGAGAATCATGGAAAACGCCTACACTGGTGCCTCCACACCGGGAGGAGCCATAGGCCATGACCACCGGGGGCGCCAGCACACGGACCCCCGAACCCGTCAGACAGGGGGATCCCCTCACCAAGGTGAGGAGCCCCCCAATCGGCCGGGCCGAAGGGACCCGTGGACAGCAGCAGGCCAGACACAGCCCCCAGTGTGGAGGACCATCCTGAGGAAGCACTGGAAACCTAAAAGTTTGAAACTATAAGAAAGAATAAAAGACCTAAGACATAAGTAAAAAGGTTAAAAGAGTAAAATACATAAAGTAATAAATGGAAAATAATAAGAACATAAGAAATCATAAAACTCAGTTAAAAGCCTGCTTAAAAAGGTGAGTTTTTAACCTTCTTTTAAAAACATCGACAGTCTCTGCAGTCCTGAGGCTCTCTGGCAGGCTGTTCCACAGCCGGGGGCCATAGTGGCTAAATGCCGCCTCGCCGTGGGTCTTTGTCCTGGCTTGTGGTACAGTTAAAAGGCCACTACCTGAGGACCTCAGGGTCCGCGAGGGTCGATACGTTAAAAGCAGATAAGAAGGCGCAAGGCCATTAAAACATTTAAAAACTAATAAAAGAACCTTAAAATTGATCCTGAAGCGGACGGGGAGCCAATGCAGCGACTTTAAAACTGGTGTAATGTGCTCCCGCCCTCTGGTCCTCGTCAGCACGCGAGCGACTGAGTTTTGCAATAACTGTAGATTTAAAATGCTCTTTTTGGGAAGACCAGAGAGCAGGGCATTACAATAGTCTAAACGAGAAGAGATAAAAGCATGCATTAGCACCTCCGTGCTGGCCTGAAAGAGAAACGGGCGGACTCTGGCTATGTTCTTCAGATGGTAAAAACCGATCTTTGTTATATTTTTAATATGTGGAATAAAATTCAGCTCAGAGTCAAAAATCACGCCCAGGTTTTTTACAGATGTTGCTGTTTTAAAATTTTGTAATTTTGATAAAAGTTTCTCTCTCTGGCCTTCAGGACCTATAACTAAAACTTCAGTTTTGTCCTGGTTGAGCTGCAGGAAATTCACTGCCATCCATGACTTAATATCTAAAATACAGTTTAAAAGGGTATCTACTGGCCCTGTGTCATCAGGAGACACGGCTTGTTATCTAAATTCCACCTGATGTAGTTTAAAATCTTTAAAAGTGCTGTCTCAGTACTGTGGTTCATCCTAAAACCAGACTGATGTTTTTCTAAAATGTTGGTTCTATTTAAAAAGTCATTGACTTGGTTAAAAGGCAGTTTCTCTAAAATTTTACTTAAAAACGGTAAGTTGGATACAGGTCGATAGTTATCAAAGTCATTAGGATCTAAATTGCTCTTCTTCAGAAGGGGCTTCACCACCGCCGTTTTAAAGGCAGTGGGGAAGACACCCGTCTGAAGAGAGCAATTCATAATGTTTAAAAACAGTTCCTCAAAGAATCCATAAAATGATTTTAAAAGTGATGTGGGAATTGGATCTAAAAGGCAGGTTGTTGGATTTACTTGGGAAAAAACTCGACCAAGTGTCCTCGCATCAACCAGGGCAAAACTCTCCAGTGTTTCCTCAGACAAGGACAGCAGATCAGGTGTTAACAGGTAAAACGTGCTGGGATAAAAGGCTAGATCTGATGTCCTTGATTTTGGTTCTGAAGTGGTCTGCAAAGCTCTCACAAAGAGAGTCAGTTGGTGCCTTAAAAAGCTTTATTAAAATCAGTGCCTGTTAAAATGTTAAAAGTGGAGGAGAGGAACCGGGGGTTGTTTTTATGATCTAACAGGGTGACTAGCTTCAGCAGTACACACGCAACACTGTATGGAACCACGGTTGTTGTCATTTTCTGAGTTTGGCGCATGTGCATTTAATCGAGAGGTGGAGCTATTACGCAAGGGTGTCAGAAAAAGACACAGACAGGGCGTAACAACGGTGCCACATAAATGGCATTTTGAGATCTTTGTGCTTTGGGACCTAGGTTCAGAAAGTATCGTTTTCAGACCCCCAAAACACTGGCTTCGTGTGGTTGATACACGGGTTTGATGAACCATTTGTGTGTTTGTGCCTGAGCTCGTCTTCATGTGGATGGGGCCTAAATTGAACCTATATTAAATGCCACAACCGCTGTGTTCCAAAGTGTGTTTTTAACCAAGCTATCAGCACAGTTTGAGCTACATCAGTTCTAATACAGAGAATAATTACATCTTGACAACATTCTCTTACCTTATCACAAGGAGGGGTGATGGAAGATACTTTTATATACACCTAGTTAAACATGTTAGCTGCCTTGTTTTTAGAAATATTTTACAGCACTGCCCCACTGAGAACAAACACTCAGGTTACCAGACATATCACAAGAGGTGACAGCATTAAAGAAGTGCGTTCACCATCTAAAGAGTGGAATTCACTGCTACTCTATGCTGACTGTTCTTTACTGGTCAGTCCAATGTGTAGCTTGTTTGGTAGGTGTGCCCTGTATTGGTCTGGGAGTTAGTTTATATGTAATGTTTGTGTATGCTGACTGTGATGAGTCATTTTTTAGATTTCTATTTTAAAATAGGTCTACATATATAACTAACTCTGGCTCTTACAGTCATTTTTTTTCTGTTGATCAATGAGCACCATCTTTGTCAAATAAATGACATAAAGTGAAGAGTCACCTTAAATGAGTTACAATTCTTAGCTACAAGTCTGTTTTTCGACATGTTTCAAATGAAACTGGCAGTGACTCCTTGACCGGTGACCAGTTAGTTAAACTGAGCACTGGAAAAAACGCCCCTCCCAAAACAAGAAAAGAAAAGAAAAAAAAAAAAAAAAAAAACTTACTTCAAGGCACTTTTACCTCGAAATAAGTGAAAAAAAATCTGCCAATACAACAAGTGAAAATTTGTCTTAAAACAAGTCACTCACAAAGTCACTGTGAGTGTATTGCATGTGACGTCAAGCACAACAAACACAATCTCCATGATTGTTGCTCATCATTTGTTTGAACCGCAATGGGCATGTTATCAGCTCTGTTTACTACAGCTGGTGATTACCTGAGGGTCCAAGTAGCACAAACAATAATCTCAAAGCCCACCGCTGACTCGTTGGTCTTGGTGACTCAGCTGTATTCTGGACCACTCCTGACTCGTTACAGACAAAGAGCTTGTTTAACTAAGGTTCAAGCTATTTATCTAAAAGAAAACTGAGTTTTTGAAATACAGAAAGTCAGGTTGGAATTTAATCCAAACTAACTTTATTATCACTGTTATTATTTAAGCCTGCATGCTGGCATTCTAACTTTCCTTCATTTGGCATATCTGGCTAACACCATGTTTGCCATCTGCGCTGGAGGCAGCTTTCCCTGAACTGAATGTGCAGCCTTATTTGGACACCTCATTCAGTAACACCATCCACCCGAGGACCCTGTTCTGGGACCTGGTCACATCTGTTACCCAGCTATTATTCGAAGGAAGTGTGGAGCGTTAACCAAAGAGGATGTCTGCTACTACCGTTACAAAAATTGATGCTGCATTTGTTGTTCTCCAATCTTTCTGTTGCATTACATTAGACAGACAACCTTACTTTTAAAAGTGGTATTCCTTTTCAATGAAACTTCATTCTCATTTACACTTTGAACCAAATATAATTTTGTTTTTCACATTTTTACATTTCACAGGAAGGAAATGCTGTGATGCACGCTAGTTTACCAGAGCAACAAAAGCTGCATGAGGTGGATGGAGGTGTAGGTCAGCAGCAGGACTTTTACCAGGAAGACCAGGATTTGCGTCCTATGTGGGACCATTATTCCTCAACTTAAGTTTCACTCATTGTTTGATTAGCATTAGGCACCGAAACTAATGTTTAAAGCTTCTCCATTCTCTGGGTTACCAAGGTGTATGTCACTAGCAAACATAATCCGTGAGAAAATAGCATCACATATTGGTTGGTGTGTGTGCGTGGGCCCACAAATTAGTGAATAATACTGTATAAGTATTTAGTGGGAGGATGGTGTGAGGTTTTGTTTCGTGTTAGCATATTAGAACATTCCAGTTGCATATTTTGAGTATTCAGTCTTGGGAACATCCAAGGTACCCTTAAATATTTTAAAAGGAATGTTTTGTGTAAATAATTAACTTGATTTCAAGGGAAGGTACCAAAACCAGTTTCAAAGGTACTATTGAGTTATTTTGCGTTTTAAAAATATATATTTGAAAGAAATATATTTTTGCCATTTCATTTAAAACCTTTAAATCAAGTGTTTTTTTTTCTAACTACAACAAAGTTATCAGGGTTCAGTTATTTAAATTAGAATGTGTTCAGTGTGGATAGATCTGAAGGTTCCAAGTTTTCTAACAGGTTAAGTCTGATCCATATCAGTAAACCTTAGGGTAGCTACATTCGTCGTACGAACCCAAACACCCCAGCAGTACCCTCCTTAGAAATCATCGTAGTCGTAAACTATGGGTGCTGGGTTGCTACAGTTTTATTGTGCAGCTGTCAGAACCAAGCGGCTGCATTGATCAGTAAAATGAATACATTTTGCACATCTGTTACAACCAAGCCTCTAGGGGTAGCTGGGGTAATGCAATTTATTGCTTCGTGACTAAATTAACTCAGAACGTGTGATACATAAAGTAACAACATTGGTGGGTGCTGCTAAAAATCAAAGAACTGAATAAAACCAAATAAAAGCAAACAGAGTTACCAGAAATTCACGAAGACTAAATAACAAACTAAACTCCCTAGCCAAACTGAAGCTAGCAACACCACACCAAACAGAAATAACAAACGAGTGCCTAGTGCACAAAACTAAACCAAAATTGGTGCCTCTGAACACACATCACAAACATGGCACAGGACACGAAGCACCACTCAAAAGTGGCTACTGAACACACAGAGGACATTAGTGTTATAACCACACAGAAAACACTAATGTCTATCTAACTAATGCAGGAGCTAACAGACGCCACCAAAAGTCTCCACCAAGACACAAACGAATGCCCCTCCACAAAGTTAGCAACCTGCCAAACAAGTTACACACAGAATCACAGACACAAGCGGCACCAGGGCGAGCTGCTCACGTGAAATCCCAGCCGCCCAGACTGAGAGCTTGGTTGCAGGTTTTAAGGTCTTCAGGTGTGGGATGGCTGCAGTGGATTGGCTGACATGGGAGGGAACAGAGTGGTGGTCCAATCTGGCAGGTCTGGAGGCGGGGAGAACAGGTGCTGCAGAGCAGGTTCTCAGCTCCACTAATCAGCCGAGATGGCTTTCAGCTGGGCCTCTGGAGCAGTCCCTAAGCCAGCTTCAGCTGGGCTCACACAGACAGAATTTTAAAAGTCCACCTCAATAACAAGACGGCACGCTGTCACCAGTGGCCGTAACAACATCTAACAGTTTTCTACCTGTGGTACTGTCTTACATTATTTGCAGTAAAAGCGTTTTTTTACCGTCATGAATTTTTATACTCCTCATTGTCCTCCATTAAAACAATCTGTTGACTGAAGCAGCTGTACACGATCGGTTCATTTTGTGCGAACAAAGAGTCAAATGAAGCGTTAAATGCCCCTTTTGTGTGAACGCACACACAGTTTGAAGCAGAAGGCCTGAGTTGACAAGGAAAGTTGATAACCACCTTCTTGATGACTTCTGACTGTGGCTCTAGTTTTTTTTCGAGCCGACTTACACAAAGAAAGCCCAGCTATACTGAAGTGGCTTCGTAGTACAGCCCTCTGAATGAACATCACAGACGCAAACAAGACCAAAGATCTCTCCGTGTGTGTGTGTGTGTGTGTGTGTGTGTGTGTGTGAATGGTTGCTTTTTCGAAAATGGCAAGTTTTCAAAGTTTGCATGTTCTTTAGGTTTAGCAGCTCTAGTAAGGAAGTGACCTAATAAGAACAGGAAGTACTTATCAGGAAGTTCTTCTTCATGTGGTGTGATCAGAGTGAGAATCACAGAGCATCAGTCCTCTTAATCCTGTGCCTGTTTCCTGTTTTTTCTTACAATGTTTAGCGCTTTGTGACGACTTGTGTTGTAAATATGCGCTATATAAATAAAACTGAATTGAATTGAATTGAATTAAAGTTCACAAACCGGCTTCATCATTTAAAAAAACAAAACAAAAAATGCTAATAATCATAAAAATTTCTGATTATGTTAAACTAGTTGTATAACTAAAGAAAATATCGCCTGCAACAACTTTTTGTTTGGACAGCATCTTTCCTTTCAAATTATAAAGCGGCCTATCCCAAAGCCTGAGAGTGCAATACACTCTGCAGTCTTCACTTCGTCCTCACAGAATTTCAAATGGAAGAAGAATCTAATAGAGAAAGAGGGGAGACTAATGTCACAAGGGTGTGCTAGATGGATTATTGCAATATTTTTCCAAGGCAGGTTCCAGAACTCAAGACCACTTACTGGAAGATTAAAATGGGTTATTCGATTAATGAAGTATACCCCTTACCACTTAGTGAACCCAAATCTGGCTGGGCTGGCAGAGGGTGTAATCCCACTTGACTTTTAGGCCTGGTTCTTCCCGACCACTCTGATTCCGCTAATGTCACTCTCGATAAAGTAATTGTTAGAAAAAGAAGAAGAAATCGGATTCAGTTATACTTTTTGACCTTTGTAAAGATCGTCCGCTCGGTGGAGTGTTTTAAACTCTTTCTGGGTCTTTGTTAGGTCAAACAAACAAGATTAGAGGGGGGCGGTTGCAGCTGTGAGGTTAGAGAAATCTGCTTTTCCTTGGCTAGTGTGCTGTCAGTTTAAATCACTGGCTGCAGCTGAGAGACACTGTCCTGAATGCGATGCTTCAAGGTTGTGAATTTATTTTACTGCAAGTGACTTAAAAAATAATGTTTCAGAACTGTTTGGTTCATAACTCAATACTAATAATCTATTTTCTGTTAAAACAAATACTTCATTTCTGGGCCTGTGTGCAGTCCTACTTTGTTACATAATGTGTCCCATGCACCTGATCTCCATGAAATCACGAAGCTTGCTTGAATTGAACTTGAAAAGCTGGCCATTTCTGAAAGGATTATAATGAGGCCTGTTGTGTACACAGAGATAGTGAGACCTTCCTGGCACTGCACAACAATTAGCCAAGTGAAAAATAAAAGAGCAAAGCAGATTAATTACATGAGCAAACACTCAAATTTAAGGGTAATATGTAGTAAATAACCTTGTTGTAGCTGCTTGTGGAAACACTCTATAGAGCCCTGTGGTTTCTGTGAGGTTGACTATTCATGGAGGTGTTTAGAGTGCTCCCTCAGTCACCTCAGATTGAATTCCCTTTTAACTAAAGCCAATGGGAGTAAATTTGAAGAACATTTCAAAGAGCTTTTATGTGACTGTGTAGAGTCACTCTACCAATTACCACAAATTACATTAAATCTATTAATACTTTCCTTCCTGAATTGAGCATATAGTACTCCACAACATGAAAAGGCAGAATCTTGAAGCTGATTGCTTCTATTGGAAGCCACAGGTGTTTGACTTATTGCACGTACACGTTTGTGCGCTGCAACCTTCTGAACTACCCTCAAAATTTAGATGAACATATAAAGCTCCTGTGCACTCGTGGTAGTCTTCCTCTCAAAGCAGTAAATGCTGTTTCAGCACCTCTATGGAAACACCATAACCGTGGCTAGAAGTACAGAAAACACATAAATTTCTCCTGAGCTGGATGGCGTATGCCACGTATGCCATAAATTGTTAAAAAGAAAAGGAAAAAAGTGAAAGTTGAATTTCTTTGATTATCTATTATATTTTTAACACGTTTTTTAAATTTACTTTAAGAAACCTGGAATACATATTACAACATTTTTCCACGTGTTACCAATAGTGAAAAACTGCCCTCTATAAATATCATTTACTCAACATGAAGAATTATTTATCTCTGGTGTTTTATTTGCTTCCATACTTGTCTCCTCTCTGCTCTGTGTAAACACTGCCTGCAGTTCAGGCCAGTTCAGCCAAGCAGGCCCTAATTTTTTCATGTGTATGTTTATTGAAGCCGAGTTGCTCATAGGTTCAGATTTTTGTTTGTTTACAAAATCATGTTAGTTCATATGGTAATTTTTTAGCAAATTCGCAAGTTATTTTGTAAAAGTGTCTTTATTGTAGGCTTAAAAATTCCTGTACTGAACTGTGTGTCATACACAGTTAGTTCAAGCTTGCCATGCGAAAGTTGAAAATCCAACTACTCTTTATGTTTGTCCAGTTCTTGCCTCTGCAATATTTTTTTTTTAAAACTTTTTAAAAAATGATAACAAGCCTTCAGAGTTGATCCGTTTTTTTCCGTGTCTATACAGTATGTATGTCCTTACTAACTTATTTGAAGGGTATTAGAGGAAGTGAGTTGTCCAAGGACATATATTTGATTTGATTCATTTACATTTTACAGGTAAGTCGACATGAAGTTTGAAGTCTACTGATGTGAAAGTTTTACAAATGATCAGTTTTTTTTTTTTTTTCCACTGATATTAATTGTTTACTGCAGGCAGGCAATATTATTACTTTAATGTCACTGTCTACTCAGTGTAGCCCAGTAAAGATCAAATTACCTACAGACAAACCGTCTATAGTAAAATATGGATATTGTCCTGTTATTCAATGGTTAATCTCCAATTTCCTATTATTTAGCAGTGAGCCTATGTCTAACTTGCTTCATAGTACAGCCTTTTGATAACATCACCTGAGGAATGTATCACAAAGCAAGTCTGACATAGCCAGGCTTTCTTTGTGTAAGTCGGCTCGGCAAAAGCCTCAGTCAGATACCGGGTATCACAAAGGTGGTTACTGACTCTTTGTTAACTCAGACTTTCTGCTTCAGACTCTGTGCGGGTTCACATAAAAGGGGACATTCAGTACATGATGTGAGTCTGACTTATGGCAATGAAAAAAGCACTGCTGCTGCAAATGATGCAAGAGAGGAATGCTGGTGAAAACTGTTGAACATGTCGATGTATTTATTTTATCGATCAATGCAGCCACTTATTTCTAACTGACAGTTGCACATTAGAGCAGTTAAACTTTAAACTTCATATATTTTAACAGTATATTGCATTTAAATTCATTTAATCTAACACTGTCCCATAATGCAGGATATCACTTTAATTTGGGGTCCAATCAGTTTCAAATATTTTTTATTAGTTTTCAAAACTTTTTAAAAAGTGGCAATGACAGAAAACAATGCAAAGGTCACAAGGTCAGAGCTTAAACAAAGAACAACAACAACAACAACAACAACAACAAAAAGGCACCGACAACCTACAAAACAAGACAGAAACTCCCCTCCCCCCAAATCCCCAAAATCATCCTCCCCACCCCCCTCAGCCAATCCCCACCATGATTATGGTGGCGCTCTGGGGTGTCAGCCATCTTTTAATTGTGGGCACCTCTTTCCCTTTCCAGCACATTAAAGCTACAGCTTTTTAGCTGTAGTCAGTTCATGAGACAGAAGCTGTTGTTGCGTCTCTTTTAACGATTTAAGTGCAGTCGAAACTCCCAAGATGATTAACAGTGGGTCAGGATGTATCTGTATTTCAAATATTCTTGAAAGAAAATTGAAAATGTCAGTCCAGAAGCCTTGCTGTGTAGCAGGTCAGCTTCAATCGACTTACATTTTTCACATATGGGAGAGATTTCAGGGAAAATACTATATAACCTCCCTTTTGAATAGTGGATCCTGTGCATGACTTTAAATTTAATTAGACAATGTCTAGAATTTAAGCAGCGGCTATGGATATGTTCTGAGCTGGAGTCCAAGATGTTATCCGGAATTGGTTGCCCAAGTTCACTCTCCCATTATCTTTTATCCTAGACATATTTGGGTGGCAAAGGCCTTGCAGTCTGTCATACAGTAGGGATATTATATGGTCTGAACCTGTGCACAGCCTCAGACACCAATCCAGTTTTTATCAGGGGTTACATTTTCAAATCCAGGGAGATGCTTCCTCACATAGTTGCTAATTTGAAAGTACCTAAAGTGGTGGTTCCATGGCAGGTCATACTTCCTCTGGAGTTGCTCAAAAGATGCAAAAAAGTACCATCGATATAAAGATCACTGATATTGCTTATACCCAGCTCTTTCCAGCCGTTAAAGAAGCCATCCATGTTTAATGGAGCGAATGACGGGTTAGATGCAATGGGTAGTAGAAAAGAGACTTTCCTGAGATTAAAGTGCATTCCCATCTGTTTCCAAATCCTTACTGAATTATGTATTATTGGGTTCTGCCCGTAGGTATTTTTACCAGTCACCACAGGACAGAGTATAACTGCACCAGTTGCATCGGGCAGGCAGTCCTTCCTCTCCATCTCCAGCCAGCAAGACAACACAGAGGTGTCATCTAGCCAAACGAGACAGAGTGAAGGTTAGCCGCCCAATAGTAACCCATGAAAGTGGGCAAAGCAAAGCATTTGGGGTCAAATCAAAGTGAAATTAATGTTACTGATTGAATATCCTCTGTAGTAAATATCAGTAGAATAATTAATGTTCTAATCTGTACCACCACAACGACCGAATATTCAGATATTCGGATATTTGGGTTGAGCCCTACATGTCTACGCAATGTCTGCTTTACCAGCTGAATACCTGCCGGATTCTGTGGTAAAGTGATGCATACAATGTGTGATACAGTGACTGCACAACTTCATTTCTCAGCTGAGAATCTCTATCACTCATAGAGACATCTTTAACATTAGGTTAAAGGGAGACACTTCTTACAGCCAATTCATATCCAAAACAGGTTAGCTCCACAACATACGTTACCACGGAGATCTAGCAGGTTAAAGAGAGCCACCTTCGTGATACTGAAAACTCTGACTTTAGGTTTAACCCTTGTGTGGTGTTCATATTTTTGTTACTCAGCCAGTGTTGGCGGGTCTGGTGGACCCGCTGCATTTTGGGGGGTTTAGTTCAACACCATCATACAACTTTATGTTAAAATACTTAACAGATGTTTCCTTCATCCCAATTACAAGCAATATATAGTAAACAGAACATACTTGGATGGTTTATATTTGCCTTTTACCTTTGTTAGATCAGATTTATGAATTGAAGTGCTACTCGCTTTTGTTTCTTTTTTAAGGAAGTTAATTAAAAAAGAAAATCAATTAAAATTTAAGATATGAGAAGAAAAAATCAACAAATTTACAGATGAAGCAAGGTTTTTGTAACTATTGATTTTAAAACTAACTATTGATTATTGAAATTTAGCACATTAATTTCAGTTTACACAACAGAAGCTGATCACATGAAGTAACTATGTCAGTTCAGAAACACATCAGCCTCACTGAACACATTGCCTTTTCATACCAGCCTATAAACACATGAGGGGCAGAGTTTTACTGTGTATGTTGCATATGTAGTTCTTGCACTTAAAGCATGTAGATTGTGTTTTTCTGTCTGTCTCGGGTCCACAAACTTCGCAGCTCTTCTTTTTGTTGCTGCTGCCTGCAGCTTCCTTCTGTTCCACTCTGGGTTCAGTGCCGTCCAGATGACAAAGACGTTGTACGCTGAAATGTCCAACATGTCACAGAATATCACCAGTGGCCAGTGTAGGGTCCTCCTTTTGCAGCTGTACATAGTCACCAGCTTGTCCATCCTTCTTTTTGTGGCATTATAATCCATGATGATCTCTGATTTTTGATGCTCCTGGCCACAGATCCTCCCATCCCTCTGCAGTGGACTCATAAGTACCACATTCTTGCCTTTCTTTGGCACATAGGATTCCAGGGCTGGTCCTGGCGATGGCTGCTGATGGTCTGGTCCTGGGACTGGCTCCTGACGGGCTGGTCCTGTGGCTCATCTTTGTTTTGGAGCTAGCTGATGCTCAATGTTATCTGATTCTTCCAAGTCACTTTCAGATTCTGAATTTTCAGAAATGTGATCCTTACATTCTGAAACCTCTTCCTCTCGGCCGACATCATCATCAAAGGCTTCGCTGTCATCAGAAAACAATTGCAAGGCCCTCTGAACAGAGAACCTTTTTTGATCAGTTGTGATAAGGAACCACACTGGAAAAGCTATAGTTATTGTGTCCTGCCCTCAATTAGCAGCTGGGATAGAATATAAAAAAATAAAGATTGGTTCCCGCAAGACAGAGGGTAAAACGTGCGGGAATGTGAGAGCAGACAGGTGTCAGTACCTGAATTTTACAATGATATTGCAACCTTGTGTGGGAACGTCAATGGCAGAAACAAAAAACTCACACTAAAACACACACACACACACACACACACACACACTAACAGCAGGCCCAGACAGGAGGAGTGAAGGTACACAACAATTTATACACTTTTATTAGCCCCGGGTCCAGTGGACCCGAACATCCTGTATGTAATAGTAATGTGTAGGGGGGGTGTACGGTGTGTGGTCATTGAAAATTTGTTTTGATAAATGTTCTTCACAGAAAATGAGCCAAGGCCAGTGAATCTGAGTTTGAAAAAATAATTACTTGTATAATTTTACTTTTGATAAAAAGTAAAAACGGGTCCCACAGACCCGAACACCACACAAGGGTTAACATATCTCACTAACCCATTGATCTTGCTTTGCCATACCGCCCTCGGATTATAATGAAATTCAAAAATGTAAATGCACAGAATTGCTTCTGATTCCTGGACTATAGACTATTTCTATCTAAGTACACAGTCATGCAGCTGTTCATATAGAAATATTTCTCAGAGTGTATAAAAGTCTGGTGTCATTAAAAATCTGCTTCAGCTTCAGATTAGCTGAAGCTGATCAGTCTAATCAAATCAATATTATCAGTGTGCTCTGTGTACCTGACTGTGCTGATACGAAATTTGTGCCCGATACAAAAAGAGCCCCGAGATCTTTTCTTTTTCCTCTGCCAGATATGAGTCTTTTCATCGCAGGAAAACCTCAATAATAACGCTGATGACACTGATGACCGGCACTGGCACACTGAAATGGAATGCAGCCATTATTGCTGTAATAATTACAGCTGTTTGACAAAATCTCTGCCCTGACTTTGAGGAAATGAAAGCTATCAGTGCTTTCTGAGCTACACCGGCTCTCACGCAGAGAAAATTAGATCCGCAGTTCAGATGAGATCACACCATCAACGTTCATCAGAATCATGATCATAAACCTGGTTTTCGAGATGACATTGTTTTAGTGTGCATTCTAATATTTAACGTTGACATCACAGTCAGTGCTGTTTGGGACTTTCAAAAGCCAACTGTCAGAGCTGGCTGGCCAATTAGGCAACATAAGCAAATGCTAAGGGCCTCGTGGTCTCAAAAGGGGGCGCCACAAAATCAGGAAGAGTTTGTAAATCGCAGATGGAGGAGGGCTGTTACAATCCCCAGCTTGGGGGGGAAGGGAAGTAATATAAAACCAGTTTGAATTGGTAAAAATAAAATTATTTATTAACGAAATCTGAAAAGAAAAGTGTAAAGCTGACAAACTGAGGCAAAAATGCTAAAGGAAATGGGCCGGTGGGTGCTGCTCAAATTAAAGAAAGTAATAAAACACAGAGAGAGTTCTCATAAGAAGAACTTAACACTAAACTATCTGACTGCTAAAAACAAGGGAACACAAAACCTTACTGAACTAAACAATGGTGGATAAACAGAAACACAGAGGAGTCAGCACCCCTTTATCCTAGTGATGCTAGACAGGAAAAAAGTCTGCATGTAAGGACAACAGTTATCAGTTTTGAAGCTTTTTTTCCTGGCTCAATTCTTGTACAAACACCACACAGAGCCTCAGCAACCACACAAGTACAATGGCGTGCTGCACATCAGCTGCCACCTGGCTTGATCTGCCAGGCTTTATAGAAGGTGTCAGCAGGCAATTGGTGGACTGTTGAATGCTGCTCCAATCGCTGCACCCAGCAGGGGACCACACCTCCGTCGTCTTCAGCCAATCACGGGCCGGCAACCATGCAATCTATTTACATATATACACACACACACAGCTGAACCACACAAGAGCAAGTGCTGGCCGCAACAGGGCACTATATAAAATCTTGCCTACGACGCTACATTGGGTAGTTCTGGTACTGCCAAATGTGATCACTATGGTAGTAGGAGAGGATTTTCTGTTAACTCTTTGCAGCAATCCAGTTGGGGCAGTGGCAGGAGCTGGGATGGTGGTGATGGCCTGAGCTGCGAGATATATGACACAACTTTTTGGTTGTATTGAGAACCAGCGAGAAATGTTTTCGTACTAGCAAGGCTAGTGCTAATGTTCGATACGTAGCATGGGACAAATTTGTTTCACTGTTGAAGTTTTGCATCAAACTGACAGCTTCCAGCTTGAGGGGATGGTGACGTCACCCCGCTGGAGTGTACTGAAAACTCTGCCTATTTTGTTCGCTAGACTCCCCAGGAGCTGAGCTTGAACCCCTCGGTAAGCGCAGCGCATATCACATCCTGTATGACAGCAGCTGCACAACACACCCTCCTCCACTTTTGATGCGCTATTTATTTTAAAAGGAACTGAATTGGTCATTCATTTAACTGACTTTTATTATTCTCTGTCATATGTTGCTATGAAATTATGCTAAAGTAATTAAATCAAATTAAATTTTAATTTTTTTATCTGATGACTCAATTATTCGCCAGAGTAATTGTTAGAATACTCGATTATTAGAATAACCGATAGCTGCAGCCCTGCTTTCATTATATAAAACTGGTCGTATTTAGTGCTTAATGACAAGTTCAATCACAGTTTGTTTCTCACAGTTAAGCAGATTAACAACAGCTTTGCTGCACAAATGAAAACAGGAGAAATGTTTGTCATGTTAAACAATTAAAACATGAAACCACTGAAACTGCTATTTTTGAGCCCCTGCCTTTACATAATGAAGTCATGCATTCTGTGTTATTAGTCTTTCATTCCGGAGTTTTGGCTTCAGAATTGTCATTTTGACTTTTTTTTTCCACTTGATTATGACTTTTTTCATATTTTTATATTTCTCCTGTGGAATAAATATAGTCTTTATCTTTTTATTTATTTCTTTTTCTTTGTTTCGTGCTGTATAGAACACTGCAGCAGGCCAATGGGGAAAAATGTTTTTTTTTAAAAAGTCAACTAAAATGGTTAGGGGGTGTTGGTACGGATGTTGAGGAAGTAGCTGCCATGTTGTGTTCTACATCTCTCTGGTGGTTTGCTTCATTATATCTTAGGTTTACTGGATGCTGTGATAACACAAATTAAGCACAATTGACTCTTCTCTTGTGCTGATATTGCTTTGATTATGGTTGCAGAGGTACTGTAGCTCTCTTACATATGCCATAGTCCATCCCAGCTTGTCACTCTCAAATAATTGTCTTAATGTCAATGATCAGCTGGGGATTTTATGTTGATATAAATCAACTAGAGACCTTTTATGGTCATATGTATTACTTGTGTTTGTTTTACCCTGTTCACCTTAGTGTCTCCTCAAGTGAGACACATACTTTCATCCTCTTTCCTGCTGCTGCTCCTCCCCATTCTCTGCAACATAACACTGCCTCCAACCCTCACAGATTGAACAGTCGCCGGTGTCAATTGTCAGGAGTGTTATGGAAATTTGCAGATATGACGGTGTTGTGTTTTAATAACCCTGCTTGTCAGAATACATCCAAATCTCATCAGACTGAATGAAAAGTGATGGGGAGACGCAGGGAAGCAGGAGGCTGTTTACAGCTGTCTGGGAGCTGTCCAAAACAATCCAGAGAACTGACCCGGGTCAGTTTTCACCTCATTATGCATCCAGATGTTTCTCTCTCATTCTCTTTAAAAGAAAGCTCATTGTGGTTTTTGACTAATTGTTGCTGGCTCTATGTCACATTCTTTGATGTGCTGGAGCTAACAGCTAACTGACAACTAAATTAGAATGTTTTGTGTTGTTATGCGAAAAAAAAGACGAAAACAACCACCCTAGAAGTGGAACAAATGAGTGATATACTCATCTGATTTGGACTCCCTCTCATTGTGGACAGACTTGTAATGAGCATCACAGCTAATTAAGTTGGGGGTGTGATGTAAGATCAAGAAATAAACAATAACTGGACAGCTCCATTCACAGCCTGCTCTGGCCCTTTTTTATTTGACTAATGGATCCTCCATGTTGAGATTATCCCAACAAGAGAAAAGGACTACTTGGTTGTTAGTCAACCATCTGAACCTCAAACATTTTTTGCCCCATCACACTTTGAACTAGAAACGCACACAGAGAGCTCATAACTCCTCCAAGGACCTTCAGTCCACCCCCAACACAATCTCCCAATTTACATATTTTGTATGGAATGTTACAGATACAAATTACATACAGTTGAAAATTTATTACCGACAATGCAGCATTCACCCCATCCGACCTAATGAACAGGCGCGGCCTCTAGCGCGGCAGCTCCTAACAGCCTCTCAGCTTCTTAGACAACCGGAGATAAGAATGCCAGCCCAACCGTGCGTATGTCGCTCAGGAAGGAAAGAGAACTCCGCCATTGCGCTGTCTGTTGCATGGAGACCCAAAATCTCATGTGGTCAGAGGGGGTTACCACAAAAACAAGAGTGCCCTCTGGTGGCTTTTAGAGTAAACCGCATTTAATTGTCCATCCGGTTAAACTTGCGTTAAAAAAAAAATTCTTCGATTCAGACAGTGATCCAGATTAGTCCCAAAATTTTATAATTTCTTCCTTGTCCTATTTCACACATTTCCTGAAAATTTCATCCAAATCCGTTCATTACTTTTCGAGTTATTTTGCGCACAAACAAACAAACAAACAAATTAACAAACAATCAAACAAATAAATATACAAACCAACACCAGCCATCACATAACCTTTGGCAGAGGTAATTAATTTTTCACCGCAATATAAAGTCCTGCACCTTTATGGAAACAACGTCATGACAACGAACAAAAAACAACAACATGTAAAGCATTTTCCAGGTGCCCAAAGGTGTTACAAATAACTTCTTCAGGTGTGCTTTGCAACTGTAATTTCAAGGAAAATGGTATCAGCTTGGGACTCGGTACTGACATACACCCAATACTAAATGACTCAGATCAGATTGAGATTTTCTTTCAGATTTCTCTGATCATATGCAGCAAATTTCCTGTCCGGCCCCTAGGAATCAAACCAGAGGTCATCGCACACATTGTAACCATTCAGCTAAGTCCAGCTCACTTTCACCTGCCATTATCACAGGGGACAGTCCCTATTTCCACTCTCTGTGACACAGCCGCACAGATTAGATTGCTTAGAACGATTGTGTACGAGTTTTGTTGCGACAGATATATTTACTCCCTTTCATTGACCAGAATGCGCCTCTGGAGAATGGATCACCATCCAATCTATCAGAAACACGGGAGGTGTAAATGATCACAGTTGCCAGTATCAACAACCTTTTATTCTTCCTCCATCTCTTTCTTCACTATTTTTCCATCAACAGTATCCCATCTGGGTTTAGCAGTATGAAATCATTTTCTAATAAAGATCTTTTTTCCCCCTCCTCCTGTACATCGCCTTTCATTTCTGTGACACTTTGACTCGTGGGAGCAACAAAACACACTACCGCTTTCCCCCTCTCGCTCTGCTTTCAAAATAATCCCATTTGTGTTGTAATAACAATAAAAAGCTCTCCCATTGTTCCCACTTTCTACCTTCCTCTTTCAGTGAAACACTCCTGCTCTTTCAGATCTTCTTCATCATCCCCCCTGCCTGAACTGCAGCAGTAATAAAATGGTCTCCTACCTCATTCTCTCCTTCTGTCTCTCAGGAATGCTGTCTCATCCCATCTCTCACGTTCACAGTGTGTTTTCTACCTGAACTGCAAAAACAACAAAAACAGTTTCTCTTATTGCTCACGTTCTCAGCCATATTACAGCTTAATCTTCAAAATCCTTGTTTGTTAACGGCTACAGTACAGAAAGTGCAAGTATTTTTTGCCCAAAGAATGTGCAAGCCTTTCAAGCACAAACAGACAATAAAAATCCCTCTTTTTTTTTCTTATTTTTGAGTCTAGCTTTATTGCTCTCATCAACTCGCTTGTTATTGAAGTCATAACAGCTATTATGTCAGTCTTCCTCGTCGCCTTGTCTGCTGAAATCTGAGTGTAATAGCCAGAAAACGCTCCTCTTTTTCTCCTTTCCTGCTGAGCTTTGAGAACAATAATAGATCCTCCCAATATTTCCTCTCCCTCCATCATTTCTGCAGCACCCCTCCCACCTGGGCTGCAGCACAAGTCTTCGCTTTGCAGGAGGAAAATGTGCTTGGGGACTGCGTTGTGTACCCACACTAAAGCAAAGCTCTTAAGTATGGTCTAGTTACATTTAGTTCAGACCAGGTGGGAATCAACTTTCGCTTTGTTGGTGCAGATTAAATAAGGACATTCTGTCATCAGCTTCCTCCCATTTCAGGCACTGCATCTTTCAAACAAGTCGGCCTTTCAAGTTCTATGGATAGATATTTGGCATGCCGCTGTACGCCAATAACACACACTCAAAGTGATGTAGGAACAGAAGAAGTGAGGATACAGTGCGGCCAGGAGAGGGAAAGTGATAAAACTGCTTCTCTAGAGTGCTGCTGGGAAAGAGGACAGAGCTACATTCTGACATGCTGACATAAACCAGTGATGACATACTGTGTGTCCGGGCATGACGAGTGTTTGTGCTTATGGGGGAAACAATAGAGTGCATACAGGTGTTTTGACACCTGACCAGAGCTGCTAACATGTTTTGACCTTGAGTCGAATTCACCAATCAGACAGTCCAGGCTCACAGAGGCAAAACTTTTGATTCATTCCGACACTCTTTTGTCTACTAAAGACAAAAAAAGAGTCAATAATGTTCTAATTTCAGAACCACTACCAGGTAAATACCACATAGGGCTTAATATTTTGAATGTTGCTTCTAATCCGGTTTCCTGATAATACACTGATGTGCAGTCTTGTATTTTATAAATCCTTGATGGTTCAGTTTATGCCAAAGGTCACCTACAAATCCCATAGGATGTTGTATGCTTGCTGGTTGTTTATTCTACCTTCCCTATTTGTATCTTTTTCTAAATCTTTTTGTGTTTTATTTTCTTATTCTTTATCGGGGTTTTTTATGCACAGGTGTATATATTTTCAGAATAATGTTTTTCTTACCTACCTCATGCCAGCACAATGCAAGTTATGCATCTTTTCTGATATTTAAATTGCTGCTGCAACCAGAGCCGGCCCTACCCAATGTGGGTAGGCGAGATTTTATGTGGCTCCCCCTCTATTGGCGATTTACATACGCTTCCTGATTCTGTGGCGCCCCCTGGAGGCCACGGCGCCCTTAGCATTTGCCCATATTACCTGTTGGGCCAGCTGACTCTGGCTGCAACAATACGATTTGTTAAACTGTGGTTGTTACACAACACATTTTTCATATTTTTACTCACTGTGGACTCATTTTTCACTGCACCTCTATAGAAACAGCACAACCATGGCTAGAAGTAGAGAGAACTCAGAAATGTATTCTGTGTAGTATGACACAGTTATAATGTCGTAAATCATAAAAATGAGGGGAAGAAAAGTAGATTTTTTTTTATTGTACTAAAATCTGCATTTGATCAGGAAGGTCCACGATTTTTTTGTTGCATGACTGTTGGTCAAAGTCAGGTCACTAGTATCTTCTTGGATGGACCAAGGAGCACAAGTTGTTTTTTTTGAATGAAAGCAAAATATAGACTGGGTGTAAACATTTGCAAACTGCAGAAAAACACTCCTATACCATAAACACACAGTGAGAATTAGATACACATCTCGTGAGTTAACAAGCAGACTGGATAGTTGTATGCCGAGGAGCACAGAAGGATACAAAGGTCGTGTCCTCCCGATTCCAGAAATGGATGCTACATTCCTTAAATGCAATTGGATAAGCTGATCCATACACATGACGTCAGAACACACACGCTCAGTCCAGAAATATGGACTTAGGGGATCAGCCCCTAAATGAGGGCACAGCTCCTATCTGGTTCACCCTGATTTGTGCAGGACTTTGCTCTGCAGCCACAGAACCTGCTCACTGTAAGAAAACATACAGCAAATGTTCGAAGTTTATACATTTTCCATGGATGTATGTGTCTATGCATCCGTGTGCCCCAATATGGTAATCACTTTGAACGCTCAAGCATCCCAGATAAATTTAGCATCAGCGCAGAAGAACCACGCTGCGTCTCCAGGCTGCAGGCCTTCTGACAATTAGTGTCTTCACTCCACTCGTTCTCTCTGCTTCCTGTCTCCACCCCCCTCGTCTTTTGCTCCCATTTAATCTATTTCAGTGATTTTGCTGGAGTTTGTTTACGACCCACAGATAATTTAATCGTCGCTGTATTTTATTGTCTATTGTTTTGACAGCGACCACAAGTAAACAAGATCTTTTTTTTTCCATATTGGATTTCTTGCCACAGCAGATGGTAGAAGAAATGAAAGGCAGAAGGTGAAAAGTGCAGTCTGACATGTTTAACCTCTGTAGAAAAGCAACTATGACGATATTGATTGCAGGTGCCATGTGAACCCTCAAGCAAGACATGGTTGATATGGATGACTGCCTGATCCTCACCTGTGTAGGTGCTGATCTTATGTGATCCTGCTGCTCTTCTCCTGCTCAGACCGCCTATAATGAGGCCATTGGTATGTCAGTGATCAGGTCAGTTCACAGGGAGCAACAGTTTTCCGACCTCGCACATAATTTGTAATCTAAGAATGCAATTGATGTTATGATTTATTGAAGGTCAGTCGGACTGTATGTATTTATTAAATATAGTGTTTGTTGTTGAAAAGCTTATATCGCTGTGCATGTTTTAGCCAATACATGTATGTGTCACGTACTCCGTCTGCATGTTTTGTTCACTGTGGGCTCATTTTTCACTGCAATGCAAAGTCCTGCTCCTCTATAAAAATAGCACAACCATGGCTAGAAGGAGAGAGAACTCAGTACGCTTGAATCACTCCAGTATTACAACTTGCCATTGTGGAGCATGGAGTAGTTTAACGTAGTTTGAGTAGAGGTGAAGGTGAGCAGATTTTGGGAAAGAGGGAAAGATGTAGAGTAAAGGCCAATTAGTGCTGTCTGCATGTCCGCAAATGATCCGCAAGGGTGTCCGTGACATAGATTTTGTCATCCATTCAAGTCCCCGAGGGTCCACGCTTGACCCCTCTGCAGACGTCAGCTCATCAAAGCACATGGCCATCACGACCGACCATGTGCTTTGATTTCCACAAGGATTCTGTCGACAGAGCCTAAATACACCGCAGATCCTTGCGCTATGTCCTCCCACTGTGCTCGGCTCACCTCAGGAATCATCACATTTACACGGTGCCACAGTCCGACCTGAAACCAGCCGCTGTGTCCTGTAAAAAGTGCAAAGTCACAGCAGTTCAGAAACACCCAGAGGTTCCTTCTGAGGTCGATATTAGGGGCAATGTGATCCTACCTATTGAAATATGAATAGTCGGTCTGCTTACGGCGTCGTAGGGCCCAATTATTACTCTATTCTAAGGCATGGAAGGATTATTTTCATGGGGGAAAAACAATATATGTAAATCTGATGAGCAGAGATGAGCTTTCAGGCGTTTAATCATTTCCAGGAAAAGAACTTTGAAGATGCTATCCATAAGAAATCTAATACTGCCTTGAAACTTGGAAAAGAACATGCAAAGTAAACCTCTTGTGTTCCTTTAAATACCCTTCACTACCTTGCATTGACTCATGCCGTACATAGCCAGACAGGGCAGGTTTTAAACCAAAATAATGCAGTTAAAACACCATTCACCACAGTATATATCTCCCCCTCTCTCTCTCTCTCCTCTCCTCTCCCGTTGTTTCTCTCTCGCTCTCTCTCCTGAATAATTTACAAACTGAATCAAACATAAGCCACTGTAGTGCAATATTACAGTCCAGGCTACAGCGTATTCTCAGCAGCAGAGCACAGTCAGCTGAGCCCACTAATAAATAATCACCCTGCCAACAAAGTCGATTGTAATTAGCCTGATAAGTGGGTACCAGTGAAATCAGCTCACTGCATCAAACAGCTGGCGTGTGTTTAATATTTAACGTTGTTTTTTTTAATGTTTTGCTCTTGGAGTTCAAATGGTTTCATGAAACAAAGAGGCATGTGACCTGACAGTTGCAGCATCTGCATTTTTGCCAGGGTTGCAACATGAAAATACAGCACGCGCATGTTGTGGCGGTCATGAAACTGAAGAAATATATTCTTTGGAGATGTCGCACTCTGTCAGTTATTCTCTAGTTTATCTCGCTGATCCAATTTCCACCTCAGCACTTATTAATGAGTGTTAATGAGCTGAGTTGTGTGGATGTTCAGGAGGCAACCGATCAGCAGCAAATGAAGACGGTGTTGATGTTAATTGGTGATTATCAGTTGGGCTATCTTTCTTTCTATCGTTCCATCTTTCTTTAAAATCCAAGCCACAGAGGGCTTCACAAGGCAGTAAAGTCAAACAGACAGTCGTAAAATCATCAAAATTTAAAAGACAGATAAAAATATAACATAATGTTGCTCCAGTTTTGAATAGTTTACAGTCTTTACCTTTTTCCTTTATGACATCTCTGTTTGGTGACAGCTGCACGGTGGCTCGGTGGTTAGCAGCGTCGCCTCACAGCTAGAAGATCCCCGGTTCGCGTCCTGGTTAGGACGCCTGGGATCTTTCTGTGTGGAGTTTGCATGTTCTCCCTGTGCAGCGTGGGTTTTCACCGGGTACTCCGGCTTCCTCCCACAGTCCAAAAACATGCTGAGGTTAATTGATTATACTAAATTTTCCATAGGTGTGAATGAGAGCATGATTGTTTGTCTCTATATGTAGCCCTGTGATAGGCTGGCGACCTGTTCAGGGTGTCCCCTGCTTTCACCCTGAGTCAACTGGGATAGGCTCCAGTCTCCCCGCGACCCTACAGAGGATTAAGCGGTGTACAGATAATGGATGAATGGATGTTTGGTGACTTCAGGTTTTAGCCAGTTGATGACATCTTGATCACCTCCATCCCATCATCCCATTTTATCTTTTGTGTCTAACTGCTGTATTGTCCTTAAGCATTTTTTATGATGAGCCTTTGCATCAGTGGGGCCAACATGGATTTATTTTCTTCAAGGCTTCACTCTGGAGGATGTGCATCATTAAAATCAACAACGCCACTTTCTCTGGAGCTTAATTCAGCTTGTTGTGCACTTAACCAAATAGATGGACATGGATATGGTGCACAACATGAAAAGTGTTCATCCTCTGGGGAGCCTGAATCTGTCTGAAAGCATTTCACAGCAGTATTTCCATCATACACTGTGTACAGGTGGGAATGTTGGCCTGGTGGTTCCAGTAGAAGAAAGGGTCAGGGATTCTCCAGAAATATTAGAATTAATTCTTGAAAGACCCGGAATATTAAAAGTACATTTTAAGTTCAGTCAATAGTGTTTGAGCTCCACTGTCATGGAGAAACTCTGGTGGAGTCCAACACCCACCAGAAACATGCATGACTTTGTGCCAAGAATGTGGTCCTGTTTGTAGTGTTCATGGACAAAGTCTACAGTTTGGAACAGTCACATGTCTGCTTTTTGCAGGTATCATCTCTCTGTTGGCCTTTATCAAGTCTTGACCTTCATTGGGGTGTTTTGCAGCTGAGTGTGTGGCCATGATTCTCCACCAGAAACCACTGGATGGCTCCCTCTGGGTTGAGGGCGAGTTGATGCCCCATGTGAACGAGCTTCTTTGGAGCTTGAAACAGAGTGTGAGATGGGCAGATACGTTGGTGCAGTGTCAGCAGTAATGCTGTAGTAGTAGTGTACAATACTGAAGTGGTGAAGAAGGAGCTGGGAAATAAAGCTCCTGATTTATCAGAGGATCTAGGATCCAGCCCTCACCTACGGTCATGAGCTCTGGGTAGTGACTGAGAGCATGAGATTACAGATACAAGCAGCTGAAATAAGTTTCCTCCATAGGGTGGATGGGCTTAGCCTCAGAGATAGGGCGAGGAGCTCAGAGTGTGATTGCTGTTCCTTTTTGTTGAAAGAAGCCAGGTGAGGTGGTTCAGCCATCTGATTAGGTGCCTCCTGGGAGCCTCCCTTTGGATGTTTTTAAGGCACATCCAACTGGGAGGAGACCCTGAGGTAGACCCAGAACTCGCAGGAGGGATTACATATCTAATCTATCCTTTGGAAAACATAAGGATCTCCCAGGAGAAACTGGGGAAAAAAAATGCTAGGGTGAGTCAGGCTAGATTACACTGCTTAGCCTGCTGCCACTACGACCGGAGTCTGGGTGAGCAGAAGGAAATGCAGAAAATGGTGATGGGATGTGTGTACGTTTTTCAGTTAACTTCATATAATGTCAAACCACTGACCCCAGGATATGTGACCTTAAAAAATTACAGTATCTATTTTTTTATGTGCAAGCAATTGGTGACAAGAAATCTCCAGCAGAAGCAGGCTCAGGGAGGGCGATCGTCTGCCTCTACCAGCTGAGGGGATGAGCAGTGAAAAACTACAGACACTCAGACGAGAGTCGGTTGAAAGTCCATAGTGCTATTGTACTGAGAAAGGTCTAAGGTGATCCAACATCTCTATATACTGCCATGCACATCTTAGATTCTTCAGGATCTCTCAAACATACAAGGGGAAAGTTGCACTGCACCTCCCAAATCAGATGACAAAAATGGGCCATCTTTTATTAAAGGAAACTGTTCCGACATTCTGGGAATCTGTGACCTCTATCAGTGACCAGTAGGAGTCGGACCAGCATTTCCCTGCTCCTGTTGCAGTGCCAGTGGAGCCTGTTGAGTCCAGAGACTGACAGACTGACAGATGAGGCCTCCCTCCTCTGAGTGGCCCTGTGGCTGAGGCAGCCAAACACTTCCTCAGCCAGAGTAATGGAGTGGAAACAGATCAGACAGATTGTGTTGTTCTGCCAACCATGATCCATTTAACACACAACGTTCAACCTTAGGATGTGATTTTTTTTTTCCCTAAAGGAAAAAAAAAAACATTCTTAATGTTTTTTTTCAAGCGTCTTCTTGAAAATCTGAATAAAATCTGTAAGAAAGAAATATAACACAATGTGTGTTATCTGCACAATAAATTTACATCATTAAATGCATCATCGTTCTGTTTCATGTCTTGATACAAAACATTTCTGATTTCATGATAATTTCCTCATGCACTGCGAGGCCGGAGTAAGGGTCTCTGCAAGATGTTACCTGAAGGTTTTTTGTAACCTATGCAATCTAGTGACGGCTGGCCATTCTATGAGCCCAAACCTCAGCACACTAGGCAGCTGCTCCAGTTCTGCTGTATGAAATTTGCTTTGTGGTGGACTAACGTAATCCAGAGGGTAGGTGAGTGTGGCAAACTCATAAATAGAAACCTAATTACAGTGCAGTTCTCTATCAATGGTGAAAGACTGGTAAATGGTCTTCACAACAACCGCCTCTCATACAGCCTTCCATGTCTGGTTGTGGAGCCATTATTTGCTCAGCTGCAAATAATGTTTTTTTTATTAACGCACCAATTGTTAGCAGTAGATAAAAAGACACTCTAATTACAAATTCACATTATGCTGGCCACTGACTAAATCTGTTTGCTCAGCTCTCTTTACAGCAGCCCATGTAAACTCATTTTATAGAGCAACTAAGCAGGTGTACCTTTATGAAAAGACTGGAATGTCCTTGGATTCATTGAGCCTCTGTACTTGTGAGGCTTTTACTATGCTGGTTTGTTGTATTGCATGATGGACTTAAGAAAACAACACTCTGCTAAGGACCCACGGTGACACAGGCGTCACACACCCTTTAAGTATTCTGGAAAGTTCCTAATAGACATTTATTCTTGAATTTAACTGATGTGGTCCCAAAGTGACGTCCACTTAACATACTGGTGAAGTATGTTAAGTGGACGTAGCCTAAGAAATACCATGTGACGTATTTGTCACAATAAGGAAAAATAGCAATGAGTTGCTCAAATATTTAAGGTAAATCAGTTAATTTGTATCAATATATTTTTCTGTGGTTCATTTGAAACAAAAATAAACAAAGAAAAATAAAGTCATGACATGGTGTGGATAATAAAATAGTTCAGGTTCCCTTCAGTGTTTTGTTTTTGCAACATGTCTTATGTTTACTGTATAAATGTGTTGCTCAGTGTTCCACAGCAACAGCAATACTTCTAGTATGAGGTTGTTTTATGGGTCAGTTTGCACATTTTTTTGTGTTGTAAAACAAATTGGAGTACTTTTTTTTTTTTTGCTAGATCTCATTAATAAAGAATTTTTGATTTATATTGTGAAAATGCAAATAAAAAGACAACTGTGTGTTTCTAAAGAAGAAACTGTCAGGTGGATTTATTTTCATATAACACATATAATCTGTAATAAATTCCCTTTAAACGCCCAATGTGACGTATATGTAACATTACAGATCTTGGACACTAGGGGGCGCTTTTCTAAAATAACATCAGAAATGTGTTCTATGTAGTCCATCTAGACTGTTTTATATCCAGCATCATTTTCTTTTAAGGAAAAATGGGTCTGGCTTCTTATGGGTTAAGAAAACATTCAAATAGGGAAAACATGAACAAGCTATGAATGCATTTCTACCAGTTTACCAGAAGAAGAAAAGAAAACAGCTGCAAAATGGGAAAACTCAATAAATTACTGAAACAGTCATTAAATAGGAAACACACAACTAACTCTAAACAAACCCTAACCAATTTATGAAGTGTACAACAAATACACGAAACACAACCAAATATGGAAATATGCTGCAAATAGAGAAAACACAAAGGTATATTCAAATGTGCTGCATATACAGAAAAGCAGACCAAATGCAGAAGCAAACAGCCAAAACAGGAAACACTACAGAACACAGTTTCATCTCTATACCATAGAAGAGCCCAGTAATGTACAAGTACCTTGGAATTGCACTCGACTACAATTTTGGGTACTTGTACTTGCTTTGAGTATTCTTCACCACTGCTATCCAGAGAGCCACAATTAGCAGGCCAGAGCAAGAGAGGATAAAACCACAAAAAAAAAAGTTCTCATTAAAGTGGCCAATCAGAGCTCCCATCACCTCTGCTTGTCGGCCCCTGTACCTGTTGCTGCTGTCGGAGCCTGTTGAGTGCAGAGAGGTGACAGCTGAAGTGATGAGGTGCTTTCCCTCTGAGCTGCCCTGCGGCTGGCTCGGACAAACAGCTCTTCAGCTGGTGTAATGAGGCAGAAGCAGGCAGGACAGACAGCCTTTCCTGTTGTTTGACCCCTTAGGGCCAACTGTATTTTACTGCAGTGTTGTTCACCCTAGAAAAGTATCGATTCTGATTTATCTGGCCACAAACAGCAGGTTCCTAATGTGTCATAAAATGGGATGACACCACAGCCCCCAAAATAGACTCGGGTGCATTGAAGAGGAGTTGGATAAACTGTGGCAGACTGCTGCATCTTCAAAGCAGTAAAGGTGTTTTGTTACAGTGGTTTTCTTTTTAGTTGCTAACCCTCTGAATTTTGGGTTTGAAAGACATTTAATAGAGATTCAGAAAGTTGAAAAAAGCAAACTAAATAGTCATCTGACTTTCAACTTCCCGAAGGTCCTTGAACACATCACGTGTGCTGTGCAGTTTCATCAGGAAAATTACCCAAAACTAAGCTTCAAATTGTGACATTTCATCGAAATTTCTGCAATTTACATGTGTGATTTAAAACTGCGGCAAAAACAAACCACTTATACTAATCAGATTCTGTAAAAAAAAGAAAAAAGTGTGTTCTCTGATACAACTGTGAGGCTATTAGTAACTCAGCTGAGTCCAGCAGTCAAGTGAGGAACATTTAGGAATTTTTTTCCACTGAACTGTTCTGAACTGCGAGCTGTGTTTGCATAGAGCAGATGGGGAGAAGGCAGAAGACAGGAGAGCTGCCTGGTCAACCCCAGGTTAATGGACCAGCAAAGAGTGAGAAAGGTCCTGGTGCTATGGTAACCTATTAGTATGTTACACAATGTCTATAAGGGTTTCTGTTATTTAGCCTAAGGATATAATTGGATTGCAAAAACACAGGACTGTAACTTTAAACTATATTGTTTTAAGCTGTTAGCACCAATGAACGGTCATGTGAATTTAGTTTTGCACAGCTGTAGAGTAGTTGACCAGAAATGCCTTTGATCTTGTTGCATACATTTAATGTTCAGCATGTTTTCCTCACTACAACGTCCTATGAAATCAGTTTCTCTGCTCTCATAGTAATGCTTAGTATCACAGACACCATATTGCTAAACTCTGATGAATTGGGGATTACATCAACTTAATATTGAGTGTAATTGAAACTTTAATTTGCACATTTATTGATGTAAAACTAGATTTAAGCTGTACTAATTTCAAGATTCCCATCAAGATTGTCCCCTCCTGGACAAATTCAGAGCGTTAGAAGACCTGTAGGTTGAGCTAACACAATAAAAAAGATGACAAGATGACATTTTCCAAGACAATATGGCCTTTGTACAGATACACAGGTTAAGTTTTAAAAAAAAAAAAAAAAATTGTTAAAAACTATTCTATAACAGAAACATGAAAAAATTAAAACTACCGAAAAGAATCTAGTTGAAGCAACAGTTAAGAACTTAAGAAGAACTAGCGCGAAACAGATTCCCTTCACCTAATGTGGGAAAACATTTTGGAGCAGCTTCACTTTTATGAGAAATCAACTTAAAAATTGTGTTTATCCTATGAATCATGGAGTAACTGGTAATTAAAAAATACCTGTGATTGATCAAACTCAGTGAAGTTTGTGGGTTAAACACAATTTCATCAGATGCTGTCATAATTTTAAAAAGATCTATGCAAACTGCTCCTTTAATTTTTATATTTTTATTTTTCAATGAGCCTAAATACGTGCCTGGAGGTTGTAGTTAACATGAGCCTGTTTAAAAGACACACAGGCTTTGTAAGCGACAGCCACAGCTTTACTCACTACTACCAAGCATGGAAAAAATATACAGCGGCAAGCCTGGATCTTTAAGGCTCCTTCTCTGTCTTTCTGGTTGTTGTTTACCTCAGATTAAATCCTCCAGCCTGAGTCTGCAAGTGTCTCTTCACAGTGCTTTTACTCACGAGCACTTAGAAGCCGCAATTCATTTATCCCTACTGTAATTAGTGCACTTAATTTGCCCATGAAATGATGCAACATCCACCTCCTACAGGAGCACTGAGGAGTGACCTATAATTGGACTATATGCATGTGAATTAGAGCCTAATCGTGCTCTGTATATGATTTGTATGAATTGTAGATGGTTTTCATTACTTATAATGCACATAGCAGAGGTGTTCAGTACATGTATGAATGAATCACTGTTAACAGATTTTCAAAGGGAACTGATTATACCAAATCACCGTTTCACTGATTGGATCAGTGGGTGCTGCTGGTGCTGTTCTCAGCTCACATGGTGTTGCTCTGAGAAAACACTTGTTCCCAGGTGTGGCTGCTGGAACACCAAATGAGCTAAGAGGCCAGAAACTGGAGGGCAGGAGACTCTGGCCTTGCAGCCTGATAGTTAAAAACAAACTACCACACCTCTGTCTTTGTCTCTCTATCACTGTCTTGTTATTGCTGCTTAATTTCTCTTCTTCAGTGTCCACCACACATGAACAACTCAACTGCTTCTCCACCTCCCACTAAGGCTGAACGGTAGTGCCCCCTATGTCCAGGACAAGAAAACACCAGCAGGCTCCGCATCACCTCACTTTGTGCTGGTTTTCTCAGACGACAGGGTGGCTGTGCTGCAGTTGTAGTGTTGTTGCATGTGTCTGTGGCGAGGCATTTTAAAATGTATTAGCTGTGTTTAGCAATCCAGTGTTAAAATTACAGATGTCAATGTGCTTATGTATATCTTGTGTTGTTGTTTTGTATTACATTTTCTGCTGCTGGAATAATGCACATTTCCCCACTGTGAGATTAATAAAGGCTTATCTCGTCTAACAGCTACCCAACGTGGCATTTACAAATCCTTGTGGCAGATATCTCAAATATTATAGTCACCATTATTGCGCATGAATTTGCTCATGTGAGGTCGCCCACTGGATTTTGGTCCGGCAAAGCACCTGAACACTGTTAACTGAAGTAAAGGCAGCTGCTGTGGTGGATAAACACTAGAAAATGCTCTGAGAGCTCATCAACAAAGTGTTTGTGGAGAACTAGGATTTTGTTTATTAAGAGACTTTTGGCTAAAATTCACCAGAACTGTAGGGACGTTACGGTAAAACAACTTATTATATGTTGGAGTCCCACTGCATAGGCAAACTAACCCTGCGTCCAGCTTGCATTGTCAAATTTCAACTTGAGATATCTACGTCACTGGGTCAAATTCAATTTACTAGTGCAAAGTAGAATTATGACTAGTCAGGATTAAAATGCAGATATCCGAAATTGGATCTTTATTCATCTAAAAATGTAGATACCAGCGAAGAGAAACACATGCATGGTAAAAAGGGGCCTCATTTGTCTTGGAAGAATAACAATGTGCACGTCTAAAATGCTTTGTTTGTTTGTTAGTTTGACAAGGAAAAATTGAAATACGGATATCTGCAATGCATATCTAGCTATTAAATATGAAACTGGCTTTCCGCATCAGTCTTCACAGGACAGCAGTTACTTTCCATGTGTCCCTCAGTAAAACCCTGAGCCCCTTATTTGTATCATAAAACTGCATAGATCATCAGACTGGCTGATTTCAAGAGAAGCTCATTGTAAACTGATTTTAAAATGTGCTCTACAAGCAACGATTATCTGAGATCACAGCTCACTTTAGGGTGTTAAAACACTAAATACATATTGCATGCACATTTAAATGCTATAAGTCTTTTTGCATCAGCAGTAAAGAAACACTTTGTGGAGCCACTACTATTACACTGTTTTACAGTTTCATTCGGTGTGATTTATTTTCAGCCAGCGGACAAAGCAAAAGTCCTCAGGGGCACATAGTAAATCTGAGGGCAAATAGAAGGGCACAGAGGAGAGTGTGTTTAAATAAAAACAAGAAATGGCAAAAAGTAAATAAAGACGGAGCGACGACGGAGAGAGGGGCAGTCTGCCGTGTTATAGTGTGCGCTTATAGAAATGAAGGGTGGACGACTTGGGTGATAGGAATCTCGGAGGTTAGAAAAATCCCATGCCCAGGGTTCAGGTTGTCATAGCAACACCCCTCCCCTTGCTACAAGAGAGCATGCAGCGGATAGATCTGCTCCTCAGTGGGTTGTACCTCTTACGTATCCAGGATATCTTTAGCTGAAATGATGCTGTTGTTCTTCTTTCGAGTACAGTTTTTATAATTGTTGATGAAATTTGACTGGCTTGCTCCAGCTATTTGTGAATATGCAACCCCATTAGAGACTGAAATGTCACATATAGAATGGATTTTAATAAATGCTAGGATGTGTGTGTAGCGGTCTGCTCTATTGGTTTATAGGTGCATTATAGAAAATATATGTGCTTTGTACATGTAGTTATAACTATGCTTCATCTGTGTTTCATCTGTGAATATGGTGAGATGCTAATGTTGTCAAATGTTATTGCCACATTATTTCGAAATTAGAGTTAAAGACGAAAATATCTTGGATTGTCGAGGAAAAGCAAATTCTAACTATTCTATCCTAACTCAGTGTACTTTGTTGGTTGAACATAATTTCATTAGAAGCTGTCATAACTCAAAAAGACTAATGAAAACTGTTACAAATTTTATTTATTTATTTTTTCTCCAAGCCAACACATTATCTCTCAGACTGTATCAGCACCAAGTAAATATCTTCAGCATTCCCTCGTGTCGCAGCAGTAACAATGTCTTTGTGTGTTTCCCTGGTGGTCTAGTGGTTAGGACTCACTGCTTTGGCCTGCGGTTCGATTCCTGGTCAGGGAGCACTTCAAACAACTTCTCCTTAGGGATCATTGCATTTCTGATTCTGAGGTCAACCAGCAATGACTAGTTTTTTTGAAGAGCGGCGCAACCAAATGCTCCAAATAATGTAGAAACTTCATTCAGAAGAAGGATTACAAGTCTACAAAAAGAGCAAACGGTGGTGATGATGTGCATGGATTGATAATATAATTACTATTAATGTCAGAATGGGGCGGACGGAAGTTTCCTAGTCTAGCTGTGCAGCTGGTGCAACCAAGTGGGGTCACAAGCTGTTCGAGCATCAAAACAATTAGTATCCTTACAGAGTAAATACCTAAAACTTTAATGCTTTGCGGCTTGCAAAGGTAGACATCTATTCGTGACCATTTATTACAAACGCTATGCTACATAAAGAGGACATCTTATTTTGAAGTGAGAAAGCCGCTGTTCCTTCCTACTTAAACCTTAAATAAATGTTACTGGTATACTGGGTATGTATCTTAAAGCTTTCACCCTCAGTGTGTTTATGTTTTATGCTAATAAGATCATCTGCTTTTGAAAAATGAAGTCTTACATAACCTTTTTTTTCCACTAAAATGGGAGAAAATGGGATGAGAGACTCCTCACAGGTCACAGGTTGCTCTGCAAAGACTTGCATTCATGTCTGTGTAGCAGCTGAAGGAAAAGTTGAAGTGCATGCTTTTGCTGTTTATACACACTGTGAATGATGTAGGTTTTTATGCATTCTGATAGTTTGTTGTTGCCCACAGTCCTCCTTTGTAACATGTTGACTTTCATTTTATTCAGCATTCTTGTGTATCTGAGAGCTGCTAATCCTCGAGACTTGGTGTGATGAATCAAACCCATTGAAATATCCAGGCAACGTTGAGAGACGGATGTTTGCTGTTTGTTCTCTGAGGAAATTTTCTGAGTGCATTTATTGTAACACAAGTGACCATCAGTTACGCATTTAGGTGTTGGCCATGTGTCATGTTTACAGCCTGTGCTTTAGGCCTATCTCAGCACAATTTGACATCAATCCCGGCTCAGCTGACTCCCATCTGACTACCTCACAGCTGAAAACTAACATTAGCATAAGCAAATCAGTACACCGATTTTCTCAATCAAATTTGTTCATCTTCCACGGTTTCGTTTGCTTTTGAATCACAATTTAAAAATATAATATTCACTTGAGCTGCAATGTTAATTATAGATATTGACATTTAAACTATAGCTGATATAATTAATAATATGTTGTTAATGAATGTTTAATCCACATGATTTCATTGGCTATAGGGGCAATTTTTAAAAAAAAAGAGCTTTAGTTAATTTAGTAAGCTGAAACAGAAAATGTTGTTCCGCCGACCTGTGCAAAAGACGGTTTTGTTTAACAGACTGCACATAAAGGCTATCATTTATGGAAAATGATTGTAATTTCAATCCCACTGGTCAGACGCACTGAGTCACTACTCAAAGGGCCATTTCCACAAGTGCTGACATCATGAGTATAGAGAATTAGAATCCATTATTCACATTCACAGTGACAATACAGGAGATCCCCAGGGGAGGGGTTGGGATAGGATTTGAACTCAGGTCAGCAGGGGGCCTGTTACAGAAGAAGTGCGTTTAATGAGTCCTCTGTGATCTCCAGGTTCTTTCAGCCCTTAGACGTATGAACCCTTTGGAGCCTTTGGACAGCACCAATAAATAAATGACAGTACAGAGCACAAAAACAATCCCCGGTGGTGTTCCTGTTGCTTCTTTGTCGCCTTTATCTGTGAATGATAGCATAAGGCCTTTTTGCAGCCACTTACTTCATAATCCTTTGTCATCTGTATCTGTTTCTATTCCAGTACAGTCTAAGAAGGAACGCAGCTCTAATTTTGTTTGTGTTCCCTGTCAATTGTTAAGTAACATGCAAGCTGGCATTAGCCAGGTTTCCATGGTAACCTGTGATAACACATTATGTTACCTCTGATAAACATGTGTTCTGTAGAACTGAACCTGCAGAGTCTTGGTGCTTGTTAGACCAAGGAAAACCTCGAGCAGCAGATTATAGGCACTTTACTGACATTGGTGATTATAGAGCTGCATGGCTGCTGAAAGTATGTCATCACAAAGTGTTTGCTTTTTCAGCTTCCAGGCCATATTCCTCCGCCATCGTAGTTATGATCTCTTATCACCGGCTCACAATCACACACAACATTCTGGGAAATTGGAGAATAAATACACTCAAGTATGACAAAACAACCTAGCGCTTCTTGTTGAGCGAGTTGTCACCGCCTTGACAATTACCATCATCCAGAGGAATCATGTAAACAAACTGACAGTTTTGGCTTTTGATTTCTTTCACAAGAAGTCAACACAACCCCTGCAGCAAACAAACACTTTAACAAATGAGGCTTTCTTCAGATGTTAATTCACTGTCTCCTTTTATCTCATGAATGTAGTAAGGGTTCTGAATCTGGCTTGGCACCGACCCTGTTTCCACAAAATGACATATTTATACATAAACTGCGCGCTCATCTACATTCTGACAGAGACTATTACGACCCAGCCTCTAGGGGTAGCTGGGTGCAACAAAAATAAAACCAGGTGTTACTGGTGAGGTAGAGCAATTTATTACTTAGTGACTGAATTAACATAAAACAGGTGATACAAAGTAACAAAGTTGGTGGATGTTGCTAAAATCAAAGAACTGAATAAAACCGAACGAAGGCTAACAGAGTTATCAAGATCTTACTAAAACTAAATAACAAAACACAACTAAACTCCCTAGCCAAACGTAAACACAGTAGCAACACCACAATAAACAAAAAGTACAAACAAGTGCCCAGTGCTCAAAACTAAACCAGAACTGGTGCCTCTAAACACACATGACGAAACATAGCACGAGACACAAATCACCACACAATGTGGCTACAGAACACATAAACAACACTAGCTTCAGTTCCACACAGCAAACGCTAATGCTGTCCCTAAACTAATGCAAGGGTTAACAGAGGCCACCAAAAAGTCTTCACTAAGACAAACGAATGCCTCTTAACGAAGTTAACCCCCTGCCGAGCACAGTACACACAAACACACAGTCACAAACATGAGGCACCAGGGCCAACAGGTCACATGAAACCCCTGTTGCCATGAGTGAGGGATGGTTGAAGCTTTTAAGGTCTTCAGGTGCAGAGTGGCTACGGCGGATTGGCTGGAGGTGGAGGGTGCCAAGTGCTGGTCCAATCCGGCGGGTCCGGAGGCGAGGAGACTGGGTGCTTCAGAGCAGGTCCTCAGCTCATCAGGCGGGATGGCTTTCAGCTGGGGCTCTGGAGCAGTCTTCCCCAGGTCAGCCACAGCTGGGCTTACAAACAGTTTTTAAAAGGCCACCACAAAAGAAATACGGCCCACTGATCCCAGTGGCCGTAACAGAGATATAATTACATTCTGGTACAAATGTATTTTCGCTTGGAGTTTGAAAGAGCCTCAAAGTCCATGTCACAGTTGTCACTCTGTTTGGTTCAGTTAAGGCAAAAAACAAAACAAACATTCATGCATTCATACACTATGCTTAAAAAATCCAAACCAGTATTAGCCGGAAATGTTGTAAACGTTCGTATGTCAATCTGTTCCCCTTTAATGAACTCAGATGTGTGATGTCACACAGATGGTAGAGAGGTAACTCCCTGCTTTACCTACAAATTACCAGGCAGTAAATGTCATGATGGAATGCTCTGACAAGAAGACAAACTTTGTACTGGATGACTGCTATACAATATCAGTGTTTTGGTAGGTTAAGTGAAACATTACATTTTAACTTGATTGCATCACCTTATTCAAACATGGCTGCATGCTTTTGGATATAACTGGCACGGAAGAGGTATAGTAGATATCCCAAATTAATGGATTTCATTTTAAGACTGAATTATTGCTATGTTTGCACCCAACTTCTGCACTACTCCAGCGTTGTAGGACCCCCATAACTGAGAGTTTTAGAAATGCTGAAGCCGAGTCCCCTTGCTGAGAACTGATGGGACCCGCCAGATTGTGCAGAGTCACTCTTCAGACTTTGCACTAAACTCACGCCCTCTACACATTCTTCCTTTACTCCAGTCCTCTGGCGTCCTAACCCTGATACTGACAAGACTTCTGGTGTCCAATTTGTTTCTGTGTTGATTATTTGTTTCCAGTTTTCAGATGTGGGATCGGTTGTTGGGAATAACACGGCATTTTACAGCACTCTTATAGGATTCAAATAGCACTGCCTGTCTGTACCCTCCCTGTTCGTCTTGTCTTGACATATCTTTAATGGCTCGCCCATTAAGGATATGGCCCTCTCTAGCTCATGATGGGAAAATTCAATAAAGAATGAATGCTTAGCTCCCAGGGGGCCGGTGATGGTCACACACATGCACTAAACATTAATATATTTTGCTGCAAGACTAAAATATGCATTGATCTCATTAAAGTTGACTCCATTGCGTGGTGTTAAACAATGAGTACAAATGCAGAAAAAACAAACAAAAAAAAGAAACGCTGAAGACCCCATTTTAGTCTAGCTTTAGTTTTAGTTTAAATCTGAGAGGATGCTTTAGTCTGGATGGTCAGAAACAGAGAGTTTTGGAACAGTTCCTCTTGCTCCTGTCATGAGATGTGTGTTTTAGGCATGTTAATATAGATGGAAATTATTCTGAAACTGTTTGCTGGTCTGCACAGATATAGTTTGTCCTCGAAAACGGTATTTGAAAATGAAAACGTATTAGTGAAGACGTAACCTTCAACATGCAAAACCACTAGTATTGTCCTTTAAGTCCTCATCAGAGTTCAGGCTGCAGTGTTCTTCATCAACTCAAATGAACCGCATCGAAAAGCCAAATAGGGTCTGCGAGTTCACAAAGTGTTTTTGTGAGCTGAGGAACTCCATCCGTTGCCAGAAAGTGACCCAGCAGAGAGCCCCGGGGACTCCTGAGATTACTGGTTGACCAGGCGTCAAATTGGAACAGTTACGGCCCTAAAATGACTCATTTAGGACTCGCACACGCGCACAATAGTTCATTACCGCCAATTTGTCTGATCAGATTAGCCGAGGTCACAAAAACAACTGATGACTTACTGGAGGAGAAGTCCACTTTAAATAACTGTGACGGTTCCTGAAGCACTGCTCGACTCATCCTGGGTTCATTTACTGCGTTGGTTATTTTTCTTTTGTGAATCATCGCAAGTGTGTAAAATAGCGATGCCATCTGATGCTGACTTATTTTCAGCAACTGCAGTGGAGTTATAACAAGAAATATCTCTGCATGCAATCTGCCTGTTTTCTAGAGGAGCTGTGGTGCAATAAATGAGGATAAATGATCAACAACTTTGCGTGAGTGTGGCTGCCATGGCATTAGAAAACCCCATGTTTAGGTGTTTGGCCCTGAGTACTATAAAGAGAATATATAATAACAGTATAGCCCTCTTCTTTCTTCTCGCTTGAACTGCAAAAAGAATGATATTTTTTATACTTGGATCACCTGAACGCCACTTGTCAGGGCACATTCTCTGCTTTCGACATTTTGGCTGTTGTTGGAAATACCTAATATAAAGATAAACAGTTACACTTGAGGATTATTCACAGTCAAAACTGATCGGTTTGATTCATACACTGAGAATCCAGGTTTTGAGAGCATCACCAAACAAGCATGTCTTTAGGGGTCAGATTTGGATGTCGTATCTGTCCCCATATCACAAGATCTGTCAGCCGATTTGGGAGAGACAGGCTGCCTCCAGTTCTGTGATCTGAGGTTTGGCAGATTATCAGAACTGTTACTGGGGCTGCTGCAGCTACAGAGGAGCCATGGGGCGGGGGAGACGGCAAATATGTGACTGGCTGTGTTTTCTCCACTGTAGAATGGTCTGACTGCACCTCGTTACCATTCTGCTGTAAGGAGAGAAAATACTCTGGCTTGTTTGGTTTTCTTTGTACCAGTTACAGTCATGTTGGGCAGTGATGAGTGCAGGATGCAGCAACAGAGGCGACTTAAAAATGGTGACTGGATTGGATGCACCTGTTTATGAAGTTCAAGGACTGGTGAGCTCATAAAGCCGATTCTGTGCTCCAATTAACCCTTGTGTGGTGTTCATATTTTTGTTACTCAGCCAGTGTTGGCGGGTCTGGTGGACCCGCTGCATTTTGGGGGGTTTAGTTCAACACAATCATACAACTTTATGTTAAAATACTTAACAGATGTTTCCTTCATCCCAATTACAAGCAATATATAGTAAACAGAACATACTTGGATGGTTAATTTTTGCCTTTTACCTTTGTTAGATCAGATTGATGAATTGAAGTGCTACTCGCTTTTGTTTCTTTTTTAAGGAAATGCAATTAAAAAAGAAAATCAATTACAATTTAAGATATGAGAGGAAAAAATCAACAAATTTACAGATGAAGCAAGGTTTTTGTAACTATTGATTTTAAAACTAACTATTGATTATTGAAATTTAACACATTCATTTCAGTTTACACAACAGAAGCTGATCACATGAAGTAACTATGTCAGTTCAGAAACACATCAGCCTCACTGAACACATTGCCTTTTCATACCAGCCTATAAACACATGAGGGGCAGAGTTTTACTGTGTGTGTTGCATATGTAGTTGTTGCACTTGAAGCATGTAGATTGTGTTTTTCTGTCTGTTTCGGGTCCACACACTTCGCAGCTCTTCTTTTTGTTGCTGCTGGCTGCAGCTTCCTTCTGTTCCACTCTGGGTTCAGTGCCGTCCAGATCACAAAGACGTTGTACGCTGAAATGTCCAACATGTCAAAGAATATTGCCAGTGGCCAGTGTAGGGTCCTCCCTTTGCAGCTGTACATAGTCGCCAGCTTATCCACCCCTATTTTGTGGCATTTCATCCATGATGATCTCTGATTTTTGATGCTCCTGGCCACAGATCCTCCCATCCCTCTGCAGTGTACTCATAAGTACCACATTCTTGCCCTTCTTTGGCACATAGGATTCCAGGGCTGGTCCTGGCGATGGCTGCTGATGGTCTGGTACTGTTGATGGCTCCTGACGGGCTGGTCCTGTGGCTCATCTTCATTTTAGAGCTAGCTGATGCTCAATCTCATCCGCTTCTTCCAAGTCACTTTCAGATTGTGAATTTTCAGAAATGTGATCCTCACATTGTCAAACCTCTTCCTCTCGGTCTACATCATCATCAAAGGCTTCACTGTCATCAGAAAACAATTGCAAGGCCCTCTGAACAGAGAATCTTTTTTGATCAGTTGTGATAAGGAGCCACACTGGAAAAGCTATATTTATTGTGTCCTGCCCCCCAATTTGCAGCTGGGATAGAATATGAAAAAATAAAGACTGGTTCCCGCAAGACACAGGCTAAAACATGTGGGAACGTGAGAGCAGACAGGTGTCAGTACTTGAATTTTCGTCAATGGCAGAAACACAAAATTCACACTCACACACAGACACACACACACACACACACACACACACACACACACACACACACACTAACAGCAGGCCCAGACAGGGGGAGGACAGAGTGGAGGTACACAGGACCAACAGTTTATACACTTTTATTAGCCCCGGGTCCAGTGGACCCGAACATCCTGTATGTAATAGTAATGTGTAGGGGGGGTGTACGGTGTGTGGTCATTGAAAATTTGTTTTGATAAATGTTCTTCACAGAAAATGAGCCAAGGCCAGTGAATCTGAGTTTGAAAAAATAATTACTTGTATAATTTTTCTTTTGATAAAAAGTAAAAACGGGTCCCACAGACCCGAACACCACACAAGGGTTAAGGAGTGCTCAGTAGCTACAGGTATTCAAATCAACAAAATGACAAAGGTGCCTAAATTTTTGCACCTGTGTAATTTCATTTTGATGCATATTGCACATCTTCTGTTCGTCCAATAAACCTAGTTTAATTTCTGAAATATTACTGTGTCCATCAGGTTTTTTTTTTTTTGATAGATCCAAATGAAGTTGCTGATCCAAACTCCCAATGATTTATAAATGCATATAATGGAAATTGTCAGGGGTAGCCAAACTTTTTCATACCACTGCATACCTATCGGATTTAGGACCACATATCCAAGTGGCCTGGGTCGCATTTGAAAAAATCGGATCTGTGTTGTTCAGACTGTCCTGAAAAGACCAGATACAGGTCGCATAGGGGCAAAAAATCCGATTTGGGTCACTTTAGCCTGCAGTCTGAACGTAGCCTTAGACAGAACAGCTATCACGGAACGAGATTGAGGCATTGGTTACATTTTATAGGTTGACCAAGTGGCCTCTTTAGACTGAAGCTCTGAACCCGGCAAGACCTGAGATCTCTTGTTGTTGTGTGACGGACACGTCTCACATGACTATAAGCAGCAGTCAACCCCTAATTCTGAACACGTGAGACTAAACAGTAAATGACTAAACACACAAGGAACTGAACATAATAGAAGGTTAACAGCTAATTAGCATACAAATAAATGCCAACCCAAGAGCTTACAGTTGATTTTACTTTCACAAGCCTGTAAATGAAGTCTACACCCTCTGAGTCTGTCATTTCTGCTACAAACGTTCTGCTCACTATAGAGCCACATTTTAAATGGGAGTAAATGAATGAACAGGGGCCTAATCAGTAAAGATGCAATGCAAATTATCGCACCTTAACTCCGGCTATTTAAGTACAAACGTAGTCAGTCTACGTCACAGTAAAGAGAAAAAAACAAAACAGTTGCTGTGGGGAACAGAACTAAAAAACAACACCACACATCTGACCTGTGATGGGGATTTGACATCCAAACCTGAATTCAAAAATCAAAACTCCCTTTTTTTGTCCTGAGCTCGTACAAAATCTGCGACCTGATTCAGAAGCTGGGAATACTGATTCCATATCTCAAATGACTGTTTTCGTTTATGCCCTTACCATACCCTCCAGGATTTCGCGGGCGTTTTTCAAGATTGTTGCGGCCTAAAGTGCCTGAATTCACGGGAGTTTTTCTAAAAAATTGCAATGAAAGTTGCGATGTTTTAAGCGTATTTGTTGCGATAAAATTGCGGGAGACAGTAAAAAATTGTCAAAAAGTTGCATTTTATTCCTTTGTTTTGTATAATGTATTAAAAATGTTAAAAGTTTAAAAAGTTGATTTCACATCCTGGCACACACGTGTTCAGACACACACGCTTACAACTTGTCACGTCAGTTAATTAATCTAACTGACCTTCATTCTTTTAGTGCTGGCGACAGATCTGGATGCAACAGCTTCCGTCACAGTAGTTTGTCTGGTCTGTGGTCCGCTCATTTCACCAATTCTCCTGATATGTTTACGGTAGAAAAATGTTTGTCAGTCGATGAATTTCATTTGTGTTCCACCTCAATATTCCACGGGGTGCAAAACAGTTTAGCTCCGCTCTCGTGAAAAACATCAGGGAATTGTTTTGCAGTAGTTTTTGTTGCACACGTATCTGTATCTTCAAACCATAAACAAGGAAGTGAATTCGGTGACGTACGTGCATTACGTTTGCGCTGGGGGACTGCTATGATTGGTGGAACTCACAGGAGGCGGGACAAAATTGCGGAAAAGTCGTGGTGATTGGACAAAATTGTAAGGTCGGGCAGAATTCATGGAGACTGGTTGAATTTGCGTTAATTGTTGTGATTGCAACATCACGAATTTCTGGAGGGACTGACTTACTGTAGCTTTGTAAGTCTTACCAGGCTTCTGCACTCTCATTGGCTACAATGTTGTTTGGTAGAAGTGGTTGAAAACCTATTCAGATCTGTACATGAAAGAAGTGTCCATATGAAGTCTATATTACAAGCTTATGCATAATTATTATGAAGCTTTATGACAAATTTCAGCAACCGTTTCTGCTTTTGTGCTCCTCTCTTTCCTTTCCTTCCTTCCCTCCCACAGAAAATGATAATTCTACCAGTGCCTATGAGACTGTAAACTGCAGCACTGCTCCTGTAACCTGTTTGATCACTCCGTCATTTATCACCCACATCAGAATCATGACATCACTCCTCCTCGGCCTGAGTGCAGGGAAATTTCATTGGACAGAAAGCCCGTGTAACCTTGCCCTGTTAATGGGGATTTCAATGTGATTACAGTCGCAGGTTGTGTTCCTCTGATTCGTGGATTCATGTGTTTCCTCCCTTTGAATGGTTTCACTGCAGGGTTCTGCTTCATCATCCCTCCCGGATCAAACAGTCCAAACACGGACAGCTTCGCAGTGTAAACACAGTCATACCGTTACAGGTGCTGCACACACACACACACACACACACACTCAATGTGGAGACTCTCAGGATGCACACACACGCACAGATGATTCAAATGCGCATTCAAGATGGGTTACTAGTGCGGGGATGGAGAGGAGAGAGAAAGAGAGAGGGGGGGTGTCGAGCAAACCCTCATCGATCCGTCCGAGAAAGAGAGAGAAAGCGCAGAGCCCGGCCGCATCTTCATCCCAGCAGACCCCTCCTCTCCCTCTTTCTCCCGCTCTCTCTCTCTCTCTCTCACCCCCCTCCCTCCCTCTCTCTCTCTCTCTCTCTCTCTCTCTCTCTCCCCTCTGTGTCTTTTTGCCAGCTGATGCTGACTGGAGGTGAAGCTGTTTCTCTCTCTCTGCTCGTCATCCTGGGGTAAAAAAATAAATAAAAAAATAAAAAAAAATCTGGACGGACTGACGGAGGTTTGGGATTTTGCGACTACTCTTGGTGATGACAGCGGGAGGGAGCTGTGAATTTGAAGAAAACAAGCCGGGAGAGAGAGAGAGAGAGAGAGAGAGAGAGCGCAAGATCCAAGACAGTAGCGCAGAGGGAAACACATCAACTTCCAGCGGCGGTGTCCTCGGGGCGGTCTGCGGGGATCTCCGGAGCTGTTGGCACCGACTGAGGTAGGAGAACGCACAACTCCGTCCCCGGCATGCATCCATCCACACATGTGTCCTGGACCGCCGCGGTGCGCGCAGCGGGGAAGGAAACGCGCACCGCGTCCGCCTGTCTGCGCTCCGTCGCTGTGTTTACGCTCAGCCGCTTCACCTGAAACGTTGCCATAACGCACCGACGGCGACGCGCGCCCGACGTACTTCATTTAAAGTGTTGTCTCTGTGCATTTTTAATGTGTGCTCGCCGGACGGTTGGGTGCACACATGCTTCACCCCCTGTGCTGCATTTCAGTGACCAGTTGCACTGCAAAGAAAGGGGGAAGTTTGGCGCATTTGTGTTCTCACATTGGAGTGCATGACTGCTTCAAGTGCTGTTTGATTGGGTGTTTTTTTGTTCTTGTAGTGTCTCTACTGGAAGTGTGACTCTGTTACTACTGACTCAGTACTTTGGAGCAGATCAGTGCAAGTGTGGTGTGACAGAAGTGGTCATAAAACAATAGAAGGACTGGATGTATGAGCATCAGAGCGTTTCCACAATTTTGTCAAAACACACTCCTGTAGCTTTGTAGTAACATCACAGCAGTGGTGATACAGTTAAAGGGAGACAATTAGTAGATCTGTTCTTGTGAAGCAGGAAAAAAATCACTGGCAACCAACTGAAAGTCACAGTTATGGTGGCTAAGTTTCTTCTTATCAACTATGTAACAGTGTGAAAAGTTAGAGAAGCGTGCTTACTTACTCTGCTTTCTGTGGTAACATGTAGTTTCCATCAGCTGATGATGTTTGCTTCATTGTCACAAACCTGTAGATGTTCAAACTTGAAATTATTCCCAGCACCTGAGTGTCAGTGTTGCATTAAAAGTCGAGCTTTCAACAAGGTAATGATTGACAGTTCAGAGTGTCCGGTATTGTGGTCACCTTGCAGATAAATACAGTCGGGCAGAATGGTCTGTTGGTGCTTATTGAAGATACAAAGCTTGTTTTTTTAGTGTGACACAATTTTCTGACTTGTAACTGATCCCACATAAACACAATCGCTGGTAACATGCAAGAGGAATTCGTCACAGAGACCCAACAACAGAGCAGTCAGCTGACGTGCTATAAGGGAGCAGTAATGTCAGTCATAATACAGTATGTACTCCAGAAACAGTTTTCCACAGGGGCTTGTGATTAAAAACAATAAATATACAGCCCATCACTGCATCCATGCAGTTCCAAGGAGAAAACCTGGCGTAGTTGCAGAGTTTGTTGTAATGACCCATGAAGCAGACCTGTTGCTGATGTGCAGCTGGAAAACAGTCCTGCAACTGACATGTGTAGAGAGACTATAACAGAATCAAGGGGGGGGGTTGTGGCATCAGAGAAGTCAGGAAACGCATCATCACTTCATTGAACTGTACTGGCGCAAAAATCCACATAAACCATGATGCATTGCTGTGTATTCAGTAGAAGCTTGTGTCAACCTGCAGCTGTAAACGCTTAAAGGGAAGTGATGGTTAATTTAGGAGCAGAGATTGCTGGATAATCAACCTTCCAGTGTCATTGTGTTCTCTGGTCTCTCTCTCTCTGGGAGTTGTGGGAATATTTATTGTGTATTTTACTTGTGTGGGAAACAAAAGGTGACTCTGGTGGCTTGTCTGTCTCAGATCACTTTTAAACACACTGCTGTTTTCCTTGTCTTTTGGTCCTTTTTCTCTCCAACTTAAAGCACCATCATTGTCTTTGCCAGGTTTGTCCAACAGTATATGTTGTTGTTCTTGCAGCCAGAGGCCTGAAGCAAGCGTTTACTCTGATCCTAATCTGTGCCTCATTACAGTGTCAGCATCAATCCACAACAGGTGATTTTTGCAGCGGACACAAAAGTGGGGCAGGATATTTACTGAATGGTTGGTGAAGAAATGACTCCAGCTCGTTCTTTGCACTGTAGACACAAAACAGAAACCAGGATCGTGTCTTTCTATGTAAGCATTTGGACAACCGCGAACAAGCTGAACGGTTCAAAATAAACAGGGATTACATGTTCCTCCACAGTTTACCTGAACTGGACTTATTAACAACTGTTTGTATTTCGTGTTTCCTCTGTGGAGGATCTGAGCCTGCGGGTATCCAGCACAAATGATTGCTGTGCAGCTCGCTGAACTCTTATTTAGTTCACAATGTCTAAATCGTGCTTGTCCGCTTTTAACAACCGTTTAATTCTTCTCCAAGGGTTTCCCACAGATATTCAATGTTTTGTTTTTCTGGCATTGTAGTAAACATCCTAATCAGTGTGAACATCCAATCACTGGGTCTCAGTGAGGGTGTATGGCGATATTTGGAACAACTTTAGCCCTGCTTGGAAAAAAAAACAGAGATCCGTCAGTCATTTGAATGAAATCAAAAACAAAACAAATAAAAAAAAGAGAAATAAAAGACAGGATCGTCTGTATAAAAATGACCTGGGTCCAATTTTTCCATTCATCTAAGTGTCTTTGTCCAAGAAGTTGTTATTCCTGATAGACTGCACTAACTTTAATACATATTTCTTCTGCAAACTGTGCAATTATTGCAGAAAAATATGTAGGGAACTCCAATGACTTGACATTTCATATTCTATAACACTTTCAGACTTGCAATAGAAAGTAAAAAAAAAAAGATCCAAATTATGCAGGGGAACCAGAGATGTAGTCTATTTTTAGTCCACATATTCCAGTCATCACCTCTTCCTTGTCACAACTTGGTACCTTTATTACCCACAATGCAACTAATGTAGCTTCAAGGCATGCGTTTCATATAACTGCTGTTTTAGCAGCATTTAAATCGTAGAAGCTCAATGTGAAATAATGCAGTAGGTACATATACATCAACCAACGCTTCATTAGGATCATCTGTACACCTGTTTGTCCATGCATTTATCCAATCAGCCAATCATGTGGCAGCAGTGCAGTGCATAAAATCACGCAGGTCAGGGATGTTTATTAGAGTTCAAACATCATAATAATGTAGAAAAAATGATCTTAGTGACACTGACTGTGGCATTCCTGTTGATATCAGTTGGGCTGACACAACCCTGTTCTTATTCACAGAGCATCAAATGCACCCATTAGTGTTTCAGTGATACTCTGGTACATCTGTCAGTATCTGATGGGCGTATAGGAGTTTAAAGTGCCTCATAAGAAAGCCAGAGAGATGATGGCGTAAATCATAGGGCTTTCATTGAAGAGGCTGAGATTCTGTCATGTGTCAGACCATTATTTTACTTTTTCGTTGAGTTCATTTTATTCAGTGACTTACATTTTGCTTTCACCCTTGCCTTTTTTCATTTTTTTTTCTTTTTACTAGCAGTTTAGTTACATTTAGGCAGCAGAACTGCTTTGCGAAAGTTTGAAAAATATCAGGGTTTGGGTTCAAATATACCAGTAAACACACGTTACAAAGCAAACATCTCGTTGAAGAACAGCAACATTTACAACAACAGAGAACACTGATTTTTGGATTTACGGAATATATATTTTTAGATAACCTTATTTGATTCCACAACAGTAAATATGCCTTTTTCCATATTTTTCGGAAACGGGGTTCGAGCCCCACTAAGGCAGACGAAGGCCTTGCTCAAGTGCCCAACTGTGAGACTTGAACCCATGACCTTCTGATGCAGTAACCCAGAGCCTTAACTGCTGAGCCACCATCCTCCCGCTATTTCTGATTTTTATAGGATTATTGAACTACCAAGCAGTAGTGTCGTGACAAATGACACTAGAGGTACATTCATTGCATTTATGTGTGACACCAAGGGGTCCTGGGAACTAATCATATATTAGATGGGTCAGGAATCGTCACCCTGGTAACCAAGACAATGGAGGAGAAGCTTTATATATGCAGTGAAATGGGTTGTATTTTAATCTGAAACATCATATTTTCTTAAAACCAACCATGTAGTCTTGGTGCCTAAACTTAACCAAGCTTCTTAAAAGTTATCATGAAGAAAGTGTCTACCAAAGCATGGACCTAATGAACAGGAAGTGAAGGTTAAACTTTAGAATTATGTTCTACACAGGAAACAAACCCCTCATACCTCCTTATGCAGACTCTGTGAGTCTTTACGACAATATCAGATGTGTGAAAATGAATCAAATCAAATTATGTTTCTTTAAAATTGTGCATACGATTTCAGTTTAGGTATATAAGAACACAACTTTGTGAAGACAGGGTTAGAAAATAAAAGCGTCGGGCAACTGGCAGTCCTGCAGACAGTAAAGCCTTGCTAATGAGAGATGTCAGAGGAGAAAAGCCAGAGTGGTGAAAGCTGACGGAAAGGCTGCTTTAACTCAGGCAGATACTGTTTACAACTGTGTTGAATTCAGCAACATGTATGGCGTTCCCAATAAAGCTCTCTGTGAGTTTATTCATTCTGCAGTTTGAATAGCTTTCGCTTATAACTCATGTTGCAGCTTTGCCTCAGCAGAAAGACCCCCAGCAGAACAGATTAGAAGGAGCAGGGATAGCTGGCCTCAGTGTCCCCAGTTTAACTCCAGCTGTCGACACGTGTTGCTGCTCTCGTCACCTTTCTATCACAACTGCAGATGATAGAAACACCACATAACGTGCATGAATCAGAGACACAAGTAATTAAATGCCGCAGTGAATCCGAGTTACTCCTGTTGGATTAATGTGCCATATTTCCACTGTAGTTAACAGAGTTGTCCACTGATCCAGTTTTATTTTACAGACCTATAAAATCTTCCTGGAGCGTTTTAATGCACACATGATTACTGACATCACATTAGAGGTAACAACTGGCTTCTCTCAGGACGCAGGATTGGAAGTGTAAAAACTACAGTAGTTGCTAGTTAGCTACTTTACTCCATGCTCTTTGACCTGCTGCATGCAGCGACAGTAATAAAAACAACAGTGTCATTAGTGCTCCTTTGTCCTCTCACACATAGTGAAGGTGGTACGTAGCGGCCCACCCAGAGTGCCAATGCAGCCTTACATGGAAACACACTTAAGGCTTGAAGTTTAAAGGCGTATTCATCAAACCTCAGGCAGCCAAAACACACACAGCAGCATGCACACACACACACACACACACACTGCTTCCGAAGCAGAGATTGAACCTGGGAAACAAAACAGACTGTGTCAGAATGGAGAGTTTGGATGTCAGGAGTTGGAAGGGGAGGAAAAAGAAAGGGAGAGATATGGAGGGAAAGTTGAGGAAGGAAAGAGAGATGTTAGAGCATATATAAAGCACGTATATTAAGCCTGGCAGTAACCCTGGGGAAATTCTGCAACACAGCAGAGTTACTTTGCTGTTTTGATTTGATGAATATTCATGATTACACAGAGAGAGAGAGAGAGAGAGAGGGAGGGCGCCGGGTTCATCACATCATTTTGACGTATTGCCGCTGCAGCTTGCATGTAGGGGTGTTGCAGTGGAGTTATCCCACTAGCTAGCGCCTGATATCCCTTATGTTAGCACAGCATCCATGAACTGGACCTTCAGTGTAAAAACACAGTAATGAGCATGCTCCTGTATGATGACAAACGCTGGCACTGGTAGTTAACTTGGAGTAAATCCTACGTATATCCTTTCATTTCTTGACTTCCTCACACCTCTCCAGGTCCGGCTCCCAGAGGCAGCATTTAAAGCAGGCAGCCCAGGGATCCATCTTTACAGCCCAGCTCTCCCTGAGGGATCCAGGGTGTACCCGGGTCAGATGGAATATGTAATCCCCTCAGCCCTGGGGCGTCTTCTCTGTTGGATGGTCCCAGAATACCTCCACAAGAGACGTCCTCAGTGGGCTAAATCGCCTAAACCGGCTCCTTCTGATGGATACGGCCTCTTTCTGAGCTTGTTACGCTTACCCTAAAGATGAGGCTGGCCAGCGAGGGGAAGTCTGTTCAGCTGCTTTTACACATTGTTTTATTCTTTTGGCATCTGTCCACTGTCATGTATAGAAGTGAGGCCTGGGAGCTGCATCTTCACCAAACATTAGAATTCACATGGAGAGAAGCTTTCATCGTCGCCCTCCAGCAACGATGGAGGCCAAAGGAGTGTGAGGTTTCTGTGGGAATGCAAGCTCTGGTTAGGGAGGATGTCTGGGTGGACAGATGGGCCAACACAAAGCTGGATTGGGCGATAAAATGATAATAGCAATATGCACCGACGAAAGACAATTCCTCTGCAGAAATAAGAGAATTATTTGACATAATATTCAGTCATTTCACTTAAAGACTTCAGATGCAAACAAACATTAAAGCATATAATGAAAACACTGACCTGTTTTGCTTCATCAGTGTTCCCAGAGCTTCTGTGCAGATTTCCTAAAGTGCACTAGTCCAGTTAAAGGTGCTTTTTTTTTTGTAATATATATATCAAAGTGATCACTCTTTTATACTTAATTATTTTTTATTTATGTGGCTACATTTATTTATTTGTGTGTGTTTTTTTATTGCTGTGTTAACATGATGTTAAATATTACCCGTGTGTCTTGATAAACAGTTAAATAATGCATTCAAAGTACGGTAGCTAAATTTAAAATACTGGTCTTGATAATTGATCTTTATCAATTTGACCAAAATAAACTATTTTATTATGATAAGTTTTCCAGTTAAATCACACAGCTCTAACTTTAGTATGAGAAAATGCTTTCTAAGAACAACATAGAAGTTTCTGAGTGACCATGCTCTGTTTTTAGATGAGTGTTCCTTCCATGCTCTTTGCTTGGTTTTACTTCCATCTTCAGTTTCATTCATGTGCTCATTCAGCCAACTGCTTACCTCATTATATATTCACCCAGCAGATCCTCTCTGAGTTGTCAGATTGTCGTTGTGCTTCCTGCAGCTGAGCATTGCAGCCGTTCCTTGTGGTATTTTTATGATTCCTTCTGTTTTCGCCTGATCTTCCGTAAGTCTTGATGCAGTGTGGGATTTTTGGACCGTCTCTGGATATTGCCTCTTTGCTTCACTGACGGCTTTCCTGTATTTAACTCGTGTCTTGTTTGTTTAAACCTTTCCTCCATGTCTTATCTGATCCCTGACTTTAAGGTTACTGCTTCATGTCAGACCACCACACTCACAGCCTTTTTCCTTCAGTGTATAAACTAATCAGTGCCTGCTTTGTGTTCTGCTGTAGAGCTACTGTGACACATGCCCAAACGTCCAACCACACTTTCTCTCTACTTTCACTGCATTAACACCCATAAATATTGATGTCATCTCCCCTTCTCCGTCTTCCCCGTGCTCCCTCCTAATCTCTCTCTCACATCTCTTGGCATTGATGTATCCCTCACATGGCAGTGCATTAATAGAAATTCTGATGCTGTCAATTCCTCTTCTCTTGTTTTTGCTGCTCTTCAGCTTTCTTTGTCATCCTCCCCATCTACTCACCCTTTCCCATGTAGCTTTGCATCTTCTGTCCACACACACCCTGAATCAAGCCGGCTTCTTCCTTCCTTTCGTCCCTTCTCAAATTTCGGTGGCGTCAAGTTGACTTTTGCAACTTGATGCTTGCTAGTAAAAAGGTTTATATTAATAACCCTCTCAACTCCTAGCGGTTTGTCGGCACATTTATTCATGCTCCTGTCATATTTTTACTCACTGTGAGAGGATTTTTCGCTGCAACATAAAGTCCTGCACCTCTGTGGAAACAGCACAAACATAGAACTCAAAAATGTCCTATGAAAAAGGTGTAATACCATCAATCATAAGAAAATACTTGAGAATGACTACTTATTTTTGCAAAAAAAAGTCTCCTATTTGCTAGCACAGTAGGAAAAAAAGAATTTTCCCCATGTTACTGTTGGTTGCAGCTAAAGGTGACACATTTGTGCGAATGTCGTGGCAATCGGTTTATTTTTGGAATTTGTCTCAATAGAATCAAGTGATTATGATGAAATATTATGATCAAAAGCTTAGATCTGGGTAATATCTCTTAGGACTGTTGAAAATCTGATGATTCTGTCTGCCTGTTGTTGTTTTTTTCCACCACTTACTGCTCTGATAAATGGTTTTGGAGGTATTTTTTTCCTCTTTATAGATAACACAGCTTTCAAACCCGCCAGCAGGTTCTAGGGTTCTGAGGGTTAATTTGAGAAAACACCTGCCGTTGGTTCGGGGTAGTAATTTTTGATCACTGAGCCAGTCATTAATGGGGAGGGAGCGTGCTGGCAGGACTGCTGACTGTAGTGTTCCGCAATTTGAGAGTCTGCGTCAGCTACAACTTAATTACACGTTGTTTTAGGTCCATGCATGTGTTTGTGGAGCTGGTGTAAGGAGGCATGCTGCCGACTTTAAAAGGAAAACTATCACATTTTGTCAGTGCTTATGGAAAACTTCCATCCATCCATCCATTATCTATACACCGCTTAATCCTCTGTAGGGTCGCGGGGAGGCTGAGGCGAAGTCAGGGGACACCCTGGACAGGTCCCCAGGCTATCACAGGGCCACACATAGAGACATACAACCAAGCACATTCACACGTACGGACAATTTAGCATCATCAATTAACCTCAGCATGTTTTTGGACTGTGGGAAGAAGCTGGAGTACCCGGTGAAGAGAACATACAAACTCTACACAGAAAGATCCCAGGCATCCTAACCGGGTATCTTCTAGCTGTGAGGCGATGGTGCTAACAACCAAGCCATCATGCAGCCCTCATGGAATACTAGGAGTAACCAAAGCAGTGTTTAGCTGCCGTCTATCCTCCGGCCTCACCTTTAACCGCTGATGGATGTGGTCCAGTGTGGGTGGAAGTGTGCTTTGTTGGTGAAGCCACATTGGAGTTCATCTGTATGTAACTGTAGAAGTTAAACTGGAAGCAAAACCTTTCTTTCTTCTTTCAGGTGGGCGTAAAACCTCCCCCGATCAGAGATGGAGTTCCCGGACGAGTTCCTGCTGGCTGAGCTGCAGCTCTACAACGACACGCTTTTCCAGAACAACTTCAACAATACCTACAACGAGACCGACGCCTTACTGCCGACCGGGGTGAAGGTCACCATCGTAGTCGTCTACATGATCGTCTGCGTCATTGGCCTGGTGGGAAACTTCCTGGTCATGTATGTCATCATAAGGTAAAAGGAATACGAGTTTCTTTATTCACACTGTTCAAACTGTTTCTGAAATAAATCAACATGCTAACTGAATTTCCTGCAAATGAGACTCACAGGACGTATAGTTGGGGATGATGACATGACAATCCAAACTGGATTCATGACATAAATCTATAAATAATTCAGTCTAAACAAATTAGTGCGCTTTCTGAGTCAGTCAGTCAACGGTTCAATTATTGCTTACCATGGAACGTCAATACCAACACTGTATTACTGGTCCCAAAATCAATACAGTGATTGAAAGAGAATTATTCAGTGTCAGTCCAGATAGTCATCTGCGTCATTTATCGCGTACAATCACCAAGATTTGCTGCTTTTCTCAGAATACCTCTGTGCTCTGGACACCTTTGATGGACCAGTGCACTCCAATCTGGGGGTTGAAACCCTCCCAATGGGTTGCAGCACTCAGGTCCCAAGATGGTTAAAGGCTTCATTCAAAGCTTAAAAAACCACATTGCTGCTACACCAATGGTGATTTGTTTCTTCCAGTCGATGCATTTGTTCTTTATTGAATAAATTTACATCAACATTCTTCTAAAATGTATATTTATGAAGCAATCTGACTGAATAGTCATTCATTACTTGTCGTGTGATGAGCCGTGGCCAGAGCCATTGCAGGGTTTAAATAAGATAGTAATAACTATCTGTGATTACACTCAATAGGTCACTATTTTTAGAAGGTGTCTGAAGGTGGCACTTTCACTGAAGAGTGCGCCTGACACTGCTATTATGAATGAATGTAGCATTGTTGTGCTTCATTTCTGTTTCATCAAATTTGGTGGAGCTGCAGTTAAGAGTTTCTAGAACTGATTCAAGCTGTTTTCGGTCTAATTACAGTTTTCACTAGGCAGAACTAAACATATCAGTTTTTTGCTTCTGTTTTTTTTTTTTTTAGATCTCACTGTGGCCAGATGATGGGGACATAGAGGCTTATTGTACTTTTGAATTCTTCCAGGTGTCATTTTGACTTAACAGTTATTATTTATTGAATTTGGCTATGTGTTTTTTTTTTTTCTCAACTGGTAATTTAACTACTTTTTCAAAAATAGTAGTCATCAGTTGTTGAGTTGAAGATCAGCAGGTTCATTTCAAGCATTTTTTTTTTCTAATATAAGACCACTAAAGGAGATCTTTCAAAGCACATGATCACCTCCTCAGCACGTGTCTGTGTGTGTGAGTGCGCCTGGTTGTGTAGATATTCCTGTGGAATGCCTGGTAGGCAGCTGTCTGGTCATGTATGGGTCATGTGTGCCACCGTGTGTGTTTGTGTGTGTGTGCACACTATTCTCCAATGGATTCGACTGAACTGAGCGTAGGTGGACTCATGGATGTTGTTTCAGTTAGTGCATTTGCCCTGAGGGCAGCAGCTGTTTACTCATGTATATGATGCTGAACTCGGGGAGTGTGTGTGCGTGTGTGACTTTGTTGTTCTGCCATACTTTGCTGGGGTTTTGCTCTGTAGTAAGGCCTCATAGCTGTTTGCTTGAGACTGATGTCTTATCAAACAGGTGATGTAACATATGGTTGGCAGCTGTGCCCTTGCTTTTGCTTTGGTTTTTTATACTGGAAAGTCACAGCGGGGAATTCTGAAATGTCAATTTCTCTGTTCACCAAAGTCAGACAGAATAGGATAAGTAATGACAGAATTCTGCCTTAATATAAATCATGGTAGAACAGCTTCAGTGCTCCGTGTCGCCCATTTTCCCAGTTCTGTTGGACTCTGCTAGAGGAATAAACATGACTGTTGTCTTCGAAGAATTATTGTTATTATTTTTGTGACTATGAAGACCATAGCATTCAGTCAAATCAGTGACCACTCCTGCTGCCTATGGATGCGTTTCCATTCATCATCTGTTGCCCCATTCATGTTTTTCCTGTGACGCCTGTTTAAAACGTTGCTCAGGACCTTTAGGATAATAAGAAAGGTGGCTGTTCCCAGTTGGAGTTTTACTGAAAAAAATGGAACCTAAAATTTTTGCATGTCTAAGTTTTATACTGCAGATACAGTTTATCTTTCCTCTGATAAGAAAAATAAGTAATATAGATTTCTACCAGCTTCCTATGTGATGCAACAGAACAGTCAGCAAATAGCATTGTGATGTTAGTCCTGTTCTTTGGCCTTTTTTTGCATGATATTGTTTTGGTTTGTTCGTTATTTTGTTTGTTTGTTTTTGTATTGTGTACATATTTTCTCTTTTCCCTTATGATACTGTGGCATGTCTGAAATAAATCAAATGAAGTTAAATGTTATGAAGCTTGGCATGAACCATTTGAGAACACTGGATTGTGAATCTCAAAACAGTAAGGAAAGCAAGTAAGCTGCCTTTCGCAGTGACAGTTTCCCTTTACACATGGTGTAGTTAGCGTTTAGACTCAGTCCTGTGAACATCCTCAGAGCCACACGTACTCCACTTTTCAAGTCTTCATTAAGTAAAGTGGGAGCCATTGTTAAAGCTGGGCAGCAGTAGGGCTGCACAACATGTCATTTAGGAAAGACACTGTGATGTGCACATTTGCATGTTGCAAGAACTGTGATGTGAAAATGGCAAAAGACCTAAAAACACTTGTATGGCTCTAATTTCCTATTACTTATTTACATGAGTCCGTCAGATTTAATATAATTTAGTCTGATTTGAGTATTGTTGTATGCAAACTATGCACTGTGTATGCTGCACTGCTAAATGAGTGAGGAACAGAGAAGCACTGGAATGGAAGATCTGCTTGCAAAGAGAAATACAACATCACTTGCATGGAAATATTTCAACTACAGAAAAGTATGATAGTGAGAAAAAAACTGGTATTCTGTCTGTCGTGTTTCGCAGTTGTTGCCTCCACACAAGGCAGCATGAGTAATTAGTATGACCATTTAAATTGGCACCACAAGGTTTTGGATGATGAGTGCAAAGCCAGATCTGAATGCCCACCAAAGTGAAAAACTATTTTTGGCTTTTTTTTTTCTTTTAAATTCTAGTTTTGATGCAATTGAACTCCCCTACAAAATCACCCCAATCATTTTAGAATAATCCTTCTTTTTAAATATAGTTATTTAAGTCATCTTGTGCAAATATCCGCTATTTTTTGACACTGCAATATACATAGCAGAAAAAAACTGAAGCAAATTATTATAGTTTGGGCATCTCAGGGTGTCACAGTGTTGTCTCCATGTTGCCTCCACTACCTCTTTTGTAGATAATTGCTATCCTTGCTCTCATTGTTACATCTGCATGGTGTTCTGAAGATAGAAAAATGAGTCACACCCACGCAAGCTCGTACGCACATGGACACATGCTGGGCATTTTTCCTCTCCCACCCACGCTCAGTCACACAGAAAACACAAACACACACACTTCAGACTCACGCGCACGAGTTGAGTCTCTGCTGCAGTCGCTTCCCCCTTCCACTCAGCCGGGAGAGCGCTCACCAGGTGCCCTCAGTAAAGATGGCCGCCCTCGACAACTTGCCCTCATCCAAAATGTCAGCAGCCTCTGTTTTTACACGCGGTGCTCGACCCCATTCCTCATCGTCCTGGATGAGGAGGAACAGTACGGGCATCTGCACTCATTAACCTCTGAGACTGGAGTGGATGTCTGTGATCCTACTGGATGTTTTTTTACGTAAACATCTCAGGTTTACGAGATGTCAAAGCCAAGTTCTTCAGGAACTTCATGTGGCAGTTCAGGAAGTATTTAAAGAACAAAATGACAACTTCCTGTTGGAGACATCAATTTATTCAACTTACCTGAACTCAACAAGAGGTTGATTTAGCTGAATCGTAGACCTTGAATACTTACAAAAGTGAGAGTAAGAGAAAGTGAGCAGAAGAGTGAGGTGTGCAGATTGTCCGCCTTCTCGTTCAGAATTTTAGCAGTCCAGAGACAGGCAGCTTAGGTTGACTGTCAGCCTCGGCAGGTGGGAATGTGTGTGTGAATGGTTGCCTGCCCCTTCATGTCACCCCATGATCGAGTGTGTGGCTGTAACCCGCCTCTTTCCCAGTGTTGGCTGGATAAACTCCAGCCCCCCCGTCATGCTCTTAAAGGATAAGTGCATATTGGTTATGGATGGATGGATTAAAGAGGTAATCATTTTATGAATTTCCTCTTTGATACAGATGCCACTTCACGTCGGCCTTTTTATAAAGACGTACACTCACTGCTTACTTTGTTATGTATACTTTTGAAACGTATACAACCCAATACAGCATCTCTGCTGTGTATTCTACTTTGATGAAGCTTCTACATTTTCAGTTTGTCATCAAGACGGTGATGTTGTTTACTATTGAGCTCATAACTAATAGAGGTGTTGTACTAGAGTGCATTACATTTAAAGGTGTTTAACATACATTGGAGTGTAACATATTAAGAACAGTCTAAAAAATGCAATAATAAATAAGTCAGTTCTTGTTCTTTTTCTTTTTAACATTGCCAACAAACCAATAATCAGAAATTATGGCAGAGCTGTTAATTTAGATTGCATTAGATTTCAATTGCCAGTGAGTGTAAGATGGTGTGTGACCTATCAGAGATGTTTTCTGCTTGTATGTTAGCATGAAAGTTGTTATCGCTATTTTTAATTTGGTTGTTTTGTTATCTAATGCAGCATGTGTGCTTCAAACCGTAGCTTTCATTGGGGTAAATTAATGTGACAATCTGGAAGCAGCATGCAGTGTGTAAATTGCTTATTTGCCAACATGTGAGATGTAAACAGTAGGCTGTGTGCAGCTGATATGTTCCTCACTTTATAACTATATTTGTACAATCATGGTTAACCATCTGAACCACAAAACCCACAGGTGGGCTTGAAAGAAATGTTATATTTGAAAAATCACTTAAATTACACCATTTATTACAGCCAGAGACGGTAAAAACCGACAAATATATCAGATCGTCAACTTCCCAGTGATCCTTGAGCCACTCATCTGTAATGTACGGTTTTAACTGTCAACTTCTTAGCTTAATGTTGTGATATTTAATCAAAATTTTAAAAAATTAGATTCTGTAAAACTCAAACAGATTCTGAACTCCTCTGAACCAGCAAGCCATTAGCGACCTTGGCTAAACTGGGCTGAACTGCAGGCTGTGTCTCCACAGAGCAGATAGGAGAAATGTGAAGTCAAATAAAAACGTCAGCAGCAAAATATCAATAATATGTAGAGTCACCTTTTTTTTCTAGTGTCAGTACCAACTGTGGACACTTGGAAAATTCTTGTATATGTTGATGCAGGTTTTAAATTAATTAATTTAATAAGAATTCTGTGAAGTAAATAATGAAAGAAATTCAGCGTTGATTTTTCTACTTCTAGCTATAGTGCTGCTGTTTCCACTGAGATGCAGGATTCTACATTGCATATGCAGTGTAACATATGCAGTTTGTGCCAGTCTGGAGATATAACATGACTACTAAGTCCCACAAGTACTACTGACCACAGTGTGCAGTTCGGGGTGGAGCTCAACCTGGCTCAACGTCTGCATGCTATTGGCTGAATCCAACAGTTTGGAGCGGAGCTCAATGCTGCTGAACATCGGCATGCTATTGGCTGAATCTAACTTTTGACTCCGCCCACGGGGACACTGCCTGCATGTAAAACGAGCGCCGTCTTATGCTCCTAGCGTAGTCACAAACCTGTATTTGGCCCTGTATGTGGTTGCACTCTGAATTGCATTAGATACACATGTTTCTTAGGGTTAGATTGCCACCAAACTGTTGCAAAATGAAGTAAAGTCGTATGTAATAAGACTGAGCGCGATTGGTTTATGGAACGTTGAGATGGGTGGAGTCAAATGTTGAGCGCTGCCCCGAACATTGAGCTCTGCCCCAAACTGCACACTGCAGTCAGGGGCTTCTCAAGTCCCCTCCACTCTCCACAAGTCCTACATACAGAGACCGGTTAAGCGAAACAGTGAATTTTTCACCCTCAGACCCAAGTCTAATCTGAATATGTGCATTTACACATTGCCAGGTACTGTAACTACATCATGGGTACATAACTCAACAGGTAAATTATTCTGGCTGTTGGATGAACCCTAAAGACCCTGACAGTGGCAACGAATAATCTCTGACTCGGTGCAGGTCAGAGCATCAGCCGAGTGCTTTGAATTTAAAGATGTCCAATCATCCCAAAGACTCGAAGAATGGGACCCAGTGGGACTCTGCTGGACTCAGTGTTATGGTGATGGATTGTGGGTAATTACCTGGCATGGGCTGAAATCTTATCCAGGAGCTGTAGCAGGCTGCACGAAACTCATAACACCAGGCTGCCTGAACAACTCACTTATTTATGAAGAGAGGCAACAAGAAAGAGAGAGAGGCAGAAAGTAAGAGAAGAGCTGGACTAAGGAGAAAAATGCAAATGAAGCGTGTTCTTACTGTGCGGCTAATGTGACATTTCGATGTGATTTTTAAGACGTACCCACAGCTATGATAAGTAATTCTTTAGAAGGCGACATTTAACCTACACAAACACCCCCCCCACACACACACATACACACACACACACACACACACACACACACACACACACACACACACACACACATTTTTTTCCTACTACTGTATTCACACAGCAATGTTTCCTTGAACATAGAGGCAAGACTATAAACCTTCACTGCTTACTGTCTTCTGCCCAGAGGTTATAGAAAAATTTAGGTGTAGCATCTTTTCCATCACTCAAAGGTCTGTAATGGAGGCTGTCAGGATAGCTAACTGAGTTAGGGCCGTGTAGCCGTGTAGACCCAGGCCACCTGCAGTGGTCATGAGTTCGAGTCCGGCTCACGGCCTTTTGCTGCATGTCTTTCCCCATCATTAAAAATGGAAAAACTCCCCCCAAAATATATTTTTTTTTAAATAAAAGGTATCTAAGGGAATGTCTGAATTTTCATACTTTGTTAAAGCGGTTATACAGTAACAGCGGTGAGACTGACTGGAAGTGTGAGGCTGAGAGATCCTTCAACTACGCAGATGTGCCACAAAACTATACGCATTAGTTTCATTATAGTGGAACAGTAATTAACCTCTACCCTTATAAAGGTAGAATGCCTTAACAACCCCCTCATATCTCAGCTTGTCACTCTGCAAAAAGGAAACCTTGACAAGGAGGCAGATTTAATTTAATAATTCAAACACTTTGCTGTCACAGCTAAGAAAGTGCAGTCACTCTTCTCAGTGTAAATACGCAACAGTCAAGCAAAACAGTGTGATTACTGTGGAATGCCTCCCTTGTGGTGTGGCCACATCAAACGGAGGCAAGACGGAGAGAACAAAAGACACATGTAGACTTGCGCTGCCCACGTGCTAGGTGTGAGGTAGGCAGGGGCAGTGGGAGGTTGGCACTGTGATGGAGAAGCAGCGCAAGACAAAGGAGGATTGACAGCGACACGGACGAACTCCAGGGTGCGTACAGTAGGTGGCTTAGTCTGTTATTTAGGCCCAAAGAGGATTATGTCAACCGAACCCCTCCCTGCTACAGATAAAGGAAATCCAACATTCAAAAGGAAAACGGGAGAGAGAGGGGGGGGGGGAGACACATAAATTCACAGAAGTGTTGGTGGCAGCAGACAACAGATGCAAACGGCAGTGCAAGAGAAATGTTTTTTATTTGGTCACAGATGTTCCTGTATTCTTTTCCATCTTTGTGAAGTCTCACAGTCAGATTCAAATTCAGTTCCTCTGGTAGCTCTCTTCCACGTTGAGCCATGATGCAGATAGATACTACTGAAAACTCTTCTTTTTATATTCATTTTTATGCAGTTAGGCTTGTGTCATGGGTGTACTCAGTTTTGTTTTAGTTATAACAGGTTTTATAACTTGTGTGTCAGTGATCACAATTATATTCACTTTTTTTCTATGCTGGATTTTTGGCCTAGATTTTCTGAGTAGTCTATAAAATATTTGTTTTGATTGTTTTAATCAGGGGCTGCACAGTGGCTAGGTAGTTAGCAGCGTCGCCTCACAGCTAGAAGATCCCCGGTTCGCGTCCCTGTTAGGATGCCTGGGATCTTTCTGTGTGGAGTTTGCATGTTCTCCCTGTACATGCGTGGGTTCTCACCGGGTACTCCGGCTTCCTCCCACAGTCCAAAAACATGCTGAGGTTAATTGATGATTCTAAATTGTCCGTAGGTGTGACTGAGAGTGTGCTTGTTTGTCTCTATATGTAGCCCTGTGATAGACTGGCGACCTGTTCAGGGTGTCCCCTGCCTTTGCTCTGAATCGACTGGGATAGACTCCAGTCCCCCCGCGACCCTACAGAGGATTAAGGGGTGTATAGATAATGGATGGATGGATGTTTTAATCAGGAAATACTTAACTGTACTACAAACAATACAGTTATTAAAAGCATTTGACTCATTTCACATTAAGGGATCTTGCACAGGGGTGTACTCACTTCTGCTGTATACTATACATATTTTGGCATGTATAGTGCATGGATGACTTGATCATTATCAGTCTGATAATACATCAAAAACATTTGCACTAATGCCCGACTTCTACATTCCCAGTGAGTTTTATATCCATACATCGTATGAACAGCATGTTGGCAGCACAGCTTCAGTGCTCCATCTGCATCTGCAAAGGATGTCCTCAGGCAGACTACCGAGTGCAGGTCACCCGCATTCTGTCAGCGTTCAGAACTCAACTCACAGTCGCTGCAGTTACGTGTGTAAAATTAAAGAAAACTGAGGAGATTCTCTGCCTATGTGCACAGCTGGATTATTGATAATAATCTATCAGCATATGGTAATCCCTTCCACCCTGGAGGACCATGTATCAGGTCCAGACTGTATATTTGTAAGAATGCAACCAACAGCATTTAGTGAAGAATCCGTCCAGTACTGCTCTGACTAAAATGGATGCAGCCGTTGTTGTGCTTTATATCTGTTGCATCAGATTTGGTAGAGCTGCAGTAGAAAACAGGCTCAGTAACATCATTGGCACTAGCTCACTAGCATGAGGCTGTTACTTATTCTCTAATTTGCAATTTTCAATAGGCAGAGGTGAAAATGCACATTTTTTCCTTGCTCGGTGATGGGAATAAAGTCTTATTTTTAGGTTTTTCACTGTGGCCTCACAGGTTTGCAGCTGCTACTGAATGGATTTGGGGGTGTTGGTTCAGGTGGATGTGTTAAAAAATAGCCCAGGGCTTAATAAGCCTGTGTTTGATTCTGACTGTAGCTTTGATGCTCAAGTTGAGCTTTGGTTACATCACCCCCATAGTGCCCTTTTTTTCTTGGCTACCTGTTCATTTTATAATTACTGGGGGGAAAAAAAGTACTAATAACTTTCAAGGCTAAACAGAGCCGCACTCCAAACTATAATTCTTAAGTCTTCACTTCTTATGCGTCAAATCGCAGCCTGAGGTCTTCTGGGTGAACCTAAATCAAGTCTCACCTAAGAGACGAGGCAGAGCTTTGACTGTCTAAGCTCCTCGGCTCCTCGGCTTTGCCCGAGGAACTCAGGCTAAACTTTAGATTACATACTGCGGATTTCGTCCTGCGTCTTACACTGCAGTGGTGCAAACAAGGGATCACCTGGGGGCCAGTGTGGACCAGGGGGATAACAGCAGCAGTGCTCTTGAAGTTGATTCGTCTTGTCAGTGTTGTGTGTTTTGACCAACTTGGAAAAATCCAAACCTGTCCAGTCAATTTTTATTGCTTTTTCATCCAGCAAATTTTTCTGAGATGTTCAGCCTTAACACCAGAGATGTGTTTTAGTTTTATAAGATATAAAGTACAGCAAATAAACTAAAGACAGGTATATAAAGGTACAATAAATGGGTAAGCTTACCTACAATGTAAAAAAATAAAATTATTTTACCAGTTTTTAATGGGAGATGTTATCGTTAGGGGCTGTACAGTGGCTTGGTTGTTAGCACTGTCATTTCACAAGAAAAAGATCCCTGGTTCGCGTCCCAGTCTGGGTCTGGGATCTATCTGTGTGGAGTTTGCATGTTTTCCTTGTGCAGCGTGGGTTTTCTCGGGTACTCCGGCTTCCTCCCACAGTCCAAAAAACATGTTGAGGTCAATTGGTGACTTGAAATTGTCCGTATGTGTGAATGAGAGTGTGTTTGGTTGTCTATCTCTATATGTAGCCCTGCGATATATTGACAACCTGTCCAGGGTGCCCCCTGTCCGCGCCCTGAGTCGGCTGGGATAGACTCCAGCCCCCCTGCGATCCTGCAGATTAAGCGGTGAATAGGTAAAGGATGGATGAATTGATTTAATGTTTAACATATTACAGATAATACACTTTTTAAACACTGTATTTAAAACAGCAAAACATATTGTTATTACACAAATAGTGGCTGTTGTTTGAAATATTAAAAAAATAAAAAATTATGTAGGCCTATCAAGACTTGAAAAGTAAAAAGTAAATGGTCTGCACTTATATGGTGCCTTTCTACCTTAGTGGTACTCAAAGCACTTTACAAGTGTTTCACATTCACCGGTTCACACACACACATTCACTTACCAATGGCAACAGAGCTTCCATGCAAAGTGCCATTCAGGACTATTCGAATATCAAAATTATTATCCAAATACCACCACAACCAATGAATATTCGGAGATTCGTATATTCAGCACCAGCCCTAATATTAGGTTTGTAAAGCAGGGAAGCTACCATACTGTTGGTTAGCTAACTTAGCGACTGTAGGCTACTTGGAACTACACTGTACTTGGCCTTAAGGTTAGCCTGATTATTACCTCCACCAAGGAGGTTATGTTTTTGCCGGTGTTGGTTTGTTTGTTTGTTTGTTTCCTCCGCAAATGAGGTTATGTTTTTGTTTCTTTGTTTTTTTTGTCTGTGTCTAAAATAACTCGAAAATTTATGGACGGACTTGGATGAAATTTTCAGGAAATGTGTGAAATGGGACAAGGAACAAATGATTAAATTTAGGGAGCGATCCGGATCAGGGATTTTTAAAAAAAAGATTTTTTAACATTGGGAGTGTTGGAAAGCCTTGCAGTGCCGCCTTGTGGTAGGAATGTGCATTGCACATATATGGTGGGTGTCGGCCGCTCGTGCTCAACCACAGTAGTGCTACGGTGTGAGAGTGATTACTGGACAATTAACCTTTTTAAAGATACTTTCTCATTGGGAGATTGTGTTGGGGGTGGACTGAAGCTGCTTGGTGGAGGTCTGCGCTCTCTGAGTGCTTTTCTAGTTATTATTATTATTATTATTATTGTTGTTGTTGTTGTTGTTGTTGTTGTTTTCTATTTTTTCAAAACAAATTATTTTTTCTGGGGACTTCCTGGCACCCCATTGAGGAGCCCTAGAGGCTGTGGGCGTCTTAAGACCTCACTGTTGGGTTTGTGAGGTCATGTTACTTCTGAACTAAACAAAGTTGGTACTAATCGACCAGTTTGTTCTCCTTTTTTTTTTCCAAATGAGAATCGATGAAGAAGTGAATCGTTAAGCAGAATCGAAAATGGAATCAGAATCGTAAAAAAACTTATCAATCCGCATCCTTATTCCTATATAAGTTCTGTCTTAGTGAGTCTGTCTTTTTGTTAAATGTATGGTCAAATGTCTCTTTCTGTTTTTATGACATGTCTGTAGTTATGTTCTTATATGTCTTTATATAAAGCAGCATACTGCAGCACTGTGCACAAGGCAGTTTTTTTCTTTAATTTACATCCCCATATGCAGATATAGTACTCATGCTGTGACATGAAACTTTAAAAATTGTGTTTTTGAAGGAAGGAGAGAAAAAAAAAAACAGAGTAAAGATTTCTGTTTTTGCAGCCACAAATGATCCTTTAAATGCCAGCGTTAACGGCGGATGGAAAGCAAACGCAGCAGACAGCGCCTCCCAATTTACCTTTTCCTTGTAAACAAAAAACATAAACGATAAAAGGCACAGAGGAGAAGCCATCAGGCAGCTTTAATTGAGGCTTTGTCTGTCGGCAAAATCTTCTCTCAGAGTCTTTTGTACGTTTTGTATTCCCAGACGTGCTTTCGCACTTTTCCTGACAGCGCTGCGAGCTTAGCGTTTTTTCAGCTCTCAGTGCTGTCAGGGAAGAGAAGAAGAAAAAACAGAAAGGGAGTTTAAACTTTCGGCAGCAGAGCATTGCAGTGCAAACGTGTTTCTGACTCATAGCAACAGCAGTTGTGAGCAGGGATTCCTACAAGCATCTGTTTAGTGCTACAGGCTCCTAAAAAAAGAAGGTGGACTACGGGGAGAGAGATGCATCGTGGTGAATTCAGCACAGAGCAGCCTGAAGAGAGAGAGAAGAGACAGTGGATGGCAGGCAGAAGCTGTGTTCATATGAAGCAGGGAATTTTTCTTATTTATTTATTTATTTATTTTTTGTGAGGGAAAAAGAGCAGCCTGAAGGGATTTTTGTAAAAAAAAAAAAAAGGTTCTGTTTCCATAACAACAGACCGATCCACGTTGTACAGTTTAGGACACTGTCAGCCTTTGGCATCGGTTCTGAGACATCAACATGAATCCTTGGAGAGAAAAACACAGGGAACAACTGAAAAAGAAAAGAAAAATGCACAGATTATTAAAATCTGTTGTGTCATACGCCTGTACCAGCAGGCCTGAGAACAGGCAGGCTCAGGGGGTATCAGGTGGATCTGAAGTAAAGCTGGAGGTCCCATTCATTTTATGCATAGACATTGTTAGTCGAGTGATAGTTGGAGCACTTCCAAGGCTTTCATGAAGATGAAACACTCCCAGCTGAATCAGCAGACGAGGAACTGTGCTAAACAAAGTGTCAGTGTTCATGTGAAACTCCTCTAAGTGCGTCAGCTACAATTCCCAGAGAGCACCTAGGTAAGAAACCTCAAAGCATAGAGCTGAAAAGTCTGCATGCTGCTAGCTGCAGGATTAAACAGATGATCACTGATTAGCTTTTGGCAAACTGCTGGAAGGAACTCATTTCTTGGGTCCAATCCCAGTGTCTGCACTCACCGACTCCCTGCTAAGTGCACGAGGGCCCTGATGCCACTTTTCGACACTATCCCGGAGCTGTTCTTTCCTGAGAGACTCATAGTGAAATAGGTGATGTATAAACACTGCTGGCCTGACCCCAACAAGATGTTCACGAAGTAGGGAAGGAATCCATCAGGAGGCTTATCTGTGACAGCAGCTAGCAGCTCGCTGTTGAGGTTATTTATTGCACGTTTGGACAGTTTGTGTATTTTCAAACGTTTGCATCGAAATTATAGATGTCCGTGGCGTCCTTGATGTTTTGTGTTTTGCTAGAAAGTATTAACACTGTAATGTCACAAACATGGAGCGATCAGCTGTGCATTAGTCCAACTGCTTATAAGACATGAGTCCAAATTGACTTTTTTATACTGATGCTTAATGCCATTCCTCCATATATACTGTTTCGCCCTCATGAATTTTCACAGCTAAACATTGCAGCTGTGCCGTCAGTTAAGTCTGTCACTTAGGTTAGTTAGTAGGACTGGGCTGTACAATGCAAATCACCAAAATCTCAGTATCTTTCACTTTGGGGGCAGCTATAATATTAGAAGCAATAATGGCAGTTGTGCTTTTGAACCTCACTTTCCAGAGATCTAAACGGTGTTTTTAGTGTGGTATCCTCGGTTTCGGCTACACAACAGTTTGACGTCACCACATTGAAAAAGTGAAAAGGGAACAGTGTCTTCCGAGATGAAGGAAATACAGGACGCTTCTTTGCACACATGTAATTTGAAGAGCGACTTTGTTGGGTTCGCTCTGTCTGTCCTCTCTGGCAGACAGATGAATACTAAGTGATGGAACAGGCATCAGTAAATGTGCTGTGACGTTGCGTGGGAATGTCACCCCAGACACCCTGGGAACTCCAGGTAATTCCTTGGAGTTTTTGTTTTTAACTCCTATCACATGTTTTTACGAATTATGGACTTAAGTTATACATTCACCAATCAGGCATAACATTATGACTACCTACCTAATATTGTTGGTCAATCTTATGTCATAAAAAATGCTCTGAACCATTGGGCATGGACAAGGGGACCTCTCAGGGTGTCCTATGGGGTCTGGAACCAGGACGTTGGCACTGGATCCTTTGGATACTACTTGTTCCACTGCATCTTGTTGATACTTGATGGGGGGGGGTCTAGGAAGTTTAGAGTTCAAATCAAGATCTTAAGCCATCATCATGTTCCTGATTGTTATACATATGTATATATATATATATATATATATATATATACAGAAAACTCCAAGTAATTTCTGGGAGTTTTTTGGTCCTGTCACATGTTTTTACACATTAGTTATAAAGTTGTAGAGCCATACAGATAAAGTATTTATAGACTATAGATATTTAATTTCTTAAATTTTGAATTTATTCTATACTTTTCTCCTAGTTTCTCTAGTTCAGTCGAAAAGTCACTGAATGTTTATCATGAGACTGTTGGTCACAACTGAGTCACTTGCAGATAAGTTAAGTTGTTTTGCCTAATTTTTGAATAATCTTGATGGAATCTGAAATTTTAAGCTAAGCTTTGGTTAAGTTTCCCAGCGGCATGGCATGTCACAGATGATTACTTCAAGGACTGGTGGAAGGTTCAAAATCTTTTCTCTGTTTTTACAGTTTTGGGTTTGTCAATTTTGTAAAGAAAACATGTATTTAATGAGATTGAAAGGCTGATTACTGTAAATATAACGGCTTTTATATACTTTCATCAATGAGCCATCACCTGGCTGTGTCACCTCATTTGGCAGTAGATATTAACAGGCATCTGTTTAAATGAAAACCTTTGAGATTGCCTCTTTTTAAACAAAGTCAAAACAAAAACGGATGACTATAACATCAATCGAAGGTCTAAATGCAGAAGACGGTGTGCCCTTTACCTTTGTGCAGCAAGGCACAAAACATGATGGATTGATACACAGTGTATTGCATCGGATTGTCCTGCAGGTAATCGGAGTTTGGACCTTCCATTCCTGTATCTTAGCCTTTATTTGCCACAACCACAAACATTTCCTGTACCTTAATCTTACCTGCTGCTCTGTGCACATGTTGCATTACAGAAGTCAAGGCTCCACTGTCAGCACTATTGTCTGGTGTTAGGGTTGTTCTAGGTTGAGGAATAGTGACGATATGACTGTCTGTTTACAGTTTTGAAATACAAATGTATAACCATCATCTGAACCGCTGACCTCTGCTACTTTCCAAAGTACAACTCTGGCGGAGTGTTTTGACATGAATCTTGTGCCTTTACAATTATGATGTCTGAGGTGTTTTAACTCTGACAGCGCTCTGAACGGACCGTTTTTGTGTGCAGTCTCCCCAGTAAAAAGAACATATTAAGATGTTTGCAACACTTTTCTGAGAGCTTTAATTAAGTGGGTGTGATGAGAGACACTGGATGTCAAAAGGCGATGTATTTCACAGATTTTTTAAAAGTATTCCGTTATTGGTTCAAGTAAATTAATAAAAAAAACACATACAAAGTTTAAAGAAATGAATTTGTATGAATAAAACCAAGATCTAAGAACATTGAACAATCCAGAACAAAAGACGACAGATGATATTGTTCAGCTGTGTGACAAAGATTGTATTGCTTTTTGACTGATATAACTGAGTAAAGTCACAATGTTTCTTCTCTCTAATCTCAGACATGCATGCACTACAAGAATTGAAAATAACAGTGCATCACGCTACAAAGGTTATCACCAAGATTATGATGCTTGAGGGAGCAGTATACTACCTCACGTGATCTCATGGGGAAACGATGTGAACGAAATGGAGACTTGATAATACTTTGCAATGAGAAAAAACAAAAGCTAAGTAAGTCCTGATGAGAAAATGGCTGGGGAGATGCGGTCAGCATTGGCTGTCTGTTCCTCACTGGATCATGGAGGTGAGATTATTTTGTCAGTTTCTCTGGTATCTGTACCTTCTAGAGCAGGGGTGTCCAATCCTGGTCCTCGAGGGCCACTATCCAGCATGTTTTAGATGTTTCTCTCTTCCAACACACCTGATTCAAATGATCAGCTCCTCATCAAGCTCTGCAGAAGCCTGATAACGATCCTGATCATTTGAATCAGGTGTGTTGGAAGAAGGAAACATCTAAAACATGCAGGATAGCGGCCCTCGAGGACCAGGATTGCCCACCCCTGTTCTACAGCTATAGAATGCTGAGAGTTGCTCGGCAACCGCATCCACTGCTCCAGGCAGTAGGATAAATCAATTATAAAAAACATCAAAAGTTGATTTAAAAAAAAAATTATATATATATATTATTTACCGTACAAGAATATTAAAAAGCTGAATCAACATGTGCAACATTTTACTAAGTGCCTACAAGTGTTACTAACATTGAAGGGGAAATAGTGACTCTACATACTAGACATATTTTACAGCTTAGGTTTTTAATTTGTTCCCATGCATGTCTCCTATCTCCTCTGTGGAGTCAAAAACTCTCACAGCTAAGTTGCTAATGGAGTTTTTTTTTCTGTTTTGTTGTCATATTTGTCACGTTTTCCATTTTTGATACATTGATCAAATATCACAATTCTAAGCTGAGATCTGTTGAGGTTTTCTAACGGAGGGACACATCACTGATGATTAGTTTAAGGATTGTTAAACTCCTCACGTTACCAAACAATCTGAAAATCGGTTCAAGATCCCAGAACAGAATGACGTGTGAACTCAGCTTAAGGATCTCCAGTGTGGCGGAGGAGGAGCTAAGGACCGAGGAAGGGTTGCAAATGAAGGAAAACAGGTGGGATGAAGCAGGGATTGAAAGAACAGCAGTAGGCCCAGAAGGGGGACATCAGATAAATCCTCAGTGTCTCTGGAGACGGTGAACACACCTGAGCCAATTAAGGTCTGTATACTGATTGGCTCAAACTAATCAGGATGTTGCTGTGTTTCATTTCAATCCCCAGATGAGGATGTTCGCTATCCTACACTGTAATCTTAATAAAGAAAATAAAGGCATAGGGAAGGTACCTGCGTTAAGGTGACAACACTTATCTGTCTTCTTCCGCCTCAGTCTCTGCTTCCTTCTGTTCTCTCCCTGAGTTGCTCATTATCATAAGATACCCTCATGAATATTAATGCTTGCGTGTGAGGCACTTGCTTCACTTATGTGTGTGTTCTTGTGGATTTAAACCCAGCCTTAAACATTTTATCCCATCCTAAGATCCCTAAAACACCAGAATTAGTTACAAAGTGGTGGGTCAGTTTGTGTCAGGTTTCACCATCTGCTGCAGAGCAGATCTGGCATTCGAATTGAGGTTTTGGTACCAGGGAGTCTAATTAGGTTGTGCTTGGGCTTTGAGCTGCACTGAGTGGCCCAGTTATCTGAATCTCACTTGATAAACAGCCTGCTGGTCTTTGAACTGTTGGACAGTTTGGTTTACTAATTTATTTTAATCCGTCACGTAGAAGGGAAAAAGATAACTGAAAGCAGAAAATTGTAGAGGACTTAGTTTAACAAGGCCTTCATTTAGAAACGCTCTTTATTTGTGGGAATAGATTGAAGCTACAGCTGCATGATGCTATTACATGACGTAAACACATAAAGTCCTGCGCCTCTTTCTAGAATTTCTTTTATTAGTTATGTGACAAAAAATTGAAAAACCAGGAATGAACATGTACAACATTTTTTCAAGTTGTCTGCAGTTGTTACCAGCACTGGAAAAAAAGATGATTCTGTATACCAGAGATACTTTACTATTTACTACATAGATCTTTAATTTGTTCCTCTTCATACTCCATCTCATCCTTGCTATGTGTAAACACGTCCTGCAGTTCAACCGAAAAGTCAGAGAATGTTTGTCATGCGCATTTTATCATGCAATTGCATATTTGGTACAATTTCAAGCTTCCGTTTGTTTTCTGACCAAATGCCGCAGATGGCCGCTGTATAGCTCGCTGAGTTAGGGCGTTACCAAGTAGGTGCAAGTCGCCCGCAGCAGTTGTGAGTTCGAGTCCGGGTCACGACCCTTTGCTGCATGTCTCTCTCCTCCCTACCCACTTTCACCCTCTCTCTACCCCATCATTAAAATGGAAAAACTTCCCAAAATATATTAAAAAAGAATGCCACAGATTAGTTCAAGGACTGCTGGAAAGTCGATTATTATTATTATTTTAAGGTAGCATGGGTTCAAACCTGCTGTTCTTGGGGTTCAGAGGGTTAAACTTAACTGCTGTTTAACCCTTAAGAAGGGATTAAAGCTCATCAAAGAAACAAAATTAGTATTGTATCATATACTATTTCTGATCCAAAACAAGGTTATTTAATTATGGAAACATTTTTTGTATTTTCATTTCGTTTAATTTATTATTCATCGTTTAACCTAACAGCTTAAATCTGAGTTGAAATGTTAGCTGCCTGTTAGTTGCTCAGCAGACGTGGCTGCACTGCTCGGGTCATTTGCAGTCACCAGTCCCTCAGTTCACTCTGCTGTTTGCGATCAGCCAAAAGTGTCTCTCTGAATAGATAGAAACATCAAACATTCATACTTTGACTCGAAGACATGGAGCTGTCTGAATAGGTAATTACACACAGATGGTCTAAGCGTGTGTGTGTGTGTGTGTGTGTGTGTGTGTGTAGTCACGAGAAAAGAGCAAAAACACTTCAGCTTGTATATTTTAACATCTCATTGTTTAACTCTTTAGTGGGGTGCATTCAATCAAGTTATTTTCACTGTTGTTGTCATTGCAAAGGTCAAAATTCTGTTTTGCGTTTGGGGAAAAACACTGGGGAAAAATATTCTGCTAAAAAAGTGGGTCGGCTGCGTGTTTGGATGTGTGGGTCGAGCTCGGGAGTGTTATTCTGAGCTCTTCAGTGGAAATAGACTGAAGCAGATGTTTGGAAACGGATACAGAGAAAGGTGAGACATAAGGGAGAAAGAGGGAACGTCCAATGTCACATTATCTGATATATCATTTTTCATCCCCCACATGGTTACCTTTACTAATCAGAGTGTGTGTGTGGGGGGGGGAGTGTGAGGGAGTGTGAGTGCGTAATCTGCATTCAGTGAGAGTCATTATCACCCACTTGATGAAATCTGTTTATTCATTAGTCTGCTCTTTCATCCATCACACAGGTTTACCTGATTTTAGCTGCATTTAGAGGATGATGCATGCGAGCATCAATGTTTTGCACAACATAAACTGTCTGGTGTGACTCTGGTCAACTTAAATAAATATGCTTTAAATGACTGTACAATCATGTATCCCACTGCGAGAATTTAGAAGAGAGTATGCAGATTTTAAAGCAGTTACCACCAACTCCTTATTACTCATCTTTTTCTTTGCTTTACCTTTTTTTTTTTCATTGTGTTTTTTAACCAAAGCCATGTTCATCAGTGACCAGCTGAATAATCTGTTGCTGAAGGTTTGGAAGGGCTGTTGGCTAAAGAGAAGCATTAATGCAAACCAACAGAGAGAGGAGAGAGAAAGATGGCTCTCATATCATATGTGCTTGTCCTTGACCCTGTGATCTGAATCCTCTGGACATGCACTGTAAAGAAAAAAGTAGAGAAAGTAAAAATTGTACATTAAAAAATAAAAAAGCTGTTAAAGAACAGTTACTGTATGTGCTTCAAAATACATGTTATAGCTGTTTATTAATTTACTAATATATGTACTGTAGTTTTATTTAAAAAAAAAAACTAATATTGAAAAAAAAAAAATATGAACATGAAATTACCACTAATACAGTAGTAACCATTTCTAAATAACAGACACATGATGGAACTTACAGATTATCACCTGCAGAGAAAAAAAAGTAAACATATTAAAATTTGTATAAAAAATAAGAAAAAAAGTAGTTTAGCGTGATACAACTCCTTTAGTGGAGACATGGTAGTAAATTCATAATAAACTAGAATGCACACAAGCGAGATGCAGACCCACGTTAGAGTCCTTCCTAAACATGGCAGGTAGCCCTGCGACCTTGACTTTTCACCTTTTGACCCCAAAATGAATGAGTGACCAGGGTAGGTCAAGATCAACTTCTGTGCGGAGTCTAATTGTCCTGTCTGTCTTCGTTATCGAGTTATGGTGCGGACATACACACCCACACACCCACACACCCACATACATACATACAGACAAACAGACAGATGACAGTAAGTTCAAGGTCGAAGGTCGAAGTTCAAGGCCAAGAGGTGCAATGCGGTAGTCCTACCCTTAGATATAGGCTACCAAAGTTCATCATTGCAAGCTTATATGATAGATTATAAAGGGATTTTGCACTAAGTAGCCCTGCGTCCTTGACTTTTCACCTTTTGACCCAAGAATTAATGGGTGACCAGGGTAGGTCAAGATCAACATCTGTGAGGACTTGGTTCTCAAGTTATGGACATACACACCCACACACTCATATGCATACATGCATACATACATACATACATACTGACAGACATACAGACAGATGGCAGTGACCGCCCTACCCATGCCCGACTCTGTTGACGTAGGTAAATACACTATTATTACACTATTATTACATTACACTATTAAAATATAATTTAATCTCTCTCCCTGTTTTTGTTTGTTTTATTGCGTGTAATTTCATTATGAGTGAATTTACTAGTTATTATCTCCAATTCAACAAAATAGGGAAATGTATTTTTCACGGTGTTTATTGATGCTTCCTGTGTGTCTTTGTGTGTTTTTCCATTCTGTGTCTTCTCGTCTTGCGTTCATACTAGATGAAGTTAATTAGACAGTAATGTATTGGCAAAAAATAATAAAATTAAGCCATATTTAATGACTCTGTTCATGTCATGATCTTGTTGAAACCCAAACACAACCACAGCAACTGTTTTCTGTGGTTTGTCTGTGGCTGTTATACTACAAATGCATACATGTATTGTCGTCAGCCTGTGTGTGAGTGTGTGTGAGTGTGTGTGTGTGTGTGCGTCTGTGTGTGCTGCAGGGTAATGACTCTGCCTTCCTCCTTCCTAATGACCACGTTGAATTATGAGGCCATTTACTCTGAACTGCAAATGAATCCCTCCCTACCGAGAACAGAGGGTGTCTGCGTTTGTGTGTGTGTGTGTGTATAATGGACACCAAATATAGCTGGTTGTCACATGACTTCTCTGTCTCCATGAAACAGACACACACTCTCATTTGCATATATTCAGGACATTCAGAGTCCTTATGTCTTCCCTGTAGCTCCTCTCTCTGCCTGACTATTTCCTGTTGTTCTTTTCTCTTTATTAATTATTCATTTTAATTCAATTTCTTGGCATCAGTGTATAAAACTCTCTCCACAAAACTGAATGTAGCACACCAATATACACTGAAGAGCTACAAACTTAAAACCATGGACTTGCATTCTTTTTAAGTCCCAGATGTCATTTTGACCCATATCTTGTTGTAAACTAAGTACACCCTTAACGGCAGCAGCTCCCACCCTCCTCCCAGCAGGACAACGCAACATCATGTTGCAAAAACTGCTCAGAAAAAGGCTCGAGAAACTCGACAACAGGCTTTCCAAACTCACCAGATCCCAATCTGATCTAGCGTCTTTGATCAAGGTCCCACCCAGCAACCCACAGGACCTGATGTCAGACACCACTGGACACCTTCAGAGGTCTTGTCAAGCCCAAAGATGTTTTGATGGCACTTAGAGAATCAACACAGTGCAAGGTGGGTGGTTTTAATGCTGTGGAAGAACATTTCAATAAGTCAGATATGTCCGCTGTGGTTGATGGCTGTTTCCACTGTCAAAGATGGTTAGATTCAGGAGCACTGGAAATGGCAAAATCCCAAAACTCTGTTTTTACAGTTTCTTAAATTGTACAATTCTGTCTTCTTTTCTTTAAATTGAAATTGAAATAACTGTTCAAACCCATTGGCGGTTTTGAGGTTTAGAGAGTTAAATCCCTGGATTTCAGGGCAGCTTTATAACTGCAGCACTGTACTGTGATAAACAATATTGTGCAGTCTGAGGCGACTGCTGCCATGTGGCTGCTGAAACCCAAATCCACCCTCAGAGCAAATCTTGATGAGTTGATTGCAGTGTGATCTTATGGGACTAACCACATGGCTTTGAAGGGGACGGTGACTCTGCCTGTCCCCTGCTGTCACTCCACAGATGCTTTGGATGTTGCATCTGCAGCATGGCTAAGCACAGAGACTTACACCGTGTCTGCACGGAAAACATAGCACGTTTAAGAGAGCAGCAGCTGCTGCTGTGTGTTCGTACAGTTTAACGCAGGTCACCAGTGCTTTGAGCCAAATACACAATGACTGTAGTTACACTAGCAAAACACAGACAAGTCAAAAAGCAGATGTGCAGACACAGCGTTAGCTTACTGCACTCTGTGTTAGGGAGATGTCATTTTTTTTCATTTTTCCTGAGTCTGTGGTTTAGTTGGTCAGTGTTACCAGTGCACTAGTCACAGTATACCGAAATTACTAAAATCTAAATAAAAATATTTAAATCTGTGTAATTTCCTGGCAGACTTTGTAAAAGAATATAAGACAAATTATATAAAAAAAATACAGAAGTTTGATGTGGACATGATGTACAGTTTTGAGCTTTAAAGAATAATGTTATTTTCTGGGATTTTATGTAATATTATCTATAATTCAACAAAACAAGGAGAACCTGTAAAATAACAGGTCAAAATCTATTAACTATTTTTCCAGGATTTTTTTTTACAATTAACATGTAAATTATGGGCTGCATGGTGGCTCGGTGGTCAGCAGTGTTCCCTCACAGCTAGAAGATCTCCGGTTAGGACCCCTGGGATCTTTCTGTGTGGAGTTTGCATTTTCTCCCTGTGCAGTGTGGGTTCTCACCGGGTACTCCGGCTTCTTCCCACAGTCCAAAAACATGCTGAGGTTAACTGATTATTCTAAAGTATCCATAGGTGTGAATGAGAGTGTGCTTGGTTGTCTGTCTCTATGTGTAGCCCTGTGATAGACTGGCAACCTGTCCAGGGTGTCCCCTGCCTTCACTTGAGTCAGCTGGGATAGGCTCCAGCCATCCCACCATGACCCTACAGAGGATTAAGTGGTGTATAGATAACAGATGGACGGATGTAAATGATATTTTTCTGTGATTTTACTACTACTAATTCAACAAAACAGGGAAAAATCTGTAAAATAACAGTAAATTGTTTCAAAAACTTAGTGTTTTCAAAGTCTATGTACTGTGGTTCATGTTTTATGGTAGCTGCAAACTGATATTTTGTATAATTTTATTGTATGTCCATCTGATGGAGAGAATCAGCTGGGATAGACTCTAGCCTCCCACGACACTTTACAGGATGAAGTCGTTAGAACTACTGGATGAATAGATGTTGTGTATTTCAAGATAATTTGACAGTAAAAAATAACAAGTGTTATGTACTAGCCTTACTTAAAAAGGATTGTGTTTCTTTATTTGTTAAGCTTTGTTTAAACCCTTCATCCTGTCATGTCAGGCTTTTCCTTTGCTGATGTTAATCACCTTGGACTACCATTGTGTGGGATGACTGCTGTGCCTGTAAGTGCTGTGGTACAGGGTTTGAACAAAAAAAAAAGATAATGTTCAATTCAGTGCAATTTCATTTACAAGTATAGAGCGCCTATTCACCACACAATGCATCTCAAGGCACTTCACACAGCAAAATGAAGACCTTACAGAGAGAAACCAGACAAATCCAAAGATTTCCAATGACGGCAGTTATCCTCGACCGCTTGGGGTGACGGTAAAAGCCAGAGATAAAAGATAGTAGATGGAAATTAGACACACAATGCATAAGAGAACAATGAGCGCTGAGAAGGTTGGTGAGGACAATAAATCCAGATCAGAATAGAACAGCCCCATATTCAGAGATACCTGCTGAGAGGACGAAGCACGAACTACGGCAGAAAGATGACACAAAGTTAATGACGTGATGGTGGTTTATAAATGTGTGGGGAGTGAAGGGAAGTGTTCTGTTGGGATAATATGGTACAATATATCATAGGGACTGTGTGGGACAACATAAGGGGAAATATACCAACCTCCTTGCAACGAGACTCCAAATGCTGTTAGTGCTTCAGTTGCCCTCAAGTTTTAACTTTGATAGAAAATGATAGATGGTCTCTCTCTTTCATGCTTCCACTTTTTTTTTTTTCCCCCTTTTGAGGAGCGTGACGTCTGAAATCCGTCCCCCTCGAGGGACGGCCGAGTGATATTTCCTTAGAAGTTTTTTTTTTTTTTCTTTTCTAGAGAGCAGTGATGTGATTAAACGGAGCCACAGGACACGACTTGCACTTCAAACCTGTTTCCTCCTATGTCATTCATGGTACACTCGCTCTTCCTGATGCAGTTTTTTTTTTCAAGACAACTAATGTGCATTTCCTCAAAACAGGCTACTTCTAAAGTAAAGTAAGAGTTCAGATTATGTGCCCTGTAGTTGTCATACTGCATCTGAGCTCTCAGGCAGGTACCCTCAGCTGTCATTTGATGATTAAAGACCACAATGAGATTAACTTTGACACTCACTGATAAAAAAAAAAAAAAAAAGAATACCACCTGATGAGCAATAAAGATGACGGACAATCTATCAATATATCTGCCAGCGTAATGTGCAAATCAGGAGATTCCAAATCGGTTGTGTCACTGAAAAAACGTCCTCCCAGCTCGTAACACCACAAATTCATTAGCTGAGATAAAACGCTGCCATGTGGCATCAGAGACACTTCGACCGAGTAAAACCCAAAACCTGCTGGTGTGATTTGAAAGGGATGCTTTTTTTTTTTAAATTCGTCACCATCACCAATATATGAGAGCTAGAAACTGTAAAAACAGAAAGCAATCATCTGTTTTTTTTAGCTTCCTGATGGTCCTTGAACTACTCACATGTGGTGTGAGTAGTTCAAGTTGTTCAAGTCTAAGCTTAAAATTGAATTTTTTCTCAACTGAAAGAAAAAAAATGCCTGAAAAATTGCCAACAGTGAGCCCATAGTGAATAAAAATGTGACAGTTGCTGCAGATTATGCTTCTTGTGTATTTGCATACATGCAGGTCATAAAGCTGACCTTTGTTATTTTTTTAATATAGCATTGTTCTAATGGAATGTCTGGAAATCTAGAATCATCTCCTGATCATCTGATTGGAAAAAAAAACTGCTGATTTTTATCTGTTTCCTGAGGTTGCACCTCCAGTCTTGACTCAAAACTAAGATAGCATTTTTGTTTTTGTTTTTGGTTGAAGAGGGCCACAAACATAACCCTAGAACACAGATATAACAATTAGTAAAACCATCATTAATGCTTGATATATTTTACTCGATATAATATACTTGACAAAAAAATACTTCTCATCAAAATATATTAAAGTACAACAATACATGGCAAATTGAAGTACTCTTCTTTTATTTACCCCTTTACAACCTCTCATAAAAGGAACAAAAGTGTTGCAAAAGAGGCTCTAAAATTAGCGAAAAATTCATTCACAAAAAATTCCCTTAAAAAAAAAGGAACCCAAACACGTACCTGTTGAACCAGGGATGGGAGCAGGAAATCACACCTACCTTCTATGACGTCAATGAGGTGCATGAAGCTACCCAAGGACCCACGCAACTCAGACAATGGCAACACAATGAAAATCCCATGACCACAATCGCATGGGTGACAATCAGCCGGCGCTAGTGTTCTAGTGGCATAGCTTTTCCTCAGCTGTTCTCTCAGGCTATGAAGGAACCAAAACCTGTGCCATTACCTGGCTTATCTTATCTGTTGCTGGATATAGTTTGTAGATGGCGTTTGTTACACACATTAATGGACAACAGAGGGCTTCCTCTAGTGCTACTAACAGGTCAACGTTTTTTTGAATATTCATTGGAATAGCTTGATCTAAATATGTGTGCATATAACTGTGTTGTCTGTGTGAGTGTGTCTGTGGGACCTGCTCATGAAGCATGTTTGACATAGACTTCAGTATCTTGATGGTGCTTCTCAACTTTTTTTTCCGTTAACAAAGTTTCCTTCATCAGATGCTGTGAGTGCTCCCATGAAAGGGGTGTTTGATGCATCATGTGACTCTTCTTCCACACAAAATGGACCGATGACACGTTGCGTACTTGAATCAGGAGTAACGGATTGTTGCAATGGAGAGCTGTCAAGGATAGGGAAATTAATTAATGCTAAAAATGCTGTTAATGCAAATGATGCAAGAAAAGAGTGCTGGTAGAAGACTGTTTCTAACGACAGCTGCACTTAACGCTATTAACCCTTTGATTGGGAAAAAGAACTAATGAAACAGTGACCATTTCAATCCTAAGCTCCGACCACAATCTCCCTAGTGCAGCACCAGTTACCATGGTGATCTAGCAGGTTAAAATACAGTCTCTTCCCAGACATTGAATACTCTGACTTTAGACTCAGCATACCTCGCTAAGTCATCCATTTAGCTCCGTAGCACACCCCCCAGGTTTAAAGGTCATTTCACTGACTTTCTTGTTTTGAAATGTGATAAAAGCCTCCATTAAATGAGACATCTGCTGCTCCTCAGTGTGGGTGAAGGTGATGGGAATGAAACTCTGACACTAATGAGGTGCCACATGTGACGAGGGATGCAGTAATGGCCTGTATTAGTTTTATTTTGCCTTTTTGACTTCTTTGTCTTGGTTGTCTTTCACTCATCTTCACCCTAAGACTGATTATGGGTCCAAAATCATGTAAACTGATTAAATAAGAAGGGAAGACATTAAACAATTTAATGAACAAATACAGATGGGACAATCAAACTCATTGACCTACCCTGGTCACCCATTAATTTTGGGGTCAAAAGGTCAGAGGTCAAGGTCACAGGGCTAGGTTTAGGAAGGAATCTAACATGGGTCTGCATCTCGCTTGTGTGCACTGGAGTTGTATCTCTGTTCATCTCTATGACTCTTCTCTCTCACCACATGCTTCTCCAGATCTCTGGCTGGTTTTACAGTGAATACAGTGACTTTGAGGTCATTTTCTAAGTCTGTATTGACGTGGTTTTATCAAACCAAATGTAGACTTTACTTACATGGTTCCACACAATCAGTCGCTGGAAGAATTCAATTTTTGCAGCAGGGTTTCTCCAGTGCAGATTCTTACTCTGTTCCAAAATAAATGTCTTGTCGTGTTATAATTTAGTGTCTGTGGGTTGTAGTCATCTCAGCTACAGAAGTAGAAGTAATGTGTAATATCCATCCATCCATCCATTTTATATACACAGCTTAATCCTCAGCTGACTCAGGCGAAGGCAGGGGACACCCTGGACAGGTCCAATGTATAATATATTAACATAAAAATAAAATCTAAAAGATCTCAGTAGAGAAACTAAAGAGTCACAGATGCATCTAGTGTGATCTTCACAGTCTCCAGGTCTCAACCAATCACCACCATCATCCAAACCCCAACTGGGGTAAAAACACCTTGTTATGATCCACTATCAAATAGATTTGAAACCCTGTTCAACCAGTGATCCAATGACAGTTGTACGCCTGGTTTAGGTTGACACTTGGCTTACTCCAGAGTAGCTGCACCTCACCTGGGAAGCAGGAGCAGGTGGCAGCAGCAGGGAGCGATGCTAAAAGTTGAGATAGACTATTTCCAGCAGCCTTTAATCTGCACCCTGGCTTACAGAAACACACCAGCTTAATATAATGTTTCCAGACACATACATCAGTTTGTAGTTTGTACTCGGTCTCATAGGTGTAATTATGACCACATAGGCTCTTAAAAATCCCTCTCAGACCTCATAAATACACTGAAAACACTGATAAATAATCAAATACTGTAGACAGATATACAAGACGAGAGCTTTTATTCCTCATCTGTCAGATATTTAGACGGTAAGAGCTGAAACATCAGTAAAAGGAGTTATTTTATGAACTCTAAAATCCCATTTATTATAAGTGTTGTTAATTCTGAAGGTTAATATTGGTAACAGATATAATGTTGAATGGTTGATGATGACATTTATCATTCAAAAAGGCTGAATTCATTCATATTACAGGCCGTAAATTGCATATGATATATCACAGTTCTAGTCTACTCCTTTGTCTCATTATTCATTATTATTGCCTTTGTATCATGATGTAGGAGCAAGTCAGGATCAGATCTAACCAACCTGCATTTTTCAGCAATTGCTAGTGATCGATTCCACACAGGTCTGGCTCATCTTGACTGAGCCTTGTATCTGTTGGCCTCATGCCTTTGTCCAGTTTGACACAACAGTGCTGGAACGTCGGTCTGTTTGCTCACTTAAAAGCTGTGAATTCACCCGTCCAGCTGACTTCGAGCTGAGTCACAAGTGATTCAGCTGCATTTTGCAGGACAATGCTCAGGGAACTCTTTTGATCTCTCTGCGATCTGTTCATGCTCCACAGACAACTAAATGTTCATTCTTACCAACAACAACAGCTCAAAGTGGACATACAAAGTGCAGAACTTTATTGTGCTTGAAAAGGAGCGCATCAGTCTGCTTCTGGCTGGAGTTTTTGCTTGATTTGAAAAGATACTTACTGTACCAAAATCCTTATTGTGCTTTGAGTTGCCTGAACATAACTGCAAAATAAAATACAAGCTCCACAAGTGAATATTGTTCAGAAAGCTATTATGTGTTGATAGCAGTATTGATGCCGTTATCCCAGTTTAAAACTTCAGTCACTGATAGAATGGTTTGGTCCAGTCTCTGTAATAACACTGTTTTGAGTATAAAAATGACCAAATTATCTGATGTTTTCTACTGTCTGTGACTCACAGCTCTGCAGCCATTTTTGCCATCTGTGTGCCAGTAAAAACATCATTAAAAAGTGTAATTTAATTGAAAAATATTTGCACAACTGAGTTCAAATGAAAAGGTTTTAATTAAAGCCTTGCCGGTCTAAATCCTTTGTACGGGTAGAGAACTCCATCCGTAAGGCCATCTTTTAGTGAAGATCAAAAAGCTTGGCATAAATAATTTTTAAATGCTCAAGTATTTATTTTTAAGCTGTTATCCAAAGGCTTTGCTGCGCTGAGCTCAATGTGTCTAAACAGTCAGTGGGCCTTTGACTCCTTCTTAATATTCTTTTTGCACTTTTCTCTTTACAAGTGAGAGACAGAATGAGGGTACTTGCAAAACACAAAGCAACACATGCATGTGCTGTAGAAAAAAAGAATAAAATAACATTTGGAGAGAAACTTAATAAAGGAAGTTATTTTATATTTATATTAACCTATTATTACTATTATTCAATCCTTCATGTACAGAATTTTTCATTCAAAGGACAGCAAATAGGGGCTGCCGTATAGCTCGTTGAATTAAGGCCTTACTATGTGGGTGCAGGTCGCCAGCAGTGGTCGTGAGTTCGAATCCGGCTCACGGCCCTTTGCTAATAATTATAATAATAACAATAATTAATAGTTTAATGTTGTGATTTTTTTTTTCATCTATATAAATATACATTTTTGATCCTGACATTTTTTAAAAGAATGTTATGTTATCTTGTGGTAAACATTTAATTATTATTATTATTATTATTATTATTATTATTATTATTATTATTATTATTATTATTATAATTATTACTATTATTCTTCTTATTATTATTATTTTTGTTATTTTATTTTAATTTCATTTTTTTGTCATTTCATTAGGTATTTTTTTGGAATTTAACATAACAGAAAATATATAAAATAACAGCAAATTGATTTAAAAAAATACAGTTTAAAACTCTTTTTTTTTACTGTGGAATTTAAAGAAAGTAGTACAAACTAATGTAGAAAAATGCACACAAAATACACGTTGTTATAAATCACACTCCTTTTCCTCATGTTTCACAGATGATGTGCTCTGTGCTTTTTTCCTCGCCATCATGTCAAAGAAGACAGAGATTGAAATGTGCAGCTGATTGCCTTTTAAAACCCCATCAGTGAAGCTGTGACACATTGAAGTAGTGAGGGGAGAAAGAAGAGAGGGAAGGAGAGATCCGATGGAGAGCAGAGCGAAATGAGGAGAGGCAGGAGAAGCTCTTCGTCCCTTTTTGTTCTGCTGTCCCTCGTTTTGTATTTTCATGCTTAGATCGTTACTGTCATCTTAATTTTCAATCGTTGCAGTTCCCTCTTTGTCTTTTACTCATGTCTTATATCTTCCATCATAGGCGGGAGCTGATAAGTGCTGCAGACTCTCTGGGTCTGTGCAGGACAGGAAATATCTGGAGATCAAAACGAGGACTTTGTAATAATTTGAGTTGACATTTGACTTTCATTAACCTTTTAAACCCCAAAAGACAGATCTCACAAGATCTCTCTCTTCTGATCTTATAGTGTGTGGTATGCACTATGAAGTGCACCACACTCAAACCCATTCTTCAGGTATATACAGTATCAGGTTCTTCACGCTCAATATTCCATGATGGACGGACAGGAAGAAGCAATGATGGTTGTTTTCGACCTCTTACTTTCCCAAAAAACACACAAAAAAAAGAAAAAGGTTTGTGGAAAAATTAATGGAGAGGGCGGGAATGTGGGCTGTATGCATTACAGAGTTGGAGGTGAGTAAAAATGGTCACAAGTATTACAGATAGCTTGGACAGCACTGTACGCTAGATGCTAGCACCAGTGCTAGCAAGTCAAAAACCTTAGTAACATTACCACAATCATTGCAAACTACCAGTGATGGGAACAACAGGTGCCATGTTTTTTGTTTGTTTTTACTTCCTCTTCCGTCAGTCAGCTGACTCAGCTCGCGTCTTGACTGGCTTTTGTCCCGGTACACGTGACATTACACACCATGCATGCTGGGCTGCTTTTAGAGCACTCGGAGCACCCCACACACTACAGGATTTCTAGTCGCAAATGTTAATAAACATGTTCCTTATTTACAATTTCTCCTTCCGAGGCCTTCCGAGCGGATTCGACCAGACAAAATCGCTCTGAACACACCCCACACCACAGGAACATCAGACACGATGTCTTTTGCAAACATCAGACAATTGGGCCTCTGCTGGCTTGGATCGTACAGGGGGAGATCGGTACAAAAATCGGCCTGTAGCGGGTACCGGCCTTTACTTACAAATCGCCAAAATCACTCCATGTATCCATTGATCCGATCCGGAAACTGTAAAATTTGTCAATTTTGAATGTAACAAAATTCAGTGACTATTCGGCTGAACTGCAGGCTGTGTTTACACGGAGCAGAGATAAGTATGGAGGCAAATTCAAAATAAAAGAAGCAAAATGTCTATGGCATATACAGCCACTGTTTTTTTCCAGTATTGGTAACACTTGTGGGCACTTGGAAAAACGTTGCACATATTGATTCCAGTTTTTTTCAATTTTATGATTTATGGCATTCTAGCTGTGTCATACAGCACATGAGACATTTTCTAGGTCTCTCTATATCCCCCCAGTTGTTCTGTTTCCATAAAGGTGCAGGCTTTTTTTATTGTAGGTAAAAAATGAACGTACAGTGAGTAAAAATCTAAGCAAACTACCGTAACTCCCTGGGTTTCAGAGGGTTAAACACTATACTCATCCTGACAACATGTTCTCCTCTTGTTAGACCCGAGACAAAAAAAAAAAAACAAGCTTTTGGAGGAGTTTGAATGTTACATGTACAGTAATCTCGGCTAAACCTCATCATGATGTGCATGTTAAAATGACAGCCAGATCACTTGAAGTGAAACTGCTCCAATTTAGATGCCACAACATTATCACCTCAACCTGAAAATAAAAAAAATTATAAATGAAACTTAAAATGATTAGGCGGCTCCAGTATGCAGATCTGCAGAGAACCTTTGGCTCTGGGTTCCTTCGAAACGCAACAGAAAATTAATCAGGACTGAAGTATGATTGTTTTGGGACCAAGAGGATTGACGACATCAAACCTCACAGGACAGAAAGATATTAAACAGGACGGAAGAAATTCTCAGTCTGCTGGCAGCCTTTTCTGTGACAGATTTCACAACCAGTCTATTATATTTATGGTGATTGTCCGATGAATTGCATATTTGTGTTGTGTAGACAGATGATTGTGATATACTGTAACTCTTGCATCATATCCTAGATGGTTAAGTTACTCACTGAAAGCTTTGCAGAATGCGTGAAACCCTCGGCATCACCTCATTCACGCATATCGCTTTCTCGTGCCTTGCATCTTTATGAGGAGGTGGATTCACTTGTTACAGGCAACATGAAGCATCAAGGAGCAATCAGCATTTGGCCAAAAGCAGTTGTTTCACCTGGTGAAACCCTTGCCAAACATGTGGTTTGGCAGAGCTGCATCATTGCTTCACACCAGCAGTAGATTGGGCTCGATTGGGAGGCAGATTTCCTCACACACACACACACACATGCGCGCACACATGCACACACACACACACACACTTCAACACAGTCTTAGCAGGGTCAACAGCGTGTGCAATCATCCCTGCTCTGGGCCTCTGTGAAGCATTTCCCTTTATGAGGACCTCAGATGGTGAAACAGAGCTAGACCATTTACCATCATCACGACTAATTTCTGCTCTGCTCGGCCTGAACATGGCACCGCTTCTTCCCCTGATCGCGCCTTTTACCGCCAGGCTCCTGGACTTTCTCTTGATTTCTAACAGCGGATGGTCTGCCTGATTTTCAACCAGGGAGAGCTTCATTTGCATTACAGTAAGGGGCAATGTGGGGTTTGATGGCGGACGAATGGAAAGCATTAATGTGGAAAGATGGTGGTGACTTATGTAGGTTTTACGATCACAGCTGGTTGGCAGTGACGCCATCCCGGAACTGAACCATCCGAGAAGTGACGCGAGCAAAATACAAGCCAAATGACCTGCTGACACATCCTTTATGGAATTGCATCTAAAAATACCCGATGAATTTGAGCATCAACCAGTTGCTTTAAGTAAATGATTAGATCTGAATTAAAATGTGCCACTGTAAAAATGAGCAAGCATCTTCAACTTAAAATTATTTTTAACTTTCCTGCCTTAAAATCCTGAATTATATTTAACATTGTCTGTTATTTGCACATATAAACGAGATATAAACAGATAAAAACATAAACTTTCAATAAATAGTTGAGTTAGTAGTCCCATCGACTTCATATTTTAAGTTTTTTAGTGATAAATGCTGGCTAACTAAGCATCTTATTGTTATAATACTTTGCTAATACAACTTACAGGTTAAGTTAAGCTCACTTTTTGCATGTAAGAGCTCTGAGATCATTAACGACTACAGAAGTCTCTGTCATGGTGACCCGTTGCTAGCTAAACTCCCACAAAGCTCTCAGCCGCACAAGCACTGACAGCCACCTCACCCATCCACAAGAATCCAAATTGAAACACAACACAACTGGAATATCAATCACAGACCTACTCACTGAACAGTTTTTATTTGGACACGAACATTTCCGCAGTTATGTGTGTTTGCAAACGCAGAACTGCCTGTAGTCTGAAGGACTGCCCTCTCAGACCTCTTTGTAGTGAGGTGTCTCATGTGTCATACCTCCTGTGGGGTTTTTGGACTCATGGGACCAGCTCATGGGACCAGAATGACAAGAAAATGGTAACTTGTGACCATACACAAGATGTGTGTTTCGTGCCCTTTGCCCTTTCTGACATGAAACAATAGCCTGTCTTTCTTGTCTTGAACACCCTCCCCTATATAAGCCAGTGGAAAGGCTTTGAATCTTCCTGCTGGCAACCAGCTGGTGCCAGAGATTCTGTTCTTGTTTTAATAAACTTTTTTATATACGAACAAGACAGTATCGGGGGAGACTTTTCTTCTTCATCTTCACTTCATTGCCACACATTTTACCACAGTAGTAAACACAACAAGCTCCAGTCCTCAACCAGGTACTACAGCTGATCTGCAATACATTTTCTGACATATGCATCCCTTGTCTTCTGCCTTACTGTTTAATATATGTTTCAGTGAGACTTATGATTGAGTCTGGGTTCCTTGTGCGTTTAATGAACAAGGAAAACATGTTGCCGGAAAGACGCTGACTGAACTCGTCAGATGGGCAGAGCAGAACCTCATATGTCAAGTACATCCAACACTGTAGTCCAGCTGACTTAGGGAAATGAGCCGAGGTAACGAAAAGCTGTTTTTCATTTGTTTGTTTATAGAAGTGTGCATATGATGACGACCAATTCAATCAACCTCTACTTACTGTATTCTTGGTCATCATCAGCAGATGGAGTTTGATATGTTGCTATGAAACTATATATGTTGGAAATTTCACATATTGTGCTTCCTTTTCCGACCTTTGTGGACGAAGACATAACAACTGAGCGGGCTCACTCTGCTAATTAGTTTTGTGTGATATGATCAAATGCTCCAGCATGGAAAAAGCAGATTTTTCTGGCATTTTCCGCTCATCGAGACAGTGCAGCTGGGATAGATAGAAACTATGGGGAGTGCAGCAGAGGTCTTGTCGACCTGGAGTCAAAATGAGGACTCAAACTCTCCATGCAGGATGCACCCTAACCACCGAACCATCGGGCAGTCCAGCTTTATTTTTACCAGGAAGACAAATTTTCATCATCTCAAACAGGTAGTTTATTGTCTAACCTCAACAAAACTTTAACCAGAGATGTGGCTACTTAGAAAACACTTATTCATTGTTATATAGGTTATATGTAATTTGGAAAGCACCGTCTAACAGTGTCAGCAGATAAGGAAATGCTCTTAATGACAAACATGAGTGGATTTTGTTGTGCTGATTCTTTCTCCACCTTTAAAAACTATCACGTTAACGTGCAATATACTGTACATAGATATATATGTTACCTTATACCATTAGTAAAACTAATTTTAAAAATACTGCAGTTCATTAAAATCCCACCTGTATTGTTTGTGCAGCTGAATGTTATTACCAAGCAAACAGAGCTCACCGAAGTCCACCTTCACTTTCATCCTGGAGGAGAAATGAAATAAAGCTAACACAAGAGAGAAGATTCTTGGAGAACTGGATAGAGGAACTGAACTCGGAGGAGGAAGGAGAATGAGACAGATGAGTGGATTTGTGGCCACTGGCGTAATTGGATCCTTGTTGGGATAAGCAGGCGAGCTATAAAGAGCTGGGTCAGACATGCAACAGCTTGTTTTTTTTACTGTGTGAAGAGAAAAAAAAAAAAAAGCAGAATCAGAATGAGGCTTCCATTAGAAGCAAGAGGCCGAATAAGATGGGAGATAATTGAAAAACGAGAGAGAGGGTGTGATGTAACAAATAGATAAGATGAGCTTTGACAAGAGAGGAAATAAAAAGGGCAGAGACAAACAAATATGTCTTAATTTAAGCCCTGCGATAGGCTAGCGACCTGTCGCCCGAGTCGGCTGGGATAGGCTAAGCACCCACCAACCCCACAGAGGACTGAGCGGTGTATAGATAATGCATGGATGATGTCTTAATTTAGTTATATATATAATATAATTATACATATATAATAAATATATATGTTACAGGAGGTCAAGCTTAAATGTCTAAATGCATATACGGCTATACCTGTGACTGTGGAAAATGACTGAAGAGAAATTCAGTGACCTGTTCCCACTACTTAATAAAATGCACTGTTGCGAGATAAAACTTTTAATTTACCGATTTAGAGAAACCTTTTAAGTTGCAACATTATTTATTCAGAGTGCAGAAAAATATCTGTACTTGATAAAGTATGTGAGTACAGGAGTTACTGATGAAAATGAAAATCTTTTGAGGATTCCTCTAAGAATACTTTAGGACACAATTTCACTAATGGGCAAATGTGGCACTTGGACGTTACGTGACTCTATTGTTAGACATATCCATAGTAAATCAGGCATGTGTCCCCCTAAAATACTAGGCTAAAACAACAACAACAACAACAACAACAAAAAGGCTTTGTGCTTTATAACTAGGGTGAACACAGTGATATGGCTAAGAGATGCCACATTTTGACAGCATGTTTACATTAGCATTTGGTTCATTTAGAGGTGGAGCATTGCCAAAGTCAAGCATCCTCAGAACTCCTTCTTCAGACACACATACAAGGTATTATTCAGCAGCCAAGACGGACAGTTTCCAGAAACATTTAGGGTTTTACAGCCTCCAATAGTTTTAGTTGTGCCAGGGTAGCCTAATGAAATGTTATACAGGTGATCTATGATCAACCTATGCTTTACAGGGATTCTCATATAAAGCAGCATCAGAGCAGTTTGTATAAATCTAAAGCTGCCCCTATCAAACGACATAACGACATAAATAACCTGAAAATACTGATATATATATATATATATATGGTGCATATGCATTTCAGGGAATTTTCTTTAAAAATGGTTTAATATGCAACTTCTGCTTTGTCGCAGAAGAATTTAGTGGAGAAAACTCTTTGATTAATTGAACACTGAGGATGTCAAATATTGGAGCTACATCAAATTAACCTTAAAACAATCTTAAAAAGTGATTTGTGCAAAAACAAAATGCAGCAATAATTCTAACCCAACACAATACCTGGCAATTCATCCTATTAAATCTCTTTCCTCACTGCTTCAAGGCTGCAGGGAACGTCATTTTCTAATAAGCTGTAATTAATTATGTGCGTCTTGTGTCATTCCACATATTTTTCAGTTTCATATGAGGACTTCTTTTTTTAAATCTACAATAAAAGTATTCCCATTTATTATAATTTCTCTGGCTTTTCTTACTGTAATTGCACTTTTTGTCCTATTTTTAATCAGCGAGTCCTCGCAGCATCACTGTGTTATCATTTGTTTGCCAGGGTGCACATGCAAAGCAGCCGAATTCAAAAGCCTCCGTCTTGACAAAACAGGTGTCAGTTACACACAGAAAAGTCTGAGCCATCAGAAGCGTGTTAAAGATCTTGAAACTGAATTGCGTCTGTGAAGAGCAGCAATGAGCGGGAGGGGAAAAAAACGGTTAATTACATAGAAATGCCATTATATAGATTATACGTTATGGAAAAAAAAACAGCAAGAAAGCAGTTTAGCAGTGTAGCATGTTGGTAACTGAATTGTTGATGTGGGAGGACAGGCAGAGGAGGGAAGTGGGGGAAAGAGCTGGAGGAAGGGACTGGAAGTGGTGGAGAAGGAGGGAACAGGGGAGGGAGCAAGTCAACAGATGAGATAGGAAGGACTGATGAATGGATGGTCGGCTCTGCTGTGGAGTGTTTGTGGGTGGATAGAGGTGGTGGTGGGCTGAGACTGAAAAATAAAAGGAAGGACGCTGGTGGAAGAGCAGCAAGTGAGGGCGAGAGACTGAAGTTAATATCTTTTCAAGGCCGCTTAGAAATGAAAAGTTGACGTTCTCTCGAATTGAATGAGGAAAATCCATTATCCAAAAGTATAACAAAAAGAAACCTTGAGCTTCCTCAGACTATTTTGAAGTAAATTGAACAGAGTGCAGGAAGTAGCCTATCTGAAAAATCTGAAGACACAGCAACTGAAGAGGGCTGTTTGGTGTTCAAACTGTTTGCAGTTGCCCACTTGTTCATAAAATAAGTGGAGGAAACAGAAATGGAAAATAAAGGAATAGATGGGAGGGTGGCAAGAGACACGGGGCAGCGGGGGAAAAGACAAACAAGAAGGAGAGGACAAAACAAGATGGGAGGGGAGAAACACCAACAACAATACCATACAGGGTTCCACTTCTGTAGTCCGTGGATAAACAAAGAGGCGGAGGAATAATAAGTGAGGAAAGGGGTTAAAGAGGAGGCTGGAGGTGGAGGAGGAGAGACCGAATGAGAAGCAGAGAGATAGAGATTGAATTTGAGGAGACAGGAGGCAGGGGAAGGGAAACATCAAGGGAAAGGGGGAGGAGGGAAGGACAAAACGAGGAAGATAAAGATGTGAGTAGACGTAGGGGTGATAAATGGAGAAAGGCGGGGCCTCTCGATGTATGTGGATATGCTCAGGAGGGTGGAGACATGACTCACAGGCTTACAGGGAAACGCCGCAACAGGGTTTGATTAAAGAGAATGAAAGATGAGTTGACCGAGGAGCTGAGGGACCAGCAGGCAGGTGTTCTGCTTTTCAAAACTGAATTATGGTAAATTTAGTTAGGCTTTTTTTAAACAAGAATTTATAAGATTTCTACAAAGTAATGCCAGGTAATTACAAATATTACATTTCACTTTGACATTAAAGAGTATTTTCTGTCAAAAGCCATTTAAAGGGAAAACTTTCAAGGAGAATGAAAAGTAATAATACTAATAACAATCTATACTTTAGTAGTCCCCTCGGGAAAATTCATTCTCTGCATTTGACCCATCCATACTAGGAGCAGTGGGCAGCTGCGGAAGCGCCCAGGGAGCAGTCAGGGGTTAAGGGCCTTGCTCAAGGGCCCACAGTGGTGGTGACTGGGACAAGCGGCCACTCTCACCTTTCCACCTCAACCTCTTGCCAGTCCGGGGACGCGAACCGGTGACCCACCAGTTACAAGTACCACTAGGCCAGCACTTTATATAGACACTGCATATGTGCATGGAAAGTCAGTAGCTATGTTGACATTATGGCAGTAAAACAGCTATAATGCTAAAAATATATATATATATATATATATATATATATATATATATATATACAGAATATTGATGCAAATTTATGCAAACTGCTTTCTTAGCTGACAGTCAGCAGCATTGTCAAGCAATAATCAATTAATCACAAGTACAGTGGACGTTATCCCACATGCACATCGACTTTTGTACCACAGACGCGTGCTTTAGCTGCCAAAATGGCCTGGTTGCGTTGATCCAATAGGAATAGTGTTGACATAGATGTCCATTTGTCATGGAATATGAGTTTTGGTTGTAAGCCATTAACTGCCACAGCAGTCTATGTCATGGTGGCCCGTTGCTAGCTAGTCTCCATCTACAATGCATTTTCTGTCATCCATCTGTCGTCCTTTGCCTTGTTAGTTAAAGAAGTTTTTGATGAGTTAAATTATGTGTTTTATTATATGTTTATATTAATGTTTATTATAAACAGCAATTAATTGATCAACAGATAACCATTAATATCCCTGCTACAGAAGTAACAACCAGCCACCATAGACAACACCCTATACCCAGTAAACCCAACAAAAAGGAATGCAGCCATTAATACAATTGTTATTGGTTATTAACTGTATTCGATCAAAATGAGTTTGGAAATGTGGTTACATTTATCTGTGGGGTCTCATCTGGTCATCACAATTGTAGGTAGCGGTTAAACTGACAATTATCTGCAGTAACGTTTAAAGTGGTACCTGCACCGCCTATTAAAGAGGATTTACCACCAAAACGACATGACAGCTATGACAATTTCCCACTCTGAGATGATCCTGATTAGCAGCAGATAAACGGGCCACAGGTCACTGGTCTCTCCCTCTCTCCTGCTCCAGATCCTAATTAGACGGGCTTTGAATTTATCCATTGAGACATGGAGCACCATCAAACCCTATCCAAACTAATTTCACACATGATTACATCCGTGCCCCTGGAACAATGGTGTGATGATAGGTATATGACGACTTACAGGGATTGTGGACTCAGATAGGAGATAGTCGGCGATAGTACAGTTTGGATTAAACGCAAGGCTGATTTCTTGAAATGTTCGCACAAAGAGAGTCCGCTTGTTGCACATGAACAAAGGAAGAAGATAGTGAAATCACCTTCTTTTTTTGTTGATTTATTTTTCCCTTGTTAATTCTACAGCCCACATCCTAGCTGTTTCAAGCACACACACGTCAAGTCATACATGGTTCAAGCACCTGATTTGCTCTCAAAACACTGATAATGTATGAAATTAGGGTCAGAGTTCAATGAGAAAAGAAGACAATGTATGAAAGTAAAATCACCGATGTTCAGAACACCAACTTGTGGGGCTTCATAACAATTTGGCTGACATCTATACTGTATTATTAGAGGCCAAGGTATAACACACACACACACGCACACACACACATACACTGATCAGCCACAACATTATGACCACTGACAGGTGAAATGAAAAGCATTGATCATATTATACACACCTGCCTAAAATTGTGGTAGTCCCCTTTAGGTCCTCAAAAATGTCCTGAACCATTGGGCATGGACAAGTGAGCCTCTCAGGGTGTCCTATGGGGTCTGGAACCAGGATGTTGGCAGTGGATCCTTTCAAACTTGTTCCACTGCATCCTGTTGATGCTTGATCAGAATGGGGTGGAGGAAGTTTGAGGTCAAATCAACATGTTGTGCCATCGTCATGATCCTCAAAATGTTCCTGATTGTTTGCCATGTGGTGGGGTGCATTTTCCTGCAGTGACATTTGGGATTTCCATTTACATGAGGGAGTGTGCTTGTTGTGGGACAATGTTTATTTGGGTGTCTAATTCTCATCAACAGCAGAACACCACATAGTACCAATATAATGTTATTCACTTCACCTGTCAGTGGTCAGAATGCTGTGGCTGATCGGTGCATACACCTGCTTTGATGCAATTCTCAGTTGAAGGTAAGGCTGTGTTAACTGTCACACAGTTAGAGTCTGTTTAACATCTTATCAGTTCTTTTTTTTCTATCTGCCCAGTAAAAATGAATCAAAAGAAAATTGATTTTTTTTCTTTTTTATATCACTTTACAAATGAATAGGTGTTTCTCTGGCTTTGCTTCATACCCAGAGATAAAAAAGACTAAGTGTTCAAAGTTTCAATTTCTTTGTCTGTGCTCGTGATTGGACTGTACCATTAGTGCCTGGGGGAGTTCAAAACCAGTCATGGACCTTGTCTAGTACCACATCTGATCATGCAAAGTGCTATCGAAAGCATATTGTCATAACTTCATTATAACCATGTTGTCTTTGCTTTATTTATTTATTTATTTACTTATGCTTTCCATAATGAGCCTGTGGGCTATATTTAGAGATGTGCATCATATCGCACACAAACACACACATCATCTCTGTCAGTTGGAGGGGGAGGCACACTCAGAAAGGTGTTTGAAGGCTGTTGAACAGTTGTGCAATATGTATTATGTAGGCTAATATAAGATTTTCACACCTGAGCTGTTACTTTTCTTTCCTTTTATGTTATTTAGGAAGATTTATTCCTATAAATGAATCTTTATTGTTAGTTTGGAAGAAGCAAAAGCACCTTACATGTTGGTTAATGTAACAGGCGAGCAAATATCGCACACCAGCACAGCCGGTTGTGTCTGATAATGTGTGGGAAAGCCATTTATGTTTGAAAGAAAACAAGTTGTGAATGTGTCAGAATTCTATATACAAATCTTTTTTTTAAAGGTTACATCAAGGTAACATGGGGACAGAGGAGGAGAGGTTGCTCACAAAGGTTCTGCTTTAAATGTTATTATAATGGGAAAAAAAAGACATTCATGAACACCTCTGAATCACTCCGCAAAATTTAAGATGTGGGTGGCAATTCAACGGCAGTCATACATTAAGGACAGGTTTGTTTTTTTATTACTGAACAGAAGCTTATGTAAGGTCCATTACACTTAACATAATAACAGACATTGTCAACTTTGATAAAAAGAAACGCTCAAACTTCTGAAAGACATTTATAGTTTGTGAAACTCAGAGGAAGGAATAGAAGATTAAAGGATGTAAAACCAGGAACAGACGAAGCTGGAGAGTGAGAGGTGAAAAAGAACGTGTGTCCTGAACCCACCATAAAATATCAGGAAAGGCATACAAAAAATAGAATAAAAGGAAATCAGAATAAGCTGTTAGCAGGAGCTGAGAGAACACAGCTGGAGAGGGAGGTGGCGAGAAAAATGACCATTATTGAAAGAGAGGTGACACGAGAGAATGCTTTAATGGCTGCAGATGTAACACAAAGGTCACAGGGTTTTTTTTTTCTCTCTCTCCAGCAGCTGCCAGGTCGTCACCAACAACCTTGATGAGGAGGGCAGAGCTCTTTGCTCGCTCGTGGCTGACAAAAACCTCGGCTGTAATGTCTGCGGGAGTTGAAAGGTTTTGTATTAATGCGCAACATTTGCCAGGAGACAGCAGTCAGCAATCACGAGGCCGGCACCCTAATGTTTCTGGCAGAGCCCTGAGCGAGGCCGGCCGACTGGCAACGGCGATGAAAAAGCTGTCAAATAAGGGGATGCCGGCCGACCAAGCACACTCAGCGCTTCCATATCCTGGGCCCGGATTTATAGAAAAATCATTCATTATTTACGGGCTGCGGAGGGCCGTCATTGTACGCATTATTGCACAGTGTGTGTGTGTGCAGCTGCTGTCAGTGGCGCGAAGTGTAACAGAATGGCAGGTGAGGCTCTAATGAACATCTCATCCCAGGGTGCACTCTCCCTCTCTGTGTAATATCCTCAGATCTCAGTTCGTGACTCTCTTTTCAAGATAATGAGGGTAGCACTCCGCCTTCTGTATGCATGATGGCACGCTCATGTGAATGTGAACCAGCATAAGCGACTGTCTTTGTGTACCTGTGTGGAGGTTCTTCTCATTCAAATCAGTTCTATAGCTGCATGTTTTTGCGTGTCATTGTGTCAAGCTGTCGAGCCGATCCAAGCGGTGATGTCAGCCGCGATCACACGGTGCGTCTTTAGGCATCGCAAGAGAAAATGGTGTCTATTGAGGCAAGAAGGCGAGCGTAAACTGTGAAATGCACGGAGGAAGGACACGTGTTGATGCTCTCTTGGTGCTTGATAATTGGCTGCACATCAAAAGGCTGCCGTGTGTTTTGCTGCCTCTGTGTGTTCAGGTCGGAGTGGGTGAAGATTATCTTTAATGGTTTTACCGTCCTTTACTCCCTTTTAGATTTTACATGGGTGGGACTTCCACATACATACTGATGTGAATGTTTGCTGAAGTCAGCGAGCGCTAGAGCTGGGTAATTATACAGTGTTGTCATTCATTTAGTGATCGTGGATATTTGTCCTTCTGGGAGTTTAAGATTCAGTTCTGTCAAATCAAGTCAACACAGGAGCTGAAGCAAAACTCATGTTTGCGGAGTCCAAATATATTGATATATACAAGAAAACAAGGTTGGTTTTTTTCGTAATTTAATCTAAAATATACCTGTGCTCGACCAACTCAAAGTACAGATGAGCTGAAGGCTGCTATCAAAGCAACCCCTTCAGTAACACCTCAGCAAGGCTTCTTGCCTCCATGCTATGCCACACTGACACAATGATTTTGTGGCCTTTTTTTTCATACATGGTTTTAATTGTGTACTTCTGTTTTACTGTTGTAGGTAGTTATACCAAAAATGTCCGCTACTGTCCGATGCAAATTTCAGCTTCGAGGGCAATAACAAAAAACATCTTATCTCATCTTATCTTGTTTTAATATTTCCCCTATTAAGATGCCTTTGAGGGAGATTTACCAAACCACAATGGCTTGGCCATAAGAATTACATTATCTAATCCCAATGGCAGAGTAACTGCATACCGCTAATACCACTAGTGGTAAATACCATTAAAACCAATAATAGCCAAAGTTATTAATGGTTCTAATGGGGGAAATTTCTCACATGATCTCCCTCTCAAATTATGAACAATGTTCCCATCTTATCTTATCTCTTGTGAACATACAGAAAGAAGGAAAGCAGTGCACCATAACTCCTATGGCACATTACAGAAACATTCCCCAACATTCCATGAGCACCATCGGTAGCTCATGTCTGCACTGCAAAAACTCAACATCGTACCAAGTTCATTCGTCTTATTTTTAGTCAAAATGTGTCAACCCACTTGGTTTAAGATAAAGTCACTGTAAAAGTAACATTTCAGTAAGATGGAGGGACTTGTTTTAAGACAAATTTTCACTTGTTCTATTGGCAGATTTCTTCACTTATTTCGAGGTAAAAGTGCCTTGAAATAAGGTTCTTTTTCTTGTTTTGGGAGGGGCATTTTTTCCAGTGTGAGTGTCTGACCACTTGTGTGTCTCACTCGGTTGGTTTGTCATTGTTGGATGTTCCATTTTCCCAAGTCTCGGCTACCTTGCAGAGATCAATGCTATACATTGATCAACATGGTGATGTTTGCTTCTTTCGCACTGACTTCGAGTAGATGGTGGTTCTGATGTGCTTGGGAATCAGTCTTCGCTGGTGTTTCTTGTGCTTTTTCTTTGCAATGGGGGAAAAAGTCGAGTTCTATGTTGTGGTGGAGACTGCCGTGAGAGCCAAATTAGGATATTTCTTTTATTTTCATACGGTATCTGTAAATCTAATGATTTCGAACACCATATTCAAAATACAGACAGGCTGACAGAGCAACTGAAAATGTTATTTATTGAAGTGACAGAGGCAGCACTGCTGTCAACAACACTAAACGTTTCACCGTGCTCAGATGAATTTCTGATCAGGTGAATAAAAAGGACTTGATGCATTTCAATAGTAAATATCTTCTGGTAATCAAGACACGCTTTCTGTATGCTTGTTTTCTTTTTCGGCTTTTTAGCGTTTTATAAATGGAGGACTCGTGTATTGATTGCCGTTTTCTTCATTCAGACTGTGAGCATCTAAATGCATCCTTAATCACAATATTGCCATTACATGCAGTCATGAATTAGCAGCAGACCTCATTAGAAAATGGTGAGCTATGTCTGCGCGGTGAATAAATCAAAGCTGCCGGGCGCAGTGCTGATATCACCCCCATAAATTGCAATTTTAAATTAAATTTTCCAACTTTCAAGGACAGTTTGTTCCTTTTTATAGTTGAAAACCCCTCACTTTCCCTTCCAAGTGAAAAGAGTTCAGAATAGAAGCAAAGGATTAATTTATATTGTTGTCAGATGGATTATTAAACTGCTGATCATGTTTTTCTTGTCCAAAGCCTGCCTCTACAGTGTTTTCAGAACAGGCCATCTAGACTTGATTGTGCACATGCTGTTTTCTTTACATCTCAGCAGCTTTATTCTGTGAGCCAACCTGCTGGCAGTAGTTTTGACTTCTTTTGTAGAAAACTCAAAAACCAAGTTTGGAGGCGAACTAGTGAAGACGCTGATTGATGCTTTTGTTGTGCATCAGCTGTCTGAACAAAGACGCATCTGACATCATCCCTGTTTATTTGCAGACCATTGTTGTTTTGCAGCTGAGGTATTTAACAAGAATGTATAAATGGAACAGTCTCTGAAGAGAAATTTTCCCTGTATTGCTTATGTCTGGTACAGAACAACATTTTAGGATCACTTTTGCCGGTCTTTTGTCCATTGCATTTTTCCTATGTAGCTCTGTGTTGTCCTCCTCTGTCCTGGTGATTTCCCAACAAACAGAGATTTAGATTGGATGAGACAGAGTGCATATGTGATGGTGTGGAGGCAGAAAGGGGACAGGCAAAGAAAGGCTTTAGCTAAAGAGGCTAAATGCCTCAAACAAGGCAGGCTAAACTTGAGCGGGGAAGAAGGCAAAGTCAAAGCTGTGATCATTTTGAAGATCACCAAGCACAAGACTGAATCCAGGTGTCACCTTCAAGTTGTCTGTTTGGACAGTAACAGATGGTTGTCTGATTTTATAGTGGTGAAACATGGTCCCTTCAGGGCTCATTTGAAACCAAGGCTGAAGGATTAATGGTTTTTATATTGAGACTCCAATACAAAGTAGTGCAGCTGAAACTTTTCACAATATTTCAACATATTGTTTCAAACCAGCTAGGCCTTTTTCTTCTTAAACTGCGGGGATGTCCCCATTCGACCCCTCGCCACTTGTTATGACCTTAATACTGATAGGAGTTGCAATCAGCGATTGATTTTTGGTTCTTGGGTTGAGCAGATGGCACGGAGAGGCAAAATAAGAACTCTGTCTAATCAAAATTGCACTCCTATGTATTTGAAATAAACATCATTTGTCGCACATGACATTGTAAGAAAGGTGTCCAGTTTTAAAAAGCCATAAAGCCTGCATTAAGAGGCAGGAGGAAAGGATGGAGCTGTAAACCAACAACTGGACCTTCACCCAGATGACCAGGGTTCATGTCCTGTGTAGTGATGTGTCGGTCGCAAACGAAACGACTCTTAGAGCCGGCTCTTTGAAATGAATGATCGGAGCCGGCTCCTGCCTGGGAGCCAGAGCCGCTTTTTTTTTTCTCTCCCTTTATCTGATTGGTCAACTGCATGATGTGGGGTGACGTCTGTGTGTTACACTGAGCAGGAGAGACATATAGTGAGAGAGAGAGGGAAGCCTGTACAGAGGCAGCACACTGGAAAGGTGAGGAAATGAGTGACCGAAGGAAACGGCATAAAATGTGGATGCATCTCAATTACATCCATAACACAAAGGCAGTGTAGAGTATGCAAGGTGAAAATGTCATATCGAGCAGGCTCCACAAATAACCTGCACAGGGACATTAGAACTGTACATCCCTCAGTGCAGTAGACAGAAAAAAAAGAGCAAGTGAACCTGCTACTGATGAAAGTGCAACTGTTACTACTGCTGCAGTGTCTACAGCATCAACCACCACAACCACCCAGAGCTCCAGGAGACAGTTTGCTGCTTTTGTCTTTTTTTAATGCATTTTTGTTTAGATTTTGTTGTGTGGTTCTCTAAGCATCTCTATGTTGTTTCACTGTAAATAGTTAAATGTTGATAAATGTTATACATACAGGCAGAGATTGGAACGGGCATCTGTTTTTGTTCTTTAACATGTATTTTTTGTAGCACTTTGTTCCACGCTGAGTATGATAAGCCCTATAAATAATATACATTTGATCTGATGTATGTTTTGTACAATTGTAATTAATTTTACACATAATTTTACTTAAAATTTTGGTAATAGATTAATTTAAGCAACAAAAAATCTGAGGAGCCACTTGGGAGCCGAAAGAGCCGGCTCTTTTTAGTGAGCCGAGCCATAAGAACTGGCTCTCTTAAAAGAGATGTAACTCCCATCACTAATCCTGTGACTAACCAAAAGTGTTAAACCAAAGTTGTATCTGTTGTTCATTTCAGTTTTTACTCACTTTTAGGGTGGCTTTAGGCACCAAATCTGTGTGATTAGGTTTAGAATAACACCATGCTTAGGTAAACACTCTTAGATATTAGTAGCTTGGTTAAGGTTACACACCGAAACGACCTGGTTCGGAAAGAAATTACGGTTGGGGTTTAAATATGATCCTTTCACTGCGTGTTTGAAACTTCTCCTCCATTTTCTGGGTTACCAGGATAATAAGTCCTGCTCCCTCCATTTAATGATTTGTTGACTGAAAAGGAGCAACAGCAAAGTAACACAATAAACAGGAAACATATGATTGGTAACATGTTTGTGATACATTACAAACAAATGGATATCCCTCGAAACCTAATTGAGAATGTAGTTTAGCTGCATAGAAACGTGATTTTGTGGAGACTGGGTTGAAAATAAAGTTAAGGCAAGTTTATTTGCATATCACATGCTACATTTAGCAAAAGCTTTGAAACCACTGACAGGTAAAATGAAATGACAGTATCTTCTATTAGTAATGGCTGGAATAAATAAGACAGCCTCTGAACTGCAGTTCTTCAAGCTGATGTAGTTGATGTGTTGGTAGCAGGAAAAACAGGAAGAGAGATTTAAGCATATTTGATCAAAGATTAAATTATGATGATTCAATGACTGGATCCGATATCTACAACAGCAGGTCTTGTGTTGAGTTCCTGGCATGCAGTTGTTACTGCCAACAAAAAGTGGTCCAAGGAAGGACAACTGGTGAGGCGGCAACAGGGTCATGGGTCGCAGTCAGGGTTGTTGATGTGAAACTTGGCCCAAATGTCTCATCTCACAGAAGGAGCTACACAATCTGCTGAAAACATGGATACTGCTATAAAACAGACACACAGAGAGGTTGTGTAGGCTCAACCGTGTCTACTATGCACACCTGGGCATCATAACTTGACCACAGAGCAACAAAAGAAGGTTGAATCACGTTTTGTTCTTCATCATATGGAAGGCCGAATGTGTTGTTTACCTGGGGAAGAGATGGCAGCAGGACGTGTTACAGGAAGAAGGCAAGCAAGTAGAAGCGGTGTGACACTGGGGGGAATGTTCTGCTTGGAATTATTTCCTCCTACATTCTCCTCCCTAAACGCTGTTTCAGACATGCACACCGCTTCATGGCAGCGGTAATTCCAGATGGCAGCGGCAACGTAATGCCTCCCGCGCTTTAAACACTGTTCAGAAATCCCTCAAGAGACACGACAAAGAGTTCAAAGTGTCAACTTGACCTCCAAAAAGCACTGCAATAATGCCAAATGACAGCAGGAAAAAATGTAAATGTGTTTACTGCAACTGCAAAGGAAGTGTGCACCCAAGGAGACAAGAGAGGAGAAAGGTCATCGGTGGGTCTTATCCTGTTACTCTTGGATTTTGTTTTCATCTCCTGCTTACAGAGTCGAGTGCAAATGTCCCATGTGTGTCTTTACCCAAGGTTAGACTTCCAGACAGCAGGGCTAATCTTCCACATATCAGTCACTGAGAAAGAGAACAAGCTCATCTCTTCACAATCATTCTTTGTTAATTAAAACGATAACATCTTTAAGTGGCGCTCATCTGACTCTAAAAGTAGTTTAAGGACTCAGAATATTGGTTTAACTGACATAATGAAGCTCATATGGAGGAATTACAGAGAAGGTGACAGTGTCTGAATGTAAACTACTTAGAGTCGCTTTGGACCAGTTTGAGTTTATCACCAAAAATCACCAGTTGGGCTTATTTTTTTCTTAAACTGTAATCTAGGAAGAGTAGCAGTAAGTCCACTTTGACCCTGTTTTCTACCTGGCTGGATTCATACTGATGCTCTTGAAGTCTTTCAGTCGGAAAGTCAAATTGTTGCCGTTCTCAGGACTGAAAAGGAAGTGTTTACTACGATGTGTTCATTAGTTTTTTTTCAAGGATTTCGGCGTTCCTTTTCTGGTACAAGAAAATACAGTTTATGAGACACAGTGAGGCTCCCCTGTGCTTCTTCCTCCATGTTCTTTCACAGTGTTGGCTAACAGCATCAGGGGAAATTACTTTCAATCACTTTTTTTTTTTCAAGAATGTGCTCACAAAAGAATGAAAAAAAAACCTTCTCCACTGACAATTTATTATCCTTTATCAAGTGGGTTGTGTGATGAGTGTGTGTTAAAGACGGAACAGAGCAGAGGAAAGCAGTAGTTAAGATGGGGATGTACAATTAAAAAAAGGCACTGTGGACGGTTAGCAAAAGAATATTGGATTTTCTTGGACACAAAAGGCTTTTTCTTCCCTCTTTGGATCTTTACGATTGATTTGGAAACTAATGTCATGCGGAAAGGCCACATGCGGGGAATTCAAACAGCCAGTAAAGCTGTGTTTGAGGAGAAGTTTGGCCAGAGGTTTGGGTTCATACAAATACAACCTTTTAGTCCATACACTTGAAGAAATGTAACTGCTGAATTGGTACACATAATTACTATTAGTAGAAATTCTGTTTTTTTTTTTTTTTTTTTTACGTGCACATTCATACAGAGGTTTTAGCTCAGAAGTGGTCAAACTGCCAGTGAACCACAGAAAAAGTGGCACAAGGTCGAGGTACATGTTGAGGCTGCAAACCCATGAAGGTGTTCTTCGTGGTTTTCAAGCATCTGGATTTGCTTGAGTTTCTCGAAAACTCTTTTCAAGAAACTCAAGCAAGTTCAGATGCTACGATTGAAACCTCGAGGATAACCATGACCTGGATGACTGAGAATCTTCACAGACAACCATAAAAAGGTCGTATGAATCTCTTTTGTAACACATCTGGAAAGTGTTGGTAAATTATTACTATTACTGATTAACATTAGATTGTGTTTGTGGGTGATTTTGGAAAGCAATGACTTATTCTGTCTTGGATGAGAAGATGAGATTCTAATGGTAATGACTGATGAGAATTCTCATTTCAGTGTGCTTTTGCAAATAGAGTGGATTGTGTTAGTATTAAAATACTATGCAGGGATATTATGCGCTAAATATGAATTTAAATAACCATTGGTCATTGGCTGATGCAAGGCGTCCATATGTGTTTTGTTTTTAGGCACCTCTATATGAGCATTAAAGTGTTCTGATCCTGTGGGCTCATTTTTCACTGCAGTATAAAGTCCTGCAGCTCTATGGAAACATCACAGCCATGGCTAGAAGCAGACAGCACTCCAAACAAAGAAACACAGCTATAGTGCCATAAGTCATAACACACACACAAATGGCATGGACAGCATTTTTCCACGTGCCCACAGGTGTTACCAATCCTGGAAAAAAATGTGAGTCTAAATACTGTAGAAAGTTTTCTATTTATATTTTTATAAGTTCAGACTTTTAGAAGTCCTGCAGTTCAGCCAAGAAGTTCCTGAATTTTCGCAGCTGAGGGAAACATGGCTTCCTGGTTGTTCTAAGGAGCTCAGATTTTTTGGTTCTTTTAGAGACTGTGGTGCAAATGGTTTATATTACTGTTTATATTTGTTTTTCTTTAACAGACAACATGCCTTTCAAACCCAACGGCTGTTTTAGGGTTCGGAGGGTCTAAACAGGATACCTCCAGTACAGTCATAGCTCCAAAATTATGAATTTTTTTATAGACTTGCTAAATTACCAAATAATACTATTGTACTGGAGTTACTGTCAGCCTAAATACTGATGTGACACATCTAGAAACACAAAAACTCATAACTAACTGTGACGCCTGTGTTAGAGTTGAAGTAATTTGCATTTGGAGCACAACAGTTAGATGGTAAAGATTTGTGAATACTTACAAGTAGACGCTCAGCAAAGAGGTCAACAAAACAACAGGTGGCAGTACTCCAAGCTGGTCAAACACACCAGAAACTGCCGTAGCAAAACTTGTGTTTTTTTTTTTGGTCTTATCCACACTGTTCATGTTACACATGCTACATGTTCCAGGAAAATTATTTTATTGGAAATGAATACAAAAAATTCAAAGTGCAACGTTAAGCAACCTGCACCTCAGTACCTAATGTATAATCTTCATTTCATAAACCATACCAAAACAATAGATGAGCTCTTCTTCTTCTTTATGCGTTGGTGTTTTATGTTAAGTGACTCATTTCAGTGGATTTTCAATTATTTTGTAGGGATAGCATAACTGCATATATACACCAATCAGCCACAACATTCTGACCACTGATAGGTGAAATTAATAACACTGATCGTACTGGTACTTTGTGGTGTTCTGATGGAAAAGCTTGGATTTTAACATCCGTGTTGATGAGACTTTGACATCCAAATAAACATTGTCCCACAGCAAGCACACTCCCTCATGCAAATGGAAATCCCAAATGTCACTGGTCTACCCTACAGGAAAATGCACCCCAACACATGGAAACAACATCAAACTATCTGGAACATGTTGAGGAACATGACAATGGCCCAACATGTTGATTTGACCTCCAAACTTCCTACACCCCATTCTGATCAAGCATCAACAGGATGCAGTGGAACAAGTTTGATTGACAGAGGCCCCACTGCACAAGCCAGAGTACCCAAAGGATCCACTGCCAACGTCCTGGTTCCAGACCCCATAGGGCACCCTGAGATGTCCTCTTGTCCATCCCCAATGGTTCAGAGCATTTTTGAGCACATAAGGGGGACCAACACCATGCTAGGCAGGTGGTAATAATGTTATGCCTGACTGGTGTAAATTGTATATTTCAATTCAAATAGCTGTGAATTGTGAGAATTAAATTATGTTTCAGGATGAAAAATGCATGACCGGGATGCTAGAAACCTGTTTTGAAGTGGCTGAGGATAAAGCAGATAACCAGCACACTGGATGTCTTTTATGCTCCGTAGAAATGTCTTTTGATACATTTATATTCTTTAACTGTTGATTCTAAAGTGTTAAGATTCACAGCCATGTGAAGACTCGCTCCTGATGTACAAATGACTGCAGCTTCCTTATTGCAGCAGAAGCAGTTCCTTTACATAAAAGAGTAGCACATGAAAGAGAAGCACTGCACAGACAAATTAGGGAAAGCGAGGTGCTATCATGTTAAACATGCTCATGTGGAGCATCCGTTTGTGCAGGCCACTTGTGTGGTGTTCCGAAGCTTGTAAGTGCAAATTGATTTAAAGCCGCAAACTTCACAGGCTTTGATGTGAGCTGACATTTTTCTAAATGGCAGGACCTTTGAAAAGATGCCATCTTTGCCGTGTGTTCTTTTCTTGTTCCTCTGCGTGGTGCTGACACACACAGGACAAAATCATTTAATCACTATGTTTTGAAAAGAGAACCAGACAGGGTCCACTTTGGTTTCTCAGCAACAGTATTTTCTCAAGTTTTACAGTTTGACTCTGTGGAACTTGTGTCAACAACTTGAATGCCGTTTGAGCATTCAGGCTTTTCAACTTGGGAGTAAAATTCAGTTGGTATATCAACAATTAGGAAAATTAGGCACCCAGACAGCCTAGTGGTTATGTTGCGTGACCCATGTGCGGGGGCGTAGTGACTCTGCCGGGTTTGAGCAGATACCCCTGACTGCAGTGTGCAGTTCGGGGCGGGAGCTCAACGTTGCTCAAAGTCGGCAGGCCATTGGTTGAATCTGGTAGTTTGGGGCGGGAGCTCAACACTCAACGTCGGCATGCTATTCATAGACATATATACATAGACGCCACATTGACTGTGGAGGGATGTGTCGAAAGCTCCATCTTGGTACAGGGCTAGCAGAAGCAGGAGTGAATGTAAGTCTATGGAGGTGAGAGGTACTCCACAATCTTAAAATAGAATTATTCACTGAATTTTCGACCGATTTCTAAACGGTTTGGTTTGTTAAAAACGTCACACATGTAGCTTTGACACAGGATGCTTGGATGCTTTTGTTCTATTTATGTCTGCCTATCCGTCCTCCATGTCTGACGTTTGTAACAAACAATATATGTTGACAAGTGATCGATTTATGATCACTTTTATAGTGCAGACATGTCATTCCTCTATAGACATAATGCACTGTAGGGCGAGTGGCACTGTACCAAGATGGCCGCCGCGTAGGCACGTTGGCTCCAATCGGCAGCAGCAGTCAACGTGGTGTCTACGTATATATGTCTATGATGCTATTGACTGAATCTAACATTTGATCCGCCGGTGACATTGCCTGCATGTACAAACGAGCGCAGTCTTATGCTCCTAGCATAGTCACAAACCTGTATTTCGTTCCACTCTGTCGTTGGATTTTCAACTTTCCAACAGTCCTTAAACTACTCATCGTTGGCATGTTGTTCCGCTAGAAGACTTAACCAGTTGTAAGCTTAAAATTATGATGTTATTTTTTAAAATCAACAAAATTGAATTGTTTAGTTCAACTATATTCTGTAAAAATAAAAACAAAAACAATCTGTGCTGCTCAACACAACTGACATTAGCCATGACCACTAGTCACATGGCAATTTTTCATGAATTTTTCGGCTGAACTGCAGGCTGTGTTTACATTGAGCAGAAAGGAGACAAGTATGAAAGCACGAAAACTAAAGATTGAAACCAAGGGCGGATTTGTTTGAAGTTCGATGTCATCAGTTTGGCAAGAGAATTAATAAATCCATAGAAAAAATGATTAAAATAGGTGGTTTTGAATTTACTGCAGTATGTCAGGGCTCATCAGTGATTGTTATTATGATGAATGCTGAGTTAAAATACTGAATTCAGAGTGTGATGATACCTGAAAGTTAATCCTGTCGGTGTCCAAGCTGCCAGCGTTGGTGTGTGTGTTTGTAGCATCCACTCGTGCTCATCAGTGCTCCTCCAGTCTCGTTTTCTGTGGATTGAATTGTGATTGGCCTAATAAAGAGGGTTTTTGACTCTGTGTAGGATAGCGTCTGAGTGAAAGGCATGTGTTTCAAGTGTGCGAGCATGTGTGCGTGTGTTAGCCTGACTCTCCATTATCAGTGTGACCTGTGGGACTGCAGTGAGTGGGATGAATGACAGTAAACAGAGGGAGCGCCGCACTCGCTGAGTGATGAATGACGAATGATACCTGAAAATGGATGTAGAAAAAGAAAAAAAATCCCATCTGAATGGTTTACAGCCATTTAGGCCATTTCAGAATTAGGGTCATTAGAATTACGAGTGGAAATTAAGTAGACGTCTGCGTTTTTAGCTGCCTTTTTATGCTTTTTTGGGAAAATTAATCTTTTTATTCTATAAAAAAAAATTAGAAATGACAAGTTCTTGGAGGTGAAAAGGTTAGGTCAAATGTACAAATGAGCTGAAGATGAAAATTGTGCTGAAGCAAATGTAAATCCTTTCAGTCTATGGCTAGAATAAGGACGTTCTTTATAAAGTTTTGAGGCTTTACAGGCAAATAATAGAATTCCGTCATAATCGATACCATATTCTGGAGTTGAAACCGTTTATATATGTGAAGCAGGTGAAGCAGCAGAAGTGACACCAGAAACCTAACTGGAATGCAAAACTAAAATGTTCAACATCATTAAAATGTTGGCTAATGGCTAAATTGCCTTTCAAACCCACCGGGAGGCTTTGGGGTTCAGGAGGTCAAGGCACCTCCACACTGATTTCAGTTTGAAGCCGTGGTTGTTGAGGTCACACGAGACAAACCAGGCACACCCGTTATGCTGTGATGTAATTACCAATTAGTGTTTAAAGCGGGCCTAAAAGGAAATAAATGTAAAGGTAGTGCTCAAGAAAGCAAAGCTCCTTTCAACATACGAATGAGTCCTCTGAGTTCCAGAGTGCTTTTAAGGTACTCCAGGACCCACCTGGATCGATACTCCATTGTATTATGTCGAGAGTGAATAGCTTGAAAAGCCCAAAACCTCATCTCTTTGACATCCTCCTGTTCAATACCACCGAAATACCACTCGCTCTTTTGTGCTCTTATTCGAAGATGGAAAAACAACTTTACTAACCTTTGATTTCAGCTTTTATTTCAATATTGCATCTTCTGACAACTCTCTCAAAGAAATATTTCTTTTACATTTTTGTTCAGAATCTTTGACAGTTTGTGCGTACAAAGGGAAGTTAGACATGAAACTGTTGGACATCGCTTCTTCATTGCTCAGGTTGAATTCTTTAAAGTCTTACATGATGCATTTAAGGACAGACATTTTTTTGCTTAGCACAATGGAAACGTATGCAAAGGCAACCTTTTCTTCCAAAAATCGCATTCCTATACAACTAAACTGCATTTCTATGCTGCCCCCAAGATCAGAAGGAATGTAGAGCATATTCAAAGAAGTGCAATAGATGGTTTGAGTGAGAAGAAAACAAGCAAACTGCATGAAAGTTGATGTGTAATGCAGCAGAGCTCTGTGTGTACACTTTTACTGACAAAGGACAGACGGGGCTTTGAACAATCTCTGTGCAGAAATCTGAAGAAAAGCTTCAGACACTGGAAAACTTTCCTTTGTTGCTTCTAATACAGCATGAGTTATTTGTATCTTGTAATGCACAAAAACACGACATGCCTTGGAAAAAAAGTTCCAACTAGATCCCCTTTGTATCAGCTGTTTTTTTTTTACATATATACAAGAACTGTAACACATTTAATGATGCCATGCAAAATATTATCTCCATAATGTTTTTTTTTTAAATGTTTTTAATTACAGGCCCTTGAAATACAGAGGTGGGTCGCCGCATTGCGCTTTTTGATTTGCATTACTTTTTCCAGTGTTTTTGAGCCCTCACAACTTCATAAGCATAAGAGATGGACTCGTTATTTTCTGGGATGAATGTTACATCCACTCAAGGTATCACAACTTCAAAGCCAAACTCTAGTTTTTGTTCAGCACAGTTGTATCAATGATCAACTCCGAGCATCAGTATCAGGTGATAGATCATCTTATATGGTATTAAAACTGCAACAGTCTATTTAATAGAGGAAGAAAAACAAGCATTGCTAACCTGGATGTGTTAGGATAATTTGTCATCATACCGCCATGTGGGACAGGTGGTTGGTCAAAATCAGTTATAGCTCATTGGTCGTCTCATTTTTCATCACCATTGCTCTTTGAAAAAACATGCATATGAGTCTGCCACACCTATAACGCAAATGTACATCTGCCTTTCCACCAGTGTTATATAAAATCCCAACCTCAGCACATTAAACCTTGCCTACAACAAGGAAATGCATGGATAATACAGAAATTAAAGGCATTCTTTTTTTGTTATTGTGCTTAGATGGATTTGCACAAAGTCGAGTGCTGTGTCTCAGTACACATGACGCTGCTCTAAATGGAAGAGCTGTAGCCATACGTGACAGAACTGCTTAAGTGTTTACGTTAAAAAGAGCGTTGTAATCCTTGCAGTACATGTCAAAATCCCTGATCTACTGTTCGACATCAGCATCCATGTTTCAATAATCCCTCTTGCTGCTCACTTGAATACCCTTCTGGCTAGGCAGAGATAATTGTACATCCTTTGGATTGCTTTCAGAGACGCTTAAAAACCTTTAAGAATAGGGCTGATGATGTCACCCAAGGAGAGCTGTGATAATACGCCATGTCTGTACCTCCGCAGCAGCTGGCAGCCGTGAATTGGATTGTGTGATTGTCATCAAGAAAGGCTTTCCTTTCCCTCTAAAGACACACGGGGATTTGAAAGGGCTTATAGTGTAGTGGGATACAGATAAATGGGTCTTTATGAAACTGTGTCATTAAAGCACACAGGGAGCAAGAGGATGCGAAGTAAGAAGAAAAGGATTTCATGTAGAAGTGATGTTTGTGCAACAGATTTAGCAGAATTTAATACATCTGATTGGAGACAGTGTAACCTGCAGCTTTTTAAACCTGTTAAATGGATGCATTTTGAAGTGAAAGACTCAAATTAGCCATTGACATCACAAGTATATGAATACTGGAGTTTATTTCTTTGCGCAGTAAGATAGTTTATCAGTGTAGTTCACAGTTTAAAATGCTCCCTATCATCCCATAGCAGTTCTTTTTTGTTTGTTTGTTTTTGCTGTCACATTTTTATTCATTTTTCACTGCAATATAAAGTCTTGTACCTCTATAGAAACAACACAACCATGACTAGATGTAAAAGGAACTCACAAATGTCTTGTTCAGGATAACAAAGGTACATTGCCATTAATCATGAGAAGAAAAAAAAAACAGCAAAAGCAGAATTTTTTGATGATTTATTTGACAAAACTTAGGGAAGGTAAAACGATCATGGTTCAACTTCATTTTTTCGCTCAGTTTTCTTAAGAAAACAAGATAATTCTCCTCCATTTTCTTGTTAAAACAACGTAATTTTGTTGTTATCACAGAGTAACAAAATCTGTTATGTCATGATCACAACAAAATTATCTAATTTTCTTGAGAAAACAAAATCGTTGAAGCCAGGCCTGGACGTGCTCGACTGCAGCTGCACACTCTAATGAGATAAGTTAAGACTGTTCATGTATTTTTGTTTGTATTTTTGCAAGTCGGTAGTGTGCAACGGCAGCAGAACACCTTCTGGTCTGGCGAGTTGTTTTCGCTTACTACCGCACCGGAAAATTAACTCGTTATAACAGGAAAACGAAAATGGAGGAGAATTTTCATGTTCTCGCGAGAAAAGGGAGCAAAAAAATTAAGTTCAACCTTGGCTCCGTAAAAACTTGACAAAACCTGGAGTCAGCATGGACAATATTTTTCCAAGTAACACAAGCTTCTGCATGCTATACATATTTTACTACTCACTGCTTATTTTGTTTGCGCTGTGTAAACACTGCCTGCAGTTCAGCCCAGGCTTCACGGCTGCACTACAGAGCACAGATTACTTTGAGTTATTCTTTTACATAATGTGATAACAGCAAATGTTTATTGTTGGCGTGTTATTAAAAAAGACATGCAGAATAAAATGAGTTCAATGAAATATCATAACTTTAAGCTTAGATTTGATTAGATTTTCTTAAGGAACAGCGCGTCACAGATGAGTAATTCAAGGACCATCTGAAAGTTGGAAGTCTTCTAACTCTTATTAATAATTGGATTTTGGCAATTGTTCAAACACAATACGTCCTTAAAGTTTTGCTATCAATAAAACATGACACCTTTACAGATGGGTTCTCTATACGTTCCCGTACCTCCTGCATCTATGAGGCGGAAAGAGTGTGGGCACTCACTCTGACTCATTTCATCTCTGTACTGTTTTGTGTGTAGGTTCGATTTAATTCACACGGTCCGCCTTTATGCTGTGAGCTACAGCTGTACATTGAAAAGAGGTGTGCATGATTTCACACAGCCAAAGTTTTGGTGATGCTGTGGAAAAAAGCATTCATCTGCTGCTAAAGCTTGTCATTCAAGTTTAACTTTCAGACAAACGCCATTCAAACAGTAAATGAGGTTTTGAAGGGCATGTTCAGTTCCACTGAATTATCGATACATTTCCATTCAGAGGCATTTACTGCGAGCTTTTGTTCTCAGATCAATCCATACTGTCAGCAGAGACCTGCACAGCCCTGAGAGCAGATGGCGTAAGACATTTCTTTGACCCTGGAAACATTTCTTGCAGTGAAGGAACAAAGAGAGGCCTGGGGAGATATTTTGTCTTAGTCAAAGGCTAAGTAATAATCAAATGGAGTCCTGGATGCTTGGGTCATACATTCACAGGGCTCTAGAATGCAACCAAACTGTCAAGTGCAACTTAACTTTTTCAGTGATTTCACCAGTGCACCATACTTTTAGCAGGTCCTAAGCTTGTGTGACAGCCTACCATCTCAGGTAAATCTGACACTAGAACATCCTATTTCACTCCTTTCAGACACATTTTTGGTCGCACATCTGTTTAAGCTGCTGCAGTAACTGAATGGAGACTAGACGCTTCTCTGTGCTTAGCTGCCTCATAGCTTAAACCAATGCATTTGAGGTGTTTAAGGAACACTTGTAAATCGCGGTGTCTACCAATTCATGTGAGGCCTTTAGGCAACAGTGGTTGTCGTGGCTACCAGGCCTTTATGTGAGAGGATATCTTTACATGTCTAGCTTCAGCCAATAAACAGAGGTCACACTCTACTCGTCTCAGCTGCACAAGTCTCAACATCAGTCAAGTTGCACCATCTACCACCATAAGTAAATTCTCAGTCTGTCGACAACACTGACAGCCAACATTAGATGCAACTGAAGTTAGGCGCACCAGTTCACACTTGCCACCAGCTGCTAGGTATCCGTTTGGTAGCGACAGTAAGGTCAGTTGGCATGTTGGCTGAGGAAAGACAGCAGAAAAGCAGGAAAACATATGTTTTTGTTGATTTTGGAAGAACAGATTTTTAAAGGGAAGTTTTAGAGTTGTAGCTTCAAGTTCATGTTTTGTTTACTTGGTTCAGTATTTATTTGCACTTTGTACATTAAAAGCGTGTTTATTTCATTTCTTCATTCAGTGGGTTTAGACTTTTCAGTGGGCTTAGACCTTTATCTTTATCTATCCATCCATCCATCCATTATCTATACATTGCTTAATTCTCTATAGGGTTGTGGGGGGGCTAGAGCCTATCACAGTCAACTTGGGCGAAGGCAGGGGACACCCTGGACAGGTCGCCAGTCTATCACAAGGCTACATACAGAGACAAACAAGCACACTCTCATTCACAACTATGGACAGTTTAGAATCATCAGTTAACCTCAGCATGTTTTTGGACTGTGGGAGGAAGTCTGAGTACTCGGTGAAAACCCACGCTGCACAGGGAGAACATGCAAACTCCACACAGAAAGATCCCAGGCGTCCTAACCAGGACGTGAACCGGAGATCTTCCAGCTGTGAGGTGACGGTGCTAACAACCGAGTCACCATGCAGCTTATGTATCTACCAAAGCAAAAAAATAAAAGACAGGTACATCACACTTCAGTACACTTTAATATTTGTTTATCAAATCATACAGGCCTAACTTGAGGACTACTATCAATCTTTATAACTCAAATGAGTGTTTTTTTCTCAAACTAGTGAAATATGATGGAGCCTGTTGATTGAGTCAAACCCAATTTTTCCCTTTGTAGCAGTAAGAAGTCAATTTCACTTATCGAACCGTTAATCAGGAGAGTTGTTTTGTAAGTATAAAACAGGATTATGTTTGTTGTGTTAAAGAAAGAGACACATGAAACACTTAGTGAGACGAACAATTTCACTTCTTACATCATGGTGTGTTTGTTTTCTGTCTCATCAATGATCCCTGTTCAATATGACCTGCTATTATACACACATGGGTGCCCACGCTGCAGCGGAGATGTACACACACACACACACATACAAACGTTGGCATGTGACAGCTCATTCAAGCCGACACACTACGGACCGGCAGCGTGTGAATAATTCAAAATGATTATTAATATTTGAAACCAAACAGCTCGGCGAATTAAAGAGTCATCAGATCGACTCCTTTCATCCTCCTTCCTCGCTTCTTCCTCCCTTCATTAATGAAGAGAAGAAGCGGATCGAGAAACGGAGAAAAAAGAGAAAAATCTGTCAGAGATTTGCTCATGAAGAAAAGAAGAAAGTGAGGATGGGAGTGTGATCGAGAAAGAGGAACACAGACGATGGGCCTCTGATGGTGCAATGACGGTCCAGTGTTACGTCATGTAATCTATGCTTCCATTTTAATTTAATATATCTTATTAGGGGCTGCACAGTGGCTCTTTTATTAACATCGTCGCCTCACAGCTAGAAGATCCCTGGTTCGCCGAACAGTTGGGACACCTGGGATCTTTCTGTGTGGAATTTGCATGTTCTCCCTGTGCAGCATGGGTTTTCACCGGGTACTCCGGCTTCCTCTCACAGTCCAAAAACATGCTGAGGTTAACTGATGATTCTAAACTGTCCATAGGTGTGAATAAAAGTGTGCTTGGTTGTCTGTCTCTATGTGTAGCCCTGTGATAGACTGGCGACCTGTCCAGGGTGTCCCCTGACTTCACTCGACGAGTGATAACCCTCTGCACCCCATGACCCACCGGCGGATTTGGAAGGCACATTATCTTATTAAAAATTCCACAATTGAAACATTCCTTAGATACAGAAACTGTAAAAACAAAAAGGATCTTTGTATTTTCAATTTGTGACGGCCCTTGAACGACTTAGCTATTAGGTCGAGAAGCATATTCAAATATGAGCTTAAAATTGTGATGTCATCAAAATCCCTTCATTACAGTTAATTTAAACACAAGGCACTTGTGCTAACAAAAATGATTCATATTCAATGAAGGACCTAGGATCCCTAATCTGTCTCTACACCTACCAGTGAGCAGTGATTCCTAACACGTCTCTGGGGGTCATCAGGTGGAAACCTCCCTTCAACAGTGTTACGTCTACTTAGTCCCACGACAACTCCAGGAGACTAGGCAGTAAACTCTGGCATCCCAGAGTCACCCCCATAGTGCCAGTTCTCACTGCTCCTACACAATCCAACCAGCACTGCCACATTCAACTGACCCAGGCCCGTTTAGGAGATGCTCCAGGTAGTGACCAGCGCCGATGCTACCATTTAGCTAGTGCAAATGCTACATGCTACTGCTAACCACTAATTATTTAAAATATACTACTGACGACCTCACCTCCGACATAGAGACTATACAGCCAGATTCAACTATAATGCTAATGCTAACTGCTAAATGCCAATGCTAACTGCTAAAATACCACTATAGTACTAAAAATGTTTCATTTAAAAATTTGCTGATAACAAACGATTTAAAATGCTGTTATTGCTTACTGGATAACTATATGCTTCTACAAATTTCACTTAAGGTAATGCTGCTGGTCTCCCACTGCCTTTAAATGATATTCACAGCACTAGTATTGTTGTACTGACAATTACAAGTCAGTGACTGATCTAGAATTCAAATAAATTCTAGTTTTGTATGTCGGAAGTGCTTTTCGAGCATGGACAACGTTGTAACACTGATTAGTTTTGACCATAATTTGTTTAACCACACAGGCGATCAACCTCCATGCATATGTGAAGCTTTAATCCCATCTGTGTGATGAAAAAAAATAAACCGCTGGTGGATGCATTTTGAAATCTTGACCTTCTCATTCTCGGTTATACACCTCACAACAGCAAACTCAACACTTTTCATTATCTGCTGCAAACGTGTCTGCGGAAAGGTTCAGAGGTGTAATCGAGTGATTACATTCATTAATTACAACATCACAGCGCCATGCCAGTAAAGGTAACAGGTGAAGAGGAAAATATAAAGGGGGACAGCAAGAGAGAAAGCTGCCATCAACATGGGGAGGAGAGAACGCAAACACAGTGAGCTGTAGCTGCAAGGCAGAGAAGCTGCCGAAATACAAAGAGAGAAAATGTGATTGTTTTGGCGTAACTAATCTGACTTGACATGAAATATTAATACAGTGATCTGAGCAGAAAGCTGACTGCTCAGTGCTATTGTTTTAGAAAGAGAAAAAAGAAATAGGCAAAAAAAAAAATGAAGCATTCAAGGAGGGTAGCGGAGTGTCACGACTTGTGATTAGAAAAAAGTGATTTTTCAGAGCTGTGGAGCAAACTTTACAGGAGTGATGTTAGAGACAGTATGAGTGAAATGAGTGTGTTTCCTTTTAATTTACGTGAAAATGTGATCCCTGATCTCCTTTGTTATTGGCTTTACAATGAAATCTCATACAAGTGCAGGAAATTAGCCAAAGCAAAGTGAAAATGAAACTGAAGAGTCAGTTTCACACTGTGTAGCAGCTTTTACTTTGAAAAACTATACAATGAAGCACAGACTAATACTCATATCAAAATATATATTTTTTAAAGATCATCTTTTCTTTGCACTTGATCCGATCCGAGTCATTTAATATTTGGTATTTGCAGTTACTAAGTTCCAATTTGATAACATTTTCTGATAGACCAGACATTTTAAGTACACAAAAGTTATTCAAATTAAATCCATGGCATAGGATTGACAAGTTAACAGCTCTGCAGTGCATTCAGTAAAAAAAAAAAAAACTGCATTGTTGTTGTTGCTTATTTTTACATAGGTGGTCATTAACATCGGTGCAAAGCTCTGGTAGGGCACTGTCTGAATCCCATCTGTTTCCATACTTGTCTCCTATAGGCTCTGTGTAAACACAGCCTGCAGTTCAGCCCAGTTTTAATCATACACAGAACAGAAAACAGAAAACCCAACAATCCGTAGCTACTTTTGGATTCCGTAAGAGCAAGAGGTCAGGGAAGGAATCAGAAAACCCTAGGATAGGGACGGGGTGGGGGTGGGGAAACCTCCGGCAGAACCAGGCTCAGGGAAGGCAGCCATCTTCCTTGTTGCGGTGGGGGTGGGAGTGGGAATGAGGGGGGAGGGAATAGCAGGAGAGGTTGGGGTGGGGATGGCACATATCACATATCATAAAAGTTGTAGTTTTTCATGACTTATTCAAGCTAACATTTCAAACCTGCCTGCAGGTTTTGGGGTTAGCAGGAGTTCATGTCCAATCCAACAGTTGACGTTTATTTTATTCAAGCATAAACTTAGCCTAACTTCACCCTAATCTCATGTTTTAGCTACCTAACTTGTACCAGTCTGCTTGGTTTGGAGGATCTTACAGAACTTTGTCGGACGATTAGTTTGGAGCTGCCGTTAGTTTGCAGGCATTAGCTTGCAGATTGGATTTTGTTCGGAGGAAAATGCCAGGACTTGGTGTTTATATAAGAACAGTGGAGAAGACAGAAATAGTCAAACGAGAATTAGAGAGAGAGCTGGGGAATTAGCTGGCAGGAGTGGGACAACAGAGAGAGAGAGGCGGTAAACCCTCTTTAATGGATGGTTGAATATTTCATGCTTATTTTGGAGATTCCTCATAAGTGCAGACAGGGGATGCTAACAGGACTGAGTCTTAGAGAGCAGTGCGCTTCAGCTGCTTTTCAGGAATGTTAGTGATATTTATGAGGGGAGGGATCTGAAAAGACTCTGGCTGTTGAAAATGCTCATTTGGTTTAACTCATTTAGCTTCAGCTGAACTTTAAATGAAATGGCCAGATAGAGGGATCACTTGACAGCCAGTATGGAGAAATCATCACAGCAACCAGTACTGCTCTCATACATACAGTATAGGCATGTGTGTTGTATTAATTTGTTCATCAAAACTTCCATATTTTCACTTATTTGTCAAGTTTGTTTTACAGTTTTACAGTGTATCACTGCATGTTGGATATGTTTTGGTTGAGGGATGCTGTTAGACCAAAACACTGGAGACGACTCATTGGGCTCCCACTATACTCTGATATCTTAGAGACAAAATAATCAGTTGATGGAGTGGATTTGTTTTTCAAATCCAAACACTGAATTGTAATTCTAATTTGACACACTCAAAAAGAAATTTGGGGGACCTTTGCCCATCACTTAATTAAAAGCAGAATTTCAAGATAAAAATTGTAATTTGCTGATTTAGATCAACCTTTTCAGCTGCAAACATTGTTTTGACAAGTCTGGCTGACCTAGTGTTGGTTGCCATTAGCTGATTTAAAACTAAACTTAAGCTGTTGTTACAAAAAGGAACTTAGTTTGATAGCTTTTTTTTCATCTTGAAGAGAGGCACTTTATCTTTGCCTGGACAAATTCAGAAAAAAACAATATTATAAAAGGACATTTAAATGTCAGTGGTTACCAACACTACACGAACAAGTATATAAAGAAGCCAAGTCATTGTTTGAATGTTACTTTAATGAGTAATCAACTTGAAGACTTTGTTGACGTGACCAGTCATTAGCTAATTAAAACACTTTTGATTGTAGAGGGAGGGCTAATTTCCTTAACTCAGTATGGCTTGTTGGTTGAACATAATTTCATTCAATTCGAAAAGATTGACACAAATTATTGCTTTAAATCCATCCATCCATCCATCCATCCATCCATCCATCCATCCATCCATTCATCCATCTTCTACCGCTTGTCCGGGACTGGGTTGTGGAGGCAGCAGTCTAAGCAGAGATGCCCAGACTTCCCTCGCCCCAGACACCTCCTCCAGCCCTTTCGGTGGGACCCCGAGGCATTCTCAGGCCAGTCAAGAGACATAGTCCCTCCAGCGTTTCCGAGGTCTTCCCCAAAGCCTCCTCCCAGTGGCCCCGAACACCTGGGAGGCGTCCAGGAGGCATCTGGAACAGATGTCCAAGCCACCTCAGCTGACTCCTCTTGATGTGGAGAAGTAGCGGCTCTACTCCGAGCTCCTCTCTGGTGACTGAGCTCCTCACCCTATCTCTAAAGGTGCACCCAGCTACTCTACGAAGTAAACTCATTTTGACCGGTTGTATCCAGGATCTCGTTCTTTTGGTCATGACCCAAAGCTCATGACCATAGGTGAGAGTAGGTCATGACAGCTTCGCCTTTCTGCTTAGCTCCTTCTTCACCACGACAGACTGATACAATGACCCCAGACTGCAGACGCTGCACCGATCCGCCTGTCAATCTCACGCTCCATCCTCCCCTCACTCGAGAACAAGACCCCGAGATACTTAAACTCCTCCACTTTAGTCAGGGCCTCTCCACCGACCTGAAATTAGCCTCATTTTACGAATCATCCAGGGTCTCTGTGTTTTTTTTTCTTCTTTTTTGGCCTTGTCATTACACTGAATATAACTAGTGCTAACTGCTGCTTTCTGTCAGCATGTGTGTGAGCAGCAGTTGTCATTCTAGCGGGAATTCTGAGGTAGTCTCCCAAGCATCTGGTATCTGCAGATGTTGCCGACCAGTTGTTTAGTGAGTTGTCTTCTGTATTTACTCAGTTGGGAGGTTTTTGTTCCTTCCTGGCAATCACAGATGGAAAACTGTTTGTCCAGTGTAGTTTTCATTTGATGCTCAGCTGATGAAAGCAGAAATAGAGTTTATTAATAATAAGCAAGCAAGTGAAGAAATTCTCGGCATCATGGATGACAGCATAATGAGCATTTTCTGAAATTTTGTAACTCTAGTGGCCTTGATGGGCTTCAGGATCGAAACATACTCTTCTGTTCCCTGGCACAAAGATAATTGTCACAGCATATTGATTTGTTTCTTTCTGTTTCTGCCCTCCTTCCTTGACTTGTGTTTAGAAACACCTTAATTATCCTGTGCATGAGTTGGCTGTTTGACCTCGTCTTTCCCGTGCATGTAAAGATGTTCCTACATCATCAAAGCAACAATGGTGTTGAAGCTCCTTTCAAAACTCGAGCTGCCCTGAGCTGCCCTCTTTGAAACTAAAGCAAAAAGAAAGAAAAAAAAAACCCTCACATTGAATATGCTTCACCTATGAGTCTGGGACAGGTCATGATGAGATTACCTTTGTTGGAATTAATTTACACACTGATGGTGATACTGACTGTAGCTTCTCCTCGCTCTGATGTCGCATCGTAGTCCTTATGACCTATCTCGCCCCTTTTATTTTTCTCAATTGCAATTATGCTTCCACTGAGTGACGGAGAGGGAGAAAGAGAAATGAGATGGCGTAGGGAATACGGCTGAATGTTTCAGTGGAGATAGAGGGCAAAAGAGAGACTATCTTAGAGCTGGAGAGACTGAACGCTACAAGACAAGTCAGACCTGCAGAGACTGACGGAGAGAGAGAAGACAAGATGTTCCGGAGAGAGAGAAGCAGAGATAGACTCGGTCTCTGATGTATAAAGGGGAGGGTAGCTGAACAGCCATGAAATATTCTTTCTGAAGACTCTCGGCCTGCCTGCAAGTCGTCAGTATTCAGACGGAAGGAGGGAGGAATGTAAGAGGGAGAACGAGGAGGAGGAGGTAGGAAGGAAGGAAGTAGGAGGAGAGATGAAGCAAGAGTTAGATGGAATAAAAAGGAGGCTTTAAAGAGAAGGAAATGTATTCAAAAGTGAGATAGCGGGATGTAAGGTACTGGTGGAGAGCAAGTAGGAGGAATGAAGAAGGGATGGAAGGGAAGAAATAACAGGAGTGGCAAGATGCTGACAAGGAGGGAGGCAGAGAAGAAGTGGGAAAGAGGGATGCAACGGAGGCCAACAGTTAACTCCCCAACTCCTGGAATTACACAATTTATCAGAGCCAGACAGTAAAAACAAAAAAAGAATCATCACAAAGTTGAAAATCCAACAGTCCTTAAACTAATCATTTGTCAAGTGTTGTTCTGTTGGGAAACTTAGCAAAACCTAAGCTTGAAATAGTGATGTTTATTTAAAATCACTGTATATGTATCATTTTTTTTAATGCCAAAATGAACAGTTTGATCTGAACAGATGCTATAAAACACAAGAAAATCATCTATTTGCTGCAACCTTGAACTTTGGCTGAACTGCAGGATGTGTTTACACAGAGTGGATAAGAGATAATAGCATGGAAACAAATTTAAAATGTAAATGGTAAACTATCTGTAGCGTGTAGACTCACCATTGTTTTTCCAGCGTTGGTAATACTTGTGGGTATTCTTTTTGTTGTATTCTTTTTTCAAATGACTGAAGACATTTATGAGTTCTATCTACTTTTAGCTATGGCTGTGTTGGTTCCATAGAGGGGCGGGACTTTTTATAACAGTAAAGAAATTACTGTGTAGTGAGGAGCAAAAAAACCCCACAGAAACTACTTGCAGATCAGAGGGTTAATGTGGAAGTCACTGGGAGAAGAAAATCAGAAAGACAGGCTAGTGCTGATAAAAAGATGAGGAGACAAAGTATCTGGCAATCCTTATTTTTTCTTGAGAAAAAGCATCTGAAAAAGATCCAAATCCAAATGAAGAGTCTGCACTGTCTGGCAGATACTTTAAGTTAAGTAATATATTTCGGCAGTTATTCAGTTGAAGTGTAGGTTCATTTTTATTTTACATTGCTTCCACAGTCCTCACAAATCATTATGGGAGATTAACTGGATAAGCCGACTGGCACCAGCCCAGATCCCTTGACTTCATGGGCCTAAACAGGCTCTGCTTTCAGCTGCATAACTGAACTTGGACAGGAAAAGGAGTAAACACTGTCAGCGTGACTAAATAGTTTTGCTTTTGGCCTGGTGGGTTCGGTTAAGGTTCTTCTCTCTGCAAGTTGAATTTCTGAGTGAATGACCTCAAAGGACCTACAGATGAATAGAGATTTAGATTTATCTGGACTAAGCATTTCTGTTTAGCAGCCAAATGTTCATCAGCACCTCATTTTCTTTTGTCCTGCCAAAGCTGCATCTTCAGACCTCCTTCTTTAGTTTTCTGTGTCTCTTTGTTCTAAACATTAAGGCCTAGATTTAACTGCTGGCACAAAGTATTCCAAAAGTCTCAGATTCACCTTCCTGGAACCTACAGATACAATACAGATAAAGGCAGAGGAGTCAGAAAGAGCTGTAGCACTGAGACAGAAGTGAAGAGGAAGACACATTGACCCGATCCAAAGTCAGAGGAAGGTAATGAGAGGCATGAAAGGATAAAAGACTGAAAGACACAGATGTTGGGATGCAAAGGAATAGATGAGATCTAAATAAAAACAAAGAGAGAGATAGGGGCGTCGAGTATGGTGAACATCATGTAAAATCGGAGATGAGAGAAAAAAAAATGAAAGGACATGAAGAGGAAAGAGGAGGTAGAGGAGGAGACGGAGAGGAACGGAGTAAGAAAGAAGGGGATGTGAAGAGGAGAGAGGGAGGGAGTGCAAAAGAGCCTGAGGCCAAAGTGAATAATGGGCAGAGGGGAGGGGAGGAAGAGAAGGGGAAGGGGGGGGGGAACATTTGACTGCAATGCGTTTTTGTAAAGTTTTATTCAGGGCTGCCGAAGCAGAAAAACCTTCAGTTTGTTGTCAAGTCAAAGTGGCAGAAATCTGCAGAGTTAAAAGAGCAGAAAAACCCAACGCACAAAAATATTGTCCTTAATGACCCAATGAATTTCTTTTTTTCATCATTATATTTAGCAGTTTTCTATGGATGTGTGGGTCTCAAATATGTGTGGGCTCTTGACAGTTTTCAGTGTTTTGACCTCCAACAGTCTCGTTCTTACCCAGAAGGCAAAGAGTAAACACTTAAATTATATGTGTTGGGTGTGTGTGTGCGATCCTAAAACATCAAAGCATAAAGTATTGACCAAAAATAAAAGTGAAATTAAAGTAAGTTGAGAGAGACCAGCAAGATAAAATAAAAGGAATCCTCATAGCAGACAGAGAAGCACCATCCCTGGAGCGCTCCCTCCAGCCCACCTACAGATCACTGAGAAGTAAACCTGATGGAAACAAACCAGAAGCACGACAACAAAATGAGGTCCTGATGCAAAAGATCCCCAGCAGAGGGGGTATCATCTCCTACCACCCATGTCTGCCCAAAATGTTAATGTATCACATAATAGTGAAAAATCCTTTTTGGCTTATTGGCAGTAAATTTGAAGAGAACATTTGTCCTCCCATGAGGATGAACCCTTTCCAATGCCCTCATCGACCACCTTGTGGTTGCCTGATCTCGTCAGATCTCGGAAGCTGAGCGAGGTTGGGCCTGGTCAGTACCTGGATTGGAAACCGTGAGGGAACACCAGGAAGCCTGGGTGAATGCAGTGTGAGAGTGAGTGGTTGGTGGTGGTCGGAGGGGCCGATGGTGCAGACTGGCAGCCTCACCTCCATCAGTCTACCCCAGGACAGCTGTGACTACATATGTAGCTTACCACCATCGAGTATGGAGTGAATGAATAATGCAATGTAAAGCGTCTTTAAGTGTCTAGAAAAGCACTATACAAAACCAATGCACTATTATTGTTATTATTATTATTATTATTATTATTATTATTATTATTATTATTATTATTATTATTATTATTATTATTATTATTATTATTATTATCATTATTATTATTATTATTATTATCATGACCTTTCTGCTAGTTTTTCTCTTAAGGAAGTTTTATGATCCTTCCAATGGTTTATATAGTGAGGTGCACTGAGTGTTGCTTGTGAGTGAGTTACACAGGAAGGTTAAGACCTCACAATATTACATTATAGAGAAAAACCCAACAAATTCAAATGATTTCCTCTGAGCAGCTCTTTGGAAATGATAGAATTTAAAACAAATAAACAAACAAACAAACCTTTAACAGGAAGAAACCTCAGGCAGAACCAGGCACAGGGAAGGTGATCACCTGCCTCAACCAGTCGGGGTGAGGGTAGTCTTGCAGAGCCAGACCACTCTCTAGTGCTGATACAGCACTGTGCAGAATGGGCTGGCTGCACCCCATTATCATTCTGCTACAGCTCAGATTTGTTCCTATTTCTTTAAAACAATCACAATCATTTTGGGACGTGCTAAAGCCAAGACCCAGCATAGGTGCTCACTTCAAATAGTCAGTTATCTATGTATACACCAATTAGTCCTCTGTTGGGTCGTGGGGTCGCTGGAGTCTGTCCCAGCTGACTTAGGGCCAAGACAGGGTTCACCCTGGACAGGTCGCCCATGCAGAACTCATGCAGGCACAGGGAGAACATGCAAACTCCACACAGAAAGACCCCAAACCAACAACCTACAAGAGAACAACAGCCACAGTGGAAATTGTTGAGACAGATCACAAATGTGCAGCTCTGAATCCAGAGATACCTGCAGAGAGGACAAAACACTAAATACCGGGGAGAGAAGACACACATTTAAAGATGTGCAAAGGAGTCATAAATGCACTGAATGAAAGAGAGAAGAGAAGAGGTTCTCAGTGCATCATGGGAAGTCTCACAGCAGCATAACCAAGGGACGGATCAGGGTCAACTGAGTCGGCTGTAAGCTTCATCAAAAAGAAAAAAGATTTAACTGAAATCAAAGAAGCATAGAGGGTGTCTGCCTCCTGAACCCAAACTGGGAGCTGGTTCCACCGCAAAGAAGCCTGATAACTGAACTCTGTCTCACATTCTGCTTTTGAAAATTCAAAGAGCCAGAAGTAAACCTGCAGTCTGAGAGCCAAGTGTTCTTTTGGGATAATAAGGGACAATAAGGTCTTTGGGTTGAGATGGAGCTTGGTCATTAACAATTCTGACCAAGGTCCTCCTGTTCTGTCACTGTTTACAGTGAAAACTCTGCATGGAGGACATTTAACTCTCTCTGTGAAAACATTGCGTGTATAAAAATGCGTTTCATCATTCATTTAAAACTTCAGAATTTTGTCAACTTAGACAATTGCATTTTACAGCGAACTTAAGATCACTTTCAGCTACTATAGGAGACAACTTCTGTGTGTTTGTTCTGATTAGGTTCTAACTTGTGTGATTGTTTCATTGGGGATGTTATAAATAAAGGTTTGAGATCATCACTTTCATGCTGCCCTGACTCTAGACTGGAACATTTAAAAGATCAATGTTAGTCATCATCTATACTCTAACGAATAATGTGTGGGCTCAACAAAAAGATGTAAATGCAGCAGTTTGAATCAATCTTTTTGAGTCATGAACTGAATCTTAACTGACATATGCTCAGGTAAAGAGCTACAATTAGTTAGGGGAATTAGCTTTTCCTCTACAATCAAAGGTATTTGTAATTACCATTTTAAACTGGGAGGAAACTTGAAATCCTGACACCAAAGGTGGAGAGAAATTAAGTTAACAAGCCAATTTCTCCAGTTTACCTCAACTTGAATTTATTTATTTTTCATCAACTAAGACAAATTTGAGTTTAAATGTACACAGTATATTGAATTGATGAAATTACCAACATTATTATTTCAGTCACTCTGATCAAAATAATGTTTGCAACTGACATAGTTAATCTAAATCAGTAAATTAGATTTTTTTTTCACCTTACAACCAAGCATTTAATTAAGTGGTGGGAATAGGTTCCCTAAATTATTGTTTAAAGTGTAAATAAAGTGGTGTCAAACTGGGTTCGGCCAAGTGTATAGTTCCCACTGTGGCCACACATGTTAACAATCCCCTCTCTCCTGTAAATGAAAGGTATTTTAGCTAAAAGCATCCACCAGACCTTTTTTTTTATAACCAGCAATTTTAACAGCAGCACCTGACAAACACTCACTGTGCATTCTGACACTACAATGCATCGGCAGCCTACACACTGTGTCTGTGTTAGTTATGCACACTGCACACTGGGTTAAATCTTTAACAGGCTGTAGATCATTGATTAAGGTGCGTGTGACCTCCTGCTGTTCTCAGGTATTTCACTCGACGGAATGTGTGAGCTCGTGTGCTTCCTCTCTCCTCAGATACACCAAGATGAAAACAGCCACCAACATTTACATCTTTAACCTGGCGCTGGCTGACTCCTTGTTCCTGGCTACTTTACCTTTCCAGGTAGGACTTTGTCGACCATCCACACACAGTATTTAATATACTTGATTCTTTTCACCCCTTTTCATACATGGGATATGTAACAATGCTACGTGAAGGACGGTACAGTACTTTAAGTGATGAGTGCAATGCAATAATGCACTAACATACCCTAATTTCGTTAGGATTTGCTGAATACTGAAAAATGTGTCCATGTATGAAGATGATCTCAGTACTATTTTACCAGCGATAAAAAATACATGTATATATACAGCGGTGATGGAGCTCAGGACTCAGCCTGGGGATGGCCGCTATGTAGTAAATGATTTAACTGCAGCTGATTAACTGTGACTCCGTTAGACCAGTGGTTCTCAACTGGTCCAGCCTCAGGACCCTCTATGTCTCTATTAATAACGATCATGACCCAAATTTTTGAAGTTTGCTGTTGCTGTTAACAAATTTAAGGTTTATTTGGGTGGAGTCTCAATGCATTTTGATACAGCTTGAGAAAATGTTGGCTTATTTTTTTGCTCATTTTGGTATATTTTGACACTTTTGCCAAGTTTTGGGCATATTTTGGCCCATTTTGACAGATTCGGAGCACATTTTGGTTCATTTTCGGCACTTTTTAGCACAAATTTCTCCAATAAGAGCCAAATCTAAAGGTTAATAGTGGGCAAGTACTGGTGTCAACACCACTAAATATCCTGTTATTGAAAGCAAACTGCATCATAAGAAACACGTCCTTCAAAATAAATGACTTTATACCACTACTTTTTTTGGGGGTGGCTTCTGCGACCCTCTAAAAATGGCTTCGCGACACACTTTTGGGTCCCGACCCACCAGTTTAGAACCACTGTGTTAGACAGCTCGAGTGTCTGTGGTGATGACAAGTATAAAGTGTCATTTACAACTGATTTATAATTATAAATAATGGATTAAGTCCCACTTTGTGCCTTGTGTAAACATGCAAAACTCGGCTTCTTTGGAGATGCTCTTGTCTGATGCTGCACGTATGTGATAAACTCAGAGGAAAGACTCCTACAAACGGCTGGAAGCAACAAATGTTAATGTTTTGTCATCATATAGATTACATTTATCACTGGCGAGTCTCATTAATCTGACCTGCTACAGTCTCTGCCTTCAGGGACTATTTATGTTTGTGGACATTTATTAGGCAACCATGTTTCCAAAAAGTTACGTTTGGTTTCATCAAATAGCACATTTTGGTTGACACTTTCACAATAAAAGCTGCTTGTTAGAGGCTTGGTTAAAGTTAGGCATCTAAAACTATGTGTTTCAGTTTTGGCACATGTCGTGCTTTGGATACAAATATGATCCTTCTCAGCTAATCTTAGATACTAATGCAAGACAGATTTGTCTTTTATGATTTGTATTAAAATGTTATCATCATTTGAGTTATTCATTGCTAATCATTTTACACCAATGAGTTGTTCATCCCTTCATGGCATCACTATACTGCTTTGTCTATCACTACTATAACTGCTCTGCTGCTTCTATATCTAAAAAGGTCTATCATGTCTGGATGATGGTTTATAATTTCCGTTTCTGTGTAAATAACACTGTCTGTTAACATGCTGTTTCAAAATAAGTGTTTCAACGTGCATTAAGTCATATTTCATTGCAACTGACACCCTGTGTTCTGGTCTCAGCTGCATGTCTTGGTTCATTCTTTGATTCCTGAATGTTTCCAGGGCACTGATGTGTTTCTGGGCTTCTGGCCATTTGGGAATGCCCTGTGCAAGGCGGTGGTGTCCATCGACTACTACAACATGTTCACTAGCACCTTTACCCTGACAGTGATGAGTATGGACAGGTACGTGGCCGTCTGCCACCCTGTCAAGGCACTGGACATGAGGACTCCTCACAAGGCCAAGGTAAGACTGATTCATTTCAAAAGTGTGATATCTACCTTTTCAAAACCTTCACGCCTCCTTTGTTCCTACTCACATGAATCCTGACATCAGTTCTGATGTTAACTGTCGCTTGAGCTCACTTCAGAGTCGGACCTCGTGATAAGAGTCAGATCATGAATTCACTGAACTGACTGTGTGTCTGCTGTCAACGTGTGAGAACAGAAACACATGATATTAAGTGGTGTCTCTGATCACATTCTGGCAAAGACTGACACATGTTTGCTGTAACTGGCACACCTGAGAGAAGCAGAGAAATGTATTTGAACAGTGATGTAAAGTACAAGAACACAAACTGCACAGGGACTATTTTTATTTACTCTTGCTGATGAAATTACTTAAATCCATTAGTTAGTTTTACTGTTTCATGAGGGAACTTGAACGTCAACAACATATTTGACAAAGCTTTTAAGACTCTTGTGCTTCTCACATAACTGCTGCGCCATAAGGCATTTCAGGTTTGTATACATATGGGTTAATAAATGGTGTAACCATGGGAAAACACTGGATATTGACTCACTATCATGTTGTCATGACTTCAGGTGGTGAACATCTGTGTGTGGGTGTTGGCCTCTGCCTTCGGTGTCCCAGCTATGGTCATGGGAAATGTCGAGGAGGAGCAAGAGCACAACAGTGAGTAATTCCTACACACGTAATACTGTACAGTGCTGCAAAACAGTAGGCGCCGAAATGCTTCAAACTTAACACCATGGGGAGTTTTTACTCATCAACTGACTTCATACGAAGAAGAAGGTTGCTGCATCTTGAAAAACTTGCCACAGTCCCTCTGAGAATTTAGGCTTCGGGCTCCCTCACCTGCTTATGTCTCTTCATGGACTCCTATAATGATTCCATAATGTAAAAAAATAAAAAGTAACAAGGGGTTTATTTTTAATTAACCTTTAAATTAAACATGTAGAATAAAACTGTCCCTGTTTGTAGCTCTAATAATCATTTTGACAGTTTCATAAAGGCAACAGACCTTTCAAGCCTGCTGGTGTGTTTGGGGGTTTAGATGCTTGGTTTCTGTCTCTGGGTCATAGAAAGGATGTGTTACGTATATTAATACCCATGTGGACCTGCAGCCCTAACAACACTACTCCATGTAGAGTTCTATGAAAATTCAATGTTCAGTTCATTATTTCTACCTTGACATCAGACCTTCCTGATAAAGCTAAAACCTGCACGGGCCCTTGCATTTCTTTCCACTTTGTCCGTGCTGCTTCTCCTCATTTATCTGCTGCTTCATTTCCTCCAACTGGAAATCCAACTGTAAACACAATTTTAGCGAGCATCACCTGAAGGTCGATAAATACATCCAGCTTGGCTTTAGCGCTCTTTTTCCGTCGTGCACAGTTGAACTCCATTCTCTTAATGAGATGTCAGTCAGTCAGGTGCTCACCATCTCCTCCTCTGTGCTGCTCTTAACATGGACGATATAATTAAAAGGTTCATTTAATCTGCACCTGCATCTAACTTCTACACTACAATCAAATGAGAGTTAAATGCCCGCCATCCATCCAAGACAAATAAAGTATCCCTAGTGTGCACAAAGACAATATTGTCAGGTAACAGGCAGATTTGAATGGCATGTTGTCTTTTAGAAATTGCCATTTACACCATTAATCAGCCAGAAACTGTAAAAACAGAACGCGTCATCAGATGTTCAACTCTCCGATCGTCATTAAACTGTACTCTACTGTTTCGTTGGGGAGTTTAACCAAATCTAAATTGTGATTTTTACATCAAAATCACTATTCTACAAGTCTCCTTTAAAAAAAAAAATAATAATATTCTCTCAGTGCTCTAATTTGTTTCTGTGAGGTTGACGCTACTGCTTACATGAAAACAGTTGCGGATTATTTGGTTGAACTGCAGGCTGTGTTGCACAGAGCAAATAGGAGACAAGCAGGGAAACAAACTAAAAATGTAAGCTGTAAAATATCTACATAACATGGAGTCACCTTGTTTTCTATTATTTGGAAAATCTGTGGGCTTAAAGAAAAAGGCCCAGATTCTTTCAGTGTTTGTAAAAAATATCAATCAAGAAAATCAACTTTTACTTTTTTTTTCATTTATAGCATCAAGCTTGTGTCATACTGCACAGAAGACATTTTTACATTCTCTGTACTTAAATCCATGCCTGTGTCGTTTCCATAGAGGGTCATTTAAAACATGTTAAATAAACCAGTGAAAAGTGTGAATCAGCTACTTTCATATTTTCAAATGCTAGATGAGGTAAAAACTTAACTTCACCTCTCATGGTGACGAAGTTAGCAATCCTCTAAGGTCACAAATAATAATAATCAGAGGGCACTTCCTCGCCATATTTCCAGCTTCCACTAATGACTATCAAGCACCACAATCATTGGGGAATTGAGTGAGAGTCCTGACTTAATGCCTTTTCATTTTATGCTGGTGCACTGAGACAGGCAGCAGAATTCTCTATCTCATAAATGATGAAATCAATGAGGAAATTTAGTGGGGATTCACACAGGGAGGAGAGCGCAAATGTTCTTTGCATTTACAATGGACAATTAATTAAGGCTTAAAAAGCCAAAGCCCATCACTGATGCAGCCAGTTGGAGAATAAAGAGCACTCATCTTCCGTATCATTACTTTGCAGCCGACTGCTCGCTGTCTTGAGTCAGAGGGCAAATATTGTGCGGTAATCTGAGCTTTTCTGTAAACGTCCTCTCATGATTAAATAAAGGCAAAAATAGCAGCTGTGCAACAGACACGTGTGTCTGAATGATAAAGAGATTTAACAGATAGTTAAACAGAAGGGGCTATAAGCTGCGTTTAAACTGAGCCAAATAACAGCCGTATATCTCACCAAATGCTGAAGTGTCTAAAAGTATGTAGCAGCTGGAAAGTTTGACTCTTTATTACACTCTCTCTCTCTCTCTCTCTCCATTCGTTCTTTGATACCTGATAACACTCAGCTGATAACAGCAGCTTGATTCTCATATAGACCCCTTTCATTTCTCTTCTTATTGATGCTTATCAGTTGCTGTTGAGTGGATTCACCTGGGTCCTTCTCTATAAGCTCTATGTGTGTGTGAGTGTGTGTGTGTGAGTGTGTGTGTGTTGCAATGAATCATCTCGCTCAGACATACACACACATATATATATATATATATATATGAGTATAGGTCACACACACACATTCATATTCATTGTCTGTTATTAATAGAAACGTCTTGCAGGGGAACAGATTCTGTACACACATTAAGCCATGTGCGGGCGTTTGTGCGGTTCATAACTGTGTGTTTGCCTTATAGGGCTGTGTGAGGGTGAGGATGAGTATTTATGCGTGTTTGTGATCTGATTGTGCTGGCAGTCTTGTAGATCATGGCAAACTTGCTGCTGGAGATCACAGATGGCAGCAGTTCTCCTTAAAAGGCCGTAATATTCAAAGCATTCTGCTCAGTTTCTATGGTAACAGGGTGTACAAAGGCTTTCAAACACACGAGGTTAATACAAACACAAAGATGGAAATGACCAAAATATGTCATCAGCAGATAAGCAGGGGTGTTAATCAGCAGTGAGAGGTTTGACTGTAATTTTAGTAGCTGCAAAAATATCAAAGCCAATAATGAAACATTTCTGGACTCAGTTTTGGAAAGAATCTCATTTGATTACTCAAAACGTTGTTGCCATCTCAGTTAGTGTGACTCTCCCACTCGCTGTCTCCGAGGCTGTCCTGACCAACCTCAGGAGGCAAATGACTGATATTGGAGGATTTTCAAGCTCAGTGTAAAAAGCTGGCCCATCTGTGTGCTGCTGATATTTCAGAATTATGGAGTTACTTTCTTTAAGCAAGAGCACGATCCTTCAATTTAAGAGCATTATTTCTTCATTTCGCTTGAAGATCTTGCAGTGCTTTCCCTGCTTAGGTGCAAATCTGCCCTGCTGCTGCTGCTCAACACTGTTTCTCTGCACTTGGATATGCTGTTGCTGCACAGATGTCCTGGGCTTCATTGAATGCATCTCTTCACACTCAAACTGCTTCTGTGTGCTCACAAAACTTCTTTTGAAGCTAAAGTATATAGCAGTGTCCCTTTTTTATCATAATAGCTACACATAACAGTAACCCCAAAGCACAATGTCTTCCTGTGACATTGCTAGAGGACAAAATTAGGTGTCCTTACTGTTCAAGTTCAGCAGATCATTGCCAGCATGAATCATGAATATGTCAAGGACCTCAGTGAAGTATTTTATGTTGATGGTTTGTACCTTCTCCATATTATACTTGTAAAGGCATATTTGTGGCATGGAATTAAACCAATGATCACATGCTTGGCTTTCAAGTGTTAACCCTGTGAACCCCAAAATTTGACCTTGTGTTTGAAAAGCACGCTATCTTTTTTTAAAAATCCCCAAAAACATCATTCATCAGTGCCAGAAGCCATAAAACCAGAAAGAATCATCAGAATTTCAACTTTGGCAAAGGTCTTTGAACTTGCTCATCTGTGGTGTGCCATTTGGTTGGAAAACCCTAGCCTTAACCCTAACCCTAGTCTTCGAACTACTCATCTGTGGTGTGCTATTTGGTTGGAAAACCCTAATCCTAACCCTAGTCTTCGAACTACTCATCTGTGGTGTGCCACTTGGTTGGAAAACTTAATCAAATCTAAGCTTAAAACCTACAATGTTTCATAAAAAATGACATTATTCTGCATGACTCTTTTCAAAATTTGTCAAATATAAATCATGCGCTCTAACCAGATACTGTAAAAAACTAAATATTCTGTGCTCTATGGTGCAACTGTGACATCACGTGACAAAAACTCTGGTCTAACAGTCTGACTGCATGCTATGCTTGCACAGATCAGATAAGAGAAACCAAGAAAAACTAATAAAAACTGTCAGTAGTAGGTTTCTAGTATTGGTAACACCTGTGAGCAGTTAGAAAAATGTCGTAGATGTTGATTTCTAGTCTTTTTTTTCTTATTTCTTTAAAATAAACAATCAAAGACATTTAATGTGGGATGTTTTTTGTTTGTTTTATGACTTATGATATTACAACTTTCTTATATTGCACATTAGATGTTCTCTATTTCTAGCAATTGCTGTGCTGTTGCCATAGGTGCAGGACTCTATACAGCTCTGAAAAATGAACCCACAGTGAGTTAAAATGGGGAAACTGCTTGGAGTTCAGAGGGTTAACTAGCAGAGAGAATACTTACTAAGCAGCAAACAGCACAATGGATGCCAACATGCTTCCCTGTTATTCTAATTGTACTGTTTATGAATGGGAGAACTAGCGTCTCAAAAGCAAAAGTAACAAGGTAACACATTAGGATCGTAGGTTTGGTCTCTCGGGAGCAAAAAAAAAATCAGTAGAAGTATAAACAGTGTCTTTGTAACATGTTCCAGTGCAGCTCTATGTTAAGCTGCCCCGAGACAGTCTGACTGAACCCTCCTGTTCTACTGTTTTACATTTGCTCCATTACAGATCACTTTGAAATGGACTTTTTCCAACAGAGAAGGATTTGTTTTACTGTCAGTGGGAACAGAAATAACCACACTGATGGTAACAATTTTATTTCTGACTTTGGGAACTGTTATACAAGTACTGTATTTGCATACAAATGATTTGTTTCGCATATTTTTATTGGTCCCTTATTGACTCATTTTGCAGTGGCAGAACAGTCATGGCAGGTGTAGTTCACAAGGTCACAGTAAGCACAGTTACATGGTCTGAATGGCTCCCTATGTGTGTGAGAGAATAGAGTGGCCACATATATTTATGTAGTATTGATAAAAACATTTGTAGAAGGAGACTAGGGTGAAAGTATAACTGCTGAAGATGACTTGGCCTAAACTGATTTAATGTTACCGGTGTCCTCCAATCAGCCACAACATTAAAACCATTGACAAGAGAATAGCATTGACTATCTTCTTACAGTGGCTCCTGTCAGTCGGTGGGATACTTTATATTAGGCAACAAGTAAACAGTCAGTTCTTTAAGTTGATGCAATGGAAGCAGGTGTAAGACTGTAAGAATCTGAGTGAGTTTTATAAAATGTGATGGCTAGATGACTGTGTGAAAGAATCTTCAAGATGGCAGGTGTTTACAAAAGAGGTACAAAGGAAGGAGAACCGGAGCTGAAACCAGAGACAGGATTATGGATGCCCAAGGCTCATCGATGCATGTGAGGAATAAAGGCTGACCCTTGAGGCCCGATCACACGGAAGAGCTACTGTAGCACCAACTGCTGAAACCTTAACGCTGCTATGATAGAAATGCTTCAGAACACACAGAGCAGATCAGCCCTTGTCCATGCTGAGCCCTGTCCACCAGTGAAAACCCCTACAATGAGAATCAGAACTGGACCGTGGAGCAATGGAAGAAGGTGGCACGGTCTGATGAGGAGGAAGAGATAGCGGCAGGATGCACTATGGGAAGAATGCGAGCAAGTGGAGGCAGTGTGATGCTCTGGGCAATGTTCTGCTGTCGACATTCCTGTAGACCTCGTCACCCCTTCATGGTAACAGTGTTTGCCGATGACAGTGGCCTCTTTCTACAGGTGGATGCTTCCTGCCACACAGCAAACATTGTTGAGGAATGGTCTGAGCAACGTGATGCAGATTTCAAGGTGTAAACCTGGCTTCCAAATACACCAGAACTCAATCCAAATCAAGCTTCTGTGGGATTTGTAGTCTATTACATGGAGGCTCCACCTTTCAAAATTCAAAAATAAAGGAATTGCTAATCACTGCTGTGTGACACCTTCAGACATCTGTGGAGTCCGGATCTCGAAGGGTCAGAGCACAAGTAGGACCAACACAATATCAGGCAGGTTGATTGGCGTACTGTATGTTTCAAAGCTTATTAAAGACAAGAACAAGACCAATGGAGAGTCTTGCTACAATGTCCCAACAATCAGACTGATTAAGATAGTTCAGTCCAGGCTGCTGTTTCTTTATTGCCCCTCATTCTTAAGAGCCAACAGACTCCTTAGTCTTTGCTCATTTTAAACGTTTTGAAACTTTTGAATTTTGAAACCGATATTGTTCTTCTCCCACTGGTACCTTAAACAGCAGCAATTCTTCAGTTTAATCTTCTGTAACATCACAGAAATCAGGTCTAAAGTCAGAATTTCTTCTTTCCTTACCAGTTTTGGATGAATTATTTAATCCAGGCTTTATTTCTGATGCTACAGAAGAATACCTTCTGACTGCAACTAGGTGCAGAAAGCTGCTCCCAAACACGCTTCATGATGGGAGATCTTGTTCCTTCGATCCACGCTGTCCTTCACTTGCTGCCTGTCAGTTGTAGAATTGATTTTGCTACAGTTTTTTTAAATGTTTGGATGGTTAGGTTCTCGCTGATCTCAGTGAACTGATTTTCCGTCTGAGCCTGATTTGTTCCAGAGTCTGTCTCTGCTTTTCTTGTTGTTTGCAAATCTGCCGGTGACCTCTTATTAAATCCATCCTTAACAGCCAGTTAACTCAAGACTTTGTCCTATTTTATTGTAGTCTGTTACTGTGTTGTCTTTGTTCAGTGTAAAACCTTTGGCAAAAATTCAAAGAGCTGGTTGACAGACCTGAGAAGGGTAAACACAAGAGTTTTATTATTTGTTTTGATGACAAATATAACATCTTCAAAAATGTCGAGGTGCGTGCCCACACACAGCCCGGTTATTACCAGGCCTGTTTTGCAGTTAAATCGAGTAATATGTTGTAGCTAGCAGGGAAAGTGGAGGCCTAGTGGTTCGATATTGATCCAGTCTCAGCCTGCAGCTACACCCTAATCCCATAATCATTTTTATTAGTCTACTCCACAGCTGCACTAAGACTTCTCTCTTCTCTCCTCCGTCTGCTTTTTTTACCCATTTATTTCTTTTCTTATTTGTCTGTTTTTTTTTCTGCTTTGTCTTCGACCTCTTCTGCTTCTTCATTCATCTTTCATTGCATTTTATACTCATCTCCTTGATTTCATTCTCTCTTTATGTTATTGTTACGACATCGTTTTCATCTAATACGCCTCCGTCTTTTATTCTCACCTCATTGACTTCATTCTCATTTCCTCCACATTGTATTTACAACTGTTTCATTAAAGTTTCACTCTCAGTTGTCCTTGTCTGACACTTGCCTTCACCACACTTCGTTTTTTGTTTTCTTACCCCCCCCCCGTATCTCCATGTTAGGTTCAAAACCTGAAAATACACAAATAGCACAGGAAGGAAGACAGCACTCAGCATCGCTACAGCATTCCAGCTCTCTGGTAGTCTGTCTGTCCTTGGCTGTTTTTACTTGGTAGACAATCAGCATTAGATAAATGTCACTTACACAATCTTACTGGGTCCGTTCTCTGTGTTCTTTACTGTGAGTACATACAGCTTGGAATGTTTTATGGTGATTCATGGTTGCTGACATGTAGACTTTAAAGTCCTGACAGTCACTAAATGATTACCTAATAAGTATAATTCTTAACATAAGCACAATTCTTCTAACACTCCATGTCTGTCATTTATCACAGTTACTTCTCACGTCTGTTTCATCCTCATCTCATTCACACCTGACTCTGATCTATATCACATTTTTCATTTCCCTCTTTTCAGTGTGAAAATGACCTCATTTTTTTTCAGTCGACACTTTGAGAAGCACAAGAGCCTCAAGGTTTTGAGGTTCCTCACTATTGAGAATGAGGAGGAGCTCAGGGCTCTTAGAAACAATCCAGGAAGTGGGGTTTGGGGTTCCATTTTTCGGGGTTCCACTGGATATCCTTAGAATTCTTTGAGGCTCTCCTAATTTAAAATGATGCTGAATATATTATACTATATTTAAATTACTTATTGTTATTAACATCTCATTTCGTCTTTGTTTTAAATCTCATTCTTTGTCTTCTTTCCTTCTGCTCTTCTTTCCTATCATTTTTCCTCTGCCTCAGTGTTTTAATACTCTTCATTTTCTCCCCTCTGGTTCCTATTTAATTACAATTTGTTTGCTCCGTCCCGCAGCATTTAGATTTTTTTTTTTTACCTCTGTTTTTATGATTGTCCTAGCTGTACAGCAAATTGACATTCAGGCATAATCAAGGTACGGTCGACTCCACTTCTTTGCCTCTCCTCTTTCTGTCTCCTCTAAACAAACAAAGTGGGGTCAGAGCAGCTTCACAACCTGACAGCTGCAGGGAAAGTCACGGCACGCTGCTCCCAGTAATTGGGGTCAAAAGCCTTACCCAAGGACACGGTGACAGGAAGGAGGGTATAATCAGCAGCCACCCCGCTGTCACTAATAGACGCTCCGACTAATCCATTCAAAAGACTCGCACAAAATGTGTCAAAGTGTGTTTCCTGGCAGCATATCGGTGTCAGTGCCGCACTACTGAGACTCCAACACAGAGGTTGGTTGAGTTCTTTTTTTTTTCTGTAAGGGCATCATTTCAAGAGCATTTTTTCTTGGGTGTGAAAACCCAAACTTTTCCTGTTAACAAAGCACAGTCAGTGTGAGTCAGCGTCAGTGCCATATGGAAACCCCTGACAGACCTTATCTAAATGATCATTTAACCAGGAAAATGAAAATGTAATTCCAAAATAGCATTTTAATTTTCCACAAATGTGTGTGTTGTTTAAGTAGAAATTAAAATGCAATAATCCGATTTGTATTTTCGTTTTTACATGCCAGTATGAGCGATCCATGACCACATTAGAATGACAATGAAGAGAGGGCCTTTTGTTACTTCAGTTTTGAAGATTTAACATGCTCTACAGTGAACAATGTGCACACGCAGTAAACTCCCAGTTGTTTGAGTTTACATTTCTATGTTGCTGGAGTCAAAATTAAATTTAAAAATGAGAAAGAAAAACAGCATTTAACATATTCTCAAAGACGAAACCTTTGTTACAGTGGAAAATATTCAAATGCAAGAAACACAACAGTGTCCCCAGTCTGCTTCATTTAAACTTGCATGTTGCCATGCTTTCAGTCTCACGATGACAATGAAAATGCAATCTGTCTCACTCTTCAGGTAGAACATGAAGGGGCGACTGTGGCTCAGGTGGTAGAGAAGGTTGTCCACTGATCGCAAGGTTGGCGGTTCGATCCCCGGCCCCTCCGCATGCCAAAATGTCCTTGGGCAAGACACTGAACCCCAAGTTGCTCCCAATGGCAGGCTAGCGCCTTGCATGGCAGCTCTGTCGCCACTGGTGTGTGAATGGGTGACTGCGAAACACACTGTAAAGCGCAATGAGTATCACTAAGGTAGAAAAGCGCTATATATGTCCAGACCTTTCTCATGCAGCTCTCAGGACAGCTGTCCTCTGTGCCCCTGATTTACATAGAAGAAGAAGGGATGGAAGGCTCACAGTTGTCTCCAGAGTTACCACTCATCACTGACAATGCAAGGTAGTTAAATTCAAAATAGGAATGAAGACAGCATTTAACACTAGAACCGCCATCATTCCAACACCCACTAGAACCACCGAGTGGTCGTTTCCACCCTCTACTGCAACAGCGTCTCCAGTCGCAATTTTGTAAATTCATAAAGCACTTGGCAAAACAGCGATCTAAAATTCAATTTGTGCGGTTTATTAAAGTTACAACTGTTTTAGGATATGTCATTACAGATTGAAACAAAATAAAATAATATATTTTAAATTCATAAAAAACAGAGGTTACAAAAAGTAAACAACAAAATAATTGGCACATTTGAATATTTGAATTAATATAGAAGAAGAACATTCAGTAAAAGTTAAGAACTAGTTTTAGATAACAACCTGTTGCTTTAGGTATGCTATGAGGGATACAGAAACAGAGCACCCTTTATTAATTTTGCATTTGTTTTAGGCCGTTTCATAATCCTACAGATGGAATCGGTCGAACAGCCTCAGAGGAAGGTGTGTCAGGGTCAGATCCACCTACATCCCATCTTGATACCTAAAAACTCCTACAAAGTTTCTGCTGTGCCGCATCCACCTCTGCAGATCGCTGTACCTGCATCACGTCTGATCAGCTACAGTTTTACCCTCCTCTGCACGGCAAGTCACCCGCCTGGTTCTTCAGCGTTCAGTTATCCGCTCTTCTCTGCTGGTACCCCGTCAGTGTAGCATCACTTCAAGGCTGGAAAAAATTACTATCCCACTCAGGTCTCCTCACCTCTCTGTGTATTTATCTAGTCTGTTTGTCAAAAGTAGTTAGCTCTAGCTCACGGCAGGTCGCATGCTTTTCAAAAGACATCCACACAGTCGCCGTTGTTAGGCAACCAAACGTGGTGTCAGCGTTGAGCGCAGCTTATACAGTGGTTTTCTATGGGGAGTAAAAATGACCCCTCAGTGGTTCAAGGTATAAATGATTTTTTTTTCTTTCTTTTTATTCCAAACCTTCAATATTTTACTAGATGACTAACTGGGACATTGCAGAAAAAGTCCAAAACTGAGAAGTATATGGGTTTTATTTTGACAGAGTAACATGGATTTGAAATCTGCAAGGGGCTAAAATTCACCCCTTGGTGGTTCGAGTGTCACCATTTATTGTTCAATGATATGCTCCACAGTGGACATAGAGGACTGTGGTCTTTCCTTTAGCAAGTCTTGACTTCACATCCCTTCATAAACGATGCAGACAGGTGCAAGTATGATTCTGTGACAGCACTACCAGTCATAAAGCCAATGACTGAAATCAAGTGTGACGTGAGAATTATAAACTTCCATGACAGCTGCACTTAGATTTTTCAGTGAAGCAGCAAATAGCACATGTTTGATCAACCCTGTATCTCAAGGAGTATGTTCCTACACAGCCTTACCGCTTTCTCTGTCACATAGTAGGAAGGGCTCCCTCACTCCTTGTTCACTTTCAGACTTTGGGTCTCAGTCTGTCAAACCAAGCTCCATGCTGAAAATGGCAAATTTTGAAGAAGATTTTGGATGCAGTAAGGCAGACCTGCTCGATTATGTCAGTGAAACCATTAACTTGAACCTGCCTTCAGTTTTTTGCAGGGGCACCAGACCTGCATCCTGGGCTTACACCTCCTAAAATGTCTGTGATTGATTTAAAGAAACAGCAGACTGATGATGAGGTGCAGCCAGAGCATTCTTCAGCATAGCACTATTAGAAAAAGGTCTGACAATGCAGGTTTAGGCGCCAGAACACTGGTTATGTTTAGATTAAATAAAACATCACGCTTGATTGACACTTTCAATCGGATAACTTCTTGTTAGAAACTTGACTAAGCTTAGGCACCAAAAGTACTCAAACAGGTTTAGGAAAATAGCACAGTTTGCCTTAAAATACGACCCTTTCATGGTCCATTTTCTGGGTTATCAGGGCACCAAGTCCAGCCTCAACTAATATATATTTGGTCTGGTGAAAAGAAACAGCAGTTCAGCAATAAAATAAAAGACTTTGTTTTAAAATGCATTTGTGACACATCACAAGCAAACGTCATTTATTAGAAAATGCTTTGCCCTCGCTGCATAAGTGAGAATGCAACTTAGTAGTGTAGACATTTTGGGAGACGGTGCTGGTCTTAAATTTTGAAGCGAACATATCTGCATAATCAAAGATAATGTGTTTTCAATGAGTGAGAATCATTCTTTGCTCCCATACAATCTATAATGAGTCCAGGGAAAAGGTGCAGATAATTATCTCCTTAAAAGCATAACTGTATGTAATTCATCTTTTTGCAGATTTTCTTCCTGGTGGCAGGTCGTCTGCCCTAAACTATATCACATGTCAAAGTTCACCCCGCTGTATACATCCTCTAAAAGACAACAAACTTTAATGAATAAATAATTATAAACAAAACACAGTATGCTAATATAGTTCCATTACATTAACTGTGTACAATGAATGTTGGCATGCCTCATTATCTCAGATAGTGTGGCTTTATGAGCTAATTACTGTAAAAGCAGTGACACATGTAATATGGCTTTTTCACATTATTTGTGCATTAATTTCAGATTTAGCGTTTACTGTTAGAAAGATGGATCTTTATTTATGATTCACACATTCATATCCATAACAACCTTCTACTGGTGGGAACTAGCTGAGCATCTGCAGAAGCCAAGGTCACTTCCTCCCAGTGTTTGCTTACAGCGGATTGTCTGCATAAAGCGCATGCAGCATTTCCACCAGTGCTGATAAATCACAGCTCCCTCTATATTTTTTTCTGCTGTTTTCTTTTGTTTCCCGGCACCATATTATCATCCTGTAGGGACAAGAATACTGTGCCCTCGTAGCAGAACTGCCACTGCCTACTTGGAGTGTGACATACATAATGCATCCGCATTTTTCCTCCACATTCCCAGTTTTTGCTTCGGATACTTTAAACAGTTTCATTAATTCCAACTTTCTTAAATACATAAATTTGCAGAGTAATGAAGCGCTAAAGGGAAATGAACCAAATAGAAAGCCTGGCAATGAAGTGTGATGGAAGTAAGTGAGTAAAGAGATGGTCATAGTGAGAATCACCATGTAGAATGTGTGTGTTGGGGGGAGTGTAAGGTTCTGGGCCCTCCTTCCCCACTGACACAACCAGATAAAACTTTTATGACAAGTGCTGTATCGCCCAAGGACAGACACACATACACACACACCATCTCAGAATACACACAGATAAGACATACATGCATGCCCATGGACACACACACACACACACACACACACACAGAATAAATCTGCACACAAGTGCCGAGTCGTTGCGGTGATGTTTGGAGCCCAACACTCACACGTACACATCGCCTTCTGACAGCCACACTTATAATTTTTTCTTGCTGTGCCAGAAGCCGGAGTGTGAGCTGAGCTGTTGACGTAGAAATGTCACATACAAGTAAAGCACTCTCATATTCTGTCATGCTCTGATTTGTGTCTTTAGTCATCAATCCCAGAGCCGTCAGCCGTGGTAGCAGATCGAACCTCCAACAAATGCTGCAACAAGTCCGCTTAGGATGGACACAAAATGAAAGTTTTAACCTGGATCAGCATCAGTGTACATAATGACAAGAATCTATTCATATTGCACACTTTGATAGTAAAAGGACATTGTGAAATTACGACAGAGATTATAGCTATGGTAAGCTGGGGATGTGGGGCCAGTTCAAGTCCAGGCAGCATTAAAACTTCTAAAATTCACCCTGAGGAAAAGCTTGAAGAAGTGTTTGACTTATATTATCAGATATACAACAATGAAACCCACATAAGTAAGCAAATATAGCATGAGCACATGTATAAGTACAGTCAGAGATACATTTATAGAGACAACCAAATACAAATGTCTTTCCTTTTAGTTTTTAAACAATAAAAATGCTAATATCTGCAACATAGTGAGTCATTATTAACCCTATAACACTAACATAACAATTAATAACACCACAAACAGTGGGTATATTTTATACCCACTAAAAATACTTCTCATCCAAATATATTAAAGTAAGTAAAGGAAGTAAGTAAATTTTATTTATATAGCACCTTTCACAGATAGAAATCACAAAGTGCTTCACAGTAAAAACAGAGTGATTTACAAAAGACAACAATGTCTCAACCCTGACTGTGAGCACGGAGGATCCCCAGGGCTGTGTGCTCAGTCCAGTGCTGTACACCCTGAACACCCATGACTGTGCACCAATTCACAGCAGCAACATCTTCGTAAAATTTGCGGATGACACTGCTGTGGTGGGGCTGATTCATAACAACGATGAGACGGCCTACAGGGAGGAGGTCCTGAAACTCACTACCTGGTGCTCCCTCAGACACCTGGCCCTCAACTCCTCAAAAATTAAGGAGCTGGTGCTGGACTTCAGGAGGAAGAGGGAGGTCACTGAGAAAGGTCAGCGTGTCCCAGGACCTGCTGCTGTCCTTCTATAGGTGTTCTGTAGAGAGCATCCTCACCCACAGCATCTTGGTGTGGTTAAGGAGCAGCTCTCAGGCTTATAAGAAGGCTCTGGAGAGGGTCAGGAAGTCAGCACAGGGCATCATAGGAGTGCAGCTGTCCTCTCTGTCAGACATCTACAACACCAGGTGTCTGCAGGGCCACGAGCATCACCTGTGACAGTTCACACCCCGGGCACAGCCTGTTGTCACTGCTGCCCTCAGGGAAGAGATACAGGTCCATCAAGGCCCACACTTCTAGATTTATTAGGACTTTTTATCCCAGTGCAATCAGAGTACTGAACACAGTAACTGTAATCATGCTGTTTAAGTGTTTCAGTCATCTCCACTGTGCAGTATATTTATTCCATTGCTGCTAACGTGCTCTCTACTGTACTTTCATATTCTTATTGGCTCCCTTGTAAATACATTTATGTAATTTACCTTTATTTTTATTTTTTATTTATCTTTTATACTTGTTTTTTTATTTTTTGCACCACCAGAGTTGTCTTTTAAATTTCGTTGTACATTGCGTATGATGACAATAAAAACATTCTATTCTATTCTATTCTTTCACAATAAGGCACGAGAAAAACACAATGTAGACACCAGGTTAATTAAAAGCTCAATTAAAAGCTTCTCTGTATAAAAATGTCTTTAGCTGCTTTTTTAAAGAAGGCAATGGAGTTTGTACAGCGTAGAGCCAGCCGCAGAGAGTTCCACAGTCTTGGTGCCACGGCCTGAAAAGCCCGATCACCACGAGTTTTAAAGTGAGTGACCAACAGCAGATTCTGGCTTGCTGACCTCAGAACACGAGGAGAAGAGAGTGGTTTCAGGAGGTCAGTACAACAATACATGGGAAATTGAAGCGTTCTTCTTTTATTTTCCCCTCTACAACTCTCATAAAAAGAAAAAAGGTATCATGTGGAGACCCTAGAAAAAAATCGGGGAGTCATTAATGAAAAATTCTCCTGGCATCACTGACAACTGTGGGGGAGATATATGTACATACAGTATATTCCAACCAACGAAATACTTTATTCTCTAACGTCGGTTGAAAATCACCGGAACACATTCCTGACGAAAAAAACAGGGATGGGAAACGTGCCTACCTTTTGTGACATCAGTGAGCAGCATGAAGCTACCTGAGGTTCTACGCAACTCAGACAACGGCAACACAATGGAAATCACATAACCACAATCGCATGGGGGAAAACCAGCTGGTGTTCTAGGGTTAAAAGCACCAACAAGTGGTCAGACCAAGAGGAAGAAGCAAAAAATAGTGAGGAAGACAGCTAAAGTACAAATACCTGTCTGAATAGGAAAGTACAACACTAAATAATGAAAGGATGCTTTTATGTAGCCCAGTAAAAAACACTCCAGAGAGGCAGCTGGGTGGAGGAGGAGCAGACTGAGGCTGTTCTGGTTTCCTCCAGATCAACAGTAGTTAATTAAAATGTTTCACCTCTTGAATATCCAGCAAGGTGAACGATGAAAGAGCGTGCGAGTTTTCTTCTCTTTGTATCTATAGTTAACTGCATAATACTTGTTATCCTCACTAGCTGTAGATATTGATCTGTGACCTCGGATCTAAATAAATCATCTTAACAGAACAGTTACACAATGGTTTTCTCCTGTGTTCATGATATTTTTTTCATCATGTCTTGTAATTGCACAACCTTGTACAACAGTCATGTTACACTTTACTGTATGATCACGTGACCAGTAAAGATCTAGAGAAACAAAACAGGAAGCAGCCCACATCTGCTTGATAGATTGACGTGGAATTTACTCCAGACATTTATGACTCCCGGAGGATGAATCCTTAATGACTTCAGTGACGCCTCCGGTTAGACATTAAATTTGTCCAATACTCTGATTGATGACCAAATAAATAAATGGAAAACTACTATTACTTTAGGTGTTAGATAGGAACTCTTAGTATGCGAACACACTAAATCAAGATGGTCACCACTGTAAACAGCACAGCTAAATATCAGTTCACTTTGTCACTGTGAGCATGTTAGCGTGCTGACATAGTGTAGCTAAGTCTAGCCTTACAGAGCTGCTGGTGATGTTGCAGAATCTTGTTTTCAATTCAACTGATTATTAATTATCTAAGATCTTAAACAATAATAATTGAATACCAGAACCCAACATGACATGATAAAATGCATTCATGACAACCAACATAAGGAAACACTTCTTGTACAGTAATGGCTAACAGGAAAGTTTTTATCATAATCATCATTATCGAAATATGAAAGCAGCTGATGGAGCCTTCCGCAGCTTAAAATCTGATTTTGTTTCTGCTTTTCTTGCGCTTTATCGAAGGTTCTGAGTCACTGATCTCGATGCTTCCTCGTACGTTAAAGGTCGGTAATAGAAATTAATGATGTGACATCATTTAATTTCACAAACCACTGCTTTTACTCGCTAACCCATGCAGCTAAAGATTTAAATAACTGAATTAACATCAATGAACTATGGTAAAGATAATTACACTTGACTTTAATGGTGGAACTGTGTCATCAGAAATTGTTGGACCAACTTTATTGAATTACTTCACTTAGTAAGAAACAGCTGAAGTGTATCTGATTTATATAAATGCTTCTAGATTTACTTAAATCATTTACATTCTCTCAAAGAAACAGTTTGCATTTTTGCTACTGCATTTTGCTTAAAGTCTGCTTAAGTTTTCCAATTTTTACAACTATTTGCTTAACCCAAACGTAAAATTTTAAACATGATTTCAACATAACACTTGCTTTTATTTCCTTTTTCATTTAACACTTCTTGAAGAAAACAGTGGTTGAGTTTCAGCAGAAAATGTAAAGAAACGTGTGCATTAGATGCACAAATGATAAATGGTCTTCACTTATATAGAGCTTTTTCTACCTCAGTGGTACTCAGGGCGCTTTATAATGTGTTTCGTGTTCACCCATTCACACACACATTCTCACACCAATGGCGACAGAGTTGTCAAGGAACTAGCCTGTCAGTGTCTGGGCTAAGGACACTTCAGCATGCGGAGGGGCCACAGCCGCCAAACACTAAAGGAGCACTAAAACAGATTTTTACACTTTCTCTGAAATTCAGATATAACTATAAAGGAGCTAAGTTTAATTTAAAGTTGACAGAAATGCAAAACCAGAACGTGAGATTAGCTTCTTTTCAAAAAGTACTTTTCTTCTTCTACTTAAATACACTTTTTACTTTGTATTATCTTGATTGTTACTTGTGTTTTCTGGCAAGAATCAAGGTGTCTACTCCCTTCTGATGGTAAGATATCAAATTTTCCATCTGGAGGTTGCGATTCAGCAGCTCGCCGGATGTCTGAGAATGAGATGAAAATGCAGTTTGGTTGTATAGGAATGTAATTTTTGGGAGGCAGGGCCGACTGCTGAGGTTTAACAAGCTTCCGTGTATTCAGGTGGGAGGGTATCAGGATCCAATCACTGCAGGATTGTATACAGCTACTGTGCTGTGGTAGGAAATGAAACGGAAGCTATACAGGGAAGAGAAGAGATGAAATAAATGAAGGGTGAGAATGTAAGGAAAGGTCAAAACGAGAAGAAAAGGAGGGGACGAAAGGAATGCCGTTTTGCTCTGATTGAAAATGAAAGGAGGGGTTTCAGGGGAGATTAGCAACAAGAGAGAGGAGAAAGAAAGAAACTGAAAAAGGCAGTTGGAGATTGGGAAAAGAGGATGTGAGCATTTTATTTAAAAAGTAAAAAAAAAATACTAAGAAAAACCAGACTGGAAGACTGGAAAAGCAAGTCCTTGGGGAGGAGCGAGGAATGAATAGGGGAGAAGCAATGTGAAGAAAACCAGTGGAAAGAAAAGAAATGAGCAAAGATAGATAACGAAAAAACATAAAAAGAAAAAATAAAGTGCAGAAGAAGGCAGGAGAGAGAAATAAGAAACACAAAAAGCTGTAAAAACAAAAATATTCAAGTCAGATGAATATAAAAATGGGTAAAGAGAGCAAGAGAGAGCGCAATGAAGTAGAAATAGATGAGAAGAGCAGCAAAAGCTAGATGGAAAAGAAATGAAGCTGGAGGGAAAGAAAAAAAAATAAGAGGTGGGCAAAACGCAATGGAAGAGAAAAAATGCTAAATGAGACGAATGAAAGCAGAGTTTGAGAATCTTCAACTGTGAAATGGAACCCAGGATGGGGCACAGATCCCTGGTTATGAAAGAAGGCAAACAAAAAGGGAAGTGGTGACAGAGAAGATGTAGAAGAGGAACGCAAAGCAATTCACGGTGAAAAGCTAATGGTAGAGTGAAGAAACGAGACGCAAAGTCAAAGAAGAAGGACTAAAAGAGCTGATAGGAGAAAGAGAATGACATATGAATCCCTCCACCAAGTGGTGAGAATACAACAGATTAAAAAGTCGACTTTTGGGTTTAGATATTTAGGTTTATTGCCGTCCAGTTTGATCTAACGTTAGCCATTAGTTACATTTGTCATTTGATGTTGTTGATCCAACCCTGTCTACCAAAATTCCTATGCAACTATTCTGTGTTATGTCCCCGTGGACCAGGGGATGAGGGGAGTAACAAGTAATATAAAGACACAGAAAAGTCAATTGTATAATGAAAAAAAAGTGATTTGTTTACAACTAAAGAAAAACCAAATTCAAATCAAAGCGAGCGTCTGAACAAAAGGAAGCCGATGCAACGTCTCCAAAACACCACGCACGCTTAGCTTTAGGCAGGTCAGGAAAGACACCAACACGCCACCCTAGCTGCCGTTCTGGCTCACAGGCCACGACGATCACGGTGGCTTGGCTTTTAAAAGCTCCCTGTTATTTGCGGAGTGGCAACCTGGCCACACCTGCTGGGCGTATCGTGAAACGAAAGAAAACCCCAACCTACTTGCGCAAATACCCCGCACCAAGGGCCGTAACATTCTGCATTCTCATTTATTATTGTTTTTTAAAGATTTGTTTTTGGCATTTTCAGCCTTTATTGGAGAGGACAGGACAGTGGACAGAAACAGGAGAGAGAGTGGGGAAGGACGTGCGGTAAATGGCCAAGGTCGGACTCGAACCCGGCACAGCTGCTATGCCTCGGCATGCAGGTCCTGTGACATAATCAGTAGGCTATCGGGGCGCCCTGCATTCTCATTTATGAAAAGAAACGTCATAATCTATATATAGGGATCCCTCGTCTATCGCAGGGGTTAGGTTCCAGATCCCTGAAATCTGCGAAGGAGCGACCTTATCTTTATTTTATTATACATATGTATATATATATATATATATATATATATATATATATATATATATTTTTTTTTTTTTTTTTTCAATTTTTTTTTTTCAAGGCTTTATAAAGCCTCCCCACACTGTTATTAACCTTTCCCACACTCTTATAAACACTTCCTATGCTCTTAAACCTTTCTACACTCTTAAACCTTCCATCAAGAGAACCGTTTCCAACAATGGAACTAATGACGCAGCGATCCACTTGAAACACCCACTCTGGAAAAACCTTTCCGTATTTTAAACACACCAACCGGGAAACTGATGATGATGTTACGGGTAATCCTACAGACTGTCACAGGTTCTCTGACGGTTATTTCCAGTAAACACTCATCGTGTGGGACCAAAGGTTCTGGCTGGCTTCCATCACCGCCAATCAATCAGAGGTCGACTAGCTCAAGCGGAAGCAGCCGTAGCTGCGTTTTCCATACGTGCGTCTACTCATCTGCTGTATGCTACGTATTTTATATACAATGTAGAAATCCGCGTTACAGTGAGACCATGAAAAGTGAACCACAATATGGTGAGGGATTACTGCATGTATTTTTCACTTGCTATTCATTTCCAGGTTTCACTCACTGTTTGGGAAAGTTTAGCCATCAACATCTCGGTTTAATTCAGGAAATATCATGGTTTGGGTTAAATACAGTCCTTTAATAACATGTTTATAACTTCTCTTGCATTTTTTGGGTTACCGTGGTTACAATTCTTGCACCGTCTAATATATGATTCCTTGGCTAAAAGAAGTCATTCAATAATTGCTAAAGATATGTTGAGTAAACATGTATTTTTTTTTAATAGTTACAAACAAACGTAATCTGGCACAAAATGTATTTTGCTCGAAGCATATTTGAGAACACAGCTTAAAAATCTTTGCCAGACAGGACTGTGTTCTTGCATCACACTCTATGATTCTTTTCAAGCATTTTTTTCTTCGTAATCCTGAGCAGCACCTTTTCAGGAATGATTCTGATGGCTTGTGATCTGCTCGTCAACACTCCCTTTGAGAAAGCAGCCGAGCAGACTGGAGGTCATTAGAAAGATGAGGTTTGCCTGAAAACTGGCCTACTCCATCTCTCCGTCTCCATTTTACTCCTTTCCACCTTATTTATTTATGTAAATACTCCAATAAATGATTCCGTTTTGAGCTCAGCATGTGCGCTCTCCCTCCTTCTTTGACCTTTGAGCCATTTCATGACTACGCTGAATGTTAATCAACAGCTTACAGACAAAAAAACAGGGCCTGGCTCCTGGGATGCTCGGATCCAGCTTGGTCATAGCAAACACATTTGTCCCTGTGTGGGGAGCCATTGAACTCAGGTCTCCCTTGAAAAGACATTTCAATCGCAGGAGACTTCCTGGTTGAGTAAAGGTTAAACTGGAGACCTGGAGTGCACTCCACAGAAAACCGGCGCCATGGTGAAGAGAACATTTTGAATTTTTAATTTTGGCAATAAAAAATATAGAAATAAGTTGATATAATAAAAAATGAATGATTAGAAATACACTGAATTTCCCTCCTCTAGCGATTTGAACAGTTTCGAGTGTAGGTTTTGAAGTTAATCTGGCCTAATTGTGAATACTGTTTCATTATTTAAAAATAAATGAATAAATACTTGTTTGCAAAAAAAAAAAAAAACAGAGGGAAGGGAAAATCATCCACTGACATTTCAAATGTGAGATATTTCGAAAACAGCCATCGAGTGATTGTTGCAAACTGCTGTTGAGTGATTGCGTCTTGACCTTTTCTAGCGCAGCGTCCAGCGCTGCTGAAAAGCTCTAATGGAGCAGCAACAAATCCTGTCTGTGAGATTTCCACCGATCAGACATCATCCAAAGCTTAGCAAATCGTGTTTTACAACTGTGGCCACCGTTTGGCCCCTGAGTGAAGCCCCCAACCCCTGACCGCTCCCTGGGCGCCGCACCGTGGCAGCCCCCCCTCGCTCCCAATACCTAATGTGTGTGGGCTGGGTTAAATGCAGAACTGAATTTCCCCAAGTGGACTAATAAAGGTTAAATTATTAATCTTATTATTATTACAATTCACCCACAAACACAGTGTTTGCAAATACAAAGCACTTTCAACAGACAGCAACATGCTTTTAATACCATCTCCATGGATGCATGCATTTATCAGACTTCATAAGCCAGTAAAAGCTTTTTCCCAGAATTTCCTAGAGGATTAATAAAGTTTTATCTTATCGTATCTTAAGTGCAAAATAAATACACCAATCAGCTGTGACATAAAACCATTAACAGATTAAGTGTATAGTATTGATTGTGTCATTACACTGCAATGTTGTGCTGTGAAACCTTTACTGCTGCCTTACATGTGGATGTTACTTTAACACATCCCAACCACCCACTTGTTGTTGATCGAGCACACTCCCCAAAGGCAACCGGACTGCCTAATGCCAGTGGTGTCCCCCAGCAGGACAGTGCGCCCCGCTGCACTGCAAAAATCTGACCAGGAACGGCTCGAAAAACACAACCAAGAACCCAAAGCATTGACTCCACACTCACTGGATATCAATTTGAGAACAAGGAGGCCTCATCCCCTAAACCACAGGACCCAGAAGATTTGCTGCCAATGCTCTAGTGTCAGACACCACTGGACACCCCCAGAGGTCCCATGTTCACGATGTGCTCTCCATCGACGGTACTTAAGCACAGCGTGAAGTGTTAAATTCTCCAGAAATCATGTGCTGTGTCCACCCACTGTGTTTGGGATGAGAACAAAGCTCCAGCTGCTGGCTTTTTCAGCGCTTGGCACGCTTCAGAAAGAATCACTGACATGGTGCTGTGGTCCAGTCTGTACCTCGCTGCTGCACTATGCAGCAAAGATTCTGTGAAAGAACAGAATGCCGATGCAGAATGTACGGTAGAATGTGCTGTGAGTATGCTGTAGTCCAGAACAACACCACATAACTATAGCGTTATAGCTAAGACATAAAAACTAAATAAGCGCCATATTGACCAGATGCTGTTGTCATGATACAGCTGTCATTCATGGTTTCAGTGACTGTGTGCTGACATTCATCTGGATCCATTCAAACTACAGTGTTTAAGGGTACATGTTGGAGTGACAAATAGACATGTTGCATTGCCCCTCACATGAAACACACGGTGAACATGAATGATCCTTAATGGCTGGCTGACTTCTAACATGATATAATGTACATGGATAGCACGCCGCCTCTAACACTTTTCACCTGCCATTTCTGCACATTTTAGGCTTTTTGTGAAGAAATGCCAAACGCAAAAAATATGTTCCAGGTTAAAAAAAAGCCTTTTATGACACCATTATACCAACATGAACATCAAGCATGTGAACCACATATCCGCAGGTCTAAATCCAAATCATACCTTCTCAACATATAGATGTATACACACACACACACATTAAGGCATAACATAACATACACACACATACATGACTGCAACTCTTGCATGATGTACATTGCACTTTCACAGTCTCTTTACCCCTCAGTATTTATGACATCTACTTTTTTTTAAGGAATGTTTTTTGTTCAGTCATTTATCATGTTGTTACTGAACAGCCACTTTGCATTTCACTGCCCGTACTGTACGACCATGTGGCAAGGAACATCTGTTGAATCTTGAATCTTCATGTCAAACACTTTGAAATACCATCCATCCATCCATCCATCATCTATACACCGCTTAATCCTCTGTAGGGTCACGGGGGGGCTGGAGTCTATCCCAGCCGACTCGGGCGAAGGCAGGGGACACCATAGACAGGTCGCCAGTCTATCGCAGGGCTACACATAGAGACAGACAACCAAGCACACTCTCATTCACACCTACGGACAATTTAGAATCATCAATTAACCTTAGCATGTTTTGGACTGTGGGAGGAAGCCGGAGTACCCGGTGAGAACCCACGCTGCACAGGAAGAACATGAAACACAGAAAGATCCCAAGCGTCCTAACCGGGACGCGAACCAGGGATCTTCTAGCTGTGAGGTGACGCTGCTAACCACCAAGCCACCATGCAGCCCACTTTGAAATACCAACGTCAATAATTAATAATAAACTTTGTACCAGCAGAGTTGGTGGATTGCTTTAGTTTGTGCAAACGTGCCTGAATATGTGGTCTTTTCTTTATCATCTAAGTTTTAGTCGTGTGTAGTCAACCTCGTTATGTGAAGCAGAACATGGTTGAGCTCAGGTGAGTCAGAAGATCTGACAACATGCAGTCATACATCATGTGACAGTCTGAAACTGCACGGTGCTGATTTTTTTTTGGTTTTATGGTTTTTTATGAAGGCATACATACCCTTCCACTAGCTTACAGCAGAAGCACAATACATTTTGTAACACATGTATCCATGTATCCTCTCGTGTGCTACTCAGAAGCTGAAGCTCTAGTTATTGAAGTCTGAATACTGTGGTGTATAATATATCAGCGTCTTGACAAGCTGCCATCCCACCTCTGAGCAGAGTGAGAACAGAATCATGGACATTAAATCGAAGTGTCCGCGAGGTTCGCTGTCGGAAATGTCAGCGCCGTCTCAAAAGCGGAGGGAGAGAGACGGAGATGGACGTAGGTTCCTCGAGATGAAGACAAGTGAGAGGGAGAAGATGATATGAAGGCAGAAATGAGAAGTGATTATCTACAGGCACGTCAGATTTCCCATAAGGCAGCAGTGTTCAACATGCAGCGACACACTTTGATTCTGCCGGTTTCATTCAGCTGTGAGACTGCGCTGTCTTGGCTGTTCCGTTTGACCTCTGATTGTCCATGAGGAGGGATTCTTACAATACAATATCGTTCTTGTATGTGTTGGCGTTGTCATCTTTAAGGTGTAAAACCTGTCTGGTGCTTCGTTTCTGCCACTGCCTTCCTCTGGGAACAGCGAGGCATCTACAGCAATTGTTATAAAGCACACAAACTTCACAGCCCCATCAAGACAGTTAGCATTATTCCTGCCCTTTCACACAGACTTTTACTGGGTGTTTGATCAATGGCTGCAGCGTGGCGGTAATGGAGCCGGGGCTGCAGCTTCCATTTTTACTGGGGACACCCACACGCCATAAATCGTGCACACTCGTGGCACCGAGAGATGCATGGGATAAAAGCTTCCAACAAATGGAATAATAGATCAACTTTTTTTTTTTCTCTCAGCAGCTCCTATTCCCATTTGTTTCATGGAGCTTTATCTCCACTATTTATGCAGCTGGTGCGTGTGTGTGTGATGCCTTATCTGGTATAAACACAGTTTAAGGATTTATTCCAGAACAAAGATATTGCGTTTATTTTTCTTTTGTAGTCTGAATCCCAAATATGAAACAAAAGTTACTTGTGACTTTAGTTGAGATGAAAATAATTTATTTGGGCGGCTGTGGCTCAGGTGGTAGAGCGGGTTGTCCACTGATCGCAAGGTTGGCGGTTCGATCCCCTCCGCATGCCGAAGTGTCCTTGGGCAAGACACTGAACTCCAAGTTGCTCCCAATGGCAGGCTAGCGCCTTGCATGGCAGCTCTGTCGCCATTGGTGAGTGAATGTGTGTGTGAATGGGTGAATGGGAAACACATTGTAAAGCGGCTTGAGTACCACTAAGGTAGAAGAAGGTGCTATATAAGTGCAGACTTTAACCATTTGTTTAATACTTAAGATTTGTGAGTAAGTCCGCTAAATGAATACTTTGTTAAAGATAAAATATTTTAAAGTAGAAACCCGGTGGTGCACAGTACAAAAAATCACTATTACATTGAAAACAAACTTGTTAGTGTAGAATAATTACCCTAATCAGAGCAACCAGGGGGCACTTAGAGAGAACCAGCCTCTGCTGTGGCTAAAGCTTTCTTCATCTTCCCCCTGCACTTTAAAGCATCATTGCTATCACTTAGAATTTAAGTCTGATTGATTTCTTGGCCTCGCAGACAGCCTCGGGATTTTAACAAATCACATTTTTTGTTAATCTCCACTCCTGTCAGGGTTATGATTAAAACATGAAATCCAGCTAATGGCAGAAATCCCAGGAGCAAATTACCTCTAAAGTGTAATCAATCATTGTTTGGGCCATTTGTGGTTTCTTTGACAAATTGATTGTCAAAACATTTGTATGTATGGGGGATTTCTCCTTCTCCTGGTCCATCGCTGCAAGACTCGGAGCTAGTTGTTGTTGTTTCACCAGGCTGACGAAGCAGGAAAGTATGAAACTGCTGCTGTAGGCAGTTCAATACTTTATACTGCTTCGGTCAGAATGTGTAGTTTAAAGCAAGACCTAAAAAAACAGCAGTGTTTAATTTGATAATCACACTTCTTTTAAAATGAACACTTTTACAGATTTTTCTTAAGCCATGCAACAGTTTAGCCCTCTGGACACCGAGCAGTGTGTTCTTGTTTGAAGTCCTGCCACATTTTTACAAACTGGAAGCTCAATTTCACTGTCAAAGTCCTGTAACTGTACGGAAACATAGAACTAGTACTCATAGATGTCTTTAGTGCAATATAATAAAGTTAAAATTTCATAAATCAAAACTGAAAGTTGAAAAAAAAGTGGAATTAAAAGGGACAACTTGATTTCCAGGTGCCCACAGGTGTTACCTGCTATTACCTACACTACTTACATTTTTAATTTGTTTCCATGCTTTTCTCCATCAGTTCTGTGTAAACACAGCCTGCAGTTCATCCGAAAAGTCCTGAAACGTTTGTCCAATTACAGCTGGTTACAGAGAAGATCGTTTTATACAGAATTGTCTTAGTTCAAATGGTTGATTCTTGGTACATTTTTAATTTAAACATATATAATAAAGGTAGTTTGGTGAAGTGTCACGACTCCAGGCTTAGATTTGGTTAATTTTCCGAACATAACGGCACATCAGAAAGATATAGGTTGAGGACAGTTTCAGGTGCAAAACAAGATGCATTCAAAACTGGCAAGTTTTGGAGTTCAGATGGTTGATCTTTAACTTTGAATCTCAAGGTAAAATGGAACAGTCAGAACATGAAAACAACAATGTAAGTCTTCTACAGTGTGATGTGGTCTCCTAAAATGACTCTTTCATAAATTTCAAAGCTATAAATTCAGCAGACTTCTCTGTATGACACTTCTAATTCACTATGATGTAACTCCATGTGAACGTTGCTGGTCAACTTCCTTTCTTCTAGCAACAAACCTGTAAAAATTCTCACTTTTTTTTAGTAAATGATGTCATCGTTTGCTGGGTGGACTGACACAAAGTTTTGTACAGACATTGTTTGATCACAGACAGTGATTCCTACTGATTTTTCCTTTCGTGTCACTGTGAGATCTGTAGTCCAAAACATATAAAATAGGGAAGATAGAATGTAATCCAGTAGCTACCACTGAAAACTGTCGTACTGATGGTAACAGCTGAGCACACATATTGTATAATGTTTTTTACTTTACCTACTTGCAAAATATGAAGAATAAACGGAAGATTTGAAAATGGATATAACAAGTGGTTGGATTCAGTTTTGCTAAAATGCACTTGAACCTGAACCCTGCAGCCATTTGTGAGTCTTCCACCGCTTCTATATGTCTTTGTGCTGGTTTAAAGTGAGAAGGCCTCGTGGTTATGTTCAGTGATTCCTCACTGCTGGTTTGCGATTGTGTATTTTCTCTTCATTCATTGCTCTCTGCGCCTCGAGAGGATTTTCTGCAGTGTCCAAAGCCAGCACCTGAGTTCCATTCAGCCAGACAAGGTGAATTCATTCAGTCTCAACGGGAGAGCTGGGATGCTGCCCTCTGTTGTGATTTAGGGCTGAGAACGCAGTGCGTTTTTGTAAGAACATTGCACAGAGTGATTTTCTCTCCCATCATCGTCGTGAATTGTGGCTGCTCCTCCTGCTCGCAACTCAGGATAAGTCCTGCAGTTTGAGACACATTGTTGTTTTTCTTCTCATTTCCGTCTGTCCTCTGCCGAGATTTACTGTTTCAACGTATTTTCTGTGTTGCATTTAACTTCCTGTGGTGCACCAAATGATCTGCCCTGAACAACACTTGCTGTCACTGCGTACTTTTTAATTCGAATATTTTATTGAAGAACATTTTCTTTTGCCTTTCATGATGTCAAATTTGACCAGCCCACCCGGTTCTTGTAAAACCTCTGCAGTCATAATTCTTTTGTTTTACCTGCCTCTGCTTATCTCTTTACAGCTTCAGACACATTCATCTTCCTGTCTTCTCCTCCACCCCGTCCTTCTTTTACTTTAGCTGCAAACTATATTATGACTAAGCTGATTAAACCAGTCGCCTTGTGAAAACTGACTCTTGTGTCATTGTTCATTTATCCATTCCTAATAAGTCTCTGTTGTACCTCATCGATGTTTTTGTTTCTTTTCTCATGTGCTTGTCTTCTGGTATTAATATTCCTACCTAATCCGCTATGGTAATTAGCATTTTTAATAAACACATTATCATTCAGATATCACATGCATTGCTCCCTGTAATAGACATAGTAGGTTTTAATGCCAGGTAATTGTGCAATGTATAAATATAGGTTTAATACTGATTGCATTTTCCTCTCTGTGCATGCAGAATTGGCAGCAACTCGAAGCTGCCATGTTGATTGGGCTTTGCTCATGGCAGAGATACAACAAGAACTATAAAACCCCACACTGTAACAAAATTCCCTGTAAAATACTGGCAGCTGTGTTCGCTGGTGTTTCATGGCATTTTTTACAGTGTTGCTGCCATGATTTATTGAAATAGTTAATTACAGTAAACATTTATTGCCGCATTCTACCGTAGAATGTGAGGCTTACAGTGAAATACTGGCAGCTGGGGTTCCCAGTATTTGACAGTATTTTTCCAGTATTACAATAATCTACTAGCACAGTCTATAACTGTACAATGGATTATATTACTCAACAGTAGAATATATAGTTCCTCCAACTCTGTTTAACATTTGGCATGAAATTACAGAGCTCTTTTTTCCAACACTGGAAATGCAAATTTTGTATATTTGGGCAATTTCGCATCTTGTCTGACTTCCTGGCCAATAGATTTATGTGCAAAAGATTTTCAACCCTAATGCCAAGGTCCCTGATTGCGTAAATGGGGAAGAAAGCCTCTTCTGCAGTTTATTTAGAAATGTATATAAATACATGTCATACATTTCTCTTACATATATATAGAGAAAAAGACATATTGTCCAATTAACTTCCTGAGCCGTTATTTAAGGAACCATTTCTAACCCAAAAAGTTCCCCTACAGTGTCAATGATGAGGAACCCCAAAAGGTTCCTCAAGACTCCTCTACTTTTACGAGTGTATTTATTCTGACAATATATGTTTTTCATTTGTCTTCTCCTGTTCTTCTTTTTCATGTACAGGTGTCGAGTGCATTGTGGTTTTGCCCGAACCAAGGAGTCACTGGGATCCTGTCTTTGGCACCTGCGTCTTCCTCTTCTCCTTCCTCATCCCTGTGGCTATCATCAGCATCTGCTACAGCCTGATGGTCAAACGCCTGCGCAGTGTTCGCATCCTGTCCGGCTCCAAGGAAAAGGACCGCAACTTGCGACGCATCACCAGGATGGTTCTGGTGGTGGTGGCGGCTTTTGTTGTCTGTTGGACTCCCATCCAGATCATGGTCCTGGCTCAGTCTCTTGGCTTCAACCTGAGCAGCTTGTTCACGCTGGTCCTGATGCACTTCTGCATTGCGCTGGGCTACGTCAACAGCAGCTTGAATCCTGTGCTCTATGCCTTCCTGGATGAAAACTTCAAGCGCTGCTTCCGTGAGTTCTGCCACCCGTCTCCGTTCCGCCTCGATACCCAGCAGTCAGGCAGGATGAGAAGCATCGCCAGGGAGGTGGCGGCCGCCTACAGCTGCAAGGCCGGAGATGGCAGCGGGCCTGGAGGTGGGACACCTAATCCAGCATGACTAGGCGTGGAGCTCCCTTTGGTGGGGGTAGACCCCTCACAGAGGGGAGAGACCCATGGGACAGGGAACTCCAACACAGAATTGACTCAGATTACAGCTCTCTAGCGGCACGAGCCCTCCCGCCCCCCAATGAGGAGACTGGCCTGGGGCGGGGGGGAGGGAGATGAGGAGGATGGGGTGGAAAGGAAAAGAATTTAGGACTAAGAATCACAGCACCTGTACGTTTAAATGGGTGCGGGGAAATGAGATCTCTTGGGAGCTTTGTTAGGAAGGGTGTTGGATATCTGTGTAGGAGATTCCTGATATGGAAGTATGGAAGGACAATGGCCCCAACTTCATAAGACGGGACAAGGTGATGACATGTTTTGGAGCAGAGCTTTCTTTTTTAGAAAAAACTCAAAAATACTTGCTTAAGGCTTCAATTATCTTGATGTGAAAGTGTTAGACATTTTTTCAGCTCCAAAAGCAACCGCCTCATCAACAGGAACTGGGTCTGTCATCTGAGGCTGGGAGACATTTGTTGCCTTTCCAGGAAGCTGCCTGACTTTATACTTGGCAATGGGAAGGCATGAGTTGGAGTGCGACATTCAAAACAAGTGTGTAAACAGCATGGGATTAATAGTATCTGCAAAACCACGTTGCACTACGTTGGTGCTTGTGGAAAGAATATGAACAACATTTGAAGTGCAGATTGTGGTTATCCAGAGATAAGGACCATGGATGTTGCCAAGTGTGACATGGGGAATAAACACTTTCAGAACAGCTGACTGTATCTTTATCAGTGGACAACTCTAAACGTTCAGCTGTAAGTGGTTAGAAGTGGTGGATAAAAGTCTGGTGTCATGTACTGATCTCAGTAAGAGGCCGTTATTGAGAAGGTTTTACTAAATAAAATGGGTCTACATGATTGTATTATGCTGCTGAGCCCCTAACACTTGACTTTAACGGGCACACAAAGTGTAATGTGATGTTTGTGTAGACAAAAAGTTGGATGTAACACCTGCAAGGAAAAGGAAGCATTTGCAGCAAGTCACTCTTGAACAATATTTCTTAAACTGTCTAAGGACCCAGATTGGGTCACATGAATGTTATTTCTCATAGAAGAAACATTTCTCAGCGTGTCCTGAAACAAATTAGGCCTAAGAAACCTTGTCCTGAAACAAGTTTCTTAGAGTTTCTGTGATCTCTGAGAACTTTCTATGAACACCTGTGGGAGCCTGGGAAGTGTTTTGGGGTGGGATGTGGGGAGATTGTAACCTTAAAGGACAGCAAAAAATTGAACAAGAGATTTAGTATTTGGACAAAACCCACAAGGTGTATGGACTTTTGTTGCTGTCTTGTAGGACACAAAATGAATGACAGTGCCTGTTTGTGCTGTTTGTGGTGGGTCCACACATGTTGGCCTCCACTCAAGGGTAGGGACGTATCAAGTTTGCAGCTAAGGCTTGAAGTTTGGCTCAAACAACTTTGACGTGACCTGGGTAAAAACAAAGCATTCGCAAAAGCTGTTCCAAACACTTAAATCTTCAATCATATGAAGCATTACAAAACATTTAATAACAACAATTTGTCTCATAAAAATTGGATCAATACCATTCTACCTATTAACAAGGACGGACACTGAAGACCATGAACCTGTTTACCAGATGATAACTTTTTAAGACAACATGTGTATGTATTTAAAGTTTTATATGAAGAAATACACATGACCCAACAAAATCTGCCATGTCCAGTGTATGTTCAAATAAGAGCTGGCCAACATTGCTGCAGCTTGGTGAAAGAAAAACTGCTTGGAATTACTCATTATCAGTCCAGTTGCCTATCATATGGAGTATGCCTCCTGATTCTGATTCCTATAAAATTCTTGTTTTGATTATGTCCATTTGGTAGAAGCCAGAAATAGCAACTTAACTTTTGTCTATCAAATAGAACCCAAGTATAACTTTAAAGAAAGTGAACATACAGCTTCTTTCAAGGAAAGTCTAGTCCTTTCAAAATTATGCATTTTTCTAAATTCAAACCAGTTCCTGATACCCTGGATGGAAGATCTATGAGAAATGTAACTGGCAACCGACCAGCAACTACATAGATGTTAGTTTAAATGTCCAGTCTACCGTATCACAAAACAAATGCTTGCCATGCAGGTGCAGAGTTGCAGGGTCAGAGGAAGACCACTGAAACTGTTACCCACTGCTGTAAAGGAAAGTCTAAAATAATATGAATCCCTGGAAAAGACAGAGGGAAGACGACACTATCTAAGATGTCTCCTAATGATCCAGTTTCCAGTGATACCTATCATGTTTTATGCATTTTGGATACCAGCAGAATGACAGTTATATAATACCAGATGTTTTAATAATGACACATGGGTTTCCTTTTTTTTTTACCCAGGTCAGGTTTTGGGGATTCAGAGGTGAAGCTGATCTGTTTAGGAGTTGAAGTTGTGCTCGGGAGAGTTCTGGTGAAGTCGGGGTTTAAGAGATGTTGAGGCGGGGCACTTACACCGGGATGGGGTTGGGTCTGGGTGATACCTGAGGAGTAAATTTGACTCCCAGCACCACAGTGGCAAAGCAGGAGGACGGGGTCACAGTGCTCTGACCCCACTCCAAGGGACAAAGGGGCTCTCTCTCTCTTCTTAGTGTCTTAAAGCGGAAATCAACCCTGAAACGGAAATCACATCAAATATTCTCATCCTGGACAGTTCGGGAGTTCTACCAACAGTATTAAACTGTCAGTGTGGAGTTTTGGGCAACAAAAAAAGGACAAGTAATATATAGTAATACTACTTTCTGGTGGTTTTATGCCTCTGTTGTTTAGTTAAGCTGCCATTTGTCCAGATTTTTTTAATATAAAATGTCATTACTTGCTCATTTTATTCTCTGTATTTGACATCTGACTCAAATTTGTGGCCAAAAACTTGTTTTGTGAGGTTACATCTGTCCTCCAAAATCATTTTTAGTGGCTTATACTGAATTTTCATTATTTTTTTTTATTTTTTTATTTTTATTTTTTTCTGATAAACCCCTAAAAAAAGCATTTATGCAGCAACATAGTTTCACACATCACCATTTGCGTGCAGTTTCAATGATACACTTACAGTAACTGTCCAGGCTTTACATATTTACATGTGTATTCTGTTTCAGGGTTGGGATCCCCTTTAGTTATTTAACTGTGTCTCTTCATATAATTTGGATATGTTTCATTGGTTAAGATGTCATTACTTTAGATTCCAAACACATCTATGTTTTTCTTTCATTTATTCTTTTCAGCAGAAGGAGTGTCAGGACAGCAAGTTGATCCAATTTGCTGTCACATAGGTTTAAGGTTTGCTGTTTAATGTCCTATGTGTATAAGCCAATTTGTTCGCTGCAGCTACTCTTTGCAGCACATAGAAGTCTTTTTGTGCATTTTCCTAATTTTCTCCTTTTTTTTTTCTTCGAGAGGAACAATTCTATGAACTTACATTGCCTTAAATATCAAGTGAAGTCTGTTACTGAAGCTCGCTTTCTGGCTGGATAAAATGTGCTCTAGTTTTAATGGTGCTTTGCTGTTAGTTTATACTAGTCCAGACCTGTATTCATAAACCCTCTGAGGACAGTAGTCATAAGGACAGAGAACAAAGCAGTTTTGAATTTGTATTTCTCAAAATATGTCCTTAATCTTAGGCTAAGGATTGGAACAGTTTTGGTAATTAACTCATTTTAGGGATGTGGACATTTTCTTTCATCTGTCTCCCACATCAGCCTTGCACAATAAAGAAAAAGGTAACCAACACACTATAAAACATAATGTAAGAAATAGTGGAAATGTAAACCTAAAAACTATGGTGAACTAGCTAAAATCTCTGATTCCATTATGGTTGCATCGCAGTTGTCTGGTAGCTTCAATCCCTATCTGAGGTAACAATGGTAATCCTCAGATTAGATTTAAATGTCAAACACGTCAACATTCATGGTTTAATGTGTTGCAGTACATTTTTGTGGTCATGTATTGATAAAATGTGTTTTGTTTTCATTCATTATGTTTTCAACCTGTCTCCCAAAAATTATGCTCCTATACAACTAAGCTGCATGCTCAATTCCATTTGGATGGAAATGTATTTTCTGGTTTTCAGCCACCCATTTATATCAGATGGGGAAGGACTTGTCAACTTTGTAACCCAGAAAATGAAGGAAAGGCTTCAAACATTTTCTGAAAAAGTCGTATTTTAACCTAAACAGTGCTGTTTTCCCAAACCTAACCAAGCAGTTCTGGTGTATTTTCCTCCAACAAAATTCATTGTGGTGCCAAAACCTAACCACAGTGAGGGAAAGTCAAAAGTAAACTATTATTGAAAACAAAACTTGACTGTTAGACTAAAGACTCTGAGCAGGATGCAAATGCTGGTCTGAGTGAAGGTCCAGTTGCTGACTGATGCCACCATCCTCCCATTCTGACTTCATATAAGGACTTTTATATCAGAGTGTTAGTGCGTTTCTTTCAGAATGTAAATGACAATGCAGTTTAGAAGCATCATTTTTGAGAGACAAGTGTGGATGTTTCTTCAATCTAATCTAAAATCACCATCTTAGTCACTCTCTAAATAAATCGAGGCACCAATCAGAATATAGGAACTGGGATTTTTTGGACTTTGAGCTCCCTGATTAATAGTTTAATAATCGTGCGGAAAGGAAAACTCATTTTAGACCGGCTCACATTCTGTCACCAGTGCCAGCTAACAATTACCAAAACAGTCCAAGTTACCATGGCAACAATACTGTAATGATGCACATCTTACCATAGGTTTACCAGGTCATAAAAAAACTCCAAAAAAAACATGAATAACTTGAATATATATAAACACTCCAAGATATTCTGAATTAATTGTTTTACCTCCAAGTTGTTTTTTTTCTTCAGCATGCATTACCACATAAAAATGACTCACCAAATTTTCATGTTTTGCGTTTGATGTGGATTTACATCCAGATAATCTCACCTGGGATCTCAGATTTGAATGGTATGTGGCTATCTAAAGTTGTTAAAAGAGATATTACCAATGTATAGTCTGGCTAGGAGCTACAAGAATATTACCTCTATTACATATTAGCAGTAGCTTCTAATACTTACGTCTCTCTGTTTCGTTTGGAGGTAGTTTTATGAATACTGGTCTTCTTTTGTACAACCTAGCAGACTTTGTGTAGGAAAAATAGCCGGAGCATCAAGGACACTGGCTTCGACATGACTCATCTTTATGAAGACGTGCTATAACGCAGCTGTGAGGCTCTTTGTGCTTAACTGTCACTGTTAAAACTGAAGACGCAGCGATATTTTGTATTAATGTTTGGTGTTTTGTTTTTTTTTCTTTTTTTTTTTTTTTTGTAGCACAAATCTACATAGAGAGGACTCCAAGAGGGCGAAACCCTTCTGTTTAACAATGCAGAGTCAGCATAATTATACCGTCCGTTAGCTCTGTATAGACATTTTGTTTGAATATTACAATTACGTAAAAGTATAAGACATGACCTGATCATCGTTCCGCATCTGACCTCTTTCTCTTGTTGTTCTTGGTGTAAAAATAGAATCTATTTCTCACCAACTGTAATGGTACGTATTGTTACCTCCTCGCGGGGAGATTACTTTCATTTGTTTACATTTTACAGACCACATGAATGTCAAATGAAAAACTTGTTGAAAATCCAAATCTAAGAAAGAAAAAAACATTCAATGTCGATGTTGTTGTTGTTACTATTATTACTATCGAAAAGAAGAAAAAGCAGTGTTGCATCAGTGTTTCTGTTTTGTTTCTTTTTCTTTTTTTTTCTTTTTCTTCTTATGCGCGGGAGACTGTCTGGTATATATCTATGTATTACTTGTGGACTGCATTTTGCTCACTGCCTCAGTCATGAATTTAAACAGTTCTTCACGCTTGAAATCAAATAATTTATTTCCCCGGGACATGTTCTTGCTATTGATGCCCCATTTTCTGAACATTTTTACAAATCTCCTCACACAAAATAGCTGTGATACAAAACTTTGGGGGTCAGGACTGGGTAAGAGAATCGGGTTAATGCCACCGATATTATCTTTTAAGTATGAATTAATGCTATAATCAGACATGGGGCTACTATTTCTAATGGGTTTTAAATAGTAGCTGTCAGTGGAGCTGTTTGTATCCTATGACTCTGGCTGTAGCTGTATAAACTTACTTGTTCTGGTTCTGCATATGGCAGACTGAACTACCGTGCTAGCTGGCTTGTTGTCGACGCATAAAGAGTTTTTTGCTGAAGCTTGAATTTTAAATTGTATATTTTTCTCTGCTTATGAAATGAATAAATAAATGATGACCATGTATGACTTGCAGTTTTGACATTTTTATAGATGCAAGAAAATCACAGTGGAGGGGGCTTGATTCACGTTTTCCTCAAATATCTCTCCGTCAAAAACAATGGAAATTCACTTTTTATTTAGTTTTTTCCATCCGTTTTGGTTCAGGCAGCACACTCCTACCCAATAATATTAGGCTTTTTTTTTTTTTTTTTTAAACTGCGAAGTTAACTGAAAATTTAAAAAGCTCAGATGTTATTTAAAATGAAGGGATAATATCTAGAAAGCTTCTCCAAACACTTTAGTTAACCACAAACCCAAAGCTAGTTATATTGCTAATGCGCTAAATAGTCATTTCTCTATCTAAATACATGGAGTTTCGTATACAAACGTAATTGTATTTATGATGGCTCCATACTATTAAAGTGTTCCAGTCAGTCCTTCACAATATGACAGCCCACTAGTACACTATAATGCCAAAAGTATTGGTACGTCTGCCTTTACACGCACATGAACTTTAATGACATCCCATCCTTAATCCGTAGGGTTCGATTTGGAGTTGGCCCACCCTTTGCAGCTATAACAGCCTCAACTTTTCTGGGAAGGCTTTCCATAAGTTTTGGGAGTGTGTTTATGGGAATCTTCGACCATTCTTCCAGAAGGGCATTTGTGAGGTCAGGCACTGATGTTGGACCAGAAGACCTGGCTCTCAATCTCCCCTCTAATTCATCCCAAAGGCGTTCTGTTGGGTTCAGGTCAGGACTCTGTGCAGGCCAGTCAAGTTCCTCCTCACCAAACTCACTCATCCATGTCTGAATTGACCTTGCTTTGTGCGCTGGTCATGTTGGAACAGAAAGGGGCCATCCCCAAGCTGTTCCCACAAAGTTTGGAGCATGAAATTGTCCAAAAATGTCTTGGTGTGCTGAAGCATTAGGAGTTCCTTTCACTGGAACTAAAGGGCCAAACCCAACCCATGAAAAACAACCCCACATCATAATCCCCCCTCCACCAAACTTGGCACATTGTAGTCAGGCAAGTACCATTCTTATGGCAACCACCAAACCCAGACTGCTCCATGGGATTGCCAGACACACATACATGATTCATCACTCCAGAGAACACATCTCCATTGCTCTAGAGTCCAGTGGCAGCGTGCTTTACACCACTGCATCTGACGCTTCGCATTGCACTTGGTGATGTAAGGCTTGGATGCAGCTGCTCGGCCATGGAAACCCATTCCATGAAGCCCTCTATGCACTGTTCTTGAGCTAATCTGAAGGCCACACTAAGGTTGGAGGCCTGTAGCTATTGACTCTGCAGAAAGTTGCGCACTGTGCTCCTCAACATCTGTTGACTCCTCTCTGTGATTTTACATGGCTGAGTTGCTGTTGTTCCCAGTTGCTTCCACTTTGTTATAATATCACGAACAGTTGACCATGGAATATTTAGTATCAAGGAAATTTTACGACTGGTGGTAACCTATCACGGTACCACGCCTGAATTCACTGAGCCTTTTCATTCTTTCACTAATGTTTGTAGAAGCAGTCTCCATGCCTTGGTGCTTGATTTTATACACCCGTGGCCATGGAAGTGATTGGAACCCTTGAATTCAGTTATTTGGAGGGGTGTGCCAATACTTTTGTCAATATAGTGTATGTATAGCAGGATGCTGAAACTGAAGCAGCTAAATGGAACTCCCCCAGTATCATGTCAAAATGTCATCTGTGAAAAAGGCCTGTATTGTCCTCTTGACAATAATCCCCCTTCTTTATTATTGCAGCTGTTATTAAGGTGTGTATTTAAAACTTATCAGCAAACACCTGTATGAGCCCATTTCTGGACTGACGAAGTGTGACAAGTGTTGGTAATGACAAACCCACACACCGCACGCTGAGGATGCCAAACAAACTAGATTAGGAAGCCTGTGCCTCACGCCGGTGCTGACATTAATTACACCGGTTAAGTGTCACGGTTGCTTTGAAGTTGCTCCATGTACAACTCTTACTCTCAGGATTATCAAGCATGTGTGACAGTGTCTGCAAGCCTAAAACTCTTCCGTTTAATTGACATGCATTATGTTCTGTGGAAGACACTTTAAAAACATTAGCTCAAACTGGGTATTTAGCTACAAATCCACAAACCTTCAAACTGATTATCTTGACTTTCATCAGATGATTTTTCTTATTTAGATATTCCATCAGGAGATGTTTTCTTTCGTGTACCTTGCAGGAATATTTTGCAGAGAGGTCTTGTTTTCCTCTTTAGCAATTCCTTGTTATCAGTTGTTTGGGCAGGGAGCTTTCAGGCTTTCATGAAAGTGGACTGACAAATACACAAAGGATGGACAGCTAAGGAGGAGCTTTACCCAGAAGTCTGTTTCAGAGGTTCACGTGGGAGATTCTAATCAATCAAACCTGTTTGTCGCTATGGACAGCCCTCACAGAAACACATCAATCTTCGTCACAAAAAGCAGAGTCTTTAGCATGTCTGTCCCGGTCTTAATGCACTGCTGTCGCTATGTTTTGATTTAATGCCAATAGTCTGCAGCTGACACGGCATCCCATCCCACACTGTAAGAATCATGACAGCATTGTGTTTAAGAAATGCCCATTTAACAAGGGCTAAAACAGAACTCTGTCAATCTGACAACCTGTCTATGTAATCTGTATTACATGTGTAAACAGTCATATTTTTAGATACATTTTACAAGCAGAGTGGAGATTTTGGTTACAGTTTCACTGCCTTCCAAAGTGCAGAGATATTCAAGCCTACTGCAACACATGCAGGATACAGTACTACATTGTTTCAGTCAAGTAAAAAGTCTGATATAAAATAATTAAGAATAAAATCCTATAAATATCCAGGAATCATATGCACAGTTACATGTAAAAACTCAGACTTGATATGTTCAAAAATTAAGAATCTGTTATTGGAATGACAGTCATGCTTGTTTTATTATAGCAGTGATTTTACATTTTTCAAAGGGAAATACATTAATTTTGTCAATGGACAAAAAGCATGCTTGACAGGCCTTTAATGTAAGAAAAAAACATTACACTTGATGTGAATTAAAATCAAGAGTAGATTATTCTTTAGGAGACTTGGGCTTTTTTACTTGGTTAGTAGTAGTTTATTATCCATCCATCTATTATCTATACACCGCTCAATCCTCTGTAGGGTCGCGGGGGCTGGAGTCTATCCCAGCTGATTCGGGCAAAGGCAGGGGACACCCTGGACAGGTCACCAGCCTATCACAGGGCCACAAATAGACATACAACAAAGCACACTCACATTCACACCTATGGACAATTTACAATAATCCATTAACCTCAGCATGTTTCTGGACTGTGGGAGGAAGCCGGAGTACCCGGTGAAAACCCACGCTGCACAGGGAGAACATGCAAACTCCACACAGAAAGATACCAGGCGTCCTAACCGGGACCCGGGGAGCTAGCCTCTAGCTGTGAGGTGACGCTGCTAACCACCGAGCCACTGTGCAGCCGTATTGTTATTATGTAACATCTGACTCATATGACTCATATGACTCATCTCTGGTGGTGAATAGTCTGCCTACAGGTGGGAGATTGATCATCTGGTGACCTGGTGCAGCCAAAACAGCCTGGAGCTTAATGCTCTTAAGACAATGGAGATGGTGGTGGACTTCAGGAAGAACGCAGCCCCACCTGTCCCCATCACCCTGTTTAAAACCCAGGTGGACATTGTGGACTCCTTCCACTTCCTGGAAACTGTCATCTCCCAAGACTTCAAATGGGGGCTGAACATCAGCTCCATCACCAGGAAGGCACAGCAGAGGATGTACTTTCTGCGGCAGCTGAGGAAGTTCAACCTGCCAAAGACTATGATGGTGCACTTCTACACCTCCATCATAGAGTCCATCCTCACTTCCTCCATCACCATCTGGTACGCTGCTGCCACTGTCAGGGACAAGGGCAGGCTGCAGCGCATCATTCGCTCAGCAGAGAAGGTCATTGGCTGCAGTCTCCCATCCCTCCTGGATTTGTACACCTCCAGGACTCTGAGGCGAGCAAGGAGGATTGTAGCCGACCCCTCCCACCCCGGACACAGACTTTTTCAATCACTGCCCTCTGGCAGGAGGATGCGGTCCATCAGGACTAAAACCTCATGCCACAAAAACAGTTTCTTCCCATCTGCAGCCAGCCTCATCAACAAGGCCCCTGACCCCCACTGACACCCCCACCCTCCCACCCGGAGACACTTGTCATGGACATGAATGCGCATCTGCTTTTTTTGCACTGTCTCACACTATCCACCTGGCATTTTGCACATATGCTGGTGTACTTATCTGTATATATTTTATTTTATTCTACTTCTTTTATATTCTTAATGTTATTTTATTTCTTGCTATCTTAACTGTTTGCACCAACAGACCAAGACAAATTCCTTGTAATGTAAAATTACTTGGCAATAAACATGATTCTAATTCTGATTCTGATTCTGATGTAATTTTAAAATAAAAACAATGAAGACAGCTAATAATGGAATTTTTCGGTGGTAGTATTAAGATTATTTGTTTTATGCCATTATTAAATCACTTATATAGGTAATATTATGGATCTCTGTAGGAGTTTAATCTCCCACAAGGCATATACAGAACTCTGACGTTTCAACTGATCCTTCATATTTGCAAATGATGTATGTGGTACTATTTGAGCACTGCAGATAACCATGCTACAGTCTTCCATGTAATCTATGATGGTTACGCCACACAGGACATGTTGTGTTCCCAGCCTTTGAGGTAGGGCCTCCGTTAGATGTCACCAATCCTGAGAGCAGTGTTGTGTTAAGGGCAAACTCAGGGGGCAAATGTCTTTTGATTTCTTTCATGATCTGCAAGCTTTGTGTGGTGAGTCAGTGAGTGGATATAGATAAAATACTTGTAGCTAAAAACTTAGGCACACACTGTACTTTTAGAATAACGCAAAGACCAATTATTAAATTTGTCAACAAGATATATTTGTGGAGGTAGATGAAGAAATGGGCAATGATAGTTAACATGTTAAAATAGTGTGTGTTGATCAGCGGTGCACAACATTTTCAAATCCACAGTATGGTCATCCACCAGGTCACCACTACACCACTGCTGGGATTTTTTTTCTTTTTATGTGAGCAGAACAAAATATATGTTTTCCCAGAGGGCGCAGTGTGAAAAACAATCATCTGCAAATTGTTCATAAACAACCATTTGACCTTTTTAAATGGTTTTTCACATTTCCTGGTCAGTGTGCAATTCCACTATGTCACCCTGGGCTCTGCAGGCCAAATTGTGTTGTATTTTCATGTACATTGATAATAAAGGCAACTTAATCTGTTGTTTGTGGCTCAAAAGTGGGAGTCTAACAGTGGCATTCTCAGTCTGTGCTGTCATTATGTGACACACTTTGGTCGACAACGAGGTATCACGGTCACGAATATCCAGATCGACAAAGGTTTCTGGGACATTGAGGGTTCCCAGATGAGACGTGTTAATGATGACCATGGCCCTTCTGCTCAGCATCGTTACAGTTCAAATTTTCATCTTGACAAATGCTTCACTCCATAACAGCACCCTAATCATTAAAAGTTATTGTGGATGTTGCCCTGAGGATTAATCCTAAAGATACAGCAGTTCATATCCCCTCTGGCAACATCACAACAAAATCTGGACATCAGAAATATCCAACCTATATGTACAGATCCTAAGAGGTTTATGGTAAAAACAACTTGACTTGGACATCCAAGAGACTTCTTTAAATCTAACTCAGTGATTCATAGTCCTAGATAAGTACTGTCACCTCCAAGTCAGCAGTGACTCAAGATGTTATTCATGCTGAAACTCTCTGGGGTGAGATCTCCAAACTGTTAAACTGTTACAAGTACTTGTTAAGTGGCATCGTAGACAACTTCCAGGCTTAATTCACTCCTGAGTCTTGACCTGAAGAGATGGCTGTCCTGCTCTCGCTGGGTCTGAAGTGCACTAATATGTTGCCTTTGGAGAAAATACAAACCCACTACATAATGGATGATAATGTAGTTCTGCCTGTTCTTTTCTTCTCTGTGTGATGTTGTGCTGCTTTTTTCTAGATTTCTTCTTTGACTTCATTAAAGCCCAGTTAGGTTAGAGACAGATTGTAATTGCTTTGTCAACATGTGTGTGCTCCTTCTGTCTTCCTCTGTGTTTGTAGGGATGTTTTCAGCCCTGTAAGGTTCTAATGACCCCTAGCTGATGTCCCAGCGGGTGGTGGGAATCAATCACAAGGTATTGGTTTGTTTTTGTAGGTTTTTCGGTAAACTTCAATGTTGAAACTTCTGTTCTCCTCAATGCGCATAGCACAGTCCAAAAAGTTTCTTTCCTGCCAACCCTCCCTTGTGAGCCTGATGTTGCTGTCCACCCAGCTGAAATGTGCCGTAATAGCTTCTACTTCCTGGGCTTTGATTTTGATCCAGGTGTAGCCCACTTTGAGGTATGGGCCGTTAATGGAGCATTAGCTATGGGTTTTTGGGGGTGACAATATATGACTCTGCATCAGTCAGGACTGTGAAAGCCTCTTGGATGAGAGGAGAAATGTCTTCAAAAGCCAAGAAGTCATCTAATTTCTACTGAAACTCTTGGGATTACCATGACATGTATGGTTGAGAATCTACACATGCATAGGGACAGACTCGTAAGTAGTTAGACAGTTAGATGCAAGTCTCTGTTGGTGTGACACCATTTTGCATTTAGCCACCTTTACTCATCGACATTCACATGGTAAAAACAACAACCACGACATACTATAGTTTTACAATGTTTTCAAGACCTCTGCGACAAAGAGGATTAAGCTGTGACAGGGTTTTTGATACATAGACAACAGTTTGTAGTGGTTCATTATTATTTTGAGTCTTTTCTGTGGGATTAGCAGACAATACCAAAAACAGACATCACTGTTTATCTCAACTAAAGGGAGAGCCAAAGCTTTGTTTGAAACTGAATTCTCCATGCTGAAGAAAGTGTTGAATTTTATTGACTTTGGCTTATTTTTTTATTTAAAAATGTGTCAAAATAATTTAAAGCGAAAACGTCTCTGTACAAAAAAAATAAAATAAATCAAGAACAAACAAACACTGACATGTGAAGTGAATCCCAGTGATTATCTTGTTCCAATGGGTCTTGTAGGTGGGTGAGATATAATAGGCAGCAGGTGAACAGTCAGTTCTTAAAATTGATGTGTTTGAAGCAGGACATATGTGAAAGTGTAAGAATCTGAGTATCGCTGACAAGGACCAAACTATGTTGGCTAGATGACTGGCTCTGAGCACCTCCAAAAGGATTTTGTGGGATGTTCCTGGTATGCAATGGTTAGTTCTTGCAAAATGTTGTCCAAGGAAAGTCAACTGGTAAACCAGAGACACAGTCATGAGCACTCAAGACTCACTGATGGAAAGTGAAGGCTGGCGTGTGTGTTCCAAACCGACATAAGAGCTAGTGTAGAACAAGCTGCTGTAAAGCTTAATGCTGTGTTAGGTGTGAGAACACACTGTGCATCACAGCTTTCAGTTGTGTAGCTGCAGATGACTCAGAGTGTCCATGCTCACACCTGTCCACCACTGAAAGCTTATTTTACGTCATTTGGACGTCCGGGTGTGTCATTTAATTGGAAAAGAGATGGCAGCAGAATGCATTATAAGGAGAAAGTGAGCTGGCAGAGGCAGCGTGATGCTCTGGGCAAAGATGTGCTGGGAAACCTTTAGTCCTGACGTTCACAACGATGTTACTTTGACTCCTACTCAAACATGTCACTGACTATGTATTCCCTTATGGCCTCTTTCAGCAGAATAATGCTCCTTCCCTCCTTCAAATACTGTTCAGCAATGTTTAGACAAAGAGTTTGAGGCGTTAACTCGGCCTCCACATTCATCAGATCTCAAGGAGGTCAAGAATCTGCTGCAAATGTTGGGGTGCCTGGTGCCACATGACACCCTCAAAGATCTGTAGAGTCTAGGCTTCAACTTGCTGGAGCTACTACCTACATACTGTCAGAGTCTTGGTTTTAGGTGGTTTCATTCCTGCTTTATTTAAACTGTTACTTTTCTGGTGTGCTTTGGTTGTTCTTTTCCGTCTTTGACCTTGTTATTCCCTCATTCTTTCCACCTTGTGCTTTTTTACAAGTTTGTCTGTTTACCTGCCTGAGGTCCAGTCCGCGGTACTCCGGTGTGTTTTCCCAGATGTGTTTGGTCCCCTTTTTTTTTGATTTCTCCTTGGTCTAAAAATAGACCTCTTTCTTTAGGCTTTGTTTCAGACTGTCACCTTCAGTAAGTTTTATTAAAGTTTACTTCCACCTTCTTGTAAGCCTCCTATGTCTGTATTTAGGACCCACCTCCCCCCACAAGGTTTACACAATATTAAGCAGCTGATTTTAGTGTTGTGGCTGATTGGTGTCTGTGTGAGTCATTAAAATTCATTACGTCTGGCAAGAACATGCACTGTGTGTCCATTCAGGGACGTCTCTTTATAAATGGTGGTAACACCTTAAAAAGGACTTAGCTATTTTTCAACATTTCTGTCTACTTTGTCCTTCTGCCCTTTGTCTCTCCGTACACCCCGTCATATGTCCGCAACTGTATCTATTTTAATTAACTTTGATAAGAAATAAACAGGAAAAACACATGAATGTTCTTTTTGGACAATAACACTAAGTCCTTGATTCCCTTTACATTGGAGAGTCCTTGCACTTATCCATCTGCCTCCTTCCTTTGTCTTCCTCACCATTCTATCTCTGGCTCTGTCTCCTCGCCTCCCCTTCCATTCACATCCGGCTCAGCTCTGTCCTTTTTAACCTCTCTTCGCCTTCCCAGCAAAGTTTTGTCCCACTGTCCAAACTCCCTTCATCTTTTTCTCCTTCTTTTTTTTGCCTTTCTTTAAATTGTTTTTACCTGCCTGGTTCTTTTTATCATCCATAAGAGCTTGTGTCTCGTCTTTTAGCCACATGAGAAAACCTTTCCGTGCACTCGTTGCTCTTTGTAGCTCTCTTTTACTTCCCACTCTCCTTTTCATCTACCTGTACCTGTGCATGCGTTGGATGCTTTTATCCAAAGTGCCTTCTTTTCACCTCATACATTATGAATAGCGTAACTCTTCTGAAAATAGACCATACATTAACTTGCCATTTGATGGCCACTTTTCACCTGAACAACTTCACCACAGGTCTCGCTCACATCCAGCACCTTTGGAGACAGGATTTTATTTTTGTTGGATACATCTTTCACTGTGACGCCCCAAATGGTGACACCTGTCACGGCTAGTCAGGGAAACCTGAATGCAGACACCAGACATGGACCCCACTTAAGGCCGGCACACACTACAGGATAATCGGGCCGATTTTTGTCCTGATCTCCTCCTTACGATCAAAGCCAGCAAAGGCCCGATTGTCGGATGCTTGCAAACGACATCGTGTCTGATGTTCCTGTGGTGTGGGGTGTGTTAAGAGTGATTTTGTCCGTTCCGATCCGCTCGGAAGGAGAGATCGTAGATAATGAACATGTTTACTATTTGCGACTAGAAATCCTGTAGTGTGTGGGGTCCCCCGAGAGGAGCCGAGCACACTCAGTGTGTGATGTCATGTGTGCCAGATTTAAGCCAATCAAAACGCGAGCTGAGTCCGCTGACTGACGGAAGAGGAAGTAAAAACAAAAAAGTAGAGTTACTGTCACTAAAAGTTAATCAGATTAATCATGATGATGGATTAATCCGCACTAACGCGTCAATTTTGACAGCCCTAAAAAATCTCTGCCCCTCGGCTCAGAGATCTGGATGGTCTGATGAAAAAACAGCTTCAATTCTAGTAACGCGCCGCATTTTTGGCAGTAACGGTAACGCCGTTATAATGATGGGAAGAGTAATCAGTTTGATTAATTACTCGTTACTGAAAAAAGGAACGTCGTTAGTAACGTTGTTATTTATAGTGCCGTTATTCCTATCATGTTTGTTTACACTGAAGTCACGTTTGACTACGCGAAATTTGGAATACTGAGCGTGAAGAACCTGATAGTCTGCGGAAGAATCGGTTTAGAATCTTATAGTGTGTGTACTCTGTAGTGAACACCACACACTATAAGATCAGAAGAGAGAAATCTTGTGCGATCTGTCTTTTGTTATCTTCAAGTGTGTGGCCTCTAAATCTGTGAAGTTTTGAAAAATCCTATAGTGTGTGCCAGCCTTTAGAAAGTTTAACAGTTCATTTAGCGGTTGAACAGACCACAAAAAACATAAGAAACAAAGGTCACCAACCAAGCCAACCTTAGGGGTTCTAAGGAAGGAATTCTATAATCGAGGCTGCCGCTTCCCTGAAACTGAAAGAACTAAAAGCTCAACAGTAGTTTATGGATACTAAATGAAAACCAAAACTAAGAATTGCTAGCATGTAATGTGCATGCATGTAACAATCAATAGCAGGCAGCTGCCAATAGACACTTAGCTGCCAAAGATCAGGGCTGGTCTGGGCAATCGAAGTCCACAAAGTTTCAGAGGCAGGAGGCTGAGATCCTGAACCATCATACACGCAGGAATGAAGTCTGACATGGTGATGTCTTAATGTCTTTTTAATGTGTTGTTGCTCTTTATGAAGCAAATTAACAGTTCTGGCTCGAACCACCGGAATTATAAATTCAAAGCAGACAGCAAAAACTAAATGCTGTGTGATTAATGTCTGCCTTTAAACACAAAAGAGCTGGCGGTAGTCTGGGAGGGAGCTAATGCTTCCTAACATTGTTCCACTGAGCATCCACCATGTAAACAGTTTTATTTAAGCATTAGTGTTACTTCTTTTGTCGCACGTCTGGTTTTGTGATCGTGCTTCTTCCTAATGAGGATTATTCCTGACAAGAGGCATTTTGGTGGCTTCACAACACATATTCCCCTGTAGATGGTTAAGACACTACTTATAGAAAAGCATAAAGCCTTTACGTATTTATACCAACTTAAGCTGTTGAGACTTGTATTTTATCAAATGATTGCCTATTTAACCATTGCGTTATTTAGATTGTAGTTGTGTCTACCTGCTGTGTAGATTGTATATTCAGTCTGCTTTTCGCTGTGTTTCAGTCCCCTCGGCTCTGGTTCTGTAGCTGCTAAATGCTCCACTCTGCCCACCCGCTAATTACTAACTGTCTGTGTCGGCTGGTTGGTGCTGACTGGAGTGGAGTACAGAGGGTTTATGTGTATCAGAGCTTGTTTGCCGTAAACAGCTGTGTACTTTCTGACACTGATGAGAGTGCAGAGAGTAAACCGTGCAGTAAATGCACTGTCAAACCGACACAATAAGCTCGGAGGCTAAAAAGTGTAACAAAAATATAATAGGTATTGACTAGCAGCACTCATTAACTGGACTTTGGTGTGACATTAAATAGCGTGAAGCCCCTTCGCAGCACATCCAATAACGAGCCTTACAGACTCACACAGGATCTGGATTACATTATATTTCCACTCACATACCCTCACACAGATTAGAATTCCACCCTGAGGGTCGTTTTGGCTATTATATTCCTAAATGTCTCTCCTCCATCTGCTGTTATGATGGAAACTTTCCATTGTAGCATCTTGATCTCTGACCTCCACAGGGGTCGTGAACTCTCAAATTATTTTCTTTGCAAAACCGTGATTGATGAAGGCGAATAAATGCAGCCAAATTGATCTGTGATGACTGGTATTGGCACTGTAAGCATCTCCAGCATATTTGATACGCCGGCTGTTACTGACCTTTGACCTGCCCACTGACGGGTGCTTGAACTATTGACAGTAAAGGCTTACACAGCCTGCGCTGCCTCAGCACTGTACTGTTGTTGACTGATTGACTGCTTAATTGCTTATGTTTTCAAAATCAGGTGAAATATTGTTCTGTTTGGCCAGAGAAGAAAGTGTAATGTTAGAATCCACATAAAAGTTTATAGTGTTTTAAATCTGACTTCAACAAATGCTCACTGAGTCAAACCAGAACACACTAACAGAAATACTGTGTTGATGCACAGTGAGAATAAATTTCAGCTGTTACAACATCCAGGGTCACGGTGGTGTAAGTGCTGTTGAGGAATGTTGCATTTTGATCAATAGCAGGGAAGCAGTATTCAACAATATAATGAAGCGCTATACTTGGTCATGTAGGTGTCTGGAAATCATCAATACGTTTGTTTAAATATGAGATTAGCAGTCTGCAGAGGGATCTAGGAAGTTATAAAGAAGGGAATCAGGTAAAAAGGATTAGGCTGTTGACATACACTGATCAGGAATAACATTATGAACACCTGCTTAATGCTGTGTTAGTTCCCCTCATGTGGTCAAAAATGCTCTAAACCTCTGGACAAGAGGACCTCTCAGGGTGTCCTGTGGGGTCTGGAACCAGGACATTGGCAGTGGATCCTTTGGGTCCTCTATCTTGTGCAGTGGGGCTTCTGTCAATCAAATTTGTTCCACTGCATCCTGTTGATGTTTGATCAGAATGGGGTGTAGGAAGTTTGGAGGTCAAATCAACATGTTGGACCATTGTCATGTTCCTCAACATGTTCCTGATTATTTGATGTTGTTTCCATGACGGTGGGGTGCATTTTCCTGCAGGGGTAGACCAGTGACATTTGTGATTTCCATTTGCATGAGGGAGTGTGTTTGTTGTGGGACAATGTTTACTTGGGTGTCTAAGTCTCATCAACATGGATGTTATAATCCACGGTCTTCCAGCAGAACACCACATAGTACCAATATGATCAATGTTATTCACTTCACCTGTCAGTGGTCAGAATGTTGTGGCTGATCGGTGTAAGCTGATCTGTTGTTTTGTTGTTGTGATACCTGCGCACTCACAGATGGGGTTATTGGCAATAAATCCTATGTAAAGGCCAAAATCAACGATGTTTTAGCCCATCTCTGCGTACTTCCTGACCTCTCTATCCTGTCTGCATTGAGCCTCAAATCCATTTATTTCTACCTTCGAAACCCAGTAAAGGCAAAAAGAAACAGCTTGGTAAAAGCAGTGATTGGGAAGAAAGAGCACCCATTGCTCATGTCAGTCTATGAAAACACACTTGTCAGACAGCACACAAGGATCCTGAAGGACCCCTCACATATTCAATTTTCAGAGTACGAACTGCATTGGAGAGCCTGCAAACACAAGATAACCTCTTTAAACTGTCTTTTATTTCCACTTCTATCACACCGCTCAAAAAAACACCAGCCAAATCTGAGCTTTTATTGTGTTTGGTCACACATTAAATCTGCCAAGTTGATCTCTTGATCCCAATTCTTTTGCTCCACTGGTGTTATTTATCTCTTTTACCGAAGGTACAATACACTCTTACAAGTGCAATATGTACAAAGGTTTTCACAAATGTGTGAATGTATGCGTGTGTTTCAGATAGAAATATTTTTATACAGGGTTTCACATATATACAACTTTATCTGTGCCTTGTTAAGTACAGTTTTTATTGTTGTGATATCATTGTGTAAAGCTGTGATGAACTTGCACTACTTGGACAGGGCAAATCTCCCTTTGGGGGACAACAAAGTATAACTTATCTTCAAACACTGATAAACAGTGAAACACAGCAGAAACAAACACAAGATAATAGCTTTCACTACTCACCTGTCTTATATTTAGATCTGTACAGATGTTATTTTAAGAATGACGTCCAACCAGTGTTGAACCAAACCACGAAGAAGGCTGTCACCACTTGGGCACATTTGGATTGTGTCCTGGATCACATCAGTAGCCAGAAGACCCCTGGCAAAAAAACAGATGGGCCGACATCACAGCTCAGGAATAAGGTAGCATTCTACCCAGCTTCCAAAGTGCCTGTGATGAAAGGCTTTAAAACAGTGGTGTGGAACTTTACTGGGGCCTCCCATGGGAAGGGAGCCCCTGGTGGACTGGGAGGAACAAGTAGTAATCTGGCAGATCATTTGGTGGCCGGTGTCACAAAAATCCCAATTGCTGGTGCTTCGCTGGAAAGTCTGTCAAAGCAATCATCTACAAAGCCTTTTAAGGCAGCAGAGCATTGAGAAATCGGTTGACCATCTCTTAAATCAAATATAAATGTATCAAATAAGCCCCCCTACTTCTACATGAGCGCCTACATGTTGCAAAAGAGCCATGGAGTATGACATTAACAGAAGTCTCTTGCTTCTCTAGCTGCTCATGTGACAGTTCCTTCAAAAAGGAGTTTGTCATGACGCATACAGATACAGGAGGGTCTGAGGAGTCTGTTAGAAGAGAAGAATATACTTTAAAAATCCCCAAAGGGAAATTCAGGAAGGAAGGAAGAACCTCTTTGTTGAGGTTGGAACATGGATCCTTGTTGACTGGTGATGGAAAACTCTGTCCTATACTTGGCAATCATAACTTCCAAACATGCCCGACAGTCAGCTAAGAGTTCCGTCTTTGTTTTAAGACACATCCAAAAGTAAAATGTTTGGTTTGCTGATGGTTTGCTGTTTCTTCGCAGATGCAGTGAGCTGTCTGGAAGAACGACTGGCGGATCTTCACTTGTCCACGGCGGTTCAACAGGACTCTGAGGCAGAAAATGTTGTAACCAATCAGTTAAGATGAGAATTCCAGTTTGTTTAAATGAGACCATTTATATTGCTATTGCTTTTCCATCATGCTTTTCATGGCTCTAAGGCCCCAACCACACGAAGACGAGCCCAGGCCTAAACTTACAAATAGTTCATCAAACCTGTGTATCATCCACACGAGTGTGCAAAGATCTGAAAACACTGTTTACGTGGCACCGTTGTTACGCCCTGCCCACTTCTTTTTCTGACACGCTTGCATCATAGCTCCACCTCTCGATAAATGCGTGTACATCAAACTCAGAAAATGACAACAACAATGGCGCCGTACAGTTCTATGTTGGCCGCCAGTTTCCTTTTGTTTCTGTTACGGCGTCATAGCGCCACCAGCGGGCCTGGCATGTGTCTTACATCGTTTTCAGCCGTATCAAGTGAATGTGTGTGGACGGACACATTTACTGAAACAACTCCGTCTTCATGAAGAATGTTTTTGAAACTATAAGCATTTTGGCTTTGTGTGGATGGGGCCTAATTCAACAGCAACCAAATTTACAAAATGCCTGGTCAACCAATGATAAAGGAACCAAAGGCAACCAACCCTGTGACCCATTTATATGAGGGATATCGATTCTTATCGGAGGGGATGATTGACATGTGCCAAAGCAACACTTCACAGCTGTGCTCTAACAGTCAGACTGTATGGATTTCTCTACACAACTTACAGAAATCCTCTACTTTTGCATATTTCTCACACTTAAATGTTCCAGATCATCAAGCTAATATTGACATCCACTGGATATTAGACAGAGATAACCCACAAAACATAAAATACAGTTTTTAAATGATGATTTATTAAAGGTTGGTTGAAAATCTGTATCACCCCTGTAAAACGTAATTGCCTCCCTAAACCTATAAACTGGTTGGGCCACCGCAGAATAGCTTTAATTCAGTCACTTAGATGGTTTATGAGCATGAACTGCCTTTTTAAGGTCTTGCCACAGCATCTGAATTGGATTCAAGTCTGGACCTCCACCTGGCCACTCCAAAACCTTAATTTTTTGAGCCACTCAGAGGTGGACTTGCTTGTGTGCTTTGGGTCTTTGTCATGCTGTATAACATATGCAACGGGACCCATGTCTTCCAGAAAGTTACACCTTACACTCAGCAGTCCACCGGATGGCATCCCAAAAGTCTTGGGGCTCATCCTTTATGTTCTTGTTAGTCAGTAGTGGTTTGTGCCTTGTAACTCTCTCATGGACGCCATTTTGGCCTAGTGTCTTGCTTATTGTGAAAGTGTGGCATCATGTACTGCTTTTTGAGACCCTTTAAGCGACTTCACAATGCCAGACAATTTTTATTATATGTATGATGTAGATGATGCCGAGAACTTGAACAAGAACACAGCCTGCAGTTTATAAGGCGGCATGTGCTTTAACAGTTTTAGCGGAAGTCCTGGTTGGATTCACTAGGCACTTCCCTACACAGTCCATAAAAGAATACTTTTATGACATAACTGGTAGACATTAACCTACGAGACTTCGATCTATAAACAGTGTAGACCATTTTATGTTTATTGTTCTACATTGAATGCAGACTCCTCTCAAAGGTTTGTTGTTGTTGAGTCTTCTGAGAAATAGGTTGTGCCCACATTCCCATCTCTGCACGTCTGAGAAAGAATCAAGGAAATCGAAAGTCCTTCTACAGCCTCAGCATTCAGGTAAATTGTCACTTCTTCTTCTTTACCCTCTTCTCCTAAGACGTAGTGTCAATCATGGACCCCCGCACTCAGCCCCTGTAACATACAAAGGTAGACACATGAGGGGGGTTTGGGGAAACTGCAATGCACAAGAAAGCCTTCATTAGAGGTTCAAGGGGGGTTATACATGAGTTGTCTTTATAAAGTGTGCCAGCGTGAATGACCACATGTGTGGTTTGCCTCTACTGATGGTATGCCTCCACACGCACATGCAATCCAATAATCACTGTAATTAAAAAGCTGCGACGGACAAGGAGGTGGGTAGAAAACTGTACTTCACAACAGCGACATATAGCCACTGTAAAAGTTTTAAACAAAGAACTTTTGCACACACCTTTTCCTGCTCTCTTCTACAGTGATTCTCTTGTGTGCCTGCAAATAATGAATCTGTAGTGACAAGTGAGGTTTCAGAAAGCAAAGAAAATTCTTACAAAGACACTGCCTTCTTTTCCCCTCTACTCCCATCCCTTCCCCTTCTTCACTGTCCTCTGCACAAGCATGACTGTGCACTAACACACTGGAATAGTGCTGTGTAGGTCGGTCCACTTGGTTTCTGTTTACAGAGCCAGGACTGTAATAGTGGACCATGAGGAGACAGTAGCCCATTATGACAAAAAAAAAAAAAAGTGTATTAGTTTAAAATCACACCCTCCACCTTCACAGAGGACTGGATATTGGACTCAAAGACAGCTCAGGCTCACTCGAGTGCAAATTGTTTACAATGACCCAGCGAACTAACACTCCTGACCAGACATGTCAAGCAAGGCTGCCACAGATCCCCCAAACGTCACACACTTTGAAGCTTCACTTCCAGTCACTTATGAAATTATTTAGAGACAGGCCGCCAGAACACTCATCAGAAGGAGGGAATTTAACGAATAAAATCATAGTAATTTGTGAATAAAATGTATTGACTCAGTTTTTCATGATGATTATCAAATGGGAGTCTACTGGAGTCAGTACTTTTTGGAGCCAGTGCCTTGCCAAGCTCAGTGGTATTGCGCTTTAAAGCACTTCCACATTGGTTTGACTTTAAGAGCTAGTAGCTAAGTCCATTTTATAAAATACAGTCTGTGATTTATCGTTGGACAGTCTTCTTCGGCACTGCTACTGTTGGGGCATTGACATGTTTCTTGGTGCATTACTGCCACTGACAGTTGGTCTGTGGTATGTTGTGTGATCCCAAGACAGGCTGACATGAATGCAATATACGAAAATGGGAATGCATTCATAAAAAACATTGCTTCGTAGCACTACTAGGGTCCTGTGGGTGATAATGTCAGTGTAGCCGTCAAGTATTTTCTTCTGGAACTCCTTTCCCTCAGCTGTCACCTTCATGAACTCTGCACCGTGGTGACAGCACCACACATGGATCCTCACCTATCCAACTCCCACCTAACACACACAACACCACCCAGACACCTTCACCCAGTGACTATACATACTACTAGTATGGGTGTGTAGTCTCTCTATACAGACTACACACCTCGTTGTTCATACCGTGTACATACTGTATATATCTAGCATGTCATATCCACTGTTCCTACTTTTTATACAGTTGATGTTGCCATTTGTCCCTGTCTTTACATTTATATGTATCTATTGTTATATTACCTACAGCATATTCTATTCTTTATACTACTCTGGTCATACTGTTAATTCAATTAACACTACATTATGCTGTCTAGTAGTCCCTCGCCATATCGCAGTACACGTTTCACGGTCTCACTGTGTCGCGGATTTTTACATTTTATATAAACTACGTAGCGTACAGCAGATGAGTAGTCGAACGTATGGAAAATGCAGCTGCGGCCGCTACCACTTGAGCTAGTCAGTCGCTGATTGATCGAAGCCAGTGTTTATAAGAGTGTGGGAAAGGTTAATAACAGTGTGGGGAGGGCTTTAATATATATAAATAATAAAATATAAGGTCGCTTCTTCGCAGATTTCATCTATCGTGGGGGGTTCTGGAAGCTAACCCCGGTGATAGACGAGGGATTACTGCATATAAACATACTGCATACTGGATGCTCATATATCTTGCATACTTGCATGCAATATTTATATGACTACTACTCATACGTTATATGTCTTAGAACCTACATCCATAATGCCCTTAATTCCACTTAGACATTTTACTGCACACTCACTGCTTCTTTTGCACTTCTGCACAGATGCTCAACTGAATTTTGCTGTCTTAGTACTTGTACTCTGAGCAATGACAGTAAAGTTATATTTTGAAATTTCAAATGATTTGGATGGATTGCCGTGCAATCAGGCACACAAATTTACAGTCCTTATATGATGGATTTCAAATACTCCATCCCCTCTACAGGTTCTGCCTAGATAATTTCACACTCAAAGACTTGTTTTTCAGAGAGAGGAGATGAAAGCAAAGATACGGTGAATGACAGACGAACCAGCTGAACAAAGAGAGCTGGAGGACAGCAGCAGACAGCAACACAGACCTTGTCATTTTGTATCCTCGGTGAGAGCTGCGGCGGAGGAGAATGCCTGCTGACCTTTTTCAAAATGACATTTATGTTACCTGGTGATTATGTATTGTGTGTGTGTCCGTGACTGTGTGTCTCTGGGTGTAGAAAAAGAGGGTGATTTTACTGTCAATAATGGATCCAAATCAATCCCAGTGTGTGGGTTTTTTTTTTTTTCAAAAGCAATGCTGTGGGTAAATAATAGTTGTTGGTCTTTACATAATTAGCATCTTCAGTCTCTGGCATCACACATGTCAAAATATATAGAAGGGCAATACAAAACAAACTAGAATGCACTCAAGCAAGATGCAGACCCCACACCAGATGCCTTCCGAAACATGGGAGGTAGCCCTGCGACCTTGACCTTTGACCTTTTGACCCCAAAATTAATGGGTGACCAGGGTAGGTCAAGATCAACATCTGTGCTGAGTTTGATTAGCTTGTCTGTCTTTGTTATCGAGTTATGGTGCGGACATACAAACCCACACACCCACATGCATACATACATACATACATACATACAGACAGACAGACAGACAGACAGACAGACGGATTAATGGCAGTCTGCAGTCCTTTGACAGTAATTTCAAAGTCAAACATCAAGGTTAAGGCCAAGAAATGCAATGTGGTAGTCCCACCGTTAAATATACCAAAATTAGTCATTACAAGCTTATATAGTAGATTATAAGAGGATTTTGCACAAAGTAGACCAGTGGAAAAAGTTAGTCATTCTAGTGGCTGTGTAGTGCTGTCACAAGTGTTTTGTCTTGCTTAAATGTAGAATTGATCTGAGTAAATAATTTAACCCAGTAAGCCAACCTCTGTTCTTACTGTACAATTCTCAGTTAGATGTGATGCAAAAAACTTGAATTTTATTGAAAGAAATGGAAAAGAAAAGAATAGATAAAACATCTCTTGTGGATATTTTAATACACCTCAAAGGCCCTGGTCCATTTTATCTAAGCACTTCTTGTCATTTCTAGGAAATGGTGAATTACCTCCTTTCATTTAGACGTGAGTTGCTCCTCCAGGTTTGGAAAGACACGTTTCTAGAAATGTTATTACTGAGTAACGATACAATGGAACACTGCATCCCTACCCAAAGAACAATGTGTTTGATGATGAAAACTTTGAGGATGTGACTGGGGAGCAGAGTAGTGGGCTGCCTTGCAACCCCACTGATCCACACACGTTGAAATGTTGTGCATGTGTCCGTTTGGAGAATTCTCCATTTGTCCTCATTTGACAAACTCAGTGAGAGTCCCTGAGAAAGCAGCTTGATGAGTCTTCTTTAGCTACGTTTCAGGACACCTCCCTGTTCTTTCCTCTGTTACATTTGGTCAGTTTGTTCACTGACCTTTGCAGCAGTTGTATCCATGTGTGCTGCCTAGTTTTGTTGGACAAATTCACATGGATTTGCCTCAAGCGCGGTTGAATTTCTGATTGAACACTTTGTTCTGCGGTTGAAATTAATGGAAATGTTGCTCCTGCACAGATAATGCTAATCTCCATGCTTTCATTTTGTCTTGTTAAGCTCTGCTGTATTGCATATTAGCTGTGTAAAACCTTTGCTCTCTGTTTTGGCAGCTGAAAGGATGGTGTTCCTATAGCAAAGTATTGCATCCAGTGGGCAGCTCCAACAGCATCAGTCAATTAACTTACAAAAGTATGAATCACTTGGTCTTTTCTAGGGAGTAAAAATGAAAACATAATGCAATTTCTTTCTTTTTTTTTAATTTTAGAAGGATTTTAAATTTACAAAAACTAGAAGACTGGATAGTCGGTAACCTGTCAAGAAATGGCCTGTCCCATTTTAAACATCTGAACAGATAATGCCATGATGGAATCATTAAAACTTGTATCAGCCATCCACTACAATGAAACAAGGCTTAATATGATTTAGACAGGACTTGTTTTAGTTAAAGAAGAACTCCAGCACAATACTGCCCTTCCATGAGGTTTTTGGATTCAGTGGAGACAGCACATAAGGGCCAAAACTGATCAAGCAGAGGCTTAGATGTGCCCACTTTTAGTCCCTAGAATGGGTCAAATGTTACCTCCCCAACTGTAGCTTTTCATTAGACTCTACCTTTCATAATATAATAAATGTGCATCAGAGGTTCAGCGTTTAGCAAAGGTTGACTGTTATAAATTTAAATCCAATCCAAAGCTGAGATAGCAAGTAACCCCATCATTCTCAAGGTTACTTGTTTGATTTTGTGGTTTGTATTCCACCACACTTGTCTGACATTTGGGGTTACCAGCTGCTTCACAAAATCACATTTTACACATACATGAATGCAATAAAAGCTCAATATAAAACCTGTTTTCAACCTCTTTGGCTGGTGACTTGCTGTGTGAAAGCAGACGTCCAGCAGAATTACTGTGTTCAGCAGCAGCCAGAGGCGCAAACACCGTCTCTGGATAAAGGTATGTCGGGACACAAGCAGTACATCCAGCAGGACACGGCTCTAGAAAAAAACAAGACAAGAAGAAGAAAAACAAAGACAAAGAGTCATCAGAGTAACATGTGTCTATAATGGGCAGTGGTGGCGCAACGGGTTAAGTCCTGGGCTCCCGATCAGAAGGTCGGTGGTCCAATCCCCTGCTGCGGCCACTGTTAAACCCTTGAGCAAGGCCTTTAATCCCTTACTGTTCCCTGGGCGCTGCATCATGACAGCCCCCTGCTCCCATTACCTAATGGGAGTTAAATGCAGAAGCTGAATTTCCCCAACGGGATCAATAAAGGTTAAATTATTATTATTATTATTACATATAATGTGCATTTTATGTATACATATAATATGTATAATAATGCATAGAGCTAACTGAGGATGTTCTGCCAGTAACAGCCTGTTAGTCTATCAGCTCATTCGTCTTTTCTAACTTCTCATCACATAGCTCAGTCCCTCCAAAATAAGATGCAAAGTTAACATTTTTCAATGTACTCAAAGCAAATCATGGAGCAGAAAAAAACAGGAGTTTTGCAAATATATAATCAATCATGGAGGTTACCACATGAATGAGTCGAATTTGATTGGTCTGACCTGCTGTATGTAGGCTGCAGGCATAATCCTGCCATCGGTCACTCATTTCTATTTGCATGCTACAAACACCTCAGGGCAGCAACCAACCACTGAACATTTCAAGTTTTGCAGAAGGTTTGGATCATGCATTAAGGCAGCCCTGCTTGGTGGACTGTCCATTTTAATGACAGTGCTCACCTCCCACCATGCAAAAATTCCATCAGAACAATTCCATCCATCACTATTTAGAGGGAATGTCGAAGCCACATCATTCTATTGGCGTTACTGAAAATGACTGATCAGTTTAAAGAAATACAAATAAACCAGGGACTGTTTTCGAAAGCAGAATGATAATGACATGCAGCCAGACCATTCCATGCAACAGAACTGGCTCGCTTAGCAACACTGCACTCCGGTTGACTCGTATACATACACAGAGCTATGTGGAAACGAGGTGTAGCTGATTCAGAAGACACAGTACGATTCCATGGATGCAGATAACTGAATTAGGCTAAAATAGTTTTAAATAAAATTAACATAATTGCTTTTTTTGCTTGGTTCTTCCCTGAAAAATCTCACTCAAGCACTTACATGTTTCCCAATACCTCAAGAGTTCCCTCAGTATTCATATGAGCTCCAGATATGTTGGGTTTTAGCACAGCAGATATCCACTGAGCAAACAACACAGATATATTTTCTTAAAAAAACTGAATTAATTCTATATTTTCATTAAGGCGATGCATGTTTACGGCACCATTCGTGAGCAAAAACAAGGAGTTCATGAAATATTTTTATGCACCCTAACTTGCTTATTCCACAGAGGTGCATCTACATTCCCTCCACTATCCTCTATTAAGTTTCACCATTCAACATCCCATCAAATCTAATGACCACAGATTCTTGTAATGACCTGGTATGTTTCTTCAGCCGCAGCAAAGCTACACAAGCCAGCAGATAATATTCCCCACCATGCGTCTGTCCTCCATTAACAGTGCAGCATCTCTGGTGGAAATGAACAGGATTTTTTTATGATTAAACCATAAAGCTCTCTCCAGTCTGCAGCGAGAATACAGATGAACAGACTTCTCCTGGCCTTATGCCTTTTTTTTTTTTTCCAGAGAAGGCATGATTGGAACTATTCTCATTCTCCTCTGCTCACTCAGTCAGGAGCCTCCCAGTATAAGCACAGCATGCTGTAGTTTGTCACTGGAACACAAGTCCATTTGTGCTGCTGGACTAGCCAAATGTTTCCAGGAGCAGAGGAGTAGTTCTTACTTTAAACTTACAGTTTAACAATGAAGAAGTGGCCTGTCTTAATCAAACCCTATCGTCTTCATGTACAAGGCTGCCAAGGTGATTAGTCCCACCCCATCTAATACTGGCTGTTTGAAAGGGAGTGACGGTTGGAAAGCAATAAAATAAATTGGTTACAATATGATGGCTTTAAATGAATTTTTAATTAGTCACAGACAAATGCAGACAATATGATTCTGCCAAAACGTAATTGAGAATGCAGTTTATTGTATAGAAATATAATTTAAGTGGAGACACAGGTGTTCATTTATGTCTTGTATTTTCTTAACCTAACCAGGTCAATTTGGTGCCTAAACTTAATCAAACCTCTAACAAGCAGTTATTGTTGTGAAAGTGTCAAGCAAAGTGTGATATGCTCCTACGCCTACCCATGCAGTTTTGGTACCTAAAGCTAACCAAACAGTCAGTAAAAAACGAAAGAAAACCACAGGTAAAAAACAAAACTCAGGTTTGAAGTACGAACCTTGTTCTCCTGGGTGAAAGTTCTGTTGCTGTCTTGTGCCGCCATCCTCACATCCTACCTGCGTATGTGGACTGTGTGGTTCTTTCAAACTCAAAGCCACTCCTACTATGGCACAGTCTCACTTTTCAGGGACAAAATATATTTCTTTCAAATGACAATACTGTTTATTTATATAGGAATGTCATTTTTGGGAGACTAGGTTGACATGACCAGTAAAAGTGTATCAATGTTGGAGTGACTATCAGTGGGTATTGTACTACAAGACTGGGCACTCTGGTTTTAGTGACCATGACGCATTTGCAACTTGCCAAATGTTAATATACAATCTGGTTGCAATGACATTTCCTTCAAAATGTATTTGCTTTTTGCAGTGTAGTTGTAAGGAATCTCGAGAAGCCTGCAGTCAGACGAAGGTTGGCAATAAATCAGACATTGCTCAAAACCAATAAATATGAATTGCTTTTAACTTGAAAATACACTGAAGCCATTTCAGGAAAAAAAAAAAAAAACATAATCTTGCATTGACTGTTAAATCATGGTGGTGTAGTGTCAGAAAGGATTTCTACGTGGCATTTGTTCGTTCCTCATGTACTTTTCCCCCATAGTCTAATGACTTTCAGCTAAATCATTGTCTTTTCAATGTAGCAACAAAGGGCGTACCTACCTACCATTCAATACCAGCTGGGTTTGGCCCCCCTCTAAAGGTTACGTGGCTACCACTAATGAAGGCATAGATGGACAATAGAAAAGGCAAAGGATAATTAATTGCAATATTAAGACATGAGAAAGCCTCAGTTTAGAGTTTCGGCAACTTTTTTTCTTCCACTACCCACCTGCATGGAACACTGCATTCTGCTAAATCAGAAAACTTGGCACAACCCTTCAAGCACACTCAGCTGTCAGCTTCACCCACAACAAGGTTCAATATTGTTAACCCACAGAACAGGCCAAACGTTAATGACTGTGATTTTCTGCCTGACTGATAATGGTGGTCTGTTTATCCTTTCCACCAAATCAAATTACACATAAATACATATATGGGAGGTGTGAATTTGTTATGTTTCAGTTATTTATTTATTCATTCATTGTCGATTAACTTTTCTCAAATGTGTGCCTTACCTGTGCACAACACCCCCCCAATTAAGTTGAATGCAGATGCACATAAAAAATTCATCCTCTGGGAACCTTAAAATACTTTTCTGTTTCATGGCAACCCAGTCATTACATTTTAACATGTACCAGGTACAAGAGGAACATTGGCATCATCGGTCAGGGAACATCAGGATACAACCTTGTGTACCTTTCATGACAGTCCATCCAACAGCGTCACGATCAGGTCACCAGTGAAATTCTCCTCTCAGCTTTGGTGTCCTTGAGCCCTGCTACCAGTGGAATTATAATCCCTTGAGGAGCAGGCATCACAGGAGCAGCTGGGAAATGCAGAGGGCGCAAAATGAATGAGTAACACCTCCTCCTCCTCCAGCAGCTCCTCTTCACTGCCCTTTGATCGAAGCAGCTCAACTGCCAGCTACTCAAGTGGAGCAGCTCTGTGGCCAAGCGGAGGGCTTTGCTTGGATCTGGGTGAAGTGCACAGAGCTTGACTTGTGTGAAAATAGAGGAGGATGTTGTAGAAAGCGGTGTGTGACCATGGCTGGCATTTGTTTTTTTTTTTGTTTTTTTTTCTCTTTTTGACTGAGGAAGGTTGAAAACAAAGCGACTAAAGCATGTTTAATGGCAGCAGCAGATTGGCTCAGTTCACGGTGGCCTCACTCCAGGAAGGTCGTGCATGAGTTTGATTTCATGCCTTCTCCTTATTGTGTAAATATGCCTTCCACATACTCCACTCTCTTCCCCAGTCCAAACTATTATCATTCAAGTGTTGCGGAAAATCTGAATTCCACATGTCTTTAATGCTTAACAACCATCACGAAGTAATCAAAGTGCGTTTTGTGTGAATAGCGGTCAAGTGTTAGAATCGTGACAGGAGACTTTGCATTTTGATTTGAAAAGATAGATGATCCTGTGTGTATATGACCAAAAATGAAATGTCTTTTTATGCTTTTTTTTTTTTTTAAAGACAAAAGTGAAAGTATTGTCAGCAGTGTGTTGAATGAACGCACTAAACGAAGCAATCACTTCTCAAGCAGATGGCAGATACCTGATGACCTAAATTATATTGAAATCAGAGGCCCATTGTTGTAAATGGGAAACTGATGCAGAGAAGGAAGCAACCTTGTTTTTACATACACTACTAATTTATGTGAGTGCTTCTTCTTTATGACAATTTTTGATGAGTGTGGATCATGGATGGGGAAAGGACAGGACACATGTCAGGGTTAACATGCTGAGTTGTGCTTTTTCACACTTCACCTGCCGAGTTTAGTCAATCAGTCAGAATAAAAATCAGAAACCAGTTGTGCATTCCCTCATTTAGTGCAGTTTGCTCGGGCTTTTGTAGAGGCTATAAATCTAACAGTGCTGTCAGACCAAACAACCAACACCAAGAGTGTCTGGAAAGGTTGGTCAGTTGTGACTGTGATTGTGACATCAATGCAAAATTGACCAATCAGAGAACTGTATGACTAAACATGTCATTTTAACATTAACCCTTGTGTGGTGTTCATATTTTTGTTACTCAGCTAGTGTTGGCGGGTCTGGTGGACCCGCTGCATTTTGGGGGGTTTAGTTCAACACAATCATCCAACTTTATGTTAAAATACTTAACAGATGTTTCTTTCATCCCAATTACAAGCAATATATAGTAAACAGAATAGCCTTGGATGGTTATTATTTGCCTTTTACCTTTGTTAGATCAGATTTATGAATTGAAGTGCTACTCGCTTTTGTTTCTTTTTTAAGGAAGTTAATTTAAAAAAAGAAAATCAATTACAATCAAGATATGAGAGGAAAATATCAGCAAATTTACAAATGAAGCAAGGTTTTTGTAACTATTGATTTTCATTTATTTGAGCATCATTTGAAATTTAACACATTAATTTCAGTTTACACAGCACAAGCTGATCACATGAAGTAACTATATCAGTTCAGACAACACATCAGCCTCATTGAACACATTGCCTTTTCATACCAGCCTATAAACACATGAGGGGCAGAGTTTTACTGTGTGTGTTGAATATGTAGTTCTTGCACTTGAAGCATGTAGATAGTGTTTTTCTGTCCGTCTTGGGTCCACACACTTCACAGCTCTTCTTTTTGTTGCTGCTGGCTGCAGCTTCCTTCTGTTCTACTCTGGGTTCAGTGCCATCCAGATCACAAAGACGTTGTACGCTGAAATGTCCAACATGTCAAAGAATATCACCAGTGGCCAGTGTAGGATCCTCCTTTTGCAGCTGTACGTAGTCGCCAGCTTATCCACCCCTATTTTGTGGCATTATAATCCATGATGATCTCTGGTTTTTGATGCTCCTGGCCACAGATCCTCCCATCCCTCTGCAGTGTACTCATAAGTACCACATTCTTGCCTTTCTTTGGCACATAGGATTCCAGGGCAGGTCCTGTTGATGGCTGCTGATGGTCTGGTCCTGGGACTGGCTCCTGACGGCCTGGTCCTGTGGCTTATCTTCGTTTTAGAGCTAGCTGATGCTCAATGTCATCTGATTCTTCCAAGTCACTTTCAGATTGTGAGAGGAAACCTCTTCCTCTCGGCCAACATCATCATCAAAGGCTTCGCTGTCATCAGAAAACAATTGCAAGGCCCTCTGAACAGAGAACCTTTTTTGATCAGTTGTGATAAGGACCAACACTGGCAAAGCTATATTTATTGTGTCCTGCCCCCCAATTAGCAGCTGGGATAGAATATGAAAAAATAAAGATTGGTTCCCGCAAGACAGAGGGTAAAACGTGTGGGAACGTGAGAGCAGACAGGTGTCAGTACCTGAATTTTGCAATGATGTTGGAACCTTGTGTGGGAACGTCAATGGCAGAAACACAAAACTCACACACACACACACACACACACACACACACACACACACACACACACACACACAGACACACACACACACTAACAGCAGGCCCAGACAGGAGGAGGACAGAGTGAAGGTACACAGGACCAACAATTTATACACTTTTATTAGCCCCGGGTCCAGTGGACCCGAACATCCTGTATGTAATAGTAATGTGTAGGGGGGGTGTAGGGTGTGTGGTCATTAAAAATTTGTTTTGATAAATGTTCTTCACAGAAAATGAGCCAAGGCCAGTGAATTTGAGCTTGAAAAAATAATTAATTGTATGATTTTTCTTTTGATAAAAAGTGAAAACGGGTCCCACAGACCCGAACACCACACAAGGGTTAATAATTACAACTGAATACCGTACTGATTACAAACTGTTGAGAAATCATTGTCCTTTATGTGTTTAAATGATGTATGGCCTATATAGTTCTGGTCCGCTACAAAAGACCATTCAAGCACCCAATGGCAACAAAAGCACTTTGAGTGATTGTGGCTTCAAACTACAAGAATAAACAGATCTTGTCTCAAACTTCAAATCACGTCAGATTTTTTAGTATTTACCAAAGCTTATGTTCACAGTTAGGTGGATGTCAGTCACGCTTTAGGTTTCTTTCTCTCTCTCTCTCTCTTTGTTGGAAAGAAAATGCCAGCATGCCTTCTGCAGACACAATTATTTAAATAGTCCCTTCATTAACGTATAATTTGGGGAACATTGGATATGTTGTATCTTTTTATGACAAAATAAAGGTTATCTTGTTTCCAGAAAGACTGACAAACAAATGTTAGCCATACCAAACATTTGCAATATTGATCAGTCAAGGTTTCTGTGATGTCCCAGCTCTGTGTATCAAACATCAGAATTTAAATTTAGTTCTTCATTAATAGATTTGAGCACATTGTCTGAGACCACCTGACTGAATCTAATGCCTATTGTTTGGGGCTCTCTGAGTTTTCCTTTAGATCCCCTTTACTGAATCCTAAAGTCTGCTTGGAAGTAATAAATTAAAGGCAGAGCGAGGACAGATCAATGAATAAAGTCTGGTGGTCCAATCCAAAGTCTTATTAAGCCCTGCTTTAAATTCACACACAGAGGTGAGCACAGGGTGTGTGTGTCCCAGCAAACACTCTCATGAATAAAACATGCAGACACAATCAAGTCTGAGCGAAGGCAACTTCAAACAGTCCAATGATGGATTCCTGTTTCCCTCTCGTTTTCTTAAACTTCAGGTACTGGAAAGTTCTTGAATAGACAAGAACATTCGAAAGTTGAATTTCTAACTTCATTGCAGCAGCTGGTTTCAATGATCTTGCAGAAATTTGGAAACTGCTTCATCATCTTTTACTTTAAAGAAAAAATCAAGAAGTTAAAAAAAATTGGAATGCAGCGTTTTGCAAAAAATAAAGATAATGGATTGAGTACGGACTTTTCTTGGTGTGTATATGACCGTATACACTGATCAGCCACAACATTAAAACCACCTGCCTAACACTGTGTATGACTGATTGGTGTGTATGACTGTATATAACCAAGACTGTCAACAACAGCATCGGTTGTTTCAGTCACTTTACCAACAGTCAACACTGGTTTCTTTGGCCGCTCACTAACCTTAACCTTCACTTAGGCCCCATCTACGGAAGCCCTTAACGGCCATGGTCCGACATATTTTTTTCGCACCGTTTTCTCAAGAAAATGAGATAATTCTCCTCCGTTTTCTCGTTATAACGAGATAATTTTGTCGCTATCATGACATAACAAAATCCGTTATGTTGTGATAACGACAAAATTTTGTTGTTATAACGAGAAAATTTCCCAGTGAGGTACAAAGCGAAACCAACCTGCCAGACCACTGTTAATGACAATAACTTGTATCCGCAGACTTTCAAAAGTACAAATAAACACATGAACAGGCTTAACTCACCTCATTAGAGTGTGCAGCTGCAGTAGAGCATGTCCAGGCCTGACTTCAGTCGGCAGTATGCAGCAGCAGCAGAGCACTTTCTGGTCTAGCGGGTTGGTTTCACTTTCTACATCACCGGAAAATTTTCTTGTTAATTTTGTCGTTATCACAACATAACGAATTTTGCTATCCTGTGATAATGACAAAATTATCTCGTTATATTGAGAAAACGGAGGAGAATTATCCTGTTTTCTCAAGAAAACGGTGCAGAAAAAACTAAGGTGGACCATGGCTGTTTAGGGCTTCCGTACCCATCCACATGACGCCAAACTGCTTATACTTTCAAAAACGTTCTTCATAAAGATGGAGTTGTTTTAGTAAATGTGTCCGTCCACATGAATTCACTTGATACGCCTGAAACGATGTAAAACACATGCCAGGCCTGTTGGTGGCGCTATGACGCCATAACAGAAACAAACAGAAACTAGCGGCGGGACTTTAGGAATGTGCAGAAATCTGTATACGTTGTAAACATAGAACATAGCGGCGCCATTGTTGTTGTCGTTTTCTGAATTTGCCGCTTGGCCATTTACCAAGAGGTGGAGATGTGACGCAAGTGTGTCAGGAAAAGAAGCAGACAGGGCGTAACAACGGTGCCACATGAACTGCGTTTTCAGATCTTTGCACTCTGGGACCTAGGTTCAGAAATGAATGTTTTTGATCTCCAATATGCCGGCTTCGTGTGGATGATACACGGGTTTGATGAACTATTTTCGGTTTAGGCCTGGGCTTGTCTTCGTGTGGATGGGGCCTTAGTCTTATCCAAACAGTATTTTTAAATGCAAACCATGATTTTCCCTAAACCTAACCAAGTAACCTTGATGGTTAATCCTAGCCAAACTTTAGCCATAGCAAGTGATTTGTATATTTCTAAAGATTTTGGGACACAGTGTCAACTCTTGACATGGCATCTGATCAAAAACACTTGAGGGAACGCTCCAGGAAACCATGACAAGTTGAAACTGTCATATATTATGCAAAAGATGCCTTACTACCTAACAATATAAGTTATCAATGGCAATTCTTAAAAAATCCTTAAGGGTGTATTGAAGGACAGTCAGTTATCTGACCTTACTGCTTAGAAACAGAGAAACAGATATAATATCCAGTAAGTGTCTTACTTTTCTGCCACTAATGACCAGTTCTCAACGGTTGGTCATTGACTCTTGTAAAAGCTGCCATGTCAAATACATAAACTGTATTAGAAAATAAGGCTGATATGACATTTATACTAATTGGTAAATCCAACAGGGAGGAGGAAGAGGAAAAATGAGTGTAAAAAGGTTGCATATTAGACGTAATTACATTGAACTTTAACAGCAGAGTAAATGTCAGTTCTATAAACATGTCGGTGGGAGGTCCAAGGATTTGGAAAATAGAGTTTAGCTGAACTGTATGCTAAGTCTGATGGGGAAGGCTGTGCAAGGTGTGCACGGAGCACGGGGCGTTGCAGAAGAGCAAGAAAAATATAGGGAAGGGAAGAGGACAAGTTAGGGTGAAGGAGTAAAACGTATTTGATGCTTCAGTGGGTGCTGTGATTTCATGGATGAGATGACGGGAGGAGAAAAGGAGGAGAAGGAGGAGTGTAGAGGAGACTAGAAGAACACTTTGTCTGTTTTAGGAAACCAAAACATTTTTGTACCTGTACATGTGATATTTGGAACCTTAACTCTACAAGTTTGCATTACCTGATGGATAAGAAGGTAATACAAGCCTGTCAGATAGAAGTCAGGGTCATTATGTCATTGAGATCAACAGCCACAACCACTATTTTATAGTTTGTTATTTATATTTACAAGCACTTTGTGACCCACCAGCATTGATTTACAGAACCAACGTTTTCAGGTATGTGCAGAAAAAGCCCTGTCAAATCCAAGTGTTAAAACAAAGGCAACTGGGCCTGCTTGAGTTTCTTGAAGATATTCCACCTCTTGCTTCATCGGAGCTGATTTTCTTTCCCACTACTGTTACGAACGGTTGCACAGACTCAGGCGCAAGACAGCAAGACCCGACAACTGAAACAGAATTAAAGAGTTTTGATGAACTATAAATAATGCAAACTGAAAGCACTAACCAGAACTGTGGTAACACCAAGCTAGGAAAGCGAAAGTAAATTCGGACAAGAACTATATAAACACAACTAGTATCAACAGCCACACTCGCACTGGTCTTTACTAGAATTACTAGTAAGCGAATTAACAGACTGAAGAGGAGAACTACTTAACAAAAGAGCTCAGGCATGACTACATGCAATAGATAACGAGCTCACGGACAAACTACAAAAGCTGCAAGCTAACTAACTGACAGACAAACTGAGAAGGGATAAGGCAAAGGTTGGTAGGCGGAGAATCTATGGCAATGACAGGCAGGCAAGCAGACGGGGCGGGTAATGGGAGGTGGAGGGAATTGTGTTCGAGCAGGAATGTGGTGGGATCTGGGAAAGCAATCCGGGTTTAAGCGGAACAGGCAGGAGTGGCACATGAAGGTTCCAGAATGGCTTTGTCCAGGTTATGGCTGCTGCTTGTGGCAAAAAAAAACGTTTGCGGAGGCAGACTGGTGATCAAAAAATGAAGACACAGAGAGAAAGGGATTAGTTGCAGGTATTCAGAAAGTGGCGTTGACGGAACAGAGATCACAAAACTGACTGAGGCTTGTTGTCATGCTTTGAAACTCTTGGTGAGTCATGAGCACCATCCATAAAAAGAGAGACGTAATGACCATGATATCACCCATTGGTTGATGGAATTTCAATTTTGGAGCCTTGAGTTTGGTATTTGACTCTCTTCAGCTTGGTGCTTTGAAAACACATGTAGTGAGCAAGAACTGGATCTGACGGGAGGACCTGAGGACCCTACACACAGTCATAAGGTAGTCCTGCCCTCGCAGCCTGTTTTTTCTACTTTCGTCTAAATGGGACAGTAATTTACAAAATCAACACCATGTTCTATTTAAACAGCCTTGAGACAAGTGATCAAGGCCCTAAACTCACTAGGAAAATGTTTACCGAGGTAAAGTAGATTCAATTCCTCATTGACATCCTCATATGGAGGAGCCGTACTAGCTGGCCAGTAGAAAGAATGACAACTTAAGACACTTTTACGATGGCTTCACATTTTAAACCCAGAGGCTACATCCATTTTTTTTATATACAGGCTATAGTTAACACCTTGTTTGTCGATCACATGTTGACCCACCTGAACAAGTGAGTCATTTGGGTCTCATGATTTGAGGTGTGATTGGAGGCTCAGCTGTCCATGGAGAGATCCTAAGTGGTATTGAAGATCACCTCCTCAAATTAGTGATGGTTGTTTCAGTTTCACGTGGGTGGCATCATTCACTGTTCTTTCAGATAATTGGTCTTTCATGAGGTCCGTACAAGGAAGCAGGGGTTAGCAAGTGTCTTTTAGATTTAACCCTGGGTTTTCAGAGCTACACCAGTGCTTCAGTTCTAACTGGGTAAGATACTACACATTTAAGCTGCTCCGTAGCAGATCATGTTCCAGAAAACATATCAACATGTGTAAAAACACCCCTTACTGACCAATCAGTTTTGTTGGTAAATGGCATCAACACTGCTTCTTCAATATTAAAGCTGGTTATCAACACTTGAAGCCAACTGAATTGTCTTCAAGTGTTGATAACCAGCTTTGTGTTCAGCGAAGCCAGATAAGATATTCTGGGTCTCTGTCATGCTGTGAAGTGGTTGCTTTGTTTCCTCGGTGTACAGATCTGTGCATTCCTTGCTGTATCACACTGCTCTGCTTATGCCTGGGTGTTTTCTTCTCAGGACGGACAAGCTTCTTCCTTAGTATGCTGCTGGCTTTGACGAGTGCACGGATGATGTGCTTGAAGCAGAGTTTTTCAGATACTCCTGGAACATAAAGAACAGCAGTGTTGTTCCATTCCGTGTTCCTTTCCTCTCTTTCAAAACCAGAAAAAGATGCAGAGCAGGCGAAGGCTGATGTGTTTGTGCTCCTTCTTCTCTTGTCCCAGTGGGCACATTGGTGGAGGGTTCTGCTAACCCCCAGCTTGTTTTCCAGTGGGTGGTGAGAATCAAATAATGAATAATGATCTCTGTGTGGGTTTTTTTTTAAAAAATATACATCGATGCAGACGCCTCTGTCATCTTCAAATACACAATGACTTGGAAGACTGAGAATATTCACAGACAAAAAGTCCTGCCAGTGCTGTGGATAGTGTACTGACTTCATTACATCGGTTCATTTTCTATTGTTTTTACATTTACACTGTCAAAGACGGACTACATCGTAAACAATCACAACTATTCTGAGGTGTGATTTGAGTTTTTAAATGTTGCGTAAGATGAAAATGTTCCCTGATGGTAGTGAAAGATGAAAGAATAGAAGAACACAGAAATCATTAGGATTCATTCACAGTGAGATCTCTGAACTAAAGCGTCAGACAGACAGACTAATGGAGCGACCATCCTTGACGACAAGAACAGAACATGTTAAATTACTACTTGCTGCAAAAAATACTTCCCCTGTGCAGAAGATGGCGAAGAAAGTGCGGGCTGAATGAGACATTTAGTGATTCCAAGCAGTTAATGGACCTTCTGTGAGAGCACAAGGGGACGATAATGACAGGGGGATAAATGTTGGAGGGCTCGGTGGTATTCAAAGTCCAGCCTTGGAATCGATGATATTAGTTCAATAAGTGGAGGAGGCGGAGGAAGAGGAGGACAGATGTTTGGGCAGATACCTGAAGCTGAACCGAGGGGCTGGATGTGCTGTTAGACTGACCAGAGGATTAAATCAATGGATGTTTGGGAGAAAAGACAGAAGGGCGGCCTTGTGGAATCACAGTGTAGCCACTGAGATGTAGTGCACAAGAGGGGCAAAAGGAGGTGGAGGAGGACAAGGTATAGAGGGTAAAGTTTATGTTGCCAAAGTGAGAATGGTAAATGTTTAGATTAATGCCCCAGCTAATGGTCAGAAGGAATACAGAAAAGCAACAAAAGAGAAAAAGGATGTTTGGAGGTGTTTACATTGGTTTGCAATATTTACTGTGTATCCCTCAGTGTTGATCATTAGAGCCAGATGTTTGTGCATATGTGTATATATGTGAGGCTTATTTTTAGTTTTAGATCTTTAAGCCTCTGGACCTCAAGCTATTTCTGGGTGTTTTTGGCTCCTGTCACATTTTGAATCACTGTATACTCACTTTCACTGCAATATAAAGTCCTGCATCTCTCTGGAAACATCACAACCGTGGCGAGAAGTGGAGAGAACGTTTAAAAAGTATTTTGCGCAGTACAAAAAAAGCTACAATTAGTGAGGTCAATTGATTAAAATATTTAAGTGCGATTAATCACATGAATGTCATAGTTAACTCGCGATTAATTGCAAATTAATTGCACATTTTTTTACCTATTCTAAATGTCCCTTGAATTATCATTTTCATACTCTTATCGCCATTGTTGTCTGGTTTGACGAGGAGGAGGCAGAGAATTCACATCAACTGTGTGTTTGGCCATCAGGTGGTATTTCAGACTGGATGTGCTACGATGATAACTCAGTTCACACTGACAATACACACAGATAACTTCGGTCTTGTCAATCGTAAGGCTGGACCCGAGTATCTGAATATCCGAATATCTGGTTGTTGTGGTGGTATCCCAATAATAATTTTGAGATCCGAATAGTCGTGCACACCCCCCGGCTGCCGTCACCTGGCTGAGCATCTGCAGCAGCGGCACGCAGTTCGGGAGCCGACAGAAAGGCATGGCGAGCGAGGACACTGCTGCTTTGCCACCGCCAGCAGGAGATCCCATCGGCCTCCGACGGCGAACACCTCGCCCTTGCCCATGCCCATGCCCATGCCCTCACCCTCGCTAACTCCCCCTGTAGTGTTTCTAACATTACTAGCTGTGGCCACAGCTTGTGAAAAAACTACACTAAGTTCACTAGGTCAAAAAGAGCGTTAATCTCGCGATGAAAAAACTGACGCCGTTAAAATTGATTTGCGTTAACGTGTTAATAACGCAGTATTCATGACAGCACTAATTACAATGCAATAAATCAATTATTTATTTTCAAAAATATAGTTAACATGTGTTATTAATTATTCATTGATGTTTAAAACATTTTTGCAAGTGTGCATTGGTGTTACCAATATTGGAAAAAGTGGTGGCTGTACATACTATAGATACTTTATGACTTTGTAAAATTTGTTTCCATACATCTCCTATCTGTCCTGTGTAATCACAGCCTGCAGTCATATTTTTTTGGAAAATCTGAACATTAAAATGAGGGGTCTTGAACTAGGAGATGCATCTTGACAGAGGTCAGGTGTACGGCGGTGTGCTGAATGCGTCTGATAATGAAATGTGACCTGCTGCTGTGACCGTGCAGACCACATCAGCAGATCAATATTTGCATCAGTAGCAGTGGTTGTGACACAAAGCTAATGGGGGCAGTTCAGGTTCTTACAAGATACCTGAAAAAATGGCTCTCCTCTCTAAAGTCCTTGAAGTCATAACTCTTGACACACAGGCATGACAGACAGTTTCTGCATATTTGGTGTGATTTAGGTTACATCCGCACAAATGCAGTTTCATTTTAAAATGGCTCCATATCACATGACTTATCACACACATGCAGGTGCTGGTATAAACCTGAAGCAGGAGGCTGGTTGCTTAGTTGCAGGAAATACTGCAGAGGAAGAAAAGCAGTGGCGGAAAGTAAGACCAAAGATTTCTTTAACCGCACAACAACTGCTAGCAGAGACAACAAGGTCAGCAACACCTGTAATTCATCATCCATGTTAAATCAGCCCCTGGTAGTCAGGACTAAGGCCGTCACATGATAGGAGCGTGACAAATCAAGGTACGACTACTGGTGACAGTTTAGACCCTGTCAGAAAGTGAATGCGGTTCTCAGCGTCATTCCTGTCCAGAATAAACCACAATCCTGGAGTTGTTGAACTGAAACAAGGTCAGTAGTGTTCCCAGAAGTCTTCATTTTAGAGGCAGTGATGACACAAAACATAGGATAAGTTATAAGTACAGCCTTACAGTTCCTGAGTAGCATACTTATCCCTGATGTCCGTAAATTAGCTTGTATCTCCCAAACTTGCAGAACTGTAATCCAGAGATTTGTCTGTACATTTAAGAGTGTATTGCAAACAGAAACTATGGGCTGCTAACTCGGCATCCCATAAATGATACTAGTTTGTCTAAATGTGATCAAATACAGGCTTAAGAAAATGTGACTCAAGCTGTAGCCAGCCGACAACTGCCTGGCTGCATGCCAACACACTGCATTTAGTACAGCCACACAGCGATGTCAACCTGTGTTTGTGTGCACTCATAATGCAGAGACTTACCTCCCATGTGGTGCTAAAAGGCTGGCCTGTTGACAGAAAACTGAGACTGAAGAGGTTTAAACACAAATATCTGTCCAACTCCATGCAGAACACATGTCTTTATCTAAATCCTTAAAGCCTGCTACAAGCAAAGATGTCCTGCTCTTTACATGAGGTTGCTATAAAAGCTTGCAGGTTATAGTTAACCATCCAGGGAATTCATGATGGTCAATACAATGTCCTCAAAAGTGACAAAAACTGCTGTGTGTTTACAGAGATGACGTGTTAAAAATCATTGTTCTCTCATTAAAAGAAAAAACCTGTAGATTATTTGTGCAAACAGCCGATTATGACCCACAGTTATGAACTCATTATAAAGGTGCTCATTAAACAGTCATTAAAGGAGCATCAATGAAGTGAACTACTTTAAAAGTCACAACGTCTACATAGAGAAGAGGTCGGGGTGGATGGATAGGTTAATCAACTTTAATAGAGTTTTTTTTTTACCTTTTCAAACAAATCAGTGTTTCTTTTACCATTTTTTTTTCACCATGGCTGAACAGATGTGAAAATAAGAAAATAAGATGAAATAAATGTCACGTTATGTCAAACTGCAAGCAAAAGAAAACAAAAGCGGGTTGAGGTAGTTATTTTTTTTTCCTCTTCAGAAAAACACTGATGTGACATTTTTGAATCGACACATTCTGACATTTACATGAATTCAGAAATTTCAAGGACAAAGCCGTTGTGATTTTCCCATTTCATCGTAGTCCTCACAGCGATGAGGATCTGCACTTTCACCTGACAGTGGCAGTTTCAATTCAAATCTAATATGCTGGACAAAACAATGACATATGTCACTGTTAACATACTCTTTTTTTTTGCACTGTACATCCAGCAGACTGGAACAGTAACAATGACTTCATCAAACATGGAGCTATAATAACAGATATAAACCAATCCATGGCTGAGCATTCTAGATTTCAGAAGTCGCCTCCAAACCAAAACTTAGAGCCAGTGTCTGGTGAAAATCCAGACACATTTCAGGACTTTCATGCCGTTGTGTACCTGCAGCATTTTGTTTTAAGAGGAGACATGTATCACAGAAAGATAAGCTGCTGAATACTAAATGAAGCATGTGCTTGTCAAAAATAGCCTGGGTCCAGCACAGACTCTTGCAATGTGATTTTTGCTTTCTAAACTGGATATATGGTGCTTTGAAAAGCAACTAAATTTCATTTTGTTAATGGGAAACAGTGAGGCCTCATGTGAACTGTTTACCCCATTGAACATACTGTTAGTCATCCAGACACCACTGGTGCTGTTCTGGAAAATCCACCCTGAGACTTCCGTGCCCAGCATTTACGCACTCATGTACTGAAATCATTTTTCAGTGCTTGCCCTCTTTCTAAAGCTGCCAGCTTACATCATATGAGTCTTGTTTGTGTCTGCAGGCGGTGGAGCTGGTCAGCAGCCGTGTTGTGTTCATTCATTGTGCTGGAGGCCCGATGACACACAGACCTGCAGCTCAGCGGAGCCACCTCATTGCACTCATTTATTACTGCTTTGTAATACTACAGCAGCTGCTGCCAGCGGCGCTGTCGTGGGGAGGCGCAGGATGAATTAAGCGTACGAAGCATAGCTCACCTCACACCAACAAACTGTGAAGAGTATGGAATGAGAAGTGTGTGCAGCTCAAGCAGAGTGTTGAGAAATGAAACCAATGCAAATTCCCTAAACTGCAGTTCCTTGAATGTCCTCTTGAGGCTGGCTTCAAAAGCAAGTCAATCTCCATAGACCCCCTTATTAAAATGTCCAACTTTACAGGAGAAATAAATATGTTTACAGCCTGGTACAAAACAGTTTGCATCGCTGTAGCTAATTTTTCTGTTCATGACAGTTGTAAGTACAGGGGGTGGTGGTGGTGGTGAATGTTCATAAAACTCACCCTTTTCAATTGTCTTAAGACTTAAAGCGGTGACGCATAATTAAGAGTGTAATAGTGTCTCATAAAACAGTTAAATAACCACAGAGCTAAGAGTGTTTGAACTTACAAAATAAGAACTGACAACAGTTTACAAGAATAAAATAAATTCACATGGTGGCAGTAGCTTAGATAGACATTTACTGACTACTAACATCATGGCCAGAAGATGATGTATAATATTATTACAACTGTTGCCGCTCATTTTTAAACAGGTTAATCTTAACATTTTCGTTGGTCGGGTTAATTTGCATTAGGACTTGACCCTTAATACTTCAAGTTCGGTAAATCATAACCCTAGCGTTATCTCTCTACTGGAAAGCACTTTTGCTCTGTCGCGGTTGTTTTAAATGTGCTACATAAATGTTGGCTGTATAAAAAAGACAGTGACTCTACTTGACTCCACTTGACACGTGGATTTTTTTCCTCAGGCAAAGCGGGTTTTTTCATGCTGCGGTTAAGCGTCCTGGTGACTTGTAGTGTAGTGCAGTAGAGTGAAGTGCATTAGGAGGAGTGTCTCTAGTAGCTTTGGTATTAAGATTTAACACCTTTAACCTCATCCACCCACTGAGAGCAGGGCAACAGCACTCCACAAAATGCCATACTCGCGCTTAGAGAGCCACATGCACAGCACACTCCAGAATCACCGCCTGTCTGCTTCTACCTCACATCTGAGGCCACGGTGCACCTGTTAAACCTCAGCTTTAGTTCACCTCACATTCACCAATCACAGCAATGAAGCAATGTAGTAAAACTATGGCGGCTGTGTCTCAGCTGGTAGAGCAGGTTGTCCACTGATCGCAAGGTTGGCGGTTCGATCCCCGGCCTATCTGTCCACTGTTGTGTATTGAGATCAAGAGCATTGCATTGAGTTGCTGCTGCAGTTAGTGGCTGTATTCCTGTTGCCATTTTTAGGTTTTCTCTTTTAGTTGCAGCAGGTATTATTAGTGTTTGTATTGGTTTTTACTTACTAATATGTTTTCAGTCAAATGAGACACATTCACATTTATTCATTCATGTATTTATTCAGTACTGCTCGCACTTTATGGTGTTTGTTTTTTTGTCTTTTTAAATCAGTTATGAAAACCACTCAGTATTGCCACAGCATTCTAAATGTATCCTGACACTTTATACAGAATAGATCAAACAATAAAAGCCAATTTACATCCCACTGCATATGTCTACTTCTCTCCCGTTGGTCTGAAGAGAAGCACATACCTTTGGGTTTCTGGATGTAATAAACTTTATATATGGCTTTAATAATTCACATGATGTGGCAGATGTGTAGCTGACTCTGTGGGGGTTAAGTTTTATATTAGCCTGGCAGGACATACGAATTACTTTGACTCCTAAACACACTGAACAAGGAGGGACAGTATGGAGCAGTTGTTGTGGTTGATTTATCCCTCTGTGACAAAGGTTTGATCAGCAAAATTGATGTAACGTGTGTATAGATCAGTAATAGGACATGCTGTTACCATAGCAACTAGAGGTCCAAACCTAAGTCTGTCTGTATTCCATAAAACAGGAGAACAAGATGAAACGCTGGGCATTTTTGATGAAAATAGTATTTTAACTTTGTTGTGAGGATTTTAGGAGAGGTTAATGTCGTGATATCCATGTTAATTTAGACAGAATTCAGGAAGCATGTTGTCTCAGATTTTGCTTGCTTATTTTTGACCTAAAGTCAAGTTCTATGAAGTATTTTTGCTGAATTTTGAGATTTTCTTCCATTTTCAGACCTGATTTTTTTTTTCTTATTGTATTTTCACTCTTAAATAAACATCCTACCTGGGAAGCCCATTTGAAGGGTGCAATATTTCCAGAAATATAACTCATACAGCCATGAAATTTAGTGAGGACACAGTCAAAATTGATTCCAGCAGATCCAAATACATGAATGACTCCAGCAGAAGTATAAGAATGGAAACATTCGGTAAGGCAATATAAGCCTCATATGTTGTTAAAGTTTAGCAGGTAATGACTATATATAGACAACAGTTGTTTGCCAGACGTGTCACACAACAAATTCTACTGATGTTAGAGGCCTTAAACGTTAATGAAATGTAAGTCTTTTTTTCTATTTTTAAGAGCCAGTTCTTAGAAAATGTGGCCTCTGTTGGAACCATTCCACCATTTGGATCTGCTGGATTATGTCCATATCAAATTTCATGGCTGTGAGAGTTAGATTTCTGAAAATGTAGATCCCTTTATTTTAAAAACTGGTCTCAAAACTGAGCAACATCTGAGACTGCAGAGGAGCACTGCAATCTCAACTGGCCCAGACTGACCCACATACCAGAGGTTTTGTTTTTTAATATGCAACCACCGCCAGACAGAATGACATTGGGAAATTCTCGTACAAGGCCAGGCGGTGTAATGAGACTGGTCCTGGATTTGAAGATGTTTGCGTTGGCAACAGATTCCGTGTTTTGAAAGTAAGCTTGTCTCTAAGCTTGCTTCATTCTTCACAACTGAAATAAACACAAACAGTAGAGGTTTCTAAGACCGCGCAGACATAGTTTATTGAAATTGTGAATTTGGTATCTTAGAAGAACCTTTTTTTTCTCCTCGGGGAAGCCTAATGCTTTTTAAATCCTTCTCCGCGCTCCTCCTCCTCTTCCTCCTGCTGTCTCCACAGGTGTGGAGCTATGAGGCTCCAGAGGATAAGCAGGATGTATTTGCTAGAAAAGCCTGTCCTGCCTTTCTGACCTTCATCAACACTGCCCACCTGGCAGGAGTCACCGTGGAGCTGCCGTGCCACTGCAAACCACAACAGGTAGTGTGGAACAATCACAATAGGACAGACACTTTGGTGCAACATGCCTGTCTGTGCTATGTTAATTTGTCTTCCATTAATTTAAAACAAGCACAGCTGTCTGGAAGTATTTCTGTGTAATGTTCATCCTCAGTCCCAAAAATTACACTCCTATACAACTCAACAGCTCATGTATGTTTGAAAGAAAGGTAATTTCCACAAGGCCATACCGCCTTGTGGATGCCTGATCTCGTCAGATCTCGGAAGCTAAACGAGGTTGGGCCTGGTCAGTACCTGGATGGGAGACCATGAGGGAACACCAGGAAGCCTGGGTGGATGCAGTGTGAGAGTGAGTGGTTGGTGGTGGTTGAGGGGCAGATGGTGCAGACTGGCAGCCTGGCCTCCATCAGTCTACCCCAGGGCAGCTGTGGCTACAGATGTAGCTTACCACTATTGAGTATGGAGTGAATGAATAATGCAATGTAAAGCATCTTTGAGTGCCTAGAAAACCGCTATGTAAAATCAATGCACTATTATTGTTAATTTAATTTTAATCACATTTTCTCCATGAACGGCTGTGATGACTGTGATGTAATATGAAAGGCCTCCAGTCTACAAAGTCCTTGTAAGGATGAAGGAGGAGTGAGTCAGCAACAGAACATTCACTCCAGAGAACAGAGTTTGCATACTGTGTGGGATCATTATTGTTAGACCTAAGTTTCATTTTCAGGTGCTGTCTAGTCGGTTTTACACAGCAAAACTGCATGGTTAGATTTCGATAAAGTCGCACTTGGGTTGAGACTGTCACAATGAAAACTATTTGTAAGGAGCTTTGTTAAGTTGACACCAATATTACTTGGTTAGATTTACCAACATATGATGGTTTGGGTTAATGTACGACCCCTTTTCTACATGTTTGAAGCTTTTCCTCCATTTTCTGGATTACCAGGGTGATGAGTCCCGCCCCATCTAATATATGATGGGTTGAAAAGGAGCAACAGTAAAGCAATAAAATGAAAATGTGTTGATCAGAAATGTATTTGTTACAAAGAAATACAGTCTGGCAGTAAACATGTTTCCCTGAAGACATAAATGAGAATTCAGTTTGGTTTTACAGCTGTGTGTGTGAGAGGAGATTTGGTGGAATATGTTGACTATGTTTCTTCCAAAATGGAGAAAGACTTAAATCTCTGCTTCTACTAAAGTAAATCTCTGGTGTTGATTAACGAAGCACCATTATCGCCCAACAGCATTTTGACTGCATTGTTCCCTATGTGCTTCAGGTCCAGTCAGTAGTGTGGTTCTTCAGGAAACATTTGGGCTCCTCCAAGGAGACCAGAGCTTTGACCGATCACCATGGCAACAAGCTGCTGGACTCCAGTCAGCTTCCCCACAGTGGAGACCTGCGGAGTCGATTCTCCATCCGGCTCTTCAGCCTGCTGATCTTCAGGGCGGGACCCGGCGACACGGGCATCTACATCTGTGGCTCCGCTCACCAGGACTTCTTCTATGGTTATGACCTGGACATCCAGGAAGTCCTCACACTCAGCTTCACTCCGAGGTGATAAGAAAGACGGGGGTCAGTTACTATGACTATAATAGAAATCAGACATTTTCATCTGTCAAATTATGACACTAAAGATAAGGATGCTAGTTAATTTGAGTACAATTCACTAAACATGTGTTGACATGCAAAATCACTTGTACATGGATGTCCTTGACATGCTTCTCTAAACATTACCTCTTATCATGGAGGGTGTGCAAAATATTGGAGTCTTCTCTGTTGTCATGGTGGCGGGCAAAAAAGTGAATTATAGAATCCATTCAGTGTCACAGATAAACATGGTATATAAGGTACAACTGGTACTACAGATTGCTTTGTAATGCAAATTAAAGTATCCAATCTCCTGCTGCTTGAAATTGCACTTTGAATGCTATATGGAAAGCAGCAAAATAAATTATAGGTGTGTTGTACCTGACTCTGCTGCTCGAGGTCTCATTGTGTCACAAGGGTTCCTATTTACTGCTGCAAATGCAAACAAGAAAAAAATCAAATCAAATACACTGCATGTACAACACAATGTAATACACATCAAAGTAAAAACAAGGCCCGCTCAAAGGGAATCCAGTGAATCCTTGGATTTGTTGAGTGCAAATGCATATTTTTGTACAGTCGGTACTTCAGTTCTAAATTAGTCAGGTTCCTTTTCATAATTAATAACACTGAAGGGTCTTTGTCCTATGTTTAAATTGATAAGCTTAGCCGTCATAATTTATAACACTGTAGGGTGTTCGTGTTATATTTATTATAGTCGGGAAAAGTTGTATTTTATATCAATTTTGTAGGATTTTACTCCTTAAAATTTAAATTATGTGGGTAAATTCACACCTTAAGTAACACTGTAGCGTTTTAAACTCAGTATTTAAACTTGTTAGGTCATGCTAAGTCAACATGCTTTACTATTGGAAAACACTTTGGTGCCAGAATCTTTGCTTTAAATGTGCTGGATAAATTACAGTGACTTGACTTGATTTCCATGTACTTATCAAATGATCTGGGAGTGAGAGAACACTGAAGGAGCAGAAAGTAAGAAAATGTTGTTCTATAAAATTGAAAAAACAAACAAATGATTCAAATTGTTTTAATTTTTATAGCACACTCATTTTAAAGTGTTCTGGTTTCCTGCTCCTAGGCTCACTCCAGAAAATATGACCATGAGAAGGCAAGAGGCCAAAAGACTCATCTCTTCCCAGCCGCTCTACCAAGTCTTCACCAGCTACCGGCCCTGGTCGGTGTGTGATCGCTGTGGCGTTCCAGGAGAGCAGGTCCGCGTGGGACTCTGCTATATACACTCCCGCTTCCTGCATGTGCGCTACAGATGGACTAATCAGACAGTGGCTTCGTGCGGTTCAGGGGCAGTGCCACGAGCTTTTGACCATTTGAAGCAAAGCAGAGTTGGAGCTGAGTTGATAGTCAAAAGCTGTCAGGTGACTTGTCCAACTCAGCCCGCTCCATCCTCCAAACTCCTTGCTCTGATGGAATTTCTTGGATTTAGGTGAGTGTATACAGGTATGTGTACATAGATCTATACACTGATCAGCCACATCATGACCACTCACTGGAGAAGTAAAAAGCATTGATCATATTGGTACTCTGTGGTGTTCTGATGGAAAATCTTGGATTTTGACATCTGTGTTGATAAGACTTAGGGTTGGGTTAACCCTAACCCTAATCCTAACCCTAACCCTAACCCTAACCCTAGACCTAAATAAACATTGTCCCAGAACAAGCACACTCCCTCATGCAAATGGAAATCCCAAATGTCACTGGCCTACCACTGCAAGAAAATGCACCCCACCACATGGAAACAACATCAAACAATCAGGAACATGTGGAGGAACATGACAATGGTCCAACATGTTGATTTGACCTCCAAACTTCCTACACCCCATTCTGATCAAGCATCAACAGGATGCAGTGGAACAAGTTTGATTGACAGAGGCCCCACTGCACAAGCCAGAGTACCCAAAGGATCCACTGCCAGCGTCCTGGTTCCAGACCCCATAGGACACCCTGAGGGGCCAACCCAACATTATGCAGGTGGTGGGTGTTATGCCTGATCGGTGTATAGATGCATACAACAGACAGTAGGTAGACAGACAGTAGTGGGCAGATTTTAACACACGAACAGACTTATTCTTGAAAGCGAAAGAGTTTCAGGGAAAAGGGATTTTCAAATGCTATAATCATTAAATAATCATTTCATTCATCAATATTTGAGCAAGACAAAGAAACACAATCAGCACGTAGAGATTGCAACATTTCTTACACCAAAACAATACAAAAGTGCCTCAGGAAAAAAACAATGAAGATTCTGTTATTGGTAAATCCTTAACAAGGTTGGCAATAAATAGTAGAGCCTCCAACCACGTTTGTGGCAATGTACAGCCATTCATCTCCAAGATACCCTGTAATGTTGTATTCAAATGGAAATTTTGACCTGACAAATGCTCTAATTACAAGATCAGAGGGTGAGACCATAAATCTGCCCAGAACCTTGAGTGTTTGTGTTCATATTTTCTACTGAGCTCATTCTGTCGTTGTAGTTCACAGTGCTAAGCACTAATGTAATACATATTTCATATAATTAATCTGTGTTGTAGTTCTGCCTCCTCCTCAGTAGAGGTACCAGTGTTCTACCTGAGCCACCCAGCGGACCACGTCCTTACCCTGGGGTGCCCGGGGGCGCGTCCTAACATGGCCGTGGCCTGGGATCGAGGATCTAAACCCATCTACCGATCTGAGCACTCAGCAGGCGGCAACCTGAGCACCACGCCCCCAAGGTTGATGATAGACACCGGGCACCACTTAATGTTTCAACCGGCAAAAACTCAGGACTCAGGTACATTTTGGTTTGATTTTATTCTGCTGCTGGCTTGTGGACCTGCACATCACTACTTTACCTCCATTGTATATATAGTAGCCACCTTGCACTTGTGTTGTGTTACACCATCCATAATGTGTTCATATTTTAGTCTGCACATGCCAACAACTGTTTTAATGTAATAGATTGCCTCATTCCAACCTTCCTGATAATAGTAAACCCACATTGTTGCACTTTTTTTTACTGTAGTCCACGTAGGAGAGCTACAAAGGCCTTAGTATGGTTGTGTTGCATTATACTTTACAGGGAATGGCACAAAATGGAGCCTCAATGCAAAAATGTTTGATGCTTTATCAAAAGGTTTAATTCAATATATTTCACTATTTTAGTGTCTTTATGGTGTGTTGACCAATATCTCCACATTGTCTCATGGGCTACTTTGCAGTTTAACCCTCTGAATCCCAAAACCCGGTTTAAAGGGCATAATGTCTTTAAAAAAATACCAAAGTGACACCATTTATCAAAATGGAAGAGAATTGACAATCATAAATAAACTACTCTTCTCTGGGAAAATTCACCACATCTAGCTTCAAAACTTAATATTTAATTAACTAACACATTCAGAAGATGATCATACACCTGACCGTTGCCTTTATGTTCTGATTTTCCAAACACATTTTCACTTTTAACCATCTGAATCCTAAAACTTGCTGGCAGGTATTTAAAAATAAACCACACTATTTATCACAGCAGGAAACTTTAAACACAGGAAGAATCTTTTCGCCACCCACTGAACTATGCAGAATTTTTTTTTTTTTTTTAATTATAAAAATCCCTTTATTCTACATGTCTCATTCAAAAGTTTGGCAAAAACAGGCAACCAACAGGTCCATGTGACAAAAACTCGGCTGAACTGCAGGCCATGTTTACACAGAGCAGATGGGAGAGAAGTATGTCCCCTTTGTTCAAGCTTTAAATTAAGTAATTAAATAAAGAACGCATTTTTGAGGTGTCTCTACTAGTCATGGTTGTTCTGCTTCCTTAGAGGTGCAGGATTTAACTAACCCTAACCCTAACCCCAACCCTAACCCTATGCAATTTACAATGTATGTGCAATTGTCTTCCTGGTATGCAATACGTTTTTTAGTAATAGTTTTTATTCATGTATTGTTTTTGATTTATATGTTTGATCCACTGTTCTATTATACTGTCGGTGGAACCACAATTTCCCGAGGGAACACTCCCAAGGGATTAATAAAGTTTTCTATCTATCTATCTATCTATCTATCTATCTATCTATCTATCTATCTATCTATCTATCTATTTTATAGTACAGTGAAAAATAAGCCTACAATAAGTAAAAATGTGGAGCGAAACCATCCAGAAGCTACTACCTGGAGTTCAGAGGGTTAATGGTGTGAATATATGAATGAACGTGATTTATGGAGCTTTCACATTTTATATGCAGCATATTAATATATAGTATTAATATTTAGTTATAATACCATAATTTGTATTCAATAATGAAGTGCCTGTGCTGTTCATAGTTGTTCAATTTGACTGAAACGTTCTTTAATATTTAGGCGTCTACTACTGCTGGCTGCAGGGTCGCCGGGCCGCTGAGATACATCTGCTGGTTTATGTCACCTTGGGGCGTGGCCTGTCAGTGTTTTCACATCCTGACTTCCCGGCGGCTGTAAATACTGTGTTGCAGTCGTACGCTGCCATGACGGCTGTGTTTTGCTTGCTGCTGTTCTTCAGAGCTGTAGTCAGACACCGCAGAGACGCTGCAGAGGCACATGTGGATTAAACCCAGTGAAACATAAGTTATTAGTCGTTATTCTCAGCCACCGCAGTAGTGATGTCATTTTGATGAGATCCCAGTTACACCATCACTGTATTATTCAGGGACCAAAAACAGTTGCTGAAGGCTAACACTGTCCTAACATCAAACTTGCAAATGTTTGCAGAATGCAGCACCCAGATGGAGCGGTCTGAATCAGAGTTCTTCTGAGAGCAACACAACCAAGAGGAGGATATGGTCTGTTTTCCTTTGTATCTTGTCTCGATGCAGCGAGTTGGCAGTGTGGCAGCTTCAAACGATCATGACAGGCATTTTGGATGCACTGCTAGAGACAAGATGGGAGGAAGTAAAAGGCTACATTTCCATATGCCCAGCAAGCAAACAGCAGGACTTTTATTTGTAGCAGACTGATACTAACAAACTAAGCTGCAAACAACGTCAGGCTATTTTTCCCCCTGAATGGATTACACACACGCATAATTATCCACTTTTGAGGTCTATATGCTAAGTTGAGCTAACACGTTTTGTTTGAATAAGTAAACGCTGAATTAAATCATGACAGAAGACGTATCCTCTTTGTACAACTCGCACTTTGTGTGCCCACACAAGTATCCAGCAGCTTTTCTCTGTGCTTTCTTCCCTGAGATTTTCTGTATGTGAATATGCAATACTGCCGGCTGTGACACGAAATGTTGCCAGTGAATATAATTATACAGCCATTATGTCTACTCTGAAACATGTCAGCAAAGTGCAGCGTTGTGGCATAACAAGGAGGCAACACTACTAAGTGGCAGGTGTACCACTTAAAGACCCCATTCAAGTGTTATCAAGTGTTGTTAACATGTCCATACGGTGGTTTTGATCTCCTGGAAGACACATCTTGAGTTAAATGTGCAGTCAACACCGTGACTGAGCATTTCCACTTTGAGACTGCAGCACACCAGTGACAGCTCCAACACTCTGATTCAAACCTCTGATCTTTCATACATTCATAGCAAACCTAAAGAACCAATCCTGTCAACTTATGAAGTGGGCCTTTCTGCATCATAGCTTAACATGTATGACTAACTTACTCTGGCATTACAACTTGTGTAGCGTAGAGAAGTTTTACATTGAGTCATAGGTGAGCTGATGCGCTGCAGCTGCAGTGAGTGGAATAGGGGAAGAGAGAGGCCTTCATAGATCTGCACATTTTAGAGAAAGTAATAGTGTAGAGTTACATTTTAGGCCAGGGAGTGATTGTTTTCATGGAAAAACCTATTTCCAGATTTGGTCAAATGGTTTTGAGACTTTTCACAGTGCATATTAAGAAAGCATGTGTGCAGGCAGCAACTGTGATGAGTCATGATATCACATTACTTCGCGCTATCAACACCAGGACCTGTGTGACTCACATTTTTGTGACCACTGGAGCAGAGAGCAAACATCACATTCTGTGTCAGTCAGCACCCGGGATGATCCAAGCTTCATGTGGAGGATCCTCACCGGTGGTGAGAGGCTGGTCAGTGGCTACCATCAAGAGAACAAATAGAGGAAGAGCCACAGTTCCCAACACCCGAGAAGGCTGATCAGATCAGGAGCACCAGGAACATGCAGGTTGTTTTCTTCAACATTCCTCTGGTTTTGCTCTGGGGATGAATCTCTCAAACTGTTAAGGCAGTGTTCTACTGTATCATCCTGAGGAGATAGAACATCTGAAACAAATGTGAGTGCTCCAATGTGCTGTGCGCCCATTTTTTGTTCTATAGCAACTCAATCATCTCCACCCTCCCTACTAGTTAGACAAATCTGATTTCCTGTGCATTCTTCCTTTTCCCCAAAACATAATTCAAGTTGAAGTTTCACTCATTTTTTACACAATTTAAGAGATTCAACACCGATCTCAGACAGTGTTTCACATATTATACAAAAAAAAAAAAGTGCAACAGGCCCTGCTGTTGATAGCACCGCATCACTTAGCATCCTGAGTCATGACAGTAGATGACGCATGCACGCATCACACAGACTCAAAACTTTTTTTTATCAGCGCTTGTAGGCATGTACCTTTGATGCACAAAAATGAGTTTTTAAAGGTTTTATCAATGGCCAGAGAGGGACTTTAAATATGAATGTGAGAAGAGGTACCATGTCCTTATCTTGAATCTTCAAAGAAACAGAAGCTGGGTTTGGATAATGGATGATGCTTTAAATGGATAAGCCAGTAAGCAAGCAGGCAGGTAGGTAGGTACTGTAGTTACAGAGCTTTTTAAAAAAAAGGACAGTAAATGGCTGTAACTGTAAATAAATGAGAGATTAGTGAGGTGATAAGACACATATGACCATTCCATCCAATTATTTATATGCAAATTTTAAAGACTGCAATGCAAAACATATATTTTTTGTTGATATTATTAATATTTCTTTTTTATTTCTGGAAAATTAAGATTATTAACAATGTTTAAAATAATACAAAAATAATTTAGATTAATTTCATATTTTCAGTATCTGTTTTCCTATCTCTGTATAACTATAGCGTCTTCATGTATTATCTTATGTTTTGCACTTATCAAAATCTATAAGAACTAATACAAAAAGAAAAAGAATCATTAAAAGTACATTTGAGTTTAGTTTCATGCTCTTTTATCTTGTTTTTTTCCACCACATAATGTTAGTTGCAAGCAGCTCAGCAGAAAGCAGGCCTAATGTGTTTGTAATGATGTCACACATGGAGCTTTGGAGCATCTGCAGGTGTTGAAGTGGCTCTCGAAAACCTCGCCGCTGCCACTGATGAGAAGCAGCAGAGAGATGAGCAATATCGGAGGAGCGGTATCTGGAATCCTCGCTGTCAGACGCACAGAGGGCACATCAGATGCATTTTCATCAAGGCGTCTCTCCAGCCTGCGATCCGGAGGGTTGAACACTCAGACGCTTGTTCCTCCACAGCTGGGGTCTCCTCTTCAGACCCTCTCATCCCTCCTCTTTTCCCCCTTCACTGCTCAACCAGTGGCCAGGTTGAGCACTCTGCTGGGAACACAGATGCTTAATAAACTTAGAAAGATTTCATTTCACTACATTTTTTCTCTCTTGTTCTTTATCTAAACGGGCCTTCAGAAATGTTTGACTGATACTTTAGTCAGCTAATATATAACTGTATATTAAAACTGCCTCCTCCTCTGTTAGCTCTTACGTTTCCTTTTTTTTTTACATCTCACTGCTATCTTCTCATATTTGATTCTGCCTCTTCTTTGGCTTCTGCCCTGCTGTTTTCATTGTACTCGTACAAGGGACTAATCAACATCTGCCAGAAACCACAGTTAAGTGGCTGTAAGGAGAGCGAACTAGCAGACTCTGGAGGCTATGCACTAATCACAAGCTTGGTGATTTGTCCCCGGCTCTTTCACATGCTGAAGTGCCCTTGGGCAAGACACTGAACGCGAAGTTGCTTCCAATGGCAGGCAAACACCTGGCAGCTCCGCCGCCATTAGTGTGTGAGTGTGAGTGTCAAAGCACGTTGAGTACCACTGAGGTAGAAAGATGCAACACAAATGCACGCCATTTACTATTTACTATGAACCTCAAGGAGCACATATAAGAACCACTGCACACAAAGACCACAACTGCATCCCAATCACATACTTCTTCTTTCCCTTTCAGTACGCACTACAGCTACCACTACAAAGAACACGCTGTTGCATGCAGGCTGCGTACAATTAGGACCCATTACATCAACACAGCACCTTAAGCTTTGATCAGCTGGCTCATATGGCAAATCTATCATAGCTTGTAGTTCAAAATGAGCTTTCATCTGTCTGTGCGCTCTTGACAGCTCAAGTTGGCTTCTATTCGTGTGACACATCTTGACGAATCTTCAGCTCTGCAGAGGATTGTGGGATAGAATGGCCAGAAAAACATGCTGATTATCATACTGCAAAATGAGACCAGGTGTAAAAGGACATCCAAGTGTTGGTGCAAGACTGTATTTGAAATACTGTGTTGATAGGACTTACTGAATCCTTAACTGGCATACTATATAGCATAGTTCTACAGGTATTGGAATGCACTCCATGTCTGCACTAAGCCGGGTCTTTTGTGGCCTTCCATCCACGGAAAACAGATGTCAGTATTGTGTCATTTAATTACTTCCTTGAACAAACACCAATGTCTGTGAGTGTTGTTCTATTTATTGTCATCTTGGATAGCTTGTTTAGAGTTAACACTGCTGTCTATTATGTACAGGCAGCAAATCCAAAGGAAAAAAAAACAGATTTTGTGCTCATAACGGATTAAAAATGAAAGGAAGCAGAAACAAAAATAGATTCCACAGATACCCAGTAGAGGAAGAACAAACCTTTTTTTTTTTTTAAATTTTGCCAAAGGTATGTGGAGAAGCAAGTAGACACATTATTTTATTTTAGTAGCGTATAATTTAGCCGGCTTATGAAGAACCAGGCCAGGTTGGGAAGTTACTGGGATTCCCCTGCAGACCATTCTACTGTAGGGTAAAGGTCTTTGGGATCAAGACGGTTTATCTTCTGAGTAGCATGAATGTACATGGTGCAATTTATGGAAAATGTCAGTTCGATTGACTGTTCACCTGTATGAAAAGATGACATTTTGGCCAAGGTTTGGCAAAAGTTTAAAACTTTAACAAACTGTCCTCTCGGGAAGATAAAAATCATTCTGTGGTTACATGACAGTGATGAATAGATGTTTAGATATCTTGCTTTGATACCCTAATGTTTGCTGCAAGCAGGATCATTGCAGATCCCAGTAACTTCTGCTAACTTTACCAGCTGGGTGGTTGTGGCTCAGGTGGTAGAGTGGGTTGTCCACTGATCACAAGGTTGGCGGTTTGATCCAGGTACTTGCAAAGTGTCCTTGGGCAAGACACTGAACCTGAAGTTGCTCCCAATGGTAGATTAGCGCCTTGCATGGCAGCTCTATCGCCATTGGTGTGTGAATGTGTGTGTGAATGGGTGAATGCGAAACACATTGTAAAGCACTGTGGATACCACTAAGGTAGAAAAAAGTGCTATATAAGTACAGACCATTTACCAAGAGGTGAACAGATCCATTTCTGCCTCTTGGATTTAGAGGAATATTTTCCATCTTCCTGCTTTTCAAGTCAGCCCTGTCTCCCAAAAATGATGTTTCTATATAACTAAATTGCATTTTCAATTATGTTTTGAGAGAAACTTATTTTTTGCTGCATTAAAGCAGTCCTGCAAAGAAGAGTGACAACAAAATTCTACTAAAGACATATCAGGGACTTATTCAAGACCAAGATTCAAGAGTTATTTATCAGAGTGTGGGTGTGTGGATGTGTGTGTGTGTGCATAGACCTACATGTTATTTACATATTCACATTAGTGCTGAAGTACAGATGAGGTGTTATATTTTAGATGCTGACCTGAGGTCAGAGTTCACAGTCCTGACTGCTTGAGGAAAGAAGCTCTTCCTGAGTCTCTCTGTGTTCGCCTTGATGCTGCTCAAGCGTCAGCCAGAGCGTAGCCACTCAGACAGTCCATATCTTAGGTGGTGGGGGTCCTCCATGGACCTGTTTGCCCTGACCACACTCCTCCAAGTGCACATGCCCTCAAGGGTGGGGAGCGCTGTGCCCATGGTATGCTCTGCTGTACGCTCAGGTTGACCTCAACCATTACCACTGAATGATGTTTCCAGACAGAGCGCTCTCCATCCCTCCATGGTAAAATGTCCTCAGGACCTTCAGAAAGGCTGATTTTCCTCAGCTGTCTGAGGTTATAAAGGCGCTGCCTTGCCTTCTTCACCTGATTGTCTGTGTGTTTGGACCAAGACAGATCCTCAGAGATGTGCACTCCCAGGTACTTGAATCTGCACACCCTCTCCACAAGTGACCCATTAATCTTCAGTGGAGTGGAATTCCTCTTCTAGCTTCTTTCCAAAGTCCACAGTTAGCTCCTTGGTTTTACTGACGTTCAGCAGTAGGCTGTTAGTCTGACACCACCTTGACCAACTGGCAACCTCCTCTGTGTATGTCTGCTCATCATTGGTTTTCCAGGGGGTGGAAAAGTGTCTGCCCAGACCGTTTGGGTTCTAGTGGACAGGAAATCCAGAATCCAGTCACACAAGGAGGTGTTCAGACCCAGACTGGACAGCTTGGTGTAGAGTTTTAGGGTACAATGGTATTGAAAGCTGAACTAAAATCAACAAACAGTGTCTCCAGTTGCCTCCACAAAATTATGTTCCTTTACGACTAAACTCAATTCTCAGCTTAGTTTTGAGGGACATACACCAATCAGGCATAACATTATCACCACCTGATTAATGTTGTGTTGGTCCTCTCAGGGTGTCCTATAGAGTCTGGAACCAGGATGGTGGCAGTGGATCCTTTGGGTGCTCTGTCTTGTGCAGTGGGGCCTCTGTCCATCAAACTTGTTCCACTGCATCCTGTTGATGCTTGATCACAATGGGGTGTAGGAAGTTTGGAGGTCAAATCAACATGTTGGACCATTGTCTTGTTCCTCAACATGTTCCTGATTGTTTGATGTTTTTGAAATGTGGTGGGGTGCATTTTCCTGCAGGGGTAGACCAGTGACATTTGGGATTTCCATTTGCATGAGGGAGTGTGCTTGTTGTGGGACAATGTTTATTTGGGTGTCTAAGTCTCATCAACATGGATGTCAAAATCCAAGTTTTTCCAGCAAAACACCACATAATAGCAATATGATCAGTGTTGTGGCTGATCAGTGTATGTTCTTTCAGATTACATTTGTGACGTATCACAAAGTAAGTTTCTGATCAACAATGTTTGCCATTTATTTTATTGCTTTACTGTTGCTTGTTTCCAACAAGCCAATAATATATTAGATCAGAACAGCAATATCAGTAACATCATGCTGGATAAACACTGGAACCTTGGTTGTTACTATTCAACCAGAGCAGTCATGAAATCTATCTTTTGAGGAGTTACGGTGCTTGTATTCATTCTATGGTAAGTTTAAAAAAGGCAAATATACAACTATAAAGTTTAAAAAAAAACATTAAAAAAAGAGAAATACCCTTTAAAGCAACTTGACTCTTTAACATTAGCTTGCTCCTGACTCTTGAACATTGCCATCAAGTCAGCTGTTGAGCAAATTAAGCAGATAAAGAACCGTTTTTCCTTTGAATAGTCAAATACCAGGTTAACATTTCAACATGAACCAGGAACACATATTGTAAAATGCATATACAGAATGTGTTTAATACCCTTAAATTACTGTTCCGGGATGCCCTTACCTGTTAACATGTGTGTCCACAGTGTTCTCAGCATCCAGAAAGGTCAAAACCTTGAGTATTTAATGAGCTTAGAAGAAATTTAGATCAAAAAGTCTGCAGACATTTATTCGCTCCTCATCGCTACAGCTCATGACCTTCCTCTGCACTCATATTTTCATCTACAACCATCCTGCTCTGTTGCTGCCTGTCTTCACTCCCTGTTCTCTCCCATCCAGTAAGCAGCTCGCTCTGCAGAGCTGGTTCATATGCATTGCTACCTCGCCCCGGGATGTTTTGCCATTTTTATGGAGCTGCTGTATAATTGTTCCAGCAGCAGCTGTTTACAGCACTTTCTTCCCACTTTCCAGAGTTACAGTTGTGCATAAGTGTGACCGTCCTTGATGTGTTTAAGATATTTAAGTTGAAGTCCATGATAACAAGTCAAATTCACAGCTGCTCCTTGTTCACTTTCAGAACAAAAAATTTCCTAACATGAATTAAATTAAAGATATTTTACTCTGTTTCTAATGGTTTGGTAAAATACTAAGTATGTTATTGTCTTTTAAACAAAAATCTATTAGGTGTTCTTTTGCATTGTACATTACACTAACATTGTTTTACTTGTCTTTACAAGAAACACACTAAACATATACATATTGATTCCCTGCTTCTCACATACAGCACTTGCACCCTGATGCAAAGATAACCCCTCCTTTCATTCCACATTTGGCACGATGGCTGCTTTAATTTGCACACTGACACAGTTAGTATATGTCAGAGACTCATTCCCTACTCAGAGTAAAGGTGAGAATAATAGGCAGATCACAGCATCATTCACCCCCCAACTACTGTATGAGCTCTGGGTTCCAACCAAAATAAGGAATCAGTTTAACCTTTCTTTTGCAATGTGTCACCCTTGGATATGCAAGCTGGGCCAAGAACAGTGGAAGGCAAGGAGGCAGATGAGGTGGCTTAGCATTAGATATGGATCCGTTCTGGATGCAGGATTATACAGACGGGAGGTGGGCTGTAGGCAGATGGGGGACAGGTAATTGGAACACCTTGGTGTCCCCCAGGAGGAGCTGGAAGACCTGACAATGCAACCTGGAGAACAATAAGCAGCTGAAATTGGGCGGACAGACAGAGGGACCCTGGATCTCTAAATTGCTTAAGAAGTATTAGATGTGCACACTAATTCAACATGTCTAGTGCTATTGAGGTGACTGCCCCTAAGTGGCGAGATAGATTCATCAATCACTGCTGATTAGTCACAGTGACGAGTGTAAAATCCCAGGTCTCCTAAACACAGAAAATAGCTCCAAAAGAAGGTGGTGGGTTGGTGGTGGGGGGTGTCAGACTAAATAGCGAAGAGAAATTATATGGCAATCTGGTCTGATCGTTAGCCTCTGCTGGATGGATACAATGCTTGTAATGGGCTGTATATCATGCACTTTATTGATCTCTTTGGCCATTTTTGGTTTTCAGAGTGTTACTGGACGTTGAGAATTTTACATTTACTCCGTGGGGTGGCTGCTTCAGCCTTCAGAGTTTGGGTAAGGAGCTCAGACATCCTGATGGAGCTCGGAATGGAGTCGCTGCTCCTTTGCATCGAATGAGGCCAGCTGAGGTAGTTCATATACCTTTGAGGAGACCCTCCGGAGGGACTACATATCTCATCTGGCCTGGGAACACCTTGGCACCCCCCTGGAGAAACAGGAAACAATGCTTGGAAGAAGAACATATGGGAGGACTTGACTTTGATCAGACTTGCTGCATGTTAAATCTACAATTGTTTACTAATTTAATGCTACCTGCATACCAGCGATGCTCATAAATTCTATGATATAAACTTTAATTGTCGTAAAATTACCATTTTCACTGTATGCCACACATAATATCAGCGACCAACAGTGCGGAAAGAGTTTAAATTAATTGTTTGCACAGATGGAAACAACAGAAAATGAAGGATGCTACAGTAGTGGGCAGATGCAGAGATATTTAGCAGGGTGTAAGCTGTTAGATAGAGAAGGTTGATTGCTTCAGCACATAATATGTCTGTTCTTGCCACATGTCCTTGGGCAAACAGAAGATAGTGGCCATATTCCATCTGCGCAAAGAAATATTACTGCTCGTTTGACTCGGAGGTGAACACGATCCAGTGTCCTCCCTCGGCAGCAACACGCTGCCTTATTTGCCCCCGTTAGGTAACTTTCCTTTATAGCAGAAGAAGGCGAGGGAGGGGATTTTGGACCACACACCACAGTCATTAATCAACTTGTTAGTGCAGCCAGGCCAGCAATGTAACACGGTCGCTGTCTGCTGGAAGATAAATGAACAGAGACTAGTTCCTTAACCTTGTTTTGCCTCAGGAATACAGACTGAATATTTACACCTTTCTGCGGTAACATTCCCTGTCTTCTGCTGCGCTGCTTCGGCAGATCAGGGATAATTCCAGTTATTTCTCATTTGCTGCCATCTTGTCGAGTGAAGTAATTGGCAAAAATGTGAACACACATACTGCACGGCCCTCTGTGTACCTGTCACTCAGCAGAGAGTGCATCCAATTTGGCCATTACAAAACACTCTCTGTGGAGGGTTTCACCAAAACTGGGAAATATATGTATATTTTTCTACGACATTTATATTCATCTTGTGTCAGCTGGAATTTTTCAACATGTCCTCATACCTGAACAATATAAGCCTCTGTTGGAATGACAACACTGTTTGTCAGCGCCTCACAAATTGACAATATGATTGTTCAAAAAACCGTTCATATGATTTTGTAATGTGCAGCCACTATAACCAAGGTTTGCTTAACTCCATGCAGCTAAAACTATTTGGTTAATAATTGGAGAGAGTGGATATACTTAAAAAAAACTAATGTGAGTTGTTGTGGGGGCGGCACAGTGGCCTGGTGGTTAGCAGTGTCGCCTCACACCTAGAAGATCCCCGGTTTGCGTCCCGGTTAGGACGCCTGGTCTCTTTCTGTGTGGAGTTTGCATGTTCTCCCTGTGCAGCGTGGGTTTTCACCGGGTACTCGTGCTTCCTCCCACAGTCCAAAAACACGCTGAAGTTAATTGATTATTCTAAATTGTCCATAGGTGTGAATGAGAGTGTGCTTGTCTGTCTCTATATGTAGCCCTGTGATAGGCTGGTGACCTGTTCAGGGTGTCCCCTGCCTTCGCCCTGAGTCGACTGGGATAGGCTCTAGTCTCCCTGCAACCCTACAGAGGATTAAGCGGTGTATAGATAATGGATGGATGGATGGAGTTGTTGTGTGTCGTCCATCTCATCATTTATCCTAACCTCATCTTGTGCAGCAGAATTTTATGATACTTCTTCCTTTGCTCCTAACAGACTGCTCGTTGATTTAATTTTTAGTGTTAGACTACAAGTGAAAAACACTTTGTTTTAAAAACGACTGATGCCACTGGTCAGGGCAGTCTTGAGTTTTCACACAGGGGTCACCATCTGTGTCCGATCATCGACGGTGCATTCCACAGCATAAACTTTTGAGAAACATACTTTTAAATGCTGCTGCTGTGTTTTTTTTGTTTGTTTGTTTGTTTTTTTGCATCATCCGTTTCCCTGATCTTCAGATACAAAACCTAAATCATGCCCAAAAGAGACTTAATATAGTTTTGCTGTTTCAGAAATATGTGGTCATAAAGGGCTTTGAGTTTGTTTTTTCGGGCATTACAATCACTACATCTAACAATAGGCTTTCCCATGTATAGTATCCAAGACAATGTTTTGTTGTTGTTGTTGTTGTTGTTGTTGTTTTCCAAATTTGGCACAAACATTGATTTGATGGTGAAAGTTTAAAAGTCAAACTCATTGTGACCTGACAAACCACAGTTTTGCCCATAATTCAACTTTACATAACACAAATCACATATAAACACTATTTTAAGTATATGCATTTTAAATAAATAAAGACAGAAAAAAATAGATAATATCAGATGAGATATGAATGCAACAAGCTGAATATGAAAAAGAAAGAAATATATTTATTTCCACAAGGTCAAAGGTGAAGTCTGAACAGACATAGGCTGAAATGGCAACTTTACATGTGGAAATATTGTGCCGTCTCACACATGGACCTCTGTTATGTCTCATAGGCTGGCAGCCAGCAGATGCAAATCAGTACTGGATGGACGGATGTTCCAACTCCAGCGTTTCCGTGGAAGACTCCTGGCCATGAATCTTTGATGAATAGCCTTGCATTGATCTGCTCTTACGCTGCAAAACTGTCAAATGAAGTCAAAAACATCCCAACAACAGATCTCACATTCGACTAATCTTTTATCAGGACCTTTAATTTACTGGTTTAGATCAGTGGTTCTCAGCCGGTCCAGCCTCAGGACCCATTATGTCTCTATTAATAACAGTCGCGACCCAAATTGTCGAAGTTTGCTGTTCCTGTTAACAAACTAAAGTCTATTTGGGTGTAGTCTCAATGCATTTTGATACAGCTTGGGGAAATTTTGGCTAACTTTTTTGCTAATTTTGGTATATTTGGACACTTTTGCCAAGTTTTGGGCATATTTTGGCCCATTTTGACAGATTCTGAGCACATTTTCGTACATTTTTGCCACGTTTTAGCATAAATGTCTCCAATAAGCTGGGAGAGACATATCTAGAGGTTAATACTGGGCAACTACTGTTGTCACCACCACTAAATATCCTGCGATTGAAAGCAAACCATGTGATAAGAGACACGTCCTATAAAAGACTTCATACCACTACTTTTTTGCTTCTGCGACCCTCTAAAAATGGCTTCGCGACCCACTTTTGGGTTCCGACCCACCAGTTGAGAATCACTGGTTTAGATAAACCTTTGAGTGCTAACTATTATTTGTGACGGGCGGGGTTGACATTATAATGTTGGTAATCCCATCAGCTTAACATTGTATGTAATTTTAATTGAAATTACTGGATTATTGATTTGAAAAACTAAATTCAGATAAATGAAACTGGCTTGATAATTTATTTTTATTGATTCAAACTGTCTTTAAATGAAAATTACAAAGACAAGTTTTCATAAAGGGAAAGGGGATAAAGGAATAAAATAAATCTCTGTCGCTGTTGCTTTTAGACTATTATCAAAAGTAAGAACTCCAAGTCAATAAGTGGATCCCTGTTGAGAAGAAATGCGCAGGCTGTTAGGAGGAAACATGCTTCTGAAGAGAACAGAACAAGCAGCATCTTTACAGTCTGTAGTGTCGGATGGTTTCCCTTGGTGCTATTTAAAGAAGGAAACTCCGTGTTCTACTTTTGCTGTTACCACAGACAAAGACTGAGACACACGTACTCTTTCATTCAGATGTTAACAGCAGTTCCTCTGAGGACTTTTGGTGATGTGCCGTAAACTTGCGGTGTTTTCTGCTGTACCCCCAGTGGTATCTACCCATCTGCACAGTTTTCCTTTTATCCGTCTCTCAGCTATTCTCGTCTCTTCCTCTGCCTCAGCTCCACTTTTATGGAAGTGAGTGCAATTTAATTTGTGACGCTCGCAGCATTTAACAGCGAAACAAAACCTGTAAAACAACAACTTACAAAACACTGTCCGGTGCTGTTGAATGCACTTGCAAATAAAAAACTGCCAACAGCGAGGCCTGTGGAACATCCGGAGTGAGTGGGGATCGTTTTGGAAACACGCTCCACTGTTAAATATTTAAATCAAATTTACTGCTTCAGGGGCTTTTTTTTGGAAGTACAGACAGAGTGGAGGAGGAAAGAGAAATATCTGATCTGCCATCCTTCAGCTCCTGAGAGACGTAGAAATATATACCATCCCTCTGCACATTTGGGATTACTGACCAGTGTTTCTCTGGAGAGCGCAGCAGCACTGGAACGAGTGGACTGCTTTATTTTAGTACATTATGTATGATGAAATTCCCCACTGTGTTGTTTCAGTTTACCCTTGAGTGCACACCGCAGGTCTTCAGTGACTTGGCACTAATTTTGGCATCCTAATTTAATTCCCTTAATTAAGCACACAGCTCCCTGAGCACTCAACAACCTTTCGCTTTCCAGAAACTGCAATCCAGATAAGTGAAAGTGATCCTCGTTGTTAGTCTGTGAAGCTGTTTCTACATAGGCTACGGTCAGACAGTAACAGTGTGGTTCATTAAAGTGGCTTTTATGGTTTTTGGACGACAGTGGAGCTCTGTGGCACAACGGAATAAGCTAGCTCAGGCTTTGGATGCACAGATAATCCTCTTTAATAGGATTAGTTCCCTGTTAATAATGTTTTTTGTATGGTATTTGTTGATTTGTTGCAAGAAACATATAGCATATCACCAATGTTATACTCTAAGTAAATGTAGAAAGCCATGAAGTTACGTTCACTGCCAAGTCTCCGTTCATGCAACGTTATCTCTTTCTGCACTTTCAGACCAAAGGCTTGTCTGCTATGAGGGTAACATTAAGGGTCTGAGCCTAAAACCAGGGGTTTTAAACAATGATATGCAGAAATAACATTCAAAACTCAAATTAATGTTGTTGAAATGCATTAATAATGAAGTGTGAAAATATGTTCTGTGTGGGTTGAGCGCAACATACAGCAAAAAACATATTGTAAACCTCAAACGGAAGTAATATTCGGGCTAAAACAAAGCTGTAAGACCACCGCACTAATGCAAGAGTGTCACTAATGATGAAGAATGACGAATGTCTGATCTAAAGGTTATAGGTTTCCCATAAATCAGACAAAACAGAGGAGAAAATAAGAGAACACCAGTTTGGCCGATAAAATAATAGTCTATTGCACTGGCTATAGACATATCATTAATACATCAAGAAAAATTGGCCTTCTGGGCCTCTTGTGATCACTGTCTGCATGCACTTATCTCCCCTAGTAGAGACTCCACCCAAGGATCATTGTCTAATAACACATACGACTCTGTGTTTCCCACTGCAGCCACCTACTGTAAGCGACACACTCCTAGAGCAAGTTCCTAGACGGACTATATGTTGGTGTGCACACAAAGCCGGTCAGTTACATCGACTTTAGATTTTATCGTGATAGACTTTTCATCTATGCGGCTCAGCCTTAATGGAAAACCTGATGATAATACTTCAGTGCTTGTTATATTGTCAATCTGATGTCTGATGAGCTGCTGTCACGTTCACTGCGACAGCATGGCTCCTGTTTTCACCTTGTAAGTTTGTCTGTGTGCGTGTGTGTGTGTGGTGTGTGTGTGTGTGTGTGTGTGTGTACATTCTCAGCACTCACTTTGTTCGGCTTGTTGGTTCCTGACAGACTGTTGTAGATCAAGTGTGTTTGTTCCGGAGGTGGAAAGGACGTGATGGAGAGGTTAAAACACACACACGCACCTACACACACACACGCGCGCGCACACACACACTATATATCACATGTGATGTTGTGATTTGCTGGTGCAGTATATGGCAATAAATATTGCATGTCTGCCTCTGTTGTGTTTAACGCTCTGAACCCAACAACCCATTGGCTGGTTTGAAAGGCATGTTATCTAAAAGTCACTTAAATTTTACCATTTAACAGCCAGAAACAAGATAACATAAGATAAGATGAAATAAGATAAGATAAGATAAGATAAGATAGCTTTATTAATGCCTGGTAGAGAAACTCAGTTGCTACCAAGTCACACATTCCACTCATGCGACATGACATTTACAATAAATACAAATACCGAAGGCCACTGACATGAATAACAGGTGAAAGCCGTTGATGCACTGGCTGCCCTCATCACATAGACAAGAAAACAGGATGAGCAGCACAAGAGCTTACTGTAACAGGACAGACAGCAGCAACCACTCAGGGGTGTTCATTCAAATAACGGACTGCTGCCGGAATAAAAGACCTTCTGAGATGTTCAGTGGAACACTTAGGCATCACCGGACGCTCACTAAAAGAACTTCTTAGCCCATTAAAAATGCTGTGAAGAGGACGGCCTTCAAAGGTTAGCACGGTTTTCAATTTGGCACCACTCCTCTTATCACAACTGACTTCAAGTGAGTCTGGGGTGCAGCTGATCACGGAGCCAGACGTTTGTTGATCCCGATTTTGTCATCAGCAGTGATACTGCCCCCCGCCCCCTACCCACCCAAGCAAAGAACAGCATTAAACAAGACACCGGCTAAGATCCCCTGATCAAAGACATTAAGGAGCCTCCTGCTAATGTCGAAGGATCTCAGTTTTCTAAGGAAAAACAGCCTGGATTGAGCCTTCTTAAGAACAGCCTCCGTGTTCGTTTTCCTCTTTAGTTTATAGTCAGTGTGAACACCAAGGTATTATACGACTGGACAACTTCAATCTGTTCATCATTGAAGGTCACAGGGCAAACCTCCTCTGTCTTTCTTCTAAGATCAATGATTAATAAAAACAGAAAGAACATGTCAGATTTTAATTTTCATTTTGTTCATTCTTTATGACTTTCTGTCAGGACAATTTAACAAATCCGAGCCTCAAACTTTGATGTTTCACCTAAATCATTTCATTGTATGAGTCTCATATTTTAAAAACATGTCAAAAAAATGATTTACTCTAACCAGATTCTGGAAAAGTAATAACAATTATTTGTTAAGAACAACAAAGAAACATCTTTCGGTTTTTATGACATTATGACATTATGACGTTTTTATGACATTATGACATTATAACTTTGTTTTAGCCACTTCTCAGCTCCCCCTACCTCTAGCCATGGTTGTGCTGTTTCGACTGAGCTGCAGGACTTTATATTGCAGTGAAAAATGAGTCCACAGTGAGCAAAAAATGTGACAGATGATTTAAAAAAACATTCAAGAACTGCTTTGTGTTCAAAGTTCTCACCATGTCTTAGTTTAAAGTTAGAATTAAGTTACACTAAATGTTGGAGTTTGGCTTTTAGTTACTAAGGTTTGAGTTAAGACATAGGGGATACATTTTGTCAGCAAGGGTCCTCTGAATACACACACACACACACACACACACATATATATATACATATATGTGTGTGTGTGTGTGTGTTTGTGCTGCAGCTTTAAACCAAGCTTTAAAGACCGTTTCTGGTGAAAATTGTTCTCTTTTTCTATATTTTTACACTTTGTTAACATGTCTAGATGATGTTTTCTATATGGTGAAAATGCATTACGAGTAATATAAGCAGTTCACACCATGGCTGAGCATTTTCACCTTGAAACTGCAGTGTGCTGATGACTGTCTCAAACAACACCGATTCTGACCTCCAGGCTTTCATTCACCGGTTCCTTCAACTTAAACATGTATGGCTGAATTACTCCAGTATTATAACTTGCCATTGTGCAGCGTTGAGTGGCTTTATAGTGTCTGAGCATATAGGCAACAGTGTAGAGTTACAGCTAAGCCATTTCAAGGCAAGAAGGGACTATTTTAATGGAAGTAAAACACACAAACATGTAACTCTGATACATAGAAATGAGTTCTGATCGGTTTAATCAACAACCAGAAGGTGGAGCAACAGGTTTTCTTTTGTTTGTATCTTTTTTTTAAAATTTGCTATTGCTATTTTCTAGTAGTTAAAATATCATGAGTGATGCTGTCTAAGTCTCGTTGACGCCAGAAGAGGAAAGTTCTGTGAATTAATCTTAGATGTACAGAAAGCTGCATGGTGACTATTTTTTGGACAGAGCATGATGACTTATCTGTCCACATTTTATCTGTTTTTGAAAATTCTTGAACTAACAATCATAATTTAACAGAATTTAATCAAATAGAAATGTGGTGTGTATGAGATATGTGCGCAATCAATGGTCACTGATATGTAGAGAATGCTCATTTATATATATAGATTCTTGAAGAAGCTGAACATTTTGCTGCCACTGGTCTCCTCTGGAACACGACACTCCAGCAACATATAAGAGCAGATTCTATTGGCACCATCGTGCTTAACTGATAGCCCTTCTCTGCTGTGAAATATGATAATCAATTTCTGCCGAGAAAATGATGCATGGTTTGTTTACGACAATAGAGAGGGACAGGGTGGAAAGGTGAGGCCTTGCGGCTCAGACGGGTAATTGGATCCCTGCCTGACTTCATACGGAGAGCTGCCGATCTGAGATCTTAGCAGCAACTTGGATATTAGTTACACCTCACTGGGAAAAGCCAGAGCACACTGGAATGGATGTCCAAAATAGAAAAATCAAACGCAAGTGGGTAATGATGAGAATCGCTTTTCCGCACAAGGAACAACATGATCTCTTGGAGAGGGGGTTGGATGACTCAGTTACTATATCTGGACTTCAGATTCTCACTTTAAAAACACAATTTTTTGTTTTGATTTGCAAAAAAAAAGAAAAAGAAAAAATCAATCCACCCACTGGAGTTTAAAGACATCCAGTTCTAGCAAGATAAATGCTGGAATCAGTTTTAACTGTTTGAAATACATGCAATTTTGTTCAGAAACTAATGTGTTTTCTCACCTATGACATCATAGGAAAAGCTTCTAGTTTGAAGGAGCTTTAAAGTCCTTATAAGGAGGTAGAAGAGGAGGGTGGAGGCATAGAACAACACTTCCACCCACAGTTTGCATCCCATTTTTCTAAGACTAAAGTTTAGTTTTCAGTTGTTATTTACCTTGATTTTCACTCCCTCTTTGGTTAAATTTAGTTTTAGGAAAATATCATGGTTTGGGTTAAAGTTGGAAGACGATCGTTTCATATTTGCTGGGTTACCATGGTGACAAATCCCACTCCATCCAATATGTGATTGATTGGCTGAAAAGAAGCAAACAGTAGAGTAGTAACATTAATGGCACATATTGCTTCTGTGTGCTGTTCTGATGGAAAACCTTGGATTTTGACATCCATGCTTATGAGACTTAGACACCAAAATAAACATTGTCCCACAACAAACACACCCCCTCATACAAATGGCAATACCAAATGTCACTGGCCTACCCCTGCAGGAAAATGCACCCCACCACATGGCGAAAGCACCTACCAATCAGGAACATGTTGAGGAACATGACAATGGCCCAACATGTTGATTTGACCTCCAAACTTCCTAGACTTCCTAATCAAATTTCAAAAGTAATGGCATTCAGTGGGAGTTTGGGGCTTGATACTCAGAAGGAAAAAAAAAAAAACATAGTTCTAACTGATCGATTTAAAAAAAAAAAAAAAAGTGCATCTCCTCAGTAAATAACTAGTATAAATCAAAAAGGATTAGCTTGGAGTCTGGTGCATGATACCTGATGTGGTGCATAAAACCCTCAGAGACATGCATGTAATATGGAGCTAAATGAACAAATTCGCCTGCCTGTGTCTGCCAGCTTCATCCGCTGGTGAATAAATCCCCAGAGACGGAGACCATGAAGGCCAGACATTCTGTCTCACTGGAATCGGAATGAATCCTCCGTCTTTAAATGACCTTCAGGCTTATCTGGAGAGGCTTTTCATTAAAATCTCATGAAGGGCTTCAGCCTTCCTGTTTCATTAATATGATTGTCAACACCTTTAATTTCCTGTCTGATGCTCACAGTCTATCCCTTTATTTAACCTCCTCACCTTCCCTTATCTATTCACATTTCCCCCCTGTTCCCTTCCAAACTTTATTGTACATTTGTCTTGCCAAAATGTCCTCTTCTTTGCCACCATTCATTTCTTTTTTATTCCGTTTGTTTGCATTTTAATTTCCTTTATTTGTTCTGTTTGCTTGAGCCCAACTCTTTTATTTCTGTTTCTGTCCTTTAATGTTTTTCCACCTTGTCATCCTCAGTTAACACTTTTACCTCCCTTCTTCTGCTCAAACATTTGTACAGAACATCAATTTACCTTTTTCACTGTTCGTCAAATATTCTTTGCCTTTTGAAATGCATTACTTTGTTAAATGGGATTCAGAGATGAGAATTTGTCTTTTTTGGTTACACTCAACTGTTCTGATCTGTGCTTAACCTTTATATCAGTAGTTCCTTGTGCTGCTCTTTTGTGTGTATCTCATTGTAAATGGTGTCAGACGTCATTTAACTTAAAAAAAGACAACCTGATTAAACGCTAAATAAAAAGTTTTAAATCATAATTGTATGTCTTGAAGCAAAAACGTTAGCCAAGACCTCATCCATGTTGATAGTTGTGCCACGTTTAGCAGCAACTGCAGCCAAATGTGTCTGGGCGACTTCTGGTATCACTGTGATGGAATCTTGGCCCAGTCTTCTTTGCAGAACTGCTTTAATGCAGCTACACTTGAGGGTTTGTGAGCATGGATGGCTTCTTTCAGGTTCTACCACATTACCTCAGTGGAGTGTCAGGTCTCAAGTTTGAAAAGGTGACTTTAAAGCTTTAGAATCTTCATTGATTGATGTTAAGGACAACCTGCATAACCTCAGCCCTGTCTGCCAAAAATGATGTTCCTACACAACTACACTGCATTCTCATTTGCATTTTGAAAGAAGCTTATTTTCCTTTTACAACACGAGGCACATGTTAGAAGCTTGGTTAAGTTTAGGTTTAAAATTGGTTATTAGGGTTAAATGAGTGTTTAGGGTTAAAATATGACTCTTTCACTGCAAGTTTGAAGCTTCTCTTTTACTTTACGGGTTACCAAGGTGAAAAGTTCAGCCCCATCTAATATATGATTGGTTGGCTCAAATAGGGGCGGCATGGTGGTGCAGGCATTGTTGAATCACAGCTAGAAGGTCTTGGGTTGGCTTCCTGTCCTGGAGTCTTTCTGTGAGGAGTTTGCATGTTCTCCCTGTGCAGCATGGCTTCTCACCGGGTTTTCCGGCTTCTTCTCACAGTCCAAAGACATGCTGAGGTTAATTGGTGATTCTAAATTGTCTATGGGTGTGAATGTGAATGTGCTTGGTTGTCTGTTTCTCTATGTGGCCCTGTGATAGACTGGCGACTTCTTCAGATGAACCCTGCCTTCCCCCTAAGTCAGCTGGGATAGACTCCAGCCCCCACACGACCCTACAGGGGATTATGTGGTGTATAGATATTGGATGGATGGATGGATGGATGGATGGATGGATGGACCGTTGGCTCAAATGGAGCAACAGTTTGCAATAAAACAGATGGCAAACATGATTTGATGGTGATTTAAATGCATTTGTGATACATCACAACCAATCATAATCCAGCAGAAAATAAATCTGCAATCAAAACATCATTGTGAATGCAAGTTAGCTGTACAGGAACTGTCTACTGACTGGTAGCACTCCTTTTAAAACATTCTCTACATGTCACTGTTTACTGTTGTGCATCAGAACACCACAGTAAAATCAATATGTAACAACCTACTTGGCAAAAAAAAAAGGATTCTGAGGAATGGAAGTCTTAAGAGACAAGGCTAGTAGATGATACAAATGTGTGAATGGCAGCAATTCAAGATACAGATACATTTGACTGACACGTGCTGAATGAATGGATTTGAACTAAACCCGTTTGCCTGTCTAATTAAAACAATCTGTTTAAATGACTTCCATCAGGCACTCTTCATTCGTGTCCATGGTGATAATAAATGCCATCATGCATGAATTAAACCAGGGGAGAACATTAGAATTGAGCTGCTATGAAATGCCTGACTGAAACATCTGATTTGTACAGTGACATTCAGTGTGGCGTTTTGCAGTCGAAATGCAGAATTTTCAGGACAATGAAACTGTTCTTGAGAAAGTGCTTTTTTTATCACCAGGTAATCTCAAACTGCTTAAAATAAAAGTTTGATTTAGTTTTACAAAATCACAAGCCTCCTGCATAATAAAGATGCATGAACTCAAGCTTCTCTGCTCGCTGCTGTAGAATCAATTACAGTTGTGGATTTCTTGACTTGCTACGAGGAGGTGGGCTTCTCTCTCCCACTTTGCAATGATTCATTCTGTTTGCATATTACGCTCTCTAATTTGTCGCCTTTTCACAGGCAGCTCTCTCCCTGCTGAACGCTGCGTCAGAACAAATCCAAAGTCAGAACAATAAAAACAAAGGGGAAGCGCAGCTCAGCAGCAGTGTGTAAAAGAGATAAATGACTGGAGGAGGAAAGTCCTTTGTCTCCTTTGCCGGGTGACATCTGCTGTACCAAGTTAAAACACCACATTCGTTATTTAAAAATAAAACACATTGTCCTGCTTTTCTCTATATGATTTGCCTTTCATTGCATTATTCTTTTCTATACTACTCCCTTTTACGCTTGAAGACTTTTAGCGTGTCTCTTCATGTCATCTGTTGATTCAGTTTCTTTTGTTTTCCATCACAATATTCTTCTAAAACACATTTTTTTGTCATTTCCTCGCTGTCGTTTGATCTGTCTGCAGTTAACTCACTCCTTTTCACCTTTCTTCATGTGTTCTCTGTTGTTTTTTTCTCCATCACTCATCTCTTTTTTTTCTACTCCTTCTGCCTGCAGCTCAGTCATTCCTCTTACTCGACTCAAAGTCCAGTTTATGAGAAACCATCCATCAAACACGTCTCTCCTCTTGGGTCCTCCATTCTTTTCTTTTCTCTGTCTGTTACTGTCGTTTGTTTTAGGGCTTTTTTTCAACTGTCGTCACCCATGGGCATCGTCTCTGTGATATTTAAGTGATCCCTGTGGCATTTATGTCCTCATTTGCATCTAAATGAAGCATCCTGATGAGCAAAATGACACACGGCGGTCATTGATTATGCTTGTTTTTTGATGGAAACACTGAAAAGCTTTGAGGCTCAAACTGAGTTGACGTAATTGCCATTTCTTTGTGGACATTTTCAGACCTTTGATATGTTGATTTCTTTTATGAGAGAACTGTATTTGCTTCTGAATAATAATAATAAACCATTTGACCCGCGCTTCCCCAAGAGGCGATTTACACTGTAAAGCAAGTATTTAATTAATAATAGGACTTTTTCCGTATTCATGGCTGCATTTGATCATCACTGGAGATAAAAAATTAAACATTAGCTGGCGAGAAACCTGCTGTGGATTTCGTTGAGCCTTGCAGGATGAACTGCCAGTTATTTTCATCAGTCCGTGACCTCTCTGGTATTTGCATTCGGTGACCGGAACCTGAACTTACAACAAGATAAATGTTTGGTGAAGTTTGTGTTAATCCAGCAGTGATGTGTAGATTATTGCAGAAGGAAGTTCATTTTACCCATATAGACTTTTTAGATTTTCTTGAGTCAGCTTAATTTGTTTGATCATATTTTAATCGATGTAATTAGCACTGATGTGTACAGTGGTGTGCAAAAGACTGGTTGAAATTTCTGTCACTGTCAGTAGCTAAATGGGTAGAAGATGAAGTGATGTCCAAAAGGCACAAAGTTAAAGAAGCAGCATTCTTTTCAACATTTTAAGCAAGACAGTTGTGTTATTTTTGCTTTGTACTATTTTAGAGTGAAAAAAATGAAGGGAGCCAGATTATGGAGAAAAGCAGAGAACATCAAAGGGACTTACATGTAGCATTTGTTGACTCTACAAAAGCCTTTGACTGTGTTAATGATGAGCTGCTCTTTGTCATTCTGGAAAGGCTTGGCATATCCTGAAAAAACTTACAAGAGTTATCAAGGCACTTTACTCGATTGTACAAGCAAGAGTCATTGTAGATGGAGAACTCTAACTGGGGTGTAAAACAAGGCTGCAAACTCACTCCAACCCTTTATGGGATCTACACAGCTGTGCTTCTCCAACTATCCTTTAAGTCTATCAACCCCAAGTGCAGCGTAAAAGTCCTCTTTGATGTGCGAAGACTGAAGGCCATGTCAGAAGTTCAGTATATGTACATACAAGAAGCCCAGTATGCAGATGACATAGCTCTCTTCAGTGATAGTGCAGAAGGACCACAATGCCTTCTCACAGCCTATAACGAAGTCATATGTAGAAGACATAAAGATCAAACTGGTCAGAAATCGTCTTCGTTGGATGGGACATGATTGCCATATGGACGACGACCGGCCAGTCAAAGCCTTACTATATGGAGAGCTGTCTGGTGGAACAAAAAAAGTTGGCTGGCCACTACTTCGCTACAAGGACACTTGCAACAGTGCTCTCAAGCGTGGGGAGGCTGTGGAAGATTGGAATTCTACGCTTAATGATCGCAGCAAGTGGAGAGCCATGACCCTCAACATCTGTTGCAGGACTGACATTAAAAGAAAAAGAAGACCATGAAAGAAAGCATGCAAAGTGCCACAAAAGAAAGACAATTACCAACCTTAACACCTCATGAACTACAGACTGCTTGATTGTTTTACTGTTTTGCGCCCAGATCGGGCCTATAATCATATATACTGTATATATTTTAGAGCGAAAAGATGGGAGGGAGCAACATGCAAAAGAGATCTGAGCTCTTATATAACTTTCACTAAAGTCTAAGACCTTAACTACCTGTGACTTGTTCACAGGCATTATTATCAAAGACCATGTGATGCACATTTCTATTTTGGCTTCTCAAATCTTGATACAGTTGCCTCTGAAAATTGAAATAATTGATGCCTGCAAAGAAATAAAGGCTGTAAGAAGATAACAAGGTCGTCTGTTTTTCAGGTAGCTGTTTCCTCACTTCCTGATGTACTTAGGAACCAGACCTTAACAGTAATAGTGGAAGCGACGTTGAGGTCTGCAAAACCCGGAAAACTTTGAGGAAGAGCTGAAGAAAGACAAGTGAAATCCCGTTGGACTGCAAAAGAGCTTTAGGTAGATTTAGCAGACTTTGCAGCAGCACCTGCACAACACCATGAAAAGAAAATTACACAATGTAGCGTCTGACATTTGTAAATTAATACCTAAGCGCCTGATGCATTTTGGAAAACTAATTCTGTGCACTGACGAAGGCCATGATGAAATTATATTTGTAAAAAAAAAGCATGGGGGCAGGGGGAGTTTAATGAAAAGAACATGTCTCTGTTGGGGTGATCACTCACACTTTAGGCTTGTGTTGCAGCCAGTAGCACAGTAAATGTTTCACTGTGGCACAGGGTTATAAGGTGATTGACATGGTTTGTGCTGCTGTATTGGTAACACCCCTGAGATAACAGAGATATCCATACTGATCCTGTATTCTGATGTCCTGCTCAATGCTTTCAGTGTTGTCTGTCCCTGGCAGTGCTGCACTAGTTGTCCAGTGACAGTGGCAATGATATCCAGCTCCTTAATGTGGCTCCTTTTCCTGTCATTTTTTTTCCACAATGGAAGAATGGACTCAGTTAAACAGCAGCAAATTCTGGAAGCAAACATCACACCGTCTGTAAAAGGCTAGAAAAGAAGCTGAAAGTGAGAAGAAAATGGCTTTTACAAGTGGATAATGATCCAGTATTCACACTCAACATCCCCAGTGGACGATCTCAAAAGGTGCAAACGTAAGGCTTTACAATAAAATGAAGAATATTTCTTATTTATTGGACATCAAAACCCAAGTTTTAACGTACTTACCAAGGCAACAAAATAAAACAGACAAGTCAGAAAATCCTAAAAACCAGCACAGTGTTAGTAAAGGTAAAAATACTAAAGAAAGTTCAAAGGAAATTAAAACGCAAGTAAAGCCAGGAAAGGCTCCCCGAAAAAAGTGTAATCAATAAAATCTTAAAAATCTACCCTAAAACATACTGGAAACCAGTGCAAATGCATTGGCCCTCAAAGTCCCCTGACCCAAACAAGATCAAAAATCTGTAAATAGATCTTTAAAGATCTGTGTAAGACAGCCGAAGAATCTCACAGAACTACAAGTGTCTTGCAGAAAGAACTGAAAGACTTAGTAATTTACAAAAACCATTTACAAGTTGTGGCACCTGCTGGAGGAAGTCACACTAAATACAGATCGTAGAGGGGGCCCAAACTTTTTCCTTGGAGGTGCAAATACAGGGTACTACATAACACTAGACAGTGGACACACAATGACAACATCTGTCTGTGATCAACAAACCAAAGCTGGAAGCAGTCACATGTCATGAGCCTGGAATGAGCAGACAGTCAGAGAAAGATCAAGAGAGATATCTGCATCTGACACCAGAGGCGATCTTTGAATGGTAATATTCCTTATGATCTCCTCCCTAGATGTCCATCTGCTCTGTGATCAAAGTGTCATACTTGAATGAACTTTCTTGTTCACGTTGCAAACAGAAAAAAAAAAACACAAGCAAATCAGAAAACCAGGCAATTCAATAACACATCTGTAGCATTTAGAAAAAAACGACTGCAAAGTGGGAAAAGACGACGCTGGAACGCTGCATTATTTATGTAACCAGAACGCTTGCATTTGACATTTACGACAATGACATTTTACTGAATTGTTTGAAACCACTGACAGACAAGCAGCTTTAGTAACTTCATGAACCACCAAACAGTGTGTGTTGACTGAGCCCAGACATATTTAACACGTTTAAGTGTTTCCTGTAAAAAGTTGCTTTGAAACTAACTTCCATGCTAGTCTGTGGTACTTCAGTATTTATGCGTTTGGTTTGTTTCATCTACTTGCAGCACTTTATAGTCTTTGGTTGTGCTTTATGTAAGTCTAGTTGTATCATCTGATTGTTTTTTTTTTTTCTGTATTTGGATGTGCTCACTGTATTTGCAATAGTGTTGGGAGGTTTGATTGAAGCCCCTTTCAGACATTAGATATGTAATATCGCTGCCTGGATCAGTCTGTATAAGTGACGGCATTCTGTCAATCCGCCAAGTTTCACCACTCAGTGAAGGCAATGCCTGAGGGCAGTTACTTTAGGCGAACAAGACCAGGCTAGAATAGATAGAATAGATGGGGATAGAACTATAACAGCAGTTTCAGGGGTTACCAGGACATGAAAATTATATGAATAGAATCCACAATCAAATCTGGTAAAAAGGTTTGATGACGTTGCCAGATAAAAAGGTTCATAAAGGGTTTTATTTCCCATGCAGGTTATACATAAAACCAAAGAGACTGTTGTCGACTTCAGGAGTGGAGAACAGTCCACTGACCATCTAGTTGCATCAGATGATGCAACTAGATGGTCAGTGGGGTACTCACAGCGTACCCCACTGACCATCAATGGCACAGCTGTGGAGAGGGTGACCAGCACCGAGTTCCAAGAGGGTGCACATGTCTGAAGACCTCTTCTGGACCTACAACATCACATCGCTAGCCAAGAAGGCTCAAACATGCCTCTACTTTTTTCCCAAACTGAGGAGAGCACGAGTCCCATCCCTCATCGTGTGCTCCTTCCACCGGGGCACTATTGAGAGTGTCCTCACTGGCTACATCACTGTGTGGTATGGAGGCTCCTGCCGAAAGACCCTGCAACTGACGATCTTGCAGGCAGCAAGATCATCAGTGCCCCTTTGCCCTCACTTAGAGACATTTTCAACACCCGCCTCACCCACTGAGCCTTCAGTATTGCCGATGACACCTCCCACCCTTCACACTCCCTTTTCAGTCTCCTGCCATCAGGAAAAAGGTGCCAGAGCCTCCGGGCCTGCTCCACCAGACTGTTGAACAACTTCTTCCACCAAGCTGTGAGGAAGCTGAACTCTGCCCCCTACCCCTGGACTGTAACACACCCATTTTGCACATTTGATGCTTCTCACTGATATCTATAAATGCTTCACATACACTGCGATATCAGTGAAGATGTTGCTGTTTCCCTTTGCTTGTGCTTTCCCATATTTTCTTATGGCCCATCAAGACCACCCTAGTAATGGCTGAAAAGAAATCATTGTGATTAGTTTAAATGTGCAAAGATGTTGTTAGATGTTCAGCAAACAATGTGTGTCAGTTTAGGAGTTGTGTAATGAGCACGTATACCACATACCACAACACTCCTAATAGATAGTTATTGATTCCGGGTGTGTCTGCGTTGGAGCATCGAGAACTAAATGAACCAATTTAACCGTGTATTGATTTGAGAAATTGACTGAAACATTGTAAAACAGTGCTGAACGCATCCACCCACTCACACCTCCATTCCCCGAGCCAGTTACCCTTCTGTCTAATACAGACGAATGAGACCGGGCTTTGTTTTTATTGACTGACAGCACTAAAGGGCTCCAGCTGATTGGCTACAGGTCATCCATACATCTATTGTGATTGTTAGGGAACAGCTACATCTTTGCAGAACTTAGGAAGTAATGATTCTATCTTTCACTGCACAGGGAAGCATTCATTCCAGAGCTGAAGTGATCTTTTACTCCATGACAAGAAATAGAGTGTATATATAGCTTTCAATTCCTGTATATTATGTTTTTTTGGGCATACTGCTTAATTTTATGAAAATTTTAAAACCACATTCTAATGTCAAAAACCCCTTGCTGGTGGCTGGCGCTCCTCTTTAGGGTGACGAGATCACATATCGGTCAGTACAGCTGCTGCTTCTTTACGTTAAAAGAAGCAGGTTAAGATGCTTCAGGAGTCCCCAGATTCCTCCATCTGGAGGTATTCTTGTCCGTTTCCGTGTCCAAAAAGTGGGAAATTATATGGCAGAAATGGAATAAGCGAGAATGACTACACATCCCATTTGTCAGGCAAATACCTTGGGATTCTTCAGAAAGTGAAAGAAGTCCAGCACTGCAAAAACTCAACATCTTACCAAGTTTATTCATCTTATTTTTAGTCAAAATGTCTCAACCCACTTGATTTAAGATAAACTCACTTTACAAGTAACATTTCAGCAACATGGAGGGACGTGTTTTAAGACAATGCATCTTAAATATCTTGTTAAATCAAACAATCTTGAAATTATTTTGTTTTGAGTTGTATTTTACAAGAAACAAGGTTCATTTCACATTTCATACATGTTTCAAGCTGAGGTGTTTGTATAAGATAAATGATCTTGATTTAAGAAATTAACTTCATTCAAGTAAATGCATTTTATTGGAAAATCACCAATTCATATCAGAAAACAGCTGCATGTGTGAAATGTGTTTTTAGAAAAAGCAAATGTCTTCTTTTGAGTTAAAACACCTCCTTTTGGGCGTAGCTGGCTTCACCTAAAACACAACACCTTCAAATGCTGTCAAACACGACTAAATATTAGGATTTCTAGCCAACTGTGAAATTTTCACTTGTTCTATTGGCAGATTTTTTTTTACTTATTTCAAAGTGAATGTGCCTTGAAACAAGTTTTTTTTTCTTGTTTTGGGAGGGGCATTTTTTCGAGTGAGACTACCTCATTTAGCCATGATCATATTCTTGATCTGGGAAGCTGAGCTCTTACCTTACACCCTAAAAAGTAATTGAAGGGACCTATTCCCCTCTTCCATTTTATCTTATCTTAGAACAATAAAACCACCTGCCTAATACATTGTACAAGATCCCTCTTGAGTCCGTAAAACATCTCTACCAGTCAGAGCACGGACACGGGATCTCTGGGGGTTTCCTGTGATGTCTGGCAGCAGATCCTTTGGGTCCTGCGGGTGCAGGGCGGGCCTTCTGGGATCTGGGTTCGTTCCGCTGCAGCCTGTGGATGCTCGATTGGAGCAGCTGTTCCTGAGCAGCTTTTGCAGTGTGGTGGGGCAAATTGCATTGGTGCATTGGAGTGTTGTCGCCGGTGTGTTTGGTCTGCAACAATGTCTCGGTGCACTGGATGTTTGGAAACAATATCTGCATGAATGCCGGAACGTTAGGCAGAACATCAGAATCAGTATCTAGCATGTGTGCACATTCAGGGAATTTGACTGTCCTTTTCTTTGCTCTCAAACTACTAGCATAGCAAAAAACCGTACTCGCTCCAAAATTTACTTATGTGTATACACTACACTGTATTGGTTTTGTTTAATCCCCAGAAATTAAGATACAAAAATGACTAAATCTTTTGCTGCAGTTCCATCCCTGCAGCCTCCTAGCTCGAACTCCGTGCCTAATGGACAGATGTTACAGTGGTATTGATTTTGTCATTTAAACTGTCAGTATGCATAAAACGCCAAACTATTCACTGGAGTTCAGACTACAGTGTGATGTTGGTTTCTCTTCTGCATGCAGGTTTAGTTTTCACATGTAATATTCTGCAGCAGAGTTGTCATATCCACGGATGAAACACAGTTGTCTTCTGTCCATTCTCACATTTTCCACATCACATTATGTCACTGATTATTCTTTCTCAGGGTCAGTTGCTGGTGAAGAAAGTGAAGCAACTAGAGAGCCTGAGCTGGAAAGAGAGTGAATAATAGATTAATTAGGTAAACCTAGGCACAATTCTGAATGTATAGTAATGTCACACAGTGTATAAACAGCTAAGTACTTGCACAACAGCTACAGCAGACGATTAAGATAATTATTCTATAGTTTCTCGTGTCTCTGAATTTGCATAGAATCATTTTGCAGTCATACAATTGCCTCTCTTTCATCTATTACACTGTTGCCTATGAATAATGTTTCTGAAGTTTAAAGGCTGTGAGAAACAGCTTCTGATTTAGAGTAAATCTTACTTGAGATATTGAGCGTGATTACTGCATTGCTTTTCCAGTCTTAGTATTTTGTGCTCTGATGAAGAGATGCCTGTCTTCCCTGACATCTTTGAAGAATACAGACATCTGGGTCACACCTGCTCAGAATCAGTGCAGCACTTTGCCGGCTTCTAACTGGCTAATTAACTTGTTGGATCAGGGCTTGTTTTTAACGACAAAGAAAACACCAGCGTCGTTGTCTCCGCTGTTGTTCACATCCTCGGTCTGTCTCCTGCCTCCTCCAGCTGTGGGTGACTTCAATTAGCGGACTTATTGAAAACACTGTCATTTTCTCTGCTTACCATTAATAACACTAATTCACCAGAGCTGCTCAACTCTGCAAATGCACTCGTCTGTCCCCGTCTGCAAACAGCAGCTTTCAGTGCTGATTGGCTGTTATTCATGACGTGTAACTAATCCGATAAAGCTGTGGGTGGGACATTTATGGAGATCACAGACAAACTACGGGCAGAGAGAGCAGTCTGTATCAGAACATCAGAGCTTTTATTGATAATCGGTCAATAAAAATAATTCTGTTAGGGTAAATTACTTTTAACCTGACTCTTAATCAGATACTGTGAATTAACTTATATAATCTGACACTGTGATTGAAATGATAATCCTCTATATCTTGGTACTGAAATTGATAAACCTCTGTACCTTATTACTGAGTTTAGCATTCAATGGTATTATGCTGAACACACTGATTAACAAAATGTGTGATCCTGTGATCACTTATATTTAACCATCTTAGGACACTAGTTAGATCTCTCTTCATTTTGCATGTGGTGAACTTTCGGTAACTTGTAAACTGAAAACGTTGGAATCCTCTTAACCACATACTCGGGGCGCCACATGCTCTCAGGGGACGCTGGCTTTGACTAGAACACCAAGCAGCCTCCACATACATACACATTTGTTTTAAGTGCTGAATGTTTGTCCTGCTCGTACTCAAAACATGAGCACCAAATCTCTGGGGACTCACTCCCTTAGGTCACGGTGTACCTGATAGCTCTGGAACAGATGACTACAACTAGGACTTGAGGCGTTACAGCTGTCTTCTTAGAGCCACCCTTACATGACATCACAGGGATTAAGAAACACACAGGGTGGGGGGACAACTTCCTTCCACAGGTGCGTCGTTTGGTGATTGGTCGGGAGAAGACTCTGAAGATGCAGACGAATCGGATGGGCTGCTTCAGGAAAGGCGGATGCCTTAAGCAACCTCCCTTTCCATCTTTACTAAATAAATTGTAATCACATTTCTATCATGGTCTTTTATGCGTTGGTCGTGCCATACAGTGAAGAACCTTGGACAAGCTTTTGAGACTCAGATATTCAGATTAAATCAACTAAAAAGAGAAGCTGTTTGTCTTCTATCCCAAATAAACCAACACACATCTCTACAATTAATAATCGGAAACATGGCAAATGTCAGCCTCAATAATCAATAATCACCCAGGCTGATAACCAGGAAATCCCACGTGCAAAAATCTTTTTTAGGGTGTAGTTATGTCTTATGGTTGGCTCTAAATAGAGGCTGTATTTCCATTCTGGCAGGTGGTGCTCCCTTAACACTGTAAAAAAAAAAAAAAGTAAACTATAAAAAAAAAATATCAAAATCTGGCAGCAAGGGTGTATTTTCTTTTTCATGTTCACGTTGTAATTTAAATAAAGTAAAACTGTTTTATGGCCACATACTGAGAAAAAAAAAGTGCTGTATTGTAAAACTTTATTTCTCATGTGGACATCATGTACAGTTTGGCCAGTTTGTTCAGTGTTAACATGCAAATTACTACCATTTTCTGTGATTTAACTAGATATTAACTGTAACTGAACAAAACAGGGAAGATCTGCTTTAGAAAAGTGATTCACTGTTTTTTAGTAAATCATTTTTCTAGCGACAGAAAAAGACAAGAAATGAATTGGTCAGGTTTTGGTACTTTGCGCCTCGACGTCAGCTTAGGAATCAGCACCTCGTCCTGACACAGGCAAACGGTAGTTTGTTGTCACACCGAGCGGTCTTTTCTTTTTAATAATAGAAAAACATATATAACATGATTCTTTGCTGATTTTCATACAGTAAAAATAATGTTTTTTTCTCGTCAAACATAAAAGAACAAATTACTATTTGAGGATATTGTTTTTTGATGTGGACATTTTTAACTGCTTTGGTCTGTTTTGTTGTTGTTTTAATATTAATTTAATTTTTTTCCAGTGATTTTAAAACAGGGAAAATCTCAAAACAATAAAAGCAAATTGTTTAAAAACTTATGTGTGTGAAATAAAACTTTATTTTTTTTTTACAGTGTACACTGACGTTCCCTTCTTCTCTCCCTCTCATTTGCTGTCTTGCCATGTCTCTCCCGGTCCACTTCGATCCCCCACCACTCTGTCCGTCTGCTTTTCCATGTACGTCTCTTTGCCCTTATCGTCTCCTGTCAGTCACGGTGCTCTGTGGAGCCCTATTTAGTATTCCCCTCAGTCACAACTGTCGCCTCGCACTCCATCACACACTCACGCACACACACACACACACACACACACACACACACAGAGGCTGCAGGAACAAGTGGTAATGACTTATCTTCTCAAACATAGGCTACAAATTAGACGAACAAATAGATCCGGGCATGCAGCCACATGCTCGCCCCCTCACACACACGTCTGACAGTCTCATGTCCTTGGTTGTGTGATTTAATGTGTGGGAGGACACATGTTATGGTCATTCCAATCCAATGTCATGGTCATATTATATTAAGGGGAAGTGTTTTTTTCGTCACACCACAACAGTGTCAGGGTCATTTATACCTGGATATCCAGACGCCGTGTCTAATTTTCAAACTATGCGTCTTGTGAAGGATGTGACCTTTGGAATGTGAGCTTAGGAACTTGTATGCGAACTAATCATGCAGCCTAAAGATCATTAAAGACAGCAGTAATAGTTAAGGCAAATACTCATGTTCCTGCTGCCCTCTAGTTCACCAAGATGGCAGTCCAATATTTTTGCACCAAATAGCTAATTATTTATTCTAAGCTTGCATAAATAATATTATCAGATGCAACAAATGAATACCATCAATGCCAAATGTGCTAAATGTCAAAGTCAAGGTCTGTTCAAACATGATAATATTTAAACTTAACCCTAACCCTTTGAAAAAAACTGCTAAAATTACTTCATTTATCAGGCAGAAACTGTAAAAACAGAAATATAGTATATTCAACTTTCCAATGATCCATGTCTGGCTTCCAGTTTCCTTTGGAAACTTAAGCAGCTTGAAACCACTGAATTTCAAATTTGACCAAATGTGAAACATTTGCACCAGATTCTGTTAAAATCTGTTCTTCACAATGCAACTATGACACCAACCGGGACTCAAGTGCCACCAGAAATCACATTATAAAAATGATTAATGGCATTTTTACTGTGTCGTACAGCACAAAAGACATGTTTAAGTTCCCTGTGCGTCGACAAAAATGAAAAATCCTACACTTACAATGATTAATTAATTAGAAAACTTAATGTACTTCATAAAAAAGGATAATATTAACAGAGTTTGACTATAAGAAGACTGCACTTAAGCTACCACTGAAGTAGGTTCCTAAAAGTAGCCAAAAATGACCCCTGTCAATAACCATCTCTACAAAAGCGAACAAGACAGTCAAGTCACTAGGTAGCCATAAAATAAGCTAACAAGTTAGCATCCTGCTTCAGAGTTTTCAGAAGCTCAACACCAAGAAATAATGTTAAGAGAAATGGTGTGGTAAGGAATGAATGAGCCGAATCAAAGAAGAAAACATCTTGAATGAAAAACCTGTCCAGGTTTGTGTTTAGCAGTATGAGTTGCTGCTTCAAAATAAAAGCTGTATCCAGCCACTGTTTAGCTCAATGAGTTAAGGTGACACCACGAGGGCGCAGTCCCTCAGCAGCTGTCATGAGTTTGAGTCTGGCTCAAGACGTTTCTGCATGTCACGGATTTTAATTGAATTTTTGGTTTTACCACAACTGTAGCACTTTCCAGTCAGAAATGGACCATAGCTGTAAAGAACTACCCAGAAAAAAAACAAAAAAGACATGACTAACCTTTTGGCAACCATCTGCCACTAATGAGCCACAAGTGAAAAAATGTGGCAGTTTTGTGCCTGTTAGCTTGCTGCTTCAGACTGTGCCGTGAATCGGCAGAATTAACAGGGTTTCTGTTTCATAAAGATAAAGCATTAATGTTTTATGCAGCGGAACACTGCAAGTGATTGGGCAGGAAGAGGAAGGGAGACAAAGAAGGAAGGAGAGGGTGAAGTGGGAGGTTGGAGGGTAAGAGCTGGAAAGGATGACGAGATCAGGGGGCAGCAGCTGAACAGATGATGAATGCGTACTGGAGGAGGGAGTGAAGACACAAGAGGCAGGAAAGACATAAGTGATACAGAAATACAAATATTTAAATTAAGGATGTCTTAATCGGATCTCAGAGATCAGGGTCGGGACTGATCATGGTTTTAATTAATCGGTATCTGCACCAACCAGAGCCACATGCTTTGTTGATATATGCTGTCTCACAGGTGTGGCAGGATGCTAGGTATGCAAATTTTGGATAATTTTCTTCATCACTAATATTTAATAACACAAACTGAGCACAGTAAGCATTTGCCCTGTGCTGTTATAACTGTTTTAACTATAGATACATGATTTGGACTGCAGAGTCAGCTCTGTTACAGATGTTAGTGGGGTGCAGAAACACTGTGAACATGAGCTCTGGATGGAGGTCATGAAGCATGACAGAAGTCTTTGTCATGGTGGCCTGTTCCTAACGGAACCTCCCCAGTGCTTGCCAACATGGAACTGCCCATAGTCTGAGTGATCGCCTCCTTGGGTCCCTCTAGTAGATAACATTCTGGCCGCACCACACTATCACTGTGCTATAGAAGAAAAAGGTGCTGTGGCTTATTTGTATTTCTTTAAACCAATCACATCATTGAGAGCAATGCTTATTAAGATTGTGGTTTCAGAGCTAAGCAGTGATGGGTGGATTTGTCTTAGTTAAATATTTGAACCCCAGGAGACGACCACTGGTATTAACATGTATATTTCACCAAAAAACAAAAAAAACAAACAAATAAACAAAAAACGAAAGGGCTGCCCTGCTGCAGGATCCAAATCCTTAAACTTTGACATTTTGAGTTTGGCTGGTTGCTGCCCAGAGGTTGCTGTTGTTGTTTCCAGTACCCACCAAGCACTGCAGCTAATCTACAATAGATTTGCTGACTATCACAACATGTTTGAAGCTTGTCCTCCATTTTCAGTGTTACCAAAATGACAAATCCCACCCAATCTATCATATGATCAGATAAAAGGTAATGACAATAGCCTCTAACCCTCTCTACCTTAGTGGTACTCAAGGCACTTTACATCACCCATTCACACACATATTTACACACCAGTGGTGACAGAACTGCCATGCAAGGTGCTTACCTGTCATCAGGATCCACTCTGGGTTCACCGTTGCTAGGTAGACTCCCACACTGCTCTCTGCTTGACAATATGGACTGCCCAAAGTCTGAGTGACCGCCTCCGCAGGTCGCTACAGTATTAAACAGTAAAACAACACCTGTGGCTTAGGTGATGGAGAGAGTTGTCCACTAATTGCAAGGTTGGCGGCACCTTGAAGCTCTTTTGCCATCGGTGTGTGAATGAGTGAATATGAAATACATTGTAAAGTCCTTTCAGTATGAATAAGGTGGAAAGGTGCCATGTAAGTGCAGACCATTTACCATTTACACTACAGCTAGTGTACAACACATTTTCTCATACATAGAAAATGTGTTGTACACTAGCCCTACACAAGCATATTTTAGTACGACAGCTTGAAGTGTGTATTATATAGGAGAAGAGTATCCGACTGGGACTCGGCAGATACTGAATATTACATGTCTCTTGAGTGGGACGTCCATAGGTATATTATATCCATATATAATTGATTTACTTGAGTTTATAGTACTGCATCTACAAGATGTGCTACAGAATGGAATAGATCCACCACCAGATGACCACCAGGGTCCACTGGTTCTTCTACGTACTGTGTCATTGTGCAAACTTCTAATATCTGGCACAAAACCCATTCAAGGTTGGTTCACCCTCATCCACTGTATATTCCTGGTAATGTGAAAATGCAATGTGTGTGTGTGTGTGTGTGTGTGTGTGTCTGTGAGTGTGTCTGTGAGTGTGTGCGTGTGTGTGTGCGTGTGTGTGTGTGTGTGAGTCAGGATGCAAGTCAGCGCTCTCCTTTTAGGAAACTGTGTGCCCTTGGTGTTCATCTGTCTGGCAATATTTCATGCCCATGTGAGCAAATGTTGCAATAGGCTGCAACAGTTATTCTCAGATGGGTCAGTCCCTTCCCTTCCTGTCCCATCCAAACACACACATTTCTGGAATACCAATACCAATATTTTGGAGGTTTTATAGTCATTGCAGTCACAGAGCATCAGTCCGACCTTCTCATTGGACAGCTGAACGGATATATTTTTATTCATGTGCAAAGCCTTCTGTTCCTGAGGTATGTCGTTAATGGTTAAAATTAAAAACGTTAAATGCACTCAGCAGCATTTAAACTGGATAACTAATTTTGTGTGGTGTTGACATTCTGGCCTCACTGTCGGAGAAGATTTTACAAATGATAAATATTGCTACATGTCTGCTGCCAAGTTTTTAATTCTCAGGCTCCACTGCAAGAAGGAAAAAAAATCATTTTTATCCATTTGAGTGAAGTGATTTAAAAGCATCTCAGTAGAGAAGAGGAGTGGAAAGGAGGTCACTTGAACTGCAGTTACACCTGTCAAATTGTACAGTGTCTCACGGTGGAAAAGGTTACAGAGCTGAACGCAGGGAACTCTGAGAATGTGAAGCAGAGTGTTGCTGAAAAAATAGCTGGCAAACTCGGAGAGCTTCTCTAGAGGAATAAAAGTGAAAAATCCCATGGAATCTATCATATTTGAAAACGGCATCAGCAGAGGAGGCAAAGTTAACAGAAACTGTTCTTTTATACCACTTTTTTTATACACATCACATAGAATGGACAAGATTGTGAGCTGATGTTGGGTTTCTTTGTAATTTTTGTTGTTATTTTTACTGCATTTTATACACTTTTTCCTTGTCTGGCATTTCTCAAACATTTTATATGTTGTTACATTTGAAATTTTGAAATGTATCTTCCATGCAGGCAGTCTATATTTAAATATATACATGTATTATGCAGTATGAAAAAAATTTACTGTCTTAACCGCATCTCCAGTCTTTTCCTTGAGTTTCTGTTGTTCTCTTGTTCTCCTCCTCCTCCGCTCTCAGTTCACAGTTTGTAGTTTGTGTATCCTTGACTCTTCTCCTCGTGTCATAATCTCTCCCACCAGGGATGCGAGTGGAGGAGGTGAGGAAGACACTCGAGGAGAGAGGAGATGAGGCAACAGGCATTTAACAAAATGAGACATCTTTGCCTGGGAGCTATCTTTTCAAAGCGACATCAGTTAAATAAGACGTGAGGCACGGCTGCATCATCTATTGTTCTTTTACAGCCTGCTGCTGTATTTGATCATTTCTGTCAAATGAACAGAGCAGTTTTCATGACAACCTCCAGTTATATTTACTTACAATTCAATTCAACATGGCATGATGTGGCTATTATACTACTACTACTGTACTGATGCCATACACTTTTATTGTTTTATTTATCACAGTCCCCGTTTTTGTCACTGACATAATAAACACTTCAAGTAAATGGAAGTTATTAAAATCAATCCAGTGTGTTTGCTTGACAATTGAATGGCTCTGCAGTGCATTGAGTAAAAAAGTGCATTTCTGCATCCAAAGTGCTCCTTAATGTTACCTAGATGGTTGCAAACCTTATTGTAAACCTCCAGTAGGGCACTGTCTGATATGTAGAGTGGAAATGGTAGGGAGTACTGTAGCTCCACAAGCTCCAAAAGACAGTGAAAAACTGCATTCACTCCATGTATGTCAGAAAAAAAATATGTAGTAGATTAGCTGCAGTACATCCTCTTATAGTTTAACACTGCAGCAACCAGGGGAGGCCATTAATCAGACTACCAGCAGTTGCATGCTGGCTGGCAGAGAACATTGTGGGTTAGTAAGCAATGGGCACCATGACAAAGAAGTCTGTAACATTTAATGACTTCTGGCTCATCTGTTTAATTCAAGCTGGGATCAACAAGGACACCGATCTGCTATCCTAAAACCATGTCCATTGTCTGTAACAGCAATAGCAGTCCATGGTTTCTTTTACCAATTAGTGGATCATCTATTCATGACTCTGGTGACTATTAATAAAGAAAACAAATATTCCAAATTTGTATCCTTAAAGTCCTGCTACAAACTGTATTCTACCTTTGCAACACATGTGTGACAATGGAAGTAAACAAAGTCTTAAGTTCATGCCAATCCAATCCAAAAATACCTTGATCCTGCATTTTGACTAATTTTAATGGAGTGATATAAATTATATACAAACGTTTGTCAGTCCTGCTTTCAACACAGTTTCTATATTCCAACTGTTTGACACACCGTCTTCATGAACGCACCTGTGCATCCTCACTCATTGCTCCTCCAGCATGCGTCCTCCCCACTCAAGATGCATTTAAGGAGCCTCAAAATAGGGAAATGAGATTGACCTTTCTCACATGCCCCCCTGTTCATTTCCCTTTCTGTTTGTGTGTGCTCATGTCTGTGCTGTGGGTGTGGAGCTCCTCCTCCCCTCCTGGCGCCCTGATTGATCATCATCCTACAGACCTGTCTCCCATCTACTCATCATCACAGCAGTCCTCCAGACTTGGCTTGTTGTGCACCCTCTGCACTCTCTGTTTGTTGATTTTCTGTGTGTTTTTGGCTCGGGATTAATCCTGATGTCTGTGCTTCAGGTCCATGACTCCCTTCATTTGCCGGCCCGCTTTGTCTAACCAACTGTTTATCAGCCACTCCACCAAAACCCCTTTATTCCACTCAGCCACCAGCTCACCCACAGCTCATTCTCCAGCTTTCCTCCTTCCTTAACCTGCTCTCCCATCAGCATCCCTCAGCCCCCTGCCTTCGCCCGCCATTACCTTCATTCCCATCAACCTCCACTCCACTCTGAACTTTCTATAAATCTATTTATTATTGATCTAACACTCTTTGCTGCAATTGCTATTTCGCATTAGTTAAAAGTTACGTACCCTGCACAGTCTCAGGCCTATATTTCCACTATGCAGCTTTATTGGCATATCTTTGCATGATTTATAGTTTTAAAAGTCTTTATTTATCTTATGCTCTTGGAAGCTGATGTTTATTTTGTTGTTGTTCCCATAGTTTCACTTCTGTCAATGAAATGATCATTAATCTATTCATGTTTGTGTTCAGGCAAAAGCACTTTGTTAATCCTCTGAACAGTTTCTGTATGTTTTCACTTTTGGCTCAAGTTTCACTGTAATATGGAGTCCTCGGGAACTCAGGAATGTCTTCTGTGCAGTCAGACAAAGCTGTAATGTCATAAATCACACACAAAACTAAATTTGAATTTCTTTGATCATTTATTTTACAAAACGTAAATAATCTGGGGAAAAAAAATCACCTGTACTTGTCTCCTGCTGCAGTTTAGCTGAAGGTCTCTGAATTCATGTCATGTCCATAACAGTGTCTTCTTGTATTATTTCCTCATCTTTCTGTGAATATTTCTGTCTCTACATGCTGTTTCTTGCCTAAGTTAATATTTACATTCTTTTCTTTCACTTTGTCTCCCTCTTCTCCCTTTAAGGGCATCCATCATCCATCCATCCATCCATTATCTTCACACCACTCTATCCTCTGTAGGATCATGGGGGATCTGGAGTCTACTCCAGCTGACTTAGGCTGAAGGCAGGATACACCCTGGACAGGCTGCCAGTCTATCACAGAGCAACATAGAGAGACAGGACAACCAAGCACACTCACGTTCACACCTATAGACCATTTAGAATCATTTCTTTGGACTGTGAGAAGAAGCCGGAAAACCCAGTGAGAACCCACGCAGGCACAGGTAGAGCTAGTCCACATATATACATAGATATGATTGATTCAAAGATAGTGGTGGTTGTTAAATTCTCATCTCTTGGTTTGGTCTATTTATTTTTACCTATGTAAATTGTCTGCTTGGTGGAGCATGTTAAAACAAGTACTTCATTTCTGTGCCTGTGTGCAGTCTTAGTTTCTTGTAAATCTCCTCTGTAATCTTTTGTTGTTTTTTATCAGATTGTAGAGCTATTCAGTTGTCAAGCACATACACTGGTTTGATTTGATTTTTTAAGCTAAAGCATGCATTATCTGTGAAAATGGTAATGGATTGAGACTAAGTATCAGCAGATACTAAATATTAAATTACTTAGAACAGATTGAAGGAAAAAAAAACTTGATCAGAACATCCTAATTTAAATATCATGGGAGAAAGGAGCAAGAAGGCTGTAGGCAAGTGACAGGGTTAATTAATAAGAGGAGACAATGACAGAGCAGGAGAAGGAGACAAGGGGCAAATAGATTGATACGTGACTGCAGACAGCTTTATCTATCCAATCACTGCCATGTCAGAAAGCTCTCTCCTTTTCTGCACCTTATCTGTTCTACTCTTTACCACCTCTTTGCAGCTACCTCACCTTTGCAGCTTTGCTGCTGCCTTTTTCTCCACCCCACAGTGATCGATAATAACACGATGAACTGAAAGAGATGAAGAAGAGGGCAGAAAACAATTGCTTCCTCAGCCAATTTAAGCAAGGCCTCTGCAGTGTGCTGTTGGCAACACAGACTGTTCTTAAAAGTTTAATGTTTTGCTCTCCCCTCTCAGAACCACACACACAAAGACACACAGGATTTGTCATATCATTATCTTGTCACAAGACAGAGTGTGAATAAGAGAAAGGCTCCTGCTGGGTGTAGGATGGAGACAGACTGGCAGTGTTAGAGGATGATGGTGGTGTGATGAACATGTTCTGACAGAACGTTTTACCCAGAGTCATGTCCTGTCACTCAGCTGGTGGGTCCCTCTTTCTAACAGCTGCTCTGGGCTCACATAAAGCAACACACATGACCCTTTGCAGCACTAGTCATGCAGGTAGCTTTGGTTTTATAGTCAGTTCTAGATTCTTCACAGAATAAACAATAGAACATCCACTAATTTTATACACCTTAACTGAAAGGGGATGGTATCATAAATTATTCAGCATGGTATGTATGACATTGGGGTTTTTTGTGCTCTTACTTAATCTGCTTAGACTGCTACCTCCGCGACCCGACCGCGGATAAGCGGAAGAAGATGGATGGATGGATAAATTACTCAATCGTGGTGCATGTAATAGACAAATTGCATAACCTTATAATGGACAAATTTTTATATTTAGTTTTTTTTTTTTTTAAAAAATCATCATTCTGAAAGCCAGGCCTAAATAATAGGTTAACATTTTTTTAAAGGCAGTCCTAATCCTCTGAACTCCATGTAGTTTCAGGTTGGGTTTTTTTTTTTTGTACTCACTTTGGGCTTATTTTTAATTTCAAGATGTCTCTATGGAAACATCACAACCATGGCTAGCCCCTTGACGCTTGAATTTATTTACAATTATATAAAAACAATAATTTTATGTGTTTTTGATTTCAAGTTGATGTTAAATTAAGTGGAGATTGTTAATTTGTCTATAGCACATATAGTACATATAAAGGTGTAATGCAACAGGCATTAATATATATTATATATATATATATATATATATATACATACATATATATTTGATGCCACAAATGCCATTCAAACCAGTCCTAAGAGAAACCAGCGCTTGCAAAAGGTTCCTATGTTTGTACTGAATATGCACGAATCAGCACTGGGGGAATGCATACACTATCTCTGCTGTAGCGGTACGTTGCAAATTTGCGACAACCGGCGTTAAGGGGCTAGAAGTAAAGGAACTCAATCTGTGCAGTGGAACATAGCTGGCACAAATCATAACCTGATTTACCTAGAATCAATGTGTATGAAATTTTTTCAAGTCCCCATAGGTGTCATGAAAACTAAAAAAATGGGGGCTCCACATGCTATAAATATTAAGTTTGCTCAGTTATCCTTAGTTAAGGTGCGCAGACTTTTATCTGGTTAATCTAGTTTGAACAAATGCTTATTTTGTTAATTTGTAAATTAGATGAAGAATAAAATGATTTTGATGAAATACCAGGATTTTAAGCATGGATGTGGGTTTCCTGATGAAACAGCACATTGCAGTCACATTGAGTGTGGAGACATGAGGCTGCATGAGTGTTGGAGAGGTTAAATTTATTGATGGCGCTATGAATGAAAACTTTATATCCAATAAAGAATCAAAAGATGTCTCCTAGTCTCAAGAAGTGTGGACACAGAGGAATAGTCCAACATGACAATGATCCTCAAATCACTTCAACTATTGCACAAGAGTTTTTAAAAAGAGTGAAAAGTGTGAACTGGTGTGTTTTAAATTGAATCCAGGAGAATATTTTTAATGTATTTTAGAGTGGAATGTACATCTCTCCCCAGACTTTTTAAAGCTGGTATCCTCCAGAATGAAATCCACCATCAAATATAAAGGCAGGCATACAAAACATTAATAAATAAAATATCTTAATAATTAATGGTGTATTCACTTCTGTTGCATTGGTGTACTTTATGGCCTGTGAAATGTTTGTTTTTGTCCATCCAGTCATTTTCTTCTGCTTATCCAGCCTCGGGTTGCAGTGGCAGCAGGCATCGGAGACGTCGATCTCGCCAGCAATGCTTTTTAGTTCCAGTCCTCAACCAGTCCCTTGGAGACCAATGTGTTCTCAAGCCAGATGAAACATGTAATCCTCACTATAAGTTCTGGGTCTACACCAGAGTCTCCTCCCAGTTGGATCTGCCCAGAAAACCTCTGATGGAAGGTACCTCGGAAGCATCCTAATCAGATACCCAAGCTACCTCAAGTGGCCCCTTTCAAAGCAAATGAAAGTAACTCTCCTCAGAGTTCCTCACACTATCTCTAATTAGTCACCTTACAAAGGAAATGCATTTGTATCCACAATCTCATTCTTTCCATCACAACTCCTGACAACTATGGTCTCATGATCATAAGCGAGGACTGGAATGTAGGTTGACTGTGGAGCTTTGCCTTCCAGCTCAGCTAGCTCTTCACAACAGCGGCTTAGTAGTAAACCAGATCTTGAGAAACTTGGCTTGGAGCAGCACCTTACGCCCAACCCAGAGGGAGCAGTCCCGCAGTTTCAAACAGATAACCATGGTCTCAGATTTGAAGGGCCAATCTTCCCGGCCACTTGACACTCAAACTGCCCCAGTATGTGCTGAAGGTAATGATCTGAAGAAGCAAACATATCCATGTAATCTGCAAAAAGCAAGTACACAACTCTGAGGTTTCCAAACCAAACACCTCTTCACCCTGACTGCATCTTGAGATCATGTCTATGTGCATCACAAACAGGATCACAGACACGGAGCAAGCCTGGCAGAGTCCATCATCCACTGGAAATGTGTTTGACTTTGTGCCAAGACTACAGACACAGCTCTCACTTTGGCTTTATAAGGACCGAATGGCTAGTAGCAACAGTACACTGCCTCCCACCAAAACCCAGACAGGGTCCCCAAGGAGGAAAGGCTGTAGGTCTTTTCGAAAGTATACAAACACATGTGGACTGGATAGTCAAACTCCCATGAACCACTGAGCAAATCCACAAGGGTAAAGAACCGGCCCTCTGTTTCACAACCATGAAAGAATCTGGACTGGTCCTCCTGAATCTGAGGTTTGACAATTTGTCTCTCCATGCCCTGAAATCACTTCCCAGGGAGGTCTAGCAGTATAATACTGCTCAGCTTCACTGGAAGTAAACCCTTTAGTCTAACTTTTCACCCCCCTGGTCTGCTACTCCACAGGCACAGTCCTCAACTTCCTTGTAACACTGAAGAGACATGTCAGCCAAGACAAATCAACAGTGTCCAGAGCCTTTAGCGCATTTCAGGGTGAATCTCATCCACACCTGGCACCTTTCCACCGAGGAACTTCTTAACTAGCTCAGCAACCTCTGTCAAGGACATGGTCAAGGCTCAGCCCGAGTGTTCAGATTCCGCCAGCCTTACATGTTGACTTAATAATACAGTCATTATAAAATTATATTGTTTTGACTTACTTTAGACTATAGTGATTAATGTACAGACTTGTGCTCAGTTTTGCTGTTCACTGCATATGGACACAGCATGAGGGTAGATGGTGTTGTTCATGGTATAGATTAGGTTGTTAAATCAAACATTAATATCACTGTGAATTGCTCCTTATCTCAAGTCCGGTCTGTTGGAACTGATGTGATGTCAGTGCTGAAACATGTTGCACTGAGACTTTGTCTAGACGTCCATTAGGTGCTTCCACTGCACTGCCTGTCAATCTGGGGCCAGTCTATCTTGGTAATTAACTTTCTCTCTCTGTCTCTATTTTCTCCGTCTTTTTTTTGTCTCGTTCACACTCACACACACACACACACACTTCTCCCCGTCTTCCGAGACTGAAACTGGAGGAGATAATGGAGGATGGAGGATCGCAAATTAAAGCTGAGACCTGGTGAACACATACTCGCACAGACACACATTGATTTAGTCTGAGTGAGTCACACTGTTAGCACTTAGCTTAGCATGGCCCTCCAAGTTAAGAATGTTCCGTCTAATATACGAGGTGTTTGCTTGTGGCTGATGAGCACATGTCTTTCATTGTGCATTTATTCTGCTCATGCTGATCATTTGAACACTGGACATCATGTTTGCAGGCATTCGGATAATTTAGATATGAGTCATTAACATTTCTGTCTGCTAAAATAAGCAAAAAATATGAATAAACAGTAAATAGTGTGTCTTGCTCACTGATCACTATAGTCATGAGATTGTAGGGGTTTTTTTTCAAGTTGAGCTTAAAATGAAGAATTTGCTCCTTTTGTTTTGCATCCTTTGTTTCGGTTTGGTTTGATGATCTTGTATGACTCATTGGTTGATAAAACACTCAACCAGTCAAAGCATAATTCATGGTTATTTGTCTAAAAGCAAGACTGTTATTTTTTGTACCAGACAAGCAGAAAAGATGCTATTTGTGTCATAGCGGTGGCATATCTTGGCTTTCACAAACCACTTGTCCTTGTTCCTTTTAAATCGACACTCAGAGTAGACTGTACGTAACATGAATAAGAGGACATTGTGGCTGTTTTTTTATGTCAACAACAGTTTTTGTTTGGTATCAGTGGGTTATATTATGATGTCTGTCAGATATGAATGCATTTCATTGTAGCCTATAATAGGTAAGAGGTGAGAACACCTTTTGTTACCGTAGGATTCCATTTTCCACTTACATTATGTTGTATTTTCATCAATCTTTGCATCATCTGTACCTTTATTTGGTTCAGAATAAAATTACTGGAACACTTTAAAAAATAATATTAGCCTGATATCTGCTGAAATTTGAATGTTGATCCTTTTGGGGTGCTAGTGGGAGAAGCTATGGGCCAGACATTTACGTTTGCTCAGCGCATTTCGAGGATTTGTGGCTCATATCTTCCACAGCACTGATAAACTGTCTATGGGTCCTCTCGAAGAAGCTGCAATGACGTCAGTGATCTTATGTGTCATTTTGTGCCACATCTTAAGCTCCATTCAGACAGGATTAGTTTCTGTAGGGGAAGTCAGGTAATTTAATTTCTGCAGCAGAGATGTTAATCCTGGCCGGATCGGCCCTAACTGCGTTTTTCACCTACAACCCTTTTATACCACTTTTCAACTGAGCTGGTTCGAGTGCTAGTTTGGCGCCAGTGCCTGACTTCGCACCAGTTCTCTGTGTTTCCACCGTGTGGGCACTGGTTCCAGGTGCTACAAACTTGTGCTTAGCAAGCACCAACTCTTTGCTGAGCCACAGCTAAGCATTGAGTACATCAGGGGCTGGGGACGGGGTTATCTTGACCAACCATCAACGATGGAAAGGGACACACAAGCGGTAATTTGTGTCCTTTTTCACCAGGACGCCCCTGGTCCGAGTGCAGATATGTTGGAATGACTCCTGGAAAACACAGAAGTTTTGCACACACTATTGGGCGCTGAAATCTGGTACAATTGTGTCCCACAATTGGGCAAGAGGCAACAGGCGACCTCTGCCTCGAGGACCTCCGCGGACCTTATAAAGATGCTTATCTTTATAAAGATAAACATTGATATTTTCATCAACTTATTGTGTTTGTTTAACTGCTATGTAATCGATGCACATGTCGTCATTTTACGGTGACGCAATGGCATTGTTCTGACCTGGCTCCTTGCCAATGGAAAAGCAAACTGGTTCTTAGGAGGAACAAGATTAAGAACCAGCTAAGCCCCATAACTAGCATCTGGTTCTATTAGTGGAAAAGGGGTCATAGATGAGAAATTAGAGATCTATTGTAAGCTGGCAGGTGTTCGATGCTCACCAGACAATGTGAGTCAGGACACAAAACTGGAGACTAGGACATAAGTTCTTTTTTTTGCGGGCTTGTTAGCGAGGAGGTTAGGTAGACATCAGAGGGCAAGCGTAGATGTATGTGTGTGCATGTAGTCAGGAGACCACAAACAAACTACACCGACATGGACTTGTTCCCTGTTGCCCATTAGGGTATCAATTTCAAATGTTTGTTGCTGCACGACAGGTCACACAGTGACTGCACTACAAGGGCACCAGTGTGCGTGCTTAACAATAGTGTGTGTGCTTACACACACACACACACACACACACATACACATATATGTGCAGATATGATCTACTGCACATGTATGGAGCATAATCCTCTCAGTGGACTTCAAACACACGATAAGGTAGTGTAATAACAACTACATGTCTGTATTGTCTGCATATGTCTGCGTGCGCATTAGCAAGTAAGTATAATCTAAGCTTAACAAACCTCTAAGATATTTCTGCCTCAAATAGACAAACTTAAAGACTCTCCTAGTTATAGTAGTCCCACAATGTCTGGACGATGAATTAGCAAATGTGTACACAAATTCACAAAATGGGGGTCAGTGATGCACTGCTCTACAAGGGAGTGAAAGCTTGTCTCGTTCACACACTCCACTCTTGTCAACTCTTGCCTCTAACTTACTGAAAGTACAACAAAAACAAATCCCTTACACTCGACGCATGTTACCAGATTGATACAAACCATTGGACTGGTGTTAAAACCAACAACATACCTGAAAAAACCTGGGTCATATTATTCGCATTAAGCATTTAAACACTTTCTATTTCCAATGTCCACCCATTGTATAAGGCTTTTAACAATATCTAACACATTCCTGGTTAGCAAAAGGCTTGTCTATGTAAATGAGTTTTTAAAAGCCACTTGAAGCTGTTGATAGAATCAGATGATCTGATGGAATGGGGGAGAGTATTCCAGAGACTGGAGCCAGGATAGTGAAGGCACGGTCACCTTTTGTTGAGAAGTTGAAGCAGGGGATGGATAGGAGGTTAAGATTTGATGAGTTGAGTATGAAACTAGGAGGTCAGAAATGTAACTGGGGGGAGGTTGTGCAGGGCTTTAAAAGTAATTAGAAGAATTTTGAAGTGAATGTGGAATTTTATTGGAAGCCAGTGTAGGGATGTAAGTACTGGTAGCTGAATTTTGAATTAATTGTAGGTGATTAAGGGTGGATTGAGGGAGGTACGTGAAGAGTGAGTTGCAGTAATCTAGAAGGGAAGTATTATCTTTCAGCCTGTAACAATGCAGGTCATCCAGGTTTGGAGAGCATTCTTTTGCCATGTATATATATTTTCAGTTGTAATTGACAACTGTGGTTAATATTGCAGTTTGCAACACACCGTCACCTGTTTATGGCGAGCTCTGTGCGTTCTACACACACCAATGAGACAACAGTTTGCAGGGCTAAAGTAATTGCAGGCCAAAAACAAAAACCCACATTTCTGTTTGGGAAGATAAATACACCTACTTTTATACATTAAGACTTGGTTATCAGGAGGTTTAAATATCATAACACGTGGTCAAACAATTCCGCCACAAATTGAAAACTTGGCAAAATGGCACCATCTGCCACCATCTATACATCCATCAGGCATAATTTTATGACCACCTTCCTAATATTGTTTTGGTCCCTGTTATTTTGGTCAAAAATGCTCTGAACAATTGGGCATGGACAAGAGGACCTCTCAGGGTGTCCTATGGGGTCTGGAACCAGGACGTTGGCAGTGGATCCTTTGGGTACTCTGGCTTGTGCAGTGGGGCCTCTGTCAATCCAACTTGTTCCACTGCATCCTGTTGATGCTTGATCAGAATGGGGTGTAGGAAGTCTGGAGGTCAAATCAACGTCTTGGGTCATTGTCATGTTCCTCAACATGTTCCTGATTGTTGGATGTTGTTGCCATGTGGTGGGGTGCATTTTCCTGCGGGGGTAGGCCAGTGACATTTGGGATTTCCATTTTCATGAGGGAGTGTGCTTGTTCTGGGACAATGTTTATTTGGATGACACTTGGACACCTAATGTTTATTTGGGTGTCTAAGTCTCATCAACACAGATGGCAAAATCCAAGGGTTACCAGCAGAACACCACATAGTACCAATATGATCATGGTGATGTTATTCACTTCACCTGTCAGTGGTCAGAATGTTGTGGCTGATTGGTGTGTATGACATGAAAAACAACATGTTTGTCACCATATGTCACCTATACCAATTCTTAAAATAATCTAACTAACATTGCCCTTCATTACTATTCAACAACAGGAATTCAGTTTAGTGGCATTTTTACTTGCCTCTCAAAATAGTATTTTTTATTTCTTATTTTTTAAAACTCATTTTTGGGTTTATAAGACCTGAAAATTCTAAATCTTTCAAATGTGAGCTCAGAGTCAGAGCTGGGACCCCAGGCTTTATTTTTGCACTATTTCATCCATCAGTGACACCTCGCTTGCAGGCTTTTTTTGCAAAACATTGGCTCCAGTCTTTCCTCTTTCTACCGGGAATGTGTCTCTGCTTGCAGCATGTTACACAGTTTGATGCAGACATTTGGCACAAACAGAAAGCATAAGACACAAACTGCCTGACAAATGGCATTAGAAAAATAATCAAACCCAGCCTCAGTCCAACATTTTATAGAGCCAAACTTCCAGAAACCCAAACCGTTGTGGATATCTGTCAAGCTTGGGTCAGGGAGCAAAAGTTTTAATTGCAAAAATGACTGCAAATGCTGCATGCATGTGCTCTAGACTGATGTGGACGACAAAAGCTTATGCGACCATGCATTTCTGTTAATGCAGAGGACATTTGAATTACAGCGCTGGAGAGCATTTCTCACTACCTTTGTCTTTATCTCACTAACGTGTACAGTCTAATCACTAATTATCCATACAGTTGATTTTATTTCCCACATTACACTGAGGAACTTAAAGATTCTGACAGTAAAAATCTGAATTTCTGTATCTATTTTAGTTTTACATTAATTCTGACTGAAAACCAAAGAATTCCATTTAAGAAGAGAGTCCATATTTGAGTCTACCAGGCTATCATCGTGTGATCAAAAGACATTTTGTGTGCTCAGATTTATAATTAGAGTTTCTGCTTCTGTGCGTGGACTTTACATGACCGCGTGCATCCATATGTATATTAATACTTTAGGATGGGTTGCACAGTATGTATGTTATGTCATGCCTGTTCTTCAAGTGCAGTACAGTATGTTCATGTGCAAGACAGCACAAGTATGTATCCTGTGAATACATCTGTGGATTTTTTTTTTCTGGAGCAATGCTACCTCACATTCCTGCTTAATTGTGTGCAGAGACAAGCAGCTACATGTATGTGTATGTGTATGTGTGTGTGTGTGTGTGTGGTACAGGTATTACTCATGTTGTGGGGACCTAAATCTGCTTACACGTGTGTTTATGTGGGACATGTCCTCCTTGTGGGGACAAGAACAAAGAAAAAATAAGGTAAGGGAAAAGATATATGTAGGGTCAAGTGAGGGTAAAAAACATGGTTGCAAAATTTAGCTCTGCATTTTAACTTCTGTACCGATGTATGGATTTGTAAGCTTGAATGTAGCAACATCACCCTTGTGGTTTGTTTAGCAGGTTTACACCAAGAAACACATATCAATATACAAAATCTTCTTTATTTTAGCTTTCTTTGAAACAGGTAATGAAAGATGGATCATTCTGACTTTGTGCATGAGGTAATAAATGCATAGAGACAACTGACAATGAGATGATTCTCATGCTGTCAACATTTTGTAAAAGATTTGCAAATTATTTAAGCTTCAGTGATTCTGGGTTTACATCCATTGTTTACGTTCTGTATGAACAAAATATTACCTTTTTCTAAATTTACAGGAGTTCAAAATGAAAAAAAAAAGATTGACTCGAGTTTGGCCACTAGAGGTAAACGAGCTGACCCATGTTGTGGGCATAGATTACATGTAAAAGACCAACTGAGCCACTGTGAAGTCATTGTTTGTTTGTGGACCACTGTCTTAAGACTCGAGTTTGGAATTTTGTCATTGCCACAAAACAGGCATAATGAGTGAAGGAGAAACCCAAGGGCACCACAAGGTAGCCAAGGTAGCTTGGCCAAAGCACACCCTGCTTTATCATATATTTCACCCTAAATGGGGCCATAATTTACTAAATGAACAACATGCTGTATTGAAAGAGATATGAAAGTAGTGATTGAGACCATAAATTAATTAGAAAAATGTTCTCTGAGGTTAACAAATCAAGGTAGAAGTAGGATCATTTTCTGACAGACTTCCCTACAATCACACTTCTTTTTCCAACCAGTGGAGTCGCCCTCTGCTGGCTGGTAGAAAGAACACAGGTTGAAGTCATACATTGGCTTCACTGTTCAGACCTGGAAGTCACATCCACCCTTTATATATAGTCTATGGTTGTACGCCCCCTAAAGTTGATAAAGGTCACAATATGGCAAACAGCAGATCTATTTGTAGTCATGTTAGTATACACCAAATAAATCTAATGCCAGTATTCTGCCTCCTTTTAATTCTAGTTTTAACTTGAGGGTTTGATCTCTGCCAACTCTTTAATATCCTCACGTTTCCTTTTTCCTCACCACCTAATTGCTACCTTTGTCTTTGTGTTGTTTTGGTGCTGGGCAGACAGTAGGTTTATCAGGCCTTTCTGGCTGTAACAGTTTCAAGAACAAAGATTGCCTGCACATTGAATAGATACTTAAGGTAATCTATTGAGTGCAATTACACTATACTGACCTTACTCTGTTGTTCAGATTGTTTATGCCTTTTAGCCTACTTACCTGACACTGTGTCGGGATGTGCGTACACTACCTTAGCTGGAAATAGTTGCTTGCTGTTGTAGTAAACAAAGTAATTAGAATGCTGAGACTCAAACATACAGTAAATGTGCCATGAAACCAAAGCATGTGCCACAGAAAGCTCAAACGGTCACATGAGCTGCAGAATTAGTAATAATTGCCGGCAGGCTCGACACTATAATCTAACAACCCCATTACGCTGGCATTTGATTTGATGTTAGCGTCAATATAGAATATTGATTATTCAGCTTTTCCTTAATGTTTCAGAGTCTGATGAGCAGGCTCTGATTGGATGCACATGCCTGCAGGAGACTATGAGTTAGAGAATTAAGTCCTCTCCCTTTGGGAACTCTCAGTCTGTCTGTGCTATTACACTGTCTGTCTTCAGTGTCCGCTGTTGCTTCGAGTAATTCTCAGCAATCCATTCTTCACTTTACTCCAGTCTTTATTCAAAACTTGATGGCGGACCTGTTGAATGCAGCAGGATGTTGTGCCATAAAAAAGTAACATGACAAGAACAACAAAAAGACATAACCGTTAAGGTAAAAACACTGTGGGAAAGCAAATGTGCAAAAAGTATATTAGGGCATATGTCTAGATACTGTTGTAAGTTGCGTGTGTGTGTGTTCTCTGTGTGTGCTTGTTTCCTGTTTTGCAGATGTGGGTGGAGGTTTCACTTCCTTGTCCGTCCAACTGCAGCCTGACACAATCTGCATTTCTGCAGGTGCACATGAGAAAAGAGACGATCCACTCCGCCCTGTTTCCTTTGAGCTCACTGTGGCTTTGTGAAAGCACCTGTTTGTGTGATTATCTGCGACTCTCACTGTCAAGTCAACGTGACCTGGATAATATGTGTAAAATATAAACATGCAGTGTACAGTTACAACTGACACATTGCCCGAGTCATGTCCTGTCTCCACAAATAATCCCTGCAAAGTAAGCTTTATTCTTAGCTGCCTTTTTTCAGCTGTTTAACGGGGCAGCTTGACCTGGCGGTGGTTTGATCCAGTGGTTTCAAGCAGGTAGACTGTTTTATCAAGTTTGTTCCAAATAATATTCTCAGCAGAGAAGACTCTTTGCTGCGCCTTCTTTAATGTGCTCCGCTTTTCGTGTTTTTAAATTTCACATTTAGTGATTTCTGTCCATTGTTGTTTTTATTATCTAGAATCTCTTGCATGTTTTCTTTTTCTTTTTTGATTAGTCGGATCTGTGAAGTGTCTATCTCTGTGGCGTCCTTTGAGATGTACTTGTGATGAAGAGGGAAATTAAGGGGACCCTTGAAAAATGACTCGGCCTCATCCTGAGGCGAAGCAATTAAGCCCTGATTCCTCCAGTGGAACTAATCACTGTAAGATCGCAGCCGTATAGGCAGCGCTCGGACATTAGTTCCCAGTAATGTGAAAGTGAATCACAGTGGTGTGTAGACAAAATAGCACAGGCTCTTTGGTACTTACACAGACGAAACAGGTTATAAAAACAATTAAAAAAATGTAAAAAAAATTGTCCTCCGCTGAGGTGCTCTGAGGACAAATCAAACAGATGAAGCAAATGCATCCTGATTGCAGCTGTTGGTCAATATCTGCTGCAAACAACAGACCATCTACATAACCTCCAAATGCTGTGTCCTAACGACTTGATGTGCAGCTTTAGTGCCCCCAGGTGGTAAGAGAGGGTAATGCAGGGGACATTCTACAAGTGGCATGTTTACTGGAAGTCAGTATTTATATATTACAGGAATGAAAGACCTATGTTTGCCTCTTTTTAAAAAAAAAAAGCTTCTCCAATGTAAGCTCATACGAGCACGAGACAAATCATTCACATCTGTTTAAAGCTGCTGCTGCTGTATCCTGTGTTTTTTATCCCATGTTGTTGTATTATTGAGATTCAAATCAAGGTCTTAGTGAATGTTTTCCTCAGCTAAACACTCACAAGGCGGCAGGTTTGCTTTCGGCAGTGGAAATGCATTCGATAAGATTTCACACCCATGTCAGAGGAGATTTGTGCCACCAGATATGATTCAGACGCGAATCACAGATCAAAGGTTAACCTCTGATAACATTCAGCAGTGGAAAACTGAAGCCAGCTCTGCTCGGCTGCGCTCCAACAGGGGGCGCTTTGCTGCAAACCAAGAACAGTCATTACTCTGAATATTTAAAGCCAAGAGTTGGGTATTTCTCCAGAGTTCAACTATCCTGACCACCAGTGTTACAGGCAGTCGTCTACAAAGAGCTAAAAGATCAATGGTTACAGTGTTACCTGGGGTGATTTCAGAAAAAGATGTTGAAAAAATTAATAAAAATAATATAGCAGCTGGCAGAAATGTGTTACTGAAGCCACATTAAAGGCCGAATGTTGTCATATTCAAGATATACAGGTGACTGACGACACTTAAGCATCTAAAAATGAGGACAAATGATATGTAAAAATGAATGACTGACCTTACAGGACCTATACATCTGTGTTAAATGCTGTCAGTTTATACAGACAGAGCAGTGTTTCCTGTGGTGGTAGAAGTATCAGGTACTTATACACACGTAGGAGGTACCATTTTGTAAAATTAGTCATATATTAGGCATTGCTATTCAATTAAAATCCAGAGTTTCGGAATGCCATTGTCTGATTTTCGTTCATAAACACTCAAAAATGTATTTTAATTATTTGTTTGTTTTACTGTGCACCCCTCACCTTCCTTTTCTCTCGCTCACATCCTCTGCTTCTCCTTGGTGTATGGCGCCCCCTCCTGTTTCTCTTGGTTCATCCACATCATATGAAGCAGTCATTAAAGAAAAAACAAACATAATCTCTCCTCTAAAACTCAACAAAGTGAGCATTTACACTAAAAAGCATTTCATCCTCTTTAAGAACCAAAGATGTTGACACTGTAAGCTCTTGTGATAGCAGGTTTTTTTTTACGAGCTGTGCCAAAGCTGCAGCATGAAACCTAACATGAAACCTATTAAGAAGCCTTTATGAACCAAGCATGACATGTAACTGTTCTGCTGAACTCCCTAAGTGCCAGCACAAGCCTGTAAAGCCCCAAGGCCCTGTGAAAACAACACTTCACGGTCGTATTGTTCTTTTAATATACAAGAATCCCACAGTCACGTGCCACATTATCTTCTTACACACTTCTCCAGAATAAACTGTTGGAGAATTATTGCAGTTGTAGCTGCTGCGGTTAATTGCACTGATTGTCAGCATGTGTTTGAGGACATGTAAACCTTGAGATTCCTGGAAAGGAGGAGCCTAATATTCATGAAGGACGGCTCGTGTTGTTATCCCCCCACAACCCCCCAATCTTTCGAGGTATCTGTGTTATTTTTTGCCTCCGTTCTCCCTTGATGATTTGTTGTGGGTTGATTGAAGTAAAGAGCGCTGCAGCAGAGAACAACGCCGTGCTGCAAATCCAAATGTGAACACGAGGATCAGACTTCTATAAACGGCCTCACAACTGAAATCTCTAAATAACGGAAGAAAAGAGAAAGAATGGTTTGGGTCTCTGTGGTGCTTGAATGCTCAGTGGGATGCTGCAATAAAGTTTTACTTGTAATCTCGGTGTCACTTCATCAGTGTCTCTTAATACAAAATTAAAAATAGTTATATTTTTAAGAACCAAATTAGTCAATTACAGTAAATCACTTTTTAAAATAACAGCCCCTGATTGAGTAAGTGTAAGTACAATGTGTGAAAATGTATTTTGCAATTGTGTTGCATACCAATAACAGCATAAACACAAAATGCAAACTTTAAAACTTCAAGGTTGGATGCATAAAGTGACATCAAAATTCATATATATATATACTATTAAACAATTTTTAAATGCAAGAAACACACTTTTAGGTTTTTAGGTATATATTTTTATGGTCAATGCACAAAACAATGCCTAAAAAATATTATTATTATTATTATTATTATTATAAGTATTATAATATATGTATTATTATTAATATTTTATATGTATATAAAGTATACAAAAATCACAAAAAACAATAGGCTGCATCCCATCCTGTATCCTGTAAATAAATAATGATAAATAATTATATTCATCAATGAAACCAGTCTGAAGTTTCATTAGAGAAACTTCGGGTCTCCTCCTGCCTGAATGGACGTGTGGATCCACGCATGCGCCGTGCCGCCTCTGTCCGCCAGGGCGGTGATCTCTCTCCCTTCTCTCTCACTCGCTCTGTCGGCGCGGCTCTCTCTATCACTCTCTCTCTCTCTCTCTGGGAAAAACCCGAACAGGAGGAGAGCAGCAGAAGGGGGAGGAGGAGGAGGACTCCTTCTTCTTCTTCTTCTTCCTCCGATACAGCGGCAACGGCGGCAGGATATTTCGAAAAAAAAATTAAATTAAAAAAGGAGAAGCGGCGCGCGGAGCCCCGCGGTGCGCAGCGGCACGGGGAGGAATAAACGCACACGGATGTGCCTCCGAAAGCGCAGCGGATACCGCCCTCCGGACCTTATTAATGCCAAGATTGTGAGTATGTGGTCGGCTGCAGGGAGCGGGGTGACGCCGGGGAGGGAGGGGAGGTTTTACTTTAATTTCCCCTTTCTCCGGTCTCCAGTCAGCGGCGGGGCTTTTCCTCGCTCCACGGTGTTGAGGAAAAGGTCGGTCTCCGTGATTCCTCCCCTCCCCTCCCCTCCCCTCCCTTCTCTCCCGTCCCTGCCTTCCTCACCCCCTCCCTACCTCCTCTCCTTTCTTACCTCCTTGGTTCCTCCTCAAGAACAAGCAGGCAGTGTTTGTGTTTTTCTGGTTCTTTTCAGACACGGACTCCAACCCAGCTGCTCTTACGTTCTGCAGCGTGAAACAGAGGAAGGGCTTTCTCGTGTCTGTGTAGATTCTCAGTCCTCCAGGTCATGGCAAACCTAAGAGCTTCAGTAAAAAGCCAGAACACTTCTCTTTTTGTTTCTTGGAGACATTTCACGTGTTGTTTTTGAAAGGTTTTTCTACTTTATTGGAGTTGTCTTGTCTTCTACATGTGTTTCATTCAGCTCTACTGTGCACTCAGTTAGTTTTGTAGAGGTGCAATGTCTCCAACAGCCAAAGAAGAGAAGCCCTGTTGCTTTTTAAAGGGATTTCTCACTTTACTTTTGGTTTGTTGCCTTCTGTTTGTCTTTATATCAGCTGTCACGTGTAATCACTTAGTTTTAGGAGAACTGGCCCAACGTCTCTGCTGTTGATTTGCACTGAGCCTGTTCTACATGCGCTACACAGGTCAGGAAGGGGTCCAGGTCAAACCGGCATGTCAATCCTGAACAGTTCTGAACTTCATGCATTTAAACTGAATCCTAAGATTGCTTCTTTTATTATTTATGGCAGTAAAATATTTAGTGTCGTCTAATGCAGGCGACAGAAAGCAAGAACGAGATCCAGTTCAGTTGTTTCTTGACTCTTCATGTTTGAAGTTAGCACAGTGTGAAGGACTTGTGGTGTAGTCGGTGTACTCATGTACTGTGAAACAAGTTTAAACTAGCCTGGATATCTTTATCAGGCTTTACTAAACCCGGATTATGGTTTCAGACTGTGTGGTTTTTGCTGTACCTGCCACTGGAGGGCATTGTGGAGCATAAAATGAAATACGTGGAGTTTTTAAAACTTCCAGTAGGACTGCGTTGCTCATGGTACATGTCCAAAGGATTTGTAACTTTAATGTTTCCCTTAAGTTGTCTACGTAAGCAGCCATACAATGCTTTTCGGTAACATTGTGATAAACAGATGCTCTTCATTTGCAGTAATTTGAGCTCTCGGATAGTTTATGCAAATCAGCCACCTGACACATTTGGAAGCCACTGAGAAACTTTTAAACTAACCGTTGTTGATCTAAATTGAAGACAGATTGGGCACTTTATTTCATGCCACACGTGATTTCCGAAACAAGTTTTGCTGACTTGCTTTAAAAGATTTTTAAACGAACTGAGCTGTCAGTACGCTTTAGAATCCAGGAGCATATGAGAGAAGCATTCGTCCAGTCAGGTTGTAGATTGCTGTGGCATCTGTCAATCATCTACTGTGGCACTGCCTAGTTGTACGGCCATCAAGTGTCCAATGCTAGGAATTAAAAACGCCCCCGTGGACACACACCATCAGCCAATACAATATTCTGTATGAAACTGTGCCTCATTACATTATCAATATCCATAGAACTAATTAAGGTAACACCACTGGCTGTATATATCGAGTAGGGGTGTAATAACACACCATACTGAACCGAACCGTTCAGTACAGGCACTTTCGTTTCGGTACAGAGGTGTGCCGCGGTACGAAAATTTTAAGACTATTTAGAGTGGCCAATGTATAGAATTGTTTTAATTGCGAACCTCGTAGTGACCACAGTTGTATTGCGGAACTAAAAACAAGTAGGCGTTTCCAGTCGGTCTTTATTTTCTGTGACGTATGGCTAGCGAATGGGATGGCTAATGCTAACAGCAAGAAGCCGCTCCGCCGTGGTTGAAATCACTCGTTTGGGATCACTTCGATTTCCCGGTAACATATGAAAAGGAGTAAAACAAGTGGACAAGACCAAAGCCATAAGGCGCTCCAAACGTGCGAAAAAGTATGGCGTGTATGATTTGTCATAACTCTGGTTTTACTTGGCCTATAAATACAATTCAAAAACTGGCAGACAGTTTGAAATCCGCACTTTTGATACAAGTTGAAATGGAGCAAGGCTGTGTCTCGCTGCTACGTCATCTTAAAACGGTCATGTCATTTTGACGTGCTGGTGCGTGACTCCAGAGGGTTTTGTACCGAACCAAACCGTGACTTCCATACCGAAACGGGATATTTGTGTACCGTTACACTCCTAATATCAAGGTTAACACACACCTGACATTGACTATTAGATAGAGACTTGTACCGAGATCCGGCCTTCCTCCTGTGGTCTTATCACAAAAGCCATCTGTGTCATAGGAACTTCAGACATCAGCTTTTCCTCTATTTTTGATTCCGTACCTGCCTCCTTTCTGTTGGTTGTAGCAGGGACTCATCACAGCAGTCTAAGGTCAAACTAGTTGAACTTTGTGTGTGAGCTAGCCTTGCCCGTTGAGCGCCAAACCTCTGAAGCACAGCGCAAGTTATTGGAAATAAAGCGTTGCAGCAGAGTGCATCAGTGCCGTTAGTGCATTCTGTGTGAAAGGGCCGTAGCAACCGCAGTCAGGCCAAGTGGTCACATGAAGCTGGTTATCGGCTAGTTAAGTCAATCCGGAGTTTCTGAATCTTGCTATGAGTGTGTTCACATAAAAGGGGCGGTGTTGACGACAGATGAGCAGACACAGACAAGACTAGAGCTGCCTGTTTCTCACAAGAAGAATGGACTGTAAACCTAAACCAACATTAAGAATCTCACATTATAATTCAGCCACAGTCAATTTCACTGCCTCACAAGTACATCTGACTATATATAACTATGTATTTGATTAAAGTGATGTGTTGCTCTTAGGGCTCCACAATATTTTGTATTGTTGGGGTGTACGCATGCTCAGTAGTCACACTGTAGGAAATGCAATGGGAAATAAGGCAAATTAACTCCAACACATAATGCTACAACAGTTTTTGTTGCTTGATTTAAAAAGAAAGCTCACATTTTCCATGATTCATCTACAAGAGAAGTCTGTGACATAGAACATACTTTATTAGCAACACACATGATTTGCTGACGTGCAGGCTCCACGTGTGCACAGCATTATGAGCAAGTAACAGGATGGAAACACTGAAAAGGAAGATTTGGTTGCAAAAAGAAATCAGTTGCATGGAAATGTTTGAGCCACAGAGGGGATGATGTTGACCAAACACAGGTACTCAGTTGGCAATTGTTGCCACCACACGAGGAAACACGACTAATGTGTTAGACCATTTAAATCAGCACCACACATCTCTGTGTGATGAGCGCAAAGCCGGATCTGAATGTCATCCAGAGCAAGAAACTATTTTGGACGCCTTTGCGAGTGTTACACCATATGAGAAAGGTTCCAAAATGCATTATGCCAGATGCAGTCGCTGCCAAAATTGCCCTAATCATTCTAGATGGATTAATTCTTTCCAAATAGAGCTATTCAAGTCGTCTGATGGAAACTCCTGTATTTTATCATGTCTCAATATATATCCCAGAGAAAAATAAATATTACGAGGCCATTTTTTCCAATATTGTGTAGCCCTTGTTGCTGTATCCTTGTAGTGTGTAAGACATATTTGCCTTTATTCTTATGCCGGTGGTGTTAAACGCTCGTGGGAAGTGTAAGGCCTCAATTCTTTAATTTTTTAAGGATGATATTTCTTAACTAAGCCATACAGAACAATGACATTGCTTAGTAGTTTCTTTCTCAACGTGGAAATAAGAAGTTATAACGCTGAAGTTCTCTTAGCTGGCGTTCTTTACTTCTCATATCTGAGCTCATCAGAGAAAGAAAGGTTTAACCAGACTCTAACAAACTCTTGGGACCCACTCACTATTGATATACCAAGCCCCATGGACTCTTCCAGGAATGGTGATGCCATTTATGTAGTACAGACGACTGTAGTACAAAGCAGGATCTGGGGATATTGAAGTAACTTGAGGTTTTCAGAGCGTAGGTCGTGGTTTAGTTCTCACCTAGTGACACACCACCTGCTGACCAATCAGTTGTGTTGGAAAATGGCATTGGATCCCCAATGTGAGGTTGGTATTATAGCACATTGTGATCGAGTGCTTTTAATTGTTGCATCCTTCTCCTGTTTACTACATTAAATACTGTAGGCTGAAGAACCCATGATAGTCTGTGATTCTGTAGCTGAGACTTGTTTGTCAGCGGCATGCACCCATTGGATCATGGATAGATCTTAAAGGCACGTCCCCGATCAAGGTCTCAGTGGAGTAATACTACATACATGAAAAATAAAAAAAGCTGTATGGAGCCTTTTTGTGGCTCCAGAGGGAGCTGTGAGAAGTCAGATAAATTGCCTTTGGAGGCAATGTTGGTTTGTACTTGAAGACTAAAAGAAAGACAGTCAGTGGGCGTGGAGTTAAAAAGTAGAAAGGTTTACCAGACTTGTGTTCCGAGCTCCGTTTGAGGCAAAACACGCTGATCAGCTTGTGACTGGTCAAGTTACATTTGAGATATTTTAAGTGCCAGGACTGGACAAAAAAGACGAATGTGCGGAGTGTTGTTCCCCCCTGATTCTTACCTGTTTAGATGGACTTGACTTTGGCTGTGAGGAGGTTTTGTGTTTCGGTGTTATTTTAGAACCTGAAGCCCCTCCAGGAATATTACTTAGCGTACTAAATCTTATCCTGATGTCACTGGTTTCTTGAACAGCGAAGTGAAAATGTACTGTTGTTACTGTCCCTACTGCGAGCGGGTACATTTTTAACAAACCCCAAACTCCGGCAGGGTTAGTACCTCGCTCTGTCCGGTGAGAACTGATCCCAGAAACATGAGAACCTTTCGTGTTGCACAGAAATTCAGTAACACATTTAAAAAACAAAAGCAAAAATACATTTTTATGCCTTTTCATACTGTGTTTCTGTGGAACCTGAGTCTGTAGTGACCTTGCTGTACTTGATGGTATGTTTATGTATAAACTGATGCTCCTACAGTGGTATACCATAACCTTAGTACAAACTGTAGTTTTCCCATGGGGATTTGCAGGATTCTTGTTTGTAAATTCTCTTATTTCTAACCATATAGGGTGTCACCCTTGTTTAGACATTTTAAAGAGGAAGAGACACAGAAAAGCGGAAATGAGTGAGTTGTGTTGAACTTAATTTGAATATAAATGGGATTTTACAACTGATCCCTTCATAGTCTAATGAATTCCTTTTCATTAATCACGCTGTGCAGCTTTTGGTGAAGGTACTGCACGAGGAGATGCTTTTAAATAAAGAAATTAACGTAGTGAGAGGTGTCAGACGCCAGAAGTACAGGTCTTTGCATTTCCTCTCTGTTTTGGGTGTTTCTGTGGAACTGTTGGCTATCAAATTTCAACATCCATCTCCTTTTTATCCTCATAAATCCTTGTCTTTTGGGGTCCTTTCCTGCCGCTGTTTTGAGTTACATACTGAAAACCAAAAAAAAAAAAAAAAATCCTCCTGAAAGAGAAGTGAGGTTTGTTTTTAGGTGTCACGGTGAAGTTTGCTGAGGTAAAAGCCGTTCTCTCATGTGACTGAATTAACCCGGCTCAGGGAAGAACACTTTGATTAAGCAGCTTCAAACACATTTGCTGCGAAAGTGCCCTCAGAAATCACAAGCATTTACATTCCTGCTCTATATGATCTGTCATTCATGGGGGGGGGGGTTTGCAACCAAAGCAGTGCCTGTATATGGTGTCACCATGGAAACCAAACAATATCAGCTCTCAGGAAAAGATGTCTGTAGCTAATTTTGGGGTCTCAGCCCTGAGATTAACCCTCTGAACTCCAAATCCCACTGCTGCTTTGAATAGCTTATTATCTCTAAGAAACTGCCAAATGTAAAAACAGGAAGAATTGTCGGATTTTCAACTTTACGATGAACTACTTATGTGTGATGGGCCAGTTTCATTAGAAAACATAGCAAAATCTAAGCAATTAATTATTTTATTTCAACAAAATTACTTGTCTCATGTAAAAAATTGCCAAATATAAACTATTTGCACCAACCAGATCCTGCAAAAACCAAAAAATTATGCGCTTCCCATTACATCTGTGAAGTCGTTGGTGACTCAGCTGTGACAAACAGTCACGTGACAAAAATTCAGGGACTTATCAGCTGAAGTGCTGGGCTGTTTACACTGAAGCAAATAGGGGACGAGTATGGAAGCAGATAGAAATGCAAGTAATAAAACATCTACAGTATGGAGAGCCGTCACTTTTTAGAAATATGGTGGACATGTTAATTAAAGATTCTTTCAATTTATGTAAAATAAATAATAATGGTTTCTACCATTATAACTTTGTTACACAGCACAGACAACATTTTTGAGTTCTCTCTCCCTCTAGCCATAGTTGTGCTGTTTTCACAGAGGTGCAGGACTTTATATTGCAGTGGAAATTGAGCCCACAGTGAGTGAAACTGCTTGAGTTCAGAGGGTTAAAACACACAGTAGATCTCAGATGATCAGGAGTCTAGAAGTTTTTTTTTTTTTCCTTCTTCTTGTTGCCAGTTGGTACACACTTCCTCTCTCTGTGTCTTTCTTCATTGTGTCTGTTGCTTGCTTCCCCTTTTTTTTTCTAGTTGGTCATCTCCTTCCCTTCCTACATCTCTGTCTCACTATTTCTGGCTTCTCCTTTGTTTCTCTTTGTCTCCAACTTGTTGTTTCTGCCCGTCAGTCGATCTTTATTTTCGTGTGCTGTTGTGTCTATGTGTGGTAGCCGTTCTCTTTTGTGTGTGTGTGTCTTCATTATCATATCTTTCCCTGCTGGTGGGCTTCCTCTGTGTTGCTGGTTTGCCCATAATAATCCACACAAAAAGCAGCATTCCCATGTCACCAGTTGGATAAAAACCTTAGATCTCAATATCAAATGTTTTTTCTAGAACCTAAAAAAGCTGCCTTATTTTTAGTTTGATGAATTTTGAGGTTACCCATTGGGATTTTTAAAGTATCCCATCGAGAGGACTTTTCTCAGCCCATAGAGATCCTTGTCATGCCTGTGGGATAACGTGAACTAGGGCTTACCATTGTGCAAAAGATCATACAACACAAGAAATAATTTTAGTGCGAATAGTTATTTATTTGCATTTCTTTACACTGAAGCAAGTATAAAAATAGAGAGAAGATTTGTGCTGCAGTCTAAACCAAAGAAGCATGTTTCCTTATGTTTGAAGAATATGATTTGTAGGTCAGGGCATCTCTGTAGCACCACTATACTTCATCTCTAATGGTATTTTGAGGCACATTTTTGCCTCTGTCAAATAATTGCAGCTCATGCGATTTGGATATTCCAGAATTTTGTCCTGGCCTTTTCCCCCCACTCCAATTAGTTGCAGAAGTCAACTTACTGTTTCAGCTCTGTGAATCAGCAAAAGGAAAAAAAAAAAAAAACGCTGAATGAAAATCTTAAGATTCACTTGCAGAACAACTCGATTTGTTGTCATATGCAGATTCTGGCTGAAAATCTCCTTGGGAGGCGAAACAATCCGTGCATTCAGATGACAGTTGCGCTGTCAGATGTCGCTTGAACTGACTTCTAAGAAAACTGCAAGGCATGCTGAGAATTGATAGCCTGTAATGCTCATAACACACGGCACCTGATTTATATGGCGTCAACAAAAATACCAGAAGTGGGTCATGTCATAGCGCCCTGTAGCCAAATAATCACAAGATTCCTGCTTCCACCCAAGATGGGAACTGTTGTCTTCTTACTGCTGACTTTCAATAAAGGCAAAGGCGATCACTTCGAATCATGACTGGCTTTAAAATCCATTCAGCTCCGTGCAGAGACGGTACAGTGGTAAAACTGTCTTACACAAGTTAGGATATGCTTGGACTGAGCCTTTTGCTTACAAGGATGTTTATCAGAATTTTTGCGGAATTTGGAAAAGTGAATCTCTGCTTATGACATCTGGTTCGACAGCCCTTCTGTTTTCCAAATAAATGACATCTTAGCATTATTAGCTTTCTTTATTGAAACTAATTGACATGATGAGCAACAACCTTGCCACTAATCTCTGTCTCATGGTTTCAATGTGGAGTTCAAGTCACTCACTCGAGGGGGGATTTCAAAGGAAAAAAAAAACCCAGAAGTAACTTTGTAAAGGGCAGCTGCTTTTACAAACTCATCTCAATTTCATTCACATTTTAAACATGGTTTGATGAACTTGGTCTAGTGATGTTTTTCTCCTAGTTTGGTTGAATATTAGTTTTTTTTACACCCTGGTTTGGTGTAGTATTCACTTAGTTTTAGGGTTTTGTTTAAGCTTTGATCTAATATGGACTGGTGCCTTAGTTTGTTCAATATTCTATGATGTTCACCTCTTTTTGGTCCAATATTCACCAGTGATTTAGTCGTGTACATCACTTACTGTCTGCTGCGGTAGTCACTGGTATGTTAGCCAAGGATGTACCAACACAAGTGCTCTTGTTTCCTGTAAATCTGTTTATTTCATTGCATGGAGATTTTTGGATGTAAGGTTATTCGAGGTCAGAGATTGCTGTGGCACAAAGGCTGAGGCTGCAGCAAACCGTGAGTCAGTGAATTTAACTATCGCTGAAAACACATAATATGATCAGGAATCTGTACACCCGTTGGTCGTGTCATGGCTGACGACTAATTCATTTACTGAGGTCATCACCAGTGCTGATCCCAGTGCGGTGGATTTTCACACTATCTGATCTGATACAGTGCTTCCATTAATTTATTTCTTAATGAAGTTTTAACACGTGAAAGTAACAAGTGTGTTGCATGGTATACTGATACTAGAGAAGTCTCATAATACCATGCTGTTAAAAACAATAACATTTTCCATGTTATTAGTATAGGTCCTTATAGAACGGCTCATGTCTTAATGCCGTATTTCCTTTAAGTTGCATTGTGTGACAGCAAAACACTGTCTGCAGACAGAGTGGACATGCCAACCGCTTTTTTATTCTGTCATAAGCACATTATGGCAAGTTGCCGAAAGTCCGTTGATTGTCCACGAAGTAGGTGCACAAGGTAAAATACTCTTTTACTTACAGCCGACAATCAGCACAAATGTAATGTACTGGATAACATAGCTGTGTAATTTTAGATAACAGTGTTGCTCCACCATCTCAGGTATTGGTCAGAGTTTACAGTTTTTCTTATTTGGGACCCAAAACTAAGTTCTGTAAAATATACTGGCTGAATATTTTTCCCTTTGTTTTGTTTTAGACCTGGAACTTTTTGTATTTTCACCCTCAAAAAAGTGTCTAACCCGGGAAGTCACAGGATTCAGTATCTCCAGAAATATAACATCCATGAAATTTAGTGAGGACACAGACAAAATTGTTTCCAGCAGATCCAAATGTTTGAATGGCTCCAGCATTGGCCAAATTAATTATTGGTACGTGATTAGTTGGTTGACCAAACTTTCCACACATCAGACTCTACTGATGTTAAATGCCTCAAAAGTTGGTGAAATGCTGATGAAAGACTGTACCTTAATCAGGAAATATGAGTATATTCATATATGTAGCCTACAGGGAGTTCCTGTTGCCTCTGATATCACTCTAGTTAAAAAGTTTTTGCAGTTCGTTCTGTTTTATAGGGCCAGTAATTACAGTGTTTTCTTTTGCAATGATGGGGCCATCCCATCATTGCAAAACATAGTTTTCCATCCCAGCTAAACTGCATAATTGGACATTATCTTTTTAGCTAATCTACTAATGCGGCAAACATTTTTGTATGCAAACGCAACCTTCACACTGGAAACTCACATTACAATTACATTGCAAGCTGCAAAAAATCAGATGTTTACATTCTGCAGATCAACAACAGCAGTTATAAATGAGCAACGGGACACTGTGGTACATTTATTTCAGTTGTGTTGTCTTGGTCAGGTGGTTTTTAGGTGTTAGAGAGCATTGTGGAGGTTTGGCTAGCAACGTGCCACCATGACAGCGACCTCTGTAACAGTTAATGGACTTCTGAGCTTGGGCTGGGTGACATTGCTGGAGTCGGGTTGCACATTAAGAGAGAGAAACGCCTGTTAAACAACTCTCTCTCTCTCAGGTCTATATTGTGTCAGTTACTTAGAAACAGTACCAGTGAAGTGATAATTATTTGATATACAATGTGTAATTCAAAATATGTGTTTACTCTATCTGTTCATGAAATTTCTAATGCACCCAAATAGTTTTTGTGACTTTATTTGCTTAAAAATGGCTGTATAAGCATATGAAATGTTATTATAACACTTATAAACATGGAAAAAAAACACAGATTGACTTTTTCCTTCCATTAACTTTTTGGACATAGTCTTAGAATTTGAGCATCATTTGAATATAATCTTAGTTCATTGATTCTAAGACTGAAAACTGATGTAGGATTGTTAGGTTGACAGGCGGGTTATTGGTCCACACACTCACTATGGCCTTTTTTTCTCTCCTTGTGTATGTTTGTGTATGCGTGTGGGTGTGTGTGTGTGTGCTTGTGTACACCGATGTTGTTGTGGATACATGTAAATTCCTTTGGGACTTTGATGCATTTTGTGGGTGCTGTATCCTGCCATGTGTACATCCTCTTGTGTGTGTAAATGGTGTTTTTTGGTCCATTACTGTGTGTTGTTGTGGGGATTCCACGCATATCCATGTATCACTGTGTACGTTATTGTGACGGACTCGTGTTGTATGCGCTTCTGTGTGGCATATTTGCGTGACTGCATGTTTGCATGTACATTTGTGCACTCCCCTGTGTGTGTGTGTGTGTGCGCGCAATTTTGTGTGTGTGTGTGTGTGGATGTGTGTATGTATGTGTGTATTTATAAAGGAGAGGTCCGAGGCAGAAGGGGGGATGACATGCATGTGTCCGGCCTGCTAACATCGCTGACGACTCGCACACTAACCGACTGCCCACCCTCACGACATGGCGGATGTACTGGTAAATCAACTGCACCTCTTCCTCTGTCCTCTCTCTGTCTCCCAGCCTCCTTTTTTTTGCCTTTCTTCTGTTTTTGAGTTTCACTGCATGAGAAGTGTACCTTCACCACCTTCCTGCCAAAGAAACAGACTTACACATGTAGGCCCTCTGTGGAGTTTTTAAACCACTGATGGCGCCATCATGCAAAATTTTTAAGGTCTCATTTGTGACAGGGACTCATTTTGCCACATTTTTTAAAAAAAATTCTGTCGTGAGACCTTTGTTTAACTGCCAAAAGAAATGATATCTTATTACAAAGATATCAAAGCAGACAGTTTGCTGTAATAACACTGTATTCACCGAGGATAGCAAAAGAGGCTGGCTGTTCATCCTAAAGGGTGGCCTACTGGCTCCGCAGATGACCAGCTGGTCTCACCTGGTGAGCTGGTTGACACATCTTTGCATTAGTTGTGAAGTCAGTATTTTTTCTGACTGAGCAGATGTTTGAAATCTAAATTGTTAATTTTGTCAGAAAATAAACACAAAAAAAAGGAATGAATTAACCCTCTTAACCCCAAGCATGTGCTTCTGATACATTTTTACTGTCTGTGCAGTATAACATAGCTGCCATGAATTAAATAATTCACATTTTTTTCCCACATTTTTATTGAAAAATATGAAAAAGTGAAAAAAAGAAAGAAAGTTGAATTTCTGTATACAAAAACTGAAAAAGACAAACATGTTTACAGCTTTTCCGAGTGCCCACAACACTTACCAATGCTTTTAAAACAAATGGTGGCTCCACGTGTTATATTTACTTTTAAATTTGTTACAATACCACTCTGTTGTGTTTAAGCACAGCCTGCAGTTCAAGCTAGTTCAGTCAAAAAATCCCTGAATCCATGGAGTGCAGAATTTTTTTTATTTACCGGTATTTGTTTTTTTTTACAGAATCTGGATAAATTGTTTTTGCCACATGTTTAAACAAAACATGCATTCTAAAGTGGAATATGACAATTTTAAGTTTGGATTTGGTTAGGTTTCCTGACAGGCACTGATGGGTAGTTCAAGGACTGTTGGAAAGTTAATAATCTGAGAGTTCTTTCTGTTTTTACAGTTTCTGTCTGGCAAATTTGGTGGGTTTCTTGTTGTTATTATTTTTACGACAGCATGCCTTTTAGCCCTGTCAGCACGTTTTAAGGTTTAGAGGGCTGAGTGACAGCTATGGCACTGGCTCATCACCTCGGCCGTTGCTGCTAATTGACGTTAAGAGCATGCTGCAGTACTTCCACAGTAAATCTTAAGCCCACTCATGAGCTGGTTCGAAAAGGATGCTGAATAGAATGGTCATTTAGACTGTATTTGACTAAATGTGGATCGTGAATTGAAACAGTGTTTGGGCTGTAAATGAATGAGAACACAGATGTAGATTCAGTGTTTTAGCTGAAGCTATCGTCAGGTTGTTTATAAACTTTGGATTATTGGTGTTAGCATTGACTTTTAAAATCCAGCATCGTTCCAGTCGTACTGTACTTATTTTCCACATGTCACTGCTGCTGTTGACCATATAGAACTGCTGTCTGCTTATTTCACTTGTATCTTCTTGTAATTTGTGTATCTCCTCTCTGTCTTCTATATTTAACTCTCACTCTTCATGTCTCGCTCTCTCCCTCACTTGTTTTCTTATCTCACTCTCCCCCCTTGACTCCACTTTTTTTCTTCATGTCTGCCTCTCACCCACTTTTCTCCCCTTATCTCGTTCTTTAGTTCTTACTTCCACTCTCCCAAACTCCTTCACTCCCTCAACTCTCTTTCTCTCTTTTCTGTTTCCTGATGCAAGGCCATTGTTAAGGTACCTGCATGCATGTTAGTGGAGCTGCATCTGTTTCCACTTTGGCCATGTGGCCTTTTGCTTGATGCCATCTTAAAGGTGGAGATTCTGGAGAAAGATTGTTGATATTTAGCTTGTTAGCATGTGCAGATAGTCCCAGATTTGCCATCCCTCTTGCTTGCACTGCTCATATAGTGTTGTGTGGATTAGTCTGAGCCACTTTGCTTGTTTCCCATTTACAGAGACAGGGCTGTGCAAGAACACAGGATCTTTTCATACCATGATTCATTCAGCAAAAAAACTTTACTTGTATCAGTATTGCTGAGTCAACCTTTTAAGCAAAAAGTAGAAGTAGCCACAGACCTTCACATGTACACTATGTGGCTGGAACCCGGACATTCCACATTAAAACTGGACATCGATGTAGACTCTACTGAAAAACCCAGCTGGGGATTATGAAGTTAACTTTCCTCTTGTGTCTGAACTGACCCATAACACTTGAGTTTTGTTCACTCATCAGCACCTAATTGTGACTAATCGTGCTGGTTGTCTTGACTTTTCTCAGATTGTTATACTCAGAGGGGTCTCCTGCTGACTAAGATGCATCTCAGCTGGTTACTAAAGTCACCAAATAAAAATGCATGTCATCTTTAAAAAAAAAAAATCGACTCATACCGCAACAAAGACATCCTTGAGTTCTCTCTACTTCTGGTAGAGGTGCAGGACTATGCATTGCAGTGAAAAATGAGCCCACGGTGAGTAAAACTGTGACAGGAGCAAAAAATGCCCAGAAGGCTCAGAGGGTTAAATATGTAGCCTTTCCTTTGTGATGTAAGACCACTGCCTGTTTTCTGCAGATATTCAATGAGGCTGGTATTCTTTTCATCAAAATGAAATCTCATCTGACATTACTGGAGGCGCCATTTATTTCAGGCAAGGCATCGCGCCTCACTTTTTATATTCTGCAGGAAACCCTCACCCGTATCTGATTGTTGAGTATCTTATTTCAAAGCTCCGGGCCGTTAATCTGCCGCTTTAACAGCCTCCATTCTTTGGAGAGAGCTCTCCACGAGACTCTGGATCATGGCTGCAGGGATGTTCTTCCATTCAAGCAACAAGAGCATGCGGATGGTGGTCGTGGATGTTGGGCGTTGAGCTGTGAACATTTTAGATCATACTTTCAGAGGTGGTCAACTTCTCACACATTAAACTGGAATTCACATTTTATAGATCAGGCCTTGTGCACATAGGCATGGTCATGTCGAAAGGAGAATGGGATTTCCCAAACTGTTTAAAGTGTGTCACTGTTGGCAGTGGAATTGTACGCAAGAAGAGTTCCCTGGTTTGGATTCAAGGGGCCCAAACTAAAAAAAAGAAAACAGAGCTAAACAAAAGTACATTGAAAAGGGTGGAGACAGACATATCAGTCATTAGTAAAGCAAGTAGTTTCGGCCTCTTCCTTTTTTTTTTAATAAGGACATAGACGATGTGTATAGAGACATACCTATGTAATGCATTGATGCCTGGAACGTTTCTGTAGCTTGAAGGATACGTAGTCCAACCCTGTGTCAGTCACAAAATTATGTTCCTCTGCAACAAAGCTACATTCTCAATTATGCTTTCAAGGACACATAATTTTCAAATTATTATTTTCTCACCTGTGACACTGGGGGACTATTAGTCTTCTTTTTCTGTCATTGTTGATTGAGATTCTGACATTTTCAGGGAACTCTGATAGAAATACTGCCCCTGTTCCATCCATCCATCCATTATCTAGACACCGCTTGATCCTCTGTGGGGTCGCGGGGTGGGCTGGAGCCTGTCCCAGCTGACTCGGGCGAAGGCAGGGGACACCAGTCTATCGCAGGGCTACACATAGAGACAACCAAGCACACTCACATTCACACCTACGGACAATTTAGAATCATCAGTTAACCTCAGCATGTTTTTGGATTGGGGGAGGAAGCTGGAGTACACGGTGAAAACCCACACTGCACAGGTAGAACATGCAAACTCCACACAGAAAGATTCCAGGCGTCCTAGCTGGCATGTGAACCGGAGATATTGTAGCTATGAGGCAACGCTGCTAACCACTGAGTCACCGTGCAGCCCTTCCCCTATTCCATGATGTTGTTTGCCCTGATATGAGGATGCTTACTCCTAACCTCATGAATGCCACCATGCAGTTCATCTAAAATCAGATCTATAGTCAGATCTCAGATTTCATATTATGGTTTATTATTGTTAAAATGTTGAAACTGCAGTTCAGAGTTAAACTTTATGGGATTTTAAATTACATAAACCAAGCAGACTGCAGCATCTGTAGAAGAAATAATTATGCAGGCAATTTAATAACTGTCTTTATCTTAATAATGATTGGAGCTACTCATTAAATTATTGTTGTTGTTCGCTTTCAGTTTTCATTACCTGTCTGGTTAGGGGTAGGCGGTAGAACTTTGTGGTTATGTTTAAGAAAATGTCACTCTTTGGTAGACACTTTAACATGTTAGAAAATTAGGTACCAAAGTGACAAGTGTATGTGGTCCATCCACAAATATGTTTCCCTCAGAATGTAATTGAGAATGCATATTAGTTGCGTGGTAACATATTTTATGGAGGCTGGGTTTCATAGTCAGATTTGCAAAGTTTTGTGTTCTCCTGGAAGACAGAGAGACGCTGACAAGTCTCAACTGGACTCCAGAGATGGCCAAGTTCAGAGCAAGAAGGAATGTAAATGCTGTTTTTTAGCAGCTTTCCCCTTCTATTCATGCCATGGTGGCATGAATAGGCCCATGCACTCATGACTGGTAGGGTTGGGTTGGTGTGTGTGTGTGTGTGTGTGTGTGTGTGTGTGTGTGTGTGTGTGTGTGTAGACAGCAGGTCTGATTCATCATGTTTCAGAAAGAAACCAAGAAGCTCTGTGTGTCACAATACCTCTGACTCTGTTTCCTGCCTCTCTCTCTGTCTCTCTCCATCTTTTCCTGTTGCCTTGGACTGCCTTTCGTCTCTCTTCCTCCTTTGCCGGAGTGAAGGCATGTTGATTGATGGAATCATTGTGGCTGTTAGCAAAAGAGTGAGCGAAACAAAAAAGAAGGATCCGTTTGTTCTTTCATTCAGTCGTCCGTCTCTGATCCACAATTGAATCGTCTCATCTCTGGTGAGCTTTGCTGCTGAATGCTCTCTCTGTGCTTAAAGTTTAATGTGCCGGTTACTGAACAGGCTTTGGTTATTTTGTGCACTCTTAAAAGTTCTGACCTAATGGCTCAACAGACAACTGGAGATACAGTGTTAGTTCTTTGATTAACCCTTTGGCTGCCCATGCTGAAAACCTGTCGATAGGAGAGTCTAGCAAACAGAATGTTGCTTAAAAAAACTTGTGTGTATATGACTTTATACCCCTCTGTGGTTTATTGAGGAAATTCTCGGTCGTTTTGCTGATGAAAATCTTTCCACACCCTGTCAGATATGCTTCGAAATGCGTTGTCATCAAGCGTCAAACAGGACTGTTTTTCTCAGTTCCTGAAAAGTGGATCTGGGGTCTCGAGGGCATGTGCAGTTTTGCATGTTTTTGCTGACAAATGACCTACGTGTCATTGAAATTTTCTAAATCATAAGTTTTCAGATGAATTTTCCGCTTTTGGAATGTGCATTAGTTTTTGTTTATTGTTAAGTGTTTATTTAGATTTTCATGAATTGGCTTAGCAGCAGCTAGTGTATAAAAAATAAGTTGGAGTCAGCAAATGTTTACATTTTCAATGAATAATACAGAGCAGTTCTAAAATCAGCCAATTTCAGTGCCAGGATTGGAGGCTTGGTATATTCAAGGGTGCATTTGAGACTTGATATGATGATCAATTCTCAAAGATCGGGACTTGGGCCAGACAAGGCTTTTTAACTGATCAGTATCGGCTTAAACCTAAACCTGATCCTTTGTTTCAGTCCGCTGTCTTGCAGGTGTGGTAAAAGTCAAGCACAATTTATAGATGGTCTTTTTTTAAGGAATAATTGGCAGTGTTAATAAGAGAAGATAAGATACAACAAAGTTTATTGATGCCTTACCGGGGAAATTCACATGCTGGTTACAGATAAGGCATGAAGGAAGCAGGACAAGAAATTGCAAAAGTACAAGAGGGATAAAAAATAAAGACATAATAATAAAGGTCTCACAGACACAGTATACCAGGCATGATGAATCTGGGTTGTATGGGAGCAGACTTTAATTGTTTGCGAAGAGCTGTAGAGAGAAAACCAGTGTTAAGAGATGCTGTGACACCAGAAGAGCTATAGGGGGAAGAAAATAGTGTTAGATTATACTGTTGCAAACTGGAAGAGCTATGTCAGGAAAAAAACTGTGATTAAGCGATGTTGTTGACAATTAATTCATCAACAGTAGAAATAGAGCACATTTGTCCTGTGCTGATCTTGTTGTCTTAGTCAACAGATACATGGTATGGACCCGAGAGTCGGCTCTGTTAGTTGTGCCACTGGGATGTAGTAACGCTCTCCTGGTTGATCCTGGCTTGCCCAAAACGCATGGCTTCTGGCTTCCGGTCATTAAGTGTCACAGAAGTCTTTGTCATGGTGCCCATTGCTTGCTAAACCCCTACAGCACTACAGAAATGCCCCTAGTCTGAGTGAATGCCACTTTGGTCTCTACTATATTAAACACAAAAAAGTGCTCCACCTGGTGGGACAACCAAGTACTACAGCTAGTCTGCGGTACATTTTCTGACATGCATGTAGAGGATACAGGGTTTTGTCATCTTTTAGAGCTTGTCACGGTTCCTTCCCCCTCCACACTATGTTTTAGACAGTGGGACTTTTGTTGTCTGCCACTGGATTCAAACCTGTAAGCTTTAAATTGACCACAAAAATGCATTTTTGTGAATAGTTACTTGTGTTCAGAGGATTTTAATGGAATGCCAACATCTTTTTTGTTGACTTAAGGAGATCCTTTTTAAAAGGGCATGTGACAGTGTTATGGCCCGACTTGAAAAGCTGCAAACAATAGAGGGAGGACAGACCATGGAGCAGGTTTAAAGCCCTTGGTTGGGGCATTTATTTAAACAAAAATCATAAGTAGTCTGTATGTCATCAGTGTAAATGTATTGTGTGTAGTGGCTGCGTGTTGTGGATGTCACCAGTAAGGTGATGGGTGTAATGAAATGAAGTGTTGGAATGCATGAAGGTGCAAAATCAAAAAGCAGGCGGCGGCAGCCCGCACGTGTTGGCTGCTCCCAGAGGCCACGGAGTGAGAGAGAGTCCCTGAAGCCAAAGCGGAAGCCAGCATTTGTAGGCGAGCCCCCGGAAGATGAACTGGGCCCTAGCCATCCCCGGTCGCCTCCTGCTGTCCGTTCCTCACCCAGAAAGCACACATTAGTAAGGCCACCACAATACCAGCAGGGGGGGCCATCACATCCCCGCCCATAAAAAGCAGGTTCCCAGTGGAACCCTGCACTGTCCTGCTAGCGCTCATATTACATGCTACACCCAGTAGTGCGGCAACCCAGCCACTATTTACAGATATGTGTGTGTTTTTTTTAATAGAACTGCTTAGGCCAAAAGGTTGTAGGCCGGCCTACGTGCCCACGAATCCACACCTCCTCCGACTACTCTCCAGACCAGCAACTGCTACACACAGAGCTATATTTAAGGGACAGAAACAGTGAGAGGGTTAGGGGAGGAAATGGACATATGGCAATCACAAGAGCGGGGCGTGCAACAGAGCATCAGCTACAACATTATCTTTTATTTTAATGTAGCATAGATCCAGATTAAACGACTGTCGGCTACAGAAAGCACACATTAGTAAGGCCACCACAATACCAGCAGGGGGGAACGTCACAGGCGGCTTGTACAGTTGTAGTGGTGTCTGTGGTTGTGGGTCAGTTATGTGACATTGTGAATGTATGTACATTACACTGTATTTACTGTTAGTTTGAGTCGTAGCTTAATTTTGTGTACCTCATCAGTGTGTGTGTGTGTGTGTGTTTCGACAGGCTTTTCCTTAAAAGGAGAGGAGATGAATTTGGAGGCTGATATGGTTTGTCGGCGCAGCCCTCTGGTGAAAAACCTTGAATCTGTCACCTCAGAGAGCTGTTGGGCTGGATTTATAGACCCACTTAATGTGTGTCTGTGTTTGTGTGTGACTGTTTTGAAGTAAGAGAGAATTTAAGTGTGAAAGCAACAGAGTGTGTGTGACATTTTCAAAGAAAAAGTAATGGAGAGGGACAGATCAAGAGAGAGAGAGGAGAGCGGCATAGTGGATAGTGTGTGTGTGTGTGTGTGTGTGTGTTTGTCAAACAGTGCATTAGCAAAGGTTTAGCAGTGTTCAACATGTCAGGGCAAGAGATTGGAAGAGCTCCTTTCTTCTGTAAAATATTTCATCTTTTTCTTGCACTACTTCCTGAGTCTGACTCACTGAAAGTCACCTGTCCTGTAAGTTAGAACAGACCCGGGTGATAAAACCATAACGATATGTACCAATGATAGACATAAATAACGTTAAGAAAATCGGCCTTGTGAGATGGGCTTCACTTTTTAAAGGACTCCACCTAAGCGATGCACTCCCAGCAGCCTCCTCCAAGGTTGGACAGACTGGACGTCGGGATTCCCACAGAGACCAGTGTGGAGTCTCCATCTAGTGTCCAGTGATACCCGGTCCAGGACAATCATTAGGAGCCTGGTGTCACTTAACGAGCCCAATCTGTCGTACATTATGGTCTGTCTGCACTTTATTATCCATCTGCTATAGGGGAAAAAAATTGCTCTGGGCATATTCTTTGTGGGTGGAGCTAAGCAGAGGAGACAGTTCCAGTGTTCCCTCAATATTGTGACGAATAGAGCACTGTGATTTAAATGGATAATCCACTTTAAAAAAAAAAATCTAGTAAGGCTGCTTTACAGCACGATCCAACTCATTAGGCAAAGTTGAAATTTACAGTGCGGTCGGTTGCTGCTTCGAAGTTGTTGGTTCCCATAGCAAAGTGGATTTTGACCAGCTAATGGCAGGCTAATACCCACAGTCTACATCCAGAGTCAGACTACTGGAAACTTTAACTTTGGTGCGGTGGAAAGCCTTGGCTCGGTTAGCCTCCACTCTCCTCCAGATTTTATTTGCTTTCCTTCTTTACTGTGTGTCATGATGAAGTTATTACTGTATCCAGTGGTTTGTTTTAATGTTAAATGTATTACCTGTGGCTGATGTGGCTAAATTCAAAGTAAGGTGGTTAAAATTAAATTAAACCTTTACAAGGAACAAACATGGAAACTGATAAATAACCAGAAATAATCCAGAAGTAATCAATTACTGTTTGTAGCTACATTAATGTCACACTGCTATTAACAGCAAGATTAAATTTGAGTTAAATAACAACACAGTAGAACACAGGTCTGCCTCTAACAGTGCAAAAGCAAAGTAGTTGCAACAGAAACTCCAGGAACAACTAGGACATGGAGGATTTAAGTCATTTGATCGTAGAAGCCGTTGCCTCGGGTTCTCTTACTTGTGAGTGTCGTAGTTTTTGATTTACTAAGCAGTTGATTTGTCAGCCCTGCTTCAAATGTGTTTTTTTGAAGATTTATGCTGTTGGCTTTTCCGGGGTTCCAGCTAAACTTGAAGTCTTGCATAATGACTATCCACAGGTGCAGCCTCGCCTCAAGGCTTTCTTTTTCTTTTTGTTTCGTGACCTCACTTTCATCACTTACCTTTATATAAAACCATTGACAAAACGTGATAGAACATGAGAGGTAGTTGAAAGGGACTACTCACTTATAATGCCTGAAGGTGTAAGGGAGTATGATAAGTTGTGTGGCCTGTTGCTATTTAAATTTCTTAGTTCCACAAAAACAATCTTGAATGAGTCAGACAAGCTGGAAATGGGCCCCTGAAGAAAAATGATTAACAAGTGAAGGCTGGAGAAAAGGTCTTTATCCAAGACTGTGTGTGAAGAGAACAGGATGTCCTGATTTGGTCTTCAGAGTTGGGATTGGGAGGTACTGAGATCCTGGTACTTTAAAGGAATTCTCACCAACATAGGATCTGGATTTCACTATTTCTGTGTTTGTGTGTTGTTTGTCCTGACATGAAGCCACTTTCTCCACACCTCATGAACACCACCATGCAGTTGTTAGAGCTAGAGTCAGACCTTCAACTGCTGTTGCTGTTACCTTTAAGTCGATTCATCTAAATGGTTAATTCAACAACCAACGCAAAATGACCCTTTGTTTAGTTTCATTTTCATTTCGACAAAAATTTTATCTTGAAGTCATTGTATATAGCAGAACAATACAAAATGAAACAACATATTTCAGTGCAAACCTGTAGAGCTAAACTTGCAACTCCAACATGATGCAAATTTATAAAAAGAGGGTTTATTATTTGGGTAAGTTACAGAACTCCAGAAGAAATCCAAGGTTCTATTAAACCCCTTCAGAAAGTGGAAAAAGTTCAGTCAGTATATTAAACAAAGGGCAACATAGACATGGCGTTTTCCAGCACAGAGCGGCAAAGGCAGTTCCTTTCCTCCCCTATTGTTTAATTATTCTCTGACATAGGTAATAGACAGCTCAGTCGTCATCTTTAATTTATTTATATGTTGAGCTTTTTAGACAGTATCTGTATCTCTACTTCCTTGCTTCTACCCCTTGTCCATTTGTCTATCTATCTATTAGCAATAGCTGCTTTTTCACGTAAGGTCAGTTCATGCTTTCTGCACCTGTATGTTCACGAGGGTACACGTGAAGTCAGACCCCTCTAATACAGACTTTGGAATCAGTTAAAATCAGTCCAGTGTGTATGGTTGACAACTAAATAGCTCTGTCTCCAAACTGTTCCTTAATGTTACATGGGTAATCTTACTGTAAAGCTTTGGTAGGGTAGGGTACTGGTACTGTCTGAATGTAGCATGGAGAGGGTAGAGTGTACTGTGGTATTCTCTCCAACAATAATGGGCTTCTCATCTAGCGCAATGAATTCAGTTTTCCTCTTTCTAATATTGTTGGCACTGCTGCAGTCTCAAGGAAATTTCTCCTTTTAAAAGTATCCACCAGATTGGCTTTTGTCTGAATTAGTGACTACATTATGTTCTGGCGAGTGTTTACATTTTAGATGCCGTATCAAACTGGTAGCATTAAATGTAGCTCTGTTACTACCACCTCATGGACATACTCTGATCGACGATTTTAGAAGTGGTTGTTGGATTGCTTTTGTTTTCCCAATTTAAAATATATCCATACTGCAGACATTCTAGCCACCTACTGTCACAAATTGTGCTCTCCTTCCACAATCCAGTCTGATTGGTGGCGGTAATCCACTTTTAAGATGTTTCACCAACCAGATGGAGAACAACAAGAATAATTGTGCTCTCCATTTTTTTCCTGATACCTGTGTAATAGCGAACACAAACAAAGGATCAGGCTTAGGTTCATCCTCAATAAAGCCAATACTGATTAGTTAAAAAATCACGGGGCTAACACAAAGAGACAGACAGACATGCATACTCACACTCATACCAACTTAGAATCACCAGTTAACCTACCATGCTTGTCTTTGGACTGTGGGAGGAAAACCAACAGGAAGTACATGCAGACTCCACTTAAAAGGTCCCCAGCTGACCTGCAGATTCAGACCTTTTAAATGTAAAGCACACCATTGCAGCATTGTATCTGGTTCAAAAATATGTTTAAAACAATACGAGTGAATATAGAATTTCCTTTTTTTCTTTTGGTCTCTACCTCTCTTTCTCGGTTCCACTTTCTCTTTCATTTCAATTCTCTTTTGATCCGTCATTGTGACCTCTGCCTCTCTGTCTCGCATACACACAGGCACACACACAGGGCTGTTGGCGATCAGGTGGTGAGATTATGGGGCGGTAATCTCTCAGATTAATACTTAAAATGAGCGCTTAATTACTTAAACCCTGCTGGCAGCCGCAGCTGCGTGTGTGTGTGTGTGTGTGTCTGTGTGTGTGTGTGTGGTGGTAGACGTACGTGCGGTACACAAAAGCCCTGGCAGTGCGTCTCTCTGAATTTAAATTTCATCTTGCTTTATTGGCATGGTATTCAGGTCCATCTGTGCTGCCAAAGCATGCAGAGATAGTGAACAGACCAGTACAGTAGAAAGAAGGCGATGTCCGTGAGGCTGTGAAAAAATGACCAGCACATTTTCAAATCACATCAAATTACCTACATATAACTACATTTATAAAACCTACGGACTCACAAGACAAGCAAAGATTGTTTCCAATAGGATCAACTCGATTTATATTATAGGACTGAAGTCTATATGCAGTTAACTTGTAGTTAGTTCTGCATTTGAAATAGTTCCCATCTATCACAGCGGATGGCTAATAAAATAACTGTCTTCGTAGCTCGATTAAAACAATGATTCACTCTAATTTTATTCAAGTCTATCAGTAAATGTATGTTTTTTTCCCCAATTCTGATATGTTCCACAAGAATGCGTTTTCCAGAAAAGACTGATTGAAGCCCAAAAAAACCTGCATTTCAACCTAGTGGCTTGTGGAACAGAGCCCAAGGCCACATTCAGACTGACTGCAGCGCCTTTAAGCAAAAAGATCAATCTGTGTCGCAACGCTGCGTCATCTGGGGCTGGTGTAACAAAGACTTTTAAGACCAGCGTTAGAACATTCACAGATGAGTCTAATGCGACTTATACAGTGCCACAAAAATAAAGACTGACTTACCTTAAGCCTGAATTGTTAGTCACCTGATTCCTTACCTAATACCTGTGTTGGCTGACTAAAAGGTGTAAAACACGACTCATAATGTGCGGTTTGCTGATTACATAGTTGACTGAGTAATGACAAGTGAAAGAGTTTTACAAGACTGCAGAGACATGTTGGAAATTGAATGATGTCGCATTTGTTCCCTATTGTTGTTAAGTTTCCTTGTAGTTGTTAAGTTCTTGAGGAGGGGCATGTTTGCTTTGGTGATGCAGTTGGTCAGTCAGCCATATTTTTTAGGTCAATGTTATGACCCAGCTTCTAGGGGTTGCTGAGTCCAGCAAAAATAAAACCAGGTGTTCTTGGTTCGATAATGCAATTTATTGCTTAGTGACTAAATTAACACAGAATGGGTGATAAACAAAGTAACACAGTTGGTGGGCGTTGCTAAAATCAAAGAACTGAATAAAACCAAACGAAGCCTAACAGAGTTGCCAGAAACTTTACTAAAACTAAATACATTCTATACACCAATACATTCTAGGACACACAGACACGAGGCACCAGGGCGAGCTGGTCACATGAAATTCCAGCTGATCGGACTGAAGGTTTGGTTGAGGGTTTTATCTTCCCCAGGTGTGCCACGGCTGTAGTTGATTGGTTGTTGTGAGAGGGAACCGAGTGGTGGCCCAATACGATGGGTCAGGAGGCGGGGAGAACAGGTGCTGTCGAGCAGGTCTTCAGCTCCACTCTAATCAGCCGAGATGTCTTTCAGCTGGGGCTCTGGAGCAGACTCCCAAACCAGTCTTAACCTAAAACAATTTACTTGCGAAGTCCTACACAGTTGGGTCAAGGACAGTCGCAAGTCGAATATCCAACAATTCCTTTTGTTTTTCTTGTTTGTTTCTGGCTCTGATAAACAGACTTTAGTGATTTTTAAGAAAAAAATAACTAAAACATTGCCAGCTGGTTTCGGGGTTCAGTGGGATTAATGTGTTTATTCTTACTGGTGGGCACTTCTTCTGTGCAGAAGTATGAAAAGTATTGGCTCAATAGTAATCCAATGACTTAGCATTTTTCAGATTGTTGTGTTGGGCTCATCGCTCATGTCTGTTTGACAGATTTTTCTCCCTGATTATTTCTGCTGTCAAGATGTTGACAAGCTCTTTCCAGAAAATATTACTCTCATTCTGACCAGTACGGTAAATGTGCCTGAATGACACACGTGTGTGGAAACTGAAGATCTGTAGGTGTTTCTCGGACAACTTGCCAGCAGCTAAATGAAAAACTGCCAGATTTTCTTCAATCGTAGGAAAACTGTGCCTCTATTCAAGACATTTATAAGACTAACTGACTTTCTCATTGATGTGTGTGTGTGTGTGTGTGTAGCGGGGCGTAGTGAGAACACTGTGTGTGTGCTCTGTCGACCGTACCACGATAAATAAAGGTTAAAAAAATATTTACAGAGATTAGGTCGAGATGAGAAGGAAGTAAACTGACTTATATGTGTGTCTGTGTCGTTTCTAAGTCTTTCTAATGTCATCTAGCTTAATCAGATTAACACTCCGACCCAAATCCTATTAAACACACGCTGAAAATCACACAGACGAAAAGAGGAACTGAGACATCAACTCACATTCGCTTCTTTTTCTTCTTTCTTGCTTTCATTTATTTATTTTACTTTGTCTTTCCGTCACTCTTTTGTGTTTCTGTTCATTTTCTTTATCTCTCTGTCTCTTTTGGTCAGTCTGTCTTTTTTTATCTTTCTTTCAAAATAAAACTGTTAATGATCTTCCCATGTTCAGCCATCATTTCTAGAAAACATGAATTTACACACACCGTTTTCATACAGACTTGCGTTTTTACACACACTGTCTCTCTTTCACACACACACACACACATACACACACACACACAAAGGCAGAAATGTGATAGCTCTGTTATAAAAGATGGGGCAGGTGATAAAAGAGAGGAAGGGAGTGTTCCTCTGTCTTTGCTCTGACAGTTCAGGTAAACTGTGACACCAGTGTGTGTGTGTGTGTGTGTGTGTGTGTGTGTTCCCCTGAAGCTGAGTGGTTATCTTTGTAATTTGTGTGTGTTTCAGGAGTGACTTCACTGTACATCTGTCAGTGGCTCCACAGTTTGCAGTCTTGTTCAAACACACATTAACATAAGAAAACATCACTTTAAACTGAAGCTGCCTTTCTGTCCTTTAGGCAGCGTCACTGGAGGTTCTATCAGTGGGTGAAAGTTACCCACAAACTACAGTCATCATTAACCATCCCTGCCACATTCACCCGCTCTGTGGAGTGTTGGCAGCAAACACACACGGGTCACAGCCCACGTCTTTCTATCTGCCAGCAGATATCCAGGCAGCATCAACAGCTGGAGGTTAATGTTAGCTGAGCTGCAGTTTCACCTTTTTAATTTTTATTGTAGAAATTTAAATATAGCTCGTGCATCCAATCTAATAATAATGATAGCACTGACATGGAATTATCTGCTTAGCAAGTGGGTGTGTTTGTGTGTGCACTGACTTCTTTGTACATCTGTGTGCACCTTTATATACATGCATGTCTCTTTGTGTGCTTTTTCATTATGTCATGTGTGTATGTTTGATGTCCCTCTGTGCATATGTGTGAGTACACTGTGTGCTTGTATGTGTGTTCCTGTGTGTGGCCACACAGTATGTGGATGTTTGCACCCATGTTTTGTTTAGCTCCTCCTGACCCATGTGTTCTAAAATTCTAAATTAATCTGAAGCGCTGTGATCATTTATTTTTTGTCTTCTATTTTTAAGCCTCAACCCTCTTAACCCCAAAACGCACTGTTTGGGTTTGAAAGGCATGTTTTCTTTCACAGTCGCCCAGATTACACCATTTATCAGAGCCAGAATTTTTCAAAACAGAGAGAATTGTTAGATTTTTAACTAAAATTTTCACCACCTGCTGTCCTGCCATCCACACCCCAACATTTCCTGCTATCCCTCCCTTTCATCCCCACTCCCAACCCAACCGGTCGAGGCAGATGACCACCCTCCCTGAGACTGGTTCTGTTGAAAGTTTTGTTTCCCCTCTCTGTCCTAGGGGGTTTTTGGTTCCTTCCCACTGTCGCTGACTCCTTGCTCATAGGGAATCCAAATGCAAATGGATTGTTGGGTTTTCTCTTTTTTGTTCTTTCTGCTATGTAAAGCGCTATGTGATGACATGTGTTGTAAATATGCACTATACAGATAAAATTGAATTGAACTTTAGGACCAACCATTGAACTAATCATCTGGGATGATCCATTCAGTTGGAAAACTTAACCAAACTAAGCTTAAAATCATCACCTTTCATCAAAATCTTTTTATTATGCGCGTCTCTTTTTTTTAAAATGCCCAAAATAAAGCATTTGCAATAACCAGATTCTGTAAAACAAACAAACAAAGAAAAACATTCTGCACTCCTCATCGCAACTGTAAGGCCATGAATGACTCAGCGGCAACCAACAGTCATGTGACCAAAATGCAGGTGTTTTAGATGAACTGCAGGCTGTGTATACACATAGTAGAGAGGTATGTAAGTATGAAAACAAATTTAAAATGTAATATCCGTTTTATGTAGAGCCACTATTTCTTGTGCGAGTATAAAAAAAACACCTCTGACCACTTGAAAAATGTTGTACATGTTGATTCCAGGTTGTTTCAGTTTTTGTAAAATGAACAATCCTAAAAATTAGACTTTTGTTTTTACCTTTTTTATGGCACTATAACTGTGCCATACTGCACTGATGACATTTTTGACGTCTCTCTACTTCTAGAGAACAGTATTTCCTGTTTTGCTGTTTCCATAAGGGTGCAGGAGTTTACATTGCAGCGAAACATGAGCCAACAGTGAGTAAAAAGTTGACGGGAGCAAAAGAAACAATTCAGAGGGGTAAATAGAATATATAGAAAACAAATGTCGATGAATCAGCCGCAGTGATCTAGGGACTCTGGGTCCTTAGTGCAAAACCTGAAGTAGAAAAGTGTATGTGTTATTATCTGTGTGTATGTGTGTTTGTGTGTGTGTGTGTGTGTGTGTGTGTGTGTGTGATCACAGCTCAATCACATGATGCATCACATTGCCTGGTCTGTCTCCATACCCGCTCTCTTTCACTTCCCCTATTCAACATGATGTCTCTCTCTTTTTCTGTGTGTCTCTCTTCTTCGATTCCCTCACTCAATTTGTAAATCTGCTCTTCGCCTGTTCCTCTTTTATGCTTTCATCTGTTTCTTGTCATCTACTATCCTCTCAGTCGTTTTTGTCTGTACCCTCCTTGTTTTCACTCTATCTCTCTCTCTCTCTGTTTTTCCCAACACATGTATTCCTCTTGTCATGTCACATCTTTTTTTTTCCATCTCTACATCCTCGTTCCTTATTAGACACTGACAACAGAGAACATTAAATAGTCTAATTTCTATAGCGGCCTTATGTTGTTGCAAGCCTGAAGGCAGGTTACACTCCAAAGGGCTTTCAGTCACTGAAATGTGTGGTTCTTTATCTCACTGACAAATCTCTCCTTCTTCTCCAGTCTCTGCTTTTCCTCCCCCCTTCTATCTCAGTTTACAGTTACATTATTATTATTGTTATTATTACCATGAGACAGTATTTCCTGAAGTCTTGATGCTTTCCTGTTGAACTAATTTACTGTGAACTCCACCGTCTATTAGGACAAACTGCTTGTAGCATTTTCAAACACTGACACACATGATTGCCATATTAACTGTGCTACCTCGGTGTGATCACTGCAAACAAAGGCGATCACGTGATGGCAATTTTTAGCCTCCGTCACACACCAGTGGCGTGGTTAGGGCTCAAGTTTCTCTGTATTTATACATGTTTCTCCACTGTATGTTGGAACACTTTCTTTCCTGTACCTTCTCACTTATGTTATGGTGTTTAGCTTAAGTTCTTAAAAATATCACCCCTCACGTCCTCTGGTTTCAGCTGTCACATCCTCCTGATTGACCTAAAACTCAGCAGTTATCAGCAAAAGTTACCTGAGCTTTCCCAGATCACAAGGAGAGAAATAAATTTACTGTTTCAGTTATGTGAACCTGATGGTGACATGCTTTTCTGGGACTACCATGTGTGTTTTAAAGAGTTGTACTGGTTTGGAGCCCCTCACCCAGGAGCATTTAGCTTAGGCCCAGAGTCAAGTTTCACATGTCTGCAGTTGTGAGCAGAGATAACAGTAAGACGCTATGTATCCTTTATTTCTTGAGTACTGTGATTATATAATACTCTATTTCAAGTAACACTGTGCCAGTCAGCCTTCTGCAGGATCTGATTTTCTGCAGAGAGATGCTCATTAGTGATTAAACAATGCAGATGATAATTAGTTCTCTCTTCTAGCCATAGTTGTGATGTTTCCATTTCCATAGAGGTGCAGGACTTTATTTTGCAGTAAAACATGAGAACACAGTAAGTAAAAATGCAACAGGACAGTACTTTGAAGTTTTATTTAAACCTGCAGTGTAGAACTTCTGTCTCCCCCTACTGGCAGGGGAAGTAATTACACAGACGTCATTGGATCGTGCCTACAGTATATGACATTTCTGTCTGCCGCTGCTTTCTGTTTTGGGCTGTTATTCTTCCCGTGAAGTTTCTTCTTTTATCTGGAGAAACGTTTCTTTGACACCTTGTAGGTTTTTCCTCCACAGGCTGTAATATACTCCTCATTGCTGTAGCCGACCACAGTTCCATTTAAGTTGCATCCGTCTTCAGCTCTGGCAAAATAATCGACTCCAATATATTGCAAAGTAAAGCCAGATGCACCTACACCTGACAGACTTAATCAGCACTGTGTGAACTCATTGAATGTAACAGATGTTCATCCACATGTGAAAGTCCCACAGTCCATCTTTAATGTAGGATTTTGAATGCAGGATTTTAACTTGGTATATACTTGGTTGTATTGTGGTACTTTTATGGAAGTAAAGCGCGTCTTCCACACCATAAATGACAGTGGAAATCTCACTGCCTTCTTCTCTGTGTTTCAGTACACAGGTCCAATCCCGGCCGAGCGAGGGGGCGAGCTGGCCATGGGGGGAGGTCGCAGCGAGACCTCAGCACTGAGTGGGACGGGAGGGGGACGGGGTATGACCACAACCCAGAATTCCCAACGGCCAAACGCCTGCTGCTTCTGCTGGTGCTGCTGTTGCAGCTGCTCATGGTAAGAGACAAAAACACACACAGAGCTACAGCCATGAACACAAATACACAACATGTGACTGTTAGTTGCAGCTGAGTTACAAATGGTTTCATAGTTACACTTTGGTGCGCAGAATATTTAGTTTTTGACAGAATCTGATTAGAGCAAATGGTTTATTTAAGGCAAGTTTTAAAATGTGACTTGTAAAAAAATTGCTTTTTATGACATATGACATAAAAATGATATAATATTATCTTTATGACATATTTTAAGCTTAAACTGGATTACTTTTCCAGACAGAACTGGAAGTGGCACAAAATCAGTTAATGGACCACTAGAAAGTTAAAAATCTAATGCTTCTTTTTGCTTTTACAGTTTGTAGCTCTGATAAATAGTGTAATTTTGACAAATTTATTAAAGACAGTGTGCCTTTCACCTGCCTGCAGGTTTTGGGGATCAGTGGGTTAAAGTTTAGTGAGAAACTCTAATGTATATTCACACCATTTGTTTGTTAGTCCCAGACTGCCTGTGTACTCACACAAAGACACAGGAATACATAGGACTGTGTGGATGTGACTGTTCTGACAGTCACATCCACACAGTCTTCAGATATCAGTCAGACAGTAGCCGAGCAGTGATTAGGTCTACTAAGTTCCCACAGGTACTAATTATTTATAACTCCCTCTCTCTGTAACACACACACACGTGGTTCTCTAACACACCAAAGATGTACACACCTGTAGCTGCTGCTATACCCTGCTGTTAACATAACTGTGGTTAGTGCTGTCATTAAATGTGGTAGTTAACATTATTGTGTATGATGTGTTTATAGTTGAGTGTAATGACTCTTTCAGAGCTGTGGTTGAGTGTGTTGTGCAAGCTTGTGTGTGTGTGTGTGTGTGTGTGTGTGTGTGCTTGCTGTCTGAAAGCCGTTTTATCATGTCAGTCTCACCGTCAGGAATGAAGAGGAGAAACGGAAGCGGAGGAGGAGGAAGAGAATATCACAGGACACCAAGATGGAAACCATACCAAACTGTGAAGCTTGGTGAGTCTGCAGCACTAACACACACTGATTTGGTTTGTTTTTGGCCCTCAGCCAAGACGGTTATGTTTCCAGACATATTTGTCTGTGTAGCAGTCGGGTAATTCCAGAACCTGTTACATTTAGCGAGGATTTCTTTTTAACTCTCTGAAAAGCAAGCAGTCTCTGGAAGTTTTATTTGCTCCTGTCACATTTTTCCTCATATTGACTGCCATATAAAGTCCTGCACCTCTGTGGAACCAACACAACAATAGTTAGAAGAAGAGACAACTACACAATATCTTGTTTGCAGCCTGATTAATATAAAACTTAAGACCAACAGTTCCATCATTAGCATACGCAACTGTGATCTTCTGTCACCTGATGTATTTTAATGTAAAATAAGATCCAGAGTTGACTGAAAACACTGTTCACATATTTAAATTGTACACTGTCAGTGGTGGCCTTTGCCCTCTCGAGTACTACTGCTGTGTGTTTCAGTGTCCAGGAATCCAGGATTAATAATATACAGATAAATTGATGTATGTTCAGCGTTTATATACAGCAGAAAGTTTTGCCCAAAGTACTTTTTCTGCTGAGTAGAACTCAAAATGGCAGGTGTGGGCAAAACAACACAACATAAACAGATTTCCAAAACATATGGTGATATCAGGACATAATCGGTGTATTATTTTATCTCCCTTTATATGTTTTTTTTTTTTTTTTTTAAATCAGATACTCACAGTAAAAATGCATGATAAAATAATTTTTAAAAAAAAAGTCGATACAATTTTCCACTCTGTCTTCTTCAGCACCAAACCCTCAGTGGAAGAAGTCCGGCTGTGGTCCCAGTCTTTCGACAAGCTGATGAGGAACCCAGCAGGTCGAAACGTTTTCCGGGAGTTCCTGCGGACTGAGTACAGTGAGGAGAACATGCTGTTCTGGCTGGCCTGCGAAGACCTCAAACAGGAAATGAACAAGGGTGCCATTGAGGAAAAGTCACGTTCCATCTATGAGGACTACATCTCGATACTGTCGCCAAAAGAGGTAGGAGTTGGTTTAATATCTACCGGCAATAGACACACATCATCAGCACTAAGACAGTTGTTCAGCAGACTGTTTGATGGTTTCACCTGAATGCACCAAATGCAAACCATCAGTAAAACAAACAAAAATACAAAGTTTACTTGTATCAATGAAACAAAAGCGTGCTCCCTCCTTGACTCATAAACAACCGAACAAAATGAAGCTCCTTCGTTGCACTCCGTGTGGCCTCCATGCAGGTCTGCTAAGGATCGCTAGTCTGTGGTCACCTGGGCTTCTCGTTGCCTCCGCTCGCTAACCGCCCCTGGTGGTGGCTGCAGCTGTTTGCACAAGCTTTGCAGTCTAAAAACCTCCACCTTTACTTAAGTGACGCACTCCCAGTGGCCTGCTTGGGGGCCTGACAGGCTTGAAGTCAGGTGCGCACAGAGGCTGACTTGGGGTCTCCATCTGTTGACATCCAGTCCAGATCAGCCGCTCAGAACTTAAGCGTGGTAGAGTGGCTTTGTCCTGGTCACCATTCATTCCTGATCCCATTGTCATTACTTATGTGTGTACATTTTTTATTTGTGTCTTGTTCATTGTTGTAGTAACATTAAAATTAACACCTGTGCACCATGCGAATAGGAAAACGTGGTAAACATCATTAAAAACAGCCTGTTAAAAATTCTTGACCATTATCAGTATCAACTAAAATGAAACATTTTATCGTAATAACTTCTTCAGCTGTGTTATCCAGCTTGAGCTTTAAGCACCTCCTCTGTCAAGTTCCTCTGCTGCCTCTGAAGCTCAGCTTTGGTTCCATACTGCACATTTAGAGGCCTTGATTTGTCAGCTTTATTGCACGGGCTCAGTGTTCACACAGACAACCACGTTTCGAAGTTAAAGCCCTACTAATCGAGCCAGTCTTTATTGGTGGTTGTAAAGTTAAAGACAAAGTGTAGTACACACACAGAGTGAATGGGTTAAAGTTTTATTTTTTCTGGTGAGAAGTGGGGGAAGCATTGTCTACTTGACTGCTACTATTTTTAGCTGAATGACTGTGTGTGCATTTGTGTATTTGTGTGTGTGTGTGTGTAACAGTGGTTGCTTTATTTAGTGTTAGTGCTGAAGGCTTCGCTTGTCAGGCTCCATCACTGGTGTGTACATGTGTGTGCTGGCATGTTTGGATCTTAGTGTATTTTTACGTACAGTTGTGTGCATGCATGTGTGTGTACAGTGTGTTTTTACAGGAAGCTATATATTGCTGCTCTCATCACCTTCTGGCAGTAGAGGCTTTTTATAGACACACACGCACACGCACACACACACATGTACTAAAATACAGAGATATCCAGACGTGTGAGTTTGGCAGAGAAGATGCATGCCAGGCTGTCTGTCTGCATGTCTGACCTTGGTACGATGCCTATCTCTGTGTGTGTGTGTGTGTGTGTGTGTGTGTCTTTCCTAAATAAGAACAGAGGGAAAACACAAGAGAAAGCTTGTCGTTCTATAAATATCTGCTGGTGCCGAGCCTGCGGGGCCACTCCGAGTGTGTCTGTGTAGTGGTGTGTTATTGCTGCTAACTTTATGCATTCATGCTAGGACTGAAAAACTCATCATAATAACATTTTTCATTTCAGTCTATATTGATGATTGTATCATTTTTAATTTGCAATAAAGACGAGAGGACAAAATACCCTTTTCATGTTTTATTATTATCCAAATTTCTTGTTTGTCCTATATTCCTATGGTCCTATATTCTTTTTTATTTTCTTACTCTGCTAAATTGTAAATGAGGCTTACTTACCTCATTATACTTAGAATTTGAACAAAGCTTGAATAGAATGAATGAACACAGGTGATAACTGTAATGTCAACACAACAGTGAAAAACACACAAATAAACACATTTACAGGCATAAATTAAAATAATAAGGATACAGCAGTAATCTCAGCTTGTTATACAATAAATAACAAAAGGAAGTAAAACCCGGAGATGGACAGAGGATGACCAGGGTGGAGCTGCCACACCAAGGTTAGAATTTGAACTGGCTGGCCAGGACTGGGTACCGGCGCATGTGGACAACACACCAGTCTCCACGCACACCTTAATGTTGTCTGACAGACCTTGGGGGATGCTGATGGGAGTGCTTCTCTTGGGTGGAGGTGGTGGGAGATACAGGGTTGGTGGCAACCAGGCAGCTTTGGATTAGCTCACCTCGGGATACCTGCACCAACGGCAATAGGAAAGCGACAGAGAGTAGCATGTTTCATTACCAAGGGATAGGGTCAGCTGTTTGTGAGCAAGTAAGGTAGCACTCTTGAGGTTTGTTCATGCAACTGAGCTTTAATTGTATTTAAGTGAGTTTATTAACATTTCGTTGTGTAATTTTCTTACTGGTGAAGTGTCTTTCGATGGTACATGCTGCTGCCGTTTATCACCCAGGCCTGATTCATCATTCAATACAGGTTGTAAAGTTATCTCTCATTAGATTTGAATGTCTCAACTTAAGATTGAAAATCACATTGTGAGGATATGCAGATGCACTGTATCATTTGCAACAGTACATTGAATGTAACCGGGATGTGGAAAAACTAAGATTTAAACAAGCAGATGTTTGCAGCAAGGTCAGTTTTATCCACTTGAACCAGTGCAATTAGAGAATTCACTTAGGTAGGGGCGAAATGAATCTCCAAAGTATCTATTACATGCTTAGTTCAACTTTGATTGAGACCACTGACATGTGGTAAAGTGAAAGTGAAAGTCAAACAGCTGGGGCAGAGAGCAAACATCACATTCTGAGTCAGTCAGTAGCCTGATTGATTCAACCTTCATGAATCATTGGGTCATCCCAAGCTGCTGACTGACGCAAAATGTGATGTTTGCTTTCTACTCCTGTTTGCAGTCAATGAAAAAAATCACTATTGCACACCTGGAAATGGTCACAAAAACATGTTTAACACAGGTAACCCGATGTTGATCGGTCATTGTCATTCATAACAGGTGTAGCACACATCTGTTGAACGTGCATAACAATGCAGTTCTCCCTGAACGTCCAACAGGAGCAGTCTCTGAACTTTTACATCACATCTTGTAGTCATTTAGCTGGAACACACAAATTAACCTTGCAATGTGTCATTTTCTTTCCCTCCAGGTGAGTCTGGACGCCCGGGTTCGAGAGGTGATCAACAGGAAGATGCAGGACCCGACCCCTCACACATTTGAAGACGCCCAGCTGCAGATCTACACGCTGATGCACAGGGACTCCTACCCACGATTCCTCTCCTCCAACATCTACAAGTCGCTCGTTCACGGCGGCTCCCGTACCTCTTCAGAATCCTAGTCCCACACCACCTTCACCTCCACTCCCTCTTACTGTGATCCTGAGCTTACAGGATTGATGCCAGAGCATTTCATCTCTTCTCTCGCGGTCCAAAACTTTCTAAAAGTAATCACTCCTTTTTGCCTCCTCTGTTCACTTTTCCTCAAACCCCAAATCTCTCAGATTAACTGCCAAGACTTTCTCCAGTTGAGTCCCTTCTCCTGCATTCCTTGTCTTTACTCATTTCTGTTTTTAGTCTCTTCTGATCCATCGTTGTTCTTGAAATATTCTGTATAACAGCCTCTTAAAAGGTAAATTTGACCTGTTTATGCCCTTAAATATTTTAAAACAGCACGATTTTAGTTTGGCAGGATGACAGTAGAGGCACTATCATAGGACTTACATTTTATATTTGTAAAAACTTATTTAAGAGCTCTAAGTGATTGGAAGTAGGAAACATCCACAGGACAATAATTAATTTTTAACACAGTTTTTGTAAGGCAGTATGAATATTTCAATCATAAAAGGTGATATTATCAACTGGGCAAATATGGGTCTTGATCATAAACACCTAGCTTTTTTCCAGGGCTTTCACTTGCATCTTACAGTTTTGGTTTAATTGAGTTTCCTTAGCTTGAAAATGTGGTTATACAGTATCTGCCAATAATAATTGAACCCTAACCTCAAAAACTGTTTTACTTTTATTCACGAATTTAGGCCAAACTGGCTTTAAAACTGCTGGTTCCAAGTTCAAGAATGAACCTCAACACTTTTGATCAGGGTCCTTTAAATTTTGGCTATGAGCAATTTGTGCGATACAGTTCTGCTGAACCCCCTTTATCTCCATCCAGAACCTCTGTCCAATCACATCCATCCTTCATCTTTTTATCCAACATTTTTTTCTATCACTCTTGTGTTTCCTACCTTTCCCCTAATTTCCACGCCTGCAGCCACATCTGAATGGAGAAAGAAGCAATCCGGGGTATTAAAGTATTTTAGAGAAATCGTCTACGGTTGCACAGAGATGTACATGACTGCTTTGGGAGATTTTAATGCATTTCAGGGGGAGAAATATTCATCTGTGCCATGAATTGTTAGCAATTATTTACCCCCACATGACCGTCCAATCACCTTTAAGAGCCAGTTGAAGGTGGACTTCCCAGACTTCACCTCATCGCCTTCTTATTCATCCTACGTTTGCCTCTACTTCAGGAATGATGGAAAGGTAAAAGATGGATGATGTCTCGTTCTTGGTCTTTCTCAACTGGAAACACAGGGTGCTCCCTCCATCTCCCGCTACAAAAAAACTTTGTTTCCTTTGTTGTTTTTGTCCCTCTCTTGTTTGCTGGATCAATCATTTCACTCCTGTTTTAAACAAATGGACAAAAGGAAGGCTGCTGCTTCCTTCCGACTACTGATTTACAAACAGACAAGACGTCTATTTTTTAACAGAAACTCTATATGGAACATTATAATTATGCTCTCTTTTTTTTTTCTTTTTTTTGGGGGGGGGGGTGTTTTATTGTTTCTCCCACTCTCTCCCTTTCCTGGACTTTTTTTTTTTTTTTTGCAAGAAGAGGAGGATTCCTCTGAGACTGTACTGATCTCCACCCGACACCACAGACACTGCAATAAAACACTGGAGTTTAGAAAAACATCACATACTCGCACACACACTTACAAAAATTTGTGTTACTATACTTAAGGGGTCTTCCAGTAATCTTTCACTAAATTTCCTGCCTGTCCAACCATTAACCCTCAGCAAGACGAGGACAAGTCAACCAAAAGAACACAAAACCATTATGAGGAACAGGAAAGAAGTTCACTGAGTTTCACTGATGGATAGTTTATAATTTTAGTCAGCTTGTGCTACAAAATACTTCATTTTCTTTAGTGAAGTGGTAATTCACTTTGACCTATACCGTTGTACTAAAGTACGGATATTCACCTCCACAGAATGTGTTACTTTCTCCTAATCAAGTAATTGTGAATTTAAAATTTAGGGCAACACACTCTACTTTGAAAATGTATGTTTTCCAGCATTACCTAACGACACAGTGTTAGGTGCCTTCTATCCTTTTTAAAACTTATTTCAATTGATAAATTTTTCATCTTTTTTTTTTTAAGTTTCAGAAACGTCTCAGAGCTGAAACAATCAGTTAATGTGTTTGTTAAACAACATAGAAAAACTGGTCATTTTTGGTGTTTTATTTTTAGTTTAGATATCTTTGGGATTGAGATTGATGTTCAGACAAAATCTGAGGATGTCACTTTAGACTTGTAACATTTCTAACTAGAAAAGCAGTCAGAGAGCTTATACCTCCTCCAAGGAGCTTCAGTCCACCCCCAACACAATCTCCCAATTCACATATTTTGTATGGAACGTTACAGATACAAATGTTATAACATACAGTTCAAATGTCCTACCGACAATGCGGTCTTCACCCCATCCGACCTAATGAACAGGCGCGGCCTGTAGCGCGGCAGCTCCTAACAGCCTCCCAACTTCTTAGACAACCGGAGATAAGAATGCCGGCCCAACCATGCGTATGTCGCTCAGGTGGGAAAGAGAACTCCGCCATTACGTTCTGTTGCGTGGAGACACAAAATGTCATGTGGTCAGAAGGGGTTACCCCAAAAACAAGAGTGCCCTCTGGTGGCTTTTAGAGTAAACCACATTCAATTGTCCACCTGGTTACTTACATTAAAAAAAAATCCTGGATCCAGAGGGTGATCTGGATCAGTCCCAAAATTTCATCATTTGTTCCTTGTCCTATTTCACACATTTCCTGAAAATTTCATCCAAATCCGTCCATTATTTTTCGAGTTATTTTGCACACAGACAAACAAAGAAACAGACAAACCAACGCCGACCATCACAGAACCTCCTTGGCGGAGGTAACTAGCATTGTAATTAAGCAACTGCCCAGATTTGAATTGATTAAAAAAAAAAAAATCTCGAAGATTGGGATCGGGTCTGATCAAGGCATTTTTTAAATGATCAGTACCACCAAGAACGTGAGCCCGATTTTTGTGTATCCTCACTGCTACATAGGAGTGACAGGACTGATAGAATTTCCAGCCAAAGTCACCGTCCATACCATCGTCTAGTTATTGCAAGAAATTCTCAAAAGGGGTGGAAAAATCCCTGGGAATGTCACTTCTTTTTTTTTTTAAATGTCTGACTTAGCACTAAATAACAGAAGTAAAAAAAAAAACAACAAAAAAACAATCATGATGGCTACACTTCAACCAGAATGCAGTATTCAGAACATCCTGCGCCTAATTTCATGCTAGTTTGACACATTTTTAGCCTCCATAGCTCCACCTCTGCCTGTGATCGCTCAGCTGTAAAACTACTTTTCCAGGGTGTCAATCCCAGTGAGGGTTAACTATACCAATCCTTCCATCTTTGAGACCAAAAACCATGAACACAGCGTTACAATACACACATTCTGTTGCATGATATTTGAGGGTTGTCAATTTGTAAAAGTAGAAATGGCAGTTTTCACAGTCAGTAAGGACCAAAGAGGATAAAGTGTGCTCCTCATTCTCTAAAAATCCTCCAAAGATTTAAATTAGAAGGCAAAATTCCCCCATTACGTATAGCAATACAAATACACATACACATATACACATACACATACACACACACACACACACACACACACACACACACACACACACACACACACACACACACACCAGGGTGGCCTACCTGGGCACTGCTGCTGCTGACCTCTGCCTCTGTGACCTCTCACCATTGACCTTACCACTGTCTGTCACCCACATTGACTCCTGCTCCTGATTGGCTGCAGGAGGCTGCAGGGCTGATCTGTGGTTGGTCAGTTCAGGAAGGGGGGTGGGAGAGAATCCCAGGTGCAAAAAAAAAAAAAATAAAAAAAAATTAAATAAATATATGAATAGATATATCAATGAAAAACAACTGATAAAATACAAATATAAATATATATATAAAGAGGGAGAGAGGAAAAAAGAAGATACCTACTATGTGAGATGGGATGCTTACACCCAGTGCTTCATGGGAAATGTAGTTTGAGGAAAACAAATGTTTGTAGTTGCCAGCAGAGGCAGAGACAACAGATTTTGAAAAAAAAAGAGATGCCTATGTCTTCACCAGACTGGTGACTCAGAATGCATTTATCTTAGTATTGTTAATGTTATTTATTTTATATTTTGTTAAAACTGTGATTTTAATTGTACATATATAAACAGAAACCCTTGAACATCCAATGAGAAGCAGCTTCATTTGTTCGGTGTTGTGTGAAAGTGATTTCATTTTCCTTTTTTTTACAAAAAAAACAAATGTTTCTGGCCGTTTTTTTTTTTTTTTTTTGCTGCAGCCACATTTTTATTCACTGTGGGCTCATTTTTCACTGCAGTATAAAGTCCTGTACCTCTATGGTATCAGCACACAGTACTGTGTAGTATGACAAAGTTGGAATCCAAAAACACTTTAGAAGTTTCAAAAGAAAAAAAAGAAAGGAATCAGCATGTACAACATTTGTCCCCAGGTGTTACCAGTGCTGAATAAATGGCAACTTTACATACTATAGATATTTTACTGTGTACATTTTAATTTGTTTCCCAGGTGGGACACTGTTTCAATGACAGGAGCAAGTGCATAGGTTCTGAAGGTGATGACACCACGAGTGAAGAGGATCCACTGGAACTAACCAACACAATCCACAGCAACACCATCAGAGTCTACTGTTTTTATCAAATGACTTGATCACAGCTGAGTCAGTAATAGCTTCACAGTTGTGCTGGGGAGCATATAATATTTAGTTTTTGAAAGAATCTGGTGAGAGAAAGCTATTTTAGATTTTTTTTCCAGTAAGTCAGGTAGAATACAGTGATTTTGATGAAATGTCTTGGTTTTAAGCTTAGATTTGGACACAGTTCCATGATGAATAAGAATCATGGGTCAAACAAGACCCAACATGGAATGCATCTCAGTTCTCGTTCAAAGGGGCAGGGAGCAGGTGGGGATACAGCAGAGAAATGTTTTGCTGACTTTTGATCTGGAGGTGTGAGGTTCAACCAGACTGCAATCAACCCCTGCTGCTCTTCACAAACTGTAACCACTATGTAAATATTAGCACATAAACAGCGGCGGTGTAGCTCTCAACAAACCCTAGTTAGTCGACCATCTCAGACACACATGTAGAATCTGCGCATGTATCCCACAGGGAGATCCCAAACAGTAAGACTCATCAGCAAACCAGCAAATAATTAATAAATAAAAACCAACTAACTTTCATCTTGATGTAAGAAGAACGCAATGGTAAAAAGCAAGTTAGCAAATGCTGCCCATATCTTCGCCATCTGGCCACATCTTTAAAGAAGACTGATGAAAAGTTGCACATATTTTTCTCTCACTAGTCTGTGAAAAAATCTAACACATAGTCAACATGGTGAGCGAGCTGACATTACTATTACTATTAAAACAACTAAACACTGGCTGCCCTGCTCAGTTTACACCTTTATCATTGTTTCAACTTAGTGTCTGTGGACACCTTGTGGTCCCTTCAGGTGGTGTCTGTGGAAGATGTATGAGTAAATATTTATATTAATATTTACTCATTTATATTCATTTATATTAATTCTTGCAATTCAACCCTTGAATTTCAAGCAGTTTCAGGGCATGTCATATTTTTACTCACTGTGAGCTCAATTTTCCACTGCAATATAAAGATCTGCAGCTCTGTGGAAGCAGCACAACCATGGCTAGAAGTAGAGAACAGAAAAATGTATTCTGTGCAAGAGGACACAGAAGAAAATATCAAGAAAAACTAAAGTTGAATTTCTTAGAATAATTACAAAAGAATAAAAATCACAAAAATCAGTATGTACAACATTTTAGTGTACACAGGTGTTACTGATACAGGGAAATAATGGTGACTTTACATACGGTCGGTCTTTTACTAATTAAATGTAAGTTTCATTAGCAAATGTAAGTTGTTTTCATACTTGTCTTCAGTATGTCACTAATGGTTTCACAGTTAGGCTGAGGACTGCAGTATTTATTTATTTTTTTGTTTGTTTTTTACAGAATCTTGTTAGAGCAAATGGCTGGGGGGGGGTTGTTTCTTTTTTGTTTGTTTTTGGAAAATCTCCACATTAGACGTACAATAAAGTGATTCTGACGAAATCTCACAATTTTCATCCTACATTTGGTTAGTTTTCCAATTAACAGGCAAGCCTAGTCTATTGGACTCATAGACGATGTGTAAGACAAGATCAGGGGTTCAGTCCTTAAAATCAAAGTGATAATCCCTTTTCACAGGTGAAACTGGTTTGAATATAAGTTTTGAACTGAAAGTGAACATGACCTGAGCAGGGCTGTTGCAGTTAACTCTGTGTTGATACTCCCAACAGGCTGTTCCTCAAGGAAACCTACACACACCCACACACACACACAATCCCGTTTTTATCACACTGTGAGGACCAATGACATGCTGGTGTCTAATGGGATCCACCCTTTCTGGGAGTTCTACAGTTCTAATTTTAACTTCTAAAATAATTAAAAAATTAACACAACACAAAATCACTTGAAACACTGAAAACCCACATGAAAAATCAAACCTGAATTTTGATCCTTCTAGGGACCAAACTTGAATTCTTTTTGCCCTTGCTTATGTGCATGCAGTTACAGCATTATTAAGACACTTCAGAGCTCCTGATGAACAACTACATTGACTCTGATCATCCAGACTGTCACACTTTCAATCCAAAGCATTAACGATGCCAACATATGAGTTGATAGAGAGTTGATAAAGATGACTGATATTACTTTACAGTCATATTGGTTCAACATGATACACTGCTCCTTTATAATTGAATCATCCGGTGTTTAACTGTGTAACTGTTGTCCATCTGTTCAACTTTTGTATTTTATTGAGCATTTTATTGAAAATCATTGAGCAATATCATTTTCAATCTTTTTTTTTTTTAGCTTACCAAAGTTTACACAAATATTTGACTAAAAAGTACAAGCACTTTTTAAAGGTTTCAATTTAATGTGTGGCAGAGACGCCAAATCAATAGCAGAATACATCACTACACAGGATGCAACTCTTGACTGGATTGCAGAGTTGCATCTTTCTGACTTCTGAGATGTCTCTATGGGTAAAAGCACTCAGTGGCATCTTTGACACCTAACCCTCTCCCTTGAGGTTGAAAAAAAATGACCTCACAAAGTCGAAGCAGCAAGCTTGGGCCAGTTTCCTGTACTTGGATCATTTGTAAGCGTCTTTTTATATTTTTCCCTACACTTTTCAATATGCATGTGCATCATCTTCCCATCTTCAGTGAAGGGGGGATGGGGAGTGTTCCACTTAGCCTCTTTTAGCGCTTGTAGGGCTCGTGATGAAATACTCACATCCCACTTTTTCTCATACAAACGGCAGCTCTTCTGCACATTCTTTAGAAATCCCTCACCATCAGATCCAGCCATCTGTGCCTCACACTCGAGAATATGTGAAATCTTCTTCAGACTATGACCGAGCTTCAAAGCCAATGAAGGAGTTTTATAGATGTTTTTTTCCCCCTCATTAAGGCCAGCAACATCTTTTACCACTTTCACCACAGAGTTGAAGTTGGAGGGTACATGAAAGTCCTCCAATTTTTAAGTTTGCCAGATTTTCTCAAGTGGCAAATTAGTCTGCCTATTTCTTGCATTTTCCGTCTAATGTACTCATGTTTGGTTTTGTCATGCCCATGCTTTGCATACAAATGTTCTCCAAATGTCAAGATACTTTTCTCCTCTTTGATGATGACTGCAAATTTGTCTTGGTTCATAGCATTCACCAGCTCCCAAACCTTTCTGTTGACTCCTTCTGGGACTGGCTGTGCAAAGGCACAGAGTGACTGGATCAGGCTTTTACCAGGCCTTTTTTTCACGGTCTTTGTTGCAAGCTTGCACCTGGACATGTGTCTCCATAATGACTTTATTTTAAGCAAAACCTCACAGTTGATGCAGTGCATATAATCACTAGCTGTCACATGATTCCCACATTGCTGTCTTTGGATCAGTGTTCCAGAACCAATTTTAGAGCCTCATTATTATGTGCACAATTTCCTTTGTTTCTAATCAAGTCCAAATGCAATTTCTGTTCTTTTGAGTTCAACAGAAAAGTTTTTGCTTGTGCCACAGCTTGTTCATTGCTGTGTTTGCACATCAAGTGTCAGTGGAGCTTCAAAACAGGCACATTTCCAGGGCTTGTTACACTTGAGAGTCCACTGTCTGCTCTCCCATCATCCTTAACAGACAACTTGCTGGACACAGTCTTTCTACTGTAAGTCCTCTTTGACATCTTTTTTTTTCTTACGTTTCAGCGGTGAAATGTCAATTTTAAGATTATCTGATCCATCTGAACTGCTTGCTTTGTTGAGTCTTTCGATGGATGGTTTTCATCCCCACTATTCTCAATGCAGCTTAAAGAGGTGTCTGAATTAGTAGGTGCCCCAGAGGTTGATTCCAAAATTTCTTGAGTGACCTAAAAATATAAATATAATACATGCTAAATTTTCTACCAAAACAATAAGCAGTCATAAATTGCTAACAGTGTCTATGAGCCCACTGTCAAACTCGACAGTCTTTGAGTGTCAGTGTTAAGCAGTTAAGAGGTTAAATAGAGGATAATGGATACAAAACTTTCTCTATGCAAACGTGCTAATATGCAGTCAGTTCTTTACGGTGTTAGAAAATGTGGGTCAGCACTGACGGCAGAGCTTGAGCTTTCAGAAGTGAATATCTCTGTACTGCTCTCACCGTTGAAGCTTGTTATCTTCTGAGAGGTGAGTTTCTTGTAAATAGATTATTTCTGCTTTTTCCTTTTTTAATTTAGTAAGAACTTTCCCCCTTTTTATGGGATTATTTAACCCGTTCACATTAAGAGAGACGAATTTCAAAGGATTAGATTGCATCTTTACAAAGTTTGCTCTGGGTCAATCTGACATCAACTGCACTAAGAACTGAAAGAACAAAAACATATGAATGCAACTTAAGAACAGTTTTCCGGTAACAACATGGGCCTGCCTTTGGCCCCAAAGTCCTGTTGGTAGGGGAGGGGTAAAGCCTTCTAGAATAGAAGGGCCCCTCTGTAGATGTAGGTGTTGGCTCTTCAGTGAACCCACCTTCCATTCTACACAAGTCCAACTCAATGTTAATCAGAACTTGCCAGATTTTTCTTTTCAGGAGACGATTTGCTTGTGGAGGTTTACTGCTATTTCACACTGTTATGTCTAACTTGACTCTCGTCAATGCAAATTAAAATGAATAAGACTCAAAGTAAACAATCACTGAAAGAGTCAAATAACACTTACCATTTTTACTCCCAAATTAAAAGTAATTGTTTTATATTTTCCAGTCAATGGAAATTTTAATATTACCGTCTTTTAGCAGTTTCCTCCAGTTAATTAGTCTTCATTTTGTCTCCGAAACTCTTGTAGTCGCTCCCTCGCTCTTTGGCTGGCTTCACTCCAAGACGCCGATGCCGGTGTCCGCTCCCATGGAAAGGTCTCGCGAATCCGTTTCTCCAGCGCGTCCTCTCTCTCAGTAGTTTTAATCACGACTTCATATCCCCTCTTTTGTAACTCCTTCGCTGCATCCTGCGGGTTTCTGTAGGTTATGGGACCGTCCGGCCAGTGGATTTTCATCTTTGTTAGAGGCGTCTGGAATCTGATTCCGTTCTCCTTCAGCACTTTCTTTATGCTCCCGTATGCTTTGCGTTTTTGAACTACCTCGAGTGCGTAGTCGTGATCAAAGTACAGTGGTTTTCCATCCATCTTTATCCATTTCTGCCAGGCCTTGCGAAGAATCATCTCTTTCGTGGTGAATTGGAGAAAGTTTACGATAATAGATCGTGGTGGCGCTCCCTGGTTTGAAGCTCCCATGACCGATCTGTGTGCGCACTGTATCCCGAGGTTCATCTCCGCGGGCAGTTCGAGTTCCTTTCGCAGCAGGCTTTCCACAAACCGGGGGACAGAATCTTTGCCGTAGCTCTCTGGAACTCCAAAGATCCGGACATTGTTCCTACGTGATCTTGATTCTAAGTCTGTCAACTTCTCTTTTAAATGCCTCTGCTCCTTTAAGACGGTCAGCATGGCTTCTTTGACTTCTGTATTCCAGTCTTCGATACCTCCAATGCGCGTTTTGACGTCTTTTAGTGTCTCTTTTTGCTCTTTAAGTTCTTTGTCATTATCTGAAAGCTTCTGGTCAATTTCTTCCTTAAATGTGGTAAACTCTTTCTTCATTTCAGACTTGAATTCTTCTTTGAACGTCCCAAATTGCTTCTTGATGTCCTGTTGTAACTCATCTATTTTATTAGCAAGGCCGGAGAATCCTTCCTGCCATGCTGCGGTGTTAGCGGCTAGCATAGCTTCTTCGGTCGAGGTCGCGTTTTCCTCCAACTCGTCGCTGCTTTCTGGATTTTTGTTTCGGCTTCGTGTTAGTCGTCCTCCTTTTTTGTCTCCCCCACTCATCTCCTCTTTTTAAATGAATTTGGTTCTTTAAAGTATTCTGTGGGGTTGAATTCAGATCATTACTGGCAACAGCCCTGAGTTACGCTGGCACCTTGTACTCCACCGGCTTTGTTGGAAAAAAAGTAATACAATGACAGTCAGAAGTGGTCACCATAATGCACACAAAGGTGATAAAACACAATCAGTAACTTTAACAGCATTATGAAAAAAATCTGAAGACTAGCATATCCTTTGATTAATATACTGTTATACTTTCAAAAGCAAGTGTTTTTCTTATTAGTGTTAAACTCACTGTCAGGGGCTGCAGTCAGCCAGACCCAGTTTAGTGACAGTCTGAGGGCCTGGCTGTACTGACCTAAGGATGTACACAAAGCAAACATCTGATTATTCTATTAGAATGAATAAAACTGGACAGGCATGACAGCACAGAATTTTTAAGACAATGTGTTCAAGGCCCTTTCACACAACTGAGGCATAAGTGTCTATATTCATATAAATGCAGCTGCACATTCACTGTGCTATGATTTGTAGTATGCTCTAATTTCCTGGTGGGTTGCTGCTGATTTTTAACAAAAACTGTTGAAAGGTGCCAGCGGTTCAGGAGAAGGTTCTGATGCAGTCTCTTCCTCTGCCTCCTCCTCTTCATGAGACTTCATCATGAAGGGCAAAAGAGATAGAGCACACAGGAGTTAGTACTGCTACAGTTTCTGATGTGTTACAACGGCTTGGTGTCTGTACACACACACTGAGATGGTGGAATGGTTTGGTGCTGTTATAATGAACTAGGGCTGAACATTAGGATGTGGTGCAGAGCGAGATGACAGAGTCACTGCCACGGTAAAAACCACTGACTTAGGTAGTGACACATTTTATTCAAATTTCAATTCTGCAACTTAAATCAAGGAAATCCTGATAGACTGTATTGATTAGTTTCTTAAACACATGGTAGGGTGGTGCAGTACTTGTGTATATCATGCACAGTGTTGGGAGCATTACTTTAAAAATGCATTCCAAAACAGTTACTAGTTACCTGTTCAAATAATATAATCAGTAACGTACTCGAAATACCATAATATTAAAGTAATGTAACTTGATTTCTTTCAGTTACTTTGTATTTTTCCAATACAAAATATGCTAATAAAGACAAAAGAAACTAAACATCAATAAAATGACTAACCTTTGTGTATTCTGTAAGACAGCAATGTGAGCTTGTAAAAGAAATTGAGGAAACCAAGTTTAGGCAGTAGCTTACAGTCATACAATGAAAGTGCTCAAGTCTCGACCACATAGTTCAGTTTATTAAGCAAAAATAAAACTGCTTCTTGTGCAGACACAATATGCTCTGTTTTAGTTTAGTATGGACTAAGCGCACCCATAATACTGTTTTGAACACACCAGTGATCACCTGCCACATTTTCAACAAAAATACCAAACAAATGAAAGATAATAAAAACCATGATGCAGATTCAGACAGTGAGCTTATTCCCAAAGAGGCTATGAGACAGCAATAGTAGTAATCTGTGATGTGACTAGCATTGCTTTTCCAGGTTTGTATTTTGCACAGGAACCATACATAAATGAACATTTTTATGTACGCAAGTAAAACTTTGCCATTGTGCACATTGGTGTGCGGTGTGGGATTTTTGCATTGAACGCACAGGCACTGACTTCAATAACTAACAAACCAGAGCTACTGTTTAACAGAACAATCCCTTCCAACCCCACACACCATATCAGCATCACAGGTCACAGAGCTGTGAGTCTCCTGAAGTGTCGTAGCGGTGTGCCCACATTTCTCTTTCCATCTCTCCTGTTTTAATTTAAAAATATAGATATCATAAATTGTGTTAAAATTATTATCCTGCAAAATAACCTCAATTTTTACTAAACGTAACTGTCATCTGATTACGTTGCAGACTGAGGGTTTCTGCTGTTAGCTACATACATGGACTGTATATAGAAAATATATGTGTCTATTTTTGTACAGTCTATGGTTACACATGGCTGGATGTATGTAAACAGCCAAAATACACCAGATGTGTTTATATAACAAATAGCACATCCAATGGGACAGGAAGTTGTGCATGGAAACCACCTAAAAATGCACAGTGACTTTTAAAATAAAACAATGTCCAAACCAGATCGTTTATAACCCGACTGTAACAACAAACTGTGTGACAGTGATAAAAATGTCAATTACGTGACCTGCATATATCTGTGTCATGAGTCTGGTTAGCTTAATAAAAGCCAAGCTTTAAAATGTCCTTGAAATATCTGAAATATCAGCGCACGACTCGAATTTATCAGAAATATTGTTCAAACATTGTCTAATGAGAAGCTAGCATGTGTTGACATCAGAGATTCTAGCTAATATAAAAATGAGTAAGCTCTTAGCAGCTAAACATGTTAGCCACAATGCTAATCCTAATAAATAATTTCAGTGACAAAACTGCAAGCTTACTTACTTTCCTCGTGTTTTAATGTTTCCGTCCATCTTCTGTCTCCGCCTGTCTCCATCCTCTATCCAGCCTGACTGACCTCCTCCTCACTTTCCACAGTGTCACTCTAAGTGGGGATGGGCATAAGCAAGGTGGCGACCGCACATGTCAGGAAAGTTGTGTCCATCAACACTGTGTTTTCCTGCATCACTGAACCTGCTGGAATGAGATGTTTTAAATATTTCACACCATTCTCCCTCAGTCTAAAGTCATTAAAGCTATGTCGATGTTATTAAAACTATTTCGTGTATTGTAACCATTATGCCTTTTGTAATGTTGCCTCAGTCAATATCAGGCCTCTACCACTTTTAGCCTCACAATGCTCATATTTGGGCTCTGACTGTTTTTTTTTTTTTCTTTTTTTCTTGAAATTCATATCAGGCTACTGCTAACTGTACTAGCATCATTTTTTTAGGATATAAACTGAACAAGCTTTTGAATGATCATATTAGGCCACAGTAAACTGAATTAACCTTTGAATTTTCATATCAGGTTACTACTGACTGTGCTAGCCTCAGATTCTTGTCAGGCTACAATTCACTGTATTAGCTTTTAAATGATCAAATGAGACTTCTGCTTACTATACTACCCTCAGATTGTTCTTTCAGGCTTCAACTTACTGTGTGAGCTTTTGAATGATCATATTAGACCAGAACAAAGTGAATTAGCACCAGATTGTTCTTATTAGACCACAACTCACTGAATTAGCTTTTGAACAATCAAAATGGGCCAGAACAAACTGAATTAACCTTAGATTGTTCATATCAGGCTACTCCTTACTGTACTAGCCTCATATTGTTCTTATCAGGCTACAACTAACTGTACTAGCCTCAGATTGTTCATATCACGCTGCAATTCACTGTATTAGCCTCAGATTGTTCATATCAGGCTACAACTAAATGCATCAGCCTAAGACTGTTTATATCAGATTACAATTAACTGAAGTAACTTCACATTGTTCATATTGGGCTACAAATTGTCTTTAGTTGCCTCAGATTGTTTATATCAGGCCACAACTAAAAGGTATTAGTCTCACATTGTTTATTTTAGGTTACAACTAACTGTACTAGTCTCAGATTGTTCATATCAGACTGCAACTAAAATGTGTTAACCTCAGATTGTTCATATCAGGCCACAGCAAACTTAATTAGCCTTTGAATGTTCACATGAGGCTAATGCTAAATGTATTGGCTCTAGAATGATCATATGAGGTATACGCTAACAGTCTTAGCCTCCGATTGTTCATATCAGAGGGGTATTGCACAAAAGTAGGATAAAGACATCCAGGATAAATGAGCAGACGCGGCTTGACTAAGCCTGGTCCGCGCTATCTTGGATTAATTGGTTGCACGTTTGTCGATCCAGGATGAAGAGACGCGGCTTAGCCAAGCCAGGTGTGGATGTTTGGGATAAGTGGGTGTTCACTGCATTCTTAAGGAGACCATGAAACCGATCACAGAATCACCGATGGAACAATGGATAACGGACGCGCGTCTTCATTTACTCCTGCGGAGCAAGAGCTGCTTCTTCAGCAATATGAAGAAATGAAAGACAGAATACGCCAAAAGGGAAACACAAGTGCTGCTAAAAAGGAGAGGGAAAAAGCCTGGCAGACAATAGACCAAATGACCGGCTTAATGCGTAAGTAGCTCAAACATGTAGATTAATAAAGTGTACTCCACAGGAACTGTCATACAGTTAAAGAATGCGCAGCTGATGACTTTTCCACTAATCAGTAGGTGTTTTTGCTTTAATGTGGCCCATAGAAGTGCATGTTACTCAGGTTATGTAAAGTATAAATAAGTTCAAAGAAATGATCTACTCTATGTCATCTACTGAATCTATTTATCCCATGTTGTGTTCTGTTTCATTCATCATCCTTCATAAAGAACAAACTTGTATGGCCAGAAAAGAACCTGGCAACAGGTGAAAACTAAATACAAAAATATTCTGCAGTCTGGTAAGTTACTTTACTGTAGCCTAAATAGCAATTTGAGATTGTTGAGATTTGTTGTCTGCTGCTGACAATGAATTTCTTTTTGGTTTTAGCAGTCAAGAAAAAAACACACTGCAGAGGCACAGGGGGTGGCCCACCCACCCAGGACCTGACCCCAGCAGAGGAGCTGGCGATCGACATAAAGGGAGGCCGGTGATGGAGGGGATCCAGGGAGGGACAGTTACAGACTCAGTCCTTGCTGCTGACAGTTGCAGCTTGTTACAAGGTACATGCCTACAATGCACTTCCACTACCGATTAAACACATTTCGCCATATAATACTGTCTGACTTGGAATCTGTTTGCAGTGTCTGGGGACAGAGTTATGCTTCTGGAGCCACCAGAAGACGATCCAGTTAGTATTGTACATTTCATTGCAAGTACAGGCTTGGCATGTCCTCTCAAATGTCAATGAGTTCTCTTGATTCATGTATGTACAGGGGGAAGGCACATCTGCAGCAGTGGAGTGCACCTCTGCAGATGAGGAGACACTGTCTCTGGACTCTAGAAGGCTTGAGGTATCATATCAGATTTGTGGAGATAAAACTGCTTATTTAGTCCAAAAAATAAATAAATTAAAAGTAAAAAATGTGTTACAGGATCTAGAGACTGCACAGCCTCAAAAGGAAGCTGGTAACATTGTGAGTATATGCTGAAGTAAATCTATGTGATGAACAAACCCTGTTGTGCTAATTGGCATTTCTTCTACAGAATTCACAAACAATTAGAAAACTATATATAAGACACCTCCAAAAACAGACTGAGCTGGCAGAACTCCAAATCCAGAGGGAGAAACGCAATCTGGAATTGATTGAACTTGATGTTCAAATAAAAAGGAGGACTCTAAGGAAACTGGATCTTGAGATCCAGAAACTGGAACGTGAGGTGAATATTGCAATGCATACTGTAACCATATTTGTGATTTTAAAGTGTTAATCCTTGTGACTTTTGCTCTCTTCTGCAGACTGAAAGCTGAGAACTGGCAATAAAATAAACTGGAAAATTTGCTAGAAAATAATGGTGTCTTTTCTTTTATGATGAATGTGGGGCACACAATTGATTTGGAGAGGTGGAATGTAGAAAGTTGACTATACAGTGCACTACCAGTGCCAGACAAAAAACACTTACTGCAAAAAGTACCACACAAGATCAGACCATTTATTTTCAAAATTTAAGCCTAGGAAAAATAATTGGCAATATATTGGTCTCGGATTAACCGGCCAGCAACGTTGTCTGGGAAGATGGGAGCATTTTCCCAGACATCTTCAATAGCCACTTGCGGGGCTCTCTCCTTCCGCAAGCCTGCTATATTGTGTAGCACTGTGCATGCTGCAATGATATCGCATGCCCTGGGTGGGGAGACCCTCAGGTGGTGCAGGCACTGAAACCGTGACTTCATAAGGCCGAAGGTCATCTCAATGCAAACCCGTGTCCTGCTGTGTGAACGATTGTAGGCCTGCTGTGGTGGGGCTTGGGGGTCCGCAAGGGGAGTCAGGAGAAATGACTTGCAGGCGTAGCCTTTGTCTCCCAGCAGCACTCCAGAGAATTCACCTAATAATAAAATGCATTATTTCCTAAGCAATATAGTAAAACACTCAATATCCAAGGTACTGACAAAAATAATGCGTGCCTTACCTTGTGAGAGTGTCCTGTGAATTGGACTAGTCCTAAAGACTCTTGAGTCGTGGACTGATCCAGGACACTTTGCCTCTAAATTGGCAAACAAGGCAGTTAGCGTCACAGATCATCTGAAAAGATGAGATGTAACCTATTAAGGTCCTTTTAGGTACAAAATTAATGTATTTATATAATTCTGAATCACTAAAAATTACTCTTACCTGAACATTGATGCTGTGGAAAGATTTTTGGTTGATATAATCTCCCTCATGTTCCCCTGAGGGACGTTTAATTCTAATGTGGGTGCAGTCCACTGCACCAATCACATTAGGGAAAGCTGTAAGATAAAATTATCCAACTGTAAATAATCAAATTGGAAACCAATGGTAGCAAGCTGAAACTGATGTTACCTGCAATCTTATAGAAGTCCTCCTTGATAGAGAGAAGTCTTCTGTGGCCAGGGAAGGTGACAAAGATGTGGATGAGTGACTTCAGGGCCAGGCAAACACGTGGCACTGTGCAGCAAATGGTTGCTTTATTGAGGTTCTCTGCATCCCCAACAGAATATAAGAAGCTTCCACTTGCAAGGAACCTCAGTGTCACGCAGACCATCTGTGGCACAGTCAGGGCATGGCTTCGAGCAGTCTGGTGCTGTATTTTAGGACTGAGTAGCCTACATAGGTACCTCAGTCCATCACCAGAAAATCTATATCTCTCAATGAGATAATCTTCTGAAAATGCCAGTGGGTCTGACCTGTCCCTGAACACTTGTTCACGTCTAAAGGCTCGTCTGATGATTAGTGCTTCCTCATCATGTATGTCCTCCAGAAAAGGGCACGCCATTATGAATAGGAAACAGGTGAATGGGGTGTTGGACCTATATATACTATGTTGCCCTCATCAAAGATCTAAGTGAAACCACCTTTGAACCTCCAGAAATGGTTACAAGTAATAATCTAATTAACTGCAATGAGACATGTCTAAATCAAACCTCTGACAGCAATTTGACAAGCAATCTTTATTAGTATTGCAACATAACACTAGGCTTGACAGTAATAAGACCAAATGAATGAATAGAAAGATTGTTGAAGTTAAAAAGTAAAGTCAGAATAATGTGGAACCCTTTAGATCCAACAGTAAAGTCTTCATTTTCTATGTGAATTTTTGAGAGACAGTTAAAGCAAAATTAACTTGTGTCAGTTCCATTGTAGTCCAATTGTTTAAGTGGTGATATATAATTATTTCTCCTTATTTCTCCTCTTTCATCATCATGTAGAGTTTCTTTTAAATATCTGTATTGTATCGTACCTATTTGAGTAAGGTCAGATTTTTTTGTATCTTTTTTAACCTTTCAGTGTTGGTGTTGTATTACTAAGGAAAGCATCCCAAATAAACCGTTTGGCTTCTTACTTTTATTGCTCAAATATTGTCTTTTTATATGTGCTTTTGGTCTCTCTATATAAACTGTGCTAATAAATAATACTAAAACTAAAAGTCAACCAGCAAATGACATGATGAATGAGTTATAATATCTGGATGATGTGTAGAAAAAACATGGGAATTCTGTAAAACACAGTCATTTCTCATAGTACTGACAGCAGAGCCACAACAGGATTAACCTTATCCTGGATGTTAGCCTGGTCTGGAGCAGGCTAGCTGCAGAGACTAAGTAACCATGGTTACTTGTCCAGGATAAACTTGGCCTGGTTTTGTGCAACCGACTAGAGGCTAAGTTTATCCAGGATAACCAATACTTCCAGGCTTTATCCCTTATCCTGGTTTTGTGCAACACCCCTCAGGTCACTGCTAAATAAACTAGCCTCAGATTGTTCACATCAGGCTATAACTACCTGTACTAGCCTCCAATTGTTCGTATAAAGCTACGAGGAAAATTGGTCCCCACAGCGTGAGTGATATTTCAGGAGGTGGACCCCACCATGGTAGAAAAACAAAAACACACACACACACAACCTGTGAGACAGTTTATTTGTATCTTGTATGTCTGGTCTGGTCTTTTTCCACAATTCACTGTAACTTGAACTGCTTATGTTTGGGATTAATTCACTATGTGACACAGACACACACAAACCTACATACACAGTATATTATATGCACACACACACTGTCTCGTAGCTCGGTACTCTCACACAAACACACACTTTATTAATAGTTCTTCGTCTATTACTACATGCTCCTGTAGTTCTCTGCTCATCATCAGTTTTCCTCTCACTGTGTGTTTTAGACAACAGTTAGCTTTTTGTTTTTCTGCATTTCTGCTTTGAAAATGATGTGATGTCAGAACCCAAAAACTCACCAGAAGGTATGAAAGGCACGTTGTCTTTCAAAAAAAAAAAAATCAGCTAAATGGCTCCATACAGTTGTGTGCGAAAGTCAGGGCACCCCTTTAAAAACAGCATATTTTATATATTAAAAAATTAATATCCATATTTATAGTCTTTCTGGGATATGGGAAAAAAGACAATATTATCAGGAAACATTAATGCATAGTTACATTTTATTTTATAACTTGAACAAAATTACAAAAATAAAAAACATCATTTTGGCCTGTGCAAAAGTCGGGGCACCCTGAGAGTTTCAATGTGTCAGATTCTTTTAACAAATTCAGACCTTTACCAGCTCATTAGTCCTGAAGCATGTGTCAACAATTGTCATTAGGGAGCGCCAGCTGGTGTGTATTTCAGGGTTTCTTAAATATGGCGACTCCACAAACCTGTGTAAACAACAGCAATCATGGGTTCCTCTAAGAAGCTAAGTAAGACAGAAAAAATGAAAGTTATTGATGCCCACAATGCCGGGGAGGGCTACAAGAAGATAGCAAAACGTTTTCAGCTTGCAGTTTCCACAGTGCGAGGTATAATTAAGAGATGGCAGGTGAGGGGAACTGTGGAGGTCAAGATGAGATCTGGAAGACCAAGGAAACTCTCGGACAGAACAGCTCGTAGGCTGGTCAGAAAGGTAAATCAAAACCCACATTTGACGTCAAAAGACCTGCAGGAAGATTTAGCAGACTCAGGAGTGGTAGTGCACCCGTCCACTGTGCGGCGATACTTGCACAAACAAGACCTTCATGGAAGAGTCTGCAGAAGAAAACCTTACCTCCGTCCTCATCATAAAATACAACGTCAAAAATATGCAACAGAACATGTACAGAAGCCTGATGACTTTTGGAAACAAGTGCTGTGACTGATGAAGTTAAAATAGAACTCTTTGGCCACAACAAGCAAAGGTATGTTTGGAGAAAAAAAGGAGCAGCATTTCATGAAAGGAACACCTTGCCAACTGTTAAATATGGGGGTGGATCCATCATGCTTTGGGGTTGTGTTGCAGCCAGTGGGACAGGAAGCATTGCTCGGGTGGAGGGAAGAATGGATTCCATTAAATACCAGCAAATTCTGGAGGCAAATATCACAGCATCTGTAAAAAAGCTGAAGCTGAAAAGAGGATGGCTTCTACAACAGGATAATGATCCAAAACATACTTCAAAATCCACCATGGACTACCTCAAGAAACGCAAGCTGAAGGTTTTGGAATGGCCTTCACAGTCTCCAGACTTAAACATAATTGAAAATCTGTGGGTAGATCTTAAAAGAGCTGTGCATGCAAGACGACCCAAGAATATTGCAGAACTGGAAGCCTTTTGCAAGGAAGAATGGGGGAAAATCCCAAATGATAGAATCCAGAGACTTGTCGTTGGCTATAAAAAGCGTTTAGAAGCTGTGATATCTGCCAGAGGGGGTCTTACTAAGTACTGAAGGTACTGACGCTGTAGGGTGCCCCGACTTTTGCACAGGCCAAAATGATGTTTTTTGTTTTTGTAATTTTGTTCAAGTTATAAAATAAAATGTAACTATGCATTAATGTTTCCTGATAATATTGTCTTTTTTTCCCATATCCCAGAGAGACTATAAATATGGATATTAATTTTTTAATATATAAAATATGCTGTTTTTAAAGGGGTGCCCTGACTTTCGCACACAACTGTATATTAGATTTTAAATGCCCTGACAGTCCTTGAACTAGCCATGAACTAGTTTCATTGGGAAACTTCATCAAACATAAGCTTGAATTTGTTTCTACATGTCACATTTTAAAAGTCATCAAAAATAAACAAAAAAGTGTATTTACCGTATGCTTGTAGTGACTCAGCCGCAAACAACAGACACACAAAACAAATCAGGGACTTTTCAGCTGAACTGGGGTGAACTGCAGGCAGTGTTCATACAGAGCAGATTTTAGATAAGTATGGAAACAAATCAAAAATGCAAGCAGCAAAATGTGTAACATTTAGAGTCACCTTTTTTACAGTGTTGGTGACATATGTGGGTTTAAAAATGTATGTGTGGAATAAATTATTATTATTATTATTATTACCTACCCCTGGTAGAGTCACCCAAGGCAAACAGGTCCTATGTGACGGGTCAGACTAAAAGCAGTTCAAGAAGCCATTATGATGAAAATAAAACCAAGGACCGTGACGTCGCCCGGCAAGGCGCAGCCGGGACCCCACCCTGGAGCCAGGCCTGGGGTCGGGGCTCGTATGGGAGCGCCTGGTGGCCGAGCCTTTGCCCACAGGCCTCGGCCGGATCCAGCCTGAAAAAACGACGTGGGCCCGCCCTCCTGTGGACCCACCACCCACAGAGGGAATCGTAGGGGCCGGGTGCTATGTGGATCGGGCGGCAGTCGACGGCAGGGGCCTCGGCGACCCGATCCCAGGACACAGCTTCTAACCGTTGGGAGGGGACAGTCGAGGTGGCTTGGACATCTGTTCCCGATGCCTTTGGGACGCCTCCCTGGGGAGATGTTCCGGGCATGTCCTACGGGGAGGAGGCCTCGGGACAGACCTAGGACATGCTGGAGGGACTATGTCTCTCGGCTGGCCTGGGTACGCCTCGGGGTCCCACCGGAAGAGCTGGAGGAGGTGTATGGGGCAAGGTAAGTCTGGGCCTCTCTGCTTAGACTGCTGCCTCTGCGACCCAGCCCCAGATAAGCGGAAGATAATGGATGGATGGACCCCTTAAAAAACTGAGCAAAATGTTGGGCACTATTTTGTCATGTAAAATAAACCATAAACAATATTTTTTGCTACTGCAGTGCAACTTTTGGCTGCCTAATGTATTCTTATTTTTAGAACTTGTTCCCTTGTTTTGTAGAACCGCTCTAAATCTGGACCATTAAGTAAATGCTGACGTCTGTGACCGTGCTGGTGACTACAGTGTTATAACTGCAGGTAGGAATGATGGCTAACATAACAGAAAAAAAGGCCCAAATTGTATGAAATCACACTTTTTCTTTGACTTATAGTCACAATGACCACCAGGTTGCCAGTATAATCAGTTGGGCTGTCCAGAGTTGAGCCCAAAATATAAAACAGCACAGTCAGTTTGTAGTCTGCTTGCTGAAGTTCAGTTTACTGGTTTGTCTCTATGCACTTCTTCTTCTCTTTCACATCCAGCCACTCTGCATTCTGTCTAAGCTGCATGACTTCAGTCTGTTTTCCATCCAGGAAGAAGACACCTAACAGAGCGTGGTATCTAACAGCCTTCCAAGTGTCTGTCCACCTCCCTCCTCCTTTCCCTCTCTCTCTCCCATGCTCATGTATGGAAAGAGCTCAGCAGTGTTTCCACAACAAACACGGCAGGAGCTTTCTCTGCTCTGCTTTCTCACCACTTTTCATCACCTCTGTCAACATGTTTGGCAACCACCGGCGTTATTTAGAGAACGGCGATGATGACTCCGCTTTTTACTGAAGCGGAGTGTGATTTGTTTTAATCACTTCTTGCTTGCAGAAAATGCCATTATATCAATTCATTTCTAGTTTCATGTGGATGAAAATCTGAACATAAATATAGAAATCACCTGAAAATACTGTTTTCACTGATCTCCAGCTGGTTAAATCTCCAAAACCTGAAGCCTGTGTTTGAAAGACATGTTGATCTACAAGTTTCCAACAGTTGAACTAATCAATATTTCATTAAAATTCTTACTTTATTCTGCATCTTATTTAAACATATACCAAAAATAAACTGTTTGCTTAAAGTAGGTTCTGTAAAAGACAAAGAATTATGTGCGCTGAATCATTAGTGACTCAGCTGTGACTAACAGTTATGTGACAAAAATGCAGGAAGTATTTGGCTAAACAGGGCTAACCTTCCAGGCTGTGTTTACACTGAGCAGATTGGAGACAAGTATGAATAGAAATTCGAAATCGGCATCAGTAGTAAAATATCTACAACATGTAGAGTCTCCATTATTTTCCAGTATTGGTAACACCTGTGGAAATAAACCGATCAGCCACAACATTAAAACTACTGACAGGTGAAGTGAATAATATTGATCATATTGGTACTATGTGCTGTTCTGATGGAAAACCTTGGATTCTGACATCTCTCTTAACGACACTTAGACACCCAAATAAACATTGTCCCACAAGAAGCACACTCCCTTATGTGAATAAAAACCTCAAATGTCACTGGTCTACCCCTACAGGAAAATGCACCACACCACATGGCAAAAACATCAAACAATCAGGAACATGTTGAAGAGCATGATAATTGCCCAAGATGTTGATTTGAGCTCCAAACTTCCTTGACCCCATTCTGATCAAGCATCAACAGGATGCAGTAGAACAATGTCCTGGTTCCAGACCCCATAGGACACCCTGAGAGGTCCTCTTGTCCATGCCCAATGGTTCAGAGCATTTTCAACCACATAAAGGGGACCAACACAATATTAGGCAGGTGCTCATAATGTTATGCCTGATCGGTGTATGTTGTACATGTTGATCACAAGTTTTTCAATTTGCATAAAGTAAATAATCAAAGAAATAGCTTCTATTATAATTAGCATTATACTACAGATCATAAGACAGGTTGTTCTTTTTCTATATGAGGTGAAGGCCTTTATATTGCAGTGTAAAATGAGCTCAAAGTGAGTAAAAATGTGACAAAATCAAAGAAACTGCTTTCATTACTGAAGAAATATGTCCAAAAAATAATAAGATATTTTTACCTTGTGGACAATCTATTCAATTTTTAAATATTTACATCGATTTCCAAGTCATAATTCCATCCATCCATTGTCTTCTGCTTATCCAGGGCCGGGTCACAGAAGTCAGAATTATGACTCCAAAACTTGAACTTGGAAATATATCAGGCTTGGCCCTTTCTAATGTGTCTGAACATTTAGAAAACATTGCATTACTTCTTACAATTCATTACAATTTTACATGAGTAATAATTGTTATACAAATGACTGTGATTAATAATTTATTTTCTGTCCATTTTATGGCTGTATTACTTTTGGATCAGCCATACTGGCATCTTTAAACGCCACTTTTCTGCTGCAAATCTGAGCGATCAACTCCTCCATGTTACTGGGCTCTTCTTTTTCATTTGGCTAAATTGTGAAATGTGTCCACAGCAACTAGATCCACAGTGTTAATGCCAATCACTGGCCATTGAAATACAGTCGGCTCAATGTTAGAAGGTAAACTAAAAGCGATTCTAACAATTATGACAAATGGCTGCATCTTGATCTTAATCCAAGAGCAACTTTATTATAAATGTTAAGGGCAAAATATTTGGCAGCACAACGTGGCAAAGAAAGGCACATCCACTGTTTCCACAAGGCCTAACTGTGAGTTAATCTGACTTCAAGCTTCATCTGCTATAAGAAATAAACTAAGTGCTTCATACAAAACAAGTTAAACCAATAGACAACATGAACTGGCGTATTTTCCTCCAAATATATTACAGCTTTTAGTATATTTATTTATATATATATAAAGAAATATAACAAAAAAAGAAAATAATATTTAATCAAAATTTAATTCATTTTAGTCAGTTTGCTTCTTTGTGGAATTATATACACGTGGGTCTTCTTCAACAGAACTGAAAGAAAGAAGGACAAAAAGATTGATTAAACTCTGTCTTTTAGGGTTTAACTTAATTACAGCTCAATTTGTAGCAGCAGAACATTTTTTAAATATTGACTTAAAGCTTTTTCTTGTTTTAATTTGTGTATTTCACATGTTTCACCTCCACAGAGGAGCAAGTTACCCTAGAATGTACTCACATGAAGATACACTGACAGCTATAATCTACTGCCTTAGCCATCTCTTCTCTAACGCAAACACAAAATCGTACTTTAACTTTAAAATCCCTTTAATTACAATGATTTCTAGATCCTCAAAATTCCTGTTTATTTATTGAACTGAACCAAACTAGATCTCTTGTATTCAAAATGAGGGTGAAGAGGTCACAGTGCTTAATGTTGCTGTTAATCTGATTTATTTCTGTGTACACGTTTCAGGGCGTCTGCAGTGTCTCACAGCGCTGAAACAACAAAACACACTTCCCAGCTTCTCAAATTAGTCGCTTCACCTTGACCCAGAGCCAAAAGCTAAATAAGGGAGCGAGGAAAGGGCTGGAAAAACCTATGGGGGGGAAAAAAAAGGGGAGGACGGAGTAAATATGGAGAGGAAAGGTGAGAGATGAGATGGAGGGAGGAGGGTGAAAAGGACAGCCGAGGAGGTAAACGATGCAAACAGGAGGGGAGGGAGGGACAGGATAGAAACTGAGAAAAGTTTAAAAAAAGGAGAAGGGAGGGGCAGCAAAGAAGGAAACATTAAAAATAAGCAGGAAATGTGGGAGGAGTAAGAAACATGAGCGCGCATTAACAGGTAACACGAAGCTGGAACAGTTGGTGAAGGTGAGTAGAAAGGTGGAGCTGAGTAGGACAGATGGGGCCAGTCTCTGCTGCCATCTTGTGGCGAGAGTTTGTTACTGCGACCCAGGCTGAGAAACTTCCCCTTAAACTGTTCCATAATGTTTTCACATATTCCACTAAACAGATTGGTTTGGAAAAGTTCTACAACCTTAATATATGGTTTCAAATGTATATAAATCTCTATATTAGTAGGTTTATTTTCTTGTGGTAGCAGGCAATAAAGCTGGAAAGTTCATCACAATATGTTTTTCCATATGAGTCAGAATCAACAATCATTGATAACCACCACAGCCAATATTTCAATACACTCATCAATCATACAACTACTATTTTTTTTTGAGTTGACACAATAATGTAATACACACACAAATAAATAAATAACTACATAAACAAATATGAATTTGGATAAACACAGCCTTTACACGCTACATAGCCAGGCAGTGGGCACGCTTGGAGTTGGTTTATGCAACCAGACTGTGCTTTCCTCTTGGATTGTTCCATCTTAAATAGTCAGGGATGTTCTGTTCGACAATCTCTGATCTGCTTGAAACTTGTTTATCATAAACTATGGCTGTATTTAAGATGGTATCTGTGAAATTTTTACCATCAACCCACTCAGAGTGTGTTTTTGGAACAATGAAATTTGAGGCTATCTAAATGACAGCATCTCAGGAACTATTAAAGATAAAACAAACAGATTATTTTTTTGTCATTGATTCAGAATCTGCAGTATTACACAAGTCGATAAAACAGTCTTTGATTATGGGTGAAAAATCAGAGTGAGAAGTAACTGAAGCAGTTGTGAAAACTCATCTTTGAGCACATATTAACAAATAAAATTAAAATCACAGAAGTCAACCAGTGACATTTTCTGAACCACATGTAGCTGAACGTCACAGTAACACAAAACAAACATGGATCCTTTTTAATATGCAACACGTGGTCGCAAACTGAAAAGCTGACCTCTGCATTATCAGTGATTTTGTTTATGTGTGCTCAGACATGTCACTTTTCACGACAGCTTTAATTTTTATTTATTTTTCTCATATTTAAACTGACCCAGAATCAGACACTACCTGATGTACGTGTCCAATTGCAGATTACGAATAAATGGCATGACGAGATATTAAAGTAAAACAATTCTTAAATAGCTCCTCAGACAGTCATTCAAACACAGCCTGAAATTTCAATGGATGAAAAAAAAAATAACGTTCTGAAAATGGCTCTAAAAATGTGATGATATGAGACGAAAAGACCCTTTTGTGCTTTCATAGCGATGAAGTGAAATTACACCACAACTTTCATATTGCTGTTGATGAAGTATCCATCGCTGGTACATGTTGCTGTCATGCTATCACCCAGGTCTAGTTCATGCCGTTTCATTTTTTTCTGCGTGTTTTTGCCTTAAACATTCGTCAGACATGCAGTCATTGGGTACTGATAGTATTTCCTCACCTTCCATCTGTTGCCGCAGCTGTTACACAAAACAAAAGTGGTCATGGGCTCATCAGCGCTGCGGGTCTGCACCTGAAATAAAACACACACAGACGAACTGTTGGTTTAATCCAGAGGAGGACTTCCATCAGTCTGTTGTGTTCATCCATACCTGGGTGTACGTGCAGCTTTTTCCATGACACTTGTTGCAGATGAACATGTCGGTCTCCGTTCCGCCAACCTTGGACAGCTGATGCTCTCTGATGGACTCTTTGGTCAGAGCCTCCCTGATCTGCTTCAGCTCTGCACTGGCCATCTCCTGCACAGACACACACTTCAGATGCTTTATTTGAATATACCAACTTCATTCACGCATACAGGATTCCAGTATTTACAGAAGTTAAATACCTTCTTAAACATATGGGTAGCAGTTCCTCACATTATGTTAAGAGTTTACTTGTTTGTTTTTTGAGGTCTGTGAAATATTTCAGCCAAGTTTTCAGGATTTTCTATGTTGCCAGACGTGTAAATCTTTGTATTTTCACCATTAAAAAAACATCTTACCGGGGAAATCGCTTTAAGAGTTCTTCAGAGCTGTAACTTTCACAACCATTAAATTTGGTGAGGACTAAATAGTTCCCAGCAGATCCAAATCAAACAAACGAATCAGCAACATATTTGCTTAATTCTGTCTGAACTGACACAGTCTGACCCACACATGTCTGTGCGACCCTGGGAGGCTATCTACTGGTATCTCCATTGAAGGACTGGGCCTTCTCCATTGACCATCTCTTATTTGGTTAAAACATGTAAAATAGCATCTGTGAAATTTTAAATTGATACAAGTCAAATACTGCCCAAGATTCATTAAAAAAAAAAAAAAAATAAATAAAAAATCTGGTCCCGTTTCGCAAAAAAAAATTGCAAATTAGAGGCTGAGTTTGGATAACAAGATCCCAGGAGCTATTAGCCAAATATAACAGAGTTCCATCACTGATCTCCAAATAAAACTGGAAAAAACCACAGGCACATGACATTATTCTCAGTCAGCTGAGGTGCTATGAAAAAGCTTTCGGGCGCAACATGAAAGGTGCGAGCAACAGACGTGACAAAAATTCAGGGAGTTTTTGGCTGAACTGCAGGCCGTGTATACAAAAAGCAAAGGGGAGACAAATGTGGAAACAGAATTAAACTGTAAGCAGTAAAATATCTAAAGTATTTAAAGTCATCTTTTTTTTTTTACAGAAAATTTTGTACATATTGATTTGTGGTATTTGTGTGAAATAAATAATCAAATAAGTTTTTAAAAATTATTTATAGATTGTTTTGCAATATAACTTTTTGTACTCCACAAAGGACATTCCTGAGTTCTCTCTGTTTCCACAGAGCTGCAGGACTTTATACTGCAGTGAAAAAAATGAGCCAACAGTGAGTTAAAATGTTAAAAAGTGCCAAGATCAGAAAACAACTAGAAACTGCTTAGGGTTCAGAGCGTCTAAGATACAGAATCTTTGTTTTTATGATTCACTTTGATGGCTCTGATTAACTCGAGCAGAAAGCGAGATCAGAATCAAGGTACCTGTCACAACATGATTCAGTGTACCAGTCAAAAGTTTAATCTCACCTACTCATTCAAAGCAAAACACGTCTCACATTTCAGATTCATCACAGTAGCCAGTGTGACTTGATGCCAGTTTCACACACGACTAGTAAGAAATTAACCAGCTTCATGAAGCCGTCGCCTGGAATGTTTTCAGTTCAGAGGTGAAAATGCCAAAAGTTAAAAAGGAAGAAGATGTTGCCTTTCTATTCTAACTGTACTGAGCTATTTGACTGCTGTAATAATCCATATTATGGTGAGAACCTCTCAGCCAAGTCCTGAGAAACAACAGTCTGTCAATTACTTGAGGACATGAAGGTCAGTGAGTCCAGGAAATACTGAGAACTTTATTCAAGTGCAAAAATGCTGTGATAAAAGTGGCTCTGATGAACAGTGCACGAGAAAAGAAGACCTAAAATCCCCTGTGCTGCAGAGAAGTTCATAAAGAAAATCCAAATTTAACAGCAGCTCATATTAGAGCCCACATTTATGCTTCCCAGGGTTCAAGCAGAAGACGCATCTCAACATCCTCACTGGCCTTCATGGTGGAACTGCTGCCAAGTAACCACCACTGAGGTAGACTAAGAAGAAGAAGACGAGATCTGCTTGGACCAACAAGCACAGGGAAGAGCCAGACATTAGACCAGAAGAAACCCAGACAACTACAACATCCACAGCCTGATTCCCATCTGGGGGATACCTATCTATCTTTTTTCATCTTAACCATCTCTAAACTCAGAGTAGATGAAGCTTGAACTCTAAACATTTGTTGTTCCGGTCACATTTTTACTCACTGTGGGCTCATTTTTCCTGCACCTCAATGGCAACAACCCAACCATGGGTGGAAGTATCAGAACTCATCAGTGTTGTTTATGCACCTACAAGCGTTCTCAATACTAGAAAAAAAAATTTGATTTTGATGAAATGTCACAATTTTAAGCTGAGGCTTGGCTACATTTCCTGACAAAACCTAAATCTGAAATGAATGGCAGAAAAACAACCTCTCTAGTATTAAACCTTCTCATTCATCTCCTAAACCCCAGACACACACAAACCCCAACACTCAGCTGTTTGAAAAAGCAAGAATAACACGCGACTGACCTCAGCAGTCATGCAGGCAATGCGCTGAGGCGAGATGTTTCCACACAGGACGTTCCGACGCAGGTCTGGATTCTTCTGGTCCTTCAGGTTGGAGATGCGACTTCGTAGACGGGATTTGTATTTCATATCTGTGGAGTTAAACTCCTGGAAGATCTGTGAGCACAACGAGCAGTCAAGGGAGACACAACCATGGACTTTATACACCGATCAGCCACAACATTCTGACCACTGACAGGTGAAGTGAATAACATTGATCCTATTGGTACTATGTGGTGTTCTGCTGAAAAACCTTGGATTCTGCCATCCATGCTGATGAGACTTAAACACCAAATTAAACATTGTCACACAACAAACACACTCCCTCATGCAAATAGAAATCCCAAATGTCACTGGTCTACCCCCGCAGGAAAATGCACCCCACCACATGGAAAAACATCAAACCATCAGGAACATGTTGAGGAACATGACAATGGCCCAACATGTTGATTTGACCTCCAAACTTCCTACACCCCATTGTGATCAAGCATCAACACGATGCAGTGGAACAAGTTTGATTGACAGAGGCCCCACTGCACAAGGCAGAGTACCCAAAAGATCCAGTGCCAACATCCTGGTTCCACCACATGGGAAAAACATCAAACAATCAGGAACATGTTGAGGAACATGACCATGGCCCAACATGTTGAACTTCCTACACCCCATTCTGATCCAGCATCAACAGGATGCAGTGAAACACGTATGGCAAGTTGGCAGTGGTACCCAAAGGATCCACTGCCAACGTCCTGGTTCCAGACCTCATAGGACACCATGAGAGGTCCTCTTGTCCATGTCCGATGGCTCAAAGCATTTTTGACCACATAAGGGGGACCAACACAATAGTAGACAGGTGGTCATGATGTTATGCCTGATTGGTGTATATCAAATGTGTCGCATCCCAGATACATATTCAGAGAGTTCCCCTCTATAGTAAATTATTTCTGCATATAAAATGATCAGAGATAATAGAGATATGTTGTTGGTCAAAAATGTAACTAGTGTTGTTCCAATTATCAGCTAATATTTACATCTAATAATGTGAAGCCTTGGCTGGGAACTAGACACTTGAACCCAGCGCTGATGACAGTTTACGAGTATGTGTAGTTATTCTAAAGGTTACAGTAGCCTATACATGCTTGACAATAAAGAGAGAAGGCCTATTATTGTTACTGGTATTTGTGTTGTTATTGTGTTTGTTTGTTTTTTCCAGAAAAAAAAAAAGCTTATTACAAACTCTTTCTATACAAAATCAATACTCTTTACTTTAGGCATAATGAAGATGCTCTAAGGCTTGTGTACCACAAAAATAAACTTCAATCTCTTTTTGTAATTTAATATTTTTGCATTTCTTAGATTAGTATAATCAGATATAGTATTGCATTCCCTACGATAATCTCACACCTTCCGTACTCGTCGAAAATTCAAAACTTCCCACTTCTTTGCAAACTTGAGTGGGTTAGCTCCATTCCAGGTCACTCTGAGGGCATTTTTCGTGCAGCATCTGTGTGGAAACTTGAAATAATCTTTCAAGAAACCTTCAAAATGTGCATCATTGTAACAAACAAACAATCTCATGGAATGCTCAGCTTGAAGTATAAACATAATACTTGTGCAGGACAAAATGTCCTCATAGTAGCACCAAAGAAAAGGTCGTTTTCACATCTGAATCACAAGTTTTAACCTCTGTGGGTTGATTTTAGAATGTCTCTGGCTTCACTTGCATTAGTGCAACTCTTCACTATACTTAAACTGACATTTAGTTACAGAGGTAGCCTGTCATATGACCACAACTTCCAACTTTTGGGTGGGACAAGATGAGAAAGTCTGGGGTCACCAAAGTTACCCACATTCATCCTGTTCCAATAAGGAACATCTGGGTCAAATTTAATGGCAATAATTCCAGTAGATGTTGAAACATTTCCCTCAGGACTAAGTAACACTGCCCTCACAGAGCCGGTCAACAAACCTGTGTTTATCGAACAAACTGAAACACTCGCTGTGTGTACTTAGTTTAACATCTTTCACTAAGTCGTGAAATTGTGTTCTGCTTGTTCACGTCCATTCCGTGCAGGTAAAGTTAACGAAGCGTTGATGACTTGAAAGGATATGCTCTTCAATTTGTGCTGCAAGGTGCTCACAGTCCACTCCAATGGTCGTGTGGTCGTCTAAAACAAGAGACAGTCTTATTGAGCTTTAGGTCCGTTTGAATTTGACACTGTTTAAAGCACAGAAACATACATAAGCACTCAGTGAATAACTTTCTGATAACATGACTTTCTGATAACATGATTTTCTGAACTCTAAAGTCATGTTATCTTTGCCAAGAATTCAAAATCATCAAAATTACATTGTTAACAGAGCCAGTAAAGAGAGAATTGTGAGATTTTTACCTTTTCGTTAATCCCTAAACCAATCATGTATGACCCGCCGGTCCACAACCAAAACCAAGTCAAAAATCCTGATAGTTTATTCAGATTCACATCATTCTGCATGTCTCATTTGGTTGCTGACTGCTTCCTCATAGGAAATCCAAAAGCAACTTAGGATTGTTTGAATTTGCGCAATATAAATCAAATTGAATTGACTTTTTTAAAAAAATAATTACCGAACAGTTCGCACAAGCACCGGCTTCTGTAAAAAATCTGATTAATTCAGTGCTCCTCCGTGCAAGTATGAAGCTATTCATGACTCAGTTGCATCTAGCAGTCACGTGACCAAAATTTGGCTGAACTGCAGGCAGTGTTTATACAGAGCAGATAGGAAACAAGTGTAGAAACAGATTCAAAATGGTAAAACATCTATAAAATGTGGGGTTGCCATTTTTCCTAGTGTTGGTAGCACCTTTGGGCACCTTGGAAAAATGTCGCACTTGGTGATTCTAGGTTTTCTTAAATTTTTGTTAAATAAATTCAAGTCTTTTTTTAAGGAAAGCTTTATACTGCACATAATACATTTCTGAGTTCTCCTCACTTCTATGCACTGTGGCACTGTTTCCAAAGTGGCGGAGGACTTCATATTGCAATGAAAATGAGTCCGCAGTGAGTAAAAACAAGAGAGGAGATCTGCCAAACATCCTACTTATTGTCATTTATTCACCAGAGAAGTTCTAAGAACATCCTGGTACTATGAACATTTTGTGGATTGTGAAAACAGACAACAGATCTACTCACTGTCAGTCTGCAGGGCGGCTACCAGCAGCTCTCGGCACTTGTTCCGCACGCTGTCGGTGGTGACGGGGCCGGGGGGGAAGGAGGTGAACCGAGGGGCGAGGGTGGGAGTGGTGGGGGTGGTTGGGGTGGTTGGGGTTGTTGGGGTGGTGGGCGTCTCCCCGGACATCTTACTAATGAGAAGCAGGAGAGAAGAAAAAGTAAAGTGCGGTAAAATTTTAGCTCCTTTTCTGTAACTAAAGACACCATGGAGAGGACGAATTCTCATGTGAAGTTAACAGTCACCTCATCCTGCGACAGACCTTTTCTCACTGCTGCTGGAGTCCTTGGAGGTGGACGATGATCTCACTGGAGAGCCGTCCTTCTTCTTCTCCTTCTCTTCAGACTTGCCGTCCGAACCGTCTGTCAGATTAGACACAAAACAGCCAACACATACAGTAAATGGATGCATATACATATACAACACACAATGTTATTTTTGAATGTTTCATGCTAACTTGGGGACATCTATCTTCTAAAATTAGACTTGTTTAGGTTTTTATAGCCATTTTCAGACATGTGATGTATAACAATGCTGCTGTCATTCAGATGTAGGCCATTGTATTGGTCCTCAAAATTTCATTCAAACATACCCACCAAAGTGTTGGAGACGGTATGAGTTATATTTGTCAAAGATGCAAAGTTAGACGACATCAGAAGTTGTATAATGCACAAATAAACATAAGATAAATCTAAATGTAATCTAACTGCAGTCTATGTGACTCAGTGTGACAGATCACTAGGGATGGGTGCCGAGCCCCGGTACTAAATGAGCCCTGTGGCGAAATTTTTCAATTCCGGACTAAGCTAGACAAGGTAGTTTAAAAAGTAGAAGAACGTTGTCTTACACGTTCAGTTTAATCACCATAGAACATGTGTCTGATACGTATGTGTCTATGAAGCACGTTCGCTTTACAAATCCAGAAAGGAGTGGCGGAGCAGCTCACCTGCATCTTTTATTTTGTGGGTAGAACCTGTGAGACTGTCCAGAGTGCTCTGATCATCCTCATCAATACAACATTAGAGTCTATATACATTTTAATTTAAGTACAGTACATATATGAAAATAAAGCAATCTTCATTCTGATCTTCTTTTTTTCTATTTTTTTTTCTCTTTGAAAACAAAATAAACAATCAAAAAGTACAGATAAGAATACTGTTAAAGCACTAGATCAATGAGCAGTATTGATAAATTAGTAGTACTGGCAAAATCTTAACAATACCCATCAATACAGAACACCTGTCTGATGTGAAGAAAAGCACATAGTCAATTATGTCTCCATGTTGGGGATGATGTATTATTATAAGTAATGAAGTTAGTGCTGTGGGGCATAAATGTGCTCAGCTTTCTTTCTCTGGAGATGCTCATATAGATCCTTTGCCTAAAAGGAAAAACTCCTACAAACACCTGGAAGCAAAAACCTAAACTTCTGCTCCATCTTGTCCAAAACTTGGAATACATTCATTATTTGTGCTTTCTGTGAGGTTTTTGGAAAAACACTGGTGCTGAGATGTGGAAAAAAGTTTTTAGATCACTTCACACAAGTCAAAGTACATGGCTTTTGCATGCCTAAAACCTGTCTGTACACACACACACACACACTCTCACACACACACACACACACACCTACCTAGCAGTTTCTTCCAGGACTTGATGAGAGCTTTGGCCAGAGTCTGAACTTCTTCATCTGAACTCTGTTTCCTCACTGCGTTCACCGACATTCCAACTCTAGTTGACTACAGAGGAGGATAGAGAAAGCACAGACGAACAGAGAGGAAACAGGGACACATGCTTTTTCTTTTAAAATTCAATTGAACAGTAGTGGCGTCTTCCAGTATTAGCTGTGGCACTTGGTGTTTGTTTTGACTTGAATTTGTCATTAGCAAAAAATAAATAAAAAAATATTCTGGTCTGTCACAGCAAGGCCCCCTACATTACTATTTTTCAGTAGGAATGTATTCTTAATATACACCCATCAGCCACAACATTCTGACCACTGAGAGGTGAAGTGAATAACATTGATCATATTGGTACTATTTATTGATACTATATTTCCTGAAAGAACACTCCCAAGGGATTAATAAAGTTCCTATCTATCCATCTATGTGGTGTTTTGCTGGAAAATCTTGGATTTTGACATCGGTGTTGATGAGACTTAGACACCCAAATAAACATTGAGTGTCTAAGTGTCATCCAAATAAACATTGTCCCACAACAAGCACACTCCCTCGTGCAAATGGAAATCCCAAATGTCACTGGTCTACCCCCACAGGAAAATGCACCCCACCACATGGAAACAACATCAAACAATCAGGAACATGTTGAGGAACATGACCATGGCCCAACATGTTGATTTGACCTCCAAACTTCCTACAGCCCATTCTGATCAAGCATCAACTGGATGCAGTGGAATAAGTTTGATTGACAGAGGCCCCACTGCACAAGCCAGAGCACCCAAAGGATCCACTGCCAACGTCCTGGTTCCAGACCCCTGAGAGGTCCTCTTGTCCATGCCCAGTGGTTCAGAGCATTTTTGAGCACATAAGAGAGACTAACACACAATATTAGGCAGGTGGTCATAATGTTATGCCTGATGGGGGTATGTAATTTATGTGTAGGCAGGCACTAAAAGGAGTGAACAAAATCAATACAGCTGCAGTATCAGTCATCCATGACTCCGTCTGGAATCCATATTTCTTGACTCTTAATTTCCCCATGCTATGGTTCAAATTACAGAGTACATCCAAAAATCTCACAGACTTCTGCCCACTGTCTAATTTGCAGCGATATATATGAATATACCCTGCCAACCCCCAAGTAATTTACATACACAGACCAGCAGGTTTTGGGGTTCAGAGGATTCATATTTCTCTCTGTAGTGAACAAGGACAGGTAGGTCAGCATGTACCCTGTTCCAATACCAACTGTGGACAGACATGATGGAGTCACAATTTACTATTTGTCTTCAGCTTTAACAACAACTATCAGACCATCACCAGAGCAGAGCCATTGCATGTAGATTGCAGGTTCACATAGAAACACTAAGTTTAGCCCCTGAATGCTTGAAGCAGGTTGTTGTTGGGATGTCCGTGTGCTTACAATCCAACAAGCTTCTAAACTGCTTTAAATGAATGTGTGCCTTCCACTTTAAATGACTGCCTTAGCCATGTTGCAGAAGTCTGTTATGTAAAAGGTTTGCTGTTCATTCCTGCCTTAGGATGTGTGCCTTTACTCTGGACAGCTGCATGTGACCACATATGGGCTGCACTCACTGGGACCAAATGGAGAAAAAAAAGATGGTGCTTACCTGCAGGGTCTCCAGAGACATCTTGATGTTCTTTAGTTCCCTCAGCAAGTCAAGAGCGCCATCCTGTAAACAGAACAGTCTTCATCTTAATTAGCATATTCCTCTCCGATTCTGACACAAGATTTAACCAAATTTTCAGGAAATCAGCAAAAGAAAATTCAGAGGAGATGAAATCTCCTCTAACTGGGCTAAAGTTGAATTTATTTGATTATTTTATAAAAAAAAACAAACAAACAAACAAACAAAAAACAAGTAATAACCTTCAATCAACATGTTGAACATTTTTACAAGTGCCCTCAGGTGTTATCAATGCTGAAAAAAAAGAACATGGTGACTCTACCTACTGCAGATATTTTGCTGCACAGCCTGCAGTTCAGCCTAGTTCAGTCAAAAAGTCACAGTCACTAAAGGTTTCCCTGTTCCACCAAGGAGTGCAGGATTTCTGGTCTTTACTAAATCTAGTCACCAGCTGGTTTTTGGTGAACTTTCAACTAGACATGTAGAATAAAGTCATTTTTATAAAATATCACAATTTTAAGCTTATATTTGACAGTGGACAATATGAGGACAACAGGAAACGAAGTGGACATTTTCATTGGAACACAAACTCAACCCAACCCGTCACTGGAAGATGACCAGCCACGAAGAGATGGAACTAATTCGAGGGAGCCCAAGGACTTTCAAAAGTAGCAGCACTCTATCAGTAACCATCAGACAGAGCTTTCTACTAAATTTTAATTGCAAGACTAAAAGGTATTTGGAAGTTTAGATAATGCAGGAATTTGATAATGTGCACATAAGAGGTCATTCCTCTCTCCAGCAGACTTAGTATGACTACTACAACGGTCACACATGCTTTCATATCCTCCAGACTTGACCGTTGCAATGCACTTTATTCAGACATCAGCAGGCGCAATGTCGGAATAAAGTGCATTGCAACAGTCAAGTCTGGAAGTTTCTCTTCTTAGGGAGAAGAGAAAGAAGGTCCTGTAAGGTACAGGTTTTTTTCATTTGTGCTCCTGTTTTGCTTGCCTTCTGTTATAATCACTGAGCACTTAGCAGTTGTGTGTGCCATCTAGTGCTAGGGTAGCAGTGCAGCACTTAATAGTGATTTGTTAGTACTATATTTTAAGACATTAGTGGTTAGCAGTAGCATGTAGCATTTGCACTAGCTAAATGGTAGTATCAGCACTGGTCACTACCTGGAGCATCTCCTAAACAGGCCTGGGTCAGTTGAATGTGGCAGTGCTGTTTGGATTGTGAGTAGCAGTGTGAACTGGCACTAGGGGGGGTGACTCTGGGACACCAGAGTTCACCGCCTAGCCTCCTGGAGGTGTCGTGGGACTAAGTAGGTGAAACACAGCTGAAGGGAGGTTTCCACCTGATGACCCCCAGAGATGTGTTAGGAATGACTGCTCACTGTGAGGTATAGAGACAGATTAGGGATCCTAGGTCCTCATTGAGTATGAATCATTTTTTTAGCACAAGTGTCTTGTGTTTAAATTAACAACATCAGCAGGCGCAACATTCAAATACTTTTTAACACGCACCAAGAGGAGTGACCACATCACACCTACCCTTTCTGCCCTTCACTGGTTGCCTGTGAGTTTTAGAACTGATTTTAAGATTCTGCTGCTTGTTTTCAAAGCCTTGAACAGCCTGGCTCCCGCCTATATCTGTGATCTGTTGACTCTGTAGAAACCAGACCGATGCTTGAGATCCTTTGACAGGGAGGGGCCTACTAATGGTTCCAAAATCAAGACTTGTTCCCAAAGGCGACAGGGCCTTTGCTGTCTGGGCACCTCAGCTATGGAACTCCCTGCCTGAGGATCTTAGACAAGCAAACTCGGTATCCTGTTTTAAATCTCTTCTTAAAACTCATTTTTATCGCTTGGCTTTTCTTAGCTGATGTTCTTTTGTTTTTATTCTTCTAATTTACTTATTTATACATTTATTTTTATATTCTGCATTTTATTTGCCATTAATTACTGTTGTTTTTTTAATGTAAAGCACTTTGTAACTGTTTCGAAAAGTACTATACAGTAAAGTTATTATTAAAGTTATTATTGAAAAACTATAACTGCATCAACAACAAAATAAAAGAAGATTTAGGACGATGGCTTCTACTGACATTAGACATTAGTAACAGAGTAAAACTATTAACATGAATACCTTGCCAAGGCTATTATATATTTAAGTCCCTATCTGCCAAAGTCCTCTCTAAACAGTTCAGTGAATGGGATAAACAAACATCAGAGTTCATCTGGAATGGTCAAAAAAAAACAAAAAAAAAACAAGAATCAAATATGCAACACTCCGACTGAAGAAAGATAGAGACGCTATGGCCTTAACAAATCTTAGATGCTACTACTGTGCTTCACATCTAAAACCAGTGATCATCTGGTGAGAAAATGGAATAGAAGCTCAGTCTAGAGACACAGAAACTAACAATCAGGACATTCCTCTACAAGTCTTAATGGGGGATAAAACAGAGGCCAATCCACAGAGGGACAAATTGGACCCAATTCCAACATTAAATATTCAGAATTGAATCGCTACTAAATAGAAGAAAAAATAATCCAAAACACTAAGATTCAAAATCATGACCCCCATCAACCCAGGTCAGCTGGTACAACTGTTCCACCTGTTGCCAGCTCTAGAAAACATACAACAGACTAGGTTTAGATTAGGGAAGATGGGAAAGGAGATGAATGCTGGGATCACAGTTGAACAATGGAGAAATAGCAACAAAACACAGTACAGTAAGTACAACACAGCAAGCTGGGAGGAATTCTGCTGGAAAAAAACTACATCTTTTTTATTATTACTTCTAAAAATCTGTACAACCTCAGGAAGGAAAACCTCAAAGCTACTGAGGAATTGCGATGAAGGTGAAACAAACCATTTTCACGTCTTCTTGGGACGCTCGAGAACCCAGTTATTTAAGAATGATGTTGGGAATAGGATACAGCTCATTCTGAGCCTACAAATGCCTAAGGCTTGCCGTGTTCTGTATCTGTTCAATTTCCTATTGAAAATATTATAGAGGAGCAGGAAAAAAGGGCATCACACTTCGATGGCTGCAGGGGGAGAAAACTGGTTTGAAATAACCAGTGATATCTTTGAAATGGAAAAACTCACTTGTGATCTAAGGTTTGACAGTGCTGGATTAAAGAAAAAAAAGTGAAAAATTTATTATTTACACATGCAAATGTTTATAAAATCAAAAGAAAATGTTACAATTTAACCGGTCCACTGGGTGATAACTGTCCATGTACTGTAACTTTATTGGGTTTTGTTTTTTCTAAATGAACAATTTCTCCAGACCTCAGAGTAAGTCAAGTCTAAACACTGATGCTGAACCTGAAGGCCTCTTAATGTGTTACCCTGTTAAGTCTAAGATACAGTGTATAAGAGTCATCTAAGAAGGACACAAAAGAAAGTATAGAAATGCAGAACCTTCCTCTGTTTTGCTTGGTTTTAGTTATTTCGCTTTACGATCACTTGTTATTTCCACAAATTAAAAATTCAACAAAAGTGGAAAAAAGCTGCCATCTTATGTGGATGCCATCTGCATGCTAAGGCTGAATCCAAATCTCCAGACTTCACCATTCTTGCAGACTCATGGACTGAGCGGGCGTGCTCACAAGAAGTCCAGGAGTGCTGAGGGCTGTCCAAATCCACAATTCATCCAGTCCACATGGGGCCTCAGGCGGACTTTCTGTGGACTTCCAGAGAGTCTGCTTGGGGTGCAGACCTCAGCAGACTTCACTAGTTTGATTACCCACAATTAACTGCAATATGGACATGACGTTTTAATTTTTCCAGTTTATTATTGCAGCCTAGCCTATAAAAGCTGTGCAGTCTGAAACCAAAGTCATGGGCTAAGAAAAAAAATGTCTGAAAAAGGACAAAAGCAAGTCTTCCAATGTAGCAACACCCAAACTATTTAGTATTAGTCTGGTTCCGTAAATAAACATTTCTGGTTCTGAATGTGTATAGCCTATGTGTATGAATGTTGATTTGCTCACTCATAAAAAAACCTATAAATGGGATTTATATCTTGTCTCTCAGATGTTCCCATGGAAACGAGTGAAACCAACTCCAAGCCTCTCTATTAGCTCCAGTCATAATGACTCGCGCTCTTGCAGACTTTACATAATGACAGTGAAGACGTCACAGACATTATGTATGCCTGAAGTCCATGAGGGCTCAGTCTGCAAGTCCAGAAGGTGGAGATTTGGATTCAACCTAAGATTCATGTTTTTTTCCCACAAGATTCCCTCCCACAGCTGTCACTCAGACGCCCTCAAACTGTTCATTTCAGTACAGCCACAAGATGGAGCTCTTGCACACTGCCAGACAAAAGCTTCTCACTCTCTGCTCAGGCTTAGCTTTTAATTGGTCACAATACGGACGAAGAAGTTTCCACATGTGACACCAGCGACTTCACTTTGACCAGTTAAACTAATCCAGCAGCTGCACAAGCAAAGAGGATGTGCTTCTTTTTTGTAGCAACAGTAGCACAGCAGCATGCAAACACAAAGAGACCAACAGGAGAATGGAGGAACAGAAAATAAAGCAGGAGGCAGATCTGGCCGCAGAGAGGTGGTGAGATGGATGAGGTGAGGGAAACGAGGATGTAAGTAAAAGCAGCAGACTAACAGAGGCTGTTAAAGAGAGGAGACAGTCAAACTGAACTGTATTATTAATGTGTTTGTGTGCTTGCATTATTAATGGATCTATTCATAAATCTCAATCTCTGTGCAGACTGACGCCTAAGCTCCACTCCTCCAAGGTAAGAGAAACCAAACATGGCTTCCAGTCACAGGCTTAAAACAATTAGACACTGAAAATACAGTTACAGTGTCTCATTAATAAGATTCAACAACACCTGCAGCTCTGGTGACCATTAAATGATTTGATTAATAGTCATTTAGCTTATTCATGCCATATTCAATTCATCAAAGGATTAAGTAAATCAAACTGATGTAAACATCACATAAAAAGCTATTTCTTCCACAGAGAGGAGGAACACCTGATTATCCATGCAATGATCCAGTCAGCAAATCATGTGCCATAAAATATTGCAGGTACTTATCGGAAGCTTTACATCACACGTCAACAACTTGGACAATCTCACGATAGTTGGCGAAGAGAAAAGCTGGCTTGACTCTTCATGAAAGCCTCCTGGATTTTCACCACAATCGTCACTGGAGTTTGCTTGGATGGGTGCAAAAACTAAAGCAGGAGCAGGAGCACTGAGCAGCAGGTGTGTGGACATGAAGCCCTTGTCGATGGTAGAGGTCATAGGTTGGAGCTGACAGAAAGGCTAAGGTCACTCAGAGTCACCCATTTCATTCTGCGTATTTGGGGTCAGGGTGAGGTGGCAGCAGGGTAAGCAAGACTTTCCTCCCCACAGCAGCATTTTCCAGCTCCTCCTGGTGGATTCTGAGGTGTTCCCAGGCCAGATGAGATATGTAATCCCTCCAGAGAGTTCTGCGTCTACCCCGGGGTCTCATCCCAGCTGCCCGAAATGTTGCAGAGGAAGTTGCCAGGAGGCATCTTAATCAGATGCTGAACAACCTCAGCTGGCTCCGTTTAAAGCAGAGGACCAGTAACTCGACTCCAAGCTCCGTCTGGATGCCCTACACCCGACGGAAGAACATCAGTCTTATGTTCCTATCGGGACACTGCACAGTCGTACATCCATCAAGTGTCTGTCATCCTGCGCGGCCTGGACCAATGATATCTGGTCCCAGCCAGCTATTCGAAGCCTTGACCTCAGCGTGAGGTCACCCTTCATCTCCTCTGGGTGTAATTTGCCTTTGCAATGTGTATCAAGGTGAAATCAATCTTTAATTCCTATTTTGTTTCTTTATGTGTGTAAAAGTATTTATTTTTGTGTTTCACATTATTATGCTAACATTAAATTATTACCTGTGTACCCTGATAAGTAGGTTAAAGTGGTTAAACTCAGAGTTAACTTTGGAAAAATGATCAATAATCATCAATATAGACTGAAAATATACTTTTTTTAGCTCTAGCTTTGGAGACAGGAAAGAGTTTCTTTTGGAATAATGACTCAGAAAGTGTTGACGGATATTGAATTCAACTAGACTTTCATGGTCAACAGAGGTATGCAGGTGTGTCTAAATGTTCCATCATGTCATCAGATGTGTTTTCAAAATAAATCACTGCATGGTACTGATATGTTTATTGGCTGATGTCTGTTTGGTGTCCAGTATATTAGTAGAAATTACAGTTTAAACATGTCTGACTTGAAAAAAATACACTTATAAAATAAAAAAAAAAGATACACTTATAAAATTTTTAAAAACGCACTTAGAAATTTAAAGACACCCCACACAACTCAAAGTTCACACCACATTAGCTAAACGACCTGGGAGTTCCAGCTGATGGAGTCCAGCGGGCTGACTGGGTAACTGCCTCCAGGTGCGGCTGCTTTACTTGGCAGCTCTTCGGCTTTGCTGTGATTTGGAACTATTTCCAAACAGCAGCAGCGGACTGTTGCTGGACACCGCGGGCAGAAACGCTCCTCCACACCGCGGCCAGCACAGCAAAAACTCACTCCGAGCTTCCAGAATGTTCCCCCTCAGCAGTTAAAGGTAGCGCTCATCACCTGACGCCGTGCTTTTTTTTTTTTTTGTGCGGATGCAGCAACTCACCGTGTTCTTCTTGTGCACCATTTTATCCAGCTTTTTGGCGATGCGCTCCACTTCCTGGTTTTTGGCCATTTTTTTCCCGAGCGGATCCCTGCGCGTCACTTGTCCTCCTCTGCTGCGGAGAAAAGCTCCATTGATGTGGAAGGAGAAGGAAAAAAAACTCTCCCGGACTCGGTCCCTTTCGCTTCTCTTCACGCAGCCCGTGTGTCTCCTTCTCCCCTCAGCTGCTGCCTCCCTCTCGTTTGTTGTTGTGTGACACTGTGGGATGATGGGAGATGGAGTCTCTTTGTCTGTTATGGCCAAAACTTTGGATTGACACTGAAATATTTCAGCTCTTCTGTGGAGAACAGGTGTAGAACTCTGCTCTCTCTCTCTCTCTAGTTATGTATCAGTTATTTTGAAATCTGTCCTCAAATAACACAAGCAGGTTAATCTGAGCTTCTTCTTATTAAAACTTAATGCCTCCATATTGAGACTAAATTCTCCAGATATCCTCCCTCCCCTTTGATTTTCTCTGTTTATACACTCATCCAGCATTTTATGAGGAGTTGCAAGTGCCTTTAAATTCTATGTTTGACACTTTCACTTTTTGTGAACATCACCAGAACCCTATTTTCTATTTAGTTTTGAGCATACAGTAGGTGGCAGTGCTGCTCTGGACTGGCTTCTGTTGACGGCGTTCCTAATATTCTGTCCATCCCATTACCATGCATGAGCAAAACAAACTATTAGAAACATGTTTCAAATTAAAGCAATCCACCAAGGCCTCAGTAAGAATCGTAAAGAAGGATCATCACCTCTGTGAGAGTGTCACCGACTAAAGAGTGAACTGCACTGGATTGTTTCTGTGTGATAAAGTGCTCAGTGAGCGTGAGCCTTTTACTCTGCATTATGTATTTCACTGAACGCTCAGGATTTCATGCTTCCATACGCTATATACATGTGTGTTACTTTTTATTTTGATGCTTTATTTTAGCTTTTCCCCCATGGGAAGTAATTTCCCCTTGAGGATCTGTTAGATTATTTTATGATTTGTTATATTATTCCTTTATTCCATGATTGGATTTGCTATATTATTTAGTCAGTTTGATCATCATTCATCTAACCTTATGTGGCCTTGAGGTCATAGACAGTCTGCACTCATTATCTTTGTTGCTATGAAAACGGGAATAGCTGCACTCCCAGTTTCCGTCTTATCCAGTTCCCCTGGACAGTTCGCCATTGTTATAAAGAAACTGAATGAAAAGGGAGTGCAGTGCTCACAGTTCCTGTCTTATCTGTACTCAGCAGTCTCTGTGTTCAGCTAAGTTCTGCATGAGAGTGGCAAAATAGATGTACGCCTTAAAGACAACACACACACACTTGTTTCAGCACATGTCAGTAAATCCACGTGAACAGTGGTTGGCGTGTTCACGTCAGAGATAACTGGCCAATGAGACTCGGTTGCGTCTAAGTCCAACCTGTGTACGGGGCAGGCCCAGCCCAAGAAGATAAATGTGAATTATACCCGTATATCGGGGCTCACTCTGATGGAGTTCCTGCGAGAGCTTTGTCATTTTGAGACCAGCGCTGCCATACTTTACCTGTGACCTAAATAAATTCTACATCTGTGAACTGAAAGTTTCTCCGGTCCGTTCTTGGGCTTCCAACAAAAGAATCTGGTTTAAAAGATCAATAAAGTATTTCTGATTCGGATTTTACTGATGTTTAATTTTATGCTCAGCTCTGGAAGAAACATCATTTCAACACATTTTACATTGTCTCTGTCTCTAGACCACTTGGATCCTCAGAGCAGCTCCTTAAGTGCTCCACCATCAATATATTTAAAGAAGAATCTCAAGACATACATGTTTTCAATAGCCTTTGTGGTTGCTTTTCTTAATGTTTTAGTATTCTATATATATACATACACCGATCAGCCACAACATTTTGACCACTGACAGGTGAAGCGAATAACATTGATCATATTGGTACTATGTGGTGTTCTGATGGAAAACCTTGGATTTTAACATCCATGTTGATGAGACTTAGACACCCAAATAAACATTGTCCCACAACAAGCACACTCCCGCATGAAAATGAAAATCCCACATGTCACTGGCCTACCCTTACAGGAAAATCAAGCATCAACAGGATGGAGTGGGACAAGTTTGATTGACAGAGGCCCCACTGTACAAGCCAGAGTACCCAAAGGATCCAGTGCCAACATCCTGGTTCCAGACCCCATAGGACACCCTGAGAGGTCCTCTTGTCCATGTCCAATGGTTCAGAGCATTTTGGACCACATAAGGGGGACCAACACAATAGTAGGCAGGTGGTCATAATGTTGTGTGCATCTCTCTCTCTCTCTCTCTCTCTCTCTCTCTCTCTCTCTCTCTCTCTCTAAGTGACGAAACACTTTCAAAATAAGATATGATTGTTCCCAACTAAACTTTAACGAGGGCCAAACACACACACACAAGGCAGCCACTGAATGGCTTTCTACATATATTAGTGATTGATCTTACAAGCTGCCATCCTGTTTTGCATTGTTTCAGTATTTTATACTGTTGTTGTTGTTTTACAGGTGGATTGTACACATTTTTAGCCTTGCACATGCTTTTGTTGCTGGATTGACTGATAATATTAACATCACTTTAGTCAGCTCAGATTGCTTTAAACACGCGATGCAAAGAAACTTGATTTGAACTGATTCATCCACATCAATCTTATCATGAGTTTTCTTATATCTTTGTGCATCACAAGTAAGGTTTATATTACCTCTGTGGTACAGAGTTAGGAGTAATGAAGACAACAATGACAACAGTAACACAGAGTTACATCAGTGCAGTTTCAGAGAGATTCAAACATTTCAACTAATTTCCCTTGTTGCCGTTATCATCCAGAAATACCTTCTCCAGCAGCTGCTTGTATTTACACTGACCATCCTCTAGATGTCAGTGTTGTGAAGTTAGTAAGTGTTGGAAGCAGTGACTGACTATTCAGTTTGACTGTTACTGCATTTTTCTTGACTTGGAGTGAAGAGGGTATTTCAGGTCCAGTCTAAGTGAATGTAAGTCAATTTAATAACCTCTGTGTGTTTATTTCTGAGCTCTTATTATGCGTGTAGAGAGTCAAAACTCACCTACAGGTTCACCTGTCTGTCCCAAGGCCAATTAAATAAACGCAAATTAGGTGAAAGTACCAGATACTCCATCACTAGGAGAAACGCTACATCCAACCTCCCACTGTACTTAAATAAAAATTTAAAAGTGATCTTAAAAGTAAAAGTATACTCACTCTGCAGCCAAGGTGACGCTATTGTACTTACAATGACTTGAAATGCAATAGGCTAGTTTAGCCCAGTGGTTCTTAACCTAGGGGTCAGGATACTCCAAAAGATAAATCACAGGGGGCAGAAGATGATTAATGGGGTAGAAATAAAACAAACAAACAAAAAAAAATCTGTTACACACATTTAGACCAAATATCTGGGTTTTACTGTTTCCCTTTTTCACTGATATTCGTGTTAAATTAGTTTTCTTTAGGCCTCAAACCTCTTTGCAATTACTTTATAACTGATGAGTCACAGCATTAGCAACTTATCTCTGTGTGACCAAGTTGTGCACGTACCTGAGATAAACAAAACTTTATTCCTATCCAGAGGGGAAACTCAGTAAGTACAGTAGCACAGCAAACTTCTAAAGGCAGCCATAAAGAACTATTTCAGTTATTAAACATTGTAAGAAACTTGCGGAATTGCACAGTAATTGAGTATGTTTACTGCACATGTCCCCATATTCTGACAGTGAATTCTAGTTTTCTCAGTTCAACAAACACAGTGAGGCTGTGATGTAAAGGAGTTTGATTGACTCAAACCCTTATTTCTGACTGTGCTTATCCAGTGCTAACTATGGGTTCAACTCACCCTTTGCTAAGCTGTGATATGAGGGACAAAGAGGCTGTTACAACACAAGTTAAAGTTCTGACTCTGCTGATTTGAATTTGGTGGAGGAGCTCAGAATTTATGACCATTTTGCAAGCAGAACCCCGCTTCATTTCATGGGGTCACAACCAAATTTGAATACAGACCAAACAGAGGGTATTAATTTAAGTCAACCAAGAGCAAAAATAAATGGACATGTCCCATATTTTTCATGTAATCTACAACAGATTACATTTCTAAACAAACTTCCCCAGCGCTGCCTGCCAGCGACAGCTCACTGGTCCTCTCGCTGTCTCTCTCTAAATTTAAATCAGACTCTTCTCTCTGAATTTGAGATGAGTAAATTGTTCTTGGAGAAACTTTTTTTTTTTTTTGGTCTCATGACTTCTTGCTGCTTGATGTCCGCAGCCAGAAACCTCCTCCAGCTGAGGATCTGCAGAGCAGAGCTGGCAGCGACATCAACAGCTGCTGAGCGCGATGGCTGCCAGCGCATGTTTACTACAGAGGACCTGGGCAGCTGGGAGGTATGCAGCCGATGCAGAGGAGAGAGACTCATCCAAGAGCTGATTGAAAGGAAAATAAAGCAGCTTCTTCTTCTTCTTCTTCCTCTTCTTCTTCTTCTTCTTCTTCTTCTTCTTCTTCTTCTTCTTCTTCTTCTTCCTCCTCCTCTTTTCCAGTTTCTCCTCTCATCATTCCTCTTGCTTTTTTCTCTCTTTGCCTCCTCCTCCTTCTTCTTCTTCTTCTTCTCTCTTTGATGCTTCTTTCTTCAATCATCTGCTCTTTCATTTGCTTTCGTTCTCCTCTTACTTATACTTTCTTTCTCCTCTGCCCTTTCGTCATCTTTCGTCATCTCTGTCTTTCTTAATTATTTCCTTCCATTTTCTTGCTTTTCTTCTTTGTCATATTCTCTTTCATTCTTCCTCTCCTCCTTATTCACTTCTTTTTTGTTACTAATTTTTCGTTTCTTTCCATGTTTCCTCTTTTCCGCCGACATTTGGTTTTCATTTCATCTTCTTTTCTCCTCTCTCCGACCTTCCCTTCCCTTCCCACCACTCTCTCCTAGTTATTCCTGCCCTTTTTCATTCCCCCCTTTTTTTGTTTCATCTCCTCTTCTCTCTGAGAAGTTATATGTCCCTTCTCTTTTCTACCCCACTTCTCCTCCCTCCTTGTCAGATTTTCCCATCCCTTCTCTTTCATCCACTCCTCTCTCATCTCTTCATCTTCTCCCTATCAATCGTTTTCTTCTCTTGTCTTCCTGTCTTCTACTTCCTCATCACACCTCCTTCCAGTCATGTAAAGTCTTGCTCTGTTAGTAGTCTCCTCATTCGTCTCTCTCCTTTTTCTCAGCAGAGATAAAATATTTTTCACTGGTTGATTTCAGCCACATGGAAAAGACTCAGATGAACCAGTAATAAGTTAAAACAGTGACTGTTCACGACAGGCAGTGAGGCTGACGGTGCTTTTCGTGTAGACAACTTCCACTGAGGTTTACTCACTGAGCGTTTCAAGATTTCCAAAAAACAGAAATGATAATTCAGTTCTGAGCAACAGGAAGGCAGTCAGTGAGGCAATGCTGGATCATAACAGGATGAGAAAAACATGGATCAAGAAATGAGTAATTCTCAGTATTTGTGATTATATATAAATTTCCCTAGAAGAACTGATTGGTACCTGCACAGAGGTTTTGATATACGAAGCCGCCAGATAAAAATGCCGCAGTCTGTTCAGGAACAAATGAGATAAAAAAAAGCCGTATGGTAAGGGTTCATATTCCAGGGGCGCAAATTCTGACAAGCAGTGAGTCTCAGTAAAAAATGAAGCTCATCTTATTGTTAAAACTGAGTCCTTTTAAAATGATGTATTACTAATGTAATGTAGTATTACTGAGTGCTTTCTGACATAACAAACAGACATATCACAATATTAAAGATTCCAGTTCAAAATCAGTGATAACCCCATTAAAAAACAAAAAAACAAACAAAAAAAAAAACGGACCCAGTTTTTAGTCAGCAATTCGTCACAAGTGAACATTTCAAGATGTATAATAAATTAAATTGAGGGGAGCTCTCAGTTGAGTGATGTTATCATATTTTGAGCAGCAAAGCTGACCTGTGAGATCTGGCATTTTCCATTCGTCAATGCCAGTAATGGTACTGATTACTGCTGATCAAGAAAGACATCTGACCATCACCTCACAGCTAGAAGATCCCCGGTTCGCGTCCCGGTTAGGACGCCTGAGATCTTTCTGTGTGGAGTTTGCATGTTCTCCCTGTGCAGCGTGGGTTTTTTTACTTCCTCCCACAGTCCAAAAACATGCTGAGGTTAATTGATTATTCGAAATTGTCCCTAGGTGTGAATGAGAGTGTGCTTGGTTGTCTGTCTCTGTGTAGCCCTGTGATAGACTGGCGACCTGTTCTGGGTGGCTCCCTTTCCTTCGCCCAAGTCAGCTGGGATAGACTCCAGCCCCCCCAGCGACCCTATAGAGGATTAAGTGGTGTATAGATAATGGATGGATGGATAGATGGCTGAGATCATGTCATTTATAACTAGTCTTCTTCATTAATAAGGATTAAGCTAAACTGGAGAAAGTGGATGACAGTGACCTTAATAATCTTTAAATACCATTGAAATTGTTTTATTGGGAGGAAGTCAAATGAAATAGATGGTTTTGAGGTTAAAAAAAAGTTAAATTCTGACAGAAGAAAATAAGCCTCTGTGAAATGTATTGATTTGCTAAACTTGTGGTCATAACTGTGCTTCTTGTTCCATTTTTGCAGGTTGTGTTTTGCTAAAGACGCTTGCATGTCAGTTTGAACAGACTTCTAAAGTTACTCTTAATTTTAAAGGATTGTACCAACACTCCTGATAGCATTAGTCGTAGGCTTCAGAGTGAGCATCTTACTGATAGCCTTAGCCTAGCCTCGACAGCAAAGTAAGTTCCACTTACACTGACACCAACAAGTGAAGTACCCAGGCATTTTCAGTGTAATGGGGACAGCAGTGTTCATTCCAACTTCAGCAACATCTGCTGCCTCACCTTTGAAACAGAGCTCTGCTAGGTGGACCAGCTCTGCTCTGTCTCCATCTATACACACTAACTGCTTTACTTGAGACCACAGAATGCCATAGAGAGCATTCAGTTTATGTTTATTAAACAGCAATACCCTTTATAGGAGAAATGCAGAATACTGGTCATATAATCGGTCGATTGCTAAGCACCCTTCCATGTGTTACTCACATCTAAAGTGCTGAGAACGGCCTCTCTTCTGACGAAGCGGCTGCAGACTCATTTACCACCAGTGAGGAAGAATGAGCCAGCTCCACACAATACTTGGCCTGCTTTCTGAAGGAAACAAGAATGGCTTCATCCATCCAACAGAGAGGACAGTTCCTGCCTGAGGTCATTACTTGCAGCGACTCCACAGATCTACTATGAGTAGAAAGGACACTTCCTGGTGCCGAGGGTCAAAATGAACAACCACAGATCAAGGAAAGTGGGCACTTCCCGCTTCAGATGAGTCTCCATAGGTCCAGTAAAAGCAGAGAAACACTTCCTGGCGTCAGAGGTGACTTCGAATGAGTCCATAGATCAAGAGAAGAGGACGCTTCCTGAAATCAGGGTTTCATTGATCTAATACACATGGAGCAAACACTTCCTGGAGCATAGATCTATGCCAGGTAGAACAAACACTTCCTGCTGATGGCAGTTAAACTGAAATACTGCGCAGACCAAGAACATGGGGCACTTCCCTGAGTCGTAATAGAGAAACAGTGTAACAGTTAAAAGTCTACCATTACCAGCTAATGCAGCTTAGTTGAGTTCTGGATCTGGTGGAGCTATCAGAGACAATCTGCTGTTATTACAGACAGTGTGCCAAAGACGACGGAACACATGAGCAGAACATCTCTCCAAGCTTGTTTCTATTTTTATCGGAAATAAACTTGAAATTTTTCACATCTGTGAGGCAGTAAGAAAGGTTCCAGTTTGAAAAAGCCACAAAGTTCACATAATGATGATAAGAGCAGAGGATGGAGGTATAGAGGTCACTGACCAAACCTTCACCCAGGATCCCAAGGCCTGTGTTCCACGTGGGACCATTACTATTAAGCTTCTTTTTTACTTGCTCACTTTCGGTTCTCACTTGATTTCTACGTGTTTTCAATTCCCATTAAAAAAAAAAAAAGTATTACCTTGGCTCTGATGCAGCCATCTGTTATCACCACTTTCTGGTCTTAATTGAAGTCCCACCAGTACTATTTGACTGTTTAGATCTCACAAATAACAGCCAATCAGCACTCACAAATAAATGTAAAAAAACCTTCTAATGTATGAAAAAAATGTTTTGTGTTAGACTTTGTCTGAATCTTAACACAAAGATTTTTTATTTTTACTCAAAATGCATATTGATTTAATGTCGCTGACAGCTAGTAATTGGTATCAGTGTTGGCCCTGGGGGAAAAACGTAATGGTTGATCCCTAGTTAGACGTTTTGTTAAGTTTAGATACCAAAGCTACTTAATTAAGTTTAGAAAAATATCACAGTTTGCTCAGCTGCTACAAGTGAGTGACTTCATCATTAATCCTTGTTTTATATTGTTGTAACATCATTCAGCAGGAACTATTTGCACGCAATGCCGCGTTACCCACCAAACATGAAACCCTTTCTGCCTTTAAAAGAAATAAAACAGATTCATCATTGGCTTTAGTGGGAAAGTGTGTTCACATTTGCAAACAAGGACTTTTGAAAAATCATTTGATTCAAAGCTGCACAGCTCTGGCATTGAAATTACTGGACAAGGACAATGGCGTCATTATGTTAGGGAAGTTCAGCTGTAATAGGCTTGTATTTTTTAAACATCAAAGAAAGAGAAACAATAAAAGGAAACCCTGATCTGCAGCATGAAAGCCAGCCTGACACCTGACTGAAATGTGTGAGCTCAAATCTGTAACAACTCAGACATGAGAGCAACGATACATTATAGTAGGCCTTGAAGTTTGACTGTTAGAAGTGGACCTTTTTTTTTTTGCTTATTACATAGTAATAAAGTGGCTCGTTTTAACCTTTAACTTACCAAGCAATAAACTTATCTGCTGGGACACAGTTTGAAAGTAATGCAAAACCTTCCAGTGACCACTGATGATAAATTACAAATATTATCTGACTTATTTTTTACAGTGTGACTGTACTTGGATGATTTCACAAGTTTGAGATGTTTTGCTTTTATTTTTTTTGCTGTGGTGTCCTTTTTCTACTGTCAGAAAATGAAGAAGCAGCATACCCCCAACCCAAACCAGGGTCTGTATCCCATCCCTACTATCATCTTTAACTCCACCTCTTCTACTTCTACCCCCTACATCTGGTGAGAGGCTGGGGTAGCTGATTCTTAATGTTTTCTTATTAATGTTCTAAATGTTCTTTTATGCAATGTTGGGGTGGTGAAACTGTATTTTTACTGTATTTTTTTAATGTTTTAAGTGTTCTTACCTTGTAATATTGTGGATGTTTCTTTGTTGTAAAGCACCTTGAGCTGTAAACCTTGAATGGAAGGCGCCATACAAATAAAAGTTATTATTATTTTTATTATTATTATCAGTAATCAGTAACAGCATTCAAACACAGTGCAGCTAAGGTTTGTTGCATATCCCTTAACATAAGGTAGACAGTCATGAAAGTTTGCATACACTAAAGAACATGCATATTATGACAGAGTTGAGTCCAATGGCTCCTATAACTCTGAATAGTCTATGATGGACTGATTGAAATGCATGCGTCTTGGTAACAAAACAAAAAAAAACAACAAAAAAAAAAACAATCATACATTTTGTATCTTTCATGGTTTTACTGTAGATCTTTTGGAAATATGACAAAATCTGCTGGGTCAAAAATATACATACAGCAATTCTAATATTTGGTTAAATGTCTTTTGGTAAAACTCACCTCAATTCGGCACCTTTGCTTTACATCCACAAGCGTCTGGCAGGCTTCTGGATGCATGTGTTTTAATCATTCCATCACAGAAACTTAAGAGTTGCAGAAGTCATTGGAAACTCCAAACAGTCATGATACACATGGTCTTTACAAGTGTATGTAAACTTTTGACTGCATTGATTAGATTTACATATGTCACTTTATAAAAGATGATGTCAACATTTTCTTTACCTGCTGTGACCGAATGAGGATGTGTTTGCACAAATGAATGTGTGTGTATTTGTTTGTTTCCCGGCCGGGTGCCAACATTCCAGACAGGCGGCTACGCCAGGAGACGGGAAGTCAGGACAAGGTGAGGATGATGTCATTATCCTGGGACAGAGAATGAGGCCGTCGGTCCTGCGTGGCACAGGTTCGGCACACGTCCAACCGCCCTCCACCCTGCGGGGGCACCGACATGTGGGGAGAATCAGCCAGAGACAAGAGACGACTGTGAGGACTTTGAAGTGTATTTCAGTCCAGTCCTTTAAGACAGAATCAACTGCTGACAGCATCATCACAGAGAAAGTAAATAAAGTAAGTGAAAACTCATGATGAGCAGGAAGGACTGATGGTTCTGGAAGTGTTTTCCACATTCTGTATTCTCATTTTTATTCAATTTTATTTTTAAAAACAATATCCTCATGGAAACACAAGACTCTCAAGGATAATATAACAGCTGTATATGAATGTTTGTATTATGACTAACTTAATTTCTGAGAAACTGTGTTTTTTCCATCAGCCTTGCGACTATTGGCCTCTTTTGCTGTTGCCATGGAGAAGAAGCCAGAGGTATGATGTGGAGCTGCAACAAATTCAGAATTCATTAAATTTGAGCACAAAACATGCTGCCGTACTTGCTGGATCTGTCCAAAGCTGATCCAGAAATCAAAAGTGAATTGATTTAATCTGCAGATTACCTGTCAGATAGCAGCACATGGAATAGGAGTTCAGTAACTCAGTAACTGGATGCCTCTTGCCAAAATGCACCTTGTCAGTTAACCAAATTAACTTTTAATTGGCTCTGTCACAATTGTTTTTTTTAAAGAGAGATAAATGTATCCTTTGTTCTGACGATTTAGCCTTGAGAGTTTATGCTCATGAGCGCTCCAACTGTGAGTCATGCAGTGAATGAGATATTGGAAATAGCTCCTCCTACTCAGCAACTGTCTCGCTACTCACATTATGAAAAAGAACCTTACATACCTAATATCTAAAGCAATTTTTCAGTTCAAAATACTGCATAGATGATAAATTTTACCATGACTGTATAACTCCTGGTTATAGATACAGTTTCAGGGTCTGTAGCTTTAAATAACACTTAGCCTATCAGACGGCCAGCAGCCCATAGTGACGCCTGGTAAACATGTCGTCCTGATGGGCTGTGTTTCAACCTCTATTTCATATGTGTCCTGTTGTCTGAAAATAAAGCCAAAAAAATATGCAAATGTGAACAGCTGTACTGGGAGTTTAGCTGTATTAAAATGCAGTAAATGTGAGCACAGAGAGAAGGAGAGAAGCGAATGAATGTAAACACCGGGTGAGTTTTAAGTTGCACCGAAGCATAAGAAGTGACATGAGAACACAATAACACACCCAGTCTTTGTTGACTGGTTGCTAAAGTTTCAGTCATCTCTAAATGTCCCTCAGATGGCTTACAATCAAAGTTAATGGTAACATTAGCCATGTTAGTCGCACAACATGCTAACGCTAAGGGTTTTTACTAATGTTGTGAGGGGGGTTGGGGCTCGAGGAATGGCAGTAACAAGTGTCTTCATTTTTTCACAGATTTTATTTTATAATCCCAAATTTATAAAACATTTAAAACACAGTAAATGGATTTTTACCATATGGGACCATTAATCCATGTGCAGTATGTTGTCCTGCAACAGAACTGCAGTCATAATATCTGATTTCAGTTAAAAAAAATGGTTTAGGATGTTTTGTCATTTGAACTTTTGTTATGAGGCTGTAAAGCATCTGCTTGTTCAGGTGAACATGCTGCTTCTCACCATGTCAAACTAAAAAAATTAATATTATACATTCTCTTCTCCTCAGTCTCTCTGCCTCCACTTTTATTTTAATCTGATACAATTTGTCAGTATGAATGAAGACAGTGCTTTGTACAGTGTGGGTTTGCGTGTGTGTGAGATTTCCTTTTAGCCAGGTCACAGCAGGACTGAAGTCTGACAGTCTGCTGCTTGCGCTAGGACTGTGTGTGTGTGTGTGTGTGTGTGTGTGTGTGTGTGTGTTGGATCTATGTACACGTGTGGTACTGTATTTTATGAGTGTTTCATAGTGTGTGTTTGTATGTGTGGGAAGACATTGGCAGCCCCACTCCCACACACTTCCCTCTCACACCCCCTGCCTCTCATATACGTCCACTCTCTCTCTCTCACACACAATTTTCATAAAGACACACACTCCTCATATTTTCTATCAGTAACTGGCCTCTCTTGGATTAAGATGTACTCTGCTTTAAAAACAGGTTTCTACAATATCTAGGCTGTGTTTTGAGCCACGATGTCTATAAAAGCTGATACTGACTGTTGGTGACGGAGGCCTTGGGAGTCATGTCCTTCACTAGAATATATGAACGTCACGCTGCTTCCTGCTTTGGCACTGAAAACTGAAAACCAGCGTTGGTGGTACATTCAGTTCTGTATAATGGTCGAATACAGACGTCACTCAGGGGAGACTTCGTTGAATGTGACGTGATTCATAAGAGGAAATGGATGTTGGTGTATAGATATATAACAAGAGAGAGGTATACTTTTTATAAAAAAGTATCAAAGATTATGTAAAATTAAAGAAATATACTGATCTCAAAGTTGGGAATCGGGGCCGATCAAGGGTTTCTTAACTTGTGACATCTGCATGAACCCACGCCTGGGTCTTGGTTTCCGTCCGCTGTCACACAGGTAAACAGAGAGCACCTTTTATGGCAGGACACAAGCTGATCACAGAACATTAGTCCTTTTTGCTGATATTGCGGTTTCAGTCAGCAGACTCACGATGTGGGCTTCGATACATGTGACCCTGAGATGTAGAAATGCTGTATTGTGAATCCCAGCTTGTTTTAGACACACATGTAGGAAATACAGCTTTTCCCTTCCTGCACGAACATTAAGTAACAGTTTGGAGGCAGAAATGCTTTTCTTTTTTTTCTTAATGCATTGCAGAGTTGTACAGCTGTCAAGCATCTCCACTGACGTCTGTATTATCGAGGAAAATGATGTCTGACTGGGACTTGCGTTTGGCAAGCTCAGATCGGGTCAGGGGTGGGGAAAAGCTTGATCTTAACATCCCAGACCGACACACATTTTCGGGTGCATTCTGTTTATTGACCTATTGTGCTTAGTTGTCACTTTTGTTGTGTATGTCTCTTCATTTCTCAAGCATTGTTATACAATAGTGTGTCTGTGTGTGTGTGTGTTGTCGCTCCTTGGGGATTAAAGGCAGAAGAATAGCAGCAGCTCTGCACTGGTGTGAAACTGAGAAAGCGTTCGCTCCCTGCTTCTTCTTCCTGTCCCCGTGTCCCCCCACATCCATCCCCATTTCCTCACAATGGGACTCCCGGGAGTTTAAAGCATCTGTCCATCCGTCCATCACTCGGTAGGCCCGTCTCTCTCAGCTTTGTTTTGCTTCTTGTGTTTGGTTATTTTTGTGATGCTCAGTCAAGATCAGCACCTGGAGTTCAGTCTGAGGCGGCAGTATTAATGTCACCACAGTGAATCTGAGCTCCAAGTGAACTTTGGTGAAGGCTGACGAAAAATTGTGTTGTTGAACATAAGAAAACCATCATAAAGGAAACTGCTGGAGATTAAAAAAAATGCCCAGACCTTCACATAACTCCAAGTGAAATGACAGTCTGCCAGTTTTTACATATTGTTTTCTGTATGTACAATAAAATATAATATGCTAATTAAAATACATATATAGCCAGAGTAGCTGTTTGTTTAAAAGATTTGTGTCTATACCCTAAATATACAGCTCCGCACAAACTCTAAGATAGGCAAAGACATAGAAAGTCAACACACTAAACATAATATTTTCAAACAACAATGAATTTAAGTGTTTTTTTTTCAGGTTAAAGTGTTCCGCGAATGCTGTGTTCCCCTTTGAAAAAAAGAAGGTTAAAAACAAAAGGTAGAAATGTGTCCTTCAACTGCTTCTGTAGAGCCATTAAAGTCCGTAACTACCTGAGGCATCACCACGTTGTTGTTTTATGACAGTAAATGTAGGCCCTTGGTATTTCCTGCTGGATTATATTTGTTTGTGATGAATCACAAATATGTTTCTAATCAACATATCTTTGCCATTTATTTTATCGCTTTACTGTTGCTCATTTTCAGCAAACCATAGACGGGGTGGGACTTATCAACTAAGGAAATGGAGGAGAAGCTTCAGATATGTTTCTAAATGTAACCAAACAGTGAATGGAAATCAGAAATCAGCAATGAGTGAAAATGCAACTCAAGTCTAAGAGTAATCTTTCCACATGGAACAGAAACCCTAGTGTCCTGTGAGGAGATGTGATAGCTGGATTCTGCCTCCTTTTTCCAGTTCTACCTGTGTACTCAGACTTTGTTGCCTGTTCAACCTGGAAGCCTTTCCTACTATCTCAAGGAGAAAAAGCACATTTGTCTCAGAACGAATTATGCTTCTCTCAAACTGAAAATACACTTTAGTTGTACCAGAGTGTTATTTTATGTTTACGAAGTCAGGCTCACGAACCAGAACAGAACCGGTTCTGTGTGTTGGTGAAAATGCCGCTCTGACTTGGTGAAATTAAATTTCAGTGTCCTGCTTCCTCTTTGTGACAAACAACTGCAGTCAGTAGATTTCAGTTGGAGATGTATTGGAGTTTGTGGTCATACCGTAGTTAAAGGTAAACTGTGGTATCTGGAGTCAGGCTCTTGCAGTTATTCATGCATCAAATTGATCGAAGTGGTATGTAGCTGAGATCTCAGACCTTTATAATAAGTCTGACAGAGCAACCAGTACAACGCAATCTGATGATCTGACGAATTGTGCACAAGCCAACAGTTCATCTGTTCTCTTCGTTAATAGGTAAAGCTAGAAGTGATCACACCTAATATGCTGTAATCCTAATAATCCTGCCTACTTGTCTATCTCATCACGATGTCAGCACAGATCCCAGCCATTACCTGTGTGATTATAGAGATATCTCAACTAGTAAAACTGATGACAGGCAACAAAACAAAACCAAAACTATCTCATCTTGTGCCAAGTGTTGTTTCCAAGGTCGACCAAAGTTGCAGTAAACTTCTTATTGCCCTTAATGTGGCTGCTACATTAGTTTTCTGGCAAAATTAAACATGCAATATGACAGATTGACATTCAGCAAGCCAAAAGAGGTTTAATAAAGTAAATGGAAAGTCTGTCACTTTCCATCAATCTGGTCATGAAGTAACAGGCTTTGTCCTTCTTTCAGCATGCCTGCCCTCATTATTTTGAGTGTGTGTTTGCATGCAAAGTTGGATATAGGTCAGACTGGGGTGTATGCATGGCTTTGTGTCTCTCTCTCTCTATGTGTGTGTGTGTGTGTGTGTGTGTGTTGCTTTTGAGTGCTGAAAAGGCGCTCTAATCTTTATCCATGTAACAAGTGAAAACAATGAGTGCACACACACACTCCACCCTCCTGCTGCTCTCAGCATCTCCCCACCGTGGCAGTAGCACAATTCCCAGAAACTGCCCTCCATCCAGAACACACACATGCACGCACACACACACACACACACACTATAGATTCCTATCAGCTGTGTGTATAAGTGAGCGCAGCACGTTTTACACGTGTGTCGACTTGTGTTTACATTTTGTATGAACTAAGTGCAGCAGGACAATGGTGGGATGCAGTGAATGTGGCATGGCTCGGCGTGTGTGTGTGTGTGTGTGTACGCCGCTGATGACCGCACACAGATCAACACACACACAAACACACACAGAGGATGTATGTTTGTTTTTGTGAAAACCTGTGTGTCTTTTGTTGGTTTCCCTCCGCAGACAGAACGCACCATCAGCTGTTTTCTCACTGTTGGTTTGTGCCTGTTGCTGAGCATGTGAACATATATAGTATATATGTATGTGTGTACACTGACTTGATGTAAAATGTGATATCTTCAGAAAGGTTTTTAAAAAGTCTGTTAAAAGTTCTTGAATAGGGTGAGCGACAGGTCTGACTTTTGAGTAATGTCATTCTTTGATACTTAGTTCAGGGTTACGATATCAAATGTGTTTTCAGGAATGAAACCAACATTTAGATCCAACATTTCCCCAGGCTTTACTCTCCCCTCTGCCTGAGCCTGCAGCTAGTGTGACCAAAAGTTCAAGCAGAGATGTGCAGCATAGAAATGCTGGATTCAAACCCTGCCATGATCACATGAATACGTTTGAAAAAGCATCAAACTGCTGGATGATGTCTGATTCCTTTCTTGAGGTTTGCGTGGGGATTGCATTACAGGATCGCAAGAACCCTTCAAGCACGCACTGCTTTCTGTTTATCTGATGACAAATGAACGCATCAAATGAGCACCAGGCTCACTTTTCTGCAAAAGTCACGACAGGAATCTTACTGGGTTTGGCCAGGTAACATTTCCTCATTACTGTCAAAATAACTAGGAATTATACCGACCTGAATAATTTGTTTTCCCAAAAGCTCACAATAAAGCTGAGAGCTTTGATTGATTGTTATTTTATTTTTTTATAGCGCTTTTCTTAAATACACTTTATATTGCATTATTCATTTACTCCATACTCCATGGCGGTAAGCTACATATGTAGCCACAGCTGCCCTGGGGTAGACTGACGGAGGTGAGGCTGCCAGTCTGCACCATCTGCCCCTCCGACCACCACCAACCACTCACTCTCACACTGCATCCACCCAGGCTTCCTGGTGCTCCCTCACGGTCTCCCATCCAGGAACTGACCAGGCCCAACCTCGCTTAGCTTCCGAGATCTGATGGGATCGGGCATCCACAAGGCGGTATGGCCATGAATATTAGATCCCAGCTTATTAAATAAGGAATTTGTAACCTTGCGCTTAAGGTTACAAGTTCCATATATCCACATCCTGTCCCTGAAATGTGTTTGGGGGTTAGGAGAAAGAATGGACTGAGGAGGGTTGTGAACCGTTTATTACCACAGATACAAATATCAAACTGCAACAAAACTGTCCAAAACAAACAAAAAAGTAACACATATTGTGTGCTTCCATGTTTGTTTAAGACACCTAATCTATTCATTTCTGCATGTGAATCCTCCCGTTAACTCTGAAGATCCAAATGACAGAAAGATGCTCCATCTACTCACCCTCTCCTCCGCCATAAACCACTGTCTGATAATTGTGTCCAAATCCAAGCACAACTTTCAAAGTCATGATGACTATCCAATAGAGAATAGAATAGAACATACTTTATTCATCCCCAAAGGGAAATTCAGGTGCCTGGCAAAGGCAAAAACAAACAAACAAACAAAAATAAACATGAAATAAATAAATTCAAAGTAAACTCAGTTCATCTCCCTTTGGTTAAAGAGTTCTGAAGCCTTGTCGCTGCAGGGATGAATGATTTTCTGAATCTTTCAGTCCTGCAGTGCAGAGAGATGAGCTGTCCACCGCTGTCTCTCTGGTCCACAAAGATATCATGAAGCAGATGATCAGTGCAGCTGAGAATGGCCTCCACCTTCCTCCGTGTGCATCCCTCCACCACAGCCCCCAGTGAGTCCAGCATGGTTCCAACCACAGTGCCAGCTCTTTTCACCAGTTTGTCCAGACGCCTCACATCCTTGTATTTTATGCAGCATAGAATAACACACTTGCCACCACAGACTGATAAAACATCTGCGGCATCTTTCTGCAGATGTCTAAGAATCTGAGCTTCCTTAATAAAAAGAGGCGGCTCTACCCCTTCCTGTAGTGCATCTGTGTTAAGGGACCAGTCCAACTTGTTGTCCAGGTGTACACCTAGATATCTGTAGGTTGACACCACCTCGATGTCCACCCCACAAATGTTTACTGTCTGATGGCTGAGCCTGGATCTTTGGAAATCTATCATTTCCTTTGTCTTCGAGGCGTTCAGTAGGAGGCAGTTTCTGTGACTCCAGTCACTGAAGGCTTTTTTTTGATCCCTATATTCAGATTCCTGTCCATTCTGGATACACGCCACAATAGCAGTATCATTCGAGTATTTCTGGATGTGGCAGGACTCGGAGTTGTATTTGAAGTCTGCTGTGTATGATAGTAATTGTAATATGCCCATCTTTCAAACTTGTCAACGCTCAAAACAAGCGGCCTGCTCATTGCAGTTCTTCTTCAAAGAACTGTGATCATGTACATTATTGAGTCGACACCTCCCTGAATAACAGCGTGAATTAACTCTACCAGTACAAAATATAGCCTTCCTTAGGGCTGTGTTTATAGCCGACATATACAACCACATTCCTTTAAAGCAACAGTTAAAACAAATATCTCGAAGCAGATTTTCCATCAACATATATTCAAATATTTTTGAATATAAAAAGGCATCGTGCTGGAATTCCACTACAGTGCCAGAGAACATTAAGCTATGAAAATATGGAGTCTAAAACCTGCAGGGGTTGCTTGTTCACATACATCTCTCAGCGTTGGTGTGGATTTGGTTGCGTTTGAAAAGAAACTGAAGCAATGTTCTGAGAAATGGACGACGCCACAAAAGCTTCAAAGACAGGATAAGGAATTTAGATCCTTCAGCAGTGGATCACACAGCAGCCTTTGAGTTTTTTTTTTTAACATTCGGACACACACATTCAGTAAACATATAGAATTTCACATAAAAATCAAACATGCATTTTGCATATGGCCTGACACACATCATTCATGGTTATATGCAAGTAAATAAATGGCCATGCATACATGCCGCTCTCTCTTCACACACACACACACACACACACACACTGCCGTCAGTGATCCCCTCCCTCCGTCTTTAACATTTTCTGAATAGTTGCAGCGACCACAGAATACTTTCCCAACTTCTGTGGCTGACTAAACTGGAGTCGCTGAGTTTGTTCACCATCATTCCTCGTCTTTTCCCCCCTCATCCGTTCTTCTATCTCTCCATCTGTCACTTCCACTCCAATGATATATACATATATATATATATATATATGCCTGCATGTATACCAGTGTATACTTATATATATATATATATCATTCTCTCTATCTGTCCCCAGATGACATGTGTTTGTTGCTCTCCCCGTTTGACTTTAATCGATTCTTTAGGTTTTTCTCTCATCCCCCTTTCCTTTAGGAATCTGTTTATACTTACAACTATTGCGCGGTCCCATTCAGTTTGCCTAAAATCTTTAATGTTCAGTAAACTCAAATCTGGTTAGGATTCTCCTCATCTCCAGCAAAACGAACTGTCTGGAAGCATGTTAAGCCTTTACATGTGCTTTTCGTTGCGATTGTAGTCAGACATTTCATGCTCTAATCAGAAAAAGGAGAAACACCGTTGATGGTCCAACACGTGAGCAGTTCCTGCAATCATGAAGGAGTTTGATGATGTACAGAGTTAAATGCAAAAGTTCTGATTCTGGAACCCCTTACATTCTATGTAATAATGACCAACCAAGATGGCTGCAAGCTAATAGCATCCTTTTCCATATACTTACTACTGGAGTTTGATGAGCCAGATATGGATACAGGGTTAGGGTTAGGGTTGTATGTATGTTTTACCACCTTTGAAATTTAGGGTTATAAAAACAACTGGTTCGGTTTTGGTTTCCTATTATCTGGGGAGTTTTCAGTCAAAGATATTTTACTTCTTCTTTTTTTCCCCCACTCAAATTTAAAGGCACTTTTCAACTGTTACACAACTCAACCATTTCTGCATCTAAATTTATCCACTAAAAACAGTTGTATTTTACTGCAAGACATTTTCATTTTCAGCACAGCAAAAATAAACAAACAACCAAAAAAAAATACCAAAAAAAAAAAACCCTTTCAGGAAGTATTACACAAGATGCATCACTTACTCTTTTTTTTCTTTTTGAGATTATTTTCAGCAAGTTTTCACCAATATTCAGGTTTATAAATCATTGAAAAGAAGCTATGGGTGTAAACTGCATTTTACATTCCAATATTGTATAGAAACATTGTCATGCCTCAAGTTCAACACATCTACAGTGTTTCTCTCTCTCTCTCTTTTTGTTCAGTACAGGAATGCCCATATTGGATAATTCTGACCTCACAATTTACATCCAAAGCCAACATTCAGTGAGAATGCAGGAAAAAGTGTGTCCTTTACGCAGTGAGGCAGAAACTAAGGTGTCAGGATACTGGACCTGCCTGATGCACAGCTAAAGCAGAAACTATATGCTTGTGAGAACATTTCAGCAAATCCATCTACATTTTTGTTGCCACTTATCCAAGTCTGTGTTCCTGAAAGTAAAACTATTGGTGGGTTTAGTGGTCTGTTTGTATGATTCAGTCCTTCTACAGTACACTGTGTTCATTCAGTTTTAGAGAACATTTTCACAGTAGTCTCTGGCTTTGCTGCTTCAGTGCAGCTGCTGCCAGATATTAAACGTACAATCAGAAAGATCATTCATGACAGTCCTCTACAGACGTGTTAATGCACACACGGCTCTCGATAGTCATCCAGGTGGGGCATTCGTTGTTGGTGGGAAGCTCTGACATCTGAAGCCTAAAAGTCAGCTGCTAAATAGCTTTTTGCAGTTGTGAGAGAAAAAAAAAATCTGATTACAACGAACAAAAAGGAACCATATAAATCATGAACGTGTCTTCCGTGACAGAGCCTTTAAAGACTCCATCAGAACTCAGAGCTGTAACTCTGACAGCAAGATAAAACACGCCATGCTGGCTGTGATGGATTAGCTGTCCGCAGCAAGTTTTCTGCAGTCTCTGCAAATTGATTTTTATAGAAATGAACTGAAACCACAGGCTGCCTGCAAGGGCGGAAATCAAAATAAAAACTTACTGTATGCTCTGGAAAATGTTCGGCAGTAAATCTCAGTACACATAATTTGTATTAAATTAGGGAAAACATGTAAAGATACCGCTGCAACCCTTTGAGGTCGTTTAAGGTGACCCACCACACACTGGGATCTCTGGGATACACTACACTGACTGACTTAATCCACCAAACATAACTGAGCAATTAGATAGAAAACAAAAAGTATCTGCCAAGAAAAATCATCAGATTCGCTGCATTCCTCGCGTCTCTCTGCTGAGTTCCAGCAGCGATGGGAGGCTCTGCTGAATCACAGCGTTTTCAAACCACACTAACGTACCAGCGGCACTGCCTCTCGCTCCTTTGCCTCCAAAATACTATCACACCATCCCACTTCACATCTAAATCAAATCAAACCCTCAGCCACACTCAAAACACTCTGCAAGCCAGAGGCCTGGACAGGCCGGCGTTCAATACACCAAGGACAAGAGTGAAAGACTCACTAGTGCCCAGTGAGGCTGTAATAATGATTACACACCTAAAATAGAATTGATGGATGGCTGTTGTTGGAGTTTTACCACTTGTGTGGCAAAAAATGGAAAGTTTGTCTTGAGTGCAACTCAAATGACCAGACAGGCTCCACATCCAGAGTCAGTTATAGTGAAAGTGTGTTCAGGCAGACAGCATGGATCCTGTGAATTTGACCTCTGAACTGTTGTTTATTTGTCCTAAACACTAGCTGTATGTGAGCCAAATTTACATACCATGATGCTGTTATGCTTACAAGCAAACTACAATGCTATGCTAGCAATAAACTCTCCCATCCACCATGGAAACTAGCCTAATGCAAGCTAATGTCGTTTAAGTGCATGGTAATAACATTTCTTTGGCCATTTTATGTGCTTTTTTGAACAGGCGGGTTTTGAGACAGGATTTGAAAATGGCAAGAGATTCAGTGTTTCAGATGTCAGGTGGGAGCGAGTGTGTGTACACTATCATCAGTTTAATTAGGGAAGTATTTGTGTGTAGATCTAACTACCATTTGAGCTAGATTTATGTCCAAAATGCAAGTAGAATAGTATACAAAACACTTACTGTATATAAAAGATGGACCTAGACTCTGGGTTTGAAAAGTACAGCCAATGTGGAACTGGCCAGCAGGTTTCCAGAAGAAGTTTGACTGTACAGAAATGACCCTACTTAACATTTGATTTGTTAAATGATAAGTATGGATAAGTAGTGATGATGTGCATGATGTTTATTTTATATATTAAGGTCCCATTTTAAGGAAAATACACCATAAATTAGTGGTTGACAGTTTGCTACTGAATGAACGTGTCCACAGTTTCTTTATCAGATTCCCTGATTGGTCTCAATTAGCTAAATGACAGTGGCTAAATTCCAAACTTGAGCCCTCACAGTGGTAGTCTACAAACCAGTGAATGAAGTAACAGTGGCTACAGCCATCTTTTCTGTGTAATTTATCATGAAACCACTCTGCTGACACCTTTCAGACGTTGGATCTGGGGCGTGATTTTATTAGAACTGGATACGCTGCCAACACTCAGCCTTACCGTCAATTTCACATCTGTAAAACTGTCGTCAGGACGCATCCAACTGCAAACGAATTTTTGCTAGATCTGTAATTCATTTTTACAGAGGTTTTATATTTAAAAAAAAACTGCTTCCCAGAGGCTTGAAAAACTACTTCATATTGGTGACATCATTCCAGTGTATAGTCTGTAGAGGAGTGGGGGAGTGGAACACTGAGCATGTGCAGTGGGCAGCGCCAAGATGACGCAAACCTGAAAGCGAGAACCTTTTCTCGCGTCAAGGACAGGTGAGCAGTTGTCATTCAAGTAAGCAGGCACCACATTTAGTCCAGTTTTCAGTTCTCCTTGTTACATCCATAACCAGGGGTTTCTGTGTCCTCCAATATCTGTAACTTTCTGCAACTTCTACATCTATGTTGCCCTAGATATAGAGGGGCTGGGCATTGCACCTTTATTTGTCACACAACTACCTATCTTTTTTATGTGTACAACAAAAGGCAACACAATTAATGCCTCCATGGAGAGATAATCTGAAAATGTCCGCTGCCATCCCTGTGATTGTGAGTGTTGCTGGGAGTTTTTGGTGTCCTTAAAGTGTACGTTGTTTCTTTCCAACAGTCTTCTTCAGCAACAGAGATTCTGGATGTAGGGGATCTGATTTCCGACACGATGTTTCCTTGAAACATTTTTTTTCTTTGCCATCAGACTCCACAGAGTCTCCGCTAACAAACAAACAAAAAACCAAATGGAGTTAGAAATTAAAGCAAAAAATGTTTTCAGTTGGATGTCCTCACATCTATTTTAATCGAAAATCAGATAACAGTGTCAAAATCAAGCCACCTATAATTACATTTGCCCTTAGCCTGTTGGCCTCATTTGCCACGCTTTAATCACAGATCGTCTGTCCTGATTTAAATTAGGATGTTTTTTTGCCTCAGAAATTACTAGAATGAACATCATCATTATCCCGTTTCACCTCTAAATCACTTTCTCTCCCCTCAACCGCACTCAAAACAGCTGCAGCCTCTGGAAAGTGGTAAAACAGTACTTAAGTTTTAAATTAGTGGCTTTACTGGAGGACTGAGTTTGTGTTGTTTTAACAAATGGCCAGGGTAGCAGTTTTGGGTGGGGCAGAAAGGCAGAGGGCATACTGATCTGGTTCTGCAGTGAGTATAACGCTTTGCGTGAACAAAAAAATGATGTAACATGAACACCAGTGGCTGTCGGTCGGTTGTGTTCAAGAAAAGCTACTTTTAAATGCAAAAGCTGAACGCAGAGAGAGAAAAATGTCCCTGCAAACATTTACTCTATTACTTTGTCTTTCTCGAGGACTTCGTGGAGCTGCTTTATCGCTGTTAACAATTAGTTGAAACGTTTTCCAGCTGCGAGCAGCTCATCGAGTTCTGCTTTGCATTGCATCAAACAACACGGCAGAAATCAAACAAAATTAGTCAGCATATTAATCTCTGGGTGTTGTTAACTCTGAAAACCTGGTGAGAATTAAAAATATAGAAGGAGACTGCGGGGCAGCTCAAGTTCTGTAGAAAATGAACGACTAGAATGAACATCATCATTATTCCGCATCACATCTAAATCACTTTCTCTTTCAAAACAACTGCAGCAGAGAACACTGGCCTGGAAAAAATGGGTAGTATTTAGGATTTAAATTAGCGGTATGTGATGTTTTCACACACAGCTCAGCGCCGCGAAGATGCCTCCATAAACTCACAGACGTGTATTTGGGTGAAGACGGAGTGCCGCTGTCTTTGTTGAATAATGGCGGCGTAAAAGCGAAATAATAAACACACTAGAATGCTAAAATTAACGTTCTCATTATCCCATTTTACAGCTCAATCTGTCTGCTCACAGCGTCATCCGAGGCTTTTGCTGTTTGTTCTGGTAAAACCAAGTGCAAGTAAGGGGAAGAGATATTCACAGATCGACTTACTATACTACGACGTTCACACTGAGGGGAGATTATTTTGCCAGCTGCCGTTCATTTTGACTTTTCCAGTAAATGTGGATTAGAAGTACTACAGAGAGGGAATTAGCATTTGTAGTTTACTGGCAAATCAGCAGAGCTCCACCTATTTAGTCAAGTTTTAACTGATTAAAATTGCTGATGACAGAACATAGTATCTGTCGTAGTATCTGGCACTAAGATGTTAGCAGCAGATCCTTCAGTCTATACGATGCACATTAACAGGTTCAGAGTTTCCTTTATGGCGTCTACTAGAATATGTTTACATGCGCACCTCTTCTCACCATCCATCTGACACGCTCAGTTGTAGCTAATAAATCTTTAAGGCCCTCCTTCGAAAAGCCCAGACTGCTCTTATTGATCAGCTGGTCTGATGAAAGCAGTGGTAATATTGGTTATGTACTGCAACCACAGATCCCGTAGTACAGGCAGAGAGATGTCGCTCTAGCAGAAGCAGCTCTGGTGAGGAAATAGTGGTGAAAAGCGAGGCAGCTGCTCATTTTTTTTTGTTTGAGGGCCAACACCAAGGCAGGCGTTATGAAAATGTGTTACATGGTGACGTAGATATGTAGCAGAAAAAAAGCCTGGACTTCAAATGAGGCATATCAGAGAGGTAAGGAGCAGCACTGTTGATAAATAATCAATTAACCTTTAACACTGAGCACAATTAACGTTTGTACTGTACTGATGGTGCTACAGCAGCACATGATTTAGGCTGCAAAGGTGCCTCTATTACCGATGCCGCCCTAGTCGATCCAAGCTTGTCTGAAACACATGAATGTTGGCCAGAGGACATTAAGCATGACAGAAGTCTTTGTCATGGTGGCCATTGCCAGCTAAACCCCCACAATGCTTTTTGCTTGCTCGCATGAACCGCCAATAGAGTGACCAACTCCTCTGGGTGCTACAGGGTTAAACAGTAAGAGGCTCTACCTGGTGGAACAACCGAGTACTATGGATGATCTATACAGCTAATCTCTCCACATGTAAAATGTTACAACATTAAGTCACAATTATCCATTAGTATTAGGGAACACATATAAAAGATGTACTCTGCAAAATGTTTTTCCTACTGAGTCTCCAGAGTGTTACTGAACTTGGTGCAGTTAAGGTCAGGAAAAGATCATCATTGTGGAGAACTCTGTAAACTGAGGGCACTGTTTGGTTTACGCAAATAACATTCATTTCAAGTCTGTGACATCATGTCAACTTCTCCTCCTGCATGTAATTGATGTGGTTGATATAAATTCACCAAGTCAAAGAAGAAGAAAATATCCCCTTTGCCACTGGTTCAGACTAAGAAAGCAAACTGGAGGTGAGATCACTGCTGAAAACACTTTCTCTGTTCTTTCAAAACAGCTGCTGCCCAGAGCTCCACTGAACAAAACACACAGTGACTGAGCACACGGTGTTTAGCTGCATTTTAAAATAGCATCTGTGTGTGATGGAGATGGTGTTGTTTCAGTTCATAGCAGACAAAAGGCGTCCCATGGAGCAGGCTGCAACTCATTTCATCATCATAGATGCTCAGCTGAGCTTTAATTAATGATGATGGTGAACCACAAATGACTAGAACAAACATTATAATTGTCACTTCACAACTAAATCATTGTCTGTTCCCCCAGCTACACTCAAAACAACTGCAGCCCAGAGCACTGGCTTACTAAGTGGATAGTGGGAGACTGGATAGTACTTAAGTTTCAAATTAGTGGCTTTGCTGTAGGACTGGGGTTGTGTTTGTGTTTGCCTTTGAGCACTTTGCTGGACTGCAGCTCCAGATTCTGTAAACCTGCTGCTCCACAATTGTTGGGGTAAACCCGTATGGACTGAGAAATGAGCTCAAGTATGTCAAAGTCTAGATGATGAAGCTGAGATCAGCTGAGGAGCTGGTGCAGTTTAGGCAGAGCACTCACCTTTTGTGGTCAAGAGAGAGTGAAATATGAAGCATTTTCCTTGTTAACAACGTTTTGTTCATCAGGCTCCATGATGCAGCTGCTTACTTCAACCCTGTCTCCACAAAGTTACATTGCTATTTAACTAAACTGCATTTTGATTTATGTTCAGTGGGGAACATATTTTCTGCTGGTGATGCGTCAACCTATCTTTGCCAGTAATTTTACCACTTTAATGTTGCCCTTTTCCATGAGGTCATGAGCAGGAGCCAGACTTGTGACCTAGGGAATTACAGAAACAGAGCAGATTCATACTGTAACCCGCGCCATGAAATTTTCCTAAACCTAACCATGTAGTTTTGGTGCCTAACCTCAACCAACAAAACAAGTTAAAATCAAAAAGTAAACAACAAGTGGAAAACAAAACTTAAATCTAAGTTAAACGGTCCCACACTTCACCCCAGGAGAACCCCAGTCGTCCGGGTGAGAATCCTGTTATGACTGGTTATTTCAAACTGGAAGTCTTTCCTACGACGTCATAGATGAGAAGTTATGTCTGCTTCAAACCAAATCACGGTTCTTTTAAAAACCTAAAGGAGAATGCAGTTTGGTTGTGCAGGAAGGTCATTTTGTGGAGACTGGGTTGCTTGTTTCCAACATGACAGCTGCACATTAAAGCTCTTAAAGTTGAAACTTTATCCAGTTAAACATGATACTCATCCAGTGCATTTAGGTCGGACTATGCTGCATAATGAAGGTACATGGAAATTAATTTGGTCAATGTAATGTGAAGTACAGTTACAGTTACAGATGAAATATGCTCTGTGATAAATACCAAAAGACTCATTTTCTAATCTGTGTTCTGTTAAATGGACCTGGCAGCAAATCAGAACCAAACATCAAAACATATTTATGCATTTTCTGCTTTTAGGTTCCTGCGGCACAAATAGTTTGTCTTATTGTAACTGCATGGTTTCATTCTGAGGAGTCCTAACATCAACACGTTTGCAGATATAACATATTCACTCAGCTGACAGTCTGCATCCTTCTTCTATGCACTGATAGTGTTGTGCTTGATTGTACACAGGGGCAGTGACAGCAATCTGAAACTGAAAACAGAAAGCCCATGAAAGAAGTTCAAGTGGGTCTTAATGCTGGATTGTTTCAGAAAGTTAGAAAAATGGTCACACACTACCCCTTCAGTTTAATAATGGGAAGGTGTGAGGGGTTAATTAGAGCAGTGGTTCTCAACTGGTCCAGCCTCAGGACCCACTATGTCTCCATTAATATCAGTCGCAATCCAGATTTTTGAGGTTTGCCGTTCCTGTTAACAAATTGAGGTTTATTTGGGGTGTAGCCTCAACGTATTACAACGATACAGCTTTGGAAAAATTTGGCTTATTTTTTTGCTCATTGTAGTATATTTGGACGCTTATGCCAAGTTTTGGGCATATTTTGGCCCATTTTGACAGATTCTGAGCTCATTTCGGTTCATCTTTGGCTCGTTTTAGCATAAATTAACTCATTAGGCTGGCAGAGTCAAATCTAGAGGTTACTAGTGGGCAACTACTGGTGTCACCACCACTAAATATCCTGCTATTGAAAGCAAACTGTCATAACAAACACGTCCTTTAAAATAAAAGACTTTATACCACTACTTTTTGCTTTGACGACCCTCTAAAAATGGCTTTGCGACCCACTTTTGGGTCCCGACCCACCAGTTGAGAACCACTGAATTAGAGTATACTGGTGGTTTTAATGTTACTCCACTGTGTTGGGAACACAAATGAAAGGCAGAAAAAGGTCAAAAAAGGCAGAACTTTCCAGAGATTGCAGGAAAGCCACGTCACTTTAGTGAGTTCTCCATCTTAAGAATCTATAGATTGACATTTTAAAGGAAGCGAATGGCTGCTCAGTGTGTCTTTTTTTCCACGTCCTGACACGCTAAGTCACAGCCTCCAATAATAACTCAGCCTTGAATGCTATACCCGCTAATCTAAACCTAAACACCGTGTTGCCCTCCACTCGTTTGGCTGTGTTCTTCTCATTGTGGTTAACTGGAGGCTGACTTAGCAGAGAGCCTGCCAACCTTTTCCTCTGAGGACACAGTCAGTCAAAGAAGTTTTCATTCCTACAATGTACAGATGTCAAAGATGAACGAAAGTTTAGCTCAACATGCAGGTACAGAGTTTAAATTAACCAACCATTTTTTTCTCTGCAATATAAAATCCTAAACCTCTGTAGAAGCACAATTCTGGTTGCCACTTAGCTCACTGAGTTAAGGTGGTACCACATGGGCTCAGTCCCTCAGCAGCGGTCATGAGTTCGAGTCTGGCTCAAGACCCTTTGCTGCATGTCTCCCTCCTGTCTCCCCTGCTTTCACTCTATCTATCCAATAAAACGGAAAAACTCTCCCCCAAAAAATAAATTTAAAAAAGAAACACAATTATAATGCCATGCATCCAAAATAGAAGAAAAACAAAAGTAGATTTTTTTTTTAATTTGAAGAAAATTCCAGTACTTTGGCATTTATTATCTCCACAACGATAATGACTTTTGTTGTCATCTTAAGGCAACAAAATTGCTGTTTTGAAATGAAAAACCAACCAAGAAAAAAAGAAGAAAGAGCAATAGAAGGAAAACAAATAAATAATTTAAAATTGAAACAAAATAAACGAACAATTAAATTAAATTAAATTAATGATGATTAAAATAATGATCACTTCTATATTGAAAATTAAATTGAGCAGCCCTGATCAAACCCATGTGGTGGACATTCAGGGGTGGAGGGTGGGGCGGAGGTGTGGGTACATCATACAAAACCCGGAAACTGATTGGAACAGGGGGCTGCACGGTGGCTCGGTGGTTAGCACCCTCGCCTCACAGCTAGAAGATCCCCGGTTTGCGTCCCGGTTAGGAGGCCTGGGATCTTTCTTTGTGGAGTTTGCATGTTCTCCCTGTGCAGCGTGGGTTTTCACCAGGTAATCCGGCTTCCTCCCACAGTCCAAAAACATGCTCGATTATTCTAAATTGTCCATAGATGTGAATGAGAGTGTGCTTGATTGTCTGTCTCTATGTGTAGTTCTGCGACAGACTAGCGACCTGTCCAGGGTCCAGGGTCCAACTTGAGTTGGCTGGTATAGGCTTTAGCGCCCCCGCGACCCTACAGAGGATTAAGCGGTGTATAGATGGATGGATGGATGATTGGAACAGCTGATCTGTTGGATGTGTAAAATGGCACACAGAACATTATTTACCATCAGATCCTGTCTTCATGAAGTTACTGCTGCTGTGCCACGTGAATAAATAAAGAAGTGGGGGAAAAAAGGAAAGGCCAGTATGTAAAAAAAAAATTAAAAATGGGGCTCAACATATGATATTTTATAACCTTTAATTTGTTTCCATACTTGTCTCCTATTGGCTCTGTGTAAACACAATGAAAGCAAAGACAATAATGGCATTAGAGATGTTTGTAGAAGCGCAGAATGTTTAATTTTTTACAGAATCTGGTGACAGCAACTGGTTTGTTTATGGTATATTATTAATTGGGACATGTAGAATGTAGAAGACATTAAGCTGAAATTTGGTTAAATACAGATTTGTTTTTTGAATGGAACTGCACGACACAGATGAGCACTTCAAGGACTGTCTCTTTTTACAGTTTCTGGCTCTAATAAATGGTGTCATTCCGGCGATTTTTTAAAAGATAACATGCATTCCAAACAGGAAGGCTTTGGGTGTCAGAGGGTTTTGTTCAGCAGGTAGATCAGCTGTATGTGTGGTAGGTGAGGATGACTGGTGTAGAAATTAACTGAACGGCTGAGTTTATGTTGTGCACACGTGTTGAAACAGTTGATAATTAAAATCAAACGAGTTCATCCTCTGGGGAGTATGTGGTCAGAACATTTGATTGCAGCCTCTAACATGAAATATCTGGCGTTGAAACTGCAGATATTTTTTGTTCTCATTGGTGCCCCAAATCAAAATGGTTCGTCATCTAGGAAGCACGAATGAGCTCAGTAAATTTTAGGCCAAAAGTATCAAATTGGAAACTAGATTCTGACAGTTCTTGTCTGCAAGTGGGATTTTAGCCTGATGGCAGAGCAACAAAAAATTTTAAAAAGTTGGAAATCAAAAGGTGAGGAGGCCATGAAAACATTACGAATCATCCTCTGTGGGGCTTTGAACATAAGCAGCAAATGTGATTACGGCCTGGATTTGTTTGTGTCCTGGACAAAACGACGAACAGACTGACCGAATGATGATCCACCACGCTGTCATAATCAAAAACGGTACGTCTGAAAAGCCTCAAAGCCTAGAAAAGTAAACTGCTAAAAGATTTAGTGACAACCACATGCAGATGTCTTCAATATGAAGATTGTGGGTGGAAAGTTTTTTCTCATGATCACAAAAAAATATATATATATTTTGTGATCTTTACATAACTAGTTTGCTGTCTTAAGATCACAACAAACACATCTTTCAAAAAATAATTAACCAATAATCATAATGTATTAATGTAACATGCTGCCAAACACTAACAGACAGATAAAACGCTCTTAGACTAGTCTTCTTGTTAACTCAGCAAGACATCACAGTGTTTCTTTCATAAACTCAATTTTGTGATGACAAGAAACAGAGCCTCAGGAATAATTGAATACATGTCTTCTGTGTTGCAAGTGTAGAAATAACAGATCAGGCATTAGGCAGCGAAGTGAGAAGTTATTTTCCGCCAGAGGAATTAAGGAAATGAGACAGTTAGATCAGCTCTTATCTTTTCTAAACTTTCGCATTTCCCTCATCTGGTATCAAGATCAAATTCCATAGAGCTCACCCATCCCGTTCCTTATCATCCTGGGGGCACCACAGGCCCCATCCCAGTCCTTATCGTTCCCCCTCCTCCTCCTCCTCCTCCTCCTCACCGAACCCCGGCCAGTGTTTGAGTGTGTCGCAGGCTGATAGCATTGACTTCAGGAATCACTCCATCTCATTCAGCAGTTCCCACAGGCTCGCCACAAAAGAAGAAAAAAACACACTTTACACAGACCACAAAAGAAAAAAATAGACTTCACTCGCACACCACAAAAAGAGAAAAACACTTTATCTCCCACCCAGCTCCTCTGGTTGTGCCAAACAATCCCAAGTCCCACTTGTGTCACCCCCTCCCCTCCCCCCTCCTTTAGTTTCTGTCTCGCGCACATTGCAGTCTCGCTCTCCCACTTTTCTTTTGTTCACAAACACATCTTTGATGGGCAGAAGATATTCGATTGCTGCCGGAAATGAACACAAGTCGGAAAAATGTGGGGAGTTTACAGGGAGTTGTTGTTAGAAAGGGCAAAAAGGAGAAAATGGGAAAAAAGAAAATCCGATAAGTGGAAATGTACAGACTAAACAGGCCCGATGGCTGTTTGCGAAACAAAGAGCGAATACGTGAAATATTGCACAGCCTCACTGTTTCTGTTTGCATGGGTACGTGTGAAAGAGATGTCAAGGATATCTGACCCGCTAACCCAACACTGGTCGACAGGACATTTCGAAATGCAAGTAAAACCTACGTGATAAAGGTTCAATAATTATTTCAGAAGATGTTTTATTGACTTCTGATCTCTGTTGGCAAAAGTCAAAGCGCTACACACTGTACTTATTATTGCTGAAAATCAGTGAGTGAGGCTGAAGGGCATGAAGTATGTGCAAAACATTAGTTTGCATGTGTGCGAGTGTGTGCGCACGGATGTGGATCCAATTATATCTTGTCTCCAAAATCAAGACTGGAGAAAACATGTTGCCAGTTTCTACATGCAGTAAACTTATTTAAAAAAATGTAGAATTAACATGAATCAGAAGCCACGCTAGCATCTCTCTGAGGCTGTATTTTGGAGCTACATACTAAAAATCTGCTGTGAAGATGCTATAATATTGACCATTCTCACCACCTCAGTTGAGCTGTTCACATGCTTGCATTTGCTGCTTATGATGGTACTTCAAAAAGTTGACCTCACCAGAACGGAGAGGAGAAAGATTGTTCTTACATTGTTTTCAGTCTCCTTTAACTTCATTGGACTTAGTCCAACAATGTTCAAACTTCGCTACCCCTTCCCAGAAGAAAGTCAAATCTTGAGCCTCAGGATAGCTACTTTCCAACAGCATGCATGACCTCATCATCACTCTGAAAACTGCACCACGCAAGTAGGATTTCAGTTTGGGAAACAGATAGGAGTCAGACGGTCCAGGTTGGGTGAGTAAGGTTCATGGGGCAGCAGTTCAAAGTCACATTTGGCTGCTTCTGCCACCTGTGCTGTGTGGAAGGACACATTCTCCTGGAGCAACAGCAGCCAGCTTGGAGCTTTCTTCTGCTTTTTCCTTGACTAGATGAAAAGCAGAAGGATCAGCAAAATTATTACCCTGAGGTGGACATGAATGTCTGCACAAATATTCATGTTAATCTATTCAATAGTTGGTGAAATATTTTTCTCAAACCCAAAAGTGTCAACCTAATGATAGCGTTAGAGGAAAAGTCCGAGTTCGTGTCGAGCTCGGATGAGCGCCATTAATTTCTCTGGACATCCATAGCGTCTGAGGACCTGCCACATAGTCGGTTTTGGAAAACTGTCAAATACTTTTTCAAGATTGTAGAAAACCATCCCCAGGCGTTTTTGCTGCTCTTGACCAAATCTAAGCTTTAAATCAAGACATTTCATCAGAATTACTTAATTCTACATGTGTCATTTAAAAATTTGCTATAAACAAACAAAAAACAAAACAAAGAAACACATCAGGATGACACCATTAATAACTTAGCTCTGACTAACAGTCACGTGACTAAAATTCAGGGAGTCTTTGGCTGAACTGCAGGTTGTGTTTACACAGAGCAGATAGGAGATACATATAGAAACAAACGTATGTGTGTTATGTGGAGCCACCACTTTTGTCAGTATTGGTAACACCTGTGGACACTTTGAAAGTCTGGAATCAACATTTTCCCTTTTTTGTAAAATAAATAAAGAAATTCAGTATTCGTTTTTTTTTTTTCTTTTTTAATAATTTACTGCATTATAACTGCGTTATGTGACTTCTTTCTACTTCTAGCCATGGCTGTGATGTTTCTGTAGAGGTGCAAGACTTTATACAGCAGTCAAAGAAGGACCAGCCACAGGTGAGAAGAGACAGTTCTCTCGCAGTTTTACAGGTCTAAATGCATCAATTGAATAGCAGAGGGTCAAAAAAAGCAGCCAGAAACTGCTCGAAGTGCAAAGGGTTGATAATTTTAGCTGGATCAATTTTGTTTCGCTCAGTTTTGCAGATGCTTATTTTCTCATTTTTTTGCATTCAGTCTTCAAGGCTGAACTTTTTAAAAATGATTTTCTGCATCTTTTATTCCTCATCACAATCTTTATAACACTGTATGCATCGATCTCAGAGTTAACAAAGTGCTGAACTGCTTAGCTCAGACATAAAGCAACAGCTAATGAAGTGACAACTCCCACCCTCTAAGAACTGACTGAGAGTCAAACTGGCAGCCTTTCCCATTTCTCCATATGCTTTAAAGCTGAAACTGCTCCAAGTCCAACACATGGGAAAACAAATCAGAGCACTGCTCAATGCAAAACAGAACTGATGTTTGTTGCTGTCATTTATCATTCTGCTTGCAACCACATGTATTGATCAGAGCGCTCCATTGTATAATATAGCGGTTGCCACTTTGAATTAAACTGGTAAACACAACAAAGATCAAATGAAACTTCATGGCATAATAGAAATATGAATACAAGAATGGACATAAAAGAATGCGTTTTTGTGCTTATGAGCAAAACATGCACATAGGTCGGTGTGTTTATGGTTACTGGTCAGCTCACAGTGTGAATGTGTATGAATTGTTAAAACACAGTGAAGAGTTGAAGTAAAACTACAAACCAAACTCCCAGTGATGAATGGCGCTGCAGTGGTGATGACAGGGGTTATTCTTGGTCATAAGGCTGCAAGTCTCAATGCTGACTTCATGAGCAGCTTCTAACAGGGAAACATTCATTAATTTATGATTCTCAGGCCAAGAGCAAACCAAAGTATGTTTCTGCTGTAGTTTCACCAGAGGCCCCTGTGAGGCAGATGGAGGTTTGACATCAGTACGGATCTCTGCGCTCAGTTTACAGACTGGTCAGCTTGACATTATTTTGGCATAGCTTCTACCAGAGGAGGAGAAATGCAAAGTTGAGTCATTTAAATGCCGTTTGCTCTTCGCTGGCAAGCTAACGTTAGCCACGGATATGCGAGTATTCAGGAGTCAGCTAGTTTTATTTCAATGTGAAGGGTGTGTGAACCACGAAGCTGAGGTCGCCACTTCCGGAGGGCTGGTGCCATGGCTAGGCTAGCTGCAGATGGATGGTCAGTAAATCCCTCCAAATTGTAGTGCTGCATGCTTCCTAAACCACAGTGGCCTGTTTCTGCACCTATGAAATACAAAAGGTGTGAAGGGTTTGCAATTCTTCAAAGGTACCGGTTGAAGTTGGAATGATCAACAAAACTAATGGTCAATTCATGCTTCCTGCATCCCAAATTAAAAATAGAAGAATTGCATGCTTCTCTATATGTATTACAACTGAGGTATGGGCATGTAAACACAATCTACACATTGACAGTGAAAACACAACAATGATCTACTGTTGACAAGAAGAAGAGCTTTGTTTGTTGCATTTGGCGGCAACAGGAGCAAGCCAAAATGAGAAAACACTGAGTGTTCCCTTTGGGACTACCTGCCTTGAAAACCAAGTGTTTTACATGGTTAAAATGTCTACATGGTGTTTTTTTTTATATGCCCAAAGACACATCATAAGCTAAATAAGCTTATGATGCCATGGCAGAGAAACACAGATCAGAATTCCAGGGTTTCATACATGACAAACTTAAGAGACCAGTCCGGTCAGATTGCAGGGTGGGGCTTTCTGGGTCGAACATGCATGACTGTATTACCAACATTACAACGTACCATTTTCTAGCTTAGAGTAGTTTAGAGTAAGAGTGAGTAGGGAGGGGTGGGTAGAGAGAAAGGCAAGGACATTATAGACATAGTGTAGAGTTATATCTAAACCCTTTTGGTATGGATTATTTTCATGGAAAAAAAAATGTTCTGAATATGTAACTTTGACACACAGAGGTGGGTTTTAGGGTTTTAATCAACAACAGGAGTAAGACTTGAACAATAACATGGTTAACAGTGTGGAATACAGTACAACACCATTGCAAACACTACTTTTGTTTGCAGCATGGATCTCTGTGATGCATACACTCTCACTGCTTCCATGTCTGGTGTATCCAGTTTCATTGATTATATGGGGGGCATTGTGTTGCAGCACCCGCTCTCTTAGCAATCCTTATGTTAATGTGGTGTTCCATGTATCCATGGACTACTTTCATTGTATATAATGGGTCATTTATTACCCATCAACGGCTGGCGCTAGCTAGCAGCTGATGCATCAACTCCAGCTTCTCTGCCATTTCTTCTTGTGTTTAAAGAGACAGGATGGGTTTAGCTGAAGTTCAACAGCCACCTGGTTGAGTGAGTCTGTTCACATCAACTTATATCTTTTTGTTGAGTTTATGCCAAATGGCAGCAACCACTGATTGGATGTGAAGCCTGTGAGGAAAGACCCTAAAATGTAACGCAAAAGTGTCAAGTGTCATTCCCCCCCTCGATATCCGTAAGGTCCTGACTTTAATCAGAAAAGACCATGCATTTATTGCCCAGGCTTCAATTTGGCTCCAGTGCAAACCAATGGGTTGCTCTGACTATCTTCATACAGTCAGTTTTTTTCGGTACTTGTGCCACTTGTGAAATGTGCTTCACCTGCAGTTTGAACACACCTTTTAACTTTTGTTCTTCGACTTTTTATACACTTTTTTTTTTGCTGTAGATGATTTGTGCAAGATGCAACACAGTTGTTGATTCAGGAAATAAAATTTACACCATTGACCGCATTGATTGTAAGTTACTTCAGATGGATGGAGAATGTGTGTCTTGAAACTGTACAGCATCACCCTGGGAGTATATGAAATTAAAAAAGGGGCTCTGCTGACAGGTCAGTGGCACTTAACCAGTCTGAAGGAATGCATGCGAGGGAAGCCAGAAACATGCGGTTCACAACAATGCAGAGTGGGGTTTCAAAGAATTCCACTGCAAACATCTCTGAATGGTAATTTTAAAGGTTCAGCGTGAAAATAGTTCAGACTTGTTGGGTGTGCAGTCTGAGCAGGCTGTGAAATATGGCTGTTACAGTCAGACATCCATCCTGTCTACTTTATTTATGTGCAGAATTGACAGTGTTCATATTCTATAACCTTGAAAATAACCCATTTTTTAATCATATGTATTGAAAGAGCGCCCTGTAATACAAATGCAGCTGTTTTTTGGGTTTTTTTCGTTAATAGTATGTAGGTATTTGGTTACCCTGGAGTCAGTGAGCTCCGGAAGAACTCTGACCCATGTATGCAACTTTAGTCTGTCTTCACAACAGGTATTTTAGCTTTTCTGCTGTGAAACTGCTGTCTTTGTGAACAACAAACAAAACAACAACAACAACAAATATATCTTGTTCCCAAATCTGTGTCCCCTTTAGCTTTGGAGTTGTTGTTTTTTCAACTCTAAAGTGTATTCATCAAGTGAAATCAGACCAAGAAAATCCTTAGACTCCTTTTAAAATAACAAAATGATTTGTTATTTGGGTTTGTGGATTTTATTTTATTGCACCTACAATTTTTATAGTGTATTGACACTTTTATACTTCCTCCAGACAAATGCTAGATTTTATAGCCATCAGTAAGTCGACTTTTCTCAGATTCTGTATAAAGGAGTGATGTGAATTACTTGCTGTCATTTTTGGCTCTTTAAAATCAGTCTTTACAATACTTGTGAATGGTTGATATCAAATAGATAATTAGAAGGGACGAAATGTTTTAAAGTCAAAAACTCATTGTCACACAATCCCTAGATGGCATCTCTGAGGAGAGCCCAGAAGATAGAAATTTGTAGGTTTAAACATTTGGTTTTTGTCTGACAGATTAGTGTGAACTGTGAGAGGATGTCTGTAAATGTGAGGTGCTGGATCTTTTTAATCTCTGAGGATATTCTAACGGCACCTGCAGACTTAAAATTAATTGCTATTTGGATCGTCAAGCAATATCTTAAATTTTGTACCCACATACTAACTGTGTTTCCATATAATCATCAAGCAAATTTAAACTTTTTATTTAAAATAAGTGCTTTGGAGTGAATAAACCAGACAGCATAGGGCTATCAGAAGGTGGCACTATAGGTGACGCTACGCATGGCTGTAACAAAGCAAGTGGAAGAAGCCAGAAGCAAAAGTCATTGGGTATAACAATTTAAAAACCTTGAAGAAACAAACAAAACTTTGACCATCCACAAGAGGAAAATGTTTTTTGCCCCTAATCTGATCCAAGTCATTTAATATTTAGTATCGGCTTATACCAATCGGATATCATTTTACTCAGTAATGTATAATGTAGCTTCTTACTGTTTTATACTGCATTGACCAGAGCAGGCAGTTGCTCTGCATTTGAGCAGTTCCATGTTGGCAAGCAGAGAGAACTGTGGGGGTCTAGCTAGCAACTGGGCACCATGACAAAGACTTCTGTGACATTTAATGACCTCCCGCCAGAGCTTCATAATTTGAAACAAGTCGGCATCAAACGAGGCAGTGTACTTATATACCGATTGTGCCTTATTGGGTTTTAGCATGTCTGTTGACTAAAATAGCAATATCGGGCACTGGAGAAATATCCACTGTGCTCAGTTTGTGTCATCAACTAACCAGTTATTAATTGGTAATGCTGCAGATTATAATGACAATTATTAAAAATTTGCATCCCTAGCGTTGTGCTACAAGTTGACAAGATGGCAGATGTAAACAAATGGGCAAGCTTACGTAATGAAAAACTACCTTGATCTGCTCCGATTCAGAGCTTTGGCTCAGGACATCCTAAGGTAAGGGTATAAGCTCTGTTGCCTTTAGACGTGGTCAAAGGTAGTTAAAAACAAACTGAGTCCATAAGATATCCCGTGTCCTCAGGTGACTCTGTAAGGAAAATAAGATTAGGATACATGTATCCTTAGGTAAAAAAAATAAGCCTAAATGATTGCCTAACTATGCATGAGTGTAGAGATAATGGATGGATGATTGCACTGTTCTTTTGTCTTTTAGGTCAGCATGCTGCTGATTCCATATATTCAGTGGATGGATTGCCGGTCTAACCACACTGAAACCACTGGGACGCTTCACTGTGATAACTCTGGCCGCCTCAGTGGTTATTAAGGAAAGAAGAGTGTTAATTATTCCTTCACACTCAGATTTTCCCAGACAGCACAACCTTTTAACCCGTCTTTAGACAGAGTGGCACAATTCAAGAAGGGCTGACTGAACTGAAGCTCGTGTGGCTGATGCGGTTACTGCTCTTCATGAACAGACTTTAAATGAATAACTCAGCAGCTCAGCAGAGGGTTGTAATTGAAAGCTGTTAGTGACCTAACACTTCCTGTCTGTCCTGATCTCAACTCATAATCATATGTATATAAATGTCTCAGATGTCTTCTGTGGATTAAGGAATGCCAGCAGGCACCATGACTGACACACAAGTATGTTCATCTACAATATTTCATTTGATTACCCAACCACACACTCTACTATATGTTGAAAATGTCAGCAGCATTTACTAAATATAACCCCACAATTTGACTACTGCTGTTTTTTTCCTGTTGCCACTGCATTTTTGGCGCCAGATACACTTGTAATCAGGAGGAATGGTATGCTCTGACTTTTGGCAGTGAGCTGTATACTTTCTGTGAAACATAAAAAAATGCTTAACATTTTTCCCATAGCTAGTAATGGAGACTAAAATACACTCCTTTTTGAAACCTTATATCATCCTCAGGCTTTGGGCTGGATACTTTATTCAAGAGGTAAAGTATAATGTGATGCCCTCTTATGAAGACAACGTTTTATGCTTTTTACAAGGTTTGGCGCTTTTCTCTGTATGTACATTTTTGCATTTTCATGACTGATAAAGGCAAACCTTTTTTATTTTTTAATTTAAGGTTTATTTAACCTTTATTTTTTTTTTTTTCCATTACGTCCCTAGAGATTAAAATCTCTTTTCTGAGGGACCCCTGGCCAAGAGGGCACACAAATATAAATTTAAAAGAAAAAAATAAAAAAAACACGAGTGAAAACATCTGAAATAAGACAAAAGCAAAACACTTTAGAACAAGTAGAGAAGGTACACAAAACACAATCTAACTCAGAAGTAGCAATTGCACTGATACCCGATCAAAACATGTTTTAACCTAATTGGTATCATTACGAATCTAAGTCCAGTTCTTTGTTTACAACCACATCTACCAATTATTAAGGGAGAGCACAAATTATTTTTCTTAATCAGTAAACAGTACATATATCTAACCATTCATTTAGCACAATGGACAATGCTTGATTTTCTCGAAGACGTTTCGCCTCTCATCCAAGAGGCTTCATCAGTTCTAAACTAACTGGTTGGGAGTTCCAGATTTTTATACTCCTTATGAGTCATTAAGACTATTGAAGCTTCAGTCTGCTGGGTGTGTGATGCCCCTCAACTCATTATGCGAGTTGTTGGGTCCTTCCCTCTACCTGTTACACATGCTATTTGGATACAGGATCATTGCTCTTGGTGATTCTGGCTTGACTTGAATATATAACCTCTGCCCATATGCCAATAAAAGTCACAGAAGTCTTGGTCATTGTGGCCTATTGCTAACCAAGCCCTCACAATGCTCTCTGCTTGCCAACATGAACTTCCAGTACTCTGAATAACTGTCACCTTGAGTCGCTGCAGTGTTAAGGATTAAGAAGCCTAACCTGGTGGAACAACCAGGTACTACAGCTAATCTACAATACTCTTTCTGTGCCCCGTGTAGAGAATGCAGGTTTTTGCGGTCTTTTGGAGCTTTTGAAGCCACAGTACACCCTACCCGCTCCACACTGCATCTCAGACAGTGCCCTACTGGAACTACACAGCAAGTTTCCAGACCACCTACATAACATTACGAATGGCTTGGATAAGGACCCCCACCCCCACCCCCACCAAAAAACTGTCTTAATGCATTGTAGAGCTACTCAGATGTAAAGCATATGCATTATGATTTATCTACATAACTTTAATGTACTTGGAGTGTGGATTATCTAGGAAAATGGTGTTGAATTGGGACCCGGAATCAGCAGATACTGAGTAATAAATAACTTTGAAAAAAAGTCTAATGGGAAGATCCCTAGATGGCTAATTTTGAACTTATTTTATTTGGTTTAAAAATCATCAGTAGGGAGCTTGACTTCCTTTTTGGGTCCATTAAGATGTTTCGCTTCGTATCTAAGAGGCTTCCTGTTAGCATGTCATACGCCATGTGATTGTGGGTAAGAATAAATATCTGGGATTCCCTGCTAGGCAGTTAGAACTACGACTCTTTGATGAAAGTAAAAATGTCTTTAAGTTCCAAACAGAAGCTCAGTTGCCTTTTATTGACGCCCTCAGGATTGTCCTGAGCTGGATGACAGAGAATCTGCACATACTCATACTTGTAAATAGTTTTTTTGAGGGGGGGGAATCTTGCCTATATTTGACCATTGCCATAGAGAACATGACAGGAAACATGGGGGGTGAGAGAGAGGGAGGTGTTTCACATGCATCAAAACCTCAGGCCAGAATCAAACCTATCCTTCCTGTATCCGCCTGGGAATTTTTCTTGCTTGCCATGACCCCGTCTCTCTGACTGTGCTTCCTCTCTCTCTCTCCACATTGTTGTGATATCAAATGAAGGAAAAATGCCACAGAAATTCTTAAATGTAAAACACGTTTTTTCTTAAGGATATATCCGACTAAAGACAATAAAGGGCCTCCTTATTTTCCTTCAGTAATGGGGGTTCTTGTTTGCAGTCCATCACTTTGATACAGAAGAATATGTCTAAAGTTGATTATTGTTTGACTGATTTTTGAAGGATTAGCTTTGCATTTATTGAGTGTGTTTCCGAACAGATTCATTCCACTAAATGGGGGTATCTCATATTTTAAATAGTTCAGGAGTTTTTTTAAAAAACAGCAAAAACTGCAAAAAAATTAAACTAAACTAAAATCTGTCATGGTATGAAAAACCCTGTAAGCACACAGAGGAGCAGGACTGAAATTTGAACCCAAAACTCTTGGTCTGTAAGGGCACAACCCTAATCACTGAGTCACTGATCTTCCCGTCAGAAGGTGACTCACATCATCCTAACCATGGCATCACATGGCCCGCAGGTCAATTTCCCATAATCCACCTCTACTTTATCTCCTGACCCTCATTTCTAATTTCCGCTTATTCACATCTAATTCTGAGGAAAAAAAGTCACCTCAGTGCCAAGATCTGAATGTGAAATAGAGGCAAAAACTACAAGTAAACTGCAAAAAAAATAAGGAGCAATGAAGAAATTAAAGAAAACAAAAACATAAAAAAATGAAAGATTTGACAGCTTCTGCAAAACGAGGCAGGCTTGTGAGAATCTGAGCGTGAGAGTCGGTAAGAGAAAGACCAAAAATGACAGGGCCATTGAGGAAAAAAGAAGACAACGGGACACAAGAGATGAGAGACAAAAACAAGTGTTCGACTGGAGAACAGAGGCGTCGTGCTCAGTGGGAAAGGTCGTATATTGTCCTGTGGTGCTGCAGTGCATTAATTACAGGATGAGAAATGATAAGCTCTGCTGCAGGGCTATGAATAGACAGACAGAGACAGACAGATAGCTGACAGAGCAACCGGATGCTGACTGTCTCTGAGTTCCTCACTGGTGAAGATGAAGTTAGAAAGTTGGAGTTTGTCCAATTCTGTGTTATATCTATTCTGTAGATATCTAACCAAGCAGTTTTGTTTAGAGACTGATCACATAGAAACTTGTTCAGTGGATTTCTTGCTTTAAGGACCCTTTGGCATGTTATTTACTTACCACTTGTAAGGCAACTTTCATAATAAATTAATACTATTTTAAAAGTTATTATTACATTTGGTTATATAGATTTAGATAGACAAATGTAATAGATAAAATAAGACAGTCTACAACCATGCGAGCATCTCTGTTAGACGACTCTAACACAGTGGTGCTTTTAGCTAAACGCTAATGAGCCACATTTTTAGTCAGTGTCGGATCATTTTTTACTGTAACATAAAGTCCTTCACCCCTATGCCTTTTTCCTTTATTTACCGAATCTGGTCCAATTTTTATTTACGTATTTATTTTTGAGATACAGTAATCCCTCAGCATATCGCAGTTCACTTTTTGCGGTCTCACTGTATCGCGTATTTTAAAATTGCATATAAAATACATAGCGTACAGCAAATGAGTCGACACACGTATGGAAAATGCAGCTACGGCTGCTTCTGCTTGAACTAGTCGGTCACTGATTGATTGGCGGTGATCGAAGCCAGCCAGAACCTGCAGTCCCACGCGGTGAGTGTTCACTGGAAATAACCCTCAGAGAACTGGTGACAGTCTGTAGGATTACCTGTAACATCATCATCAGTTTCCCGGTAGGCAGCCGGACGTCCTCGGTGTCGGTGTGTTTAAAGTACGGCAAAATTTTTCCGAAGTGGTTGTTTCAAGTGGATTGCTGCGTCGCTAGTTCCATTATCGGACATGGCTGTAAAAGCATCTCTTGATGGATAGGAGTGTAGAAAGTGTTTAAGAGCATATGAAGTGTTTATAAGAGTGTGGGAAAGGTTAATAAGAGTGTGCGGAGAGTTTATAAAACCTTAAAATATATATATTTTGGGGGGGGGGGGGGTCTGGAACCTAACCCCCGCGATAGACGAGGGATCACTGTATTTTTTGGGGAGTGGATTTCAATTTTTATTGATAGAGGGAGAGGCAGGGCGAAAGGGGGTACAGAGGAGAGAGAGAGACATGCAGCCAAGGGTCGTGAGTTGGACTCGAACTCACAACCACTGCTGGCGACCTGCGCCACGAGGTAACACCTTAACTCAGCTATGCGGTGGCCCAATTTATTTATTTTTTTATAGAACTTTACAGTGAGGCATCTTAAATAAAGTGACTCTGATGAAATATAACTATTTCAGGGTTAGGGTTGGTTAATTTTACAGACAAACCTGCATTTCAGACATAACTAGTTCAAGGTCTGAAAGATGAAAAGCTGTTGATTCTTTCTGCTTTTACAGTTTCTGATCTGATAAATGTTGTAATTTGGGAAATTTTTTGAAGGTTCTGAGATTTAATTAATTAGCACTAAACATAAAGTGTCACTCAGGCTGCTGGGATTGAATTTACCAAGAGCTGGACAAATTGCAAATGGATCAAGATCTATTCAAAGGTGGTGCATTCAAAAATTAGACCTTCAACAAGTTGCTCAAGCAGAGGTTAGGGTCATTTTTCTGGAAGTCACGATTGTCAGTTCAAAACTCTGCACTGTACATCCTGTAGATATTGTGAGTGTGTGTGTTATTTCACAAGATAAGTGAAGTCAGGGACACCAAAGCCATGTACGGAACATATAACATTTTACTAAAAAAGGCAGCATCAGGTTACAGCAAGGAGGAAAAGTCAGGGGATCACCAAAGTAATCCTTCAGGAACCATGAACGATGCTCTCCTACCAAATAAATAATGAATTTTCACGTGGTGTTAGTTCACCCTAACCCCAACCCAACAAGTATTGAAGTCAGCATGAGTGTAAAATGTTTGCTCTGGTTCAAATGGCTTTTTTAACTCACATGGTTGCGTTTCTTGGCAACCCTGTCTCCACAAAGGTTTAGAAAGAAACAGAACTTCTGCTTGAAAACAAATGTGCTTTCTCACCTACAATGATGTATTTCAAGCTTCCAGTTTGAAGGAGACGTAAACCAGCACAGAACATTCACTGAGAAAATGATCCTTCTGACTTTTGGGGTTTTAAGCTGGAGGTGTCCGAACAGTTACCACGGGGGTAACAGGCTTGTGGCGGCCAAGTGTTCATAGCGACGACGCTTTTTGATCCTTCGATGTCGACCTTTCCTATCATTGTGAAGCAGAACTCACCAAGCGTTGGATTGTTCACCCTTTAATAGGGAACGTGAGCTGGGTTTAGATCGTCGTGAGACAGGTTAGTTGTACCCTACTGATGATGTGTTGTTGCAACAGTAATTTCCTGTCCCGTGTAGGATCATTATGTTTAGACTTAAGTGTTCACTGGTTTAATTTTGATTTACACTCCCTCTTTGGGCAGGTTTAGGGACTGAAACTTGTTTTATTCACTCCTAGGCATGCTCATTTGGCGTTTGACTATCAGCTGGCAAACAGTGGCTTGTAGTATTCATACAGGGGGACAGTGAGTTCACTTTGCTGGTGGTGTTTGTACCTCAGCCTCCTCTCCTAACGAGATATATTTTAGTTCTTGTTGATTTATTTAAGATTCTATGCGTCAAGTATGGATTTTTAAGTTGAGATTAGTCTCTTAACGTCCTAGGACCCTGCGTCCCCATGCGTGGACATCGTATTTTGGCTTCCCTGCACCATTACCTTAACTCTGGAAGTCTAAAAAAACTTTGAAAACTCTGCCAATTGTGCTAGCTAGTTGGCGACTTTCCAGGAGTTATGCGCTGTGAATGCAGTGCACCGTCGCAATCTGCTATTACTTATTACTATTCATGTCACTACTACTACTAATGACTATTTATTATTCAAAGACAAAGCTTATTTTTTTATATTTATTAGGTCCTACTAATCCCAAAAAACTAAGGTAAATCAAAAATGCAAGGCCCAGAAAAGGTCGGTTCCCAAGAGGCTATATTAGATGCATAACCAGAGGGTAAGGTTTGTCTTTAAATGTACCACGTACCAAATATAAAACAGTGTGTTATATTCCGACAGTTACATGAATGCACACAACACACAAGAGAGTGAAATGTGTCCTCTACATTAATTAGCATTGTGTCTTTGGACAGTCTGAGCGTCTCAGACTTTAAAAGAAGCTGTGAAGTTTTCGTACAGCCACTGTGTCTCCAAGTGGGGGAAGATGAATTAAGTTGTTTATCAGCCTTTATAGCTGTTTGGAAAAACAGTCTCATTTTCACACTTGCTCATATTTATGAAATTATTCAGTCCAATTTTAGAAACGACTTTCTTTCACTCCAGCGCCCCGCAGCATGTAAAGGATTGCACAAACCTCCAGTTCAAGGGGAAAAAGTGCCTCTGCTCCCAATCCCACCCATGTATTTTTGAATCATAAAACCTCACACACAAACACATAAATGAACATGCCGACATCTAACACAAGCAAAACAGACTTATTTTCTCATTGAGCAGCATCTTTTGAATTGGACAGTGGGTTTTGAATGAGTTTGGTGGGATCGTGAAACTCGTCCTGGAGCCTCCTCAGTATGCCAGGGAGAGAAAATAATCATAATTACCAAAAAAATAGAGGTTTATTCATGCAGCATCAGCAGGATACAACACTGAAAGCTGGAAAAAAAAGAACCAGCACTCTCAAAAACAACCTTTATGTAGTTTCATGTAGTATATTGTAGGCCCTCCACAGTCAACAAACCCAAACAACTCTGGACTTTCTCCAGTTTTTGCAACTTGTAAAGCAGTTCACACCTAATTTTGTGATTTTGTGTTGTTTTATTTCTTTTTAGTTCTTTTTTTTTTGTTGAACCTTACACAGACAAACCTAACTAGGATTATTTTTGGTGCCAGGCCTTGGCTCTGGGGATGGCAATTATAGACTGTATTTAAGATTTACGGTTCCCAGAGGGTTCATCCTTCTGACCTGAGCAACCTGACCTTACCTGTAGCAACACACTGGGGTTTAGGTAAATGTGTCAGCAGTTATTTGATAGATTACAATGAAAAATGACACACATTTACTTACTCCTCATTCATAATTGCACTCAGTCTGGTGATCCTATATGGACTCTTACCTAGCACCATTATAAGGTCGGAAACTTTACTGGTTTATGACCAAATACCTGCAAAACGTGCAGCTTTATTTTGTGTTTTGTGCTGATAAGCAAATGTTAGCATACTAACAACAGACCGTAGTTAATCTGTACACACATCCATCCATGGTTCAGCACGCATGTGAACTGCAACAGTTACAAAGTTTAACAACCTCTGAGGTCAATGCCTTGTCTCCCAGTTTCTACATGAGTGTCTGGTAGTTTTTGTGACAAACTAACAGCACTGAAGACATACCTCCACCTCTATGGGGAGTAATTGTTTAAGTTTTGGTGCAGAGTTGCATTAATGAGACACAAAGCATTTGTGTGTTCACATGAAAGGGGAACGTTGAAAGCAGTTGACGGTAACAGACACATGGCAGCATTTATCTTCTCTGTTCTGTTTTTTTTTTCTAATTGGAAAAATAATTATGACTCAAAAGCTGTAAAATTGTCCGAATTGTGAGTTTTGTGAGCTGTTGCCCTGATGTGTGACAGCAGGACAGTGTGTGTGTGTGTGTGTGTGTGTGTGTGCGGTGCTCTGCTTCAACTATCTGCTGGCTTATTACAGAGGCACACTGCAGCACTAATGCAAGCTCCTGACTGCACACATATTGGAAATACAAAGCAAAATATGACATTATTTCATCAGGATGAGCCAACAGACTCTACAAACCTCATCTGTCAGGGGTTTTATTGCTACAGTCTGAGGAGCCAACACATCCAACTTGAAAGAATTCAAATAACATCAGATTAGTGGATGTAATAGACAACATAATTACATTAGACCTTATCTGGGCGGCTGTGGCTCAGGTGGTAGAGCGGGTTGTCCACTGATTGCAAGGTTGGCGGTTTGATCGCCAACTCCTCTGCATGCGAAGGTGTCCTTGGGCAAGACACTGAACCCCAAGTTGCTCCCAGTTGCAGGCAGGCACCTTGCATGGAAGTCTGTCACCATTGGTGTGTGTGAATGGGTGAATGCGAAACACATTGTAAAGCACTTTGAATACCACTAAGGTAGAAAGGTGCTATATAAGTGCAAACCATTTACCATTTAGACCCTCAAACAATAGTCAAATAAATTGGATAAATTAACAAACTTTAGTTGATTAGAGTTTGTCGAAGCAGTTAAGTGCAAGGACAACAGTTTCTTTTTCACTGACTTACCAATGTGGCAGACATCTATATGCAAACACACTGATGATGCTAATTTCACCAGAGCTCACAAGCTGCTAAAAGCCAGACAGTCACAGTCAGAAGCTAAACAACAGCAGTTAACAATGAAAAACTGAATTCCTGCAGACACAGTGAAAGCGAACAATTAAAAGGTGCATTAAAGTACCGCTTGCTGCACTTCGCCTTGCAGGGACTGAACCTTTTATTAGCAGCAGCGTGACGTAAAAGTGAAGAGAAGAGAACGAAGAGCTGCTCAGGTTCTGGTTGGATATGAACATGCATGAACACTGTGGTGCAACAGTTCACTTCTTTTGTTTTATGGCATCTTTTCACATCATCCACTGCCTCCCTTTGACACTGTCAAGATATTTTCTCATTTTCTTTTCTAAATAAACCACAAAGAAAATACAAAAATTCAACTCCATGCTCTGTCAGCTATTATATCATTACTTTTCAGACGTTGCATCAAACTCAGAATGTTGGTATCGTGACAGCACGAATAGTGATAATGGTTAACATGCTGCTACCCTTTGTTGACTTCACTAATTCCAAGTCTGTACAAATATCAAAGACATTTGAAATATAGAACTCTTTTTCTATTCGGGGGATTAAACAAATAGTCCCTACTTCATGCTTTTCAGGTTAGCCTCAGTGTTGCGGCCGTTACCTTTAGCTTAAATATGGACTCATAATGTAGAACTGCAAGCTACAACGTGTCTAGCCCATAGTTCTTATTTTAATCATGATTCTGAAAGTTTTCTGCTTGTGCTAAATCCCATATTTAAAAGCCAAGGGTCAAACAAATTCTTTGCACAAGACTGTTTGGTTGTACGTATTATGCATTATGCAACTGTGTGTGTGCGTGTGTGTGTGTGTGTGTCAGTGGGTGATAAAGGTGGGGGATTCCCGTAGCGACCGGTGTTAATGTGTGTGTCTCCCATCCATCATCACACACACTTCCCTCCTTCAGCGTGTTCGAAAATAGAACGGTGTGTGAACATGACCTCTCCCACACATAAACACACACACACACACACACACATACACACACACATGCACTAGTAAACACACCCATTACGATGCCATTGTGTCTTGGTTTCTTGTCCAGAATGTGGCTGCGTGTTTGTTTGTGTGCGTGCGTGTGCGTGTGTGTGTGTGTGTGTATTATCAAGAGCTGTAAGGAAAAATGTCCCTCTTGCCATGTCCTCCCTCCTTCTTTCTCTGTCTCTCGCTCCTTTCTTTCTCGCCACAAAGTCTGGAGTCGCTGCCAAATTTCCTCTGTGGCAAAGGTGTGGTGCCACAACACACACACACACACACACACACACACACACACACTGCAGTTGTTTTGTTATAGCAACATCTGTGAACAGGACATTAGGTGATAATAAACCTGTCCTGATATGAGAAGATAGCTGCCGTGCTGGAGGTGAAGAGCGCCTGCATACCAGGGGATGTGGTGTTTCCTCTGCTGACTCCGTCATTCCCTAAATCCGAATGCCTCTGATTATACTATCAGAAATCATGTTCCACTTATCAAAGTGAAAATAAGTCAGTCACTTGGAGACGGCAAAACTGGAGAGAAATATCTCAACTGCTACTATAGAGCTGCTTTGAAACCTTACAGTGTCATTCTTGGTGAGTTTTTAATGCAGCCAGTTGTTAATTTAAATGTGACTCACCTACTTTTTAGTTCACCCTTGATTAGAAGTTTTTCATACATTTATTAGAATGTCTCTCATCTGGGGGCGGTGCAACATTATTAACTCTCTGAGCGCCAAAATCAGTTGACGGGTTTTAAGGCAAGTTGTTTTTTGTTTTATTTTTACACACATAGAAATCTACAAGAGTGCACGTGTCAGAGCTGCAAACTGGAACAACAAAAAGACTCATTGGCTTTTCAACTTCCTCACAGCCCTCCTCGTCTGTCATTCCACTGGAAAACTGAAAAACATTTAAGCTTGAGATCATTGCGTTGCTTCAAAATTACGTTATCCTGCATGTCTCGTTCAAACCTTCCCCAAAATCAAAGCACTCGCTGGATTCTATAAAAAAAAAATCTTTGCTCTTTGACGCAACCGTGAAGCCACGACTGACTCATGTTCAACCCAAAGTTATGTAGCAAAAATACAAGGACTTTTCTGCCGAACTGAACTGAACTGTAGGACCTGTTAACACAGAGCAGATTGGACACAAGTTTGGAAACCAATTCAAAATGTAAGCTGAAAATATCTACAGCGTGAAGAGTCTTGCTAACACCTGTGGGCACTTAGAAAAATGTTTTACATGTTGAGTCCAGTTTTTTTTTTCCAATCCTTCTATAACAAGTAATCAAAGAAATCCCACTTTAATTTTTCTTTCATTGTGATTTATGATCTAATAACTGTGCTTTACTGCACAAAAGACATGTCTGTTTCTTTCTACTTCTTGTCATGGTTGTGTTGTTTCCACTGAGGTGCAGGACTTTATATTGCAGAGAAAAAATGAGCCCACAGTGAGTAAAAATGTGAAAATAAAAGCTCAGAAAGTGCTTGAGGTCTAGAGAGGTTAAAATGCATAATAAATCAACACTGATGTAAATGTTTCATCACTCTTGCTGCCTCTCCTGAAGACACCCGGGGTCGCACACTGCACCTACTTCTCAAAGCACTGAATTAGGGGAACATAGATCCATATAAGCTCAAAAATAATGTAAAAGTAGCAGGTTGTGTCAGTCAGCCATGTTTCTGCTTAACCGTGAACTCAAATGTGCACTGTTTCTACGCACACCTACACTTAGAGTCGCTATAAACAGTGACCTAAAGACATAAAGATGCAGTGCACACACACACACACACACACACACACACACACACACATACACACACGGGAGCCTGGGACAACAGTGGTAAGTGGGAGTAGTTCCTGGTTGGTCGAGCAGGAGGCTCTGAGACGCCACAGCAGTCTCCCATGGAGCTGGGCGTGGGGAGGAAAGTGTGTGTGTGTGTGTGTGTGTGTGTGTGTGTGTGTGTGTGTGTGTGTGTGTGTGTGTGTGCAGGGGGTCATTATATTGTGGTGGATGGAGGGGGTTTTGGGGGGGGTCATGTCCTTGGCGGACAGACAAACACACCACATATAATATTCATTTCAAAAGATTGTTCAGTTGAAGGATGAGTTTGAGAATAATATCTGACTTTAAAGCTTCAGTTTTAACTTTGAGAACTACACAATAGCTGTGTTCAGGCAGTATTAAACCAGTGCAACAGTAGGCTATAGTATATTTATCCCAATGAACTGTCAAAATCTTCTCCACTGTTAACATTTGTTTATAATTCTTTTGCTTGGTTACATTTTTCACAGTTAGGAGAACATGAATCTACCATCCAGGCATTGGTGGCTTTGCCTCTATTTAACAGAAAGTGCAACAGCTCTTGATCGTTCATGTTTTCCCAGTGACATGCACGCAATTGCACCTCACTTAAAGTAAGTCCCATGTTTGACATACTCAATCAGCTTGTTGGACCATTTTTTAAGAATAAAATGCCACTTTAACCCTGTAAACCCAAAAGCTGCTATTATTTAAAAGACAGACAGAGGGTATGACCATAATTATAGCATTTATTAGAGCAACAACTTTTGAAACAGAAAGAATCAATGGATCGGTAGTTCAAGGGCCACCCCAGTCGTCCTTTGATATTCCATTGCAATGGAAAACTAAACTAAATTTAAGCTTAAAAATGTAATACTTCATCAAAATGACAAAATTAAAAACTACATTTTTCATTAATAAAAAAAAATAACACTTTGGATTTTTCTTTTTTTAAAATGATGACTCCATTTATTATTTTATTTGTAAAATAAATAATCAAAGAAATGTATCCTTTTTCAATGATTTATGACATTGTCACACTGCACACTGTCATGGATGTTGTGCTGTTTCCATAGGTGGAGGACTTTGTTTTATATATATATGTATAGTGTGGGTATGTTTTCCTACAGTGAGTAAAAATATGAGAGGAGCAAAACAGAATACTGACACTGCTTGGGATTCAGAGGGTTAACTGACAGGGTTTAGAGTCTGTCTTTAAATTGCATATTTAGTCTGACCAATAGTCCAGAAGCGATGTAAACAAAGTAAAGCATCAAATTCTCCCTTTTCTGCCCCTGCAGCCAAAGAATGTCATTTTTGCTCAGTAACCGATGCAGAGCTGCTACTGAATAACTTTCTATCATTTCACCCGCTCAGCAAGGCTATATCTCATTCTACACCACAGTGCATTTTAGAAATATATCTTGTCCAAGCGACAAGCTGTTGCTGCATCAATCAAACCTGAACGATTATTGTTGGGGTACATTATGTCCTGAAGCCCATTACTATCAGCAGCCACCCCTATCCAGCCCCTGATTGCCTCCCTCTCTGTCTCTCTGCCTCTCTCTCACTCTCGCTCCCTCTCCCAGTGAGTTGTTGTTAAGCTCAGCCACTAATCGCTCTGGTTGGGACTGTGGTCGACTGTGTTACCGCTGTCCTGCCCTCAAATACACACACACACACACACACACACACACACAGACAGTGTAGCCCTGCGCTAACACATATAGAAATCCGTGCCATACTATATGTGTATAATGATGTTTTGTCTCTCATTTGTTGGCAAACCTAATTATAAATGTGTCTTGTATCTGTCCTCTACGTATATATCATACATGTGCGTTCATGCATGTGTGTGCGTGTGTGTGTGTTACACTTTGACTGTGTGTATTTGTGTGTGTGTGTGTGTGTGTGTGTGTGAGAAGCACCATTCTCAGTTGGGCAAAAACAATGGAACCTCTCTGATTACATCTCCCTGTACAGGCGGACAGGGTGTGTGTGTGTGTGTGTGTGTGAAGCTTCAGGGGGGAGGAAAGGGTGGCGGTTGCGGAGGAGGAAAGAGGGGGAGGCAAAGTTTGGACCCCCCCCCTCCTCCCTCCTTTGCTATTTCTCGCGCACACACTTGCTCCTTCCCCTTGCAGCCGCCTGGCATCTCATTGGTTAAATCCCCGGCTATATATTTATCTGATTGGTCAGGGCGGGGTATATATACACAGCGTGGGTCGGTTAAATCTGGCCACAAGTTTCAAAACTTTCAAACGGGACAGACAGACAGAGAGACAGTGTGTCGGACGGCCCGAGTGACGGAGGGAAGAAGTCGAGCTTTGGACAAACCGCTGCACCACACACTCCAAACAAGAACTGTTGTGTTTTGAGAAAAAAAAGGAGAGAGTGGATGAAAGAAAGAGGCAGAGTCATTGTGGATCATTTTCAGGGGGAATATCCTGCACCACAACTTGTTTGTTTTCTCTTTCTCCCTCGTCCTTTCCCCTCTTCTCAGATCTCGATGCTTTGCTCTGGGATTTGTGCTCCAAATCCATCAGATTCGTCTCTCGATCCTTCTCCTCTCTGCCACCTGAAACATTTTGAGTTATATTTTTTGTCCAGAACTTTGCAGGCCGACAAACTGAGACAGACGTTTGCAGAATTTCACTCGGACTAAAAGCCGACTCCAAGCCCGGTTCTGGAATGAATTTAACTGAGCCCAGCTTGTCTAGAGAGACTCTTCTGCATCCCAGTCGGGTTTCTCTCGGGGCCTGGACGTCAGGGACCCCAAGTCCTGCTTCCGATTCAGAAATGGGTTTTGAGCAGAGCCTCTCCGGGGACTGCAGCTCTCCTGATGGCATGAGGAGAGCGGAGCCGAGGATTTCTCTGACACCCAGTTCAGGGGGACAGAGTCCGGATCTGACCCAGGCAGGAGGTGTGTCGGCTGGCGCGGGTGACGGGAAAGCTGTGGGGGCCGAGCAGAGGATCCGCAGGCCCATGAACGCCTTCATGGTGTGGGCTAAAGATGAGAGGAAGCGCCTGGCCCTGCAGAACCCTGACCTGCACAACGCTGTGCTCAGCAAGATGCTCGGTAAGACAAACAAAAAAATTCAGCCTCATCAGAGCAGCAAACCCAAAAAACAGCTTCTTCCTGAGCAGACTGAAGAAATGCAATCAGAGTTAGAGTTCTTTGTAAAAGCTTATCAGTAGAGATTTTTTTTTTTTTGTAATTGCAATTAAATATTCAAAATACTTGGCTTTTGCTGGTACTGCAGAGTGTCACACCCCACCCATCTAAATCACTCTCACTGTCCCAGTAGCACTAATAACACCAACACAAACCATAAATAGCATCGTATTAAAACTACTGCTCTAAAAAATCTGAAAAAACTCAGATAGATAGATAGATAGATAGATAGATAGATAGATAGATAGATAGATAGATAGATAGATAGATAGATAGATAGATAGATAGATAGATAGATAGATTAAGGCCTTGTTTTGTTTTGACCTGTTATAGACTGCACAGTTGCCGACGGCCCATAAGCGATGCAAAAACTTACCCTTCACTATGAGATTGCCAATTTAAAAAAAACCAACCTTATGTACTGTCACTCTGTTCAAGGGTGTTTTTGCATTTTGTGTAATTATGTATGCTTTTTATCAAGCCTGATGTTTGTGCACTGCTTTAAGTTTTAAAGTATTTTAAAATGAGAGCTGAATTATCCAGATCATATTTGTGTCATGTTTAGTGGATTGTAGGTGTTAACAATTTCACTGCTGAAGTCTTAAACGGCCATCTGTAATAAATTATGAATGACTACACAATAACTGTACAGGTTTACATGATATATTCTCACGTAGAATCACTTCCGTTAGATACATATATTAATTCTTGTCAGGATCTTCAGATTAATGTAATCTGTTGAGCATATGACAGTCACCTGAAAAGTGTAATAAGTTGTAGCAGTGAGGGGGTGAGTGGGAGGAAAATTCCAAAACGTCCTTACAAACCCCTGAAACCACCCATAAGTCACTTGTCCTCTGTCCATCCATGTGCTCATTATGTTCCAAACTCCATAGTTTGTCAAAAAAATACAGAATCCACTATAGTTGACACGAATCCAAGCCGACCACAATCCCTCCTTCAGTCTCCTCGAGAAGGAAAAGAGCAAGCATTTTATGACCACCTCTTAACTACTCAGGAGGTGAGAGTTTGCACAAAAAAACAATCCAGGGTGTATCAATATAAGAGGAGCCAATTAAATGAGTCAAGAACTCACTTTTTTTTGGTTGTTTCATTAAAAAAATAAACTTTTAAATTTTTTTCCCCGTGGCTTTTCACAGCAACATGCTTTTTAAAAATGGCATAACATTAATGCATCACATTCATGCAGTGTTTCACATTAACACTAAGAGCTGCTCGGTGCAATCACACTTGACAGCTGGAGCTCATCTGCAGCAGCAGATTTTCAGAGCCACTCAAATTCAAACTATAAAGTTTCTGAGAGAAAATATGCTCAACAGATCTCGAGGCTGCTGGCATCGACAACATCGACGATAAACAGAGTATAATTGCTTAATGGAATTTATAAATACATCCAAGAGGAGGCTGCAACACAACAGTTTATGTGTCTGAAAACAATCTTTTAATTAGTGGACATTGTAAAGTCTTGCAAAAAATTTGGCTTGAGAGGAGTTTGAGGATTTTGACAAGTAGAGACATGTTTTGTAGAGGACTATACTAGACTAGACTAGACCTTGTGGACGCCCAGTCCTGTCAGATCTAGGAAGATAAGCGAGGTTGGGCCTGGTCAGTACCCGGATGGGAAACTGTCAGGGAACACCAGGATGGGTGGATGCAGTGTGAGAGTGAGTGGTTGGTGGTGGTCGGAGGGGCTGATGGTGCAGACTGGCAGCCTCACCTCCGTCAGTCTACCCCAGGACAGCTGTGGCTCCATATGTAGATTACCACCATCAAGTATGGAGTGAACGAATAATGCAATGTAAAGCATCTTTGAGTGTTTAGAAAAGCGCTATATAAAACCAGTGCTTTATTATTATTATTATTATTTTCTCATGATATGATATGTAGCTGCCACTTGAGCTGTTTGAGGGTTAGAAATTTCGGATTTTTTTTTTCCTTTTTGTGCATCTTTACTTAAATACACATTAAAAATGGGCAGTTTGAGAGTCCCACATCAGTAAATATTGCCCTAATCATCTAAATATATTGGTTACTATATGTATATATATATATATATATATATATATATATATATATATATATATATATATATATATATATATATATTAATAGCCAAGATATATTGGGGGAAAACTGGTGCAGATCAGCACGTCCGTTGAACAGCTTGGTTGAACAGAGGCATGATTATTGTGGCTTAGATGTGGATTCTACTTGACCTGAAACAATTAGTCAAACACTTGACTGACACAATTTTAATAAGCATTTACTTATTTTTAAGCATAAATGTTGGCTTCCACTGGTTATAGCTCCATAAATCCCTTGGTTTGGGACAGCTTGCTGGGCATAATGAGCAGTCTGAATATACAGTATCTGCATTGTTTCTCAAGAATTGTGATTGTCACTATTTTATCACATTTTTAGGCAAGTCAACAAAAAAAGGTAGACAAGCTCATAAATGCAGTAACTGTACTATCCCAAGACTTTAGGGTGACTTTGACTCACACAATGACTGTCAGTAAGAATAACAACAGTGTCTTTCTTATGTACTTGATGGAAATAATGTTCATTATTTTGTAATCATGTCTCCTCCACCTCCTCCAGGCCAGTCATGGAAGGCCCTGAGTGCCACAGACAAGCGACCATTTGTGGAGGAAGCAGAACGACTCCGTGTTCAACACCTCCAGGATCACCCAAACTACAAGTACAGGCCTCGCCGCAAAAAGACCACCAAGAAACTCAAACGAGTTGAACCGGGGCTCCTTCTGCACAGTTTGGCCCATGGTGGGGCGGCAGGCCTTGGTTTAGGACCATCCATCAGCCCCTTGGGTGCAGAGAGTGTTTCTGGAGGTTCTGCTTATCCAGGCGCTCACCCTCAACACCACCATCATCCCCACCACCTGCTGCCATCTCTGGGCCACTTCAGGGACCTCCAGGCCGCGGGACACCCAGAGTTTGAGACCTATGGCTTGCCGACTCCAGAGATGTCCCCTCTGGATGTTCTGGAAGATGGGGCTGGGGAATCTGTGTTTTTCCCTCAGCATACGCAGGAGGAGGCAGGGATGGGAGGTTGGAGCGGGTACCACCACCACCTTCACCATCACAACCAGCATTACAGCCATCACTACAACAACCACAGTCACCACAACTCCATACATAGTCAGGGGTCAGGGATGAGTGTTAGTGCCAGTTTAAATGCCAGTATGAATTCCAGTCTGAGTCCTGGTAGAAGCTCCAGACTTGATTCTCGATGCTCTGTTGAATCAAACATGACGTCCAGCATGAGCTCTGTCACTGCAGTCAGTTCCAAGTTAAATCCTACTCTCGCCTCCAGTCACCAAGTCACCTTGAGGAGTCCTGTCAAGTGCCCATCATCTATCCCTGACTCCTCCTCTCCTGTGTCCTACCCCCAGCCCCCCATCAGCCACCCTGAGCCAATAAAATGCCACCAAGCCCCTCTGAGCAGTGCTCCGGTCAACTACTTCAGCCAAATATATGGCAACGGCGGCCCGAACACCACCCATTTCAATCCTTCCCATCTGGGGCAGCTTTCACCTCCTCCTGAAACTTCCCCTTCTTCTTGCTCGACCTCCTCCATCCCCCCTCCGTCAACTTTCCTTCCCTCTGTGCACTTAGACCACTCAAATCCAGAATCATCTGGCCATTTAGTGTCTTCCTCTGCTGAATTTTGGTCTGAGGTGGACAGGCATGAATTTGACCAGTATGTAAACATTGGAAGGAATCGAGAGGAGGCCTATGGACTGATTGGGGGATGTGGGGGTGGATCAAAGGTCCTGGGTGGGCGAAACAGCAGCAATGTAGGTGTAGGTAGTAGCAATAACAGCATTGTTAACAGTGTCATCAACAGAGATGTCAGTGGTATTATGAGTGGGGTTGGTGGGTGCGATGACGGGAGCAGTCCTCTTATATCTGCTCTTTCTGATGCCAGCAGTGCCGTCTATTACAGCGCCTGTATTACTGGGTAAACCATCCCTGATGTGCCTTCTGTTACTTGTGTTGGCTCATTTCAGCCATTCTGACATGACAGTGAGAAAGTATGCTGGGAAAATGAGTTTCGACTTATTCTTTTAGTCAAGTCGTTGGCATGTCTTACTTATCTCTCACTGATCAAAAGTTTTTTTCTAAAAGGCAAAAAATAAAAATGCAGATGAGTCATTTCATCAAACATATACTGGAGCCAGAGAAAAATGTGCCAACTGGAACAAAAAATGACACTCTTGTCAAGTAGATACAAATGGTCATTGCTTATTTTACATTAGCAAAAGCAGTCTTGATCACAAACTTGAGCAACTTTGCTTTACCGCTACAGGTTGCTTTGGCAAAGTTGAATTTGGTATATTAGCCTGCAAGCGAAGGTAACCTACAATCCACATGATTGCTTGTAGGATTGCTGGATGGAAGATGTTGTCTGTTGATCAAGATGAACACGAAAACAATGTAACATTGTGCATTACTCTGCTTTAATTTGGAATGGGTTTAATTACTACAAGTTTCCTGCCTTGTCTCAGCCTTTGCATGAGCAGGAGGCCGTTTTCTATTAATTATGAAGAGTGCTAGATCTTTGATTTAGCATTACTAATGCTATAAAAAGAGTCTTTATCAACAGCTGGACACATTTATGTAGTCAAAATTGCATGTGATTCAGGGATATCAGCAAGTGCTCATCTGTGTTGAAGTGCCTTTGAGCAAGACGCTAACCTCTTACCTGTCCCACTTGTGCCGGTTCTGTGTGTGACGAGCAAAATGATCCTTTAATCGCTGTATATCAGAAACATCTGTGACTGATTTTTTATCTCATATCATTTTTGACATTTCATCTCAGGACCAGTCATGCATTCATCTCCACTGAACTTCACAGATTTTAAATGAGTCCACCTCATTTGCTGAATGGGAATGCAAGCGACAAACTCGCGGGATTCGCAGAAAGAAAGAGACTCAATGGGAGAGACTTGTTCCAGCCTCCACATATATCCCAGCAGTGTTGTCGGGAAAGCCTTGGCCACTAACCCAGAACACACCACTGATGTCTCCCACAAACTATCAGGATGTTTTACAAGCCGAGTTGGGTTTTTTCTGACCGTGATACATGCCATTCCCTCTGCGGCTCAGGCCATGACAGGGCCTCGTGTCAAACTCCAGGCCAAAATCTGCGAGTTTTAAGTTGCTTTGCTTCTTGCCAAACACCGATATGCTGATGATTCAAAGATCATTCTTTTCAAACCAGCAACACTCTCTGGTATAACAAGCATATCACTTTTTTTTTGTTTAAAGTTCAAAATAAAGCACAGGTTTTAAGTTTAGGTGCTTTTTCTGGCGAGGAAGAGCATGAGAAGATATCTTAATTTATATGTAAACTTCAAAAATCCTCTTTGCTTGCGTGTTTATGCAAAGCAAACCTCACACTGCCTGATAGCGGTGTGTCGTTTTTAATCATTTCAACTGTTCTCATCCTTGGTGTTATGATTTTTGGAAACCTTGGTTTGATGTAGCTGTTTACTGTATATAGAGATGTTATGCTTCTTGACATTATGTGAAGGAGAAACTGAGACTATGAAATGTTCTCTTTGCACTGGGTTTAATGTCTTAGCTGTATAGATGGAACACTACTTATTGAAAACTAAATGTCCAAATCATGAAACATGTTTTTGTACAGAAAAGACTGTGTTTATGTTGTTTTATAGAGCCTTATTTTTCTTCAAGGAAAAGCATTTAGGAAAATCACTTACTAGTGTGGTAAGTATGGTGGAATAGCAGGACGGCCGTTAGCAAATAGCCTAGCTTAGCATAAGGACAAGAATCAGAAGGAGCCTTTAAAAGTCCATCTGCCATTTTTATCAGAATTGTTTGGATTCAATATTTGGAAAAGAAGACATTATTTAGAGATGCTGGTAGGCAGATTATTATTATTATTATTATTATTATTATTATTATTATTATTTTACATTGCATGCTATTGCTGCTTAGCCAGGCTATTTGCCCCCTGATTCTTCACCATACTTAAACCACAGGTATAAAAATGTTAAACTGTTCCTTTAAAGAAATGTAAAAGTATTGTAGCAGTGTGTTTCCACTGGGTCGGTCTTATTTCTCATCCAAAATGTTGTGTATTAACAGTTTGCCTTTAAAAGGAAATCCATGATTCTAAAGCTCTCTTGTAGATCTTTCTTCTACCAGACTACCGAATGGCTTTCCCTCCCACGCCAAGGTTGGAAATTAAAATGAAAATTTGTGGTTTTGTTTGTGCTGAGAAGTCAACAAGTTGTAGCCACTGTAGAGGTCTCTCTGTATGTGTTTATGTAGCATCCATCCCGTAATAGTTGTGTATACAGAGGAGGACGAAACCAGAAGTCTCCCTTCAAAGATTTATCCTACATCTGCTCTTCATTAGTCCTAAAGACAATGCTTTTTTTTTCTCTTTTTTTCCCCTACATGAAACAGTAGAACAAAATGGAGTTTCTTGTACAGTGAAACCAGTTATATTTGCCACACAGTTCCTTGTGACCACCATTGGTTGAAAACAGAGCAATAGTATATTTCTCCCGACATTTCCTCTAGAGGATGGAGTCACAGCGAAGCAGCAGTTCATGCAAAGTATAAAAAAAAATACTTCTACATCTGCATTTGACATTCTTTTCTGTTGACACCAGAGTCTTGTTTCCATTTTAATTTACTGTGACGCACAAAGACATCAGAGAGACAGGCGTTTTTTTGGAGTCGTGCAATAACTCTGGGGCTTTTGGTAATAATTATCTGAAGAAGAAAAAAAAAAGAAACACCCAAGATTTTGGGATTAAAACAAAGGCCATTTTCTCAGCAGTCATATAACGACAAATTAAAGCCAAGATTTTCCCAGAAGTGTCACTGTGATGCTTCTACATGTGTCTGACAGGGATCATTTTTACGTTTTCTAAGTGTAGAAAAAAGGTTTTGTTTGTGTTTGTATATTTGGAAGATGTGGCTGTAAATGGATTTGTTCAATTTTATAAAATAATTTTACAAAATAAACACTTCTAAGATTGCACACTGGCTTCTGAGTCTTCTCCCTTTTTGCTGTTGCTGGCTGCTGTAAATGAACTGTTTGGACTGTAAGAAACTATTGTGTTAACTGACCAAGAAAAGCCTACGTTTTATAAAATGTTCTTGGTCGCATATTCTCATCTATGAGCAGACAGATAACATCTTATACAGATCTATTTTATTATTTTATTATCTATTTTATTGCTTGAATAGGAGAAATTTGAGCTTAAAGTTCAAACAGCAGCAGGATGGTGTGATTCCAGAGTTGACCCCAGGTCATCAGACTTGGAGGCAGACATCCCCACCCTGTCATCACCACATCATTTTCCACGGCTTCATTAAGAAGTCATGGTCCTTTCCATTTGTAGTCTTGCCTCTTTCCTGTAACCCTTTATTGATGGTTAATGTTTTACATTAACTTTAGCATTTGAGTTCTTGAAGATTAAAAACAAACATTCAGGGCTGTGCACATACATCGGTGTACTAGGATTCTACTCAATATGTGCCGTATATTTCTGATCAATGTGATGCTGTGGGTTTCAAGTTTGGATATGTCATTTAATACAATGTACTGCTCCCCTCTGTGCTGGTAAAATTTGCGAAAACTGGCCCCAAGCTGCTCCCAGTGGCTGAATGCGGCTGAATTTTTGCGGCTCAGTATCGACACCAGGGACTGTGTTCTGGCACCAGTCAGACAGATGCTGCTGAATACCATCGCAAAGTTTTTCTATTCAGTAATTCAGCCTGATTTCCCTGTAATTTAAGAGTAACATCATTAACAAACCACCCTGTATCTAATAACACAGATTGTTGCATACAGGACAGAGAAACCCACCAGTCACCACACCATTTTAACCATAAGGTTTAGTGCATTTAAACCTCACAGTCTTGCTTCTGTTTTGATTTTTATCTGCTTTCCATCAGTGGTGCCCGGATGCAATTCTAAATTCTCCAGAAATCCCGTGTCCAAAGTGCAGAAATCGTCACGGCTCATTGATCAATAAGCAGTCATTGACACTGTGCCGTGATGCAACTGCTGCGAAACCTGTGAAGTCACAGCCTTTCAGAAGCATCCATGGGAGCCCTGTGGGTATTTCTTTGTTCAGTGTGATGGGCAATGCAGTGCATCTACGTAGCAGACCGGTGTGCACCCTATTCATAGTATGAGTGGAGCTGTGTGTGTTACAGACGTGGAAACTAGAACTAAAACCACATTTCACTGCACTGCTATGTCCCATTTGACCTTGTTTACTAGCACCCACTGCGCCCATCTCATCCTTCCATGCTCGTCGCACTTTTCCGTTGCTATGTTTGCCAAACAGCTAACTATGTGGTAAGATGACACCCCCCCATCTTTCATAATACCATCTACAAAGCTAATTGTTTCTCTAACAATGAGAACAGTCACAGAAGCCAGACACACTGAAGCTGCTGCACAAATCTGAGCATGCGGGTGGCGACTCAGGAACCAGGTTGAGGAGGACAACTTTGATAATATTTGTACAGCAGTGGTAGAAAATACAGGAAAACAAGCAGCATCCCCCAGAACAGGGATATAACAAGGACATGCGGTTGTATTTTCCAGTGTCCACTGTAAAAGCTGTGGCCTCCTGTCTCCAGGTCTTTGCATGGAAATGAGGAAGAGGAGAAAATAAGGGGTGGGAAAGGAAGGACAAGAGTGGAGGGAGACTGAAAGACAATCACCTCAGTGTTTGTCGGCGCCGTAATCCTCTGTGATCTGCTCTGATTCGGCCCTCTCCAGGTTCAGATCCGACACTAAAAGAGTTTGGCTCGGCGGGACAGTCTCCCCCCGAGCAAACCACGAACGGACTCAAAAGAAAACATTTGGAACAAGGAAAAACTGTTCTCTCGTTCTCTCTCCTTGGACAGCCTGTTTTCTTCTTCTTCTTCTTTTTTTTTTTTTTTTTTTTTTTGCTTGAGTCTTGTTTTATTCCCTCGCAGTAATTTCATGTTGTTTTTCTTTTGCTTTTCTTCATTTTCCCACGAGTTTGATTCCCACATCTTGTTTCATTCGATCTCCATCTCTTGCCACCTCTCTATTTGCCAGTTTGTCTTTTCCTTCCTCCGGGTTCTTTCTTCTCACCTTTCCCTTCCTTTTCCTCATCCCCATCACTTTTTTTCTTCTTTATTTCTCTTTGGCTCCCGAATGTTTTGGTTTCCTGCCACTTTCATTCAGTTACATTCATTTGTATTCTTCATGCATCTTGTTGTCGGCTCGGCTCACTTTTTTATTTAATCTTTCTCACCTCCTTGTTGCCCCTTTTGTCTCTTAATTACCCCCATCTCCTCACATCTTCCTAATTTTCAAGCCAAGTAATTATTTGTATTTAATCTGCCTTTCATTAACTTGCCCCTTTTACCTCATTCCCTGAATCCTTTTTATTCATTTGAACCTCTTTCTCACCTCTCCTCATCCTTTTTACTCATTTCTTCATCACCTACATACCCTTTCTGTTCACGTTTCCAAAGTGCTAACCTCTGAGGCTGAAAGCAGCAGTTCCTCGAACGTCCACTCAAGGTTGGCTCCAGAGGTCAGTCAATCCCCATAGACACCCATGTTAAAATGCTCGACTTTACAGCAGAAATAAACACGTTCACAGCCTGGTACACATTTTTTATGTCTCTAGCTTTTTTCCCCGTTCATGACAACGGTACATGGGGTGAAATGTTACGTGTCATTTATTCCTTTTAAGGATTAACATCATGGACATCAGGTCTATAGGTCAGTCTGCCGGTTCGTGATTCAGTAAATTACGAACTGACAGGGCGGCTGTGGCTCAGGTGGTAGAGCGGGTTGTCCACTGATTGCAAGGTTGGCGGTTCGGATGCCCTTCCACATGCCAACGTGTCCTTGGGCAAGACACTGAACCCAAAGTTGCTCCTAATGGCAGGCTAGCACCTTGCATGGCGGCTCTGTTGCCACTGGTGTGTGAATGTGTGTGACTGGGTGAACACGAAACACACTGTAAAGTGCCTTGAGTACCATTAAGGCAGAAAAAAGCACTATATAAGTGCAGACCATTTACCATTTTCCATAAATGTGTTGCTGCTTCATGTCAGATTTTGTTCAGAGTTCACTTATTTGTTACTTGCGACCCACAACTAAGTTCTGTAAAATATTTTTTCAACATTTTGAGTTTTTAAACCTAGGAATTTTTATATTTTTACCCTCAAACCAAAGTCCCCAAACCTAATAAATTCCCTTTCTAACAATAAATAAAAAAAATATATTAACTGAGGAAAGATTACTCCTTTGTGTTGTTTTCTTTTGTTGCTTTTAGTACAACACTGATATCCTGTTTCACTTGTCTAATTGTTCTAGCACATACCATGATGTGTTCCAGTAAACATGAGATTTATTGTGAAGTGTTTAGAATTATCATTGGTTCAGTGTTCATTTGTAATATCGGGACATTCAGTCGAGCAAAGTAAGCTTCACGTGTTCAATTTCAACATGAAGGCAATATGGAAGCAAATTGTAACTTGTACATATAATGGCAATATATGCACACCAGTTTATATGGTCCTATGAATCAGCACATCACCATTTTAAGTTGTCAGAATAGCAAAAAAAGTGGAAACTTGGCTTGTCATAGTTGCTATTCATCACATTTTACTGATGTTAGAGGCCTTAGAAGTTGGTAAAATGTCCTAAAGACTGGATCTTCAGTAGGAAACACGGCTATCTGAAATGACACGGACTAAACTCAGTGACTTTCCTTTATTTTCCCAGATTTTTTCATCAGATTTTTCTCCCTTCATTTCTCTTCTCTATCCTGCAATTCAATTTTGCTCTATTCCACCACAATTATCCCTCTTCACCTCGATGTACCTCGGTCTACCTCTCTCTCTCTCTCTCTCTCTCTCTCTCTCTCTCTCTCTCTCTCTCTCTCATGCGTGTGTGTTCGGTGTGTGTCATTGAGAGGGTTTTAGCAGTGTGTGTGCGTGTTGCTGAGGTAACTGACAGGAATGTTAGCAACGAGAAGGAAGCCCCTGTGGAAGTTTGGAATATTCGGAAAGGGTGTGTGTGCCTCTGTGTGTGTGCAGATAGAGAGCTAGAGGGAGGAACAGGTGTATATTTTCTGACTGTTTTCTGAAAAAGATAACACATGACTGGATTCCTGGATTCCCCTTCTGCCCGTTAGAAATGAACACGTGAGCATCTGGGGGCTGTGTGTGGTGTGTGTTTGTACGGATGACAGTTATCAGTCTGTATTGGTTTCATGACCTGCGTTGACCCAGCAAAACTTCTTTGGTTCCTTCATAATGGGTCTGGGTGATAGAGCTGAAAAAAGCGTCATGAGAAAATGCTTCAGTTCAGTCAGTACTGACCACTATTAGGAATGTCTGGATCTGATCTCAAAGATCAGGGATGGGGATGATAAAGGCACCTTTAATCTGGTCTGTATCAACATAAAAGCTAAGTCAGATCCTTTGTTTGCGACTGCTGTCACACAGGTATCGTAAAGGTGAGCACAATTTTTGTCAGGACATAAGGCATGTAAATTTAAATATACTTTTCTTAATCAATAATCTGCAGCTTTATAAATCATAATTAATAAACTGGTAACAAAAATGAGTACAGTGGACATTTGTCCTGTGCTGATATTGCCGTTTACACCCATGGACACTTTATTTGGGTCATAAAGGTGGCTTTGCTACATTCGACACAGGGATTATAGTAAGTAAGTTCATCCCAGCTAACCTTTTATCCCCAAGCTCTGGCCAGAGGCCATTAAGCATCACGGAAGTCTTGGTGGCCCATTGTTGGCTAAACCCCCACAATGCTCTCTGCTTGCCAACACAGAACTACTTCAGCATTCCTGCTTAGGTATGAGAAATTTAAAGTGGTCTCATAAATATTTTAGGAGGTTATCAAGAATTTCCTTACACAACAGTCAAAGCTTCGAGACAAATCGAGTTTGGAGAATGGTGTTGATCGGAAGATGCAAGAGTAGAAACAAATGAGTGGCAGGCAGGGAAGGGAGCAAAGATACAACGATGTAATGTATGAAAGTGGAAGATGAAATTTAATGAAGAAAGAGGAAGTCATGGAGATGCTTTATCAGGGCCATGATAAAGTTAGACATATCAGTTTATTTTAATAAGGGTCCAGTATCTATTTTTTCCCCCTCTGGGCCTCTCAAGAAATTTTGACTGCCTATGTTGGTGCGTATGTCCTCAGAGAATTTGTGCATGATTTGTGGTTTCTCTTTTATTCTACGCACAGCGTGAACACATGGTGCGAGAACTAGAGCCAAACATTAAAGATGCACATGGAGATAGACAATGAGACAACAAAGCTCCTGTGAGATGCAGAGAGAGAGAGAGAGAGATGCAGGGAGAGGCAGAGAGAATGGAATTTGTACATCTACGTACTTAAAAGAGAGACTGATGAAGAGAGCGACTACGCAAGAGAGTCGCAGACAGAGAGAAAGAGTGAGGGATTTTCCAGTCCCTTTCTGTCTCGGTGGTGTTTTATTCGCCACATGTGGTTAGGATGTCAGATCAGTCACCACAGCTACACACTGACTGACTAACTGTGTGTGTGTGTGTGTGTGTGTGTGTGTGTGTGTGTGTGTTCTGGTGTGTAGCTGTGGTCATTCGTGTGTGTGTGATTTTACAGAGTCTGTACGATGACAGCTCGTTTACACTGTAAATGTGTTTGTGAGTTTGCGCAACTACTTTGTGTATACTGTACTGTAATGTTCTTGCGTAAAGCTTGTGTGTATGTTGCATGTGTGCACAGTATTTTTCATGCATGCGTGTCTACGTGTCATTGTACTGTGAATGTGTGTCACTGACCAAAACTTTCTATTGTATGTCCCTGTGCTTTTGAATTTCCACTGTAACTGGCATTACCTGCTGAACATGAAATAATGATGTGTGTGTGTGTGTGTGTGTGTGTGTGTCGCACATTAAATAGGAATTAATGACAATCTATGTTTTATGTGCAGATATGTGACTTTTGACTATGAGTCTCTTTCTGTTTCCTGTTTTCTTAATAAACTTGTTTACAGCTGGTGATCTAATAAACGTATCGGCTGAATCCATCTGTTTATCATCAGTGAGTTGCATATTTCGACAAAGGTTCTTGTGTAGCTGGTACCGAGTTTCGCAACAAAGAAAGCATTGCTGCTGAAATTAATCAATAAAAATCAAAGTGGACCCATATGTTTTGTTATTAATATATAGCAGTATTTAATTGTAAACAGACCCTTTAATGGGAAGAATTGTGTTAGGTTGGTATTCAAACCAAGAACTAAGCAAAAAAAAATTGATTTACCGTGAAAATAGTGCTTCAAGATAGCACTGATTTTAATTTGCTGACCTAGGGCCACTGCTAAAAATAATCAGCTTCATTGCGGCATTAAATCCGTACCGTAAACAGTAATAATTATCAGTATAGTTTTGTGAAGGTTTGGGTTTCTCCATATTTGTGGGAGAGTCACAGGTTAGAAAAGTGTGAGGAATTAGGTAAACATTGTTTTAAGCTCCTAACATCAGTATGAACAGCTAAATAGATGCCTACAATGGTAGCGTAGCTTTGCGTCAAAGTTCTAGAGGTGCAGTTGACATTAACGGGAAGAGTTACCACATCATTACAGAAAAAGAGTCAAAATTAATGCGCTAGCAAGCAACAGCTTCAAAATGACTAAAACAGACTTGTTAATAAACACCAGCGGGGTGATCAAGACTCAAAAGTATAAGCCGTGTTTGATACAAAGTTGTCTTTTCTTTCTGATTTAATTGAAAAAGACAGACACCTCATGGTTCATCTCTGTGTGAAAGGGTTGCACACTCTTCATGTAAAAATTATAAAAGGAAGACTGGTCTATTTTATGTTTTCAGTGGAGCGTACACACCACTTACACACTGCCCACATGCCCGCTGTAACACGTTTCACTGATAATAGTAAAAACAGCTATGCAACATCTGCTTCACAAACAGTCAGCTCAGTGTGACACTTGAATCATTTTAAACTGCAAACAGTTGGCAGCCCCATCTGTGATGTTTCTGGTTTGTGGTGAATTCAAATATTTATACTTCCATACTATATAGTATGTCAGAAAAACATTTGATATGTTTTTATACATAGCATGTCAATGCAGAATGCCAAAAATACCACCACGTCCTACACTTGTAACAACTTCTAAAGAAATTATGTTCAAGCAACAAACTATGCCGAGTTAGGGGAAATTAACTACAATCAAAGGCATTTTTTAAGTTACTGGTCTGAATTGTCCAGGCATGATAGGGGAGACATGAAACACAGGAACTCACCCAGTCCTTGTTCATTAGTTTCAAATTGCTCTTAAACTCTCCACCATCTCTGATTGTCCCTCACCTTTACAGTTTCCACAGATCTCTGGCCTGTGGGCATGCCATTAAAGAGAATGATAACATTAATCACATCAGCTGCACAGCGTGCTAACGCTAAGGGTTTTCATATTGGATGGCAGTATGCACAAGTGGGCTAACCCACATTTCACATATTGGTGTAAGATGGATCTTTGTGTTACCATTAAATCTGCCAGGTTCAGAATGCTTGTAGTTTAGCATGGTGTGTTAGGAGTTTGTGGGCCTGATAGGATGAAGGATGAAGCCAGATACTTGCAGACTTGTATAAAGGTGATATGACCAAACGTGGGTTAGCCTACTTGTGCATACTGCCATCCAGTAAATGTCTCCTTTTTTAACAGCTTTTATTTTACACTTAACAACTACAAAACACAATAAAAATGTATGTTTTATTGTGCAACTTGGAATATAACACAAAACCACTTTAGAAACAGACTCACTGTATCTGGTTGTGGACACGCTTGGTGAACTGTTTCGTACCTCAACTACTGCTGAACCCAGGCTGGAAGGCTGTGGATAGAACAGATGATGTCATGGGGGGTATTCACTCTGCTGCAGGATGTCAGGCTCTCTCTTCCATACCCGCCTCCCCCCCTCTGCTTCCTTTTTCCTGTCTCTACAGGAATTGGCTCTGCGTTCACTTCCTGAGGGGAGGTCTGCTGCATTAACAGCCTGTAATAATGTTAGCGACACCACAGTGTCTGAGGACACACAAACTCTTGATCTACGCTAAAGCACTTTTCTTTTCAACATCAGAACATCAAAAGTGTTGTCAAGGATGATAACTGAAACATTATTCCAGCTTTTGTGTGGGATTTAGATCATTTGGGAGGAAACTAAATTGTGTTTTTGTTGACAGTAACCTGGTGACAGTTGACCTACTTCCATAACTCACAGGAAAGAAAGAATGACCTCTGACTCTTAGTGAAGCTGTCTTTACTTTTAATAGACACCAGGGCTTGACTGTTATATCTGACTCTTCTCTTTCTGCCATTCTCCTTCTCTCTCTTGTCATTTAGCCTTCCTGTTTGTTCTAGTCCTCTCTCTTCCATCACTCCTCCTGAGCTTTTTCTGTGCTTTACCTCCCAATCCTTTGTGTCTTGTATGATGTGTTGTAAGATGATGTCTAAAGGCAAAAGTGCTCTTTGAAATGGCTTTACTTGAAGTCAGGGTAAAAAGACCCATTAAACACAGTATGAATTTCTGCTTTTCCTGATGATTATTGTGATTCTCAGTTGAGGTAATGCATTGTATCTGCAAACTTGTTGAACTGTACTTTAGTAATTCCACTGGACGAAGCTGTGCAGAAACTGCATGCATTTTTACCACAGTACATTTTTATATTCCTCATGGCTTTCCACTAAAACAACCTGTTCCTCTTGACTAAAGTAGGCGGCACACAATCTTTCCGTTTTGTGGAAAAAAGGAGTAACATGAGGCAGTAAAATTCAACTTTTTATAAGAGCTGTCACAGAGTCTGAAAAAGAAAACCCGGTGAACAAAGAGAGCTTATACTCATTTTCTCCAACTGGGGTTTTAAGGTTTTGCTAAGCCAGCTTACACAAAGAAAGCCTGGCTATGTCAAACTTGCTTTGCAGTGCACTACTAAGGTGGTGAAATTAGTGTAAAGTTGCTTGGTAATTCATCGAAGAATCGACTTTGCCAGGTTTGTATAAATGTTTGTTAGTTGTAAAAGATTCAGACAGGTTGAAATTCTGAAGCTGACGAAAAGTAACCAAAGTCCAGAAGGTATCAGAAACACACAAGGAGCAGGCAAAGGAAAACCCAAAGTCTACAAGGGCAACAACAACATGGGAAACAAACTGAGGGGGAAACAATCAAGTAGCTCTAAACTGTTTGAGAAACTAACTGCACAAGCCACAGTTATACATGGACCATCAGGGAAAACTCTGACAGGTGAAAAGACCTACTGGCAACTTTATATGTAGGTACAGAGGCAGCCTGACGGAAGAGACACAGGTGAAACAAATGAGGGCGGAGCAGCCAATCAAAGAGGAGGGAAAACACACAAATAGAGGGAGTAAAACAAAGACTCACAATGACAGAGGATAAAAGGAAAAAAATAAACCAACCAAAGCAAAGACCAGGGTAGGATTATTACTGTAGCCTTCAACAGGTCAAACACCATCTCTGATGAGCACTGAATCCTCTAAACTATATAAAAACAGCGATGAGTAAATCTGAATTTCATTTTGGGGATAAGAATGATGAGTAGGATGGGTAAAGAGCGACGGTTTTGTTGTTGCCAAAAACCTGTTTATAACTGCTGCGCTGTGACGAGCCGCAAAGTGCATTGGAGTACTCTCACGCCGTTACTCCACACTCAGGTTCTGCCTTCAGTAGTGAGCAGTGAATAGTGAGTTCAGCAGTGTGAAGCCTTCACAAGTCCGTCATTATAGTTGGACCCTGGGGATTCATGGGGCACAACCATGCAAATGTTGAAGAAAACAACAGGCATGTTCCTGGCAAGCTGCCTTGTCCGCTTTTTGGAAAATGTGGGTCCTTCCACTTTCAAAACTGTTGTTTCTTCTTTTGATGGTAGTTGCAGACATAGAAATATATACGTAGACGCCGCATTGACTGTGGAGGGACGTGCCTAAAGCTCCGCCATCTTGGTACAGGGCTAGCAGAAGCTGGAGTGAATGTAAGTCTATGGAGGTAAGAGGTACTCCACAATCTTAAATAGAATTATTCACTGAATTTTCGTCTGATTTCCAAACGGTTTGGTTTGTTAAAAACGTCACACATGTAGCTTTGACACAGGATGCTTGGATGTTTTTGTTCAATTTATGTCTGCCTGTCCGTCCTCCATGTCTGACGTCTGTAACAAACAATATATGTTGACAACTGATTGATTTATGATCATTTTTATAGTGCAGACATGTCATTCCTCTATAGACGTAATGCACTGTAGGGGCAAGTGGCACTGTACCAAGATGGCCGCCGCGTAGGCACGTTGGCTCCAGTCGGCAGCGGCAGTCAACGCGGCGTCTACGTATATATGTCTATGGTTGCAGACCCACCTCTCATCACCACTGATGATCCTCCACATAAGGGATTGGATTGGATTATTGACTTACACAGGATGTGATGTTTGCTCTCTGCTTCAGTTTGTGGTTGATGGTGAAATCACAAATGTAAGTGGACCACAAAGAGTCTCTGAACTTTTTGATCAACGTTTTTACCTTATCATCTCCTCCATCTCCAGCAGGTGTGACTGTAACATTGTTGAGTTTGGAAAGTTGCAGAAAACGGTCAGATGCAGCCCCGTTCCAGCACCACTCTTTCTTGTCTCCACGCTCCTCTTTTTTCCACCATTACTTTCCTTGTAAACTCCCTCCTTTTTCTCCACCCTCTCTTCTTCATTCCCCTCATTTGTTTCTCTCCTCCCCTGCTATCTATCCTCCCCTCAACCTCCACTCCCTCGTCTTCTCCCTCCATCTCTCTTCAGTGGGAGCCAAGGTGTGGGTGTAAAACCTCTGTGGTTTGCTGGTTTGGTGGCCTTGGCTTTAACAAGCTTGTGGGTTCAGATCCCGGGCAGGCCTAACCACGAACCTTGACTGGTGGAGCCCATCTATCCCTGTGGAAACAGTCAAACCAGCCAATCACTGGGCCAGAATCTGAATCAGCAGGAACCCTGAGAAAAAAGTTCTGTTCTATTCTTGTCATTTGTTTAAAACAGTGTCTGTGTTCTACTTTTCTGCTTGTTTGTAACTGATTCTTTTGTGGTTCATCTTGAATGTGAGAGTATTGTGAGTGAGTGATGGAATGTAGCGAAAAAGAAAATGCCTACATAAAAAATAACAGGCAAGTGAAGGGGTGAACATTAGCACTTACTCCCATTAGACATTTGGTTAAAAAACACAAGGTACCAACAAAACACAGGAGCAGGCAAAGGCAAACCAAAGACAGAAACACAAAAAGGTTCAAAAAACTAAGTGCACAATCCAGAAGTATACATGAACAATGGGGAAAACTCAAACACGTGAACAGACGAACTGGTACTTGTTTCCATTAGATGTTAATTTTTGAGTCGTCTGCTACTCTCCCAGATTCCATGTCTTCCTTACAGGAAGGAGGATGCCAAATAGCTACAGCTGTGTCTTTCATAGATCCATATGTGGTGGTAATAAATGACCAAACTTTCAAAGCCCACAGCATCGAGTAGCAGCATTAGTAAAATACAGAAAATTCTGGTCCCCTTACAAAACATCAGTAATAAGACACACTTCAACTGCATGGAAATAAATAAAGTTGAGTTACATTTCTTCTTTTTGGTTAAAATAGTCACCCAATTTGGACATTACAAGCCCATTAAATGGCCCATTACTAGTAGCTTATTAGTACCTACTAACTTGTTGTATTCTTATTTCACTTTTTCTGGAGTTGCTTTCTTCCTGCGAGATCTTCAAGGCTAAGCCTGTTCTGGGTAGGTGTGCTGACAGTTTCTAGAAGGTCTGTTCACTGCTGTTTTTAAGTGCATCAGGAGTGAAATGGACCTGCCATGTTCTCTCAAACATTAGCTGGCTGTGAGCTTTCAGAAACAACAGTAGGGTAAGGAGGAGCTGCAGTGGCCTGTGTAGTCCCCCGGAAGGTTTCAGGTGAGTTCCAGCCAGTGAAGGAGAAAAACAAAGCTGCAGAAAATCAGGGTTTCAGATCACAAGTTTATCTTCAAGTACAAAAATGATGTCCTGAAAGTGAAGCAGCAGGCTGAAAAATTTCAGTATGAACTTGAAAAAGACGCGTCACACTGACAGACCTGCTGCCTCTGAAAAGAAGTGTTTTCAGCGACAGCAGGAGATGGAGATGTCTCAATGAGCAGATCTCCTTCAGCCTTATGCTCAGAGCTGAAGGAGAGAGACAACTACAGACCTTCATGAGTAAAAATCACCAGGCAGGAGATCAGTGTCAGCAGGAGGTGTCCATCTCTATAGGCCTCCCTGATCTCATCCCCATGGAGGTGGCTGTGGTCTCACAAGAAACCCAACCAGAGACAATGAAGAATCCTTCACTCTGAGAAGATCCAGGAATAACACAGGAGTTTACTGGAGATTTTCCTGCTGTGACAACACTGAATGTCTGCTGTGAAAAAAGTCTGTTTGAAACATGACATGAATAAATGTCATGTCAGGCTGATGTGGTGATGCTGTGGTTAGCACTGTGGTCTCACTGGAAGAACCTGCTTTCAAAGAATAAAACCAGGACCATGTTGACACCATAGAGATTAGATTTAATCATTAATAAAAAGTCTTGAGAGTGGGAATAAATGGGTCATGAAATTTGAAATATAAACAGTTATTGTCCTTGCCAACTCCTGTTTTAGAAGATCTGCGGTGCCCTCTTGTGGTTCAACTGAACATTGACTTAAGGACTTCTTTGCCTGGATGGGGGCTGTGAGGGCAGTGACAAATGGATATGAAAAGCTGGTTCCTCTTCTGATGACTCCAGTTAAGAGGTTTGAGTGGATATAGTGTGATATCTTTGTGTGTTGTTTTGTATTATGACTGGATCAGAGTTCATAAGAAGAAATACTGTCATTGTTAACTTAAGAAATGATGCAATTATTGAGAGGTGTTTTGTTTTTAGTCATTTCAGTGATATTGCACAGAGATTTCTTACTTCTGTTGTATTGTTGTCTTAGAACACCTAAAAGCTGCACTGCAGACTGATGTTTTCTACTGTTGTAACTATTCAGAACTCTGCTGCAAAATGGCACTTCAGGAGACACATCTTACGAGTTGATATGAGGCATCTCCTTGTGTATCTGTTATCCAGTTAAGTCGTGACAGAAAACAACACACAAAGAAAACACCTTCATGACACTCAGTGCTCTGCTTTATTGAATATTCTGCTCAAGAAGAGAACAAGCATGTGTTGGTCTTTATAGCTTTGGAGCTACATGCAGAGGTTTGCTGAGTGGTACATTTGTCTACAGAGAAGAAGAGGAAATCACATAGGCTTAAAACTGTGATATTTCATCAGAATTACATCCTGCTACATGTCTCATTTAGAAATGTGCCAAAAACAAAGCATTTGCCAGCTCCTGTAAAACACTGATCAAACAATAAAATTTGGCGTCCATCAGCACATCTGAGAAGTCATGAGTGACCCGGCTGTAACCAACGCATGACGCAAACTGCTGGAAGACACATTCAGCATGGTGGTGCTGTTTCCACTGAGCTGCAGGACTTGAGAAGAATGACCCAACGGTGAGTAAAAATGTGACAGGAGCACAAAAACACCCAGAAGATGTAATAACCTTATTAGTTTCTTGGATTATCATTATTATAACTGCAACCCAAAGTCCCATTGTCATCTATGATATTCAGTATATACTTGTACATGACTGGTTACACAAATAAAAGCTGTCATGAGCCTATGAATGTGTAATGTGGCAAATATGCAATATATATAATGTTGATTGGTTACTGTCTAAAATGTTTAAAAAATAGCTCAACAGTAATTGAAAGAAAGCATTTTTGTCTATTAATAGTGAAACAATACTGTAAATGTATTGTAAATGTTTCGTGTGAAGGAATGAATTGCATTAAACAATTCCACAGGTTTGCTTTAACCTCATCGTAATACTATAAACATTTAATTCACAACCCTTTAATATTCAAACAAGTTTGCAAAGCTAATGCTAACTTTAAATCAACAGCAAGAAAACAATATAAGATACATATGATCTATTGCCATAAAGTTTAGAGTAAAACTGATGATAAGTGTATGCAGCCCTGTGTATGCAATATGTACAATAAATGAGCACAAACCTGGTTAAGAAGAAGGTCGTGCACAGTAAGAGTGAAATTGTTCTTGTAATTTGCTCACTTTTTTATCATGAGAATGTATAAATGAAACACACAAGTTGGATGTTTGCATTAAATTTATCATTCACAACCCTCTTAGAGACAACATGATGTCTCTTACCTCCACCAGAACCTGATGAGAGTCATAAAGTGCCAGTTATGAGGAAAACCCTTCTTCACTGTGACCTTCTGACCTTCTTCTCCTCCAAACACGTAGACCTTTCTATACCACAGTTAACTGAGCAGTTTAAGTTTAAATAATGAATGGAATTCAGCATCAGTGATGATCCCAAATCTGGACTCAATCTGTGATACCAGGTTAAGCAGGGCCAGTACTGAAGAGGAACAGTTCACATCCGAAGTGTTTGTGGAGGACGTACACACAAGAGACACAAACACCCTCCCTCTCTCTGTCACAGACCACACCCATAAAGGCAGAGAGAGACTTTTTATTCTAAGCATATATACTTCTTAAGTCTTGTTTTTGTTATTATTGAATGTATCTGCTTGTACTTTTTAGTAATGTTATAAGTTCATGTAGCCTAAAATTCTACAATTTGTAAGTTTATTCTTATGTTTACACCTTTTATGATTATCTCAGGAACCACTTGAGATAAACTTATAACATTTGGCGTCATTCTAATCACATGTCCAGGAGATATCAGCAATTGGGTTTGTACATTTACGAAATGAACTCCAAGTAGTTTATAAAGGTATTTGGCCTCTGACCTCTCATGGACAGTGAAGCTTAACAGCACCCCTTAGGATGGGCACATTGGTTAGATGCTGATTTCAGTCCCTCCAGGAAGATTGTTGCTCCTAAAATGCCTGAATTCGTGGGAGCTTTTCTAAAAAATTGCGATGTTTTAATCGTATTTGTTGCGATAAAATTGCGGGAGACAGTAAGAAATTGTCAAAAAGTTGCATTTTTTTTCTTTGTTTTGTATGAGTCATTAAAAATGTTAAAAGTTTAAAAAGTTAATTTCACATCCTGGCACACACGTGTTCACACACACACGCTCACAGCTCGTCACGTCAGTTAATTAATCTAACCGACCTTCATTCTTTCAGTGCTGCCACAGATCTGGTGCAACAGCTTCATCACGGTGGTTTGTCTGGTCTGTGGTCCGCTGGTTTCACCCATTTTCCTAATATGTTTACGGTAGAGAAGTGTCTGTCAATCGATGAATTTCATTTGTGTTCCACCTCAATATTCCACGGGGTGCAAAACAGTTGACCTCCGCTCTCGTGAGGAACATCAGGGAATTGTTTTGCAGTAGTTTTTGTTGCATATGTATCTGTATCTTCAAAACATAAACAAGGAAGTGAATTCGGTGACGTACGTGCATTACGTTTGCACTGGAGACTGCTATGATTGGTGGAACTCACGGGAGGCGGGACAAAATTGCAGAAAAGTCGCGGTGATTGGACAAAATTGCAAGGTCGTGCAGAATTCACAGGGATTGGTTGAATTTGCGTTAATTGTTGCGATCGCAACATCGCGAATTCCTGGAGGGACTGTGATTTGAATTTGGCTGGATCGCAACTTAAAAACTAGAGCTTTTATAGTTTATTTATTTTACTCTTTCGTTGGCAGTTTGGGCATTCTGTACTATTTTATTGTTGTGACTACTTAATTTGGGCTTCTATTAAGGGCTCTTATGCACTGTTCATCTTGGGCTTTGTTTTTCTATGTTTTGCATAAAGTGGGGTTTCTTAAGTCAACGTTTAAATGCAACTTGGAGTTTTGACTTTTAGTATTTTTACTTTGCACACTTTTTTTTAAAGACAAACATGAAAAGATGTCGTCCTGCCTTTGGTTCTTGAACCAGCTCATCCAGCAGATCCTCACAGCTACACATCCTGCAGCGGCCTCCCTCTCCCTCCTACAAAGGCTATACGCAAGTATCACTTTCTTTCTGCTAAACAGGCGATTTACAAATTATACTGGCTTCCAATTCTACAGTGCTTTTTAACTGAGACTGATCAATAAAAGTAGATTTTAAAAAAACTATTCATATTCAGTCTAAAATATCCCTGATAAAGGTCTCTCTTGGTGCCCATTTAAAACATCTGAGTGGTGAACCTGATCAGTGAATGCGGTTTTAATAATAAAGTGTAGTTTCACATTTTGCTACATTGCTATTTGGTACGTCTGTGTTAGGCTATTACACTACATATATAATTGTTTTGGTGCTCCGTGTGAGACTTCATACAATTTTTGCTATTTTGCATCTCCTTGTATATCTGTTATCGAGTTAAGTCATAAAAGAAAACACCTGCATGACACATCTACTTAGTAAAAAAAAAAACAAAAAAAAACAAAAAAAAACAAGAAATAACAGCGTGGGCCATTTGACAAACGTACTGTATCCACACAAACATCTTAACTGGAGTCATCAGAAGAGGAACCAGCTTTTCATATCCATTTGCTACAGTCCTCACAGCTCCTATCCATAAAGGAAGGCCTTAAATCAATGTTGCAGTTCAAACACAAGGGGGCACAGCAGACTTTGTAAAACAGGAGCTGGGAGGGACACTACCTAGGTTTATATTTCAAATTTTATTCCCAATTTATGCTGTTAACCCCCACTCCCAAAACTTTTACTAATGATAAAATGGTGTCAACATGGTCCTGGATGAGGGTCATTATCTGGGCCCAGTGACTCTGCTTAGTAAACCTCCCTCTACTCAGTCTTTCTCTCTCTGACTGGAGCTGCCCTTCTTCAGGGAAACAGCAGAAGCATGGTTTTCTGTTCTGTTCTGCTGTGTGATGCACATGCTGGGTTGGTTTGTGGTTAAAATAAACAAATCTTTCAGTCACCACTCTGTTGCTGTCTCCCTGTTGTGTTACAGTTTTGAGTCAGGCTGTAACATTCTGACCATGTTCATGTGGTTAAGCTGATTGGAAATCACAGCTAGAATCAGTTTAATTTCAGTGATCAACGTGATTTCAGTGGCCTTCTATCTTGTGTTTCTCACTTGAGGTCCTGTATTTTCAACACACTCTTTCTGGAGTATCTGTTTTCAATTGGAGGAAACACTGTTCAACTTGGAAATAATGCAATGACTGAGGGATGATTCAATGTGGAATCATGTTGCACTGGTTGGGCTTTCCAGGCTCGCTTCTTTTGTATAATGTGATGTTGTGGATCTTACCAAATTCTAAATGAACTAATTTTTTTCCCTTAATTATCTTTAAATAAATTATTTGTCCAAAATTTGAAGGAGACAAGACCCCAACTATATGTTTCTCTTTGGTTTTGCTGGTTACTGCTGCAACAGCTGAACCAGCCCATGACAACACATTTCCTGTCATGCTCTAAAACACCAACTTTTGAAATGTGTAGTAAAGTAACAACAACTTTTAATCTCTTAACAGAGTTACCACTGACTGAACCCTTGAACATCAAGTTTGTCCACTTGTGTATATTCATATCAATCCATGTCAATAATAGATCATTTCAGAAAAAATTGTAAAAAAATAGAATCATCATAAAAAAGGCAAACCTCATATTCTGTGTGCTTGAATCCACTTGTTCTGAAATGTCCTCACTAACATCAAAACACAGTCACTGTTCTATAATGGTCGTAGCCACTTTTTTCTAAAATTTAGCCCAACTTTGGAGTGTTATTTCATGTCCTTGCTGATAAGCTAGCGTGATATACTTGGTATGTGCTTATTCCTTAGGTTGTGTAGTTTCCTATGATAAACAGTCATGTGAAAAATTAGGACATCCTATGAAAACCTATGTGTTTTTTAAACATATTTAGACATATGGATGTTCATTATCAATTTTAACAATACTAAGAGATAGAAGTTACATAACTAAACAATAAAAAAAAAGAAAAAAAAGTTTCTTTAAAACATAATTTAAAAAATGCAATTTTGGGTGGGGAATAAATTAGGACACCCCGACATTTATTCCCATTTAAAATGGCAGAAATCACAGTTGTATCACATCAGGCGCACATGATTAGAACATGGTTACTGAGCCTTTTGGAGGAGGCTTGACCTGTTTAAACCTCAGACATTTAGTTTGGTGAGCTTCTGACTGTTGAAGTGAGAGTGAACATTATGGTGAGATCAAAAGAGCTGTCTGAGGCCATCAGAAAGAAGACTGTAGCAGCTTATGAGTCTGGTAAGTGATTTAAAAAGATCTAAAAGAATTTGAAATCAGCCATTCCACTGTCTGGAAAGTAGTCCACAAGTGGAGGACATTTAAAAAAACTGCCAACATGCCCAGGTCTGGCCATCCAAGCAAGTTCACCCCGAGAGCTGACCGCAAGAAGCTAAAAGAAGTCTCCAAAAATCCTAAAATGTTATCATGGGACCTACAGCAGGCTCTTGCCACTGTTGATGTGAAAGTTTATGCCTCTACAATCAGAAAGAGACTGCACAAGTTTAACTTTCATGGGAGGTTTGCAAGGAGGAAACCTTTGCTCTCTAAGAGAAACACGAAGGCCAGACTGAAGTTTGCCAGAGAGAAGGTAGACAAAGACCAGGACTTGTGGAATAATGTTCCTTGGACAGATGAGTCTAAAATTGAGTTATTTGGACACCAGAACAGAGGACATGCTAGGTGTAAACCAAATACATCATTCCAGATGTGTCTTAAGTTTTTCACATGACTGAATGTATGTTGCATTAACATTGGACCTGCTACACCCACTAAAAGGCGCTATATAGTAAACCTGGCGACAGGCAGATCAGCTACCAACAAAGGTGGGTTGTGCAGTAGAAAGACCCTTTCTCATTGTGTTAACCTGCTTTGCATATACAGTAGGTTAACTGAATCTATGTTAGTGAGTTAGCGTTGCTATCATGAGTAACCTTTCAGCCTATGTTCCATCACGTTTTCTCAGGTTTAATGTGGAATTCTTAAAAGTCGAGGTTTCCATCGTTATATGACTGTTTGAAAGGCAGACAGGGTGTGAATGTGGGGCCAGGGATGTGCCTGCACATTTTCTGAGGGAGACACCAGCATTTCATCTTCTGCCATGTTCTTGAACTACAGTGAGGTGAGTGGGAGCAGTTGAGGGGCGGGGCCACACCTCCGTCCACCTGCGGTGCTGTGCTGTGATTGGTTAATGATGTCTCTGTCAGCCGAGAGCTGCAGAGCTGCAGTTCTGTGTCTGAGCTTGTCTGCATTTATTTATAATACAAGCATGTAGCCCAAGGTAACAGAGTAAAAGTACATATATTTTCTCACAAATTTACTTGAGTAAGAGTAAAAATATTCTCCAAAATAACTACTGTTAAAAGTACAATTTTATCAAAAAAATTACTCAAGTACATGCAACGGAGTAAATGTGGCACGTTACTGCCGACCACTGCTCAGTTGTTATATGGTTTGAAAATACAAATTTTTTTTCTATTTTTTTTTTTTTTTTTAAATTTGTCAAACTTGTCTCTGACAGGCATCTCGCCTTATAAAGTAGGTCAAATCCACTACAAAAGGTGTGGTCTTTTAAAGGGGACCTTTGCATGTCATTTACTTGGGAGGGGGTCTGGCATGATTGCCCATGTGGGTGTTGAAGTCATCCAGGAGAACTGTGGAGCCCCCAGGCGGCACCCCTTCCAGCACATGACCCAGAGACTGCAAGGAAGAGTACTCTGAGCTGCTGAGTTCTGAATTCTCTGAGTTTTCCCCTCCACAACACACAGTCACAGAGAGGCAACCCTCTCATTCTCTGGGGAGAACTCCAATGTCCTTAATCAGGGCGAGGTGGCGGCTTTCCGTGCCCCTGATTTCATTCAGGGTTTTTTGAATTGCCTACCAAGAGCTAGTGCCCCTGACAGCATAGCCCCCAGGATCACAGGGACACTCAAACACATCCACCGCAATAAAGTGACGATTCTTTGGGGAGTCCTTTAGCCTACAGGTTCTGTAATGGACAATTTCAACTGTCCAAACTTGTCCAGGCATGTTAATTGAGTATGAGAGAGGACTTGAAATGCTGAACTCAAGGCAAATAAAATTAAGTCACTGAGCCAATTTCTTTAAGTTACTACAACTTGAATTTTGTTTTGAATTACTTAACCCAGAAATTTGAGTTGAAATTATGCAAAACACTGAGTTCGTGTAATTACCATCATTATTAAGTCAACACAACTCATGACATAATGTTTTCAACTTAAGAGGTTTATCTAAATAAAAAAATTCAAATTCAAAAGCTGCAAGATAAAACATTTCCAGGAAAGGACATGGAACAGGGAGTGCGACATCAGAAGGTATTCCAAAGAAGCAACTGCTCATTTGCTTTGATGTCATCAGTTGCGATAAAGTTGTTCTGTGGAAGTCATGATAAACTGAACTCAACTGTGCAGTCACACCATTTTAGGACACTGAAATGAAGCTTTCAGCCTGTTATTTAAAAAGGTAGACATTTTAGTGCCACCAAAAAAGATAAACAGTACAACACAATAATATTTAATAGACACATAATCTCTGGTTCAGAGGGCGAATTACTTACTGAGCTGAATTTTTGCGTAGGCTATTAAATTCACTAAATAAGTCATTTGGAGACTCACAGAATGTTGCATTTTTATATTCCTGGTTCTGATTTTTGCAACTTTTATGTTTTTATCCTTGAACAAATGGCACAATGACATCATTTATCTGAGCCAGAAACTGTAATCAACTAATCAGTTGTGACGTGCAGGTCTTAACCAAAACTAAGCTTAAAGTGGTGATATTTCATCCAAATAACTTGATTCTACATGTCTAGTTTAAAAAAAAATAACCAGAAATGAAATGCTTACACAAATAAGACTTTGTAAAACAACAACAACAACAACAAAGACTTCTACGATGCAGCTGCAAAGCCATTAGTGACCCAGCTACAGCACTCACTTGACAAGATTTAGATACTAGTTGATTGAACTGCAGGCTGTGTTTATGCAGAACAGAGGGGAGAACAGTATGGAAAGTGCGGTACGGACAGTATGGTACTGGAAGTATATACAATGTCAAAGTAGAGTCACCACTTTTTCCAGTAATGATAACACCTGTGGACTCCTTGTAGAAACCAATAACATAATAACGGCCAGTAACATAATTCCTGCAAATAACATAATAATTTTTACCATTTTCAATGTAATAAAGCCAATAACATAAGAACTTGTCAATAATGTAATACAATTTTAAAGCCATTAGCGTACGTATAGTCTTACTGTAAATGAGTGTTCTTGTTCTATGTTGTATATTGAAGTTCAGTGCCCTAACCAAATAACTTGCCAATAACGTAATAACTTAATACACGATTGGCAAAATGGTATTACATTATTGGTTACCACACACCTGGAAAAATGTTGTACATGTTCAATTCATGTTTTCGATTTTTGCAAAAATAAATAATCACAGAGCTTCCACTTTAATTTTCCCTGTCTTTGAGATTCATGGTAACTTATCTGTGTCAGGCAAGATATTTTTGAGTTCTGTCTTCTTCTAGCCAGGGGTGTGCTGTTCTCATAAAGATGTAGGACTTAAAATGCAGTGAAAAATAGCCACAGAGGGGGGGGGGAAATGTAACAGGAACAAAAACAAAAGCAAACAAACAAACAATTTCTTTGTCACAACACAAAAAAAGAAAAGAAAGAAATACTGTGTTGTTTAAAGCCCAGTGCAGAACTCCCAAATGGAAAATGTTTGTTTTTTAAAGATCAGTTGAGCTCAAAGCTGAAAGAGGAAGAGTCAGCTCTGAATTTTCAGCTGCAGACTCAGGGTGCAGATCAGTATCATTCATTATCAAGTTAACTGAACTTGAACATGTGCAACATGAACAGATATAACAGACAGTACAGTTGCTGCCTGACATATTTGACATGGACTTAATGAGTACTGGATGTACTTTAAGATACTGGGTTGGTGCTACATGCCGAGGAATACACGTTTGGTGCTGGTTATTAGGTTGTTAGGCCACTGGGGATGCTCCTGTCATAGCTGACTGACACCCATGACGGGGTGGTTTCTGTCATGGGGGGCTCAGACCTCAGGGGTTTAAAATCCTAACAGAGATTGAAATCATGTTGCATCGCTCACGTAAGGAGAGATCTACCTAGACTGAAACCAATTCTGACTTAAGATTTATGGCATCTTAACTCAGTGGCTCAATAGTGCAACTCCAAAAGAAATCCAAGTTTCTAGAAAATCATTAAAAGTGAAAAAATTCAGTCTGTATATTGAACAAAGTCTAACATGGGCATGCTGGATATTTCACAACACAAAGCAGCAAAATAAGTCCTTTGGTGTAATTGCACCCTGGTTTTTATAGTAGCTTCATATTATATAAAAATACTAAATAAACTGGGTTTCTTTTCTTTTTTAAAAATCCCGCCATTATCTTTTCTCCCACCACTTCCACTAGGTTCATTTCTTGCCGTGCATTTGTAAGTAGACCACCAGGAATGTTACTTAACTTTACCCCTTTGATAAAACATAATGCAGAATTTCCCAAGAATGGACATGGAACAGGGAGTGCAACTTCAGGAAGTATTCCAAAGAAGCATCCGCTCATTTGCTTTGACATCATTAGCTGTGATAAAGTTGTTCTGTGCAAATCAGCAAAATGATAAAGTGAACTCAATAATATGCAGTAAAACCATTTGAAACAAATGGATGTATGGTTGAGAACAGGAATCATACCCAAAGCTTCTCAAACACTTGGACATTTGCAGTAGCCTGATCTCACAAAAAGCATTTAAAGTGAAGCATAATGTGGGTCAGTTACCAATAACATGAATGCTCTTTAAGTTTAATGTCGCTATAGACACCACAAGTGGATCTTGTCCTGTAGATTGAATATTTTATGTAAATACCCAACTGACTTGGTATTGTATCCATGATGAAGTCATAAAATCTTATGTAAAAGCTGGGGGTGTGATGAAGGAGGAGTCAGACAGCATTCAACAGGATAAAAGCATCCATGAAACATTGCAGAGTATCAGACTGGAAACTCCAGTGAGACGTCAGCGAGACGAACACAACTCAGCCGATCTACTCAACTTCACCAGGTGAGGACAAACTTTATAGGAGAGACATTTTTACTGGAGTTGGTCAATGCATTGTTAAACTGACAGTATTAAATTATTGTCACTGCAGCTACTTTGTAGGGGCCTGATGCCTGAAAACGTGATCAAATGTCTGTGTGGTTTGGTTTGAAACATGCTGCTGGGTGTTTTCTTTCAGGTGTGAAAATGCCCTCAAGTCAGATGGAGGTGGCTGCGCTGGGCCGACCTTTCAGTCTGGGGATGCTCTACGATGCTCACACAGACAAGCTGCACGCAGGTAAAATGTGAACATTTGTATATGGAAAATGCATTTGTTAAGGTGGCTACATTGTGAAAATTAATCTTATAACAGTTTTTAAGTCATTTTTTGAAGAATGTACTGTTATTTACAGATTTTCCATGTTTTTTAAATGCACAACAATAACTGGAAAATCACAAAAAAAATAATTAGTGTCTGAGCTCACTACACTTAAAATCGTGATATTTCACTTTTCACTTTTATATGTCTCACTGAAATGTCGGCAAAAAAGCAGGTGCTCTGACCAGATTATGTGAAAAATATATTTTTTTTAAAAATTACAATCCTCTGCACAACTAAGGAGCTGTGTGAAAACCAATCCAAATCCAGGAACTTTTCAGCTGAGCTACAGACCATTTACACAGAGCAGATTTACACAGATAGCTCAGAGACACAGGGAGAGAGGGTAGGGAGGAGCAGAGACTGACAGCAAATCAGGGGCTGGTTCAGGGATCCTGACAGTGGGTTGCATTGTAACCCTTAAAACATTACCACTAATTCCATTTTATTGAATGCAGAAAAACTCAAATTACTGTATTTTTGCTGTGTCTGCTGTATTTTTAAAAAGGGAATTGTTTACTAACTTCCTTGCTATGAAAAAAGAAAGCTTTATCAGGTGATATTGTGTGAGGTGTTTTGTTTTCAGCTCCATGTTGAGCTCCTCTGCCTCTAAGGGGCCATTTTTAAACCATAAAATCAAATGAAGCTGCACTTGATGTTAAAGGAACTAGGGTTCTTTTATTTTGATAACAGCTTTATATTGTTTTCTATGTCCTACAGGATTTACTCTGTGGGATGAAAAAACTATACAGGAGAATAGTAATGAGAACGATCAGCACAGCAGCTCATTTCAAGTTACTGCCTCAGATTCAATGGAGTCCAAGTCCACTCTGCTGAGTATTGAAGCTTCTCTGAAGGCCAGTTTCCTGAGTGGACTGATAGAAGTTGGACGATCCGCAAAGTATCTGAATGACAGGAAGAAATTCAAGAGTCAGAGCAGAGTCACACTCCAGTACAAAGCTACCACCAACTACCAACACTTCTCAATTAGTCATCATGAAGCCAAGAACAAACAAGCAGGAATTCCTGAGACCATCCGTGCAACTCATGTTGTCACCGGTATCCTTTATGGGGTGAATGCTTTCTTTGTGTTTGACAGCGAGAAGTTGGAGGCCAGCAGCGTTCATGATTTTGAGGACCACATGCAAGCTGCGATAAAGAAGATCCCTAAAGTTGATGTGGATGCAAAAGTTGACATCAAACTGACTAATGAAGAAAAAGCCCTGACTCAGAAATTCTCCTGTAAATTCTATGGAGACTTCATTCTTGAAAGCAACCCTGCAACATTTGATGCTGCAGTCAAGGCCTACGTCAACCTTCCGAAGATACTGCGAGAGAAAGGACAAAAAGGTGTTCCACTGAAGGTCACTCTGACCCCACTCAAGAACTTTGACTTCATGGCTGAAGAACTGAAAGGTGAGATCTGCATGGGGCTACTGAGGAAGGCACAGGACGCCTTAGAAGACATAAGTGAAACAGAAATGAGATGCAATGACTGTCTGGAAGACAGAGTGGTTGAGAATTTCCCCCAGATCTCTGAAACACTGCGAAGTTTCCACAGCCTATGCAATGATTACAGAGCTGTACTCCGACGAAACATGGAGAAGAAATTTCCTGCCATTCGTGCAGGTAAAGAAGATGATGCTTCAGTGGAGAAACTCTTTGATGACAAAGAGAAGTCACCATTCAGTCAGAGCAACTTGAGCAAGTGGATGGAAGGAAAAGAGAAAGAAATCAACATCATCAGATCCTGTGTTGAGATCATGGAGGCCACACAAATAAAGATGGTGAAAGATCAGTCTGAGTTGGAAAGAGAGGTTTTAGCTCCAGGAGTAGATCATGTTCTCTGCTATGTTTTCACCTCCTTGGAGAGTGACGATCCCTACCTCCAACAGATGGAAGAGTACTTACATTCATGCGAAGCTGAAAGTGCGAAAAATGTCACTCCACCAACACAACAGCAGTGGTACTCCTCACAGGAGGTTTTAACCAGCATGAGAGAAAAAGCCAACACCCTCCGTGATCTCGCCAAAGCCATGAAGAGCAGCAGCAGATTCCGTTTCCTTGCGGCAGCTGTTCCAAACAGCAAATACAAAGGAGCAACCATCTACCACTACAGGGGTGGAAAATTGAGCCCTGAAGTTTTTTCACAGCCCAACATCCCTGATGTGACGAAAGTAACAGAAAGAGGAGATCTGATCTGGTGTAAGTACTTAATCTCTATTTTAACTGAATAAACTAAACAAATTGTTGTCTTTCAGTGAAAAAAAAAGAGGTCCAGTTGTATGTTTCACTCAGAATCTACAAAGATATACAGTGTAAAAATGAAAGAAAGAAAGAAAGAAAGAAGGACAGAAAGCTGTTAAAAGAATCCGCAAAAATTCAGCGGCTGGTGAAAATGAACAACCTCATCTCATTTCAAAGATTAAAATAAAAATGTAATTTTTTTCACAATTAGAATAGTTATTGATTATGACTACAAGAACAAACTGTTAATTTCAGATCTTATTAAATATAAAGAACTTTTACTTGCAACCTTACCAAGCAATCATGTTGTATGTTCAATGCTATTTTACATTATATATTTATTGACTATCTTTGCAGCTTTATTGATATTTTGGTGCATTTCAAAAATGCGGAAGAAAACCGTTGTGATGAAAAGCTTAGATTTGATTGAAAAATTCTGCCAAATGACTGACATTTTTACAGTGCATCTTGAAACCTGCTATTCTTTAGAACGTTTCTAATCATCACAGTCCTTTAGTCGCTTTGAGCCCCTTTAGATGGGTCAACAGGAGCACAACATATTTGCACGTGAAAACTGTTTAGGAAAAAAACAACAAAATATCAGACTTTCTGTCAAATAATTGAAAATGTTATGAGCTGCGAGTCGATGACTGAAAATAAGTTGTGTTTTGTCTTGTCCATCAGATGCCTGTGATCTGACCCTGGACCCAGACACAGCAAATGACTGGCTCACTCTGTCTGAGGACAACAAGAAGGCAACATGTGGAGATTGGCAGTATTATCCTGATCTCCCAGAGAGATTCGACTCACGTCCACAGGTTCTGTGTAGAGAGGAGCTGCGTGGGCGCCATTACTGGGAGGTAGAGTGGAGCAAATGCTACTACAATGAAGTTGGTGTTGCCGTTACATACCAAGGAATTGAAAAGAAAGGAAAAGATAAGAACTCAGGGTTTGGATGTAATGCCATCTCCTGGTATTTTGGTGAGAAGGATTCCAGGCTCAATGCCTGGAATGATGGTGAGGTGTGGACTGGCCCTGTTCCTTCCACTGGATGCCGCAGGGTTGGGGTGTATCTGGATTGGGCTGCCGGCACTCTGTCCTTCTACAGTGTCTCCTCTAACACACTGAATCACCTGTACACCTTCCGCACCAGGTTCACAGAGCCTGTTTATCCAGGTTTCTATGTTTACAACAAAACCAACTATGTTGCTCTGAGTCCCATTTAGAATGAATGACAAAACATGTTGAACACAGTGTCAGTTTTAGGGACATAAACAGCAAATTTACAGTTTATGCCACCCAATCAGAAACTATGACTCCTCTCAAAATGCTATCATTTTAATTTTTAATTTTGTGGTTACAGAATTAGCAGAATCAGTTGTTGCAAACATTTAAATTAGACTTGTAGAGAAAATGCATTTTGATGAAATATGATCTCAGGCTCAGATTTTCCTTTTTTTGTTACAGTTTTGGGGTTTGAAAAAGGTGGAATTTTATCTTTATATTTCTTTCTTTCTTCCTTTGTCTTTTTTTAAAGAGAAAATGCCTTTCAAACCGAGTAACGGGTTTTGGGACTCTGAGTGTTAAAGCAGTTTCTGAGTGAGTAGAAGATTTCGAGATGCTATAGCACATTCTCACAATAAAAAGTGAGCAAATTATAAGAGTATAATTTTGCTCCTGCAATTAATATCACTAATCCATGTGCATTACAGATTCGAATTTTTCTCTCTGTTTTTTCATTGATTTTAATTTCTTTGCACGGCCTTCTTCTTAATCAGGTTTGTGCTCATTTATTACACATAAATAAACTTTATGGCAATAGATCATATGTATCTTATTTTGTTTTCTTGTTGCTGATTAAAAGTTATTATTAGCTTTGCAAAATTGTTTGAAAATTACATGGTTGTGAATTAAATGTTTGTAGTGTCATGATAAAGTTAAAGCAAACCTGTGGAACTGTTCAGTGCATTTCACTCCTTAACACAAAACAACTGATTTTTAGAGCATTTAGCCAGCACTCCTTTTCATCTCCACATTTAGTGGCACGTTGCTGCACTCCTTGGTGCATCAAAGCTGCCTTTAGATCAGAGGAGCAGCGTGAAAATGTGGATTTAAATGCAAATATCCAAACATTATTGTCCTCAGACATGCATAAAGAAATTGACTGCTCAGTGTTCCTAGATTTCACAGAACTCCACAGATTCCCTTCAGCTCTCATCTGATACTAACAAACTTTGGACTTTTTATTTGTCCATCTTCAGGTTAACTTGGTTTTATTTCTGTCTGTGTACAGCATCATGTCAACACACTGGCTTCTACAAAACAAACTCTATAATGTTTTAGAGTAACATACTGCAGACTATATATTGCTCCACTATTAATAGACAAAAATTCTTTCTCACAATTACTGTTCACTAATCAGTCAACATTACATATATTGCATATTTGCCACATTACACATTCATAGGCTCATGACAGCTTTTATTTGTGTAACCAGTTATGTACAAGTATATACTGAATACCATAGATGACAATGGGACTTTGGTTTGCAGTTATAATAATGACAATCCAAGAAACTAATAAGGTTATTATATCTTCTGGGTGTTTTTTTGCTCCTGTCACATTTTGACTCACCGTTGGCTCATTCTTCTCTGTGATATAAAGTCCTGCAGCTCAGTGGAAACGGCACAACCATGCTGAATGTGTCTTCCAGCTGTTTGTTGACAACTTGCTCCTCTGTACAACATTTCTTAGCCATGCAGCGTGTGTTTGTTACATCTGAGTCTGTCATGACTTCTCAGATGTGCTGATGGACGTCAAATTTAGTTGCTTTTTCAATGTTTTACAGGAACTGGCAAATGCTTTGTTTTTGGCACATTTCTAAATGAGACATGTAGCATGACATAGTTTTGATGAAATATCACAGTTTTAAGCCTATGTGATTTCCTCTTCTTCTCTGTAGACAAATGTACCACTCAGCAAACCTCTGCATGTAGCTCCAAAGCTATAAAGACCAACACATGTTTGTTCTCTTCTTGAGCAGAATATTCAATAAAGCAGAGCACTGAGTTTGTCCCTGTGTGCTTGTTGGTTATTTTTTGTTATTTTCCTGAAAATGTATGAGGAATAGCACATTTTTAAGATCTATTTTACAGTAAAGTTAATAATTGTTAAAACCCAAACTTACAGACAGTATACTACATTAAGGACAGAATCTGGAGACAAGAATAGGAACAAAATGTAGAATGTACTGTGAATGAATTAAGTTAAATTTCACATGTGCTGTTTGAAATATAACTGAATTTCTCTGAAGCTGGAATTTAAAATGTGTATAAAGAAATGTGAATCTTCTCAACAGCTTTGACAGTCAGCTGTGTGGGTGGCAGTACTTTAACATACTTGCTGTTGCTGTATCGGACTGAAAGTTTAGTACAGTTCATACATGTTTCAGTCCTCACTTCCAAACCCAACAAGTCGCGCAATAAATATATTTATCATTATCCATGATTGCAAAGAATCTAAAACTACTTTCTAAATCATTTAGAACACAACTGTTATGTTTCCTGTAGTAGTTGTGTATCTTATGGGATAAACAAGCTGCTGAAAATTGAATGTACCTTCATGTCTAATATCAAAAGCAGTGGTTTAAGTGGTTTCTCCTCTTTATGTAATCACATGGTTCACATTATCCACATAATCATCAGTCACAGGTACTTAATAAAGCATAATGTTTTCCTCATTTACCACTGAGCTTCCCAAAGGTAACAAAACTCACAATTAAAATGGAAACCAGGTCGCATTTGTGTCAGACATCGATGAAAGTTTCTTGTCTCAATTTTCAACTTGCTTTGACGGAAGAAAAAAGAGAAAAACTGTCTTTTTTTCTTTTAACTTGTTCAGTATGATGGATGGGGACTGCAAAGACATGCACTCCCTGCCTACTTGCTGTCATCTTGTGACTGCAGGATTGAATCAATGTCATTGTGAATGCTGCTGTAGTTCAATTAGGAAAGAGGCAGTAGTTCTGGCATTAGAGCATGACAGGAAATGTGTGTTGGCCTTCAGACAGTGGAAGTGCCTATCTTAAGGCAGCAGGGGAAACAGTCTGTTTCCAGGGTGACTAGGTTGCTTAATAATTTTCAAGGTCCTGGATCTGCAGTTTGTTGTGGATGTCCTGCAGGTGGAGGAGGGTGGTTCTGATGATACTCAGCCAAGCAGACCACCCTCCTGAGAGCCTGGAGGTCCTGTTCGGAGCAACTGCCCATCCAGGTGTTGATGCCACCTGCCAGGATGCTCTCTACGGTGTAGAAGTTCCTGAACACACTGATGGGGAGCATGAAGTCCCACAGACATCCCACAGACATCTAAGGTGGTAGAGACGCTGACGGGCTTCTTCACTTGTGAGTTGATGTGGAGCATCCATGTCAGATCCTGCAAGATGCTGACCGAGTCCCGTTGGTTACTGCAGTTGTGTAGGTTCTCTGCCATTTCCTGCTGAAGTCCACAATCAGTTCTTCTGTTTTGCTGACATTCATCTGGAGTTTGTTAAGGTGGCACCAGTCCTCGAGGTGACTGATATCCGTCATGTAGGACCTCTCATCCTTGTTGGAGATGAATCCCACCACAGCCGTGTCATCAGCAATCTTCAAGATGATGTTCTCCCATATGGATTTGCAGTCATGGGTGTACATGGAGTATAGCAGGAGGCAGAGCACAGAGCCTTGGGGGGGGGCGGGGTTTGGGGGGGCTCCAATGTTGAGGGGGCATGAGGTGTGGCTGCACACTCAGACCACCTGTGGTCTGCCAGACAGGAAGCTGAGGACCCACCTGCACAGGGAGAAGTTCAGTCCAAGGTCTCTCAGCTTGGTGACCAGCCTGGAGGGAACGAGTGATGAATGACAATCAATGTACAATATAAATGTTCTACATGTAGAATAATCTGTGCAGCATAAGTATTTTCTACTCATTGAATAATGTACAGAACAACCTTATCACAACTAAACATGTCCAAGTGTATGACCAGTTGCTTCTTTGGAATACTTCCTTATGTTACACTCCCTCTTCTGTGTCCTTTCCTTGGATATGATTACTGTTACTGACAACGATCTTTTTTAATGTTAACTGCCTGTTACGGAGAGGGTCAGAGGCTCAAATGTGAGACAAAACATAGCGAACCAATACTTTAAATACAACAATAATTTATTTACAATATAATATTTACACAAGTACACAGGAAAATGACTACAGGTCAAAGGGAAGTGACGATAACTAGAGATTGGAAAGAGACAATACTTGAGGGAGAAGACTAGATTACAAGATACCAGAATAAGCTAGAATTACAGTTTTTTTAACTTATACACACACAATTAATGCCTTTGTGCAGTTTTCTTGTCTTTACACAGTCTGAACAGGTGAGTGGTCAATACACGTGTTTGTGAAACAAAGACTTCATTTGTGAGTATACATTATCCAGACATCTGCATCTAAGTAACCAAGAACACCCACACAAGCCCAGTGTTCCATGAGCAGTTGATGTCTTACACAGGTAAATGATGTAGTAAGCAGATTAAACAAGCAAATAATGAAACACAAAGTTTCCTTCACAGGTATTACCAGTTCCAAAGATCTCTCATCTCAAGGACCTCAACAGTTACAGGCTGGTAGCACTGACATTCCACCTGAAGAGGAGAGTCTGGTTCTCGTCCATCTCCTCTTGGTTTGCTTATCAGTCTGGAACCATGGTGGATGACACTATCATCCTTATTTCATCTGGAAAAAGCTAGGAGCACTGTGAGAACCTTGTTTTTTGATGTCTCAAGTGTTTTCAACACCAAAAAGGCCAATGATTCACCCACATGATAAAATCATGAGCTATAACAAGATTCCAGAATCTTGATCTCTGACAACATTTGGTATTGGCCAGACAGTGTGCTCACTTCTGTTGTATACTGTTTAGAACATCTAAAAGCTGCACTGCCGGCTGATATTTTCTACTGTTTTAACTGGTCAGAACTCTGCTGCAATATGGCAGTTAAAGAGTCACATCTTACAAGCTGATATAAGGCATCTCTTTGAATATCTGTGATCCACTTCACAGTCATAAAAGAAAACACACTCATTACACATCTACTCAGTGAAAAAAACAAAAACAAAAATCAAGAAATAACAGCACGGGCCATCTGAAGAACATGTTGTATCCACACAAACATCTTAACTGGAGTCATCAGAAGAGGAACCAGCTTTTCATATCCATTTGCTACAGTCCTCACAACCCATATCCAGCAATGAAGGCCTTAAATCAATGTTGCAGTTCAACCACAAGAGGGCACAACAGACTTTGTAAAACAGGAGCTGGGAGGGACACAACCTATGTTTACATTTCGATTTTAGTACCCATTTATTCCGTGAACCCAAATCCCAAGACTTTTTTTTATTATTAATGATTAAATGTAATCTCTGTGGTTTCAACATGGTCCTGGATGAGGGTCATTATCTGGGCCCAGTGGCTCTGCTTAGTAAACCTCCCTCTACTCAGTCTTTCTCTCTCTGACTGGAGCTGCCCTTCTTCAGGGAAACAGCAGCAGCATGGTTTTCTGTTCTGTTCTGTTGTGTGATGCACATGCTGGGTTGGTTTGTGGTTAAAATAAACAAATCTTTCAGTCACCACTCTGTTGCTGTCTCCCTGTTGTGTTACAGTTTTGAGTCAGGCTGTAACATTCTGACCATGTTCATGTGGTTAAGCTGATTGGAAATCACAGCTAGAATCAGTTTAATTTCAGTGATCAACGTGATTTCAGTGGCTTTCTATCTTGTGTTTCTCACTTGAGGTCCTGTATTTTCAACACACTCTTTCTAGAGTATCTGTTTTCAATTGGAGGAAACACTTCACCTTGGAAATAATGCAATGACTGAGGGATGATTCAATGTGGAATCATGTTGCACTGGTTGGGCTTTCCAGGCTCGCTTCTTTTGTATAATGTGATGTTGTTGATCTTACCAAACTGAATGAATTCCCCTAATTATCTTTAAATAAATTATTTGTCCAAAATTTGAAGGATATATATGTTTCTCTTTGGTTTAGCTGGTTACTGCTGCAACAGCTTAACCAGCCAATGACAACACATTTCCTGTCGTGCTCTAATGCCAGAACTACTGTTTCTTTCCTAATTGAACTACAGCAGCATTCACAATGACATCGATTCAATCCTGCAGTCACAACAAGATAGGCAGCAAGTAGGCAGGGAGTGCATGTCTTTGCAGTCCCCAACCATCATACTGAACAAGTTAAAAGAAAAAGACAGTTTTTCTCTTTTTTCCTTCCATCAAAGCAAGTTGAAAACTGAACTTGTTGGGTTTGGAAGTGAGGACTGAAACATGTATGAACTGTACTAAACTTTCAGTCTGATACAGCAACAGCAAGTATATTAAAGTACTGCCACCCACACAGCTGACTGTCAAAGCTGTTGAGAAGATTCACATTTCTTTATACAAATTTATAGATATTCCAGCTTCAAAGAAATTCAGTTATATTTTGAACATCACATGTGAAACTTAACTTAATGCATTCACAGTACATTCTACATTTTGTTCCTATTTTTGTCTCCAGATTCTGTCCTTAATGTAGTATACTGTCTCTAAGTTTGGGTTTTAATAATAACTCACTTTACTGTAAAACAGATCTGAAAAATGTGCTATTCCTCATACATTTTCAGGAAAATAACAACAAATAACCAACAAGCACACAGGGTGAAACTCAGTGCTCTGCTTTATTGAATATTCTGCTCAAGAAGAGAACAAACATGTGTTGGTCTTTATAGCTTTGGAGCTACATGCAGAGGTTTGCTGAGTGGTACATTTGTCCACAGAGAAGAAGAGGAAATCACATAGGCTTAAAACTGTGATATTTCATCAGAATTATGTCATGCTACATGTCTCATTTAGAAATGTGCCAAAAACAAAGCATTTGCCAGCTCCTGTAAAACACTGATCAAACAATAAGCACATCTGAGAAGTCATGAGTGACCCGGCTGTAACCAACGCATGACGCAAACTGCTGGAAGACACATTCAGCATGGTGGTGCTGTTTCCACTGAGCTGCAGGACTTTATATCACAGAGAAGAATGAGCCAACGGTGAGTAAAAATGTGACAGGAGCAAAAAAACACCCAGAAGATGTAATAACCGTATTAGTTTCTTGGATTATCATTATTATAACTGCAACCCAAAGTCCCATTGTCATCTATGATATTCAGTATATACTTGTACATGACTGGTTACACAAATAAAAGCTTTCATGAGCCTATGAATGTGTAATGTGGCAAATATGCAATATATATAATGTTGATTGATTATTGAACGGTAATTGTAAGAAAGCATTTTTGTCTATTAATAGTGAAGCAATATATAGTCTGCAGTATGTTACTCTAAAACATTATAGAGTTTGTTTTGTAGAAGCCAGTGTGTTGACATGATGCTGTACACAGACAGAAATAAAACCAAGTTAACCTGAAGATGGACAAATAAAAAGTCCAAAGTTTGTTAGTATCAGATGAGAGCTGAAGGGAATCTGTGGAGTTCTGTGACATCTAGTAGCACTGTGCGGTCAATTTCTTTATGCATGTCTGAGCACAATAATGTTTGCATATTTGCATTTAAATCCACATTTTCACGCTGCTCCCCTAATCTAAAGGCAGCTTTGATGCACCAAGGAGTGCAGCAATGTGCCACTAAATGAGGAGATGAAAAGGAGTGCTGGCTAAATGCTCTAAAAATCAGTTTGCAAATGTTTTGTTCGAAATAAAATGCACTGAACAATTCCACAGGTTCACTTCAACTTCATCCTAGTACTTCAAACATCTAATACATCGTCATGTAATACTCAAACAATTTTGCAAAGCTAATGATAACTTTTAATCAACAATAATAAAACAATATAAGATACATTTGATTTATTGCATAAAGTTTAGGTGTATGCGGCCCTCTATATGGAATATGTGTAATAAATGAGCACAAACCTGGTTAAGAAGAAGGTCGTGCACAGTAATTGATGAATAAACAGAGAGAAAAAATTAGAATTTATAATGCGCATGGATCAGTAATACTTATTGCAGGAGCAAAATTGTTCTTCTGTGCTAGAGTTGCTAGAAATCTTCTACTCACTTGGAAACTACTTTAACACTCAGAGTCCCAACATCTGCTACTGGGTTTGAAAGGAATCTTTTCTTTTAAAAAAAGAAAAAAAAAGAAGGAAGAAAAAAAATCAAATTTTTTAAAACAGTAATAAAAAAAAAAAAAAGATCAGATTTTGAAGTTTACAACAGTTTCGGAGTGTTTTGTGGGACTTGTGGCTCAGTCCATAAACAGAACCAAATCTAATCCTAAAATCATATTTCACAGATCACATCTAATGTTTTTTTTTGTTTTTTTTGCAACAACTGATTCTGTAAAATTTGCAACAACAACAACAAAAAATTAAACGGCAACATTTTGAGCCATGATTTCAAATTTAGCAGCATAAGCTGTAAATTTGCTGCTTATATGCCTAAAACTGAACTGTGTTCAACATGTTTTGTCATTCATTCTAAATGGGACACAGAGCAGCATAGTTGTTTTTGTTGTAAACCCAGAAGCCTGGATAAACAGGCTCTGTGAACGTGGTGCGGAAGGTGTACATGTGTTTCAGTGTGTTAGAGGAGACAAAGTAGAAGGACAGAGTGCCGGCAGCCCAATCCAGATACACCCCAACCCTGCGGCATCCAACGGTAAGATTTTCCACAGCCCACACCCGACCATTATTGTAGGCAGTGAACATCATTGGCTCCTCACCAAAAAACCAGGAGATGGCATTAGATCCAAGCCCTGAGTCACTACTTTTTCCTTTCCTCTCAATTCTTTTGTATGCAACAGCGACACCGACACTGAGACTGCCAACTTCAGCAAACCTGGCAAAGGGCTCAATCACGCCCCACTCTACTTCCCAGTAATGGCGCCCACGCAGCTCCTCTCTGCACAGAACCTGTGGACGTGGGTTGAATCTCTCTGGGAGATCAGTGTAATACTGCCAATCTCCACATGTTGCCTTCTTGTTTCCCTCAGACAGGGTGAGCCAGTCACTTGTTGTGCTTGGGTCCAGGGTCAGATCACAGGCATCTGATGGAGAGGACAAAGCATAATTTATTCTCAGTCATCCACCTGCACTTTACAATATCTTCAGTTATTTAACACAAAGTCTGATATTTTGTTGTTTTTTCTTCCACAGTTTTCCACGTGCAAATATGTTGTGCTCCTGTTGACCCATCTAAAGGGGTCAATGTGACTAAATGACTGTGAAGATTAGAAACGTTCTAAAGAATAGCAGGCCTGAAGGTACACTGTAAAAAATATCAGTAATTTGAAAGAATTTTTCAATCAAATCTAAGCTTTTTATCATCACACTGCGTCAAAATCACTTTACAAGTGTAATTAAAACGTTTTCTCCAAATCTCAAAAAACATTCTGCGCTCCTCAGCACAACCACAAAGCTAAGACTGACTCAACTGTGACCACATAACAATACTACAGGGACGGTTTGGTTGAACTGCAGGATGTGCTGACACAGAGCAGAGAGGAAACAATTATGAAAACAATGAAAAACGCAAATAGTAAATTATCCACCGTGTGTAGAGTCTTGGAGTTTTATTTATTCATTTCTGAAATGTACCAAAATATCAATAAAACTACAAAGATAGATTATAAATATATAATGTCAAATAGTATTCAACATAGAAGGTAGTTAAGGCTGCAAGTAAAAGTTCATTGTACTTAATGTGATCTAAAATGAACAGTGTTGTTGTAGCTATAATCATATCTGTTTGGTTAGCTTTGTTCAGACATAAATCCATTTATGTTGGAGGTTGATAGATAAAATTATATAACTAGAATTCAACTGTCAATGATGCTTTTTGCAGTTTTCCCTTGATAAAATGTTAATCAAATCAATTTCATTGTTTTTACACATGTAGATGTTCTTTATGAAACATTAAAAAGCTCAGAACAATACACATGATGTAAATTTAAGGCTTGAAACTGAATTTTAATTGTGAAATATTATAGTTTTGTTTCATTTTTTTGAAGAGATGACTTTGTTCATTTTCGCCAGCGGCTGGATTTTTGCAGATTATTTTAACAGATTTCTTTCCTTCTTTCGTTCTTTCTTTCTTTCTTTCTTTCTTTCTTTCTTTCTTTCTTTCTTTCTTTCTTTCTTTCTTTCATTTTTACACTGGATGTCTGTGAAGATTCCGAGTGAAACATACAACTGGACCTCTTTTTTTTTTTCTCTGAAAGAACAATTTGTTTAGTTTATTCAGTTAAAATAGAGATTAAGTACTTACACCAGATCAGATCTCTTCTGTCCGTCACTTTCGTCACATCAGGGATGTTGGGCTGTGAAAAAACTTCAGGGCTCAATTTTCCACCCCTGTAGTGGTAGATGGTTGCTCCTTTGTATTTGCTGTTTGGAACAGCTACCGCAAGGAAACGGAATTTGCTGCTGCTCTTCATGGCTTTGGCGAGATCACGGAGGGTGTTGGCTTTTTCTCTCATGCTGGTTAAAACCTCCTGTGAGGAGTACCACTGCTCTTGTGTTGATGGAGTGACATTTTTCGCACTTTCAGCGTCGCATGAATGTAAGTACTCTTCCATCTGTTGGAGGTAGGGATCGTCACTCTCCAAGGAGGTGAAAACATAGCAGAGAACATGATCTACTCCTGGAGCTAAAACCTCTCTTTCCACCTCAGACTGATCTTTCATCATCTTTACTTCTGCTGCCTCCATGATCTCAACACAGGATCTGATGATGTTGATTTCTTTCTCTTTTCCTTCCATCCACTTGCTCAAGTTGCTCTGACTGAATGGTGACTTCTCTTTGTCATCAAGGAGTTTCTCCACTGAAGCATCATCTTCTTTACCTGCACGAATGGCAGGAAATTTCTTCTCCATGTTTCGTCGGAGTACAGCTCTGTAATCATTGCATAGGCTGTGGAAATGTCTCAGTGTTTTAGATATCTGTGGGAAATTCTTAAGCACTTTGTCTTCCAGAGAGTCATTGCATCTCATTTCTGTTTCGCTTATGTCTTCTAGAGCGTCCTGTGCCTTCCTCAGTAGCCCCATGCAGATCTGGCTTTTCAGTTCTTCAGCTGGGAAGTCAAAGTTCTTGAGTGGGGTCAGAGTGACCTTCAGTGGAACACCTTTCTGTCCTTTCTCTCGCAGTATCTTCGGAAGGTTGACGTAGGCCTTGACTGCATCTTCAAATGTTCCAGGGTTGCTTTCAAGAATGAAGTCTCCATAGAATTTACAGGAGAATTTCTGAGTCAGGGCTTTTTCTTCATTAGTCAGTTTGGTGTCAACTCTTGCCTCAAAATCAAATGTAGGGATCTTATTTATCACAGCTTGCATGCCGGCCTGGATGTCCTGAACGCTGCTGGCCTCCACCTTTTCGCTGTCAAACACAAAGAAAGCATTCGCCCCATAAAGGATGGCGGTGACAACATGAGTCGCATGGATGGTCTTAGGAATTCCTGATTGTTTGTCCTTGGCTTCATGATGACTAATTGAGAAGTGTTGGTAGTTGGTGGTAGCTTTGTACTGAAGTGTGACTCTGCTCTGACTCTTGAATTTCTTCTTGTCATTCAGATATTTTGCAGATCCTCCAACTTCTATCAGTCCACACAGGAAACTGGCTTTCAGAGAAGCTTCAATACTCAGCAGAGAGGACTTGGACTCAATGGAATCTGAGGCAGTAACTTGAAATGAGCTGCTGTGCTGATCGATCTCATTAGTGTTCTTTTGTAGAGTCTCCTTGTCCCACAGAGTAAATTCTGTAGGAAAAAGAAAGAAATATAAATCTGTTATGAAAAATAAAAGGACCATACTTCCTTTAACATGAGGTGCAGCTTCACTCAATACAATAAAATTTATGGTAATGCGCTGATTTGTTTTTACTCACTGTGAACTTATTGTCACTGCAATGTAAAGTCCTGCTTTATGGAAAACAGAGCAATCATGGCTCAAAGTACAGAGAACTCAGAAATGGTTTCTGTGCTAAGGATGCATACCGAGAGACATTATTTTTTGGTCCCAGTTCCACTTATGCATGGAGTGCTGCTAGTTTGTTTGACAGTACCTTGTACTGCAAAACTAGCTGACATGCTTAAGACTAAAAGGCAGGTGTGTACATGATGTTACTGGTGGATACTTCTTTGAGGCACGCCCCACAGGTTACCTATAAAACACCTGTGCTGGCATGAAGTCACTTATAGTTTTGATCGAAATGTGTCTCCGCACGGACAAAAGAGTTGGTGAGATAGTCTCTTCACTCAGAGAACCAAGGTTACAATGTAATGTTCTCTATTGTCTCGAGACTATCTCTCCACCCAGTTACATATTTCTAATGTATGGGGTAACTCTTTAAGACACACTGTGAGGAGACTGTGCAGCCCAAACAAGGTATATGACAAATGCACTATTTGCAAATGTACACTTATTCCCATATCAAACAGGCGGAGACCCTGGACAATGCAAAGACCAAGTCTGAGAGGCAGAAGGGCTGCTCAGGCCAGTCCGCAAAATGCCAAACTGATGTCAGCAACACAGTTAAAGGCCAAGATGAAACCACCAAGCTGTAAACAGAGTGGCCACTCAGATCAACTAGCAAGCTGCTAAGCTGACCAGGGAAGACAATGAAAGTGGACAGACGCCAAGCCCGGCCATCCATTAGTAAGTCAGACCCAGTACCCACTCCCAAGGAGGGCCTGGCTGCTATATTGTGATGGATGAGTCAGAGAGGCTCCCTACCACAGAGCCCATGTGGTAGTCGCACCACAAGGTGAGTGTCACACATACCCAGGATGTGACTGGCAGTCCTGAGAAACACACATCTCCTGAATGGGTTCCACAATCCAGCAGGATAGCCAAGACTTCAAATGAGAACTGGACTGCCCAATTTGCTGAAGCTAAAGCAAACGAAGGCTGGTCAGTTTTCATGACAGACTGTCTGCACTGTATGTGGTCTGCCAACGGACAAAGCACAGCTAAAAGTGGTGTCGGTCCTCTCCTCTAGAAGAGGCAAGTGACTGCAGATCAACTGACTGAGACAAGTGGAATTCAGATCAAGCCTTCAGGCCTTCACACCAAGTTAGGATGAAGGACTACACCTGACTCCTCAGAAAAAACCCACAGCAGTCACCATTAGCCTGGCAGAGGTTGTGACCAACAGAAACGCGGTTCTAAAGAGAACTCGTTTCATTTCAGAAACGCTGAAATGGATGCTGAAGCACATTACAGATTATGCCCAAGACCCATTGAGGGACCGGAATCTAGTCCTGCGTCACTACTACACCTTACAGGGTAGAGCACAGGCCTCCATGTCTTTAGTTAAGACAGTACAAACAGCAGGAGTCCCTGAGCTGCTGAGGAAAGGTCCATCTGGTGAAGACCACACCAAGTGTTAAATACCCAGCTAACCATACAGGTTGGCAGCCCTTGTGGACGCCGAGCAGACCTGTTACGTAGTTTTCACAACAGGCCACAACAAGCCCACAGGCAGGAACCTCTTCCTTTCAGAGGTCAGGTTGCTAATCTGGACTCAACCAAGAAGGGGCAAAACAGGGTCTCGTCATCCTAAGACAGCAGGTCTTTCGCAAAATGGAAGCGTCCAAGGTGTCTCATTTGAGAGAGGTGAATCATCATCACAAGAGGGCCAAAGACGGGCCACAAAAATCAGCCCAACTCATTCTGCCTGAATCCTTGGAGAAGGGGCTGGAGAAGCATGAGAGGAGAGAAGGTTCAAAGCAGATTACAGGGCCACATGTGCACCAGGGCGACCCATGGGTCATCATCCCATGAGGGAAAGAAGAGTTGACAATGTGCTGACTCTCCAGAAGTGAAAAGGTTGAACCTTTGCCCTGACAGAGCGATGTCAAGTCTCCTTAACCCCCCTGAGGACAGAGTCGCTACTACCTTGAGAGTGGAGTCCATCTTGCCATGACTTCTGCTGCTGTGTTCAGAGTTTCTGTCACATTGTGACTGAGTAAGCAAAAGATTGATGAACGCTCTGCCACACTGTGGTTGCCAACCTGCATATTGATAGATGCTGCAGTCGCTATGCTGGCTTTCCTGGCAATGATGTGGTGATCTTACAACCTTGGCTGTAATCTGCCATAGAGGAAGGAGCTCTACGCTGCAGGATGTCATGCACTGGGTCAATGGGCAGCAAGTCCAGAACCTGTTGTCCATCTATAAAGACCAGCCAGCAGTGGACCACAGGCCCTAGAGAACTCCCCTTAGCCATGTGTTGCTAAATCCCTGCGCTAGCAGAGGAGTAGTGATAACCTCTCTGTATTTTGATGGATGTGGGCCTGACTAGGCTGGAACACAATCTACCTTCTGCTGCTAGCCAAAACCTTTGCTCAACACAAACTACCACTGAGCGTGTTAGCGGACCACCATAACAATATGCCTTGGTGGCATTCAGGCATCAGCAGAGAAATTTCACCACAACTGGAGGAAAGTTTCCTCACCTGCTGCTTAGCTGACAAGGAGTTTGCACTCAGCAGGGACCCCAACTAGCGCGTTAGCTTACGGACCCATAAGCAATACACAAGTCAAGAATCACACTTAATGTTAATGCTTTTCTTTTTCAAGTAATGCCGACTCGACCTGGCTGGAACCGAGTTCCTGCTGTTGACTGATGTAAAGTCTGCACTCAACATGAGCTCCATCAAGCATGTTAGCTTACAAACCTGCAAGCAACATGCTGGTATTGGGAATCACAGCCATAGGAGCTGCAGAGTCTGTTGGCCAGGAGGAACCTGTGCACTTTACTCCTACCTGGGTTTCTCTGGTGCAAGCAGGCATCATACAAAAGTCTATGCAAAACTATGGGCTCTCCGCCGATAACAGTGCATGTTGGTGATCCAAACACACCTATCATGGTTATCTTAAAAAAAATGGAAACTCCACAACCCACACAAAAAAAGTCTAAACGCCCAAACCATAACAGGTAGTAGTCGTACTAATTGTCACACTGCACCCTGACTGAGTGGAGATCAAACAATCAGTGACTTCACGCCAGCACAGGTGCTTTATAGGTAAGCTGTGGGGCGTGACCAGGCAAGCCGGTGTGTCTTAAAGAAGTATCCACGTACCCTGACGAGCAGGGGGGTCATTCCCCATACATATGAAATATGAAAATGGGTGGAGTGATAGTCTTGAGATGATAGAGAACTTCTGTACGCTAACGGTTTCTTGTTCTTTGTCAAAAAATGTGCTGCTCCAAATGAAGCTATGGTTGCTTTTTGTGTTTTTTTCATTGGCCTCATGAAAAAAGACTGCTGTTTGGCCAGAGTTGTCTTTAACTCACAGGCTTTTTCTGAACGTAATTCAATTCAATTCAATTCAAAGTACTTTATTAATCCCGAGGGAAATTACAACAGTAATGCACTGTCTGGTGGGTAGTTAGCATTGAAGCTTTTGTGACATGTACCGAAATGTCTCTCCAGGTTGTGGCGCTTTGCGATCACCCCACAAATCAGATGTATGCTCTTTTGTGTTGCTGTTGTAAAAACACTCTTCCTCCCACTCCTTGCGAAAATAAAATTTTTTCTTTTGCTTTTCCGCCATAGTTCTTCTAGCATCCAAGTCATAGTGGTAGCTCAGCTAGACACACTTGTTAGCTTATGGCGCAATACTGAACTTTGAACCCAGATGAGGTCAGAGCTTAAACACACATCTATATATATATATACATATATATATGTATATATATATATATATATATATATATACACACACACACACACACTATATTACCAAAAGTATTTGCTCATCCATCCAAATGATCAGAATCAGGTGTTCTAATCACTTGGCCTGGCCACAGGTGTATAAAATCAAGCACCTAGGCATGCAGACTGTTTTGACAAACATTTGTAAAAGAATGGGTCGCTCTCAGGAGCTCAGTGAATTCCAGCGTGGAACTGTCATAGGATGCCACCTGTGCAACAAATCCAGTCGTGAAATTTCCTCGCTCCTAAATATTCCACAGTCAACTGTCAGCTTTATTATAAGAAAATGGAAGAGTTTGGGAACAACAGCAACTCGGCCACGAAGTGGTAGGCCACGTAAACTGACGGAGAGGAGTCAGCGGATGCTGAGGCGCATAGCGCAAAGAGGTCGCCCACTTCCTGCACAGTCAATTGCTGCAGAGCTCCAAACTTCATGTGGCCTTCAGGCCCAAGTACAGTACGCAGAGAGCTTCATGGAATGAGTTTCCATGGCAGAGCAGCTGCATCCAAGCCGTACATCACCAAGTGCAATGCCAAGCGCCGGATGCAGTGGTGTAAAGCACGCCGCCACTGGACTATAGAGCAGTGGAGACGCGTTCTCTGGAGTGATGAATCATGCTTTTCCATCTGGCAATCTGATGGACGAGTCTGGGTTTGGAGGTTGCCAGGAGAACGGTACATTTGGGACTGCATTGTGCCAAGTGTGAAATTTGGTGGAAGAGGAATTATGGTGTGGGGTTGTTTTTCAGGAGTCGGGCTTGGCCCCTTAGTTCCAGTGAAAGGAACTTTGAATGCTTCAGGGTACCAAAACATTTTGGACAATTCTATGCTCCCGACTTTGTGGGAACAGTTTGGAGCGGGCCCCTTCCTCTTCCAACATGACTGTGCACCAGTGCACAAAGCAAGGTCAATACAGACATGGATGACAGAGTCTGGTGTGGATGAAACCCTTGGCTGGCCTGCACAGAGTCCTGACCTGAACCTGATAGAACACCTTTGGGATGAAGTAGAGTGGAGACTGAGAGCCACGCCTCCTCGACCAACATCAGTGTGTGACCTCACCAATGCACTTCTGGAAGAATGGTCAAATCTACCCATGAACACACTCCTCAATCTTGTGGACAGCCTTCCCAGAAGAGTTGAAGCTGTAATAGCTGCAAAAGGTGGACCGACATCATATTGAACCCTATGGGTTAGGAATGGGATGGCACTTAAGTTCATATGTGAGTCAAGGCAGGTGAGCAAATACTTTTGGTAATATAGTGTATATATCTCGATAGATTGATAGATCGATATATAGATATGTGGGTCTGTATATATAATACATTTCTGTCTTTTAAATGTTATATGCATTTAAAAGTTGTCATATATTAATCTACAATAATAGAAGTGTTGATTTGAAAAAAAGTGCAATTAAATACAATTATTTGGCATAGCTCGATTTCTAACTTGTTATTTTTTGAAAATGCACTGCGGGCGACTCGTTTGGTCCGTATGGGTGACGAGGAGCCTGTGGGCACCGTGTTGGTTGCCTCTGGTATAGATGATTACATGTGTTGTGTGATTTTCTCGTTATTGTGGTGTCATTTTGCAAAGAAAGAGAAAATCTGTCAATTACCAGTAAATTCTTTTTTAAATGATTTGAAACTATTAAAAGAAACATTCATTTTCATCGTGTAGCCACCTTAACAAATGCATTTCCCATATACAAATGTTCACATTTTACCTGCGTGCAGCTTGTCTGTGTAAGCATCGTAGAGCATCCCCAGACTGAAAGGTCGACCCAGTGCAGCCACCTCCATCTTACTTGAAGCCATTTTCTGACCTGAAAGACAACATCCAACAGCATGCTTCAAATCATCACATAAACATCTAATGTCTGCATTTTTTTTAATATTCTGATATATTTTTAATATTGTAACATTTTAAATATTCTAATAGTCAAATACTACATTGCTAGTGACTTTGGCAGTATTGCTAGTTATTAGAATTGATCGTATCTCTGCCTCTACAGCATTTTGCAAAAAGAACTTAAAATGTATTTGGAGACATCAGACCACTGCAAATTGCAGCATTATTGTGTTTTTGGACAATAATTTGACACAGTGTGTGGCCAAATGGTGTGGGGAGGGTACAGTTGCACAACAACACCACCTGGGATGTTACACCCCAGGAATTAAACACTCTGCAGACCCCTAGTGTTCGGTCACACAAGTTCATACACTAAATAGAGAGGACGAGAGACGGATTTCCAAACACAATAACACTTTATTAATTCAAATATCTATCTTTAAAATAGCAATGGTATAAAAAAAAAAAAGACTTGTACACTAAATGCCCAAAGCAAAGAGCAAGGCAGTGGAAAAAGAAAAACAGCAGGAACAGGGCCAGGACCTCGTTGGTCGGACAGACTTATCAAAATAAAAAAAATAAAAAATAAAAAAAAACACACCCATGTAACCCGGGTGGAAAAGCCGGCATCAGTGCCAGTGGAAAAGCCTGCATCAGTACGTCATTGCGTCACGCGGTCACATGACCGAGCGCGGCCAATCGAGTGACCATAAAATAGGTAGCAGCTCAGTATCATAGAAGCAAGCTGGGCGCAGGTGCGAAAAGTTTGATGCTGCAGGTATGTCTTATCATTTGGTTGTCACAATCGACACTAAAAGTCTTAAGCTAAATGCAACTAATGCTAACCTTAGGAGCCGACTGCCAGACCCGTCGAGCGGCTGAAACGGAGCTCATGTTGTTTACCTACGGAATTGGTGAGTCGCATTAATGTGTTTAGCTGCCCATTCATTCGAATGGATTAGCCAGCCGCTACCCAGATTGTTGGTGCGGTTAGTGCCGCGTGTAATGCCAAATTCTTTGAATATGTTCCACTTAATGAAACGTAATCACTGTTTTACTATGTGTGTAAGTGAAGCAACTTAAAGTTGTTGCTAATTTATTGGTGCTTGTGTGTCAGTGCCCTGCATCCACGGCACTTTAATGCAGTCCAGTCAGTCACTGCAATGCACTTTATTTGTGGATACTCGTCTCTGATGCATGCTTTGATTATATTATTTATTCGAATTGAATTAATATCTGATTTGTGTAATGTTGAATCTTAAAGCACTGTTGTTTATGAAGCAGCACTGATCCTTGGAATACTTTTTGATAATGTGTGCACACAAGATGTAACTGGACCTGTTTTTATACAGGCCAGGTTGATGGCGAGCTAGGACCTAGTCTGGGCCCAGAGCCTGAAGATTGTGCCTGGATTGAGCCAGCTGAACCCCCACTGCTCTGGTCGGGCTGGTAGGAGGCTGTTTTGCAGCACCCCCTTTCTTATATTGCCCCTCAACTCAGTCACGGGCCACACACACGCAGACACACACATCAAACACACTCCCACACTCTCACACTTGGACTCTTCCCCCCTGGACACTTAAAAGTGGGCCTTGAACTGCGTTGTGCCTTGCCATTGTGGGCAAAATTGAATTCTTCCTGTGTTCTAGTGCAACGGATATCGCTGCTACATTTATATTGTTTAATGTGACGATTAAATGCATTGTGAATTTATATATGAATGGCCATTCTATGCATGTCAGTAACTGTTGTAATGTGTTGTCCTGTTTAAATCTATAATATATGGTACCAACTAAGCTTGACCAGCGCATTCAGAGTTTTCATTCTCCACTCCTAGAGCCGAACTTTATCTTCCGAGTCTAGCCCAAATCCTGTCAATGTACTTTGTAGGCACTACCGTACATGTTACATAACGTGGCGAGCTAGCCAGGAGTGGAGAAAAACCTGAACATTTTTGTGGTATTCATATATTGTGTGTAAAAATGGACATATTCGAGAAACTTGGCATTAAGATCCCAAATGCAGTTTTGATAAAAGACGCAACAGGAACTGAAACTGACGATGAGGTACTTGACTTTTTAAAGCAGTACGGTTCCATTTCAAAATTTGAATGCATCAATGAACCTGGTTCCGCTTTTCATTATCGATCGTTGTTGAATATACTTCAGGTGCTGCGTTGAGTGTGTTACGTCCAAACCTGCCGTATACATATGTGTGTAATGACGTCAAGGTCACTTATGAGATTTTGGATTTGTCTACAGTTTGCGCAGATGAGGTAGGGAAGATTCAGACCAAAAATTATCTGTCTGAGCTGAAAAAAGTTGCGACATTGACTGGTCAGGATTTTGCGGTTGTCCTTAATGGGGTGATGTCTCTGCTTGGTCAGACGGTCACCAAGCTCCATCCCACTGCCGCTGAAGTTGAGCCGGAGCCGGAGGAGGACATTAAAGGTGAGCCACTGCCTGCTGCTACAGTTAATGTGCAGACTCCACTACTGCCCTCTGCTGTCCCCTTTGGTCACTCAGTTAATCCTACCACTTCAGGTCAGAACACTGAATCACAGCCATGGGTTCAGCCAAATCCCACAGCTCCACATACTTCGAGACTCTCTTTGCCAGCCATGTCACACGCCAACCTCAATCCACCTGATGTGCAACGTTATGTGGTTGAACATATAGTCAAGAATGATGACAGCACTATAAACACCACACAGCGTCTCAGAGCCTTCTCTGGGAGATCGCCCAGACCTCAAACCGAGGCAGATTATGACACATGGCGTTCCGGAGTTGAGCTGTTATTGAAAGACCCCGCAGTATCAGACCTACAGCGCTCACGTAAAATTTTTGATAGCTTGTTACCCCCTGCTGCTGATATAGTTAAACATCTGAGGCCTGACACCCCACCAGCAGTGTACATACAGACACTCGACTCAGCGTATGGCACTGTGCAGGATGGCGATGAGCTATATGCTAAATTTATGGACACGTTCCAAGACGCTGGAGAGAAACCGTCCAGCTATTTACAACGTCTGCAGGTGGCGCTAAATCAGGCTGTGAAACGAGGTGGGGTTTTGAACAAAGACTCTGATCGACATTTATTGACACAGTTCTGCCGTGGCTGTTGGGACAATTCACTTATTATAGAACTTCAGTTAAAACAACGGAAACATAACCCCCCATCATTTGCTGAATTTCTGCTTCTTCTGCGAACAGAGGAAGATCGTGAAGCTGCAAAAGCTATCCGCATGAAGCAACATCTTGGCTCATCACGATCCAGAGCTGTAAGCCATGCACAGTATGCTTACACCGACAGTGCAGAGAAGGGAGAAATTGCTGCACTCACGAGTGTCACGCAGCAATTGGCTCGGCAACTGGCCGATATACAGAAGCAGCTTGCAACTCTCACTGCTGCCCAGTCAAGCTCCAGTTCGAGTGCTGCTTCTAAGCCCACGCCAGGCCGTAAGTTGGGTGAGGGGCAGAGGGCAGGCAAGTCATCCAAGAACCCCCCTTCTGTTCCCAAACCAGGCTACTGCTATCGGTGTGGTGAAGATGGCCATATCAAGCCTCACTGTGATAACCCCCCGAACTCTGTACTTGTAGCTGCTAAGAAAAAACAATTCACAGAAAAGCAACAAAGATGGCAGAAATTAAATACTGCTACAAGTCATCCTTTAAACTAGAATCAGTTCCAGTTGTGGGGCGAACCGGGACTGTTGTGGACCCACAATGTCCCAACGAGAGAAGGCATGTCAAATGTCATGAAGTAACCGATGCCACCCCAGCTGTTCCACTTAGATTACCTCAAGGCTTGGTCGGATCTCGCTGTACGGCCAACATTAAAATCTCTGGTGAAGAGTTTAATTGTCTCCTAGACACAGGATCACAAGTTACTACGATTCCAGTGTCGTTTTATAACCAACAGTTTGCAGACCAACCTTTGAAGTCGTTGTGTGATTTGTTGCAAGTCGAAGGAGCCGCAGGACAAGCTGTTCCTTATCTTGGGTACGTGGAGATGGTGGTCACATTTCCTAGTGAGTTCCTGGGAGCTGATTTTGATGTCTCCACGCTGGCACTCGTTGTCCCTGACATCGGCACCCATCAATCTTCTGTGTTGATTGGCATGAACACCTTGGAGCCGCTATACCGCCAGTATATGGGGAGTGAGTATGCCAACTTCCAACCGACTGCCCATGGCTACAAAGCAGTATTGAAACTACTGCAGATCCGCCACCAGCGACAACAGGCGGGTAGCGATGGAGTTGTGAGGTTAGCCAGCCAGACTCCAGTCCTCATCCCTGCTAGGCGCACCACCCTTGTTGATGGCTCCATCCACACCAGCATGCCGTCTCCTGGTCAGTTGGCGCTTGTGGAGCATCCAGCCTCACCCCTGCCAGGTGGGCTGTGTGTGAAGAACTCCTTGGTTACGCTCCCAAGCCAACCCTGCAGGAAGATATCAGTCATCCTCAGCAATGAGTCGGACCAGGATGTGACCATTCCACCTCTTTCCATTATTGCTGAACTCGCAATTTCACCTCAGATCTTGTCACACACTGTGTCAACATCAGGAAGTTCCACCACTCTGAAGCTGGATTTTGGGGAGTCACCTATTCCGCCAGAGTGGAAGGCGAGGATCACTGAAAAGCTCAACGAAATTCCCGACGTTTTTGCCCTCAGTGATGTGGACTTTGGACGCACGGACAAGGTGAAGCATCACATAAAACTGCATGACGAAACTCCATTCAAGCATAGAGCCAGACCTATCCATCCTCAGGACATCGAGGCAGTCCGACAACACCTAAGGGACCTGCTGGAGGCTGGTGTTATTCGTGAATCGGAGTCGTCTTTTTCATCACCCATTGTCGTGGTCCGTAAAAAGAATGGTGACATACGCTTGTGTATCGATTACAGAAAGCTGAACCTACAGACGATTAAGGACGCTTACCCCCTGCCAAACCTGGAGGAGTCTCTGTCTGCTTTGTCTGGTTCCAAGTGGTTCAGCGTTCTTGATTTAAAATCTGGGTATTACCAGATTGAGATGAACGAGGCTGACAAAGCCAAAACAGCTTTTGTGACACCCATTGGATTCTGGGAATTCAATCGAATGCCCCAAGGGGTAACAAATGCTCCGTCTACATTCCAACGGTTGATGGAAAAGAGCATGGGAGATCTTCATTTAAAGGAAGTATTGGTTTTTCTTGATGATCTTATTGTTTTCTCAGACACACTGGAGGAACATGAGCGGAGGCTGCTGCGGGTTTTGAGTCGCTTGAAGGAGTATGGTCTGAAGCTCTCTCCTGAGAAATGTAAATTTTTCCAGACATCTGTTAAATATCTGGGACATGTTGTTTCGGAGAAGGGAGTTGAGACAGATCCAGATAAGATCCTTGCTTTAAAATCCTGGCCAATTCCAAGAACTTTGAAGGAGCTCAAGTCATTTTTAGGATTTGCTGGATATTACCGGAGGTTTATAAAAGGGTACTCTGCCATTGCAAAACCCCTCAATGATCTGACGCGTGGCTATACACCTACCTCCAAGGCCCGGAAAAAGTCCAGTCCAGTTAAAATCCAAGACCCAAAACAGCCCTTCGGAGAGCGATGGTCCCCCGCTTGCCAGCTTGCGTTTGACACGCTCATCGAGAAGTTGACCACTTGCCCAGTCCTTGGCTTTGCTGACCCACAGCTGCAGTACATTTTACATACAGATGCCAGCACCACCGGGCTCGGTGCAGCTTTGTACCAAGAACAGGAGGGCCAGCTGAGAGTGATCGCCTATGCCAGCCGTGGTCTGTCAGCGAGTGAATCGAGGTATCCTGCCCATAAATTAGAGTTCCTTGCACTGAAGTGGAGTGTATGTGAAAAATTTCATGACTACCTGTACGGGGCCAACTTTGTGGTAGTAACTGATAACAACCCACTTACTTACCTGTTAACAACAGCAAAGTTGGATGCCGCCAGTCATAGATGGCTTGCTGCCCTGTCCACCTTCACTTTTAAGTTGCAGTATCGAGCTGGAAAGCAGAACCTCGATGCTGACGCACTGTCTCGTCGTCCGCACAGCCACCCTGCTGACCTGGAAGTGCAGAAAGATTGGGACCTGATCAACAAGTTTGCTGAGGAGCGGATCATTGAACCTGGTGAGCTGGAAGAACTTGACCCAGATATTGTTTCTGCAATCTGCTGTCGCTGTCTTGTCACCAGTCGGCCCAGTAGTGCAGCTGAGAGTCCGATCGCCCTGGTCGAGTCCTTGAGCCTTTCGGCTAAAGCCGTTCCTGACTGTTGTGCCTGTGAAGAACTCCATGGATTACCGGTTGTCCCCTCCCTGTCGCACCTGGACCTCAAGGAAAAGCAACGAGCTGATCCAGTCATAAGAGAGGTCATCCACCAGATGGAGACTGGGGAGAAGGTTCCCTCCATGGCAAGGCAAGAACTCCCGGACCTTGTGCTGTTGCTGCGGGAGCTGAACCGCCTCGAGCTGCAAGAGGACATCTTGTATCGGAGGAGGCAGGACAGAGAACATGTTTCGTTCCAACTAGTGTTACCAGAAGAGCTGAGATCAGTGGTCTTTAAGAGCTTGCATAATGACATGGGTCACATGGGCATCGAGCGGACCTTAGACCTTGTACGCTCCCGGTTCTTCTGGCCTCGTATGGCAGCTGATATTGAAGCCAAGGTTAAGACCTGCAACCGTTGTGTGAGGCGCAAGGCACTCCCAGAACGATCAGCACCACTTGTTAACATCAAGACCAGACGTCCTCTTGAGTTGCTCTGCATGGATTACCTGTCACTTGAACCAGATCAGAGCAATACAAAAGACATCCTTGTTTTCACCGACCACTTTACAAAATTTGCCATAGCCATTCCCACAGCAAACCAAAAGGCAAGGACAGTGGCAAAGTGTCTATGGGAGAATTTCATAGTGTGCTATGGGATACCAGAACGTCTCCACACGGACCAAGGACCTGACTTTGAGTCAAAGTTGATCAAAGAACTTTGCCAACTCGCTGGGATTGAAAAGACCAGGACAACCCCGTACCATCCTCGGGGAAACCCAGTTGAGAGATTCAACCGGACCCTGCTCAACATGCTGGGAACACTGGAGCAAAAGCAGAAGGCTAGATGGAAAGACTACGTGAAACCGTTAGTGCATGCTTACAACTGCACACGGAATGATGTCACCGGGTTTACACCGTACGAACTAATGTTCGGCCGTTCACCGCGTCTTCCAGTAGATCTGGCTTTTGGTCTGCCTGTGCAGGAACAGCAGTCTACTTCTCATTCCCAGTACGTTGAGAACCTGCGGTCCAGACTTGAAGAAAGCTTCCAGTTAGCTTCAAAGAATGCTTCAAAATCTGGCGAAAGAAATAAAGCTCGCTTTGATCAGCGAGTCACTCCGTCAGTTCTGAAAGAGGGTGATCGAGTTTTGGTACGGAATGTGCGGCTTCGTGGCAAGCATAAACTCGAAGATAAATGGGAACAAGATGTGTACGTCGTTGTGAAACGCGCTGGAGATCTGCCCGTGTACACAGTGCGGCCTGAGAACAGTACAGATGGACCATCTCGTACGCTACACCGAGATTTACTTTTACCATGTTCTTTCCTGCCGACATGTGGTGATGCAGATCCTGTGCCAGTTACACCACCGCGTCGTCCTCAAACCCGAAGTCAGAAACCAGCAAGTGTTGATCATGCCGAAGACGAGAAGGAGGAGGAGGAAGATGGATGGACTGTGCCTCAGGTCCAGATCCAGCCAGCCACCTTCCATGTTCGAAGTTCACCTGTCGAACCCCCTTCTGAGTTAACTTCTCAGTCTTTGCACAGGGGTACGGTTTCACCCATGTCCTCAGTAAACCCTGTAGATTCTGTTTTCAAACCCTTGCACTTATCCGTCGATGGGGAGTCCTCTGCTGAGCCTGAAGTTTCTCTACCTGTGGGAGAAGAAGAGCCTGAGCCTGGTGAAAGTTTATCTGAACCCGAAGGAATACCACCTACCTGTGTTCCTGAAGATCTACCTGTGGAAGAACCAGTGCTCCCTGGCCAAGCAGAGACATCACCCTGCCAAACAGAACGATTGCTTAGTTCACCTGAGATACCTGTAGCAACTCAAAACTTACCTGATCCGGTTGTTGAATCAATTCCTGTTGTTAAACGCTCTAATCGGCAGCGTCACCCTCCTAATCGCCTTCAATATGCGGCGTTAGGTAGTCCGCTTATTTCGGTAGTGCAGACGCTATTTCACAGTCTTGTCGATGCTTATAGTGAAGCGCTTAGTACTGCTGCAGCAACTGACCCTGTGCAATCTCATGTTTATCATGTTTAGCATGCATCGGGAGTTGCATGATCTAAAGGGGGGAGGGTGTAACCCGGGTGGAAAAGCCGGCATCAGTGCCAGTGGAAAAGCCGGCATCAGTACGTCATTGCGTCACGCGGTCACATGACCGAGCGCGGCCAATCGAGTGACCATAAAATAGGTAGCAGCTCAGTATCATAGAAGCAAGCTGGGCGCAGGTGCGAAAAGTTTGATGCTGCAGGTATGTCTTATCATTTGGTTGTCACAATCGACACTAAAAGTCTTAAGCTAAATGCAACTAATGCTAACCTTAGGAGCCGACTGCCAGACCCGTCGAGCGGCTGAAACGGAGCTCATGTTGTTTACCTACGGAATTGGTGAGTCGCATTAATGTGTTTAGCTGCCCATTCATTCGAATGGATTAGCCAGCCGCTACCCAGATTGTTGGTGCGGTTAGTGCCGCGTGTAATGCCAAATTCTTTGAATATGTTCCACTTAATGAAACGTAATCACTGTTTTACTATGTGTGTAAGTGAAGCAACTTAAAGTTGTTGCTAATTTATTGGTGCTTGTGTGTCAGTGCCCTGCATCCACGGCACTTTAATGCAGTCCAGTCAGTCACTGCAATGCACTTTATTTGTGGATACTCGTCTCTGATGCATGCTTTGATTATATTATTTATTCGAATTGAATTAATATCTGATTTGTGTAATGTTGAATCTTAAAGCACTGTTGTTTATGAAGCAGCACTGATCCTTGGAATACTTTTTGATAATGTGTGCACACAAGATGTAACTGGACCTGTTTTTATACAGGCCAGGTTGATGGCGAGCTAGGACCTAGTCTGGGCCCAGAGCCTGAAGATTGTGCCTGGATTGAGCCAGCTGAACCCCCACTGCTCTGGTCGGGCTGGTAGGAGGCTGTTTTGCAGCACCCCCTTTCTTATATTGCCCCTCAACTCAGTCACGGGCCACACACACGCAGACACACACATCCAACACACTCCCACACTCTCACACTTGGACTCTTCCCCCCTGGACACTTAAAAGTGGGCCTTGAACTGCGTTGTGCCTTGCCATTGTGGGCAAAATTGAATTCTTCCTGTGTTCTAGTGCAACGGATATCGCTGCTACATTTATATTGTTTAATGTGACGATTAAATGCATTGTGAATTTATATATGAATGGCCATTCTATGCATGTCAGTAACTGTTGTAATGTGTTGTCCTGTTTAAATCTATAATATATGGTACCAACTAAGCTTGACCAGCGCATTCAGAGTTTTCATTCTCCACTCCTAGAGCCGAACTTTATCTTCCGAGTCTAGCCCAAATCCTGTCAATGTACTTTGTAGGCACTACCGTACATGTTACACCCAGAATGAACAGAATGAAGCAATTTAAACACAAAAAAGCACTACAAACCAAATCACCACGTGCCACGCCAAATTAAGGGGAAGTGAGAAGGGAACCACCACTGGGGAAGTCTGCCGCACTCTGTACTGGCTCCTGTCCTAAGAAACAGGCAAAAAAAAGAAGAAACAAATGAGCCCACGGCCTGCATGGGCACATAAAATAACTACAACCACACACACTAACACACCACCACACATATACAAAAAAAGGAAAATAATCCTGAACAAATTAATAACCACAATGAATATACAAACCAAACCCAAATAATGAAACCAAATCACACACACACACACACACACACACACACACACACATATATATATATATATATATATATATATGCATCAATTTTAAATTGATATCAAAGAAATAACCTAACAGAATGAAAAAATTTAAATTAATGACAGAAAATTATTTCAACTAACAGAGGTACTAAACACAAAAAAGAAGAAACTAACTAACAAAAGGAACTAACTTCACCCAAGAATAGCTCAAACCCCAAAGAAGATACTATATTAACAAAAACAAGTCATTTCCTCCCCACCCCAACAAAGTCATAAACCAAACCCAAATCAACAGAAAGAGAAAATAATAATTTCCAAACGGAGTTGTGGTGGGATCTGGGACCCGACGCAACCTCGGCGCACGGCGGAGATGAGGTGCATGGAGTCGGTCCAGACCAAAAGTGGTCACCAAGAACAAGAAGGTAGCAGTGGACGGAGCGACGGTACCGGAGCTGTAAGCCGCGAGAGCCGTTTCTCAGTGCCCACCTGGCGGCCCACATCACCTGGCTGCGTGATGCAACCCCACGCCAAGCGCAGGAGAGGAAACGCCAACTGGGGCTTTTACAGCCGAGCCAGGAGAGCTTAGCGCGTAGACCGAACCCAAGCCACCGTCTCACGGTAAAGGCAGCCCACCACGCTCTGCGCCGCCCCCGCAGTTATTGCACGAAACGCGCTGGACACTGCTCACCAGTCGCTGTTAACTGCCACCGCCTTGCACACGCCAGACAAAACCGCCGGAAATCATGTGGCCGAACACCCAGCTGGCACCCCTGAGCATCAGCCGGCAGGTGCGGCTAATTCAAGATTCAAAGTTTTATTGTCATGTGCACAGTAAAGAAACACGTTTCCCTGCACAATGAAATTCTTACTTTGCTGTCCGCTCAGATTACCAGCAACAAGTATAAAAAATAGTATATACAAATAAAATAGAATAAAAAAAAATAAATGAATGAATAAAACGAATAGATAATGACCAGTGGAGGAGGGGCAACGCTCCACCTGCCACAAAGGCACTGACCAACTCCAGTAAAAATGTCTCTCCTATAAGGTTTGTCCTCACCTGGTGAAGCTGAGTAGATCGTCTGAGTTGTGTTCGTCTTGCTGACGTCTCACTGGAGTTTCCAGTCTGATACTTTGCAAAGTTTCATGGATGCTTTTATCTTGTTGAATGCTGTCTTACTCCTCCTCCAACACACCCCCAGCTTTTACATAAGATTTTAACACACCCCCAGCTTTTACATAAGATTTTACGACTCCATCACAAATACAATAACAAGTCAACCAGGTACTCATAAAATATTTAGTGTACAGTACAGATCCACTTGTGTTGACTACTTTGGCAACTGTCAAACGTTACGCTTCGCCTTAAATCCTCATTGAGAGATCAGGATGTCAGTGTCCTGATGTTGTTTCAGTTCAACTTCAGGACACTGAAAGCTCCAGTTCAATGTCCTGATGTTGTTTCAGTTCAACTTCAGGACACTAAAAGCTCCAGTTCAATGTCCTGATGTGGTCTCACTGCACATTTTTGAGTTCAGTTCATCTTTTTTTTTTTTTTAAATTCAAAGAAACAAACTGTTTACAGCTAAACATGTCCAAGTGTATGTCCGTCTTCTCTGGAATACTACCCAATGTTGCACCATCTACTTTAAAACCTTTTGTTCAAAGTTGTAAAGTTAGTCATCTACACTCAAATGATTCCTTGATGTCTCCTTCAGAACAAAAACAAACTACACAGTAACATATGAACTCAGTGGAGGTGGTGAGAGACAAGAGGATGGAGGATTATGAAGATCATCATCCCTCTTCTTATCATCCATACTCCACCCTCTACAGGACACTCTGACAGCACTGTGTAACTCCTTCAGTGACAGGCTGCTTCATCCACCATCCACCTTTTCTCTGTTTCTCCGTTTCTCTGTTAATAGCTGCTCATGTTACTCCTCTTGACAACACACACCTATGACACACACACACACACAGGCATGCACACAAGCAAATGTAAACTCCCTCACTCATAAACACACATATTAGACTTAGCTGCAGAGTTCTTAGCATGATTAAACCTGGGGCCCAACCACAGCAATTTTTGTTCTACCAGCAAACTGCCACAGCTTTGGTCAGTGTTACCCTGTACATTCATATGCTGTGTCTCAGCAAACACTGCAGTCCTACTGGTGTGTGAGCGTGCCAGTGCGGTCGGTTTGATCTAAGAAGAAGAAAAAAAAACCTGAAAGGCTCTTTTCATTCATTTGCAACTAAATAAATATATTGTAGTAAATTTCCATACCATGATGTGAATATGTGAAGAAATCCTCTGCCGATACCTTCTTGTTTAAATTTTTTTTAAAAAAAGGTTTATTAAAGCAAGTACAGTATCTTCAGGCTCCATGGTCTGCCTGGGTGAGATTCGCAGCCAAATAGAATCCACTCCCAGGATAGCCACTTCTATGGGCTTATATAGGGAAGTCGTTTTCATGAAACGAAGGCAGGATGTATGGTACGTAGCAGAGAGAACATGAAAACATTTATGCTGTGTCTTCTCCATATTAGGTAGCAATTAGGTTTGCATACCAAAGTCAAGAGTCTGAAACTCTTGCCAAACTTCAGACACCTCAATATCAACAAACAATTGAGTAAGACACTCAACAAGAGACTGGTAAAGCTCAACAACTCTGGTAAACTGAACAGACGGCTTGCTAATTAGCAGCGCTCAGGCTGCAAGTTTGTTTATAAAGAGAGAAAGGGTTCCAGACATCTTGACACATTTTATTAACATATCATCACTGAAAGCTATGCTTCTTGGTACCCACCAGACTCTTTAGCTAAATGCACATGCATGCTCATGAATATACACAATTAACTGTGTGTGTGTGTGTGTGTGTGTGTGCGTGTTAATGTGTGCGTGCGTGCATGTCTTTACAGAAGTGTAACAGCACATTTTGCACATGAGTGTGTGTTTCCACTGTATAAATATGTGTGTATGTGAGAGATACTGTTTGTTTTCGAGAGTGTCACTGCTTGTGTCGTGTACATGTCCTTGCTGGAGTAATGGCATGCTTCTCTCTCCACCAGGCCCCCCTCCTAAATTCACCCCCTGCCGTTTTGTCAGCTTTCACTGTTGTGTGTCAGGACACTGACACTAGATGATGTCCCAAGCTGACAGGGTTGGTGAGCACCCAGAGGGGCCCAGAGTATTTAGCAGTGGGACAGGATGGACTGAGGCTCTATCGGTGCCATTTAAGCCTCTTGCTGGGCCCCACTTGGGACAGGGGCGACATCATGGCACCCACCCACCATGCTGATGCAGTGAGATGTGAAAACTTATTCTTATTAATATTTTAATCTTTAAAAAATACAGGAAGATTAAAAAGATTGCAGATTATAGATTTAAGATCACAAATGACATGAATTATGGATAGGAAACATGAAAAGAAGGAGCTTCAAATTCAAATCATGTACTAATGCAAAATTGCAGAAATTCAGTCACTGATGGAACAAGGTTGGAACCCATCTGTATCAGTGTTTGCATATGAAATTTGCATACTACATAATTCCACATTCCATGAGTAATAATAACAGTACAGAAGCAGCAATGGCGATGGGATTTCAATCTGGCAATTTAGCTCCAGGTAATAGCTAAAGCCATTTTTCCTGGCTCCCAGCAGAGGGAAGCTGGGACTGGGTCGACAGCCAGCGGGACGAGGCTGGAAATCAAGGGACTGGGGCTGCCTGAATGCATGGCCAAGGTCCAAGGTCTGCATCAGAACTGCGAGGCGTTCAGTGGTGGACCAAAGGTTCAGTGAGCCCTGTCTGAGCCCTGGAGACAGGCAGAGATATTAGACAGGTGCAATATCCTGCCTCTCTCAAAACTTGTCTCTCCTGTTTTTCCACTGAAATCAAGAGTGTAAAAACTACTACTAAAACAGAGGTATTAAAACAAGCAGGGGGAAGAAAACAGAAAGAAGGAAGAAGGAGCAGCTAATCATCAAATGCTTGCTTGCATATTATCCATAGGTGTGCTGTAGAGGACAGACTCCCCCCTCAGTGGAAAGGACAGGTGTGCTGTTCAACAGGTTTCTCCCCTCTCTGCTGTGCTGGTGGCACAGCTGACCTCCACGGGAGGCTTGTCTGAAGCAGAGCCAGGCTGAGAGCTTGCACACCAGCCTGGGAGCCCACAGAGCACATGAACCAAGGCTGAACTGGGCCTCTTCCACTCTTTAGGACTCTTGGCCCCTCCTACCCCTCGGTCAGCCACTGACAAACACTGAGCCTCACCCTTGGTTACTCTGGTTTCCCCCAACCTGGACACCAGACACCTAGAGGATAAACCCACTCACACATAATAAACTCAGGCCCCAGGGCCTGGTGTGTGATCTCATCATGCATGTGTCCTCTGTCGAAAGAAATGTGACAGACTGTAGCGAGGAAATGTGCATCGGCGAGAGTGGCGTGTGTGAAGAGCTCATAACCAAACAGAGTGGTACACAACAGCAGTGTGCATCCTCCATTGTCCAGTGTGCAATGCTCCGCTAGCCCCTTAGTCACCTGCATAATAAAAATATGCACTGATAAGGATGGTTAAGCTGACACGAGACCTTAATCAGGAGCAACGACTCCTCCAGCAGTGGTAGGGGAAGAAGAAGAAGAAAGAAGAAAAAGAAGCAACTGTTGAAAGATGGGGATTAAGCCGAAAGGGCAAGGCAAATATTGGCAAGAATTAGGAATTTCACATATTCAACCGAATATCCAAAAATAAAAAGGGAGGATTAAACAATTGATAAAAGGGGGGGATTTTTCAGAGTTCAAAGCCCGACTGGAGTGATGAGTGATTGTAGACTAGGGGTTGTCAATCTCTAGTCAGTACCATGTGGTTGTCAGTACCATGAGTGAGAAGGTTAGTGGGTTTTATGGTTACCTGCCACTGTGTTTGAAGTAAGGTGTCAGTCCTCTGTGTTAAAATGAAAACACCTGCTTAGGGCAGATTGTAGAAAAGACAAATGCTCTGGCTCATGTGTTATTTACCCACACTGGTTGCTAAAGTAGCATAAAGATAAAAAAAAAAAAACAGTATGTCCAGTGTTACTTTTATTTTAGATGTCAAAGGGGGTTTGTGGCTCCCAGTGTCTCCTTTTCTGTGGTAAGCAGGTCCAAGTGGCTCTTTGAGTGCTTAAGGTTGCCGAAGTTTAGTGAACAGAGCCAAGCACGTAGGAGACATGAAAAGCAGCAAAGAACTGGCGAGGTGGTCTTGCTGTTTCATCTCTCTGCAGGCTGAGGAATCAATGGGAGCAGGGAGTGTTAGGGTGCGGGGGAGAACCCAACTGCGGACACAGAACAGGCTTAGGCAGATTTCTCAAAGGACGGATTTATTTAAACCAGGCAAGGACCAACATAACATGGGGGCAAGGTACAAAACCAGAACCCACTCAAATACAGGAGGAACCCAAGAACTCAAACACTAACTAGACTACAAAAGGAAAACAGAAACAAAACTAAACTGAAGCCTAAGCAGAATATAAATCTAAATAACTAAACTAACGACAGCAGAAAAACTTAAGAAAACCACAGACGATTAAATTAAACCAAACCAACAGAACAAAAACTACAGACTAAAAACAACACAGTGGGGTAAAAATAACTGGAGGAGAACAGAATATAGAAACCAGGCTTGATACATAACAAGACCAAACTACAAAAACCAAAGAATAACTAACTAACAAACAGAATGGGAACAACAGAAAACCTGTGAGAACAAACTAAATAACTACAAACAAAACAGGATTACTCACACAACCTAAACAACAAAAGGGACAGGCAGGATCCAGGATATGCGGGCTGGGAGTTTGGGTGATGGCAGTCCGAGTGAAGCAGGCAGGTAAACAGGGAACCGGTGGGGGACAGGGCAGAGTCCAGCAGGGAACAGGTACATAGTTCAATGATCTGGCGGCGGGTGATTGAGTGGCTTGATCATTTAAGGTGTGTAATCATGTCCAGGTGGGCTGCTTGCCGCAGCTGCCTCGAATCAGTAATCAGGGCACAGGCAGCCACGGCTGAGCTGATGGAGTGAGGCAGAGTGTGGGAGAATCAGGGAGAGTGAGGGGGGAGCACGGGCTGGAGCAGGAATCCTAACAGGGAGAGAGGGCAGTCCTGGATGACTGAGTGACTGACACACATCATCTTTATCGTCTTCAACATAAGGTTGTCCCCCTGCTTTCAAATCATTATTGCAATCTTGAAAATGATACATTAGCCTGTTTCCCTGTGGAGATCTAAGGATGTCTGTGACACAGCGTCCGAGTTAGCTCCAGGCTGTCCCATGCAGACCAGAGTGGGTCTCTGAGAGGGAAAATAAGCAGTTCAACAGCAGCTGGACAAATGCACTATTGAGACAGGTGGACAACATATAGACCACAAACACACACACTAATAGGCTGGCAGTGTTACCCAAATACACAACTATAAGGTAGGCACAAGACACTTTTCCACTTTGTTTGTTAATTTGTTTGTTTGTTTGTTTGTGTGCAAAATAACTCAAAACATAATTGATGGATTTGAATGAAATTTTCAGGAAATGTGTGAAATGGGACAAGGAAGAAATAATGAAATTTTGGGACTGCTCCAGATCACCGTCTGAATCGAGGATTTTTAAAAAAAATCTAAGTGTAACCGGGTGGACCAGTACATGTGGTTTACTCTAAAAGAGGGCACTCTTGTTTTTGGGGTAACCCCCTGTGACCACATGAGATTTTGTTGATTTAATTAGATGTGTTTGTAAATGGAAATTAAAATGAAATTACACCCATGGAAAACTTATTTCTCTATTTCCTGTTGTTTTGGCTCTGTGACCCGTCTGACTTCTGATGAGGAAGGTTCTGGTATCTGAAAGCTCTAGTGTTAGCTCACTATTAGCAGACCTTGTGCCATGGCCTGATGAAGACCCACTCTGGGGTCCAAATGTTGCTTGGCTCACATTGTTTACTATTTCACAGTGGACTTTTCACCAGCATGGGGTTTATTTGTCCCTTTGGAGGGACCTTGTGGTGCCGCTAGCTCTGCCGCTAGTGCTAAATCGCTGGCGCTTGGCTACTTTTCTGGATGTTTTTTGGGGAAGTTTGGAGGTTTTCTGTTCCTTTAGCTTTGCTTTTTGGTTTCCTTACGTTTCCTTAGGGTGGGGGGCTTCTGCCTTGAGTTGTTGTTTCATGTTGACCGGGACTTGGTAGTGTTGGGGGTGAACTGAAGTTCCTTGGCCGAGGTATGCACTCTCTGAGTGCTTTTCTAGTTACGGATCGTGAAATGTTGTTTTCTCATAACCCAGTTAGGGTCAGATCACAGGCTCAGCCATGGTACGGCCCCTGGAGCAGGAATGATTAAGGGCCTTGCTGAAGGGCCCAACAATGGTGGCATTGGGGTTTGATCTTCTGACCTTCTGATCAGTAACCCAGAGGCTTAACCGTTGCGCCACCACTGGCCTTTCAGTTGCTCTTGGCAGGACTTTAGTAAGACCGCTGAGGGAGAGTAAATTCTACAGAAAAGAGAAACAATGCAGAAGGGTGGATCAGGTTGAGCAAAAAGGAGAAGTTTTCACAACCATTTCTGAAGAAAATCACCCGTCACACCTTATTTCATAAACTCCCCAGCAATTAATCATCATGAACACAGATAAGATTATTTTCTACTTGGAGAAACTGTTCTTAGACTTACTGCATTAACCAACATGAAGCCATCACAGTCTGAACAGAATCTTTATAATCCTTCAAGAATTAAAGAACTGTAGAGAAAAACCTCATTTCTCATTGATGAAAACCACATCAGTAAATAATAAAGCACATCAACAAAAACATCTTAGTAGATTTTGATGAAAACCAAATCAAATCAAACAGGGACCGCCCGGCCCAGCCTGATAGGAGCCCCCACCACGGTCAGGGAACCACAGTGCAGAGCTCCCACATTCCAGGCCAGAATAGTCCCCAGGACAAAACCCTCCACATACAAGCCAGAAGCAACTCCCGATGTGGAGGGCCCCATGAGGAGAAACAGTGGAGTTAAATAAGAAAATTCTAAAATGAACTAAAAAAGATTGAACTAAAACACTGGTCACATCAAATAAAATAAATAAATGTTAAAATTGGGCCAAAATAAATAAAAAAATACCTAAAATAAATAAGAGTAAGAATAAGGATAATAAGAATAAAAATAGAACCAGAATAAATAAATAGATAGATAAATACATACATAAATAAATAAGTTAATTAATTAATTAAAAGCTAAATTAAAAAGATGAGTTTTGAGCCTGCTCTTAAAAACACCAACAGTCTCTGCGGCCCTGAGGCCCTCCGGCAGGCTGTTCCACAAACGTGGGCCATAGTGACAGAATGAGGCCTCACCATAAGTCCTCGTTCTGACACTAGGAACCCTTAAAAGGCTGGTGCCAGAAGACCTCAGGGACCGCGAGGACTCATAGCGTAAAGGCAGGTCAGATAAATAGGAAGGTCCAACACCATTAAGACACTTAAAACTATGAATAAAACCTTAAAATCAATCCTGAAACGCACAGGGAGCCAATGCAGTGATTCTAAAACAGGTGTAATGTGCTCCCGCCTTCTGGTCTTCGTCAGCACTCTTGCTGCTGAATTCTGGAGTAGTTGGAGGCTGGTAGTACTCTTTTTCGGAAGACCAGAAAGCAGGGCATTACAATAGTCTAAGCGACTGGAGATAAAAGCGTGCATCAGCACCTTCATGCTGGCCAGAGAGAGAAACGGGCGGACTCTGGCTATGTTATTTAGATGATATAATCCTGTTTTTGTTATATTCTTAATATGGGGAATAAAATCAAGTTCAGAGTCAAAGAGAAGCCCAGGTTCTGAACACACTGCGAGGTTTTAAAATCCTGCAGCGTTGAGAAAAGCTTCTCTCTCTGACCTTCAGGACCGATAACTAAAACCTCAGTTTTGTCCTTGTTGAGCTGGAGGAAGTTGTCTGCCATCCATGACTTTATATCTAAAATACTGTTAAAAAGACCATGTATTGGCCTTGTGTCATCAGGAGACACAGCAATGTACAGCTGGGTATCATCAGCATAGCTGTGAAAGCTGATGTCGTGTCTCCTGATGACGTCCCCAAGTGGAAGCATATAAAGGTTAAAAAGTATTGGGCCTAAAATTGAACCTTGGGGAACTCCACACTTAATTTCATGGATTCTTGAGGAGCAAGTATCCATGCTTACAAAAAATCGAGATCTGAGAGATAGGAGGCGAACCAGTTAAAAACAATACCAGAGAGTCCTACCAAGTTTCGAAGTCTGTTTAACAAGATGTGGTGATCTACTGTATCAAAGGCAGCGCTAAGATCCAGTAGCACCAGGACGGAAAGTTTCTGAGCGTCCGTATTACACCTGATGTCATTAACAATTTTTACTAGGGCTGTCTCAGTAATGTGGTTCGTCCTAAAACCAGATTGATATTTCTCTAAATTATTTATTCTATTTAAAAAGTCATTTAATTGGATAAAAAACATATTTTTCTAAAATTTTGCTTCAAAATGGTAAGTTGGATACTGGTCGGTAGTTATCAAGAGTGTTTGGGTCTAAATTACTCTTCTTCAGAAGGGGCCTCACCACCGCCGTTTTAAAGGCAGCAGGAAAGAGACCCGTCTGAAGAGAACAATTCACGATGTTAAGGAGCTCAAACTCAAAGAATCCATAAAACGTTTTTAAAAACGGTGTGGGAATTGGGTCTAAAAGGCAGGCTGTGGGGTTAACTTGGGAGAAAACTCGACCAGGCGTGATTTTACCTCTGAAGTGGTCTGCAAAGTCCTCACATTGAGCGTCCGTTAAAATCCTGGAGGACTTACTTTATTGTCAGAAATAAGTGTTGAGAAATGGGAGGTTCTTAATTGTTTGACTGTCTTATTGTAAAGTTTGAGTTGTTCACGGAGGATGTCGTAATAAATAGTTAGTTTACTTTTCCACCATTTACGTTCTGCACTCCTGCATTGTCTTTTCAGCTTTTTAGTTTCCTTGTTTCTCCATGGGGGCAAAGGTTTGGCTTTAATAATTTTTGTTACTAGTGGAGCCACTGAGTCAAGACTTGACGTCAGTTTACTGTTGAAATTATTTACAAGGAAAACACAACAAGCAGGTGAAATTTCAGCAGGAGTGCTCTGTAAAATCTGCATAAAATTTGCAGCCACTTCAGAAGTAAGATAGCCCTTCCTCACTGTTCTCACCGGGGCCTCCCGTTGGTTAAAACTGGTGATGTTAAAAAAGACACAGTAGTGGTCAGACACAGCCAGGTCAACAACAGAGGAGACACCAGTGGACAGACCATAGGATATGACCAAGTCCAGGGTATGTCCTCTGTTGTGAAAACCACATCAGTCAACAATAAAGCACATCAACAAAGACATCTTAGTAGATGAATTCATTAATGACATCATCACGAGTCATTAAGAACACCATAGTTTAATATCTGGTGGACCAGTGGTCAGAAACACCAGCCTGTAGTGGGTCATAACAGATCCTTGCTGGTTGTACTTGTGTTGTCAGTGCTGTGGACCCTTCACAGTGGACCAGAGTATCTGTAGGCCTCAGGAGATCTCTGCTGAAAAGGCTGCTGCTGGCAGAGTTCTGTTTCAAAGCAGATCAGTGAAAGTGGACTGGGAGGTTAAAGTGAGGCAGGAAAAGGTCAAAAAGCAACAGGGATAATCCAGCCTTCAGAGGACGGTCAAGAAAAGTCTATTCAACACCTGAGGAGAACTTCACAGGACTGAGGCTGTAGTCACAACATCAGAACCACTAGACGTCTTCAGGAAAGGAGCTACAACCATCACATTCCTGATATCTGGCAGCAGATCTTAGCTGGGCTGAGGACGAACAGAACCGGACTGTTCTCAGCAATCTAAAGTCCTAAATTCTGATGTTCATCTGGAAATCAAGGTCCCAGAGTCTGGATGAAGACTGGAGAAGCTCACAATCCAAGGAGTCTGAGGTCCAGAGTGAAGGTTTGTCAGTCTGAGATGGTTTCTGGTGTCATTTCATCTGCTGGTGTTGGTTCACTGAGTTCTATCAGGTCCAAAGTTAACGCAGCTTCTAGCAGCAGATCTTAGAGTCTTCATGCTTCATCTGCTGACAGGCTTCATGGAGATGCTGGTTTCTTTTACAGCAACAGCTGATCACAGACATGACTACTGACAAAGGGTTTGACAAGGATGCTAATGTGTTTAATAGAACCCAATAGAATCCCATAGAACCCAACAGAAGTCAGTAGAATGCCATATGAGGTATTGTCAAGATTTTAGATGAGACACACTGGACCCATCAATACAGCCCAGCTGAAGGCTGCTATCAAAGGTACCTGAGCTTCAATCAGACCCAGCAGGTCCTCAGGCTGATCTCCTCCATGACACACTGATGCAGCAATTCATGGTGAAGGAGCAACAACCAAGAACTGAGTCTGTAAATGAACAGACTTTTCACAAGTTGGACATTTCTCTATTTTAAATCATTGGGTTTCTGATTTTCATGAGTTATTTTCCACAATCATCAAAATGAAGACAAGAAAGGCAGAAAATATTTCACTTGATGTATAATGAATGCAGAAATGATGGAAGTTTGCCTTTAGGAATTATATGACAACGTCTTTTGAGATGCACTATTATAAGTAGATCTGCAGGTGTAGGACCAGCATGCACTGGGAGGGTCCATGCGTTCTGTGTTCTTTTGTTTGTTTGCTTGCGTTGGATGAAAAACATCAAAGCTAAATGCACACATTTAGTTTGGACAGTTGACTTGTGCCTGCGTCCGCTACATGTCCACAGAATGGCTCGTTGATCCTGAGAAAGAATATAGATATGTTGGGGAAAAGACGTCATGAAGTCTTTCAAGGTATTTGGAAAATCTTGATTGTTGTTTTACTTTCCTGGCTCCACTTTGTTTTCTGTCATTATGTTTTTCATGCATGTTTAATTGGTTGTAGAATAAGTCAGTCTGTAAGCTGACTTCTCCTACAGCAGATTACTAACAGGACATCTTTCCTCAGCTGCTCTCGGCAGAACTTCAGTAAGACCGCTGAGGGAGAGTACATTCTACAGAAAAGAGAAGCAATGCAGAAGGGTGGATCAGGTTGAGCAATAAGGAGAAGCTTTCACAAACATTTCTGAATAAAATCACCCGTCACACCTTATTTCATGAACTCCCCAGCAACTAATCATCATGAACACAGATAAGATTATTTTCCGCTTGGAGAAACTATTCTTAGACTTACTGCATTAACCAACATGAAGCCCTCACAGTCTGAACAGAATCTTTATAATCCTTCAGGAATTAAAGGACCGTAAAGAAAAACCTCATTTCTTATTGATGACAACCACATCAGTCAACAATAAAGCACATCAACAAAAACATCTTAGTAGATGAATTCATTAATGACATCATCACGTATCGTTAAAACCACAATAGTTTAATATCTGGTGAACCAGTGGTCAGAAACACCAGCCTGTAGTGGGTCATAACAGATGTCATGAAGACATCCTGGTACAGTGATTCATTAAAATGGCATCATACATGAAGAAGGTATTGATTTGTTCTGCTGTTCAACAGGTTTGGTCTGTTTGGTTCCAGGAGATGTTTGCTTATTTGATTACAATATTTGTATTAACCAGTTGTTGATTTCATTTCTCTTGGTTTCACTTGTTCTCATTAGTTCCTTGCTGGTTGTATTTGTGTTGTCAGTGCTGTGGACCCTTCACAGTGGACCAGAGTATCTGTAGGCCTCAGAAGGTCTCTGCTGAAAAGGCTGCTGCTGGCAGAGTTCTGTTTCAAAGCAGATCAGTGAAAGTGGACTGGAAGGTTAAAGTGAGGCAGGAAAAGGTCAGCAAGCAACAGGGATGATCCAGCCTTCAGAGGACGGTCAAGAAAAGTCTATTCAACACCTGAAGAGAACTTCACAGGACTGAGGTTGGAGTCACAACATCAGAACCACTAGACGTCTTCAGGACAGGAGCTACAACCATCACATTCCTGATATCTGGCAGCAGATCTTAGCTGGGCTGAGGACAAACAGAACCGGACTGTTCTCAGAAGTCCAAAGTCCTAAATTCTGATGTTCATCTGGAGATCAAGGTCCCAGAGTCTGGATGAAGACTGGAGAAGCTCACAATCCAAGGAGTCTGAGGTCCAGAGTGAAGGTTTGTCAGTCTGAGATGGTTTCTGGTGTCATTTCATCTGCTGGTGTTGGTTCACTGAGTTCTATCAGGTCCAAAGTTAACGCAGCTTCTAGCAGCAGATCTTAGAGTCTTCATGCTTCATCTGCTGACAGGCTTCATGGAGATGCTGGTTTCCTTTACAGCAGCAGCTGATCACAGACATGACTACTGACAAAAGGGTTTCACCCTGATGTTACTGTGTTTAATAGAACCCAACAGAACCCAACAGAATGCCATATGAGGTATTGTCAAGATGGAGATGAGACACATCGGACCGATCAGCAGATTACTAACATGACATCTTTTCTCAGCTGCTCTTGGCAGAACTTCAGTAAGACCACTGAGGGAGAGCAAATTCTACAGAAAAGAGAAAGAATGCAGAAGGGTGGATCAGGTTGAGTATGTTTTCACAAACATTTCTGAAGAACTTCACCCGCCACACATGGTTCTCACCTAACCGCATGAGTGTGTTTTCTTTTCTTTGATGGAGAATCTGCCTTGGATGTAGAATGGCAAAGTGATGGAACATAACTGTCCTTAACGTCGTCTTCGCCTGTGTTGTTGAATGTGAAGCAGTATCTGGGCTTGTAAAAACAAGCAAGATAAGAGCGCCTGTACAAGAAACAGTGCCAAAAACCTTGTGATAGCATCCATGTGTTTCTGAATGTAAACACAGGTTGTATATGTGAGGTAAGAACATATTTTGTCGCAGGCAGTGACGTTTCCAAATGCAAAACTCCGGTTATTGATGTCCCCATGCAGACGCATAAACGGAGATTTCACAAATCTTGACTTTGGTTGGAGGTTTTTAAAAGAATTGTTTTTAATGCCGTATATCTGCGTTTTCGTGTGGATGATAGGCCAAATGGTAGAAAGATATCTTCTATCTATCTATCGTTTTGTGAGATACCCAGCTATGTGTGGACAAGGCCTCAGATGGCAGGCCAGCCTCCTGAGGGCCAGGAAGTCCTGTTTGGTGCAGCTGCCCATCCAGGTGGTGATGTTACCTGTCAGGATGCTCTCTATGGTGTTGAAGTTCCTGAGCACCCTGCTGGGGAGCTTGAAGTCCCGCAGATGTCTGAGGTGGTAGAGACACTGACGGACTTCTTCACCAGTGAGTTGATGTGGAGTATCCATGTCAAATCCTGCGAGATGCTGACCGAATCCCGTTGATTATCGCCATTGATATATACCATGTGTAGCTCCTCTGCCTTTTCCTGCTGAAGTCCACAATCAGTTCTTCTCTTTTGCTGACATTCATCTGGAGGTTGTTCAGGTGGCAGCAGTCCTCCAGGTGACAGATCTCCATCATGTAGGACCTCTCATCCTTGTTCAGTCTCATCACAGCCATGTTGTCAGCAAACTTCAAGATGATGTTCTCCCATACGGATTAGAAGTCATGGGTGTACATTGAGTATAGCAGGGACTTAGCACACAACCTTGGAGGGACGACTAGTGATGAATGACAATGAATGTACAATATAAATGTTCTACATGTAGAATAATCTGTGCAGTATCAGTATTTTCTACTTATTGAATAATGTACAGAACAACCTTATCACAACTAAACACGTCCAAGTGTTAGACTAGTTACTTCTTTGGAATACTTCCGTATGTTACACTCCCTCTTCTGTGTCCTTTCCTTGGATATGATTACTGTTACTGACAATGGTCTTTTTTAATGTTAACTGCCTGTTACGGAGAGGTTCAGAGGCTCAAACGTGAGACAAAACATAGCGAACCAATACTTTAAAAACAACAATAATTTATTTACAATATAATATTTACACAAGTACACAGGAAAATAACTACAGGTCAGAGGGAAGTGACGATAACTAGAGATTGGAAAGAGACAATACTTGAGGGAGAAGACTAGATTACAAGATACCAGAATAAGCTAGAATTAGGGTTTTTTTTAACTTATACACACACAATTAATGCCTTTGTGCAGTTTTCTTGTCTTTACACAGTCTGAACAGGTGAGTAGTCAATACACCTGTTTGTGAAACAAAGACTTCACTTGTGCATATACATTATCCAGACATCTGCATCTAAGTAACCAAGAACACCCACACACACCCAGTGTTCCATGAGCAGTTGATGTCTTACACAGGTAAATGATAAACTAAGCAGATTAAACAAGCAAATAATGAAACACAAAGTTTTCTTAACAGGTATTACCAGTGCAAAACATCTCTCATCTCAAGGACCTCAACAGTTACAGGCTGGTAGCACTGACATTCCACCTGAAGAGGAGAGTCTGGTTCTCGTCCATCTCCTCTTGGTTTGCTTATCAGTCTGGAACCATGGTGGATGACACTATCATCCTTATTTCATCTGGAAAAAGCTGGGAGCACTGTGAGAACCTTGTTTTTTGATGTCTCAAGTGTTTTCAACACCAAAAAGGGCAATGATTCACCTGCATTATAAAATCATGAGCTACAACAACATTCTAGAATCTTGAGCTCTGACAACATTTGGTATTGGCCAGACAGTGTGCTCACTTCTGTTTGTATACTGTCTTAGAACATCTAAAAGCTGCACTGCCGGCTGATATTTTCTACAGTTTTTACAATTAAGAACTCTGCTGCAATATGGCAGTTAAAGAGTCACATCTCACAAGCTGATATAAGGCATCTCCTTGAATATCTGTGATCCAGTTAAGTCATAAAAGAAAACACATTCATTACACATCTACTCAGTAAAAAAAAACAAATCAAGAAATAACAGCACGGGCCATCTGAAGAACATGTTGTATCCACACAAACATCTTAACTGGCGTCATCAGAAGAGGAACCAGCTTTTCATATCCATTTGCTACAGTCCTCACAACCCACATCCAGCAATGAAGGCCTTAAATCAATTTTGCAGTTCAACCACAAGAGGGCACAACAGACTTTGTAAAACAGGAGCTGGGAGGGACACTACCTATGTTTATATTTCAAATTTTAGTACCCATTTATTCTGTGAACCCAAATCCCAAGACTTTTTTTTTTTTTATTATTATTAATGATTAAATGTAATCTCTGTGGTGTCAACATGGTGCTGGATGAGGGTCATTATCTGGGCCCAGTGGCTCTGCTTATTAAACCTCCCTCTACTCAGTCTTTCTCTCTCTGACTGGAGCTGCCCTTCTTCAGGGAAACAGCAGCAGCATGGTTTTCTGTTCTGTTCTGCTGTGTGATGCACATGCTGGGTTGGTTTGTGGTTAAAATAAACAAATCTTTCAGTCACCACTCTGCTGCTGTCTCCCTGTTGTGTTACAGTTTTGAGTCAGGCTGCAACATTCTGACCATGTTCATGTGGTTAAGCTGATTGGAAATCACAGCTAGAATCAGTTTAATTTCAGTGGCCTTCTATCTTGTGTTTCTCACTTGAGGTCCTGTATTTTCAACACACTCTTTCTGGAGTATCTGTTTTCAATTGGAGGAAACACTTCAACATGGAAATAATGCAATGACTGAGGGATGATTCAATGTGGAATCAGGTTGCACTGGTTGGGCTTTCCAGGCTCGCTTCTTTTGTATAATGTGATGTTGTGAATCTTACCAAACTGAATGAATTCCCCTAATTATCTTTAAATAAATTATTTGTCCAAAATTTGAAGGAGACAAGACCCCAACTATATGTTTCTCTTTGGTTTTGCTGGTTACTGCTGCAACAGCTGAACCAGCCCATGACAACACATTTCCTGTCATGCTCTAATGCCAGAACTACTGTCTCTTTCCTAATTGAACTACAGCAGCATTCACAATGACATCGATTCAATCCTGCAGTCACAACAAGATCAGCAGCAAGTAGGCAGGGAGTGCATGTCTTTGCAGTCCCCAACCATCATACTGAACAAGTTAAAAGAAAAAGATAGTTTTTCTCTTTTTCCTTCCGTCAAAGTGTTACTACCTTTCCCTAGCGAGCTGGTCGTAACATAAAAAAACCCAGTTGTTGTGAGGTGAATTTAAGTTGTTTATTAACAAAAGTAAAGATTTAGCAAACAAAACAAAAGTGAGGCTCTAAGCTAGAGTTATTAACTTATCAAAGAAGGCGACCTGGTTTCCATGTTAATCGTGAGTTTTGTTATCTTTGGGAAGCTCAGTGGTAAATGAGGAAAACGTTTTGATGTATTAAGTACCTGTGACTGATGATTGTGTGGATAATGTGAACCATGTGATTACACAAAGAGGAGAAACAACTTAAACCACTGCTTTTGATATTGGACCATTACAGACATGAAGGTACATTCAATTTTCAGCAGCTTGTTTATCCCATAAGATACACAACTACTACAGGAAACATAACAGTTGTGTTCTAAATGATTTAGAAAGTAGTTGTAGATTCTTTGCAATCATGGATAATGATAAATATATTTATTGCGCGACTTGTTGGGTTTGGAAGTGAGGACTGAAACATGTATGAACTGTGCTAAACTTTCAGTACGATACAGCAACAGCAAGTATGTTAAAGTACTGCCACCCACACAGCTGACTGTCAAAGCTGTTGAGAAGATTCACATTTCTTTATGCAAATTTTAAAGATATTCCAGCTTCAGAGAAATTCAGTTATATTTCGAACAGCACATGTGAAACTTAACTTAATTCATTCACAGTACATTCTACATTTTGTTCCTATTCTTGTCTCCAGATTCTGTCCTGAATGTAGTATACTGTCTGTAAGTTTGGGTTTTAATAATAACTCACTTTACTGTAAAACAGATCTTAAAAATGTGCTATTCCTCATACATTTTCAGGAAAATAACAACAAATAACCAACAAGCACACAGGGACAAACTCAGTGCTCTGCTTTATTGAATATTCTGCTCAAGAAGAGAACAAACATGTGTTGGTCTTTATAGCTTTGGAGCTACATGCAGAGGTTTGCTGAGTGGTACATTTGTCCACAGAGAAGAAGAGGAAATCACATAGGCTTAAAACTGTGATATTTCATCAAAACTATGTCATGCTACATGTCTCATTTAGAAATGTGCCAAAAACAAAGCATTTGCCAGCTCCTGTAAAACACTGATCAAACAATAAGCACATCTGAGAAGTCATGAGTGACCCGGCTGTAACCAACGCAAACAGCTGGAAGACACATTCAGCATGGTGGTGCTGTTTCCACTGAGCTGCAGGACTTTATATCACAGAGAAGAATGAGCCAACGGTGAGTAAAAATGTGACAGGAGCAAAAAAACACCCAGAAGACGTAACAAACTTATTAGCTTCTTGGATTGTCATTATTATAACTGCAACCCAAAGTCCCATTGTCATCTATGATATTCAGTATATACTTGTACATGACTGGTTACACAAATAAAAGCTGTCATGAGCCTATGAATGTGTAATGTGGCAAATATGCAATATATATAATGTTGACTGATTAGTGAACAGTAATTGTGAGAAAGAATTTTTTGTCTATTAATAGTGGAGCAATATATAGTCTGCAGTATGTTACTCTAAAACATTATAGAGTTTGTTTTGTAGAAGCCAGCGTGTTGACATGATGCTGTACACAGACAGAAATAAAACCAAGTTAACCTGGAGATGGACAAATAAAAAGTCCAAAGTTTGTTAGTATCAGATGGGAGCTGAAGGGAGTCTGTGGAGTTCTGTGACATCTAGTAGCACTGTGCAGTCAATTTCTTTATGCATGTCTGAGCCCAATAATGTTTGCATATTTGCATTTAAATCCACATTTTCACGCTGCTCCACTGATCTAAAGGCAGCTTTGATGCACCAAGGAGTGCAGCAATGTGCCACTAAATGTGGAGATGAAAAGGAGTGCTGGCTAAATGCTCTAAAAATCAGTTTGCAAATGTTTTGTTCGAAATAAAATGCGCTGAACAATTCCACAGGTTCACTTCAACTTCATCCTAGTACTTCAAACATCTAATACACCGTCATGTAATACTCAAACAATTTTGCAAAGCTAATGATAACTTTTAATCAGCAATAATAAAACAATATAAGATACATATGATTTATTGCATAAAGTTTAGGTGTATGCAGCCCTCTGTATGGAATATGTGTAATAATTGAGCACAAACCTGGTTAAGAAGAAGGTCGTGCACAGTAATTGATGAATAAACAGACAGAAAAAACTGAATTTATAATGCGCATGGATCAGTAATACTTATTGCAGGAGCAAAATTGTTGTTTAACTGCTTTAAAAATCAGAGTCCCATCATCTGCTACTGGGTTTGAAAGGAATCTTTTCTTTTAAAAAAAGAAAAAAAAAGAATGAAGAAAAAAAATCTAATCTTTTAAAACTGTAATAAAAGAAAAAAAACAATCAGATTTTGAAGTTTACAACAGTTTTCGGAGTGTTTTGTGGCTCAGTCCATAAACAGAACCAAATCTAATCCTAAAATCATATTTCACAGATCACATCTAATTATTATTTTTTTTTTTTTGCAACAACTGATTCTGTAAAATTTGCAACAACAACAACAAAAAAATTAAACGGCAACATTTTGAGCCATGATTTTAGATTTAGCGGCATAAGCTATAAATTTGCTGCTTATATGCCTAAAACTGACGCTGTGTTCAACATGTTTTGTCATTCATTCTAAATGGGACGCAGAGCAGCATAGTTGGTTTTGTTGTAAACCCAGAAGCCTGGATAAACAGGCTCTGTGAACGTGGTGCGGAAGGTGTACATGTGTTTCAGTGTGTTAGAGGAGACAAAGTAGAAGGACAGAGTGCCGGCAGCCCAATCCAGATACACCCCAACCCTGCGGCATCCAACGGAAAGATTTTCGGCAGCCCACACCCGACCATTATTCCAGGCATTGAACACCATTGGCTCCTCACCAAAAAACCAGGAGATGGCATTAGATCCAAGCCCTGAGTCACCACCTTTTCCTTTCCTCTCAATTCTTTTGTATGTAACGGCGACACCGACACTGAGACTGCCAACTTCAGCAAACCTGGCAAAGGGCTCAATTACGCCCCACTCTACCTCCCAGTAATGGCGCCCACGCAGCTCCTCTCTGCACAGAACCTGTGGACGTGGGTTGAATCTCTCTGGGAGATCAGTGTAATACTGCCAATCTCCACATGTTGCCTTCTTGTTTCCCTCAGACAGGGTGAGCCAGTCACTTGTTGTGCTTGGGTCCAGGGTCAGATCACAGGCATCTGATGGAGAGGACAAAGCATAATTTATTCTCACTCATCCACCTGCACTTTACAATATCTTCAGTTATTTAACACAAAGTCTGATATTTTGTTGTTTTTTCTTCCACAGTTTTCCATGTGCAAATATGTTGTGCTCCATTTGACCCATCTAAAGGGGTCAGTGTGACTAAAGGACTGTGAAGATTAGAAATGTTCTAAAGAATGGCAGGTCTGAAGGTACACTGTAAAAAAACGTCAATAATTTGACAGAATTTCTCAATCAAATCTAAGCTTTTTATCATCACACTGTGTCAAAATCAGCACTTTGTGGCTCTCTGTCTGTGAAAGGTGCTATATGAATAAAATTTACTTACTTACTTACTTACTTAACAAGTGTAATTAAAACGTTTTCTCAAAATCTCAAAAAACATGCTGCGCTCCTCAGCACAACCACAAAGCTAAGACTGACTCAACTGTGACCACATAACAATACTACAGGGACGGTTTGGTTGAACTGCAGGATGTGTTTACACAGAGCAGAGAGGAAACAATTATGAAAACAATGAAAAACGCAAATAGTAAATTATCCACCGTGTATAAAGTTTTGGAGTTTTATTTAACAGATTCTTTCCGCATTTCTGAAATGTACCAAAATATCAATAAAACTACAAAGACAGATTATAAATATATAATGTCAAATAGTATTCAACATAGAAGGTAGTTAAGGCTGCAAGTAAAAGTACATTGTACTTAATATGATCTAAAATGCACAGTGTTGTTGTAGCTATAATCATATCTGTTTGGTTAGCTTTGTTCACACATAAATCCATTTATGTTGGAGGTTGATAGATAAAATTGTATAACTAAAATTCAACTGTCAATGATGCTTTTTGCAGTTTTCCCTTGATAAAATGTAAATCAAATTAATTTCATTGTTTATACACATGCAGACGTTCTTTATGAAACATTAAAAAGCTCAGAACAATACACATGATGTAAATTTAAGGCTTGAAACGGAATTTTAATTGTGAAATATTATAGTTTTGTTTAATTTTTTTAAAGAGATGAGTTTGTTCATTTTCGCAAGCCTCTGGATTTTTGCAGATTATTTTAACAGTTTTCTTTCCTTCTTTCTTTCTTTGTTTGTTTCTTTCATTATTACACTGTATATCTGTGTAGATTCTAAATGAAACATGCAACTGGACCTCTTTTTTTTTTCTCTGAAAGACAACAATTTGTTTAGTTTATTCAGTTAAAATAGAGATTAAGTACTTACACCAGATCAGATCTCTTCTGTCCGTCACTTTCGTCACATCAGGGATGTTGGGCTGTGAAAAAACTTCAGGGCTCAATTTTCCACCCCTGTAGTGGTAGATGGTTGCTCCTTTGTATTTGCTGTTTGGAACAGCTGCCGCAAGGAAACGGAATTTGCTGCTGCTCTTCACGGCTTTGGCGAGATCACGGAGGGTGTTGGCTTTTTCTCTCATGCTGGTTAAAACCTCCTGTGAGGAGCACCACTGCTCTTGTGTTGGTGGAGTGACATTTTTCGCACTTTCAGCTTCGCATGAATGTAAGTACTTTTCCATCTGTTGGAGGTAGGGATCGTCACTCTCCAAGGAGGTGAAAACATAGCAGAGAACATGATCTACTCCTGGAGCTAAAACCTCTCTTTCCAACTCAGACTGATCTTTCACCATCTTTACTTCTGCTGCCTCCATGATCTCAACACAGGATCTGATGATGTTGATTTCTTTCTCTTTTCCTTCCATCCACTTGCTCAAGTTGCTCTGACTGAATGGTGACTTCTCTTTGTCATCAAGGAGTTTCTCCACTGAAGCATCATCTTCTTTACCTGCACGAATGGCAGGAAATTTCTTCTCCATGTTTCGTCGGAGTACAGCTCTGTAATCATTGCATAGGCTGTGGAAATGTCTCAGTGTTTTAGATATCTGTGGGAAATTCTTAAGCACCTTGTCTTCCAGAGAGTCATTGCATCTCATTTCTGTTTCGCTTATGTCTTCTAGAGCGTCCTGAGCCTTCCTCAGTAGCCCCATGCAGATCTGGCCTTTCAGTTCTTCAGCTGGGAAGTCAAAGTTCTTGAGTGGGGTCAGAGTGACCTTCAGTGGAACACCTTTCTGTCCTTTCTCTCGCAGTATCTTCGGAAGGTTGACGTAGGCCTTGACTGCATCTTCAAATGTTCCAGGGTTGCTTTCAAGAATGAAGTCTCCATAGAATTTACAGGAGAATTTCTGAGTCAGGGCTTTTTCTTCATTAGTCAGCTTGGTGTCAACTTTTGCCTCAAAATCAAATGTAGGGATCTTCTTTATCATAGCTTGCATGCCGGCCTGGATGTCCTGAACGCTGCTGGCCTCCAACTTCTCGCTGTCAAACACAAAGAAAGCATTCGCCCCATAAAGGATGGCAGTGACAACATGAGTCGCATGGATGGTCTCAGGAATTCCTGCTTGTTTGTTCTTGGCTTCATGATGATTAATTGAGAAGTGTTGGTATTTGGTGGTAGCTTTGTACTGAAGTGTGACTCTGCTCTGACTCTTGAATTTTTTCTTGTCATTCAGATACTTTGCAGATCCTCCAACTTCTATCAGTCCACACAGGAAACTGGCCTTCAGAGAAGCTTCAACATCCAGCAGAGAGGACTTGGACTCCATTGAATCTGAGGCAGTAACTTGAAATGAGCTGCTGTGCTGATCGATCTCATTACTGTTCTTTTGTAGAGTTTCTTTGTCCCACAGAGTAAATTCTGTAGGAAATAGAAAGAAATATAAATCTGTTATGAAAAATAAAAGGACCATAGTTCCTTGAACATGAGGTGCAGCTTCACTCAATTCACTCGTCAGGGAAGCGTCAGGGTACGTGGATACTTCTTTGATGCACGCCCCACAGGTTACCTATAAAACACCTGTGCTGGCATGAAGTCACTTATAGTTTTGATCGAAATGTGTCTCCGCACGGACAAAAGAGTTGGAGAGATAGTCTCTTCACTCAGAGAACCAAGGTTACAATGTAATGTTCTCTATTGTCTCGAGACTATCTCTCCACCCAGTTACATATTTCTAATGTATGGGGTAACTCTCTAAGACACACTGTGAGGAGACTGTGCAGCCCAAACAAGGTATATGACAAAGGCATTATTTGCAAATGTACACTTATTCCCATATCAACCAGGCAGAGACCCTGGACAACGCAAAGACCAAGTCTGAGAGGCAGAAGGGCTGCTCAGGCCAGTCCGCAAAATGCCAATCTGATGTCAGCAACACAGTTAAAGGCCAAGATGAAACCACCAAGCTGTAAACAGAGTGGCCACTCAGATCAACTAGCAAGCTGCTAAGCTGACGAGGGAAGACAATAAAAGTGGACAGAGGCCAAGCCCGGCCATCCATTAGTAAGTCAGACCCAGCACCCACTCCCAAGGAGGGAGTGGCTGCTATATTGTGATGGATGAGTCAGAGAGGCTCCCTACCACAGAGCCCATGTGGTAGTCGCACCACATGGTGAGTGTCACACATACCCAGGATGTGACTGGCAGTCCTAAGAAACACACATCTCCTGAATGGGTTCCACAATCCAGCAGGATAGCCAAGACTTCAAATGAGAACTGGACTGCCCAATTTGCTGAAGCTAAAGCAGACAAAGGCTGGTCAGTTTTCATGACAGACTGTCTGCACTGTATGTGGTCTGCCAACGGACAAAGCACAGCTAAAAGTGGTGTCGGTCCTCTCCTCTAGAAGAGGCAAGTGACTGCAGTTCATTCGCTGCTGTTTAGCCGACTGGAAGTTGGCGTTCAACACGGACTACCACTGAGCGCCTAAGCTGCTGGCACTGATACGTCAGTAAGAATCACAGTCATGATAACCCTTCCGTGAACACAGGTGCTCGTCCAGGACTACCGCTGAGTGTGTGAGCTGCCTGCAGTGATATGCTTCAACAGCATCCATGTATGGGCAGTGAGATGCCAACACGACTGGAGGAAAGTTCCTCACTGTACAACCAACCAGAGTCGGTGTTGAGCAGGGATCCCACCAAACGCGTAAACGGCCCGCAGCAATATGTCGGTAAGAATCACAGTCAAAATGTTTGGTACCAGCTCGACCGGGCTGGAACTGAGGTGTTACCACCCCACTGTTAACTGACTCAGCTCAGCACAGGTTCACACCTAGCACGTTAGCTGCACCACAGCGATATGCTGGTATTGGGATTACAGCCACAGGAGTGCAGACAAAGGAGTACATCTAACTAATCTGGACAGGGAAACAACAATTCAGGGAGGCTGCCTGCAGACAGATGCCCAAACCATAACAGGTAGTAGTCGTACTAATTGTCACACTGCACCCTGACTGAGTGAAGATCAAACATTCAGTGACTTCACGCCAGCACAGGTGCTTTATAGGTAACCTGTGGGGCGTGACCAGGCAAGCCGGTGTGTCTTAAAGAAGTATCCATGTACCCTGACGAGCAGGGGGGTCATTCCCCATACATATGAAATATGTAAATAGGTGGAGTGATAGTCTTGAGATGATAGAGAACTTCTGTACACTAACGTTTCTTGTTCTTTGTCAAAAAATGTGCTGCTCCAAATGAAGCTATGGTTGCTTTTTGTGTTTTTTTTTCATTGGCCTCATGAAAAAAGACTGCTGTTTGGCCAGAGTTGTCTTTAACTCACAGGCTTTTTCTGAACGTAATGCACTGTCTGGCGGCTAGTTAGCATTGAAGCTTTTGTGACATGTACCGAAATGTCTCTCCAGGTTGTGCCGCTTTGCGATCGCCCCACAAATCAGATGTATGCTCTTTTGTTTTGCTATTGTAAAAACACTCTTCTTCCCACTCCTCGTGAACATAGATTTTTTTCTTTTGCTTTTCTGCCATAGTTCTTCTAGCATCCAAGTCATAGTGGTAGCTCAGCTAGACACACTTGTTAGCTTATGGCGCAATACTGAACTTTGAACCCAGATGAGGTCAGAGCTTAAACACACACATTGATAGATCGATACATAGATATGTGGGTCTGTAAATATAATACATTTCTGTCTTTTAAATGTTATATGCACTTAAAAGTTGTCATATATTAATCTACAATAATAGAAGTGTTGATTTGAAAAAAAGTGCAATTAAATACAATTGTTTGGCATAGCTCGATTTCTAACTTGTTATTTTTTGAAAATGCACTGCGAGCGACTTGTTTGGTCTGTATGGGTGACCAGGAGCCTGTGGGCACCGTGTTGGTTGCCTCTGGTATAGATGATTACATGTGTTCTGTGATTTTCTAGTTATTGTGGTGTCATTTTGCAAAGAAAGAGAAAGAGAAAATCTGTCAATTAACAGTAAATTCTTTTTTAAATGATTTAAAACTATTAAAAGAAACATTCATTTTTCATCGTGTAGCCACCTTAACAAATGCATTTCCCATATACAAATGTTCACATTTTACCTGCGTGCAGCTTGTCTGTGTAAGCATCGTAGAGCATCCCCAGACTGAAAGGTCGACCCAGTGCAGCCACCTCCATCTTACTTGAAGCCATTTTCTGACCTGAAAGACAACATCCAACAGAATGCTTCAAATCATCACATAAACATCTAATGTCTGCATTTTTTTTAATATTCTGATATATTTTTAATATTGTAACATTTTAAATATTCTAATATTCAAATACTACATTGCTAGTGACTTTGGCAGTATTGCTAGTTATTAGAATTGATCGTATCTCTGCCTCTACAGCATTTTGCAAAGTATTTGGAGACATCAGATCACTGCAAATTGCAGCATTATTGTGTTTTTGGACAATAATTTGACACCGTGTGTGGCCAAATAGCGTGGGGAGGGTACAGTTGCACAACAACACCACCTGGGATGTTACCCCCCAGGAATTAAACACTCTGCAGACCCCTAGTGTTAAGTCATACAAGTTCATACACTAAATAGAGAGGACGAGAGATGGATTTCCAAACACAATAACACTTTATTAATTCAAATATCTATCTTTAAAATAGCAATGGTACCAAAAAAAAAAGAAAAAAAAAAAAGACTTGTACACTAAATGCCCAAAGCAAAGAGCAAGGTGGTGGAAAAAGAAACAAACAGCAGGAACAGGGCCAGGACCTACAGACTTACCAAAAAAAAAAACAAAAAAAAAACAGAATGAACAGAATGAAGCAATTTAAACACAAAAAACACTGCAAACCAAATCACCATGTGCCACACCAAATTAAGGGGAAGTGAGTAGGGAACCACCACCGGGGAAGTCCACACATACACACAAAAGAGAAAATAATGCTGAACAAATTAATAACCACAATGAATATACAAACCAAATCCAAATAATGGGGGGGGGGGAATCACACACACACACATATATATCATATATATATATATATATATATATATATATATGTATGTATCAATTTTAAATTGATATCAAATAAATAACCTAACAAAATGAAAAAAAAGCTAAATTAATGACAGAAAATAATTTCAACTAACAGAGGTACTGAACACAAAAAAAGAAGTAGTAACTAACTAACAAAATGAACTAACTTCAACCAAGAATAGCTCAATACCCAAAGAAGATACTATATTAACAAAAACAAGTCATTTCCTCCCCACCCCAACAAAGTCATAAACCAAACCCAAATCAACAGAAAGAGAAAATAATAATATCGTAACGGAGTTGTGGTGGTATCTGGGACCCGACGCAACCTCGGCGCACGGCGGAGATGAGGTGCATGGAGTCGGTCCAGACCAAAAGTGGTCACCAATAAGAAGAAGGCAGCAGTGGACGGAGCTTCCGGAGCTGGAAGCCGTGAAAGCCATTTCTCGGTGCCCACCTGGCAGCCCACGTCACCTGGCTGCGTGATGCAACCCCACGCCAGGCGCAGGAGAGGAAACGCCAACTGTGGCTTTTACAGCCGAGCCAGGAAGAGCTTAGCGCGTAGACCGAAACCAAGCCAGGCAGCGCGCCACGCTCTGTGCCGTCCCCGCAGTTATTGCACGAAACGCGCTGGACACTGCTCACCAGTCGCTGTTAACTGCCACCGCCTTGCACACGCCAGACAAAACCGCCGGAAAAGCATGTGGCCAAACACCCAGCTGGCACCCCTGAGCATCAGCCGGCAGATGTGGCTAATTCAAGATTCAAAGTTTTATTGTCATGTGCACAGTAAAGAAACGCGTTTCCCTGCACGATGAAATTCTTACTTTGCTGTCCGCTCAGATTACCAGCAACAAGTATAAAAAATAGTATATACAAATAAAATAGAATAAAAAAGAATAAATGAATGAATAAAACGAATAGATAGTGACCAGTGGAGGTGGGGCAACGCTCCACCTGCCACAAATGCATTGACCAACTCCAGTAAAAATGTCTCTCCTATAAAGTTTGTCCTCACCTGGTGAAGCTGAGTAGAGTTGTGTTACTCTTGCTGACCTCTCACTGGAGTTTCCAGTCTGATACTTTGCAAAGTTTCATGGATGCTTTTATCTTGTTGAATGCTGTCTTACTCCTCCTCCAACACACCCCCAGTTTTTACATAAGATTTTAACACACCCCCAGCTTTTACAGAAGATTTTACAAATTCATCACGAATACAATAATAAGTCAACCAGGTATTCATAAAATATTCAGGCTACAGTACAGATCCACTTGTGCTGACTACAGTTGGCAACTGTCAAACGCTACGCTTCGCCTTAAATGCTCATTGAGAGATCAGGATGTCAGTGTCCTGATGTTGTTTCAGTTCAACTTCAGTTTGATCTAAGAAGATGAAAAAAAAACTGAAAGGCTCTTTTCATTTATTTGCAACTAAATAAATATATTGTAGTAAATTTCCATACCATGATGTGAAGATGTGAAGAAATCCTCCGCCGATACCTTCTTGTTTAAATTTTTTTTAAAAAAAGGTTTATTAAAGCAAGTACAGTATCTTCAGGCTCCATGGTCTGCCTGGGTGAGATTCTCAGCCAAATAGAATCCACCCCCAGGATAGCCACTTCTATGGGCTTATATAGGGAAGTCGTTTTCATGAAACGAAGGCAGGATGTATGGTACGTAGCAGAGAGAACATAAAAACATTTGTGCTGTGTCTTCTCCATATTAAGTAGCAATTAGGTTTGCATAGCTAAGTCAAGAGTCTGAAACTCTTGCCAAACTTCAGACACCTCAATATCAACAGACAAGTAATTGAATAAGACACTCAACAAGAGACTGGTAAAGCTCAACAACTCTGGTAAACTGAACAGATGGGCTTGCTAATTAGCAGCGTTCAGGCTGCAAGTTTGTTTATAAAGAGAGAATCTTGACACATTTTATTAACATATCATAGCTGAAAGCTATGCTTCTTGGTACCCACCAGGCTGTTTAGCTAAATGCACACGCATGCTCATGAATATACACAATTAACTCTGTGTGTGTGTTTTTTTTTGTGTGTGTGTGTGTGTGTGTGTGTTTGTGTGTGTGTGTGTGTGTGTGTGTGTGTGTGTGTGTGTGTGTTAATGTGTGCGTGCGTGCATGTCTTTACAGAAGTGTAACAACACATTTTGCACATGAGTGTGTGTTTCCACTGTATAAATGTGTGTGTATGTGAGAGATACTGTTTGTCACTGAGAATCGTGTACATGTCCTTGCTGGAGTAATGGCATGCTTCTCTCTCCACCAGGCCTCCCTCCTAAATTCACCCCCTGCCGTTTTGTCAGCTTTCACTATTGTGTGTCAGGACACTGACACTAGATGATGTCCCAAGCTGACAGGGTTGGTGAGCACCCAGAGAGGCCCACAGTATTTAGCAGTGGGACAGGATGGACTGAGGCTCTATCGGTGCCATTTAAGCCTCTTGCTGGGCCACACTTGGGACAGGGGCGACATCATGGCACCCACCCACCATGCTGATGCAGTGAGATGTGAAAACTTATTCTTATTATTAATATTTTAATCTTTAAAAAATACAGGCCAAATATAGGGGCTACTCTGAAGATTAAAAACATTGCAGATTATAGATTTAAGATCACAGATGACATGAATTATGGATAGGAAACATGAAAAGAAGGAGCTTTAAATTCAAATCATGTAATAATGCAAAATTACAGAAATTCAGTCACTGATGGAACAAGGTTGGAACCCATCTGTATCAGTGTTTGCATATGAAATTTGCATACTACATAATTCCACATTACATCAGTAATAATAACAGTACAGAAGCAGGAGTAGCGATGGGATTGCAATCTGACAATTTAGCTCCAGGTAATAGCTAAAGCCATTTCGCCTGCCTCCCAGCAGAGGGAAGCTGGGACTGGGTCGACAGCCAGCGGGACGAAGCTGGAAATCAAGGGACTGGGGCTGCCTGAAGGCATGGCCAAGGTCCAAGGTCTGCATCAGAACTGCGAGGCGTTCAGTGGTGGACCAAAGGTTCAGTGAGCCCCGTCTGAGGAGCCTCATTAAAACTTGACAGAGACACAGTCACACAGTCATATTTAGCACATATGCACACAAACACATGCAGCTTGAGATAATGATGATGTAATTAGCCTTTGAAATGTCGGGTACCAGGGAGTGGGGATATGCTTCATGTCATCTGCAGCTTTCTGATTGTGAATGTGTGCAGGTGCGAGCACACTATGCTGTCAAAGTTGTTGGAGACTGTACAATGACCATGATGGCCACTCTACTCTATGCCACAGTGAGTAGGCTTTCCAAACCAGCTCCTCTGAAAGGAAGCACATGCACACTGCTTGCCATAATGAGGAGCTCTGACATGCTGTCGCACAAACACACAATCTGACAATTTGAGCAGGTGTGATACAGAGGTGACTGAAAAAGAGGGTTTACACTAACACTGCTCAACCATAGTAAGTTGTTCAGACCTTCTTTTTTGTGTTTGTCCATCTTCACCCACTGCTTATCATTGGGACCCAGACAGCATTCTTAGGGAGCAAGGAGGCTTTTAGTCCCAATGCACCGTTCTGCAAATGAAATAACAGCATTAAGCATCTCTGAGGCAGTCATTTTTATAGTTCTGATTGATTCCAGCGTTGTTGATCTGCTCTGCCAAATTGCAGGTGTTGCCGCCGCTTTGTATGTGTCACATTTTAGAGATGCAGCAAGGTCCCCTGTCAGAGCTCGGAACAGACGCTGGGGCCCACCAAGGTCAATCAAAGAGTGCAGGCTGTTTTAATCTACTCTGCTGGAAGTCACCTCAGTGGGCATGATCAGCCCCAGCAAGATAAAAACTAGCTCTAGTCACCTTTCCGCCATCAAGGAGGAAAGGTGACTAGAGCCTTGCCCTTTTTGAGCCAAAAGGGCAAGGCAAATATTGGCAAGAAGCAGCTGTGGAAAGATGGGGATTGAGCCAAAAGGGCAAGGCAATCATGTTCATTGTACAGTCTCCAACAACTTTGACAGCATAGTGTGCTCCCACATGCACACATTCACAATCAGATACCATGCATGTGTCCTCTGTCGAAAGAAATGTGACAGACTGTAGCGAGGAAGTGTGCATCGGCCAGAGTGGCGTGTGTGGAGAGCTCATAACCAAACAGAGTGGTACACAACAGCAGTGTGCATCCTCCATTGTCCAGTGTGCAATGCTCCGCTAGCCCCTTAGTCACCTGCATAATAAAAATATGCACTGATAAGGATGGTTAAGCTGACACGAGACCCTAATCAGGAGCAACGACTCCTCCAGCAGTGGTAGGGGAAGAAGAAGAAGAAGAAGATTTTTGATTTTTAACACTTTATTTCTGTGTGCAGGGACAACGTGCACTATTAAAACGATACTTGTTTTTTACATGAATACAGATTTATCAATATTTATAAAATCTCCATAAAATAAATAAATACATGAATAAATAGATAAATCCTTCACTCTCTCAGTATGTCACTAAAAACTAGCTCATCGTTTAAAACAGCACACAAAATGTTTTTGTGGCACCACATGTCAGAGAAGCCTCCCAGGTTTTTTATGATCTTGTAAAATGAGAACTCCAATCTGAGCCTGCAACGGAGGTTGCAGCGCCACACTGAGGCCGCATCAACGTTTGATTGACCTTCCATTTTATTTTTCCTGGAGATGTAGATAGCCATTTTGGCTTCTCCTATGATGAAGTTTAAAAGATGCCACATTTTCTTATTGATCTTGCTGTACCCCGCCCCATAAATAAGTTTAGTGATTAAAAACGTTTGGTTAAAATGCTTAAAAACACAAGTTAAAAGAGTAAAAAAAGCTGTGAGCCTTTCACAGTCACTAAAAATGTGAAAAGTTGTTTCCCTAATATTACAAAAAGGGCACTGGTTGGACACAGCAGGGTTGATAATGGAGGTAAAAGCATTGGATGCAATGGCGCCGTGAAGGACTCTCCATTGTAGGTCACCCGTTCTCTTTTTCAGGGGAGGCTTGTAGAGCACCCTCCATTGTGGAGCAGCAGCTCCCAGTTTTTCTGTCCATGCACAGGGTGCTCTACCCCCCAAGGTCTTTTCGTTTAAAGACTGAACACAGGTCTTATAGACGGTCTTTTTTTGCACAGTGTGCAGGTTCAAAGTGGTCTCACTCAGCAGAGGACCCTCCTGGTTAAAACGAGGCTTCAGTAGGATCCCAGGGAAAGGGTCTGTGGGGTCTGGCTCCACCCCCCCGCCAAACTCTGTGAGGAGCCTGTTCTCTTCTGAAGTTAGTTCTCTTTTCCAGAGCTGCAGCAGCCTCTCCACTATCCTGCTGGATTGGAGGCCCAGCACACGCCCCAGTGCCTGAGAGTCTGTTAAACCTGGCCCTGCAGATTTGACCAGGCGCTGCAGGTCCAGTGTCTTGGTCTTGATCAGAGCCGCAGTCAGCCCAGGCGTGGATCCGCTGGAGACGTCCAGCCTGGC